>OZ010789.1:444219953-446650810 GCA_963932465.1 Maratus speciosus
TCATCCCGTATTTCGAGTTCGAGATTTTCCAATTTCACAAATTTCGCTTTTCTGAAGCAATTTTCAATGACTTTTACAGGCACACTGTCCCATGCTTTTTTAGAAAAGTGCATGGCTGTTAAAAGGTTTATTTTCTTATGGATGCCAGCAAAGGATTCGATATCATCCAAATGATGCAAAAGATCTTTGATTACTTGTCTTCGGTAAAGGGCTTTGAATGATCTAATTATGCCTTGATCTAAGGGCTGAATTTTGCATGTTGTATTGGGAGGCAGAAATTGTAGTTTAATATTAGTGAGACGTACAGAACTGTCATCGATTTTATGACTATTTACGTTATCTAAAAACAACACAATTTTTTTGTTGCGTTTTTTGAAATCCATATCTAGCTTCATCAGCCAGTTTTTAAAAATTTGTCCTGTCATCCATGCGTTTCGAGAATGAGTATATTTCACGGGATAATTTTTTGCGTTCTTTAGACACCTTGGACCTTTACTTTTCCCTATCATTAGAGGCTGAAGTTTTTCTGTTCCGGTTTGATTTACGCACAATAATAATGTGACCCGATCTTTGTTTATTTTCAATCCAGCAACCTTTTCTTTTTTCTCAGCTAAAGTGCCTGTCGGTAAAGCTCGATAAAAGAGTGCAGTCTCGTCACAATTAAAGATGTCATCTGGACTGTATTTTGCAAGGATAGGCTCCAAAGTTCCTTTACACCAGGTGTCAATGCATGAAGTATCAACTGATCCTGCTTCACCATGTCCAGTTTTAAAAGTTAAATTATTCCTTTGTTGCCACCTATAAAGCCAATCTTTGGATGCACAGAAATTTTCACCATTTTCAACAGTCTTCGCTATTGACTCAGCTTTTTCCATGATCATAGGCCCATTTATCATTGCACCTTTCGCTCTTTTACTGGAAAACCACTCCAGTACAGCTTCATCAACACTATCAAAATTTGATTTACGTTTTCTCTTTCTGTCTAAATTTCCATTTCTCCTCCACTCTTCTTCAATCTTTTCAGCATTTCTTTTAATATTAGAAACTTGCGTTTGAGAAATTTGAAATTCTTTTGCAATTTCAGTTTGCGTTTTTTTATTTTTTAGTAAATCTAACACTTTTATTTTATCGCATAAACTCAAATCCTTTCGTTTCGTATTCATCGTGCTTACTAGTCAATTATTAAAGAAAGAATATCGGCCAGAATGTTAGCATATGTTCACAGAAGTATTCACAGGTATGAAGTTCGAACTAAACCTGTTCGGGTAAGACACCTCTTTTCTAATCCGTTCTCAAAAATCGATTGCAACAGCTTAGTGTCAGAGGTGAACTGACCTTTTCCAGTTCCATGAAAGAAAAGAGGGATCACCATGCCTTTGTCCAAAATATGCTGAAGAGGGGAAAATGAATACGTGTTTTGTAGGAAAAAAATAATTTTATTTTTAGAAAAGAAAATAAGAAAGACAGTTCAGACTTTATTCGAATAACCGGGGACAGCAAGTAAAAAATATTTGATAAAGTGGGGAAATTTAACATTATTCCTATAAGACTGATTTTGGTTCTAGCGAATTTTATTCGTATAAGCGGGGTATTCGATTATCCGTTACCCGATTAAGTGGGGACGACTGTACTTCTTTTGTGTGCGTTTATTCGTTAACTTAGAATATAATGTGTAAAAAGGACGATTTTTTAATGGTGCTCAGAGAATTTCTCTGCACAGTACATCTATATATTAAAACCATTACCATGTCCATATGATATAAACGGTAATATTTAAATTGAATTATGACTAATCAGATTAAAGGAATACTGACAACACTTAACATACTGTTCGGAGGCGACGCTTTTTAGGTGTGTTCGTAATTATATAAATACATAGCACCTATAGTTCTCTTCTGGTCCGACCGTCTCTCTGTCTGTCCGTCTGTCCGCATATAAAAGCGCAAAAACTAAACAACCAAATGGTTTGAAATTTAATATATACCTAATCGGTGCAGAATTTTGTCAATTCATTTCAAATTTTATGAAAATCAAATCAAAACTGAAAAAGATATTAATAAAAGTTTTCTACATTCCATTAAATCGTATCACACGTAATTCTTTCAATGATATCCCATGATATGTAAAGATTCTAGGTTGTCCTGGTGATGACGTTCTATTATTTCCGTATTACTGAATTGAATACATATAATCGTAATAAATTTTGTATTCATGCACTTTTGCATGAAAATGCATATGCTATTGCAACAAGGTCTGAATATGTATAAAACTAGTTTTAGTACGAACGCACCTCAATTGTCACGTTTGACGTACAATTTACGACTCGTTTACATATTGTGTCCCAGTTTTGCTGCCCAATTCCTAGCCACCTTATTCTGAGTGTATTCTATTTGCATTACGTTTGTCCAGTTAAGCACAAGGAGGCGGAATTTACCGCATACCTTTATATGCAGAAAAGCCTATTCTCAAAAAAAAAAAAAAAAAAAAAAAAAAAAAGAAAGAAAAAAAGCTCCCGTTTACAATTATTAAATATAAAGGAACATTGTGAACAGCTCACCTGTTCCCAAAACTCGCCCTTTGAGCAAAACATTTCATTCGCCTATTTGCTTTATGAAAGTCAAAAACCATTAAGATAAGGCGGTTCTGAAATCTCCTGCTCAACAACGCGAATCTTTCTGACACTTTCCGACTCATTCTTAAACATAAAAACACAAAATTTGCAGATCTGAATATTAAATCGTTTTCCAATCAAAATGAGTGTTCGATTTTTTGATAAACAAATTACTTATTAAGTTATAAATAATTTTGGTTACGTTACAACCAGTTTTTCCCCTCTCTCGTGGTATCGTGTCCGGGAATTCGGTTCAAAACGCCCACTTTGACAGTATTTCTGAAAGATCTTCCGCCTTTACCAAAAAAAGAAAAATGTCTTTCGATTACACAGTTTCTAAATAACAGCACCTGTTGATTTCACGCGTTTCTAAACAAAAAGGAATTTAAAAATGTGTCAGGAAGTAGCCCCTTTTGGATCTGAAAACATCCATAAATGGTCATTGACACATACTCATTAAGGAATTTACCAAATTTCACCTCCTTGATACTGACTGGTACAATATAAAGAAATTTCTCTGGTGAGAGAAAATTGATTTTACCTGTTTTAAAATTGGGGAAGGGCGTTATATTTTCCAGTGTGTCTGTTACTTCTATCCCTACCATATGTTCAAACACAATGATTTTGAGAGTGTCGACGGAGTTTTTTTTTTTTTTCAGAGATTGAAAAATAAATATATAACGAATGTGAATAATTAAAAATTGGTGGGCTCGAAGAGCAAATAATTGGTGGGCTCGGGCCCCACGATCCCAGATAAGCATGCGCCACTGCAAAATTCTTATACTTTCCTAATTTGCATAAAACAAATTTCCAGTAACAATTTTAGCAATTTAAAAAACTAAAAATATGAGTAAAAAGAGTTTCGACAGGAGTAATAAATTTTTAATAAGTGTATACCGAAAATTATTAGAATAAAAAAGCTTGAGTTTTGTAACAAACACAACCCTTCTCTGCTGTCTATGTTTTTTTTTTCTTTTTTCAGATAAAGCATTAAAATATGAATACGGAAAATAACTCAAAAGTTCAGGTGGAAGAACAAACATTTTTCTTTGAAAAAGGACCTTTACCAGTGGTGAAAACAGCCGATGTTCAACTTAAATCAAGTAATTTACAAAATAATGGAATAAAAGATGATGCACTTTCAAAGGATAATGCCAATTTGGTAAGAATTTGGAACTTTTTCTACTTTCCATTTATCAAATGATTGACAATAAAAGAAAAAAAAAAGAAAGAAAGAAAATCATTCAAATACACCCATATTAGGACAATGTAAAATTAACTGATATATCCTTGATTAAAAGTAAAAATTATGGAATTTAAATCTAAGAAGTGTATATTGAAGGACAGCAAAAAAAAACAGCAAATGTGATGTTTGTCAACTAGTTTTATTTCCGCTTTGAAGAAATAATTCTGGTATCCTTGTTTCAGCGTTATATTACTTTCCGTGTAGTTATTAGTATTTTTTCACGCTGGTTATTTCCGGCTAACAATTTATAATAGCATTTAAGATCTTTAGTATCTATTTTGATACATAAAGGTGTACGTGATGGCCCGACACACAACAAGTATCCATTTAAATAATCATGATTTGTTAAAATTTCAGGAACACCGAAAATGCTATGAGAAAACTAAGCTGTACAAATTACAAAACTTTTTTTTGTACAATCGTAATATATTATTTTTTAATAGCATCAAGGATTCTGAATATATAGCATTGTGAAATTATTCGCTTTTAATGCAGAGTTGCAGTGATTAGGGAATTATAAAAAAGAACAGAAGAACAGTCCCCCCGTGTTTTGTTTAAAATTTAAAATTGGATCAACATATACATTTTTAATCATTAAATTTAATTATAAAAATTTATGCATTTCTACACAAAAGAAATTAAGGTACAGGTATAATGTTTATCACAAAAAAGAATAGGGCAATATTGCGTATACGGGTCCAGAGCCAAATTATGTTGTGAATTAAAAAATTCTGGTAACAATTTGGTTAAAAATGTATGAGAGTTACAAGAATGGATTTGACAATACTGTAAACCATATTCTCTAAATTGGATCAATTGCATGTGGAACCGATTAGGAATCTTTCCCCAAATCACACAATAACATAGCGGCTTGTTGAATGAACAAGGTCAAAACTGAATCAGCATTCCTTTATGCCAAGGTCTAACAGGATATGCAGATTGGTGAAATTTCGTCCGTTAGGACTTGAGATACAGCAATTGAAGAAATTGTGAAAAGTGCAAAATAGCAGTATCACATTTTGGGTAGTATAGAATCAAATCTAATCAGCACTATTTTGTATCAAGCTCTAACTGAATCTTAAGTTTGATTCAATTGTCCCCATTAGTTCTTGAGCTAGAGCGGTCACAACATTTGTGTTACACACCGACGAAGCAACAGATATTTTTCAAAAATAGTCAAATCGTGTTCAAGGTAATCCAAAACATGTAAATCCAGCACAAATAAATAATACAATTCCACGATTCCAATATTTTGTTTCTTAATATATAGAAGAAATTAAATTTAGAGGATTTTTCTTTCCTATTAGATAGGACAAAATGCCTTCTATAGATTATTTTTCATTTGGGATATTCTACAACCTGAAATTTGTTTTTTTTTTCGCATTGAAAGTATTTTGCTTGTTAAAAGCAAATAGCTCAAAAATTACATTTTTAAGATTCAAATCTTTATATTGTTAAAATTGCTGTGTTAAAAAAAATCCTAGCCTTTTGTAAAGAAGAATAAAATGGTACTGTAGTTATTTCTTTTGGGTTGGTAGATTTTAAGGTATAATGCATGTATTTGTAATTTTATTGGATTTAATGAAAATAATCGATGTTTCAATAAAATATTCAAATTTTGATTCTATTTGGAAAATTTATGTTGCCAAATCTTACAGGATGAGCGCACACCAATTTCTAACAATCCAAATATTGGAATTACTATTTGGAGAAATAGAAAAATACACATCAACAAATCCTTGATTTCACTACGAGCTGCACTGTTTCTTTGGTTCGCAAGTAAGTAACTTAAGCTATGTTAAAATTTTTTTCTTTATTTTTTGTATACTGATTAGTCTATAAAATATAACGCACAATTATAGCATCATAAAATATTAAAATTCAATAAGCAAGGTTAACGAGGCAAAACAAATACCGTGTTTCTCGCGTAATAGTCGCACCCCCGTTTTGAAGCAGAAAAAAATCGTCAAAATACTTTCTTCGCATAAAAGTCGATGTCGCGTATTTGACCTTCATCTAGAAAATAGAAAATTATCAGCTGTACTATTCCCGAAACTAGTACTCATAATGGATTCATCTGTTCTGTCACTCCCATTGACATACGCAATCTTCACTCCATAGCGAGATAAGGAGTTGCCTGCTTCTTCTGGGAGGATGGGAGAACTCCCTGGGGCGGGATTTCTTATTGCCCCCCCCCCCCTCATTTTAAAGCTTTCAACTCGTTTTTCATTAAAGAAAGTATGCACGTGCTCTAAATTTACTAGGCTGCACGTATCTAAAATTACAGAAAAGAATCATTGCGGATATTTTGTTTTACGGTGAATTTTGCGAAGGTGTGTTTTGGACGTCTCCTTTTTTTGCTTGAATATGGGAAAGTTTAGGAAGAATAATAGTTATACGGCGGGATTTAAATTGAAGATTATTGAATATGCTGAAAAGAATGGAAACAGAGCTGCTGAAAGAGAATGGAATGTAAGGGAAAAATTAATAAGGGACTGGATAAAATCCAAACAATCGCTTCAAGAAACAATTGTAAATAGGCGAGCATTTTAGAGGACCAAAGCATGGAATTTTCCCAATGGTCGAAAATGAAATTCTTTTTTATGTCCGTACATTACAAAATAATTAATGTGCGGTTTCGTGTGAAATGCTGCGAAGAGAAGCAAATGAAATTGTAACAAAGCAAAATGTTCCAAAAGGAAAGTTCAAAGCTAGTCGTGGGTGGTTAAGCAGTTTTATGCTGCGTAACGACTTAACAATCAGAAGAAGAACAAATGTTTGGCAGGAACTGCCACCGGATTTTACGGACAAAATTCTGCTTTTTCACAAGTACGTTATCCGACTTCACTAAAGAATGAATTATCTCCCATCCGGAATTGGAAATGCTGATCAGACGCCAGTCTATTTTGACATGCCACGCAACACAACTGTTGCAGAAAAAGGTGCTTCAAATGTTTCAGTGTGCACAAGTGAAAATGACAAACTGCGCTGCACTATAATACTCGGTACTTTAGAAGACAGAAGTAAGCTACCTCCATTTGTTATTTTTAAAAGGAAAACTGTTCCTAAAGGTGTTAAATTCTCGGCTGGAATCAACTTTCAAGAAAAGGGTTGGCTGTATGAAAAATTATGAAAGGTTGGGTTCTCCATGTTTGGAAGACAAGGTTTGGAGTACTGCTCGAAAACCAGCCATGCTGGTACTCGATAGCTTCCAAGGACATCTTGTTGATAATGTGAAAAAGGAACTTTCAGAAGGCAAGACAGATCTTGTGATCGACTCTGCAATCGTTGGACGTATCGGTTAACAAGCCGTTGAAAGACAATATAAGACGAGTATATGGAGATTGGATGGTCAATGGGAACAAAGAAAAAACTCCCAGTGGAAAAGTAAGGCGTCCATCCCTGGAACTAATGTGTAGTTGGTTATTACAAAGCTGGACTTTAATAACAAGCGATATAATTTCAAAAAGTTTTAAGACGACAGGTATATCCAGCGCTTTGGACGTAAGCGAAGATTCATTTTATGGAATGACTGAGATGATTCAGATACCGATTCACATTATAATAGTGATACTGATACCTTTAGTGAAAGTGATTTATTATGAGAATTTTTTGTCAGAATTTTCACAAAGATGTTTTGTAAATTTCATGTCTATAAAAATATTACCATAAAAAGAAAAATGGTATTTAATAAACAGCGCATTATCTGGAAACATTTGGTAAGTTGTTAATTTTTATTATAATGTGCATTTTTATACCAGTAATGTTTTACCATGAGTGTACAATATCGTGTAGTAGATTTCCCGCATAATTGTCGCACCTAGACTTTCAAAATGAAAAATTGGCAAAAAAGTGCGACTATTACACGAGTAAACACGGTTACAAAATAAAGTTTATCTGTTATAAAATAAAGGTTATCTGTTATAAAGGTGATAAAGTTGGTAAAGAAGCTTGGAATTTGGTATAATGGCTACTTTTAAGATGTAAATGCTCGCTAAGAACGATTTCTAAAAAAGCTGAAATCGGAAAACTTTCTAAAAACATTCTAAATTACAATTTTGTTGGATTTGTTCGAGTTAGTCTTAAAATTTAGTATAGTGGTTACTCTTAATATGTAGATGCACGATAGAAACAGTTGATTAAAAAACTCGGAGTTTAGCGGTGTGACATGGGCGGACAACGTTCTAAATTACAGTTTATTTATAATTAGTTGAGATTCTATTAACTTATAATTTCACATGCCCGTATTTTTAGGATGTAAATGCTCGCACTGAACAATTTAAGGAAAATTTGAAATTTAAAAAAGTGGAGAATCAAAAAATGTTATAAAATTGCAATTCTTCTTATACTGCTGTTGTAGAAACTTGAAATTTGCCATGGTGGTTATATATAAGGTTTAAGTAATCCCTAAGAACGGTTTCTAAAATAATTTGAAATTTAAAATTGTGAAATGAGCGGGGAAACACTCTGAAAACCATCTAAACTATGATTCATGTGGAATTGTTAGGGGTAGAAATTTTGCATCGCTTCGACTTTAGAGACATAAGTCAACTCTCAGAAAACAGAACAGTTTTTAAAAGTTTAGAAATTTTAAAGTATGCAGGAAGAAAAAAAAGTTCTAAAATTGTGATTTCTGTAATGTAGTTGTTACTGAAGCTTGCATAACTAGAAGCTTGAAATATGGCATGATAATTACTTTTAAGATGTAAATGTACTACTAATTACGGTTTCTAAAAAAAATCGAAACTGTAATGATAGTTCAGTCATGTTTGACTAATGCAGTGTATTAATGAAGTTTAGTCAAACAGTGGCTTAATTAATAATTTTTGAATTATCCGTAGCCGTAAAATTTATTTTAATATAAATAGGCAAATGAATACCACTTGGAATATTTCAACAAAGCCGCGGGTTTTTCTAGCATATTATAGTTAGAACAGATTTTGGTTCTGATACACTCGAAATGAAAGTGTAAAAATCACAACGTCACAATTAACACCTTTTTACGATTTCTATATGGACATATACAGCTATTAATAAACTCAGGCTTTTTAAAAAGAAAAATAATTTTATCAATAATAATAAGGAAAGAAGTTTGTGTGTGCCAACGATGTTCTGAAGAGCCCGGTGTACGTAGAGCTACAAAATTCGGGGGGAAGATACCTCTATATATGAAGTTTTGCACCTTGAAGCCCGATTTTCGATTGTTTGATTAGATTTTTTTTTATTTAAATTTTTATGCGATTGTTAGCGATTTTTTATGGTTTGAGACGATTTTTCTACATTAGTGAAAGGAATACGGTTTCATTCTTTTAAACGCAATATAGTAAATTTTGTTCTCTTTTCAATAAAGTTTATTCGGAATTTGTACAGCGATTTTTGAATTTTTAGCCAATTTTTTAATGCGATTTTTAGTGTTTTTTCGATTTTTGCGGCTATTTTTTTTATATTGGTAAAAGGAATTTTGTTTCAAACAATTAGCCTAATGTACTAAAATTTGCCTGCTACGATTTTTGAATTTCAGTGATTTTTAATACGATTTTAATGCGATTTTTAGCAATTTTTCGAGATTTTTTGTGTTTATCGTCGATTTTTTGTCATTCCTGAAATATTTTCGATTACAGTGTTTTACCCCATTAGCAGGCCGGCCCAAGGACATTTTGGCGCACGTGCGAGCACGCATCGGGGCGCCCCCCCCCCTATTTCCCCCCACAAGAAAAATTGCATAAGTTATGTTCTTAATTTTTTTTAAAAAATTTCGTATTTTTTAAACATACTATAATTGATTATTTAAGATTAAAGTGTTTCAAAAAGAGATAAAAGTTTCTAAATTTAATCCCATCTTCGAGTTTGTATTTGGTACATTGAAAATTTAAGTCTCATAAGGGAAATTTTAATTTTACAGCAATTATCACTCTTAATGAAGTGGAATAAACAAAGTATCAATATAATTGTATGAATCTAGTTAAATCATAGAGTATTGGTGTAGGCCATCATGAAAAAAAATCAACATAGCGGACTCTAAAGGCAAAAAAAGTAATTATTATTTAACGACAAATGTATTAAATGAAAGATTTTTCTCAACACGATTACAAAATATAATTTATATGCAGATAAATTATTATTATAGCAAATTTTTTTTTGTTTTCAAAATGACTTGGGTAGAGTTGAAACATGTAAACAGTCAAAATAAACGTATTTTTGTTAGTTTTAAAGTGTTAATTTACACCTTTTAGCAATTGAAATTAATGTAAATTATTATTATTATTATTTTAAGGGACAGTTTACTTTTTCAACAATTATTCTTATTTTAAAAAATATGGTCAAATGGTGAACTCACTGCATTTCAATATTCAACTGAAAGTAAATTTTGAAAAACAATTAACTGCATATTTAATTAAAAGTTTTAGTTAAAAAAATTGAAATTTTTAAAAACAGTACTAATTTTTTAAATATTGATATTTTTGACCATTTTTTTAAAAAGATTTTCAAATGTGTATCACACAAAACGGCGCATGGATTTTTAGATACATCTATTATTACATTTAATATAATTTTTTTACTGATATAGATAATGTAAAACGATGAAATCTAACACATCTTCATATACTAAAAAAAAAAAAAAAAAAAAAATCCTTGATGGGTGATTTTATGAGCAGATTTATCACATACATAATACAGAACATGTACAAAAATGTTTAAATCTCTATCTCAAATACAAAAAAAGCCTTAGCATTTTTAAAACATGAAAGTGAAGAAAATATGAACATGGAGAAAGAGCCATATAAAGTTTTAATTTGCGTGGGTAATTAATTGCGCTGGCTGTATTAATAAAATTTACAATATCTCGCGATACAATTGCCGTATGGGTAAAAATGAGGTGTCAAAATATTCCCATTTAAACAGGCTTTCATTTAATATTTAAAAAAAAAAAAAAATAGATTTTTGATCAATTTTGAGGTAAACTGTCCGCTTAAATAGGCTCCAGTTTCACAATTTTGTATTGTCAAGCTTTTGTTGATTTATTCATTTCGTTAGAACTCTGCAAATAATAAAGCGCATGTCATGGTGCCATTATGAGGGGGGGGGGAGCAAGGAAGAGTCTTTTCCCCCACTATTAAAAAAAAAAAAAATTCGTTATCTTGGACGATTTTTTTAAAAAAGGTGGTGGTGGTGGTGGGGGGGGGGGGGGGGGTAAAATGTACTTTTTTCGCTTAATTTTAAATGATAAATCACTAAGAGAAAAATTGCGCTCGGCCAAAAATCTGTATATATTATAATAGGCTTCGCATAATATTATCTCAAAGAAACTTTACCCCTAAGTAGATTTCGTTCTTCATATACGTAAGGTGCAAATTATTTCACAAAATAATGAAGAATCTCTGTAATATTGAATAGAATTCCCTTTCAATGATGAATGAAACAGTGCGTAATTATAACACAATTATGTATTTTTGTGACATTTTTTACTGGCTTTTCACTCAATGTTCCTTTCAGACCATATGATTCTGAAAACTGGGGCGGTACATAAATTCAAAGAATATAGTATGAGCGCCGGATGAACGAAATCCTTGAAGAGGGTAGATTTTGGAACAAATGTGTGCCTCTAGTAAAAATAGAAATAGTTTAACTTAATTTCCTTCAGAGGAGCTCCGACCATTGCGCACCCCGTTTAAGGTGATAAATATTGGAATAATTAAACACTAAATGAAAAAAAAAATCTAAAGATTTGGAATGCAGTTCATTAAGGGGTCTCAGGACTCTTAAAATTGGAAAAAATGAAAAAAAAAAAGACTATTTTCAACATTTAATGTATTAAAATGTATTTGATTTTAAGACACAATTTTAATTGGAATAAAATATATAAGTATGTTCATTCATTTCATGTATTTAAAAAATTATGAGATGCAGAATTAGCATTTACAGGGGGCTCCAAACTGTTAGACATTTGACGAGCAAAAAATCGGCATAACACCTTACGCGCACGATTACAAAATAAGTATTGCAACTAGAATGAAAATTTTGGTGCCTACTTATACTTCAGATTGTAATAATTACCCTGAACCTAAATAAATTTCTATCTAAAGCTTTTTTATATTTTTAATACAAAGTTGTATTTAGCTAATGCAAAATTAAGAAAATTTCAACAGTATAATCACCTAAAAAAATATTGTTTTGAACAATAAAAAAGAAAATTTTAGGTTCAGTTTATACAGACTAACATGAAACTTGTGTTTTGAAAATTTTATGAAAAAATATTCAGAAGTTTTTGAGATATCGTGCGCGTTATGCCCAAAAACTTCATTTGGAGAAAAATGGCTTCAAAGTTTCCGAAACGACGCTTCAGCTATTGAACGTGTATAAATATAAAAGCCATAACTTCATCTTTAATAGGAATTTCAAGGAAACAATTATGTCAAAATGTTGAGAAAAGATAGGAGTTTAACATCTAAAAAAATTAAAATTTTGAAAATTTTAAAGCTTTAAGAGTCCCGAGGCCCCTTAATTGCACTGTTGCTCGAAAAATTCCTCAGATAGTTTGAGGGGGGCTGCGCCGGCTATGATATGTGCCTGAAAAAACTTTTTTAGATTAGTCCAATTATTGCAGGAAAAACGAGGCAGCTGCCCAGGCTCTCAACTCTAAAATTACCCATCCCCCACCCAAAAAACCCCCCCTCCAAAATCGTTTTTTAAGGGGATTTGCTTTTTTTCTGTTTTTTACATTTTTCTATTTCCTATATAGTCTGCAGATTATCCGTGTACAGCAATTTGGCCGAAGACCTTTCGTAGTTATTTTGTGCTTTAGCGCAACGCGTCCGAAGGCTTACACTGTTTTTGGAGCATTATAAACGGAGCATTATTTAGTCAAAACGACTTTTTTTTTTTTTTTCAAACTGGGAAAGATCAGAAAGCAAAAACTATTAAACCAATCTTGCCATTTTTTGTAAATTAAAGGTGATATAATTTATTGGAGCTTGGACCACTTTCAGCCAATTTTATAAAAAAAGTAAGTATTTTTAGAAGCAAGGCAGAATGTGAAAAAAGGGTCCGAAATAGATCTTTTTTTCAAATCGCTGACACTTTGTTGATTTTCAACTTTTTTTTTTTTTTAATCTCAAAGTGGTTAAAGCTCCAGGCAATATTATCTACTTTCATAATTCTTAACTGCAATTGATTGCAAGCGAATCTGGCGTTCACCCACGAAACTGGAGCCACATTATTAATTTTTTATTTTAAAAAATTAAATGCTCTTTAGATGCTAACAAATAACATGCAAAATACCCGGGGCGAAAAATCTTTCTATTTAAATTTCCATTAAAAAAAAAAAAAAAAAAAAAAAAAAAAAAAAAAAAAAAAAAAAAAAAAACGCTCTTTTTTTTTTGGCCTTCTTCAGGCAACCCCCCCCCCCCCTCACCCCTTCCTTGATGAATAGAAAAAAAGATGGCTAAAATCATGTTAAAGGAGGTCCCATTAGTCGGGCCCTGGTTCCGCCGTTCTCAGTTTAGTACTTGACGTCCTTCGTAATTTCAAGAACTGCAACTTTCAAATACTACAAACATGCATTGCAACTTTAAATATTACAAGGTGGAACCCGTCGAATTTCGACAAAAGAAAATGTTTACAAAGGAACTGTAGCATCAAATTTTTAATACATCGACAACAATAATTAAAATAAAATATCCATCTTACACTTGCTAGTTTAACTCTCTAAAGACATATTTTAACCTAAGATTAACAAAATACTTTTTTCATAAACTTCAACTGTTAAAATTATTGAAAAATTAAACCTTATTCATATACGTAATCAGTAAGTAATATATAATCAAGATAAGTAATTTTGATTAAGTTATCAATTGATGCTTGGTATTACGAAATGAAAAATCAGCAAAAATGATTTCACCTTGACATAATCATACAATTTTTCCCCTTTAAATCTAAACCGAATCAACTCATTTTCCACCTTTCACATCCATATTACCCATTTAAAAACATTTTAACGCGCAATAGGTTATTAATAAATATATTTTCAAGCTTGAAGTCACGTTTGTCAACTATTACAACTTTCCATGTTAAAATTCCCACTCGTGATTTGAGGTCTTAGTATAATCTCTGTACCTGCGCGTAAAAATTCCAGAAATTTATAACTTTTAGACGTATTCAAGAGGAAATATCGCATTTTAGCAAATAAAATTATCGTTTTCTTTTAAATATGACGTCATTTTCAGTCGCTGAAATATTTAGCCTATTGTCTCAAACTCAATATCAGCGAAATGAAAAAATAGTGAAATATAACAGCATCATCAGGGAAATTGTGTCTTTTTTAAAGTGTAACGTCATTTTCTGTACAAATTAAATAAAAGATATTTTTAATTGTAATGAGAAAATGGCATCAGTAAGAATATAATCAATAAAGATAACTAAACCACTTTTAAAAGAAATGAAGTATTTCAGTTGCCACGATTAGAAAATTGGTATAAAAAACTATAAAAAAATTAATATCTCAAAAATAAATTGAGATACAGCTTTAAAACAAATTGCGTTTAAAAGTGCATTTTTTCTGCATACGAAGGTGTAAACCTTTAAAATGTGGGATGTTTAGAAGTTTAAAAATTTCCAGTAGCGAAAATTGCAAAACCGAAATTTCATTTCAAATTTCAAAGTGTTGCCATTCGCAGAATGACATATGCGTTACGCACAGATATGTTTGTCCTTTATAATATAGATACTATGTTTCTCACTCGCATGAAAATTACTCATTTAAACGAAATAACTAAATGAATTAAGCTAAGTGAAAATTCTTTGGTTTGAGTCATTTCCACCTATTAAATATTCCATTTACAGCAGTTTTATAAAATAATTAGTCAACGACCTAATCGTATTGTCTCGATACTACGGTCATTTTAATAAGAATTATTTACATACATATCTTTGGTTGCATGACCTTTTTTCATTTTTCATTTTCGGCAAAATTTCTGACACTATTAGCAGATGATGAGCTCATATCCAGAAGACACTGATAGAACAAAACTTTTTCAGAGACGTCTGTTTTTCATTTTAAAATTTCTGCACCTTCAAGTTCCTAATGTTCTTTTTTCCGGTCATCTGGGACTCAGTCTCAGAACAGAATAAGAGGACTATAGAATAATGCGCCTAAATAGCCAGTATCTCTAAGCAATTTGAGCATTAATAGCAAAGGACAGAAGCCGCCGTCTGCATGCGAAAATTCAGCGCCCTTGCATCTTTTTTTAAACACAACGAAGAATTCTTTCTCGAACCGGCCCCAACCTAGCTATAGAAAATGTAAAAGAAAACAAAACGCAGAATATAAAATAATTTTTATCGGTGCGCTTGTAGGTGCCCTTTCATCTGGTTGGCGTCCCTCCGTCTCGGCGCCCCGTGCGGTGGCACACTTCGCACACGCCTTGGGCTGGCCCTGCATTAGAGTAAATTTTGACCCCTGCTATTTTTTAATGTATTTTTTAATGCGATTTTTAGCGTTTTTTTCGAGTTCCACGGCGATTTTTCTACTTTCGAAATTAAAATTTGGTTTCAAATTTTTAGTCTAATATAGTACATGCCACCATATACGGTTTTGAATTTTAGTGATTTTTAATGCTATTTTCAAAGCGAGTTTTAGCGAGTTTTCAAGAATTTTTACGTGTAGCGTCGATTTTTTATCATTCACGACAGATTTCCGATTACAATGTTTTACCCATTACAGTAAATTTTTGCATCTGCGATCTTTTTAACACATTTTTCAATGAGATTTTTAATACATTTTTCCATGTGATTTTTAATACATTTTTCAATGCGACTTTTAGCATTTTTTTGCTCCCCACAAGGATTTTTAATATTTAAAAAGGAATTTGGTTTCAAAATTTTAACCTAATATAGTAAATTTCACCATCTGCGATTTTTGAATTTATCGATTTTTAATGCAATTTTTCGAGATTTTTTATTTCTGCGTCACTTTTTTAAAATTCATGAAAAATTTACGTTTGCTATGTTTTACCCGACTAGAGTAAATTTTTAATCCTGGGATATTTAGCGATTTTTCATGCGTTTTTTATTGCGGTTTTTCGAGTCCCACGGCGATTTATTGACATTCGGAAAAATAATTTGGTTTCAGACTTTTATTCTAATATAGTAAAAATTCCCATCTAGGAATTTTGAAGTTTAGAAATTTTAATGCAATTTTTAGTGCGATTTTCAATGCGATTGTTCATTATTTCTTACGTTTCGTGACGATCTTTTGTCATTCAATTTGTCATTTGTTTCATGAAAGGTTTCCAATCGCAATGTTTTCCCAAATTAGAGTTGATTTTGACTCCTTTCAGTATTTTAAAATTTAACGATTTTTAGTGCATTTTTCAATGCGACTTTTATCGGTTTTTCGAGTCCTAAGGCGATTTTTTGATATTGAGAAAAAGAATTTTGTTTCGAAATTTTAGCCTAATATAGTAAATTTTGCCATCTAGCTATTTTTAATGTGATTTTTCAAGATTTTTTATGTTCTGCGTTGATTTTTTGTCATTCATAAAAGAATTCCAATTACAGCGTATTACCCTATTATAGTAAGTTTTGACCCCTGCGATTTTTTAATATTTAGCGATTCTTAATTCAATTTTTAATCCGCTTTTAATGATTGTATGATACCGCGGCGATTTCTTGGCATTGGTAAATGGAATTCGGTATCAATATTTTAGCTTAATGTAATAGACTTTGTTCTAAACGAATTTTTAATTTTAGAAATTTTTAATGCTATATTTAGCGATTATTAGAGATTCTTAGCGCTTTGCACAGATTTTTTTTGTTATTTATGAGAGAATTCAGATTACACTACTGTACTCCATTAATGTAAATTTTGTTCCCTGCTATTTTTAAAATTTAAACGATTTTTAATACATTTTTTAATGCGATTTTTAGAGTTTTTTTCGAATCAAATGGCGATTTTTTCACATTCGGAAAAGAAATTTTGTTTCAAACTTTTAACCTAATATAGTAAATTTTGTCATTAACGATTTTTTGATTTTTAGCAATTTTAATGCGATTTTTAGCGTTTTTTCGCGTTACGTAATATTGACTTTTTGTTTTAAATTCGTCAAACTACTTATTTCATTTTCATTTTTCACTTGAAATCCTGCAATAGAAAAATAATTGTCGTGGTAAGATTTTTATTTTGGTTTTTTAATTATTTGCAACTGCTACAACAAAAAATGTTTAAATTTGATAGGAAATTGCTGTTAAATTGGTGGCATTTTATTAATTAAAAAATTAACTGTAAATTTTTCCGATTCCGGATTACTTTAGTTGCCTCGGCCTTGTTTTGATATACATGTACGTAACATTTCACAATTCTGGCTTCCAAACTGAGGATTTGTATAGAATTTCAGACAAACAGACAAATTTTCACTTTTGTAATAGTAAATTAGATAAGATAAGATAATAAATTTTGAATTTTTAAAAATTTGAAGAGTAAATATGCCTTCCGCGATTTTTGAATTTTAGTGGTTTTGGGCCAATTACCTACAGATTTTTGGGCCAATTACCTACAGATTTTCTACAGATTTTTTTAGTGGGGTTGCTAACAGGATTTCGGTTAAAAATGCACTGCAAGAGGAAAAAATTAATACCAGTTTTTCCATGTGTTATTTAAAATATGTTTACAGATAACAGTTGCTCTAAATATGGTTTAAATAGCAGTTATTCTGAAATAGTGTATAAAATATTGTATATTTAAATTTTGGATATAAACCTTGATTTTATTTTTCAGGTGGAAGTCTTTGTGTTCCATTCTTTTCCCTTATGTTGACACATCGAGGTCTCAAGTTGATAGAGTTTTCATCTGTATTTTCTATGATGTTCCTTTTTCAG
The DNA here is from genome assembly GCA_963932465.1 of Maratus speciosus. Classification (NCBI taxonomy): domain Eukaryota; kingdom Metazoa; phylum Arthropoda; class Arachnida; order Araneae; family Salticidae; genus Maratus; species Maratus speciosus. The sequence continues at coordinate 444,237,683 of OZ010789.1, forward strand.
ATATTATTTGCTTATATTTGTGGCATTATAGTTGACAAGTTAGGCAACGCAAAACTTGTTCTATTATGTCTTATGTTATCAGTTATCTCTGTTATCATTGGTTTGATATTATCGCCAAATGTGAGAGAAAAATCATGTTTAGAAAGTGATGCAAATATGACGTGCTTTAACGTTTTTAACAATTCATCAGATTTAGAGAGCTGCAAACATGCCTGTTCTATAAATAATACAGATTATTTCATATTACAAGCTGGAAATAACAACAACACTGCTTTTAGTACATCTTCAAATGTAACTGACGTTTTTCGCAGTAATGAAATAATCGAAGACGCGTTTTATTCTAACCGTACTGTTATATTTTGTAATGAAACATCCTGTTGTTTTCACCAGCCAGAAAAAAACTGTTCAACTACATCTAAAGTTGAATTAAAAATACTCTATTCAGCTCTAACTTTATGTTTCTTTACCTTTTGGAGTACAACCTATCGTTTTTTAGATTTAGCAGCTTTAACTTTAGCAAAGCAACAAAGTTCAACTTACGGAAATGAGCGTCTCTATGGAGCAGTTGGTACACTTGTAGCAACAGTTTTGTTAAATTTTGTATTAAATATTGATAAATCGGGAAGCAGAGGGGATTATGATAATGTTTTTTGGTTTGCTGTCTTACTGTACGTATTAGCAGTAATATCGATCTTTAATATAAGAGAGATAAGATTACCCCCTGGCATTAATTTGACTAAAAAAACTTTTAAATTATTTACAAATATAAAAATAATATCTCTCCTTCTTGTAGTATTTGTGGCTGGTACAGCTCTTACATTTAATATGTTTTATTGTTTATGGTTTTTAAACAGTTTGAAGGCTTCGAAAAGATTTATTGGTCTTCATACACTGACTTATCCCGTTTATGCATTGCCAGTGTACATAACATCTGATTGGTGGTTGAAAAAGTTAGGCAGGCAGAAAATTGTAGTTATTGGTTTGTTAGGTTACGCTATTAATGGAACCAGTTATTCATTCCTTTATTATCCGTGGCCAGCTCTTATTCTTTCAATCACAGAGGCGTTCTCTTTTCATCTATTTTGGATCTCTACAGTAATATACTGTGGTGAAATAGCTCCGAAGGGTTTTGCAGCAACTCTCAATGCGGTAGTAGGAACAGTTCACTTTGGAATTGGTAAGTTGGTTTTCATAATCAAAACTTTATATTTTGTATAATATGGATAACATTTTAAACTATGTTGTTTGTTAGACTTTTTTTCTTTTCCGGAATTCAGACAATGTAAATTTTCTGTGAATGTTAAAGCTGTTATTAAGAAAGATAGAAAGAGAGAAAACGAAAATGAAAAACAGAAAATGAAAGTTATTCCTATCAGAAAAATATACTAATCTTTCAGATACTCTTCAAGTCATATTATTAAGTATATACATTCTGTAAATATGGGGAACACTTATGGGTGAATATCTGAAAACTGGACAATTTCACTCCATAATTTTTATTTTTTATTTTATACACTATGATACATGCTTTGTCATTTGAATGCTGTAGTGCTTTGAGATCAAGGATGTATATTTTATGAGTAAAATAAACTTTTATGGAAGAAAGTGTTTGATAACACCATAATCATTGTCTAATAATTGGGACTGAGATGATGGGATCTGAGGTGATGTTTTTGTCTTAACAACTGCACAGCTATTTGTTGGAGCATTTTGCACGCATGTAAATTATTAAATATGCCATGTGACATTTGTATGTTACATAAATAAAGTTGCAATAAGCTCTATTTTTATAAATAAAAATTTAAATATGGGGACATGAATGATGCTATAAAAAAATACTCATCCCTATTTAGATCAGAAACTAAATATTTCTAAATATGAAACAAAGAGAAGAACTTACCTTCATCCATGGTGGCTAGCTGAACTTTAGTTGCTGTTGCAATAGAAATAATTCTGCCAGCGCCACCTAGTATCTGTTAACCTAAATGTGGTTTTAAAGGGACTGACATAATGTTAACGTCGGGGACAAATATATTCACTAAAATATTTTACTATACAATCTATACTAATAAAGAATAATTATATTTTCTCATACTGTATATATATAGCTATAAATATATAATAGCAAAAGTTGATAATATTTATAGAAATGTTTATATTATACATTTAATATTGGATATTTGTACCATGGGACAGGGACTGAAATTATGATTTAGTTTGTTCAAAGCCCAAAATCAATTATTTATGCATCATTATATGTCCATTTATCGTTGGTAATTGTTATAAGAAATGTTACAATACATTACATTTTTCAGTTTTTGGTTTTAGTATAATTAATGAACTATTATTGGCAGTGGACGCAAATTGTACAATTTTCACATAATGACCCTTATGTAGTAGTGATGAATCAGCATACTGCAATAGATAAAATATAATGTTAGTGCATTGAAATATGCAAAATGCATAGATATTTAATTAACTGGTGTAGTACTCGAATATATACATCTATAAAGAATGTTTATTTATTTGAATTTTCATTAAAATCGATACTGAAAAATTTTTTACACACACACATATGCTCATAAATCTCTTTACGTTTCAAAAATTCGTTAAAAAAAAACTTCGCATATCGGAGTATGGATTACATCACAAGGCTTGCCAAAAAACATGACTTTTTTTAAAGAAAAAAATAACTTGAAAGAAAGCAAGTCCATTCATATTTCGAAAACTCATACAAAATTTAATATATTACGTATTGCTTGCACCATAAGACTTGGAATGCTCGGAAGATAATTATCTTTTGCTACATAAAATTTTTGACTACACAAAATATCTTGAATTATTATTGCCTCGAAATAAAATTAATAAATATATTTTCTTGATACATAGATTGTAATAATTATACTTTTTAAAATAAATAATTCGAATGAGATTGATGTGTATATATATATATATATATTTCATTCCACAGGACGAAGTTTTAGCGTCTCAGTTGGTGGATATTTAATTAGCACCTTCGGAGCAAGAATCACTTATAGAATATTGGCAGGGTTCTGCTTGTTAACCGCCATTTTGTTTTCGACATTTGTTTATTTGAAACATTTGTTTTCTCCAAGGGGCAGTGAAAAACAAAGTAAATAAAATTTTTGTATACGTTTTTGAATTTAGAATGTATGAGATTATTTTTAGACATTTATTAACCTTTTGCCTTTCCTTTTTTTCAACTACTACGAATAATATTTCTTAAAGGTCTGCTAAATAAATTACTATATCTAACTACTGCATGCAGAGCTTATGTTAGTGATTATACACTGGCCTCCAAAAGTTAAGGTACAGGGACTGGATGCTTTCGATTGCACACGTTTTGTCGAATATCTACAAAAATTATTGGCGAATTGTTCTTGAACTTCTGGGATGAAAAGAACATGATTGATTTAATATTCGTTGGTGAAGATTTAGTCGGGCTGACAATTAGGGGGCTAATAATAAATTTAATAATAAAATAACATTTGCGATCAGTTATGCAACAGAAAATGCTGGAAATGGTTTGTCACTGCGTTAAATGACTATTTGCGTCCTGTTCAATGTTTGTGTGCATTTGTGTAAGCATAGCACTCATATTCGAGAAGATGTTATTGTGTCTGTGAAAAATTCAAAAGTTTTTTGTTTATAGCATACAGAATTTTCAACCAAATTTAACACAACTTTCCGAAAACTTGCCAATGAATAGTTGCAACAGTATACTGCAATTAAAACATGAATATATAGAATATTTGATGAGATATGGACATTTTTATTAGATAATTTTTAACTGCGCATGCGCGGAAGATTTCAAAATTTTTATTTCATAATTTGGTAGTCAGTATTTTGGGGCAACTTATATAAAAAGTCCAGTCAAATATCGAGAAAATTCACAAAGATAGGGTCGATATAGTGAGTTGCTTCCTAAAAATAGCTTTATTATAAGGGATTTTCCACAACTTTTCAATCAGCTCACTATATCTTTCTAAGTTTTCATAACATTTGACTGGACTTTTTACAGAAGTTACCCCAAACTACTGACTACCAAATTATGAAATAAAAATTTTGAAATCTTCCGCGCATGCGCAGTTAAAGATTATTTCATAAAAATGCCCATATCTCTTAAATATTCAATATATTCATGTTTTAATTGCAGTATACTATTGCTACTATTCTTTGACAAGTTTTCGAAAGTTGCGTTAAATTTGGTTGAAAACTCTGTATACTATAAGCAAAAAACTTTTGAATTTTTCACAGACACAACAACATCTTCACGAATACGAGTGCTATGCTTACACAAATGCACACAAACGTTGAACAGGAGACAAATAGTCATTTACGCAGTGACAAACCATTTCCAGCATTTTCTGTTGTATAGCTGATCGCAAATATTATTTTATTATTAAATTTAATATTAGCCCCCTAATTGTCGTCCCGACTAAATCTTCGCCAAGAAATATGAAATCAAACATGTTCTTTTCATCCCAGAAGTTCAAGAACAATTCGCCAATCCTTTTTGTAGATATTCGACAAAACGTGTGCGATCGAAAGCATCCAGTCATCTTTGGTGAATGCAAAGGAATTTCTTTGAATGCTCATGGTGACTTGTTATCCCAAATTCGGCATTTCTGGGTATTTACAGTTCCATTCAGGTAAAAGTGTGCCTCGGCTACCCATAAGATTTTCCAAGGCCAAGACTCATCCAACTCCGTACTGGCAAGAAAAGTGAGAGCAAAAGTCAATCGCTTATCATAGTCGGTGTGACGTAACTCTTGTACACGGCTGATCTTGTGCGGATAGAAGTGGATAATCTTTCGTAGGATTTTTCATACCGTACAATAAGGCATATCCAGATTCCGAGCTATCCCACGAGCACTGGAAGTGGTAGCAATATTGTCTGGTGCTCTGTCGACAATCGCGGTTGCCACTTCTTCGATTGTATCCTGTGATACCGGTTTTCGTTCTCTGCCTGACTGAACATTTAGAGAACCTATTTTCTCAAACTTCTCAACCATTGCTTTTAAACCATTAACTGACAAACGACCGTTACCTTTACGCATTTTTTTGTGGTTTCTAATAGCACGAAGAGCGGCTGGCGCATTGCACTGGTTGAGGTAAAAGGATTTGATTAGTAGAGCTTGAACGACTAAAGGAGACATTATGGAAGATAACTTTCAATGAAATTACTTCTAACAGTAGCATATTACCTTTCAAAGCCGAACAAGCTGGCACTGGGTCGAAAGATGTAACATGAAATTTGAATAAAGAACTTCTTCTTCTGCTGTTGCTTTCTTTGGGGCTCTGTAAGTGAAACTGCAGATAGAGAAACTTTAGCAGTGTTTATGTAAATTTTTAGCTTTTTATAAATTGTCACCATTTTGAGCTTGGATTAAATTGCTAAATTCGTTAAATAAACGGTAATTTTATTTCAGCATTGATTCTTCATTTTTTGAAACTCTCTTTTTCGAATACACAGCGTCACATATTCCCCTGGCGGAGATTTTTGGAACTAATTTTTTTTTCGAGGAATTCATCGTAAGCCGTCTTGTTTAATCTTCCTACAAAATTTGGCGCCATTCTCGCAATTAGATCGCGCTACAGAACTCTCTGAATACCGTCAGTTTAATTATGGCCACCTTGTATACCGTTTTAAATATGACGTAATTGCCAAAATTTAATGCGTTTCAGCTTACGTAAAAGCTTAGACGTAAAAGCTTAAATATTTTAAAGTTTCTGTCTCTTTTAAAATTTTTCGTGTAAATATATTTTTCAATTGAAAATTGTTCGTAAATACTATTATTTTGCTTTTAAAAATCTAGCAACAGTAGTTAAAAAATGACTATTCACAATAATGAATTAAATCTCCATTCAAATAATGAAATTTTGAATAAAAATTTGAGAAAAAACTTGGACAATTAGACAGATTTTAAAATGATAGCACACTGCACACCCCACAATCTAGTTAAATATGTGCCTGAAAAAGATGGATAAATTGCTATAAATAGTTTTTTGATTCTATAAAACTTTTTAACTGCACTAATTTGGTCGATTTTAACATTAAATAACTTTTAAAGTATTCTTCGATTTAAAAGCTGCTATTCGAGCGTCTTTATCATACATTTCAGTATAAAATACAAATTTGCAAGTTTTTACTTGCAATAGGCTTTTCTTATGAGCCAAGGAAGTCAAAAGGTCACAATATATTCAATCACGTTTTAGGGGTCAGAGAAACATAGAAACATGTTTTTAAAAAATGTCTGTCCGTGAGTCTGTCTGTCTGTCTGCCTCTGTGTGTGTGACACAAATTTTGTGGACACTCTATCTCATGAATTAATGAACGGAATTTAATAAAAATTTATATTCAGTTAAAAATTTGAGCTGATTAGTTTTGGGTGTAAATCGCTCAGCAGGTGGCACTGCTATGCATCATTTTTCACGATTTCCACAATAGCTCAATCTCCGGAACTAATGCACTGATTTTCATCAAACTTCAGATTCAGTTAGTCCGTGACAGGAATTGACGTTTTATATATTTTTGTGTAAATCGCTCAACAGGTGGCGCTATGCTGCATTTTGCAGGATTTACACGATTTCCGCAATAGCTCTATCTCAAGAACTAATGCACTGATTTTCATCAAACTTCAGATTCAGTTATTACATGCTATGTCTTGGTGCTGATTACGTGTTGGTGTAAATCGCCCAACAAGTGGCGCTGCTGTGCTGCATTTTTCACGATTCCCGCAATAGCTCTATCCCAAGAACTAATGCACGAATTTTCATCTAATTTAAGATTTAGTTACATGTTGACACAAGTTGTTGCTGAGTAGGTTTCAGTGTTAATCTCCCAATAGGGGCGCTGCTATGCTGGAATTTTCGCGATTTTTGTAATAGCTCTATCTCAAAAACTAATACACGCATTTTCCTCAAACTTCAGATTCAGTTAGACGTTACCATAAGCTGTTGCTTGGTAGTTTTGGCGTAAAACACGCAATACGTGGCACTGCTAGGCTGTATTTTGCTGTATTTACACGATGTCATATCTCAAGAACTAATGAACGGAATTTAATATTTTCAGAATCCTCATGATGGGCATAGATTGCCATGTAATTTTGGCAGTGTGATAGCGAATTTTGAAGAATTAACATGTATGAGATAGAAGAAAGTTTTGGGATTGGTACACCCGACTAGTTCTTATTGAATAGAGAGATACACCTTTAAAAAATTAAATTGCAGATTGTTGGGCATAAATATTGCTATGTAAAATAAGAATAAAAGTGGACATTGAAAACTTTGATCTACACATCCATTTAGTCTCTTATAACAGTATACAATTAAAGATCTTTGTTGTATGAACTACAATTCTAATCGTTACATTCCTTATTCCTTTTCTGCCTTTTGTATCTAACTGTCTATAAATTTTGTAATTTCACTTAACCCCTTATAAATGTTGTAATTTAATAATATTTTGCTTAATTTAAAAATTGTAAATTCTCCTATTATTACATTTCATAAAAATTAATTTATACAATTACGAGTAAAGTTCTCTCACTTTTTATCCGACTGCCAAGAAGGGTTATGTGTTTCACGCGTATCTGGGTTTGTGGATTTCTTTATAGCCTCGAAACATCCCAACGGCTTGATGGATTTTAATAAATGAGGACTCTATCGATTCGTCTTAACCGTCTGATGGTTATAGGCTAGATTTCGTTTTTATAAATTAAAAATGGCGGTAGAGACAAAAAAATTATGCACACTATTAGTGGCATATCATTGGATAGGTCTTTCAAAATGAAGACGATGTTTCATTGACTCTTTTACAGTCAGAAGCTCAGATTAAATATTACACAACTTGGAAGTTGTGTAGGTAGGATCTCTAGCTTTAGTGTAACTCTAACCTTCATAGACATCTATAGGCCTCATCAAAACAGTGTTTATAGATAGAAACTAACAATTAAACATAACCTAAAAGTCATATCAATACAAGTAAATAAAAGAATAGGTAAGTAATATAAAAAATAGTTTCACATTGATGAGAAATAATTAATTAGTTCGCTTTTTACGCAGTCGTGTTTTTGATTTTTTAAATTTAATTTTTACTTGTTACCACTGTAATTTTCTATGAGTTCTAATTTCTTTTTCCTAATCTAACAATAAAAGCAAGAAAACCGACTGTTTATTCCTTATACATCTAATTGAAGTAATGCTTAATATCTCTCTATTCTAAAAAAAAGTAACTACCGCTGTCACCGCCGCCGCCGGTTTTGAATTTTTTCTGACCGGAGGTCTTTCTTCGTTAATATTAAGAAAAATAATGCATACAAAAATATGAAAATTGGTAGTATTATACAGAAATGTTTGATAAACACGCTGATGCAGACAGTTTTCAAATCGAAGAATTATTTTAAGAGATATTTAATGCTAAAGTTGGACAAAATCGTTCCACTAAAAAAGTTTTATAGGAGCAAAAACTATACATCGAAATTTAATAATTTTTAGATCATTTTATACGTTATAATTTTCCGGTGTGCAGAATTAATTTATTTTTTTAATTTAACTCATTTTTCGAGGTTTCATTTCTATTTTAAATTCAAATTTTCAGCATTTCAAGAGATATTTTTTACTTATTTCAGAAAATTGAACTAATTTAACCTGTTGCCAACTGTATAAACAACGGAAACAATAATGTTTGCTTCAAATTAAAAATTTATTTACATGTGACTATTATAAACAGAAAAAAACCCTTTCAAATTAGAATTGAATAATTACGTACAAAAAGCAGGAACTTATAGAAAATTACTTCATCTATAATTACACGTGAATTTTAACAGAGAAAGGATATTGTAAAATAATAAATTCATTAACATGCGTTAGAAGTTTTAAATAGGAGAAATTACATCACATTTGCGTCACATTACATTTATTACGTAAAATGAACAAAAAATAATATTGCAAAACAGTTTAAATTTAAAAATAGCGCGAGACATTTACTTGATATTTTGAGATGAACTTTTCAACTTTTTTTTCTTGGACAGCGCAAATAATATTTCATTTCTAATAAAAGTATTTTCACGTGAATATTAAAAAGGGAAAGAAAAGTTTGGTGAAAATTACGTCAGATTAAAAACGATATATTTAAAATGTTTTATTTAAAAGGACTTTCTTTTCGCTTTGTTAAAAAATACCGGGAGACAAAGACTCTGTTTACTTAATTCATTTTATATTAGATGATTTTGAAATGCCATTGTATCTTTTAACAGCAGCTGATTTTTCCGTAAAATTCCCCAATCAAAGAGATATGAATAGAAACCCGTTTATAGGGAGATCGCCTTTGTTTTTTTTTTAATTATAATTCAATCTTTCAAAATCTTTTTAAAGCCGATCAAATTAGCGTGCTTTTAGAGACTGCAGTGTCTGAACGGGGGTTGGCGAGCGTCGCTCGTAGGGGGCCGAGCCCTCTAGTGTTTATCAAAATAATGCAATGTTTATAGAAACTAGTCGGGATGTGCCAATCCTAAAACTTTCTTCTTTCTCATACATGTTAATATTTCAAAAGTTTGTTACACGTACTAACACTTTAGTGATATTACTTCAATATTACAGCAACTTTGATTTTCATCTTAAGTTTCTCTGCATTTTACTAATCGGACTAAAAGCGAGTTAATCCCAATCGTAGTCTTTTATAAAATCACTATTTTTCGTTATTCTGTTGTACACCAACTGCTTGAGAATCGGCGGATTAGATGGATACGAATTGCCCGTCACTGCATGACCAGCCGATGTAATAGAAAACTATAATAAAATTAGAAAAATCGCCATTGCAGAGATTTTCGGCAGATTGTTAACAAATTCATGTGGTACCTGCTGACCATAGCAGTGATGGAAGTGCAGCAGTAGAGAATCAATTCACTCCGCAAAATTTTATTAGCATTCTTCATTTAGCTTCAGGACAGAGTTTTTGAGATTTTTGAAGGCGAAGAATAGTATTATAAAAATTTAGTAGTGACAATCGCTCAATAGCTGCGCCACTGTTCCATCACTGCCATAGCCAAAAACATACACATGAAATCTGGTTCAACTCTATGCATAACTTCATACACTTTTCGATGGTACAATAATGAAAATGGCACAAAAATTGCTATTACAGTGCCCCCTACCGGCAGAATATTTCAAAAATTAAATGAGGACCTGCTGGCTATATAAAAAATATTAAAAAAAAATCTGGTTCAATTTTGTGCATAAATTCATACACTTTTCGATGATACAAAGAGGACACTCGGATGGACAGACAGACTTTTCTAGAAACATGTTATTCATGATCTCTGATCCCCAAAACACGTAAATTTGTCAAAAACCGGAAATCCAAAAAGAATTTTGATTACAATACTTTCTTCTTTAGAAATAAGAAAGTAAAAATCTTTTTTAAGCTCTGTTTAATATTACAGTTATCGGTTATTGATTAAAAATAGGTGCAGTGAAATTTAAATTCTTCTGAAAGATATAATATGATAATTGTAAATTAGAGATTTTTAATAAAATATTATATGAAATCTAAAATTAATTTTGAGTTTCAATTAATGTTGCAGGTAAAGACCCCGAAGAAATGAAAAATATGAGAGAAAATGAAGCTTAAAAAGATGCTTTTGTTTTCTAAAATTTTTGAAAGAAGTTCTTTACCAAGAAAACATTACCTCTGACAGCAGTGTATGTTGAACTAGCTTTGTTGTGTAAAACATAATTATAATAAATAAATTTTCTAAATTTTCTGGTTATTTCCTCTGTCTCCTTTTCTAGCTGTTTTAAATTTTATAATTAGACTTAACGAGACTCCATCAGGTAAAAATGTATTTAGAACTAAAAGCTGCAAAACCTCTTGGTATTAACTTTAATCTAATTATAGTATAAGTAAAGATTAGATATATTTTTTTATCAATATAATATTCCATGCTCTTTAATTTCATTGACTAATCTGCAAATAAAGGCAGAAAAACGACTCCTTGTACGTGTCTCTTATTTTCTTTTTAACATTTAATAAGCTACATTTAATTTATTTTTGAGAAACACACCTGAATAAACAGCAGATGTACTATTTGCGAAAGATTCAAGAATATATATCCAAGAATATATTTTATGCATGAATGAGAACATAAGATAAATGTAATATAAATTTAATAACTCCTTCTAGGAAATGCTGCTATAGGGCATACAGTTGCGGAAAGGAAAGGGGAAAAAAAGAACATCGACTTTTGAATGCCTATGGTAGTGGCTCTGTTGATTTGGATGCTTCGTATACACTGGTAAGCTTGAATTATAATCTGCGGATCACCGCCTACTTATCAAAATTTGACCTAACTTTTAAAATTTAAATCGCAAAACTCAGTTTTCAAAAAGTGTTTCTAATCTTGAATTTACAATTATTCACAGTTTTGATCCTATAATGTTACATTACTTTTACGGAATTTTCTCAATATTCCTTAAAATTAAAATCTTAGCCCTGTGCTATTTTGTTTGAACGTAGTATTTAAGAGCTCACTCATAACTATATTGTTTTTGCAACTCGCGTGATTTTTTTATTATAAAATATTAATTAAAAAATTATTAATAAATAAACGGTCAAGTGCGGGATTTACTCACGCTCAGAGGATTCCGTACTATAAATATATGAATTGTTAACTGTATTACTAAGAAAATCGTTGCTAAAAGAGTAATAGGACTTTGTAAAAAACAATACAACGTAGGTTTGAGTATAGCTGTATATAGTAGAAAAGTACAAATGGATATACCATAAAAGTTCAAAGAGATATGAGACCTAAATAATATCAAATATTGCTATTCTGTATAACTCTTTTTTTTTAATGTTATCCTAAACTGTTTATGATGAACTTAATCCGGTATAAACAATAAAAATAGTGCATATTTAAATTTCATTTGGCATTTCATAAAACGAAATTCAGCGTAGTAATAAGCTTTTCTTTTTACAGTGTAGCTAAAACAAAACGCTTGTTAAAAGTCCTTCCGGCCAGTGCCGGGAAGGAGAGGTAGCTTTCATATTCCTTATTTTTTTAAAGCCAGCTTATATTATTCAAGCACACGGAGCTGAAATTAGTGGAACCCGATTATAGAAGATTAAATACTAATTTTTGTCAATATTGAATATGAATGAGAATTTCGCTAAATTAGTCAGCGTTATCAAAGCTGGTTTTATTAAAGTGATTTATATTTGTCGCAAAATTCGGTGATATACCGAATTATATTAATAATTATATTAACCCGAATTACCGGTGATAGCCCGCCATTTTAAAACAACATATTGGGTACAACAAAGCTCACCAATGAACTTGGTCGAGACCTTAGTGATTCCTGTGCACATGCTCACTCATATCTAAATCGGTTGATATATGCGAGTGCTGTTGCAGGCAAAAAATCAGATTTTTAAAAATGTCACATACATTCGAAATTCAAACTGCTATACCTCGGCTTTTTTTTAGATAAAGGCAAAACAAAAAATAATCCTGAATCTTTGTAACAAGCTGAAACACATAAGAAAAAAATCTTTTTCAATTTCTAATTTTTTTTTGTACTTTATTTTAAATTATTATTTTTTTTTTAAATTTTTAAATGGCCGCCATTTTAAAACAAAATGGCCGATGAAGTTAGCAAACGAACTCGGCCGAGAGATTGCTATGTACTATGCACATGCCTTGTCACATCCTAATCGGTTCATAAATACGCGTGTTACCGCGTGACAAAAATCAGATCGTTTCAAAATGTCAACCATGCTAGAAATCCAAAGTGCTATAACTCAGCCATTTTTTAAGACATAGACGAAACAAAAAATGCTCCGGAATCTTTGTATCAAGCTCAAACACATAAGGAAAAAATCTTTTTCAATTTCTAAATATTTTGTACCTCACTTTTAAATTTTAATTTTTTTTTTTAATTTTTATATGGCCGCCATTTTTAAACAAAATGGTGGATGAGGCTGGCCAACGAACTCGGTCGAGACATTGCTATGTACTATGCACATTCCTTGTCACATCCAAATCGGTTCATAAATACGTGTATTATCGCGTGACAAAAATCAGATCGTTTCAAAATGCCAGCCATTCTAGAAATTCAAAGTGCTATAACTCAGCCATTTTTTAAGATATAGACGAAACTAAAAATGTTCCAGAATCTTTGTATCAAGCCCAAACACATAAGGGAAAAATATTTTCAATGTCTAATTTTTTTTTGTGCCTCAGTTTAAATTTTTTTTTTTAATTTTAAATGGTCGCCATATTTAAACAAGATGGCGGATGAGGCTGGCCAACGAACTCGGTCGAGACATTGGTATGTACTATGTACACACGAAATTTTATCCAAATCGGTTCATAAATACCAGAGTTACAGTAGGACAAAGATCATATATATATATATATATTTCGGGGTCTGTGGGTCATGATCGGTGAAAATATACCAAAATTTTTCGGAATCGTTTTCCTCCGAACGGCTGTAATAGGTAGCTTTTTGTAATAAAAGCTACCTAAAATTTTAAACTTGGCATTGTGTTTTGAACGCTTCGAAAGGAGGTCGCAAAGTTGCAACGCCGCCTTGGTCCGTGCAGCGTTTTTCCAGGTAGGTCTTGAATTAACTTTTAAAGACACGGGCGGCGTATTGACAGATCCATTCAATGTATAGTCGCGAATCCCATAGATATTTTTTTCAAGTAACTTAATTAGCCTCTCTATATTTTCCCTAAATATATTTGTGAATGTTTAATAATCTGTAAATATGTGGGTCAATAGTCTTTATTACTTCCCCCAATTTTAACTTTCCATATTCAATAGTTTACGAGTAAAGTAGCTGTGACAGACAGACACAGGAGTGATCTTATAATGGTTCCGTTTTTACTTTTTAAGTACGAAACCCTAAAAAACTAGAAATCATTTTTAATCGTTAGGAAATATTATTCTTTGCGCTGTGTTTAGAATTGAAAACAATCTCTATAATAATAGCCTAAGTCACGTGACTATCATCAACAATTCCTTCGCTTTTCATAAGAAAGGTTTCCATTTTGATTTAAGAATCAAAGTTATTTTCTCGAATAAAACTACATAAAAGTTGCCATGATCGCAAAGAATTCTTGGTACTTTTATCTTAGCTGGGTTCAAATCTCCAATAGCTTTTTTTTTTTTTTTTTTTTTTTTTTTTTAACTCGCCAGTCAGCATTTTTTTATTTTTCGAGTGGTAAATTAAAACGGTACTACTTGGTTATCCCATCGACCAAAAATGTATCGCTAAACTATAAGATTATATGCCAATAATGGTTGATCATAAATTTCACATTCACTTGACTGTAAGGAAGTTACACGTGTTTAGGCCATCAAGTGATTTTTATTTCGACGCTTTATTTGTATTTGTATTTTTATACTAATTTATTCGTCGTTTCTTTATTTAAAATAAGAATTACATCAACTTGTATAATTTGTCGAGTGGTTTGGTGATTTATATAATTTCGCGATATTGGTCATTGGTTTTGAATTTGAAATTAAATGTCATAATTTGTAGCATTATTTAATATTCAACACAGATGTCATATACGCACCGGGTTTGGCGTGATTTTTTTACGACAATTTGGCGAAAACCCCGTTTTCGAACACCAGTTACATATGTATTTTAAAATTATTTTCTATTATTTTTAAAATGAAATAACAATAAATTAAAAAAAAATTGATTAACCCTAGAACTACCGGAAATTTTACTCAAGTTTTATAAAAACATTCTACACCAGAATTTTTACTTAAAACTATTTAATTTGTTTATTTAACTTATTGTTGTCTGATTTATACATTTAGTTTGTTTTGAAGAAATTTTCTGGTTTGAATAGATATTTTGAATATACATGTCGGGTCCATTGGACCCTTCTGGTAGACAGAGGGTTAATAACTATAGAACAAAACAATTTATAACTTTTTTTTACATAAAAAGAAAATAAATGTAAATAAACATTTATTAATAAATAAGCAACAATAGCCGGGTTGCCATGTCAGGCAAAATAACGCCATTTTGGCGCCAATTAGGTACCCCGGTGCGTATTTGACATCTGCGCCTAATATTTTTCTTTTCGTTTCGTTTAAAAAAAAGAAAGAAGTGAAAGCCATTAATTTTAAATGTTTTAGTTTTAAATGAAAGATTTGTATTAAATAAAATGATAATGAAATACAAAAAAAAAAAAAAAAAAAAAAAAAAAATCATTGTTCTTAGCATACATTTTAGGGAGCCCAAACTGGTCGCCAATTTCGTTTAAAATAATAACCTTTTCCAAAATATGAAAAAAAAATATATATATGTTGTGAATAAATTTGAGTTGCCATCATTATAGAAAAGTATTTAAAATGAGAAAAAAATTAATATTTCAAAAATTAATTCGAATTTAAAAATTCTAATACCAGCTTTGAGATCTACGGATCAATACGGATTTTTCGTGTTAATTTCATTGCAAAGTATTCTATATTTTAGGAGAAATCGCCGTGAAACATAATCAGTTGTTTAATCAGTCGTTTAATAGAATCGTTTCATAAATTCGTTTCATTTTAGCCGTTTCATAAAATTCGTTTCATTAGGATTTTATATATACAGGGTAGATAGGACTTAATGCTGGCCATCCACAAAAAACAATAGAATAATTAGAAAAGCTAAAGAAAGAATTGACTGGATCCAACTCGGGCAAAATAAACAAGATTATACAACCCCTCTGACATTTCTGAATGAATTATCGCTAAAAATAAAACGTGAAATAAGTAAACTTGGAAAAAAAATTCCAATCACACCCAATCCCACCCTATTTAAAATGATAAGAAACGAATCCGAAAAATACGATGAATTACAAACAGCAGGAGTTTATAAAATTAAAGCCTCGAATACAGAAAATAAAGAAATTACATACATCGGAATGACTAAGAGAAAAATATATGAAAGATATAAAGAACATATTCGCGACCTAAAATGCAATAAACAAACAATAGCCCTTTCAAGAGCAAATTAAAAAACCCCCTTGAAACCACAGTCAATTAAGATAGAAAAAATAGCCAAGTACGAAAAACTCCATAACACACTATTGAGAGAAGCCATAGAGATCAACCTTGACAGAGATAATATATGCAACGATATTACACATTCAAATATTGACACTCGTTGACAGAAAATGATGGAAAGAAGGGAAAAACGAAAAAGAGAAGAGGGAAAAGAGGAAAATTACAAGATCTCATGTGAAACTGAGAAACAACACCATTTGAAACTGGAGATGTCTCCGAAAGAGCGATGAAAACGTTTTTCAGAAAGGAGCAAAAAGGTATTTGATGATGCATTATAGTCCAGGCAATAGGGAATTTTACCTAGCAAAATTAATGGTAGTTCTGAAAATCGGCTTAGTTTATGTTTTTTGTGTCGCTGAATCCGAATTTGTAACTTCCCACCAAACTTTCCTCCGGCAACCCCCCCCCCCCTAATTTTGGTAAAAAGCCCCTCAAAAAAAGGTTTTTATTAAAAACATCAATTTTTTTATTGTTTTAGGGGAAAAGTATCTAGAAATTCAGACAGTAGACAAAATTTGCAACAAATGAGATATATGACATAATGGCTTAGGATGAAGGGGAAGGGGAGATCTGCCTCGGAACATGCACGCGGTGCTGCGTGGACTAAGTTGCGCAATTCCACTTAACCACTCACACGTTTACATTCGCTTTCCCATCTCCCATCCGAACTTTACTTATAAGGTTTACTTTAAGTTTTTTGGGTCGCTGAATCCGAATTTTTAACTTCCCCCAAAATTTCCCCCCACCCGAAAACCCCCCAAAATAGTTGTTTTTAACTGAAATTTCTTATTGTTTTAGGGGAAAAGCATTACAAAATTCAGAAACTAGACAAAATTTTCAACAAATAGGATGCATGGCATTATGACGTAGGATAAACGGGGAGAGAGGGGCTGCCTCGGAACATTCCCCGCGCGCTTTTCTCAAAAACCAATTTTTTTCAAAAAATCAATTTTTTGGGGTTTGCCGGGTGAAATTTTGGTGGGAAAGTTACAAATTCGGATTCAGCGACCCAAAAAACATAAAGTGGGTCGAAATCCAGAACTAGTATTAATTTTTCCAGGTAAAATCCCCTATTGTCTGGACTTCATAACTTAGTGCACGTAGCGCCGCAGTGCATGTTCAGAGGCAGCTCTCCCCCCTCCATCGTACGTCATAATGTCATATATCCTATTTGTTGCAAATTTTGTCTAGTTTTTGAATTTCGTAATACTTTTCCCCTGAAACGATAAAAAATTTAAGTTAAAAACAACTATTTGGGGGTTTTCGGGATGCAAAATTTTGGGGGGAAGTTAAAAATTCGGATTCAGCGACCCAAAAAACTTAAAGTAAACCTTATAGAGAAAGTTCGGAGGGGAGATGGGAGAGCGAATGTAAACGTGTGAGTGGTTAAGGGGAATTGCGCAACTTAGTTCACGCAGCACCGCGCGCATGTTCCGAGGCAGATCCCCCCTTCCCCTTCATCCTAAGCCATAATGTCATGTATCTCATTTGTTGCAAATTTTGTCTACTTTCTGAATTTCTAGATACTTTTTCCCTAAAACAATAAAGAAATTGATGTTTTTAATAAAAACCTTTTTTGAGGGGCTTTTTACCAAAATTTGGGGGGGGGGGGGTTGCCGGGGGAAAGTTTGGTGGGAAGTTACAAATTCGGATTCAGCGACCCAAAAAACATATAGTAAGCCTTTTTCCAGAACTACCATGAATTTTGCTCGGTAGAGCTCCTATACGGTCTCTATTGCCTGGACTATTACTTGTTATATAACACATTTTTAAAGCCTGCTGAAATATATGTTTTTAAATAAAATAAGGAGATATGTCTTAATGTTTTTATGAAAAATTAAAGAAAATGTATTTTATAGAAATTGAATTTAATATGTATAAACACAAGGTAAAGAAGTTTTAAATGAAAAAAAAAAAGATGTCATGATTTTTTTTTAATATATATTCATGTAATAACAGATAATAAAAATATGTCTATACTGTAATGGCTACTACGATAATAATGCCTGAAATATTGGTATAAGATGAATATAACTATATTGTATTTTTATTGTATAATGAGAAAAAAAAATTATTCTTGAAAATTTTTGAGGGAAAAAATGCAATATTTCTATTGCTCCTTTGAACATAAAGGACAGCTCTGACAATTTAAAAATCACCTGACGTTATAACTAAAAGCATATATTTTAAATATCGAAACTTTCATTTTTGTCTTTTTATTTCTTATTAAGCAAAAAAAAAAAAAAAAAAAAAAAAAAAAAAAAAGTAAAAAATTTTGATGGTAAAATGCAATAATTCTATCACTTGTTTGAGCGTGAAGAAAAACTTTTTAATGCTTTAAATTATGTGATATGGTAGATAAAAGTGCGTATTTTAAATGTAGAAACTTTTATTCTTGCTTTCAGTTTATTTTTGCCGCAAAGATATTTTTAATTAAAGTGGAAAAAATGATTCAGTTGAACAAAAAATTATATATTAAACCAAAATCGAGATACAAAAATAGATGGCAACACTAATTTTCTTCACTTTGAAATCGTGCAATATTTTAAGGAACGCGCGCGAATTCAAAGAGGAATAGCCCATTGAAATGTAACAAATATTACCTTTTTGAACCCATTTTTGTTATGTTAGGAATCAAAAGGAAGCTTAAATTTTTTTTACCATATCGTCGACGTATTGACCTTTTTGTCTGTGCAATATTGTTAATGTCGGATTTTTTTGCTCATACATAAGATGAAAAATTATGATTTTAAATATTTTTTTTTTTAAGTTTCTAATTTTTTTGAAGATGAAGGGGATAAATGGCAACTTCCAAACTTGGGGAATTTTATCTTCATATATAATACTACAGCAGGCATCAATTTTACAGATTTTTTTTAATTCCTTTAATTTTTATAACGTTTCTAATTTTCTCAAAATTTACAAATTTTTAATTTTAACAACCAATTTAAGATTAATCATGGTGTTACCATATTATTATTACTCAATAAATAAGAAAAATTTTTTCAGAGGTTACAATAGTATAAAAAAAATTCATTTATGTTAAATAGGTGGGAAAACTATGAGAAACTTATCTGTCTAAATAGAAATCTCTTTTCCCTCAAATCACATCTTTTCCGCATATTTTTCTATAAAACACTCAAAACTTGCAAAATTTCAATGATCTGTGCAATAGACAAACGATTTCAGAAATTGTGTTTAAAACAAACGTAACGTAAACAATTAGCAGCGTAGTGAGTCATTTATTTTTGAAATTCATTGATAAAAAAAAAAATTGCGCATTGCCTATTTGAACTCCTCTAATATTAATATTTAAATTTTGTGTGATTTAATAGTCCATATCCAGTGATCGTGTTAAATTGTGCTAATGTAAACAAACAAAAACCTAAAAAAGACTTTGAATTCATACGTTTGAAATGAATCTGTATCAGAATTGAAATTGAATCAGAATTGAAATCTGTATTTCAATTTACTGACTTTTTATGAATTTTAAACCAAACAGAACATTAACACGGTTTTCGTATTGTCTATGAATAGCATATAAATTTGCTTATATTTCTTACAGTACAAGTCAGTAAAAGCTATTTGTACTGATATTGCATTCGATATATATATCAATCTACTAGTATATAATCCCCGTCATAAATGACGGAATGTCAATGATAAATTTTTAACAATAGTTTAAAAAATATTTTTCTGACTTAAAAAAAAAAAAAAAAAAAAAAAAGCCTTATGCATTTTGTTAATAAAAAGTATTATCCTTAGATTTTTGATGATTAGAACAAAGGAATTATGTAAACTACGCTTTAGTCACCAGTTCTTAAACGCGCCATTTCCAGCTACACATTCTATGACGAAAATGCTTGTTTAGGTTCCTTCTACATTAAAAATTTGCTGTTTAACGTGACTTTTTTTTTTTTTCACAACAAACTATGTTAAAATTCCTAATTTTATCTCCAAGATAATTAAAATATGTTGTACCGATAAGAAATATTCATTTTATTTGCAATGTCTTCAAATCTGATAAAATGCATTTAAAAAAAAGTATGATTGCATTAGAAAGTTTCTTTGTTTATATTAATTGCTGCTGGATGACACCAAAAGAATTAGCAAGAAACATAAGTTACTGATTTATTGGGAATTAAAACGCCCTACAGAGGCGCTACTCGTAGCCTTCAGAACAGAAAAAAGTGTCCCTTTAACTAACGCTAAAGTGCCATTGAAATAATTCTTTATTGTAAATGCATTTGAAAGTTTTTGATCTTCAAATTCGGATAATTTTTATTTTGTCATATAAGACAGAACACAGATGTTAGAGGAAATCTGAAATTGTGCAAAGGAATAATCATTCTGAACAAATTAAAAATACATGTATTGAAAGAATGTGCTTGCACAACAGTTTCCTGAAGTGAAAGTTATATCTTTTCTCCACCAGATGGCGATAGTTATACGTTATTTTTAATTTAGAACTTGTTGTCGTTGCTGTTGATTTGGCCCTTAAATTTAGAACTGAATTGGATAGTATTTAAAGGTTTTAAACAAAGTTAAAATATTTAAAGGTTTTAATATACTTTTACAGATATTTTAAGAGCGCATCGACATTAACCTGTATTTTTTTAATGAAGTGTTCAAAGATTTCATTTGTTTGTAGATTTGCTGGAATTTGAATTTGAATGGCTACGGTATCGTTTGCTTAGATCGGATTTCTATGTTTATAATAGCTTAATTTTAATTTAGAACTTAATACACTATAAATGGATATGATACGCATGTTTTACGTGGAAATGTGCTTAACAGACATGATTTCCAGTAGAAGAAATTATCATTTAGCTGTCATATGTTACGATATGTTTTTCATTAAGCCTAACATGATCATATATACATCAGACTACAAACTTGTTAAAACCTCAGAGGCCCGTGCATTAGTCAGGCCCAGAACTTCACGTTTCAAGTCAGCTTTTTTTTTTTTGTCTTTATGAGAATATTTTTATCAATAATTTCAAATTTAAGTAAAAACCATTATTTTTACCGACAGTCTTAGGCATTTACACTAGTAACTGGTATAAGTACAGGTTTACATTTGGAGATCACTCCTGAAATAAGCAATTTGTAAAATAATTAATAATTCTGATACTAATACCAGAATACACTAATGCAAATAGTAGGGTCTGAAATGTTTTCCAGCTCGATTTTTGTGCCAAGTTTGATATTTTTATTTTAGTATTTTGTAGCTTTTGACATGAAGATTCCAAATATCTTAGGTGCCATTTTTTTCTTGCACATTTTTGAGGTGATTTTCAAGATGGCGTCCAAGATGGCTGCCATTTACTGACTTTTTTAATATTTGTGGGATATTATTGACCACTATATCAAATTACATGTTTTTGGGGTCAAAAAATGCAAATCTACAATCAAAATACGTATAAATTGTGTTATTTATTATTTATTTATAAATTTACTACAAAATTTCTAATATACTAAAGCATAGATTTTCACATGACTATCGTTTTGGCATGCTACGACCTTCTCTTTGAAACACTGCCACATTTTACAGAGATCATTTCCCTGCAAGAACTACGTGAGATATTGCACAATTGTGAAGTTGAAGCTACAAATTTGTTTGAAGAGATCAGAGTACTAGTTGAAAAAAATCATCTTCCACATATTACACAAGGCAGTGGTGATATGGCAAAGTTCTTACTACAGTATATGAACCAATTTGGATCTTTGTTACGTTTCATCCGTGCCACTCGTCAAGGAGATTGGGCATTGCATCTCGCGTCATTAAAGGAACAAATCAAGCATTATTTTGCTCATGACTTATTTCATTATGCCAGACTCATTCCAATATAATTAGCACGGATGAAGGACATTAAAGTAACATATCCAGAAATATGGAATGCTCTCGAATCTGGTTGTTTTGCAGTATCCAAAACCAATGTGCCGCTCACGAAACTATTTTCAGAACAGAAGTTGGAACAGAAAATCAAAGAACTGAAGAACATTGGTGGAATTATTGGTTTAACTCAGAATGAAAACGCCCTCGAAAGATATTTCTTGTGTGCACCAGAAGTATTACGCATTGTTTTAATTTACTTTGAAAAGTACTGTCCATATGAAGCCTCTAAGCAGCCCTGGAAACACTATCAACTTCGGACTTCCATGTCGCTAAGAATTTTTCACAACACAGCCATCGTCAAGGAGAGTATTCGGGATCATTGGGGAGGAAACTCTTTCCAAGATAATACCACAATAATGAATATTGAATCCTCTATGAAAGTTCCAGAATCTGCGAAGGATGATATTCTGAATCGTCGACCAAAAGGGCCAATTGGAATTCGAAGAATTTGTAAGAGATAGACTAATTCGAGAAGATAGGAAACTTCTTGCTCGTTTTCTTGTTGTTGTGGAAGCAAGACCTCAAACGTCTACAAACCTAAAAGATGCAATTGGAAACTACAAGTTTTTTGTAATACCAAGATCATTATTTTCCTCTGATGGATATCTTCATATTCCATCTAACAAAGTTCATTCATTGCAGAAGTAGAGCAATAGAATAGATCACCCGTACTTGTTCATTATAATCCTCTATTATTTCTGCGATAGAAAAGGTTTGTATTACAGATGGAATGGCAATCTTACAATCAGTAAAAAAGACACCTGCCATGAAAACTTGTGAAGACTTCGCAAAGGCTTTTACCGAGATCATTATGAAAATGTCAAGCGGATACACTGGAGGGAGAATAATATTTGACCAATACTTTGAGCATTCATTGAAGGAGCAAACTAGTAAGAAAAGATTGGGGGCGACAGAACGTATTAGATTTACTATTACAAATAGTACCAATATAACGTTGGTTTCATTAAAGACGTTTCTTTCACATAATGAAACAAAATCACAGCTGACTATCTCGGGAATAAATTACTACAGGTTTTTGCTGCTAGTGAGAAGAAAATTGTTGTCGTTGTTGGCAGTAAGGCATACAGTAACCATGCGAATGTTTTCGATTAAGAATTATGTGATCATGCACATAAAGAAGCAGACACCATTATACATCTTCATGTACTTGATATAGTGAACCATCATGATAATTATGAGATCGATGTATTTTCGCAAGATACTGACATTTTCATATTGCTGGTTGACTTAGTTTGAAGTCATCTAGTAAGCAGTGAAATCAGTTTTGTTACTGGTCGAGGCAACAAACGCAGAAAAATTAATATTAATGAAAGATGTCGAGCAATAGGTGCTCATAAAAGCAAAAGGTTTACTAAGTTTGCATTCATATACTGGTGGAGACTGGGCAGGAAAATTTGTAGGCATTTCAAAACAGAAGTGGACAAAAGTGTATATCAATCTTCAGTGTGATGATAATATTATAACAGCTTTTCAAGAACTTGGGAAACCTAATGTTGATCCATTATCCAATCTGTCGTTGTTTGAAAAATTCCCGGACTAGACTTATTTAAAAAATAGTAATTTTTAAAGGATTTCAGAGTTAAGATGGCACTTTTTCAGAACTAAAAGTTTCGAGGGGGAGAAATTACCATCAATCCTTGGAGCACTGAAGTCACATATTCTAAGATCAAACTTAATTTGCACCATTGGAAAGGGCTACAGAAATCCTCGACCTACAATAACCCCACTTATTGGCAATGGTTGGGGGAAAATGGCGAAGGAGTAATTTCTCCAGTCAAATGTCTGGAGTTACCTACGCCCGAAGGAGTTATTGAACTTGTGAAATGCGAGTGTAAGAGAACATGTAAAGATGTGAAATGTTCTTGCTTAAAGAATTCTCTGGTTTGTACTGCCCTTTGCAAATGCAGTGATTGCAACAATACAAAGGACTATCAATACCATCACAGCAGTAGCAGTATTTCAGAAGAGGATACATAACATCCCAGTACTGTATATCTAATCAAAAACAACTCGTTGTAAATGATCCCGCCAAGCCACAAACCTAAAACGTCAGTCATAAAAAGAAGTGATATCAGATAAAAAGAAGCGATATAGAAGTGCATACTACGAGTGCCGTGTAAAAATCTATCACTACTCATAATGTTTCCAAAGGACTCGGAGTGAGGTACAGTATGTGAAAACTGCTTGGCGACCTGCAGGCTTTTATAATGTTTGTTCTTCCTGCACTCACATATGACTATTTGTTTAACAATTTTGTTCTTGAATTACTGATCCCAATAAACTGTGAAAAGTTGAAGATTTTGGTGTTTACATGCCCATTCTTATTTAACATCATGGGATCGATTTGTTGATTTTATTTACCATCATTTGAAAAGAAAGACCACTTTTACGCGGAGGATTTTCTAAGTAAACATGTAATAAACATTTTGAGTTTGTGTAATAATAATAAAAAATAATGATCATATGAATATTACTAACAATGCACCTAATAGACGTTAACTGAACTAAGCTATATTACAGTAAAGCTTGCGTTAACGGAATTGCACATGACAGGGGAAAAATCTGTTCTAGTAAGGCTTTGTTACAATAGTATTATATAATATTCCTTATGTCGGAAACATGACATTTTACGTTTAAGAATTAATTCTGTCACAAACAGGATTCATTTTACCAGTTTTCTCTTTAATTTTGAAACAGTGTATTATTAAACGTATTTATGTAATTAAACATTATGTTTAAATTATTGAAAAGTATAATTGTAAAAATCGATGATTACCACAATTACTATTTTCTGCTTGCCTTACAAATCTTTCTGATTTATTACAGATCTTCCTCCTACAAATATTTATAATACTTATATAATGAGAATTTAAAATTAATTTTTTCGACTTTCACAATATTTCGAAATTGATGTAGGTACGTACTGCATATATTAAATATACGCCTGCAGGTCGCCAAGCAGTTTTCACATACTGTACCTCACTCCGAGTCCTTTGGAAACATTATGAGTAGTGATAGATTTTTACACGGCACTCGTAGTATGCACTTCTATATCGCTTCTTTTTATGTGATATCACTTCTTTTTATGACTGACGTTTTAGGTTTGTGGCTTGGCGGGATCATTTACAACGAGTTGTTTTTGATTAGATATCACTTCTTTTTGTAAGGTATTTCATTTGCATTATACATATTCCATTTTAATTCAGAAAAGAAAAGATAAATGAAAGATGATAGAAGTAAAAAAAAAAAAATAATAATAGTGATGCTATAAACTTTTCAAAAGTGTAATATATCTAGTAAGACATAATGTTGGACTTTTTAAAAAATAATTCAAAACCATTTTATTGATCCTTACAAATCTCAGATGAAATAATTTATTTTTTAGAAATGATAAAATCTGTCGAACTAACCGGGAATATTTATTGCTGCTGTTCAATAAACTGTATGGTGATCATTAATTAACTCAGCAAGGATTTTATCCTAATAACTTTTCAAAAACTGCCTTTTCATTCTCAAAATTCACATCATTTTACACAAAATATGTAAACACTTAAAAACAGACTGAATAATGATCATTTGTTTTATGACCGGGCGTGTAATTGTTTGAAGTAATTTTTAAATAAAATTAGTTTTTTTTTTTACTTCAGGAAATCCAACGTCTCGCCTAAAAGCGCGACAGAAACTCAGATTGTCTGATTAAGCTTTTATTTTTTTATTTTTAAATATTTTCATAAGCTCTAACATATCTTGAATTTTCTGAATTTTCAATGCATGTACTTTCTAAATTCCTAATTGTTTTTTACGTGACTAACAAGACATACTAAGTCGTCTGCTTTCCATGTATTTTCTCATGTATTTCGGATAATTCATCCGATAAATTACATTCATTTCAATAAAAGTTCAGAATTCGATATTTCATCCTTATGAAATGACTTTCCCTAATTTCTGTCATATTTATAAATTTTTAAGTAGCTCTATAATCTGATTGAAAATTAACTAAAAGCTATTGGCATATTGATAGTATTCTTTAATTACCAAGTCCGATATAAGAGTCGATTAGTTTAATAAATCCCCTTATTAATCCTTTTAAATGAAAAGTAAAACGAAAAGTTTCAATAAAAATGCCAAAAATTTATTTGATATAAAAGGATTTAAAAAAAAAAAAAATGAAAAAAAATTGCGTAATAAAAAACTAGACTGATTGTATTACCTTTGTAAAATGGTTTAAATTGAATAAATTGCAAAGTTTGGAATGTTGAAAAAAATATTTGAGTATATGTGCGTTTTAATATAAAAGCAATACAGAAGATAACATTTACCCGCTTATTTCAATATGATACACTAGACAGTATTCCTAAAGTTTTGTCGAATTGTTTTTTTTTTTTTTTTTTTTTTTTTTAACCAATTGGAAATGGTTGTTGTTTTCGGCCGAGGATGGGGCCAAATGATGCTCACATTTTATTTTTTTAACGAAATTCAACGATGTTCTTTACTTTTAGAAGAATTTCTATTTGAATAGGTAATCGAAAGGCATAAAATCGTTATAAATTGTTTGAATAGGTAATCGAAAGGCATAAAACGTTAAAAATTGAAAAAGTTACAAAATGGGTAGGCGCAAATTATCAGATATGGAAAAATCCAAATCCAAAGAGCAATGCCGAAATGAAAATCGTCTTGCAAAGCAAAAATTGAGGTCTGCAACTGATTATGTAGCCCATGAAAATCGAGATCTGCAACTGATTATGTAGCCCATGAAAATCGAGGTCTTCAACTGATTATGTAGCCCATGAAAATCGATTACAGAATAAAAGACGAACGCGATAAAGGAGACAATCTAATGTTTAATCGATTGATAGTAAAAGGCCATGTCTCGAGGGACTCCAATCCACTAGCCACGGCGTTTTACAATCGGTCGATTCTAACCGGGAAAAATTGAGCTCAACGTAGATAATTTGTCGCAATCTGTGGATGATTCGGTGGAACTGCTTTCGATTTGTAAACTGTTCTTCTTCTCGAAACGGGACTTGGAGAGTTTATCGATGAAAGTTTTAGTCTTCTGAAGTTTACCTTTGCGATCTGTTGTTGAAGAGGATGCGACGGAATTTGGTGGACGAAATTTAGATTTTTCGTTTAAATTTTGTTACGAAGGTGATTTGTCGCGATCTGTGGATGATTCGGTGGAACTGCTTTCGATTTTTAGCCTCTTATCTTTCTCGGCTTCTCTTGTCGAAATGCCCCAAAATTAAAACTAAGTAAATGTTAAGTCCAATTGTTATAATTTTATTTTAATGTTTGTTTAGCTTTTAAGGGGGCTCAGGGCTTGAAAACTTTCAAAAAATCTATTTTTTAACCATTTGGAAATGGTTGTTGTTTTCGGTCGAGGATGGGGCCAAATGATACTCGCATTTTTTTTAACGAAATTCAACGATGTTCTTTACTTTTAGAAGAATTTTTATTTGAATAAGTAATAGAAAGGCATAAAATCGTTAAAAATTGTTTGAATAGGTAATCGAAAGGCATAAAATCGTTAAAAATTGAAAAAGTTACAAAATGGGTAGGCGCAAATTATCAGATATGGAAAAATCCAAAGCCAAAGAGCGACGCCGAAATGAAAATCGTCTTGCAAAGCAAAAATCGAGGTCTTCAACTCATTATGTAGGCCATGAAAATCGAGGCCTTCAAATTATTATGTAGCCCATGAAAATCGAGGCCTTCAACTGATTATGTAGCCCACGAAAATCGATAACAGAATGAAAGACAAACGCGAAAAAGGAAACAATCTAATGTTTAATCGATTGATAGTAAAAGGCCATGTCTGGAGGGGCTCCAATCCACTAGCCACAGCGTTTTACAATCGGTCAATTCTAACCGAGAAAAATTGAGCTCAACGTAGGTAATTTGTCGCAATCTGTGGATGATTCGGTGGAACTGCTTTCGTTTTGTAAACTGTTTTTCTTCTCAAAACGGGACTTTGAGAGTTTATTGATGAAGGTTTTGGTCGTCTGAAGTTTGATCTTTGAGATCTGCTGTTGAAGAGAATGCGACGGAATTTGGTGCACGAAATTTAGATTTTTCGGTTAAATTTTGTTACGAAGGTGATTTGTCGCGATCTGTGGATGATTCGGTGGAACTGCTTTCGATTTTTAGCCTCTTATCTTTCTCGGCTTCTCTTGTCGAAATGCCCCAAAATTAAAACTAAGTAAATGTTAAGTCCAATTGTTATAATTTTATTTTAATGTTTGTTTAGCTTTTAAGGGGGCTCAGGGCTTGAAAACTTTCAAAAAATCTATTTTTTAACCATTTGGAAATGGTTGTTGTTTTCGGTCGAGGATGGGGCCAAATGATACTCGCATTTTTTTTAACGAAATTCAACGATGTTCTTTACTTTTAGAAGAATTTTTATTTGAATAAGTAATAGAAAGGCATAAAATCGTTAAAAATTGTTTGAATAGGTAATCGAAAGGCATAAAATCGTTAAAAATTGAAAAAGTTACAAAATGGGTAGGCGCAAATTATCAGATATGGAAAAATCCAAAGCCAAAGAGCGACGCCGAAATGAAAATCGTCTTGCAAAGCAAAAATCGAGGTCTTCAACTCATTATGTAGGCCATGAAAATCGAGGCCTTCAAATTATTATGTAGCCCATGAAAATCGAGGCCTTCAACTGATTATGTAGCCCACGAAAATCGATAACAGAATGAAAGACAAACGCGAAAAAGGAAACAATCTAATGTTTAATCGATTGATAGTAAAAGGCCATGTCTGGAGGGGCTCCAATCCACTAGCCACAGCGTTTTACAATCGGTCAATTCTAACCGAGAAAAATTGAGCTCAACGTAGGTAATTTGTCGCAATCTGTGGATGATTCGGTGGAACTGCTTTCGTTTTGTAAACTGTTTTTCTTCTCAAAACGGGACTTTGAGAGTTTATTGATGAAGGTTTTGGTCGTCTGAAGTTTGATCTTTGAGATCTGCTGTTGAAGAGAATGCGACGGAATTTGGTGCACGAAATTTAGATTTTTCGGTTAAATTTTGTTACGAAGGTGATTTGTCGCGATCTGTGGATGATTCGGTGGAACTGCTTTCGATTTTTAACCTCTTATCTTTCTCGGCTTCTCTTGTCGAAATGCCCCAAAATTAAAACTAAGTAAATGTTAAGTCCAAAAAAAAAAAAAAAAAAAGAAAAATTCCAAATAGTCGTTGTAATCTATTAAATTACAATTTTATTTTATTTTATTTCATTTCATTTTTTTTTTTTTTTGACGGGAACAAATAATGACGATTTCATTAATTTATCTATTTCTTTGAGAGTTTCCTGGCAGAATAGGGCAGGGGAGTTTATTGACCGTCATTCTTAATTTGTCATCAGAGTTAAATTCATTGCCTAAAAAGGCACAAAGGTGTTTAAACACTTAAAAGTTATTGGAATTAAAAAAAAAAAAATCTAAACTTAGTTTAGAAGTTTGATGAATAATGCGCTCTCCGGAATTATTTTTCTAATAAAACCTTCTTCAAGCGACCAGGAAAAAACTGAATTAGTTTTATTTTCTTTAAAGAAATGCGTCGCACATGGAGGGAGTTCTACTGTTATGGTCTCTAAATGGAGGTAAAATTAGTATTGAGCCTATGGGAATAAATTTCGTTCCATGAAAAAATGGTCGTTCAGGGAGGTGGTTGCTTAATGGAGGTGGTCGCACAGAGAGGTTTCACTGTATACCCTAAAAGCGACAAAACTATGGGGAATCGCGTCTCATTTAGGCACAATGGCCTTACATATTACGTACGCCATGCTGAGCTCACATGGAAATATGAGTAGAGATATTATTACGTACGCCATGCTGAAATATAGGAGTAAATTACTTTAAACTGGAATAAATCAAAAACTGATTAATATTTTTACATGAAACTTTCAAAGGTTTGAACTACTCATAAAAACAGTTCAAATGCCGTAAAGCGCGTAAAAATCCGATAATTACACATTGCTGTAGCCCTGTCAACAGATTTGGTCGGAACAAGAATTTAAAAAGTGCAAAAAACGGCACTTTTAAAATCGCATTTACTAAAAACTTGTTCATCGGATTCCACTTTACTTTCGTTTTCTGAGTCACGTGGCACGCCCCATTCCATAAGTACAAGAATTTTGTTTCTATCATAAATAGTTCTCGAGCTATAGATGCGTCAAAATCCCGTTTTGGTCAGTCCGGAAAATATAAATTAGACAGAGTACTAAAAAAATTTTACAAAATCGTTTGCATCAATTGGCGGAAATTCCTTTCATTTACGGTTCATTGCACTGTTGTTTCTTTTGCTTGGCGAGAAACTCTGTCGAGTTTCTATGATTTCATTTACGGTTCATTGCACTGTTGTTTCTTTTGCTTGGCGGGAAACTCTGTCGAGTTTCTATGATACATATAAATGCTGTTTTTAATATTCTTTTTCAATATCTTCAATAATTTATGTTATTTCATTTAAGTACTTTCGTTGTGTATAAATGGTTAATAAAACGCTAGTACATCTAATGTCTTTCATATTTTTGTGCTTTATTTGCATCTTATCGCTTAAAACACTTCAAAAACTCAATTTACTCCTAATTTTATTATATATTTGTATTTCTTGACCCTGAAAATATATAATTTGACATATTGGTCAATAATTGGTCCTCAAATATTAAAGAAGTCAGTAAATGGCAGCCATCTTGGACGCCATCTTGAAAACCACCCCCAAAAATGTGTATAAAAAATGGCATCTAAGGTATTTGGAATCTACATGTCAAAACCTTCACAATACAACAAAAATATCAAACTTGGCACGTCAATCGAGCTGGAGCCACATTTTACGACATTTCAAACCCTACTAAAACGGGTACGCATACTATTTGAAGAATATTCACTTTCCCACATCCCAAGAAAACCCAATTTCAACTGTTCCCACCTACAATCGGAAAATTATCCTAATTCTTGGAACAGTCCTGTATACAGTATATATATTTGTATCTATTAACTACATGCATGCCAAAATTTAGTTCAGTTCAGAAATACATATATACTTTAAAAATAGCAAATAAAGCCTTTGTGCAACAATATTAAAAAGCAGAAAAACCAACGTTTAAAATGCACAAATAATATATGAAATGCAGCAAACAGCTGTTTCGAATCTACTAGCGAGATTCTTCTTCAGTGCAAGATAGGGAAAAATGTATTTTTTTCAAAATGTATTTTTGCTCAGCCTTGCTTTTTCCCTATCTTGCACTGAAGAAGAATCTCGCTAGTAGATTCGAAACAGCTGTTTGCTGCTTTTCATATATTATTTGTGCATTTTAAACGTTGGTTTTTCTGCTTTTTAACATTTATAGTTTAGTTGGAATTTCCCTTTATGCAATTTTCGCTAATAAGGAGAAACACGGAAAGGAAGCACGTGAATTCTTTTGTGCAGCCCTGTATATTATAGAATTTATGTACAACTGGTAAAATGCAAAGAAGTAGTTAAGTTAAAATAGTTAAATTTAAAAGCGCGTGCCGAAATTGAAAACGCACTTCAAATAATTATTACTCAAACACAATAATTGCTTGAAGTAATCGATTTCTTTTGTGTGTCCCTGTAAATGAACGAAAAATATTATGAATGCCCTATTCATATCGTAATCATCTTGTAGTGAAATATTCAGTGATTTATATCAGTTTCAATACATTTGAAATAGCGTAATGCCATTAAAATACTCTGTGCAAACGATTTTTCCCCATATACCACAATGTAATGGAATACTTTTGGGTGCCCCTGTAAATGATCTATTAATCTCACAAACTTCATATACGATACCAAACATGCCTAGGTGACTCTAAATAACGTTTATCAATTATACGAAAATCCAAGTATATTTAGGAGTTAGAGCGTGGACAGACGGACAGACAATTCGAATGCATAAACACTTTTCAACTTGTTGGAAAGTGTTAAAAAGAGAAATCTCACGGCTTTTATAATATAGCCTATCTATATTATAAAGGACAAACATATCTGTGCGTAACGCATACGTCATTCTGCGAATGGCAACACTTTGAAATTTGAAATGAAATTTTGGTTTTGCAATTTTCGCTACTGCAAATTTTTAAACTTCTAAACATTGCATTGTTTCAATTTTTACACCGTCGTATAAGAAAAAAATGCACTTTTAAATGCAATTTGTTTGAAAGCTCTATCTCAATTTATTTTTGAGATATTAATTTTTTTCATAGTTTTTAGTACCAATTTTGTAATTGTGGCAACAGAAGTACTCTCCATTTTTATTAAAAGTAAAGGGAAAATAGTCATGGTTTATTTATTTTTATTGATTATATCCTTATTGATGCCATTTTCACATTACAAATAAAAGTAACTTTTTTCTAATTTTTGAACAGAAAATGACGTCAGCCATTAAAAAGAACACTCATTCTTCTTCATAAATCAAAAGATTGAAGAAGTTATTTGAATATTTTTACATTACGCTGATACTGAGTTTGAAACGCTAGGCAAAATGATTCAGTGAGTAAAAATGGTGTCATATTAAAAAAAAAAAAAAAAAAAAAAAAAAAAAAAAAAAAGATCAGTTTCTTTGATAAAATTAAATATTTGACCAATACTAAATGGCCAATACTATGGCAATTAAAGGCAAATTTCTGAATGGTAAATTTTTTCGCGAATACTGAGATTAGAACTTAAAATTTATGCGAATGTTCACATGAAAAGTTGTACTGGAAAAACGTGACTTTAAGTTTGGAAATATATTCATTAATTGTATTGCGCGTTAAAATATTTTTAAATTGTGAATTTGAGTGGTGCTTATGTACATTTTGAGAATGTGAAAATAACGTACAGTTTAGATTTTATGGGGAATCATTTTATGACGTGACAAAGCGAAATCTTTTTTACTGATTTTTCATCCCGTAAAAACAAACGTAAGAGCCTCAATCGATAACTTCAACATAATTACTCATCTTGATTACATATTCTAATATAGTTTAATTTTTCAATAATTTAAGCAGTTGAAGTTTGTGGAAATAATATTTTGGTAATTTTAGGTTAATAACATTATTTGTTTTAAGAGTTAGGCAACCAATGCAAGATGAATTTTTTATTGTAATTATTTTTGTTGGTTTATTAAAAATTCGATCTAACAGTTCCATACTAAACATTTTAATTCGTCGAATTTCGACGGGTTCCAACTCGTTTTCATAAAGATGCTACATATTTTATTTACTTTCAGATTACCTTTAGCTTGTCCAATAATAATAGATTAAATTTATTTAATTCTATCATTAAAAGTTCTAGCAAATTTAAGAGGAAATAAACATGTAAATCCGGTATCAATAACACATGGAAAATTAGGATGTTTTATGTAACATGAAATCATCAATTGGGAAATAGAAAATTGAATAAATGGCGTATTGTTAACATTATTTTGAGATGGTACTTGTTTTCATGGAAACAGCATTCTCTTTCCAATGGAAAGCATTAGTGATGTCTATATTAGTACGAATTCGACATGGCCTGGAAGGAAATTTTTTTTAGAAAAGAATGCTAGGAGCTCTAGGCGTAAATAATCTTGGTCTTATAGTCGGAGATTGATAATAAGAAGTTGGTGCTCTAATTCTATCCTAGTTTCATTATTTTGATGGTTTTCAGATCTACTAAGCTCAGACACATTTCACATTGACAGCCTAGTCGATGTTGGCACTGGTACTAATCGACTCACTAATCTATACTGCTAAGTAGCAATACTTTGAAAATTTGCAATTGAGGGGTTCACAGCCATAGTAGACCAAATCCATTTTGATAAGAATGAGATAGTCAATTTAGAAGGTGCATAAAATCTGTTTTATCCACTCCCACAGTAAACCAAGTCTATTTTCACATACTTTCTCATATATGTCATCTGCTTACTGACTTTGTTGACTGTGGGAGTGAATAAAACAGATTTTATGCGCCTTCTAAATGGACTATCTCAATTTTTTCAAAATGCTCTTCATCTTCAAAATGGTCAAAATCGATTTCAAAAATTTTTTTTTGTCTACTATGGTTCTGAGCCCCTCAATTAACACACTTCTATTTACATTTTCAAATCATCAGTTAGACCTTGCAGAATGAGATTTTCAGCTTTACATAATTTCCAATCATATTTCACTTTCAGTGGAAGTATTCTTCCAAATGACGAACAGAATCTAGTTTTAAACCAGTAAATTCAGCAAAATTAGGCACATTAAGTTGATATAGTTCTTTGCAATTTTAGTAATTTCAGTATAAGTTTCCCATTTTAAACAATCGTTGATATAAATAGTTAGAGCACTACCTTTAAAATATTTAGATAAATTACTACTCTTCCATTCATTATCCAATTTATTTTCAGTAAAGAAAATATCAAAATAATGTAACCAATTTTCTTTCTGCATAATTAGTTATTGCAGTGGCGAAGCGTCGGTTTTAGCCCTGGTCATCGCTAGTTCACAACATTCTATCGCTCCAATGCTAAGGCATTAAGTGAGATGGGGATCACCTCTTACTCAAAATAAATTAGAAAGGATATATTTATATGCTTCCTTTTAAAAGAAAAGCACTGTAATTCAAAATGTATAAAGTTGACCCTCCCCCTCCCGAAAATAAATCGGGCCACGGTCTTGCCCCACACATACCCAATTCCGTGAGTATTGTTCAATGAAAGGTATTTTTTTTATATAACTAGGGGACTCTGCCCCCTACGAGCTACGCTCGTCAACCCCCGTTCAGACACCGCAGACTCTAAAAGCACGCTAATTTGATCGGCTTTAAAGAGATTTCGGAAGATTGAGTTATAATTTGAATCTGACAATTAGAATCTGACGTAATTTTCACCAAACTTTTCTTTCTCTTTTTAATATTCACGTAAAAATACTTTTGTTAGAAAGGAAATATTATGATCATCTTAAAATATCGAATAAATGTCTCGCTCAATTTTTAAATTTAAAGTGCTTTGCAATATTATTTTTTGTTCAGTTTACGTACCAAGTGTAATGTGACGTAAATGTGACGTAATTTCTCCTGTTTAAGACTTCTAACGCATGTTAATGAATTTATTATTTTAGAATATTCTTTCGCATTTAAAATTCACGTGTCAAAATAGTTTTTATGACGTAATTTTCAATGAGTTCCTGCTTTTTATATTTTCTGTTTATAATAGTCACGTGTAAAATAAATTTTTAATTTGAAGCAAACATTATTGTTCGCGCTGTTTATACAGTTGGCAACAGTTTAAATTAATACCATTTTCTAAAATATGTGAAAAATATCTTTCGAAATTCTGAAAATTTGAATTTAAAATAGAAATAAAACCTCAAAAAATGGGTCGAATTAAAAAATTAAATGCAGTCTGCACACCGGGAAATTCTGACGCATAAAATGATCTAAAAATGATTAAATTCCCATATACAGTTTTTGCTCCTATAAAACTTTTTTAAAGGAACGATTTTGTCCAACTTTAGCATTAAATATCTCTTAAAATAATTCTTCGATTTGAAAACTGTCTGCATCAGCGTATTTATCAAACATTTCTCTATAATACCACCGATTTTCATATTTTTGTATGCAGTATTACGCTTAATACTAACGAAGAAAGACTTCCGGTCACAAAAAATTCAAAACCGGCGGCGGTCGCAGCGTTAGTTACTTTTTTAGGTAGATTTCGTATGAAATACTACCTATTTGCGTCGTTCCTATGTTGGAATTTCTGAAACATTTTTGCAGATCTACACCGATCATCACCCCTAGAACCCAAAAGCACCATCAGTAAAAAGCTTTATAGGGGTTTTGTGAAAACAGAAAAGCTTCCACAACTTCTTAATTTTTGTACATATCAAATCAGTTTAAAGTTTGTATTACTTCTAAAAATAGGACCAAAATTTTATGTATCACAGATTTTGGATAAAATTAAAAATGGGCTCAAGGGGCGCAAAAATAGGGTTTTTGGAAGAAAAAAATTCATAACTTCGTCAACTCTCAAGATATCAAATCCAATTAATTTTATTATACATCTCCTTAATATTATCTACAACTTTTGTATTCAGAAGTTTTTGATTGGAGAAATTCGTACCGCAAAAAAATTAAAAACGAAAACAAAAAAAGGGGGGGGGGTGAAGAAGAAAAATTTCTATAACTCCGTCAATTCACAAGATATAAAATCCCAATGAATTTATCATATATCTTCTTAATATTGACTTCAACACTTATATAGACAAGTTTTTGATAGGACCAATTCTTACAGCAAAAACAAATTAAAAATACATAGCGGTTGAAGAAAAAAATCATCTTATTAAGAATGTATTCAAATCCAAACTGCTTATTTTCTTACTCATTTTGAAATTAATTTTTGCTCACAAACGCGTCCAATTGATAGATTCACTTCTTCAGAAACTATATAATGTATCGTAATGATCGATTTTTTGATAGAAGCAGAATATATTTCAAAAAATGATGTCAAAGTGGGCATTTTGAGCAGAATTTTCCGAAGCGATAGTGTTAGAAAGGAAAAATATTGCCCTACTGAGAAAATAATTGTTTATGAATGAAGTTTCAATTAACTGAAAGAAAAATAAAAACACATGCTCGCTTATAAATCTTTTCAAAAATCACGTCAGCAAGTTTCGTATTTTTTTTATTAAAAATTAATCTGAAAATGTGCCAGAAAATTTCGAGTTGTTGAGCATGGAAAAGTTTTTTTTTTAATACCATCTTAACATGATTCTGATAAAACCAGCTATTATATAAAAATGAATTAAAAATTCGTCAAAAGCGGCCAGATAATACCGTTAAAGTGGATTTATATCTAACATGATTTAGTTTTTGTTGGTTCAATTAATATACTTGACTTCGAAATCTACCTCCGGTTGTAGGTCGGGCCGGCAGGGATTTTTTAGAATACAGGGATTCGTATAAAACAGGAAACATTAGTTTAAGAAATTTCATTTTATTTCGTTGAAGTAACATGAATATTGAAATCTATAAACATCATATTTGATAATTCAATGGATGAAATACCATTTGTAAAGGAATTCCAGTCATTGTGATTGACAAATTTCTCTTACAATAGTTTTAATTTTGATTTTATAACATTACTTAACAATTAAATATAGTCATTCCTCTTTAATAAAAAAGTTTTTCATTAGAATAACATCAAAAAGAGCATTCTAAAAACATTCTAAAAGCATTCTAAAAACAAATGCGTGCTTTTCATTCATAGTATTCAGTATTTGGGAGGCTTGCATCGTGTGTGTGTGTGTGGGGGGGGGGGAGGCTGAAAAAGACGCGCACCCATGTTAAAACAGATTTGGAGATCTGGGCAAATGTAGGAGGTAGGCTAATACTTTTTTTCGCTTCACTTTAAATCTCATAGATGACAGCACTAAAAATTTAAGAAAAAAGGAAATTAGAAAAAATAATTACAATATTATCATATGATATTATGGATAAAATAATAATAATAATAAATGATTGCATAGATTTAAAACTTCTGTGTTATCTTTATTTTTATATCGTCATCGCCGAATCTACAGATATGGCCAGACGTGTCGCTACTGAATTATAGATTAAAAAAAAAAAAAAAAAAAAAAAAAAAAAAAAAAAAAAAACTTTAGATTGATCGATTTTAACTCTAATATTTTAATGTGCAAAAGAGGGTGATTTTCAATTTTAAATTCAGATCTTAAAAACTAAATCTTTCAAAAAAAATATAAAAACGATACATAAAAAATTCAACATCATAATAAATTATTTTAAATCAAAAACATGAAAATATTTTGTTTTTTTTTTTTATTTTAAAATATTATCTTTTAAGTTTATGCGACTTTATGCTCCGACATTTCGGCCTGGCGGACGCTAGTATGATTCGGCAATAAATGCCACTTTCTTAAAACTTAATTGCGACAAACTTTCTTAAAAAATCGCAAAGTCCTATTTTACAGGGAAGTACGGTCAATGCACATTTACGTTAATCATTCAAATTTTGGAGGAAAGTTCCGTAATCGAGTTTGCAGCCGAGGTTTATGTTAAAAGCGTGGCTTAATGACAATTTAATTTCATTGATGTATTTTTCTTGTATGTGTGGGTGGGAGGGATGTGGCAAATATTTACATTTGAACTTATGCCTCCACGTTTATGTAAAAACTCTTGTTTGTATAATTAGGATCTTGTTGATCGATTCTCACTCGAATCAAGTGTAATGACTCCTTCTGTGGTGATTTTTTAAGAGAAACATCCGTATTCGGACTCAAATCGAATTGGATCATTTAAAGTCATTATTTTAACTCTCATACATTTAAAAGGATATTGATGCTAGCATTACTATATTTGACGCCAGCTTTGTTTCGTGTCTAAATGCGGAAT
This sequence comes from Maratus speciosus, assembly GCA_963932465.1. NCBI lineage: Eukaryota > Metazoa > Arthropoda > Arachnida > Araneae > Salticidae > Maratus > Maratus speciosus. Next base: position 444,276,076 of record OZ010789.1, read on the forward strand.
AGCAGTTATTTTTTTGTACAAAGAGTGGTTTTGTAAAATAATTAATTATTGCATTTCGCATAAATTGTAACTTTTGCAAGTGCAATATTGGTATTTTTATGTTAGCCGAGCGCAAGTGATAAATTTAATTTAAAATACATGTCTTTGACTAATTTCATTTGAAATGCTAAAAAATCAAGCAGAAAGTCATATCATAAATCAAAACATTTTATTTAAACATCAAAGAATTGTTTCTAATTTGCACATGCGAAATATAAAAGCTGATACTGTGGTGATTTAAAAAATGCTTTTGGCGAGATTTGGGCCAAATCTCTACTACTAAGTAATTATGTTTTTTTTTCTTCTTTCAAAAAAAAAAAAAATCGAGGCTAATTTTCCAGATTGATTAAATTAAAATATGATTTATTGTACTGTTATATTAGTGCGTGTGTAAATCTTTCTCCCCATGTGCTCTAATTCGGTTGTTGTTAAAACCCCCCTTTCTTTCTGTTTGACTTGGCGAAAATTAATCATCGCCAAGAATTATGGTAACCCTGTTTTTTATTTTACTAATTTTCAGTTTGTTTTTAAGGTAGATGTAAGTAAATTCTGAAGCGAGCGATCACCGCTATAAGTGATCTGAACCAGGCTTGCTTGGTAATAATAAATCTTATTCATGAGCTGGCGTCCCGCGTCATGATGTCTGGAATGATGATTGAAATTTATTATTTCTGATTCTGAAGGCTTGAGGTAAGCTATTTCTATTGTTGATTTATTGAAAAATAAATATGTCTACTTCGAATATTGAAACATTAAAAAAGAAAAGATCAGGCTTACGCACACAAACGACAAAGTTGTGCACAAAAATAAGCACAACTCTTGAAGATGATTCTATGACATTAGAAAACAAATATGATTTATTAAATATTTGTAAGGACCAATTAAATGACAAATATGAATCATTAAAAAAATTAAACTCTGACATCCAAGATGTTTTTGCTGATGACGATTTTGAGAAAGAAATCGAAAGTTCTGAAACCTATAGTGAGAAAATAATTGAATCTCGTTATAAGATAACAAAATTCTTAAATGAACATAACTCCCAAAATCAGAATAACGCTTTTCAAAATTTTATGAAAAATGAATCCGGTTTTCAAAACGGAAATTTAGAGAGATCTATGAAATTGCCGAAGCTCACTATAAACAAATTTTTTGGTGACAGCAGTTCATGGTTAGAATTTTGGGGGCAATATTCTAATGCAATCAAAAAGAATTCTAATTTAACCCCTATTGACAAATTTGTCTATCTGAAATCTCTTTCTGGAGGTAGTGCATATAATGCTGTTGCAGGAATTTCGCTTTCGGAAGAAAACCTTAAAGCTGCAGTTGATTTGTTAAAAGCTCGCTACGGTCGTGACGACCTAGTCATCAATGCACATCATTGTCATTAATGTAAACTATTAAATTTAAAACAGGTAAAGAATGCTTCTAATGTTAGAGAACTTCAGGAATTGTATGATAGCTGTGAAATACAAATTAGAAATTTAAGTTCTCTCGGAGTTACTGTTAGCAGTATTTAAACTTTTCTAACATTAACTGCGTAGAGTTCGTTTTTCCTCAAAAATAAACTATTTATTTTTTCAATAGAAAACGAAACATAGGTAAGATAAATTGGGCTTACCTTGTATTTATGTATATCCATATATGATCTGGCACCCGGAAGGGTAAATTTATCTACATCTTCTTGTATTTCTGTTTTTTATCCACATGTAATGATCGTGTGGTGTTCCATCTTATTTAAAACACACATGTTTTTTTGTGACTTGTAAAATTTAAATATGTCCGGAAACTTTTAAATAGAAAGAAAATTAGCATTTAATTTAGCTTTAGAAAATACATCTCTCCTTTGGAGAGTCTAGGTTACAAGTAAGAGTAGAAAAACATGTATAATATATTATTAGCAATAAAGAACAGGAAATTAGTGACATAAATATTAAATTATTTGTATCAATATTTATACTTATAGTAATTTAAAATAGAGTTTATTAATGTCTCTAGTTCTTGAGTATCATGAAATGTTTATAACAGAATGTTTGTTAACGATTGTGCAATCACTTTTCACTTCCTTCAGATCATAATCACTTTTGATAATTACTTTTATAAATCACATTTGACACATGAAAAACAATTTACTTAGCTTGATTATTTTAATGTCCTTGTTTGGAGATTATATTTCACAATAGCTGTCAACAGTTACAGCAGGAAGTTATGGTCATCTCCTATGCCCTATTTTATTAAAGTTGATACCTGCTGAAATGGCGTTAGATTTTAATCGTAAAAGAACCGATGGTAAAAAATGGAGGTCAAAGAGCTTCTTTCCTTCATTAAAAATGAAGTTCAATCGCGAGAATCTACGATGGCACTCCAGAGCTCTGAAAATATTTTTAGTGCTAAAAAAGAAAGGAATAAATATAGTAACAGTTATAAACATTTTAGCAATTATAAACGCGACATTCCTTCAGCCTCTGCATTGGCTACTAATGTAAAAAAAATGTTTTTTTATTTTGTGATAATGAACACGATTCAAAATTGTGTAAAGAGTGTACTATTCTTCAAAAACGGGAAAAATTACGTATACAGGGACGTTGTTTCACCTGTTTAAAAAAAATCCACGTATCGGCAAAATGTAAATTTAATTTAGAACCATGGAAATTTTGCAATGGAAATTTTCATCATTCTTCGATTTGTTTAAGAAAATCTCATCAAACTGTTCCCAAAGAAATCGAATCAGCTGACACAGTTATTAGTTCGATATCTCATTGTAAAACTGAAAATGAAAATTCCTTTAAGGATGTTATATTTCAAACTGCTTGCGAAAATGTGGAATCTGGAAAAATTCTGAGTTTTCATTATGCTTATATGATTTGGGGAGTCAAAGGTCATTTGTTACAGAGCAATTAGTATCAAAATTAAATCCCTGAATTATTCGTCAAGAAAAACTTCAAATTTATCCCTTTGCAGCTGTTAAACCACAAATAAAAACATTTGATGTTGTGCAATTAAAATTATCCCATGTTGAAAACAATTCACGTTTCATATTTATTGAGGCATTAGTCACGAATGTAATTTGTAACACTAGGATTTTTCCCCCTTCTCTCCAGACAGATAGAAAATAAACTGGCGCCTTTTAAATTAACAAATGCTGTTGCATCATGCCATTCTAAAATAAATGTTCTTATTGGGGCGGATTATTTTTATCAAATCTGTTACGATAGAGAAATAAAAAAAAAAATAACTAAATCTCTCTTTTTATGTGATAGTTTATTCGGATACTAGCTTTGTGGTTGTTATGAAAAGGAAAAGAGAAAAATGGAATGTGCTTCTGTTTTACATCTGTCGGTTAACACTCCAATTGGAGAAGATTTGAATTTTTTATGGGAAATTGAATCTTTGGGTATTACTCAGTCAAATGATAATATTTCTGATGCAGATAAGGAAATAGTGAATAAATTTGAGAATAACTTAAAATTCGTAAATAATAGATATAAAACGGGTTTATTGTGGAAGGATGGGAAAATTAAAGTCGGGAATAATTTTAGAATAGCTAGAAGTCGCTTTGAGGAATTAAATCGTAAACTCGAGAAGGAAAATGACTTATGTAAAAATTATAACGCTATTATATTAGAACAATTAACTGCTGGAATTGTAGAAGAGTGTCCTGATAAAATAACTGAAAGCGGTTATTTTATGCCGCACAGGCCGGTTTTAAGAGATGATAAATTAACTACCAAAATAAGGATGGTTTTCGATGCTTCTTCTAAAGAAAAACACTTAAATTCTCTAAATGACTGTTTATATCCAGGACCTAATCTTAACCCGAACATACTTAATGTAATATTTAATTTCAGAAAATTTAGTGTTGCATTTAGCGCTGACTTAGAGAAAGCATTTTTGCAAATTGGGATAACTGAAGAAGATCGGGATTATTTAAAATTCTTGTGGTTTGGTGACGAAAAGAATGATTTAAAATTTTTGGGATTTACACGAGCTGCTTTTGGGGTAACTTGCAGTCCCTTTCTTTTGGCTGAAACGATTAAATCCCATATACGTAAATATGTTGATCATCCTGAAGTTGTTAAGATTTTGGACTCTTCTTTTTATGTAGATGATTTGATTACGGGGTCAAAATCTGATGAAGACGCTTATTATCTATCCTCAACAGCTTCGCATATTTTTAACCTCCTGGATACGGCTCGGTAAGAAGTCTTACCGCGAGAAAAATATCCCTTCAGTACGGCGCTGGTAAAACTCCTTACCAAGGCATCCGACTTCTTGAGGAATTATCATTACTCAGCTGTCAGTTTCTATATCACCCCGTGAAAATTTCCCTCCCACATTAGCCGGAGAGGTAAGTTTTTACAGTTGGCGAATCACGGCGAAAAAAAATGTTAAGTATTTGGCGATAGCTTCTTCTGATATGTCAATAAATTATCAATACATTTGATGACAGGTAGGGAAGCGTTTTTTTAGAGGAAATTTTATAATCTCGAAATGTCATTTATTATTGCTCCCAGGGTTCAAACAGCTCTTTAAGGGCTAAACTGGTTCCCTTCGAGTCCTGATTTAAAAAAAAATAGAATAAATAGACACATACTGAAACTTTTTTTCTGCTCTTTAACATTATTATTTAAAAATATTATAGTACAATGAAATGTAGACTATACGCCCCCCCCCCCCCCGCCCTTCAAAAATACCCACTATATTTTAATTTTTGTAATTGTAATGAAATATTCCCCTCCCCGCACAAAATGTTTGCTTCTTCTTGCCTCATACCTTCAATACAAAAAAGTTTAAGATATTGAGAACCCTTTAAAAATTCTGCTGACCAATTTAAATAATCAATCACCCAAATTACAAACACCCGTCCTCCAAAATTTAAGTTTCCCCCATCATAAAAAGTTTAACATATTTAAAACTCTGTATAAAAAAAATCTTCTGTGCTAAGTCGAAGTTTTTAGTAACAATAAATAAGCAATCGGCTATCGGAAACAAAGCAAAAGAAAAAATACCCCAAAATATCCTGTACACCCCCCCCCCCCCTGCCACCACAATTACACAAAATTTTAAACCTTTAAAACTATGTGTTTCCCACATTTATTGTCATCTAATAACAATAATTAAATACTAAGTCAGTTAAAATACTTCCCCCCCCCCCTAAACAAGTCCCCTTTTTGCAATTTGACGGTTTTAGAGTGCGTCATGCCATTTTCTTACTGTACAATCCTGTATGTCGAATGTATCGCATCATTTTCTCAGTTCTCTATGTCATATAATATTCCTTCACTTCCAAATGATTTTTACTCCTGCGATAATAACGGAATTCTTATTTGAGTAACCCCCCCCCCCCCTTTCCTTGAAAATCAAACAAATAAACCCAATAGATTTCATATTTCATAGGAACGATACATTTAAATAATGCATATCAATTTAAAATAATTTTATGTATCTCTATAAAAACGACTATAATACTCTATATTAAATATAAAATATACTGTAGTAAATCTCACTATAGTAGTTTTTGTTTCCAAATTTATCAAACAAGCAGGTACGCTTATTTAGAAACTATGTAATGGAAAGCGATTTTTTTTTCCTTTTTCGTTAAAGGAAAAATACTGACAAAGTTGACGTTTTGAACGGGATTTCCAAATATGATAGCTCAGGAAAGAAAATGAAAACTGTCGTCATGAAACAACAATTGCTTAAAACTCAAGATGAAATTCGTTTATCGTAAAGTATTAAAAAAATCTATTTGATTTCAAATCACTTAAATCAGTATGTCTGTGAGTATCATGTTTTTATGCATAAAAAATTGATACCGAAAATGGAACTGTCAACAATAATCACTCATAAACTTACTGTAACCAAATACTTTTGTGTGCGTGTTTGCGTGTGCAGTAAAAAAATCTAAAAATAAAAGCTATGAAGTCTATATTCCACAAGACTGCAGTATATTTCAAATCAATTTCAATTCATTTTGATAGAGTGACATTTTTTGAAAAATAAACAACAACAAAAAAAAAGCAATGATTTTTTCCCCTTATAATGTAGCGGACATTTTTTTTTCTTTCTTTAGCGTGTATGTATGAATTTATTCATTGAAACACAAATTTTATTTCATACATACTAAGATATAGTTGAGATAGAACATGATTTAAATAAAATAAAATTTGTAAACTATACCTGCCCATAGGCCATAATGCTTTTTGTTTTGCTTCTTTTCATAGACCTGAATCGGAGGTTTAGAGTTCATTACGCATCAGAAATTTACTAAAATAATGAAGTTTTAAGGCTATTCTGATATATTCACACTGACACTTTTTTGTTAGCAAATGTATCAAGTGCGCTTATTTTGAAACGATGTAATCGAATGCGTTCTTTTTTAGTCTTTCTATAAAGGTAATAGGTTTTTTAGAAAAATGCTGTTAAAGTTAGAGTTTTTGACTGAATTTCCACATACGATAGCGCAAGAAAGAAAAAACCTACCGTCATAAGACCACAATTGCTTATGACTGAAGATGTAATTAATTTACCAGGAGGTATTAAAAAAAAAGAGCTATTTGATTCTAAATCATTTTCATCAGTATGCCTTTAAGTATCAAGCTTTTATGTTTAAAACTTGTGACAGAAAGAGGAATTGTCGACAATAATCACTCATAAACTTAATGTAACTAAATCCTTTTTTTCCGCTGTGTGTCTGTAAAAATGGTAAAAATAAATGCTATGCAGCCCATATACTCCAAGACATTAGTATACTTGATATCAATTTCAGTTCGTTTTCATAGATTGTAACTTTGTTTTTATAATTCTTTTTCTCTTATAATGTAACATAATTCTTTTTATTTATTTATTTATTTTTTGTGTATGAACTTATTTATTCACAAACAAATTTTAGTTAGTACATACTAAGATATAGTTAAGCTGGTATACAATTTAGTTAATGCAAAATTTGTAAGCAATACATGCCCATAGTCAGTAATGTTTACTTCCCTCCCCCCCCCCCCCTGAAAAACCTGAATTTTAGAATTAACTACACACCATCTAATCAGCTAAAAAAAAAAAAAGAAAAAAAATCCTTTAGGGTTTAATATTATATTACATCATATTTGATTGTGTTTATAAGTATATTAATATTATTTTTATCATTATTATTTTATATAAAATGTTAAAATAATGTACATATATTTCATTTTAGTTGATTTGTCAAATCCCCGATAAGTTTGTAATGGCAGTTCATCTATTTTACTGACTGTATCTAAGAATGATGATGAAGAAAATTATTAAAATACTATTTCCTAATGATTCATATGTACTAATTCATTCCTCGCACTCTAGCACTCATTTTAAATATAAGAATGAAAGGGAACCAAAATGGGGATAACTGGCGCAAGTAACAACCTGCTCAATACTTCCAAGAATTATACAGCAAACCTGGATCCGAACCCTTCTCCCCGCTTTCAGACAAAGGTTTCCGAAGAAATGGTCACTCGAATGTGGGGGAAAAAAATTCCACGATATTGCCGTACTTAGAGACTGTGATTTTTTTTAACTTCTATAGCCGGCAATAGGAGGTTAAAGAAGCTAGCATGAATTTGCGAAAATTCAATACTAATTCTGTTAAACTTAGAAAATTATGGAAGGAAAATAAATTATGTGACTCAGAAGAAAATTTGAATAATTCTTTAAAAATTTTGGGATTATTATGGGATACTAATTGGGATATTTTACGTTTTGACGTACAATCCTTTCCTGATGATTGGAAATTTAATCCTTCGAAACGCGTTGTTCTTAAAGCCATGTTAAAATTCTTTGATCCTATTTTATTCATTGCAACATTTTCTGTTCGTATGAAAAGTTTGCTACAGGAAACATGGAAAAGGGGTTTGGAATGGGATGAAAATTTCCCTAATGATTTAAAAATTGAATGGGAAAATTGGTGTACGGAAATCGAACATTTACATAAATTTGAGGTACCCCGCAAATATTTTCCACAGGGTATAGAATTTTCAGACCCAATCGAAATTCATATTTTTTTCGATGCTAGCCCTAAGGCTTATGGGACCGTAGCTTATTTTCGATGTACCGCAAGTGATAATAAAATTATGACTAGTCTGATTTGGGCAAAATGCCGAGTCGCCCCGATTAAATGTTTGACAATTCCTTGGCTTGAATTAATGGGGGCATTAATAGCTGCAAAGATGTCTAAATATCTGAAAAGTGCATTTAATTTTCAAATTTTGGAAATTCATATGTGCTGTGGATTTTGCAGGACCTATTTATGTCAAAGCAAAAACTGGCCAAGAAAAGGCGTATATAGTTCTTTTCATATGCGCAGTCACTAGAGCTGTACACCTTGAACTGTGTACCAATTTAACTACAGAAACTTTCCTTTTGTCATTTAAAGGATTTATAGCTCGTAGAGGAATTTGTCGAACAATCTACAGTGATAATGCGAAAACATTTATCAAGACTGATAATTTACTTAAAGAAGTTTGGAGACAAATATCGAAAGAGGAAGTTTTACGATATTTTAATAAAAATAGAATCATATGGAAATTCATTATTCCAAGAGCCAGTTGGTGGGGCGGTTTTGGGGAACGCATGGTTCGTTCGGTGAAAACTCTTTTGAAGAAATTTCTCGGAAGATCTTGTCTCTCATATGAAGAAATACAAACCACTTTAACTGAAATCGAAGCTATGATTAATGGTCGCCCACTAACATATGAACCGCTTCCACTTACTCCTTCACATTTCCTGATCGGCAAGCGAATAAATTCTCTACCAGATTTTCATTGTATTACTGAACCTAAATCGAATAAAATAACGTTAACAAAAATATTAAAATATCGAGATCAAGTTTTAAACTATTTCCGGAAACGTTGTAGGCAGGAATATTTGCTAGAACTTCGTTCTGCCAATTTTTCAGTTCCTGTCAAAGCTCCGACTAAATTCGAAATCGATGATGTGGTATTAATTAATGAAGATAAAACTCCAAGGCACATGTGGAAGTGCGGTCGAATTACAGAGTTCTTTTTAGGAAGAGATTCGAAGGTTAGATCTTGTGCAATTCAAACTGAATCCGGCATGATAAAGAGACCGGTTCAACTATTACATAAACTGGAACTTGACATTATTGACTAATATTGAACTTTACATTTAGAATGAACATTTTTTTTACATTTTCGTTCTTTAACTTTTTCTAATTCAATATTTTGTATATTTTAGTTTCAGTAGTTGTTCCTGTGAAAATAGTTATTTCTATGTCTCATGATTGTAAGTATGTACTAACTTTTAATTGTCTTATTAATGTAATTTGAAATTTTTTGATAAAAATTTAGTTTGAATGATGAACAATAGTAATTGTTCATCCGGGGGCAGAGTGTTAAAAACCTTTCTTTCTGTTTGACTTGGCGAAAATTAATCATCGCCAAGAATTATGGTAACCCTATTTTTTACTTTACTATTTTTCAGTTTGTTTTTAAGGTAGATGTAAGTAAATTCTGAAGCGAGCGATCACCGCTATAAGTGATCTGAACCAGGCTTGCCTGGTAATAATAAATCTTATTCATATTCATTTAACAGAGTTTTAATTATTAGAGTTCTGCTTTATTTTGAAGGGATAAAAATCGTTCTGCATTTTATTTGAATTGATGTGACATATGACTGATTCGAAGAATAGTTGTTTTTATTCGATTGTTTTTGAAATTCCCCAGTTGTCTAAGAAAATCTCCCGCGCCGCGCCCTTCAAAATGACGAGCATACTAAATTTTCGTGACGTATGTACATTAATTGTATTTTTATTTTCAATTTTTTCTTTTATACTTCTATTTTTTAATATTATTTCCAAACGGTTTTTAATTTATTCTTGGTGAATTTATTCTCGTTGTCACTCTCATAGTTACCTTCTGTGAAAATAAGAACGAAATGCAACAAATATTTTTGAGTTATGCTTGACGAAAGGTTTTACTAATTAAAAGTAGCTTTACATTTGTCCCAAACTAATATTCCCTGTATATTTGCCTTCGTGTTGTTCGGACAACTATTCAATCTTCATATGCCGTTTCTTTGTTAAAAAAAAAAAAAAAAAAAAAAAAAGACTGAAATGTCTAAAATTCATAACTCTTATAAATATTAATTTATAATCAAATATTCTATATCATAGTGTTCATAAATATCATATATCATAAAAAGATATCTTATATTACATGCATAATTTCATTTTTAATTAATTCAAATTAAATTTGTAGCAATTAGAATAAAACTGGTAAAAAGAGAATTAAATCCAACTCATAGAAAAATTCATTGTTGGATCAGAAAAAAAAATGATTTATTCACTGATATTACTGAATATTTTAGTCTTGTTGTGACGTTTTTTCTTTGTACAGATGAATAATATAATTCATAATCACAATGCTTGAAGTAGATGAAGCACAAAAGTCATCTCATTTTTGCTCTTTCTTGTAAGTATTGAAATTGTTCTTTTTTTGATCCTAAGTTTTTAACATTTTTTCCTTAAAGATGTTGAACATATTAAAAATTTTTCTTATGAAAGTACGTATGCTTTTAATTTATTCTATTAAAATATGAAATATGAAATTGTAATCTTATGTGGAAGAAAATTATGACAAAGAATTCGTCATTATTTATTAAAAATCAAACGGTTGAAAGGAAAAATCAGTTTCAAACGAAACTCCCTTATATAGCGAATTTTATTTAAATGATAAGAATTTATTATTTAAGATTCTCTGTTTTTAGGTAGATTTCGCATGAAATACTACCTATTACATTCTCCAATATGTTGAAATTTTTGAAAACTTTTAGCAGATCTACGCCGATTATGGCCTTTAGAACACCAAACCACCCCCCCGTTAAAAAAAAACTTTATTTATCTATCTATGTGTCTGTCTATCTATCTATATATATATACAACTTTTTTTCGAAACGATAACTTCCATAATTCTGCAGAAATCTCTTCCAAACTGACACATAAAATCAAGGGGCAGAAAATCTCGGTCAAGTTCGTCAATGCGCAAAATTGGACCAAGGGTGTGGAAATAGGGAGGGTTTAGTGAAAACCGAAAAACCCCATAACTTCTTAATTATAATACGTATCAAATCAGTTTAAAGTTATTATTACTTCTAGGGAAAGAGTAAAAAATTTATATATCACAGATTTTTGATAAAATTAAGGGGCGAAAAAAATAGGATTTTAGGGAGAAAAAATTCATAACTTCGGCAATTCTTAAGATCTCAAATTCCCTTAAACATATAATCAACCTTCTTAATACTATCTACAGCATTTTTATTGACAAGTTTTTGATAGGACCAACTCTTACAGCAAAATAAATAAATAAATAAATAAATAAAATAAAATAAAATAAAATAAATAAAATAAAATAAAATAAAATAAAATAAAATAAAAACGAAAAAGAATGGGTTGAAGAAGAAAAAACTTCATAACTTCGTGAATTTACAAGATATCCAATCCGCATAAATTTATTATACATCTCTTTAATATTATCTGCAACTTTTATATTGACAAGTTTTTGATAGGACCAACTCTTACAGCAAAAACAAATTAAACAAACATAGAGGTTGACGAAAAAAATATCGTATTAAGGGTGTACTCAAATCCAAACTGATTCATTTTTAAACTCATTTTTATTCTCAAATGCATAAAATTGTCAGGTTCTCTTATTCAGAAACTATATAATATGCCATATTGGTCGATTTTTTGATAAAGGCAGAATATAATTCAAAAGATGCTGTTAAAGTGGGCATTTTGAACTGAATTTCCGGAAGCTAATGATGGAAACGAAAAAAAAAAAAAAAATGGCCATTCTGAGAAAATAATTGCTTCCAAGTCAAGTTCCAATTAACTGAATGAAAAAAAACACAGGTCGCTTATAAATCTCTTCAAAAAATCACGTCAGCAAGGATCATGTTTTTACTTTTAAAAAGGAGTCTGAAAATGTGTCAGAAAATTTCAAGTTGTTGAGCGTTGAATTTTTTTTTTTTTTTAATAACGGTTTAACATGATTCTGATAAAAGCAGTTGTTACAGAAATATGAAATGAAAAACTCGTTAAAAGCGGCCACATAAAATTGTTAAATTGGATTTAACTTTAATCTTGATTTAGTTTTTGTTGGTGAAATTCGTACTTAACTTCGAAATCTACCTCCGCCTGTAGACCGAGCCTACAGGGATTTTTACTTTTGGTATCATTACACGGAATGACAAATCTAAACCAGTTTACTATATTTATTTCGTCTTGTAAATATTGAGAGTATTTTTACATATTATGTTTTAAAAGTTTCCCTCATTAGATAAACTCGATAAATTTTTCCGCAGAAAACTATATTGGTAAACAATTAAGCAGATTGATTAATTAAACCAGTGGCGCCAACTTTTGTACAATAATGCGTGGGCTTCACCATTTTAGGGTAAAATTACACGGCATTTTGCTTTCTTTGAAAGTATGGGAAAATGCGATATTTCAAGTTATGGCAAGTCAAATTAAAACAAATTAAAGCAGAATATAAAGTTGCAATCATATAAGTTATATTTTCATATGACGTCTTCAGTTTACGGCCTCTAATATTTACTATTATAGCATGGATATGACTACAAATTAAAACACAAATACTAAAAAACTTGTTGGATGTGCCAATCCTAAAACTTTCTTCTATCTCATATATTTTAATATTTCAAAATGTTGTTACAGATGTCACTATTTCATTTTTATTAGTTCAATACTATATCAACTTTTACTTTCATCTTAAATTTCTGCTTCAGTCAGTTCATCGGAGTAAAAACGAGTTAATTTTGATCATGATATTTATTAAAATCACGAATAGTCGTGAATAGTTGGCTTATCAGGATGGGAAGTTCCCTTCGATTCACGAGCCACTGGTGTACAATAGAACTACGAAAAATTAATAAAATTACACAAAAATCAATATTACAGCTCTCCTTTCCGGCGGAATTTTTCCACATTCAGGGAGGACCTTCTTGCCATGGCCAAAATCACACAAGAAAAATAGGTTCAATTCTATACATAACTTCATACACTTTTCGATGGTACAATATTAAGAATGGCACAAAAATCGCTATTAGAACGCCCCCTTCTGGAGAATTTTTCCCAAATTCAGGGAGGTCGTCTTTGCCATGACCAAAAACATACACAAAAAATTTGGTTCAATTCTATGCAAAACTTCGTACACTTTTCGATGGTACAATTTTCAAAATAGCACAAAATCGCTATTATAGCGCCACCTACCGGCGGATTTTTCAAACTAAGAAAGGACCTGCTTGCCATAGCTAAGAACTTAAAAAAAAAAATTGGTTCAATTCTATGCATAACTTCATACACTTTTCGATGGTACAATATTCAAAATCGCGCAAAAATTGCTATTACAGCGCTCCGTTCTGGCCGATTTTTTCCAAATTAAGGGAGAACCAGCTTGTAGAGGTCTGCACGGGCCCGGGCCGGCAGAATTAGGGCAATTTTTTCAACGGGCCTGGCCGGGCCGGACCGGCAAAAAAATTGAACGGGCCTGCAGGGCCGGGCCGATAAAAAAAATTAATCGGGCCTATCGGCCCGATATAAGAATTTGAGAGAAGCAGATAAAATACGAGGCCATTTCCAATGAATATGACTTTTTCGAGAAGTATAAATGTGCGTTACGAGCCGATGCGAGTTTAACATCAATACAGAAATGTAACATGTCCATCGTAGAGATCGGCATCGTACAGTTACATGATGCCTGATCCCGGGTTTAATTTTTTCGGCAGACTTGTGCCGGGACGGAACTGGTCTTAATCGTTCTCAGGATGTGTAGGACAGGCATTATGTTTTGTAAAAGTATTAATAGCAATAATGAACTTCTGTTAACAGTATCTTTGGAAATGTACCTTAAGGTGGTTCTCATATTTACTGCTCAACAATGTGAAACTTTCAGACACATTTTCTGACTCATTTTTAAGTATAAAGGCATGAAATTGACAGGCCTAAGTATTGAAGGCATTTGGAATCGAATAGCGTTTCCATTTTTCATAAATTACGTACAGAGATAACAGAGACTCTTGTCTCGTGACTGTACGTTTTTCTCCTTTCCTGTGCTATTGCTTCCGGAAATTCGATTCAAAACGCTAACTTTGGCAGTATTTTCTGAAAGATATATTACTTTTATCTCAGAAAAAAACGGCATTTACATGGTTTCTGAATAAGAATGCCTGCCAATCTCATGCGTTTCCGAAAAGAAATGAATTCATAAATGTATCAAAATGTAGCTCCTTTGGATTTGAGAAAAGCCTTAAAAATGGCAGAAATATTTTCACAAATCTACTTTTTATTATAAGCTTCAAAAGTTATCATGTTTTTTAACCCTTTATTCTAAACTACATTAATCTTTTAATGAACCCTTATTTAAATTTTGAAACGTCTGCAGAGACGTTGACTAAAACACTGTAAGTAATCGTTAATGTTTACTATTGTGTGTTTTCTATTTTGCGAACACATAGTAATTTAAAATATACTGTAAAATGGTCCCATAAATATGCATGTAGTATTTATTAAAAGAATCTTAATTGCATGTCGAGAAAAAACGGAATTTTTTGTAGAAATTGAGCCGGGCCGGGCCTGTTTTCACTGATTTTTGTACGGGCCGAGAACGGTAAAAATGTAAACGGGCCGGGCCGGGCTCGGGCCGAACTTTCAATTTTTACACCGGGCCGGGCCAAAATAGCTTTCCTTCGGGCCGGGCCGGGCCCGGGCCTGGAAATTCCGGCCCGTGCAGACCTCTACCAGCTTGCCTTAGCCAAAAACTTAAAAAAAAAATTGGTTCCATTCCATGCATAACTTCATACACTTTTTGATGGTACAACGGCGACAGACACACAGACAGACAGGCATTTTCTATAAACATGTTATTTTTGGATTTCTGACCCCTAAAACGTAATCCGTCGAAATCCGGAAGTCGAAAAAAATTTCGATTACAATACTTTCTTCTATTGAAGATAGAAGAAAGTAATAACAAAATGGCCATTCAGTGCAAATACACTAAATGCTTGGATTAATTCTACTATTTACCTAAGCTACCGAAAGATTCGAATTAGATGTATTGACGACTATCTCTTTAACCGCTGATAATAGAAATATGCTTCGAATTACAAAAAGGTAAATAAATCAAGTATGATAGTTTCAGATTTGGAATTTATTTAACAAAGGGCTGCTTATACATTAAAATGCGAAATTTAATTTTATACGGTCTTCTTTTCGTACACTGTAAAAATTAATCCTGTAAAATAACAGAAAATTTCTGGCAGCAAAATTTGCCAGAAAAGTTCAGTATGTACCAGAAATATCTGTACATATAATTTTTTTCTGTATATACAGAGATGTCTGGTACATACTGAAACTTTCTGGCAACTTTTGCCGCCAGATTTTTTTTGTAGATACAGAAAACTTGAGTACATACAGAATTTTTTTTGTTTGCACAAGAAACATATCTGTACACACAAAATTTTTTTGTTTGTACAAGAAACATCTGTAGATACAGATATTTTCTGGCAACTTTTGCTGCCAGAATTTTTCCGTAAGCACAAGAAAAGTATGTGGACAGACACTGGATTAAATTTAACCAATACTAAATAGAAGTTTCATTCCAATTGTTGCTAAGAAAAACTAAATAATTAAATATTAATTCTGAGGTAAGTCATTTGAAATCGGATTTCATTCATTAAATAAAATATCAGATTAAGTAAATTTTCTAGTACATATATAAAAAAAGCAAGAATTTGGAAAGTATGGACTACATTCAATATCGCTTATAACAAATTTTGTTTTACAGTGCATCATAATTTGAGATTTTATTACTACAGTTTCATATTTTTTTAAAAGAATAATTCCAAACTCATTAAATATTTATCAGTATTGGCAATATATGTGACAGGATTAATAATTAAACACCTTTTTAAACTTAACTAAAATATTTAAAATTATATATTTCTCAACTAATTTATTAATTGTGAAAATTATTTCATTTTTTTTTTCAAATTAATGATCTACTGTAAGCAAAATTTGTTATAAGCGATATTGATGTATAATGTGATCCATACTTAGCAATTTTTTGCTTTTATTTATTTATTCTTTTTAGTGCTAGAAAATTTACTTAAAATCTGAGATATTATTTAATGAATGAAATCTGGTTACAAATGGCTACCCCAGAATTAATATTTAGTTTTTAAATTTTTCTTCAAAATATATCTAAAAGCATCGAGGTGAGAACTATTAGTAACAATTAGAATGAAACATCTCTATAGTACTGGTTATTTCTGTAACTTGTAGTACGGCACAAGCACTACTACTAGAAGTACTACTGTAAGTACAGTACTAGTTTTGTAGCTGTTAATTACTATAATTTTAAAACTCTATGCTGTTTTGCCACAAATTTTCTTTTCCAGCCTAATATTTATTATTTTCTCACTTCAAAATTGTATGATCCAAGTATATTTGAGTACAACCGAAAGTAAATTCACTATACTTTTAATTTCTGTATAGACATTTGTGTAACCAGAAAAAATAATAGCGCATGCGGCGGCGACACAAATGACTACGTCATCGAGTCACGAGATAAAATCGTGGTGTAGGACAAGATTATTAGGAGTACATTAAAGAATGACTGGTCCGCCTCGGCATTTCTTGGAACGATATGAGCAGCGGGCGCTAATTCATCATTTTGGCGTCACTATCACGTCATCGAGTTACGAGGTGAAATTGGTGCCAAGGTAAAATAAAGTATTTTAAGGATATTTTGGACTGCCTGCGCATATCCTGGTAAAACCCCCCGGCAGACTAATATTTATAACAAAAGAAGACGAAATAATGTACAATTGAAACCCTATAAAAATAAAATTTTACGTTGCATTGCCATGTATATTACTTTTGCCATCAACTTTCAAGATTAATTAATGGTTTAGGAAAAGCTTATTAACAGTACGTAAGAAAATGACTGATTCGGCATAACTTGATACAAAGCGAGAAGAACGGGGCACATTTTAAAATAATTTTTATTTATTGAGTTAAAATTTTTAATTTTTTTGTGATTGTTAACCATATTATTTGTAAAAAAATCAAATGATAAAACTTCTCATAATTTTTGTGAAAAAATTTAAAATTTATTAAAAAAGTGGGGTATATTAAAATCGTTATAACTCGAAATATTATTTGTAGAATTTCAATTTTTTATCATTCAAATAAACAGAAATATATAAGTTTTAATTTAGATTCAGCATTCTAAAAAATATTAATTTTAAAAAAAAGTAAAAATATTTAAATTAAAAATTAAAGAAAAAATTATGTAACTTAAAAAAAAAATCATATTGTCAAAAATTTTTTTTTCTAATTTGCTCAATCAAAATTAAAGTAAACTAATTGAAAAAGACATGTTCCAAATTTGAACTATATATCTTTAACGGTTCTTGAGTTATAACAATTTAAATACGTGAAATGGTGAAAAAACCTACCATGAAGAAAAACGCATTTTCACAAGAAGTCGTTTGCATGACAACTATTGCTTGAAAGCTAGATTTTGAAAACAAACCAAAATGAAAAAAAAAATTAATGTTCTCTTCTAATAAGGATACAAAAGGATATATAAGGATTTAAACGTCATTTTAAGCAAAAAAAAAAAAAAAAAAAAAAAAAAAAAAAAAGTAGAGAATGTTTCACTGAAATAAAATATTTTTAGAAAATGTGAAGATTTTTGTGTCTCGGACCCCCTTAATCAGGAAAAATAAAAGTTTGTATTGAAAAAATAATGATTTTTCTAAGCCTATGTCTCAATTTCTATAAGTGTTACACTCATTGATAAATCAGTCTAATACAAGTGAAGAATGTCTACCATACAGGACAGAACTGATGGATATCCTGCTGTCTCACATACCTTCACTCAAAGAAAAAAAAAAGTAAGATGACATTAAATATAGTTACTATGATAAATTATTATGTATTTACAATAAAGTCGACTTCTTAATTTGATTGAACAACTGCACAAACCGTACTTCTACACAGTATTAGAGCATGTTCCACAACAGAAAAGTTTCACCATAACGGAAATATAGACCTGTAAAGGAAAGTATGACCAGCTTCGCAGGGTTAAATTGATGCCAGAGCCCGAAAGATACAATGAAAAAAGAAAAAATCATTAAGTAAATTTATAGTACTTACTCCCTGTAATCTGTATTACTTGCTGCACTTGTTTATTAGAAAAGGTGATGCTGTAACAATAATTATCTTACTAGAGAGTGAAAAGATATGGGGGAAGAGCAAAGACAACCTCCATGAGTTCTCTGTCAGGAACTGATTTAATGCAATAACTTCATAAAGTTAATAAGTAAAAAGTACAAAAAAATGGCTATAAAGCTGAAAAGCGCACCCTATGGGCGTAAATTTAATCGAAATTTAGGGTAGAATTTAAAAAAATAGATAGTACAGGTCTTGAGCTAACAATGGATATGTTTCAAGTTATATGATAAAAAATGAGTTAAAAGCACCCTCTGCAGGCAAAAAATAAAAGTTATTTGGAAGTAAAATATAGAAGCAAAGAATCCAGATCAAGACCTTTCATTCGAGATATTACACGATGATTATTAGAAGGAAAAATGAAAAAAAAACTTAAAAATGCCCCTGGAGGCAAAAAAATGAAGTATATGTTAGATTGCAAACTGGAGAATGGGATCCTATGTCAAGACCTACATACGATATGTCACATGACCCACTGAGATACAATTTAATTTTGCTCCCCCCCCCCCCCCTCCTCGATATAGCTAGGGCAAAATGGACAAACACCATCGATGGCCCATCCCCCAAAACATCACACATACTCTGATCAGCCCTTTCTGAGCAATATTTAAGTTAAAAATGCTGACTTTAGAAAATTATTATTTGAAATAACTGGTACAGGGAGAAAAATAATTTTAAAAATCTAAATAAAACCTTTCTGGAGGTTAATTCATCTACAAAGCCTATTAAAGGGTTAACTAGATGATATTTAATAAATGGTATTTCAAAACTCCGGTACTCACAAATTTTGAAGCTATATCATTTGCATGACAATTACAACATAGTAAAACTTGTACTTTTAAAGAATTGACGCACAGAGGGTTAAAATTTAAATGACGCCTGACATCAAACATTTCCAAAAGAGTAAAAATAGATGTTGAAATAGTTATCTTTAAAAATTTCCGGTAATAAAATATATCCAATTATCTTCTACCCACAGCTACCCATAGTGCCCTGCTCCAAAATGCTATTAGGATAAATTTTTAGCTGTGTTTAATACTATGCGACATCTAAGGACATTGCAGAATGCATAGTTACCCATAATTCGTATCATAAACGTCAGTTATACAGTGAAACCTCCCTGTGCGACCACCTCCCAGAACGACCATTTTTTTCATGGAACAAAATTTACTCCCATAGGCTCAATACTAATTTTACCTCCATTCAGAGACCATCCCAGTTGAACTCCCTCCATGAGCGACCAATTCTTTGAAAAAAATTAAACAAATTCCTTTTTTTCCTGCACTGATAAAAATTTTGAAGCATTCTGGCAGGTCATTTGACCGTTTTTTGAAAAAACGCTTTCATAACCATAATTTAACTATATTCTGACCATAAAATGGCCAATAATATGGTCAGAATAGTGTTAAAATTACGTTTGTGTAACCGTTTTCGGAAAAAAACGGTCAAATGATGCAAACTTTTAACAGTGTGGTCGCTTGCAGAAGGTTTTATTAGAAAAATAGCTCCGGAGAGCGCATTATTCATCAAACTTCTAAATTAAGTTTAGAATTTTTTTTATTCTGTTAACTTTTAAGTGTAATTAAACCAGTTTGTGCTTTTTAGGCAATGAATTTAACTCTGATGACAAATTAAGAATGACGGTTAATAAACTCCCCTGCCCAAAGAAATAGATAAATTAATGAAATCGTCATTATTTGTTGCCGTCAAAAAAAAAAGCATTTATCTATTGAACTTTGCAAGGACTTGGAAATAAAAGTTATAAAAGATAAAACTGTAAAATCAAAGCAAACGTCAATGTATTCATTTTTTAAACCCTGCAGTAATTAACTTATGTAATTAACTTTCGGTTTAATACTTAATTTTTCATACTTTTTCAAAATGTGAAAAATAAATTTTAGTAACATTAATTGTTACCTTTTTTCAACAATTAAAATCTAGATTTAAACATGACCTCCATTAAGAGACCACCTCTCGAAGCGACCAATTTTTATTGGAACGGAACGTGATCGCTTTAGGGAAGTTTTACTGTAAGTTTAAGTTTGAAAAATCAGAAGAAATTTCCCTTAAAAACCAACTCAATCCATTATAAAAAAATCCCTGCCGGCCCGGCCTACAGGCAGAGGTAGATTTCGAAGTCAAATATACTAATTTCACAAACAAAAACTAAATCATGATTATAGATAATCCACTTTAACAATTTTATCTGGCCGCTCTTGACGAGTTTTTATTTCATTTTCATATAATAGCTGGTTTTATCAGAATCATGTTAGGGCGGTATTCAAAAAAATACTTTTCCATGCTCAATAACTCGAAACTTTCTGGCATAATTCCAGATTCATTTTTAATTAAAAAAAAATATGAAACTTGCTGACGTGATTTTTGAAAAGATTTATAAGCGACCTGTGTTTTTATTTTTTGTTCAATTAATTAAAACTTGATATATAAACAATTATTTTCTCAGAAGGACAATATTTTTCGTTTCTAACATAATCGCTTCGGGAAATTCCGTTCAAAATGCCCACTTTGACATAATTTTTTGAAATATATTCTGCCTCTATCTAAAAATCTATTATTACGGTACATTATATAGTTTCTGAATAAGCGAATCTACCAATTAAATGCGTTTGAGAGCAAAAATGAATTTAAAAACCAGTCAGAAAATAAGCAGTTTGGATTTAAGCGCATCCTTAATACAATGATTTTTCCAACACAATCCGCTTCGGTAAATTCGGTTCAAAATGCCCTTTTTAACAGCATTTAAAAGAATATATTCTGCCCCTATCAGAAAATCGACCATTACGGTACATTATATAGTTTCTGAGTAAGAAAACGTACCAATTGGAAGCCTTTGAGAGCAAAAATGAATTGTAAAATGAGTCAGAAAATAAGCAGTTTGGATTTGAAAACACCCTTACTAAGATCATTTTTTACTTCAACCGGTATGTATTTTTAATTTGTTTTTGCTCTAAGAATTGGTCCTATCCAAAACTCGTCTATATAGATGTTGTAGACAATATTAAGAAGATATATGATAAATTCATGGGGATTTTATATCTTTTGAATTGACGGAGTTATGGATTTTTTTCTTCTTCAAACCACCTTTTTGTTTTCGTTTTTAATTTTTTTTGCGGTACGAATTGGTCCTATCAAAAACTTGTGAATATAAAAGTTGTAGATAATGTTAAGGAGATTCATGATAAAATTAATTGGATTTGATATCTTGAGAATTGACGAAGTTATGGATTTTTTTCTTCTTCAAACGCCCTTTTTGTTTTCGTTTTTAATTTTTTTTGCGGTACGAATTGTTCCTATCAAAAACTTGTGAATATAAAAGTTTTAGATAATGTTAAGGAGATTTATAATAAAATTAATTGAATTTCATATCTTGAGAATTGACGAAGTTATGAATTTTTTTGTCCCAAAAACCCTATTTTTTGCGCCCCTTGAGCCCATTTTTAACTTTATCAAAAATCTGTGATACATAAATTTTTGGCCCTATTTTTAGAAGTAATAAAAACTTTAAACTGATTTGATATGTACAAAAATTAAGAAGTTATGGGGGGTTTTCTGTTTTCACAAAACCCCTCCCTATTTCCCTCCCCTTGGTCCGATTTTGCCCATTAACGAACTTGACCGAGATTTTATGCCCATTGATTTTATGTATCAGTTTGGAAGAGATTAGTGCAGAATTACGAAAGTTATCGTGTCCAGAAGAAAGTGATATATATATATATATAGATAGATAGATAGATAGATAGATATATATATAAAGTTTTTTACTGAGGGTGGTTTGGGGTTCTAGGGGTCATGATCGGTGTAGATCTGCAAAAATGTTTCAGAAATTCCAACATAGGAACGATCCCAATAGGTAGTATTTCATACGAAATCTACCTAAAATTTACATTTAATACTTTTTGTGTTTCAGATCATGAAAACACCACAATGAAGCTCCATTCTACACTATTAATTTATAGATATTAAAGCATTTAATTTAATCAATCTAGCAATCCTTCTTTCAAAATTAAAAATTTATAAAAAGTACACTTAAATTAAAAATACTAGCAATTGTCATAAAAATATAAAACTTTTAGCGGAGCAAAATATAGAATTTAAACTTCCAAAAGATATAAGTAGGGATTACAATCCCGAGACTAATTTCCAATTCCGGGATTGCGGGATTGCTTAGATTCATTCCAGGGATTACGAAAATTAGAATTTTTCTAATATCACCAATTTTTACAATAGCTAAATATCATTATCTTATAGAAAAGATAATTAAGGCAAAAATACAGTCTAACTTACGTATGAAAATGTACCAAGTTAAAAATTTAAGACTTTAATTAATAATAAAAAACCCCTTAGTCGACCCAGATAATGTTTTAAACACTGCACTAGTTTTTTATCTTTTGAATTTAACACTTATTCAATCTTTTGTCGTTAAATGGTAGTACCATACTGAAGATGTATCATTATCTTTCCTATGAGCTACAAAATCCTTTTCATCAGACATCTTTAAAGCAAAATAAATATAAACGAGCAAAAAAAAAAGTAGAAGTTAGCACATAATAATGACCATGATACACAACTTTGTCGCTTATCAGTAAATTATAATTTGAAAATGACTTTCGTAGTGAAAAATATTTTCTACACACTCAGCGAAATCGAAATAAACAAATGATTTCATTTTTTATGACTAATAGCTGTGCGGTTACATCTGTCGGTTAGAAATACATGTAAAAAATAATTGAGATATATATTCTTTTTCAATGATAATAATTTTCATAAAATAAATTGATTTTTTTCCAAAAGCGAAAGTCTATAAATATATTTTTTAATTTCAGCTAAATATTGTTCCATTAAAAAAAAAAGAGACAATCCCGAAAATCCCGGGATTTGCCAGTATACATCCCGGGATTTTCGGGATTAAAAATAAAGCGGGATCCCGGGATTGTAATCCCTGGGTATAAGGCACTAAGAGTTAAAATAATAATTTGTATTTTTAAAGAATTTATGAAAAAAGGTCACTCATAATGTATTTCATTGGGAAATTTCAAAACTGACAGAAAAAACAGAACAGGTTTTTTAACTATTTTTTAAAAATATTAAAAATCATCCTAGGTCAACAAGGAGTGTGGCGGAGCAAAAATGAAGAATTATATCATTAGAATATCATAAAAGTATGTCATAAAAATAGAGGATTAATATCTTTCAAGCTTTAAGTAAAACTGTAAACAATTCGCTGTTCCCCATGTTATTATATCGCGATCGGGTTAAATTGAAAGTGCAAAAACAATACTTTTTGAAAAAAATATTTAAAGCACTTATATATGTCATAAGTACTATATAAAACAGGTACGTAACGAAAGTAGAAAGTTCAAAGTAACTGGATTAAGCATTAGTTTTTTGTTAATATGGAGTTTTAATATCTTTCAAAGTATAACAACTATGCTGTTTTTTGCCATGTATTCTCCATGGAGAATACAAAGTCGTGGAATGCCCAAACAGTACTTTTTAAAATTGTCATAACTAACTAATTAATGGTGATAACTTCAAAAAACATACCTTCAAATGTGCAGAAGATAGTAATGTACACGAAAATCCCATCAGTTTGTAGTTATAAGTACGATGATTAATAGATTAAATACGCAAAACACAGCACATTTTATAAAATGGCGCGAATAAATACAACATTGAAAAATAACATCCGCCATTACACATACAGAAATTTCAGGTATACAGATATTCTGCGTACCTCAAGAATATTCGCATACAGTGTAGGCGTTATAATACAATATATTGTGGCCAAACAGTAAATGCGTTTTTTAATAGTGCCATTATCTAAAAATTCCTTGTATGCAGCATCCTTTCGTATACATGAAAATTTCGCACACAGATAATTAGCATTAAAATACAATTAAACTGTGGATAAAGAATAAATACGTTTTTTTTTAATAAAATAATATTGTTAAAATATCCTAAGACGTTTTTTAATAATTTAAAATTGTTAAAAAACATGTATGATCAACCTGTTTATTTACATTTTTTTACAAACTTCTATTTAGAGCTGTCGGATATGGCAATTCTAAAACTTTCTTCTACCTCATACATGTTAGTACTTCAAATTTCGCTATCACAGAGACAAAATGAAATGAAAATCTACGCCCATCATGAGGATTGTAAGGGTATTTCAATCAACAATTTTTATATGTTAGTTGAATGGTGTGTATTTAAGAAGAAGATCATACGATCACACATAAGGCTTGCATTAAAAGCATTGCATTTTAAAAACAAATCATAGAATTTCTGCACCCACCTTATTAGACTCTGCAAAACTCCCACCTCACAGAGCATAAAAGTATCACCTGTTGGGAAGTATACAGCCAAGCCCATTAAGGATCTATTTATGTGAAAGTGTAACAAAATATGAAGTTTGATTTAATTCCGTGTATTAGTTTTTGAGATATAGCTATCTCGAAAATCGTGAAAACTGCAGCATAGCAGCGCCATCTGTCATATGATTTACACGAAAACCTAATGAGCATAAACTTATGTCAAGGTCTAACATAATATGAAGTTTAATGGAATTCGGTGCTTTAGTTCTTGAGAAATGACTATCGCTATAATCGTTTAAATCCTGAAAAATGCAGCATAGTAGAACCAACTGTTGGGTGATTTACATCAAATGCTAATCAGCAACAACTTATGTCAACGTCTAACTGAACCTGAAGTTTGATGAAAATCTGTGCTTTAGTGCTTGATATAGAGGTATTGCAGAAATTGTGGAAAATGCAGCATAGCTGCGCTACCTGTGGGCAATTTATAACAAAACTTAACCCGCATATGTCAACTCAAAACTAAATCTGAAGTTTCATGAAAATCCGTACATTAGTTTTGAGATAGTGCTATTGCGAGAATCTTGAAAAATGCAGCATAGCAACGCCACTTGTTGGGTGATTTACACCAAAACAATGTGAATGTATAACTGGATCTGAAGTTTGATGAAGATCCGTGCATTAGTTTTTGAGATAGAGATATTGAGAAAATTGTAAAAATTGCAGCATAGCAGCGTCAAATGTCTTGTGATGTACACCAAAAACTAATCAGCACCAAATTATATAAGGACTAACTAAATCTATAGTTTTATTAAATTCCGTACATTAGTTCTTGAGATAGAGCGCCAATACAAAATTTTTGTCACATACAGACAGACATTTTCTAAAACAGCCAAATCGTGTTCGGGACCTTCTAAAACGTATAACTCTGTCGAAACTTTTCATGGATCAACTACTTTCTTCTTGTAAAGATAGAAGAAAGTAAAAGTGGGAACATAGTTTCAAGAAGGACATTAAACTAATTCTCTTATGGTCAAAATATACAGAGTTGTGATACTTTAAATTTGATCAATTTTCAATGTTTTCTAGCGCTTTCCGTATATTTAAGTATTTAGAGATTTTTTTAGGTAGATTTCGTATGAAATACTACCTATTGGCATCGTTCCTTCGTTGGAATTTCTGAAGATTTTTTGCAGATCTACACCGATCATGACCCCTAGAACCCAAAACCACCCTCAGTAAAAAACTTTATCTATCTATCTATCTATCTATCCATCTATCCATCTATCTATCTATCTATCTATATATATATCACTTTCTTCTGGACACGATAACTTCCACAATTCTGCATAAATCTCTTCCAAACTGATACATAAAATCAAGGGGCATAAAATCTCGGTCAAGTTCGTTAATGGTCAAAATCGGACCAAGGGGATGGAAGTAGGGAGGGGTTTTGTGAAAACCGATAACCCTCTCATAACTTCTTAATTTTTGTACATATCAAATCAGTTTAAAGTTTTTATTACTTCTAAAAATAGGGCCAAAAATTTATGTATCACAGATTTTCGATAAAATTAAAAATGGGTTGAAGGGGCGCAAAAATAGGGTTTTTGGGAGAAAAAAATTCCTAACTTCGTCAATTCTCAAGATATCAAATCCAATTAATTTTATGATACATCTCCTTAATATTATCTACTACTTTCATACTGACTAGGTTTTGATAGGACAATTCGTACAGCAAAAAAAAAAAAAAAAAAAATTAAAAACGAAAACAAAAAAAAGGGGAGGTGAAGAAGAAACATTTCCATAACTCCGTCAATTCACAAGATATGAAATCCCCATGAATTTATCATATATTTTCTTAATATTGTCTTCAACATTTATACAGACAAGTTTTTCATAGGACCAATTCTTACAGCAAAAACAAATAAAAATACATAGTGGTTGAAGAAAAAAATCATCTTATAAAGGGTGTATTCAAATCCAAACTGCTTATTTTCTTACTCATTTTTAAATTTATTTTTACTCTCAAATGCATCTAATTGATAGATTCTTTTCTTCAGAGACTATATAATGTACCGTAATGATCGTTTTTTTGATAGAGGCAGTATATATATTTCAAACTAGTTGGATGTGCCAATCCCGAAACTTTCTTCTATCTTATACATCTTAATATTTCAAAAACTAGTTACACATATTAATACTTCAATATTATTAGTTCATTATTATACCAACTTTGATTTTCATCTAAAATTTCTGCTTCATTCAATTAAATAAACTAAAAACGAGTTAATCTATATCATGATATTTTTTGAAATTAATAGGTTTTTCCTTATTCTGTTGTTATCAGATGTTTGCGAATAGCCGGCTTAGCAGGAAGTGAATTCCCGCCTTTGCACGAGCCGCCGATGGACAATAGAACTACGAAAAATCAAGAAAAGTATACAAAAATCGCTATCACAGAACCCCTTTACCGCGCGATATTTCCAAATTCAAGGAGGACCTGTTGGCCAAAGCCAAAAACATGCACAAAAAATTTGGTTCAATTGTATGCATAATTTTATACACTTTTCGATTGTACAATAAAAAAATGGTACAGACATCGTAATTATAGCGCCCCCTTCCAGCGGAATTTTTCCAAATTCAGGGTGTACCTTCATGCCATGACCAAAAAGAAACACAAAAAATTTGGCTCAATTCTCTGCATAACTTCATACATTTTTCGATGGTAAAACATTCAAAATGGCACAAAAATCGCTATTATAGCGCCCCTTACCGGCGAATTTCTTCCAAATTAAGGAAGGACCTGCTTGCCATAGCCAAGAACTTAAATTAAAAACTTTGTTCAATTCTATGCATAACTTCATACACTTTTCGGTGGTACAATATGCAAAATCGCTATTACAGCGCCCCCTAGCGGCGATTTTTTTCCAAATTCAGGCAGGACCTGCTTGTCATAGCCATAAACTTAAAATAAAAATTTGGTTTAAT
The DNA here is from genome assembly GCA_963932465.1 of Maratus speciosus. Lineage (NCBI taxonomy): Eukaryota > Metazoa > Arthropoda > Arachnida > Araneae > Salticidae > Maratus > Maratus speciosus. Next base: position 444,303,742 of record OZ010789.1, read on the forward strand.
TCTATGCATAACTTCATACGCTTTTGGATTGTACAATATTGAAAATCGCTCAAAAATCGCTGTTACAGCGCCCCCTACCGGCGAATGTTTTCCAAATTCAGGTAGGACCTACCTGCTGTATCCAAAAACTTAAAATAAAAATTTGGTTCAATTCTATGCATAACTTCATACACTTTTTGAGGGTACAATGGCGACAGACAGACGGACACACGGACAGACTGGCACACGGACAGACAGACATTTTCTATAAACATGTTTTTTGGTGATCTCTGAAACCTAAAACATGTAAATCCGTCGAAAACCGGAAGTCGAAAAAAATTTCGATTACAATACTTTCTTCTTTTGAAGATCGAAGAAAGTAAAAATACGAAACTTGCTGACGTGATTTTTGAAAAGATTTATAAGTGACATGTGTATTTATTACTTTCTTCTATCTTAACAAGAAGAAAGTATTGGATTCATGAAAATTTTCGACTTTCGGTTTTCGACGGATTTACACGTTTTAGGGGTCAGAGATTCCAAAAAACATGTTTTTACAAAATGTCTGTCTGTGACTCTGTGAGTCTGTCTGTCTGTCTGTCTGTCTGTCTGTCTGTGTGTATGTGACACAAATTTTGTGGGCGCTCTATCTCAAGAACTAATGCACAGAATTTAATAAAAAATTATATTAAGTTAGTCCCTAATACAAATTGATGCTGATTAGTTTTTGGTGTAAATCGCTCAACAGGTGGCGCTGCTATGCTGAATTTCCCGCGATTTCTGCACTAGCTCTATCTCAAGAACTAATGCACGGATTTTCATCAAACTTCAGATTTCGTTAATCCTTGATATGAATTGGTGCTGGTAACATTTTGGTGCAAATCGCCCAACAGATGGCGCTGCTATGCTGCATTTTGCAGCATTTACACGATTTTCGTAATAGCTCTATCTCAAGAAATAATGCACGGATTTTCATCAAACTTCAGATTCTGTTAGTGCTTGACATGAGTTGACATTTTGCACCTTGTGGTGTAAATCGCTCAACAGGTGGCGCTGCTATGCTGCATTTTTTTGTGATTTCCGCGATAGCTCTATCTCAAGAACTTATGCTCGGGTTTTCAACAAACTTCAGATTCAGGTATACCTGGATATAAATTAGTGCTGTATATGTTTTGCTGTAAATCTTTCAACAGGTGGCGCTGCTATGCAGCGTTTTTCTCGACTTCCACAATAGCTCAATGTCCAGAACTAATGCACGGATTTTCATCAAGTTTCAGATTCAGTTAGTTCTTGACATGAATTGATGTTTTGTACCTTTTGGTGTAAATCGCTCAACAGGTGGCGCTGCTGTTCTGCATTTTTTGTGATTTCTACAGTAGCTTTACCTCCAGAACTAATACACGGATTTTCATCCATCTTCAGATTCCGGTATAAGAATTAGTACTGTTTGTGTTTTGGCGATTCCGATTTACGATTCCGGTATATGAATTAGTACTGTTTGTGTTCTGGTGCAAATCGCTCAACAGGTGGCACTGCTGTGCTACATTTTTCAAAATTTCTCCTACAGCTCTATTTCAATAACTAATGCACGAATTTTCATCAAATTTCAAATTCAGGTATACTTTTATATGAATAAATTGATGTAATTTATTTTACTATTTAAATGATTTAATTGACGTGATTTATATAGAAGAAAGTTTTGTGATGGCCACAACATACTAGTTTATTTTTCTTTCAATTAATTGAAACTTGATTAATAAACAATTATTTTCTCTGTAGGGCAATATTTTTCGTTTCTAACACAATCGCTTCGGGAAATTCTGTTCAAAATGCCCACTTTGACATAATTTTTACTTTCTTCTATCTTCAATATAAGAAATTCTATTTCAATAGAAGAAAGTATTGTAATCGAAATTTTTTTCGACTTCCGGTTTCGACGGATTTACATGTTTTAGGGGTCAGAGATCCCCCAAAAAATGTTTATAGAAAATGTCTGTCAGTCCGTGTGCCGTGTGTCCGTCTGTCTGTCGCCATTGTACGATCAAAAGTGTATGAAGTTATGCATAGAATTGAACCAAATTTTTATTTTAAGTTTTTGGATACAGCAGGTAGGTCCTCCCTGAATTTGGAAAACATTCGCCGGTAGGGGGCGCTGTAACAGCGATTTTTGAGCGATTTTCAATATTGTACAATCCAAAAGTGTATGAAGTTATGCATAGAATTAAACCAAATTTTTATTTTAAGTTTATGGCTATGACAAGCAGGTCCTGCCCGTATTTGGAAAAAAATCGCCGCTAGGGGGCGCTGTAATAGAGATTTTGCATATTGTACCACCGAAAAGTGTATGAAGTTATGCATAGAATTGAACAAAGTTTTTAATTTAAGTTCTTGGCTATGGCAAGCAGGTCCTTCCTTAATTTGGAAGAAATTCGCCGGTAAGGGGCGCTGTAATAGCGATTTTTGTGCCATTTTGAATGTTTTACCATCGAAAAATGTATGAAGTTATGCAGAGAATTGAGCCAAATTTTTTGTGTTTCTTTTTGGTCATGGCATGAAGGTACACCCTGAATTTGGAAAAATTCCGCTGGAAGGGGGCGCTATAATTACGATGTCTGTACCATTTTTTTATTGTACAATCGAAAAGTGTATAAAATTATGCATACAATTGAACCAAATTTTTTGTGCATGTTTTTGGCTTTGGCCAACAGGTCCTCCTTGAATTTGGAAATATCGCGCGGTAAAGGGGTTCTGTGATAGCGATTTTTGTATACTTTTCTTGATTTTTCGTAGTTCTATTGTCCATCGGCGGCTCGTGCAAAGGCGGGAATTCACTTCCTGCTAAGCCGGCTATTCGCAAACATCTGATAACAACAGAATAAGGAAAAACCTATTAATTTCAAAAAATATCATGATATAGATTAACTCGTTTTTAGTTTATTTAATTGAATGAAGCAGAAATTTTAGATGAAAATCAAAGTTGGTATAATAATGAACTAATAATATGGAAGTATTAATATGTGTAACTAATTTTTGAAATATTAAGATGTATAAGATAGAAGAAAGTTTCGGGATTGGCACATCCAACTAGTTTGAAATATATATACTGCCTCTATCAAAAAAACGATCATTACGGTACATTATATAGTCTCTGAAGAAAAGAATCTATCAATTAGATGCATTTGAGAGCAAAAATAAATTTAAAAATGAGTAAGAAAATAAGCAGTTTGGATTTGAATACACCCTTTATGAGATGATTTTTTTCTTCAACCACTATGTATTTTTATTTGTTTTTGCTGTAAGAATTGGTCCTATGAAAAACTTGTCTGTATAAATGTTGAAGACATTTTGATGGTACAATGGCGACAGACAGACGGACACACGGACAGACGGACGGACGGACAGACGGACACACGACACACGGACTGACAGACATTTTCTATAAACATTTTTTTGGGGATCTCTGACCCCTAAAACATGTAAATCCGTCGAAACCGGAAGTCGAAAAAAATTTCGATTACAATACTTTCTTCTATTGAAATAGAATTTCTTATATTGAAGATAGAAGAAAGTAAAAATTATGTCAAAGTAGGCATTTTGAACAGAATTTCCCGAAGCGATTGTGTTAGAAACGAAAAATATTGCCCTACTGAGAAAATAATTGTTTATTAATCAAGTTTCAATTAATTGAAAGAAAAATAAATACACATGTCACTTATAAATCTTTTCAAAAATCATTTCAGCAAGTTTCGTATTTTTACTTTCTTCGATCTTCAAAAGAAGAAAGTATTGTAATCGAAATTTTTTTCGACTTCCGGTTTTCGACGGATTTACATGTTTTAGGTTTCAGAGATCACCAAAAAACATGTTTATAGAAAATGTCTGTCTGTCCGTGTGCCAGTCTGTCCGTGTGTCCGTCTGTCTGTCGCCATTGTACCCTCAAAAAGTGTATGAAGTTATGCATAGAATTGAACCAAATTTTTATTTTAAGTTTTTGGCTATAGCAGGTAGGTCCTCCCTGAATTTGGAAAAAATTCGCCGGTAGGGGGCGCTGTAATAGCTATTTTTGTGCGATTTTGAATATTGTACCCGATAAGGGGCGCTGTAACAGCGTTTTTTGTGCGATTTTGAATATTGTACCATCCAAAAGTGTGTGAAATTACGCATAGAATTGAACCAAATTTTTATTTTAAGTTTATAGCTATGACAAGCTGGTCCTCCCTGAATTTGGAAAAATCGCCGCCAGGGGGCGCTGTAATAGCGATTTTGCATGTTGTACTATCGAAAAGTGTATGAAGTTATGCATAGCATTGAACCAAATTTTAATTTTAAGTTCTTGGCTATGGCAAGCAGGTCCTTCCTTAATTTGGACAAAATTCGCCGGTAGGAGGCGTTATAATAGCGATTTTTGTGCCATTTTGAATATTGTACCATCGAAAAGTGTATAAAGTTATGCAGAGAATTGAGCCAAATTTTTTGTGTTTCTTTTTGGTCATGGCATGAAGGTACACCCTGAATTTGGAAAAATCCCGCTGGAAGGGGGCGCTATAATTACGATGTCTGTACCATTTTCTTTATTGTACAATCGAAAAGTGTATAAAATTATGCATACAATTGAACCAATTTTTTTGTGCATGTTTTTGTCTTTGGCCAACAGGTCCTCCTTGAATTTGGAAATATCACGCGGTAAAGGGGCTCTGTGATAGCGATTTTTGTATACTTTTCTTGATTTTTCGTAGTTCTATTGTCCATTGGCGGCTCGTGCAAGGGCGGGAACTCACTTCCTGCTAAGCCGGCTATTCGAAAACATCTGATAACAACAGAATAAGGAAAAACTATGAATTTCAACAAATAACATGATATAGATTAACTCGTTTTTAGTTCATTTAATTGACTGAAGCAGGAATTTAAGATGAAAATCAAAGTTGGTATAGTAATGAACTTATAATATTGAAGTATTAACATGTGTAACTAGTTTTTGAAATATTAAGATGCATAAGATAGAAGAAAGTTTTCGGATTGGCACATCCAACTAGTTTCTATTAAAAATGAATCTGAAAATGTGCCAGAAAATTTCGAGTTGTTGAGCATGGAAAAGTATTTTTTTTTAATACTGCCTTAACATGATTCTGATAAAACCAGCTATTATATAAAAATGAAATAAAAACTCGTCAAAAGTGGCCAGATAAAACTGTTAAAGTGGATTTATATCTAATCATGATTTAGTTTTTTTGGCGCAATTAATATACTTAACTTCGAAATCTACCTCCGACTGTAGGCCGGCCCGGCAGGGATTTTTTTTTATAACAGAATGTACCCACTTATCTTTATTTAGCACGGCAAGATTCAGATATGATCTCCTAACAGCACATCTTCATATTCATGCATCCCAAAGAATCCCTACAACGAATTTTTTATTAACGTTTGAAATATTAATTTGATTTAGCCTTTTCTGTAATATACACTGTAAAAAAAAACTGTAATTCTACAGATGTTAAGTCACGGAAACTGTCTATGCTTACTAAATTTTTTTCTTACACTGTACAAAAAAAGTTGTAAATCTACAAAACTAGTTTTTATAAAGCTACGGATATCTGTAGCTTTACAAAGAATCTACTAAAATTATAGTAATGTAACTAAAATCTTATCTGTAACCCGGGTTGCAGTTCCATAAAAAGTTCTAGGCATCCCAGCTTCCTGAAAAAATTCTTAGTAATCTTACAAAGTTTTTGATTTACGAAGCAAAAGTGTATCTGTTACACAAATTTTTGTTGTTGTGGTTGCATAAAACGTTCTAGTAATCCCAGTTTCCTAGAAACTTTTTTTTTTTTTTTTTTTTTTTTTTTTTTTTTTTACAGTGTAGTAGAATGAAAAAAAAAAAAAAAAATAAAAATAAAAATCCGTGTTTTCCGTAGAGATAATTTTGCTATTTTATTAAGATACTAAAACAGTGAAAAATATTTCTATGCTGAAACCTGGTGCATCGTGTGATTCTGTGCAAGTTTCACAGGAGAACGGAGTTCTTCATACATACGCTTGCGTTCGCTTTACATTTATAAGTCGAACTGGCCATTTAAAGCTGTATCAAAAACAAACATTTTCTACAACACGAACTATCTGATACATTCAAATACGTAAAAAGCATGAAATTTGTAGGCAAGTCCTTTGAAGTGATTTGAAATCGAATAGCGTTTTTGCATTTAAGAAAATGTATTGCATCTCCAGTTTTACATGATGGCTGTCTCATTACGACCATGCCTGAGCTGATGCATGTTGAAAATCGTCTGAAAACGTTTTGGCAGCATTTTTCAACGCTGAATAATAACAAAAGCACACTTAGTGCATTTAGGATGAAAAATGAATTTACGTTTGAGTCAGAAAGTAGCTAGTCTAGGTTTGAGATCATCCTGCAATACTTCTTTTGTGTGCATTCATTCGCTAATTTAGACTATAAAGTGTAAAAAGTAAGAATTTTTTAGTGGTATTCACAGAGAATTTCTCTGTACAGTACATCTACGTATTAAAACCATTACCTTGCCCATATGATAGAGACGGTAATATTTAAATTGGATTATGACTAATCAGATTAAGGGAATACTGACACCTCCTAACATACTGTCCGAGGCCGCGCTTTTTATTTGCGTTCGTAATTATATAAATACGTAGCACCTATAGTCGCCGTCTGGTCCGTCTGTCTGTCCACATATAACAGCGTAAAAACTACTCAACCAAATGGTTTGAAATTTAATATGTATATCTAATCGATGCAGAATTTTGTCGAGTCATTTCAAATTTTATGAAAATCGAATCAAACCTTAAAAAATATATTAATAAATGCTTTCTTCATTCCATTAAATCCTATCATAGGTAATTATTTCAATGATATACCATGATAAGTAATGATTCTAGGTTGTCATGGTGATGACACCCTATTATTTCCATATTACTGAATTTAATATATATAATCTTAAAAAATCTTGTATTCATGCACTTTTGCATAAGAGTGCAACAGTAATTGTTCCAAAATCTGAATATGTATAAAACGGGTTATAGTAGGAACGCACCTCATTTGCCACGTTTGACGAACAATTGACGACTTGTTTACATATTGTGACTCAGTTTTGTTCCCAGATTCCGCGCCACCTTATTCTGAGTGTATTCTATTTGCATTACGTTTGTCCAGTCAAGCACAAGGAGGCGGATTTTAGCGCATACCTTTATATGCAAAAAAGCCTATTCTCCAAAAAAAAAAAAAAAAAAGGTTCCCGTTTACAATTATTAAATATAAAGGAACATTGTGAACATTTCACCTGTTCTCAAAACTCCCCCTTTGAGCAACACATTTCAGTCACCTACGTGCTTTATGGATGTCAAAAACCATTAAGATAATGCGATTCTCAAATCCCCTGCTCAACAACGCGAATCTTTCTCACACACTCTGACTCATTCTTAAACATAAAATCACAAAATTTGCAGATCTCACTATTAAATCGATTACCCTCTCTCGCAGAATCGTGTAAGGAATTCGGTTGAAAACGTCCAACTGACAGTATTTCTGAAAGATCTTCGTCCTTTACCAAGAAAAAAAAAAAAGGAAAACGTCTTTCGATTACACAGTTTCTGAATAACAACACCTGCTAATTTCACGTGTTTTCAAACAAAAATAAATTTACAAATGTGTCAGGAAGTAGCCCATTTTAGGATCTGAGAACATCATAAATAGTCATTGACACATACTCACCAAGGAATTTACCAAACATCACCTCCTTGATACTCACTGGTAAAATATGAGGAAACTTCTTTTTTGAGAGAAAATTTATTTTACCTGATTTAAAATTGTGGGAAGGGGTTATATTTCCCAGTGTGTCTGTTACTTCTATCCTTACCATATTTTCAAAGAAAATGATTTTGAGAACGCCGACGGAATTTTTTTTTTTTCCAGAGATTGAAAAATAAATATATAACGAATGTGAATAATAAAAAATGGTTGGGCTTGAAGAGCAAATAATTGGTGGGTTCCGGACCCATGGTCCCATATAAGTAGGTGCCCCAGAAAATTTCTCATACTTTCCTAATTTGAAAAAAAAAAATCCAGTAACAATTTTAGCAATATACAAAACTAAAAATCTGAGTAAAAGGAGTTTCGACTGGAGTAATACATTTTTAATAAGTGTATACCGAAAATTATTAGAAAGAAAAAGCTTGAGTTTTGTAACAAATACAACCCTTCTCTGCTACCTATGTTTTTTTTCTTCTTTCAGATAAAATTTTGAAATATGAATACAGAAAATAACTCAAAAGTTCAGGTGGAAGAACAAACATTTTTCTTTGAAAAAGGACCTTTACCAGTGGTGAAAACAGATGATGTTGAACTTAAATCAAGTAGTTTACAAAATAATGCAATAAAAGATGACACGATTTCAAATGATAATGCCGATTTGGTAAGAATTTTGAAACTTTTTGGTATTTTCCATTTGTCAATTGATTGACGATAAAGAAAAATTCCATTCAAATGCACCAATATCAATAGAATGTAAAATTAACTGAAAAAGAAAATACGAAATTTAAATTTAAGAGTAGAAAGAAAGCAAAAACAGCATATGTGATGTTTGTCGACTTTTTTAAATTCTGTATTGAAAAAAGAACTGTAATATCCTTCTTTCAGCGGTGTATTACTTTCACTGAAGTTTTTGTATTTTTTCACGCTTGTTATTCCTGATAACAGATTATAATAGGACATAAAGACCTTTATTATCTATCTTGATACATAAAGTTGTATTAGAGGGCCCGATACACAAAAGGTATTCGTGTAAATTATCTTGATTGGTTAAAATTTCAGGAACACCGAAAATTCTATGAGAAAACTATGATGTACAAATTACAAAAATTTTTTCTGTACATTTGTAATATATTATTTTTTAAAAGTGACAAGGATTATGAATATATAGCATAGTGAATTTATTCGCTTATAACCCGGAGTTATAGTGATCAGTGAATTAAAACATGAACAGAAGATCAGTGCCCCGTGTTTTGTTTAAAATTTAAAATTAGATCAACATATACATTTTTAATCATTAAATTCAATTTTAAAAATTGATATATTTCTACGCAATAGAAACTGAGGTACAGCTATAATGTTGATCGCAAATAGAAAAGAGCAATATTCCGTAAACCATAGCCAAATTATGTTGTGAAAAATGAAAGATTCTGACAACAATTTGGTTAAAAATGTATGAGAGTTACAAGAATGAAACTGAGAATACTGTAAACCATGCTCGCTAAATTGGATCAATTGTATGTGGAGCCGATTATCAAAATAGGCGCGTAGGAGGCCCCAAAGCACACAATAACAGAGCGGCTTGTTGATTGAGTCAGTATTCATTTATGCCAAGGTCTAACAGGATATGCAGATTGGTCGAATTTCGTCCGTTAGGAATTGAGTTGAGGTATAGCAATCGAGGAAATCGTGAAAAGTGCAACATAGCATTATCACCGTTTGGGTAGTATACACTCAAAACAAATCGGCACTATTTTGTGTTAAGGTCTAACTGAATCTTAAGTTTGATTCAATTCTCCTCATTAGTTCTTGAGATAGAGCGGCCACAAAATTTGTGCGACACACCGACGGAGCGAAGAAATTTCAGAAAAAAGTCAAATCGTGTTCAAGATAGTCCAAAATATGTAAATCCATCAAAAATAAATGAATAAATAAATAAAAAAAAATAATAATAAAAGAAATCGAAAGTTTTCACGATTCCAATATATTTTTCGTAATTTATAGAAGAAATTAAATTTGGAGGATATTTTTTCCTGTTAGTTAAGAAGGAAGAAATGTCTTCTATAGATTATTTTTCACGTGAATATTCTACATACTCAAATTTGGTTCTTTTCAAATTGAAATTATACAAGAGAAGTTTTTTGTTGGATATTTTGTAGATTGAAAGCAAATAACAGCAAAAATTGCCTAGCCTTTTGTAAAGAAGAATAAGGCAGTGCTGTAATTATTTGTTGTAGGTTTGTAGGTTGTAAGTGTTTAATACATGTATTTATATCTTTATGGGATTTAATGAAATACATCGATGTTTCAATAAAATATTCCAATTTTGATTCATAATCTTACAGGATGAGCTCACAGCAGTTCCTAACAATCCAAATATTGAAATTACTATATGGAGAAATAGAAAAATACACATCAACAAATCTCTGATTCCTCTACGAGCTGCTACGTTTCTTTGGTTCGCAAGTAAGTAACATACGTTACCGTAATTCCCTTTCTTTTATTTTTTGCATATTGATTATTCTATAAAAAGTAACAAACAATTATAGCATTATAAAATATTCAAACTCCATAAGCAAGGATAACAAGGTAAAACAAGTAAAAATTAAAGGTTTTATTTAATTAAAATATATATATATATATTACAATGACATTTCATTAAGATAAGGTCTATAGGCAAGAACAATACAGGTAAAAAAGTATCATGGTCACAATGCTTAATTTTAATAATGATTATAATTTACCTTTTCAAATAATAATCTTGATTATTCTCGAAGGCAATTAAAAATTACAGTAGCACCCCGACTTACGTTCCCTCGACTTACGTCTTCTTTCATTTCATGTACTTAAAATTGCAAGTTGCAGAATTAGTATTTATAGGGAGGTCCAAACTGTCAGACATTTGTCGAGCGGAAAATTGGCATAACAGCTTACGCGCCGGATTACAAAATAAATTTTGGAACTAGAATGAATTTTTTTGTGTCTAATTATACTTTAGACTGTAAAAATTACTCTAAACCTAAATAAATTTGTATTTAAAGCATTTATATATTTTTAATAGAAGGTTGTATTTAGCTAATACAAAATTTTGAAAATTTAAACCTCCTAACTTTAAATCACCTAAAAAATATTTTTTTGAACAATAAAAAGTAAATTTTAGGTTTAATTTATGCTGTCTAACACGAAACATAAGTTTTGAAAATTTCACGAAAAAATATTCAGAAGTTTTTGAGGTATCGTTCACGTTATGTCCGAAAACGTCATTTGGAGAAAAATGACGACAATTTCGGAAACGACACTTCAGCTATTGAGCGGGTATAATTCTAAAAACCATAACTTCCATTCTAATAAGAATTTCAAGGAAAGAATTATATCAAAATGTTCAGAAAAGATAGGAGTTTAACATAAAAAAAAAATAAAATTTTCGAATGAAGCTTTAAGAGTCCTGAGACCCTTTAAATTGTTTCAAAGTGTTGCATTCTATTTGTGTATGAATGCGAAAATATTTACTGTTTTTATTTTTTCTAGCACTTGATATTTCTAATTCATAACATAATAAAATTTCGCTTAGATTAATGAGGAAATTCTTCAATAGAACAAATGTTGTTAAACACGCATTATTGTGTACTTTCCCAGCCATTAACAACATCGCGGGGTTACAGTACACTTCTTTTAATTTTTATGAACTACATTTTTTATTTTGAAAATTACTCTATTTAATCACTGGTATGATGCATATAAATAAAGTAAAATTCTTCTTTTTAAGTAAACTGTCCAATTTCAAGGATTTGTACAGCGTATACAACACGCATACATGTCACTCGCTCCGTAAAATTTATTAAAAACCATTTTTTGTGCATCAGACCTTGTCCGCGATATCTCCAGTCCTCTTGGAATATGGACTGTATAATTACTTAAAAATACTAAAAGAATTGGTACTTCGTACTCTATGGATTATTCAGATTTCAAACTTAACAAAAATTTATTTACATAAAGATTCAAATGGGACAGGCAGTGGTTGATGCACTGCCTATACGTCTAAAAACACATCGTCATCTGGCGGGAAATCTGTCCCGCGGACCTTGCAGTCCTGAGCGCTCAGGAGCGCCCTCTCACAACAATTGCTATACACGGAGGAAACACTTCCCCAGGGATTGAAATGTAATTTTCAATATACATTAAAATATAAATTTGCAAATTTATCATACAAGAAAAAATTATAGGATATAAACAACTTACATACACAATAATAATACAAGAATAAATTCACTATAATACTAGATTAAAAACAGAAATAACATATATTTTAGAGTTGCTTAAGGAAAGAAAGGAAATTTGTTACTCAACTGGTAATATACAGACATCTCTGACGTTTGTTTTAAAAATTCGCCCATCTGGTAAAAGTAAATTCACCGTTCGAATTATATTATCTCTTCCCTCTTAAAAACTTCAACTATTCTACCAACCCACCATTTGGTGGAAGGTAAATTTTTCTGCTGTATTAGTACCAAAGTTCCTTTCTGTACATCATCTTTTTTAAACTTCCATTTCCCCCTCTGTTGAAGTTAATTCAAATAATCTCGCTTGCAAAGTTTCCAAATTTGATGACTAAATTTGGTGATTCTCTGCCATTTTGCTAATCGATTTTCATTAATGTTATCTAGTTGAGGTTCGGAGATCGAAGTGATCGGCCTACCGATAAGAAAATGAGATGGCGTCAAAGTTTCAAAATTTTCGAAATATGGGGATAGTGGGGTAAGGGGGAGGGGGTTCAAACTCCCTCAATTTCCGCTAGTATCGTTACAAATTCTTTAAATGTTAATTTTTGATCACCTATTATCCGTTTTAAATGAAACTTGAATGATTTTACTGCCGCTTCCCAGATGCCACCAAAATTTGGAGATTTGGGGGGAATAAATTCCCATTTGATACCTTCCTGGGCTAAAAAGTTACACAATTCCTCATCTGGGAAACTAACCAGTTTATGCAATTTTTTCAACTCGATGTCAGCTCTGATGAATGTTTTTGCATTATCCGATAGGATTTTTGCACATTTCCCTCTTCTGCCAAAGAAACATTTTAGACTATAAAAGCCTGAGTTGTGAGATCTGAAACAAAGTTCATGTGTATTGCTTTGGTGCATAAACATATATACACTACTACGTAAACTTTATTCCATTGATTTTTAAATTTAATATGAAATGGCCCACAGTAATCTAGGCTTGTCACCGAAAATACAAAATTTTGTGTCACACGTTCCCTTGGCAGATCGGCCATTAACTGGGAGCTGGCAACAGGCTTATTCTTGAAACATGTTACACATTTGTGGACAATTATTCCTGCCATTAAGTGGCCAAAACTTCTGTCTAACATGGAAAAGCAAGGCTTGTGGGCCTAAATGAAAATACTTCAAATGGAAATAATTTAAGATAATATCAGCTAACTTATGATTGGCAGGCAACACAATTGGAAACTTTGAGCTAAGCGGCAAATCGGCATGCGATAAACTGTCGCCAACTCTAATTAACCTTTCATTTCCTTGGAATACATTTAAAGAAGATAATCTACTTTTCTGTTGAACAGGCTTACCTTTTTCGATACATTTTATTTCGTCCCGAAACTCACCTTTTTGTGCTGACCGAATTAAAAAGAATTCTGCTTGCCTCACCTCGTCAAGGCTTAATGCTCAACTTCTCCTTTTTGGGGGATTGCGACAGTTAATATAAAATCTAAAAATAAAACTAATAATGTGTGTTAATTTCACAAAATTATTAGTAATTGAAAAAATGTGTTCAATCATAGAAATGTCATTGGCAATAGGCAAGGTGGTAATGTCAGTAATAGTGTTCACTGAGTCTCTTTTTAGTTCCTTTATATAGATCTCCTGATCTGGAACCATTAGAGATTGTTCGTTGTTGCACATATCTAATGAGTCCTTCAGAAACTCTGGACCAGTCCACGATATATGATTCTGAATAAGACTTTCGGATTTAATACCTCTTGTCAGCAAATCTGCAGGATTCTCGGACCCTGCACAGTGAAACGACCTGGATGGGTCTGTCAGAGATTGCATTTCCTTTACACGGTTGGATACAAATGATTTCCATCTATTTGCAGACCCCTTGATCCAATAAAAGGCAATCTGCGAATCTGTCCATAGAAACATAGAAGATGGTCCCTTGCGATCTAGTACCTTTTTCACCTCACAAGTTAAACGCGCTGCGAATAACGCACCTAAGAGTTCTAACCTAGGTAATGACACCTTTTTCAAGGGAGCCACTCTGCTTTTTGATGTAAGCAAATTAATGGAGGATTGGGTCTTGGAATATATTTGTAGATATATGATAGCACTGTATGCTCTGGGACTGGCATCGGAAAAGGTGTGCAGTATTAATTTATAATCAGAGTCTTCAGGGAACTGAAAACGCGTCTGGGAATCTTTAGTTGTGCTAATTGGGGTAACTCGGAACACCATTGTTCCCATATTTTTTAAACATCGGGGGGCAGTTCTTCATCCCATGTTAAATTCCTACTCCGTAGTTCTTGAAACAAACATTTAATTCGCATAGTAAATGGCGATATGAGACCCAAGGGGTCAAAACTTCTGCTTGCTACTTGCAGAATGAACCTCTTTGTATTTTTTTTGCCTCGCACAAAAGTTCTAATAAATGATCAATCTCCATCATCAAGATGTCCTGTTTAGGGTGCCACGACAGTCCTAATACCTTATGTGTTTTATTTTCCTCAAAGGGCCGAGGTATAGTACTAAACCCGTTCTTCTCCCACGATTCCATTACTAATTAGTCCATTTATGGAACTTCATAGTAGCTTTCTTCATAATTCTGTGTGATTGTTGTGAAGTGTTCAGTGCATCCTGGACAGTGTCCGTACCGGTCAAATCGTCAACATAAATTCAACTGCTGAGTATTTCGGTTGCTACCGGATATTCCTTCTTAAATTTAATAAGATGCTGTTTGATGGTGGCTGATAATAAAATGGGTTTGAGTTCAAGCCAAATGTTAGGAGTAAGAATCTGTATGCAATAACTTTAAACTCATCACCGTTGACAGGATTGTCAACTATAAACAGGAATCTTAAAAGTTCCTGTCTTTCTCGTTGATCTAAATTTGTAAAAAGGCCTTCTCTATGTCGCCCAAAACAGCAATTTTATTTAATCTAAAAAAATCAATAAATGGAAAATGTTCGGATTTAGGCTACTGCCCTCGTCCAAACAGTCATTTAGTGATAACTGTTCCGCTTCAGGGAACTCGCATCAAAAACAATGCGACATTTTGTTATGATAATTAAAATTGTTTAAATATCGTATGGTGGGGTAAATGAAAAATCGGGTTGCTAGAAATTTCTTCAGACTCAGGAACTTAACTTTCATTTCTAAATATTCATCTAAAATTTTACGATAATTTTCATATAAACTTGTGCCGCGTTTCATTCTTTTTACGAGAGTAGCGAGCCGTGTTTCAGCTAGCTTCTAATTATTGTCTAGTTGCCCCCAATCCCGTTTCCATGGGAGACAGATTTCATATCTGTTACTTGTAAGCCGCACCTTTTCCTGAAATCTCTCTAGGATATCTTCATTTTTTACACAATCTGGGTCATCCTTAATTCCTAATGTCTCTAAATCCCAAAAGGCCTTCAAGTCTAATTCATTTTGATTTTCTAATAAATGGCAATTAAATTTACTTTCATTTTTAACATGTATTGTTCCTTTTGCAATTCATCCTAAATGAGAGTTTTGTAAAATTATAGAAGTATCAGGAATTTTTATTTGACCAGCTAATAACAATTCATAATATACATCTGCCCCCAATAGCACCTGAATTCGCTGAGGTTAAAAAATCTTGGGTTCGCATACATTAAATTTTGTAGTAGGTGCAGATTAGAAATATCTACGGCACTCATAGGGGTTAAATCAGTTATTCTAGGAACTAAAAATATGTTAGAGGATTTTATAAATGTTCTATCTTTGTTTGAAATTTCGACATGTATCCTGTTTTTAATTTTACAGACAGAATCATTTATTCCCGTAATTATTGATTTGACTTTGTATTTTTGTAATCCCAACGTATCTGCAGCAGAAAAAGTAATTAATGATACATTACTGGCTGTATCCAATATCGCAATAAAAGGAAAAAAATCATTATTTCCCCTTAAATAAACCACAGCTGTCGAAATTAAAGCATTATAACTGACGCTTTTCGCATTTGAGGTAACTTCCACTAAATTAGTATTTACGTTATCTTCCTTCATCAACTGCGGTTGATTCATAACATAATTCCTTGTTTATTTTCATAAGTAAGTTTTGAAAAATTGGCTCCATGCAGAGAGCTGTGGTGGTTCGAAAAACATACACTACATTTATTTTTTTATTTATTTATTACATCAATTAATGTTATGGTTAGATAAACAATTATAACTATAATTTTCGCATTTGATTCAAATTCTCTTGAACCGACAAATCTAAATATTTCTTACATCGAAAAATCAAATGAAGTTGTTTACATAATGCACAGTTAAGTTTTTCATTTTGTAATACGAAACGGTTTTGCTTATGAGTATTTTCATACCTAGATTTTGTAACGGTGTTACATTTTTGTACATTTTCTAAGACTTGAGCTCTTTTCAGTAAAAAATCAGTGAAAAATCAATAAAAATATTCCATTCAGGCAATTCATTACAATTAAGAGACATTTCAAAAGCTTTTCTTGACTCATCATGAATTCTTTGTAAAACAAAATACATTAAAATGGATTCCGATATGTTATTATGTTCCAGTTCTAATTGCTTGAGAGCTCTTAAATGACTCAATAAATTATCTACCAGACTTTTAGTCTTTCTATCAACATTTTTTTATTTCTACTATTTCTTTCGCGTTTTCAATTTTTATTTTGGTGTTACTCAATAACTCTGAAATATGACTATTCACGATTAATATTTTGTTTTCAAATCGTTTTTGTAAAGCTTCGAATAAGGAAGCACAAGAAGCATCAATATTTTGTAATTGTTTCACAGGACCTGTTAACGCTGATTGTAAAATAATACAACTTTTGCGCATCATTTAGCTCATCGTTATTATCAATTAAAGAGGTGAATTGTAACTTAAAATTCATTCACTCTGTGTAACGACCCGAAAATTGGGGTAGATTAATTGACGGCAATTTAATTTTTGCCTCATTAGATTATTTTGGATTATATTATTCTCCATTATCTTCTATCATTACTATTATTTTGGCTTTCAACATTAGAAATACTAGGCTTTATTAAATCAAGAAGACTTACTTCGATAGCTCCTAGCTGTTCTTCTATTTCGATCAAGAAATTTTCAAACTTCTGTAAATCCTCATCGGAGATAATGGAATATGCTCCGTTCCGTAACTCATCTTCTTTATTAACATGTGAAGAGAATTCAATTTTAATTCCAATTCTTTATGGCCCAGTTTTGATTTCATTGCATTTGATATTCTTGTAACTTGGCCGCGTATATTCCCGCGTTTCTGATTCAGGACCACAGTTCCTGAAATTGCTGGAGGTATAGTAGTCATTATACTCTATAAATTTTATAACCAAGTTATTCGAAAATATCCAAGAGCGTCGATTCTTCACAATGTTCTAAATGAGCGCTGCGGCTCGAAGGGCCAAAAACTTTGTCCGCGATAGCTCCAGTCCTCTCGGAATATGGACTGTATAGTTACTTAAAAATACTAAATGAATTTGTACTTCGTACTCGATGGATTATTCAGATTTCAAACTTAACAAAAATTTGTACAGCCTATACAACACGCATACGTGTCACTCGCTCCGTAAAGTTTATTAAAAACCATTTTTTGCGCATTCAGACCTTTTTTCATGTTTTGAAATGCATATTATCAACATTTTCTCACATATTTTTTTACTTAAATGTAAAATTTGTTTCTTTCAAATTTCATCAATCATTGGTTTCACAAAATTTAATTTTTTGAATACTTTCTATTATGGAAATGATTGACATTTTTTCAATTAACATAATTCGATTTTTTTCGTTCTAAATATTTTTGATATGTTATCTACTTTTGAAAAATATGTTTTTAAGATTATTTCACTAGGAGAAGTGTTAAAATGTGCTTATTTATGCAAAATTAGGTTAATTTTGTATAATCACAAATTACTTCATGTTTTACTTTTTGTCAAATGGCAACTTCATTTCTTTCTATCCTCAATAATGATAATAATGCAAACAATTTGGTACGTTTTATTCCCTTGGATTCAAATAATTATATAACTTAATTATGTCTACTCTCTATATATAAAATCTTAATGAAAGGCATTTATGAAACGGATATTATGAAACGACTGAAATGTAACGAATTTATGAAACGACTGATTAAACAACTGATTATGTTTCACGGTGATATCTCCTAAAATATGGGATACTTTGCGATGAAATTAACACCAAAAATCCGTATTGATCAGCAGAATCTCAAAACTGGTAATAGGATTTTTAAATTCTAATTAGTTTTCGAAATATTAATTTTTTTTCTTATTTTAAATACTTTTTTCTAATGATGGCAACTCAAATTTTAATCACAACAGATATTTTTTTTTTCATATTTCAGAAAAGGTTATTATTTTAAACTAATTTGGCGACCAGTTTGTCCCCCCTTAAAAGTATGTTAAGAAATGTATCATGTTACTTTTATTCATAATTCAATTTACTTGAACATTCTTTTGCCAAATCGAAAGATTCTGATATAGAAATCAAGAACTCGGTATTTTTATGTTTGCGAGACGCAGGTGATAAATCGCCAAACATGTTCCCCCGTCGCATTTTTCTATATTTCATTAATTTTATATCTATCTATTATATATGTTACGGCCAAAACCCGAAATTGGCCAATTCGCGAAATGGCCGGCCAATTCGCGAACTGGCCAACAACGTTTTAAACTGACTGGCCAATTCGGGAATTGGCCGGCCAAAACTCGAACTGGCCAGATGCAATCGGCCAGTTTGCGAAGTGGCCATACACTATCGGCCAATTCGCGAAATTGGTATATAGAAACCGATTTTTACGTTTTATCATTTTCTAACATAGTTCAAAGTTTTTATGAATTCAATTTGTCTGGTCGTATGCATGGCCGTGCTCTAACTCGGGTAAAGACTCGGATTGACTTGTAATTGTTATAATATTTAGGTTTATAAATACATTTTGGTATTACTAGTGAAGTTGTACTATTTTTGGTTAATTTGCAGGAACACACAAAAGTATTTCATTACAATATCATCAATGGTTTTTTTCAGTGCATTTTAATGTTGTTACATTATCTCAATTATAATAAAATAGGTATGCTTCATTAAGATGGACGACAAATTGTTATCTAAAGGGTATGAAATAAGTAGCAATTCTAGTTTGTCTACAGAAACACTCAAAAGTATTTCGTTACATTGCAGTGAATGGTGAAAGATCATTTCTAGTGCACTTAATTGATATTATACTATTTCAAATATAATAAAATTTACATGCCTAACTCATGTAGTGAGCAATATGTTTTTTTTTTTTTTTTTTTTTTTTTTTTTTTTTTTTTTTATATATATATATATATATAGAGAGAGAGAGAGAGAGAGTTTTGATTAAGTAGCCATTATAGTTCGTTTATAGGACTCCCAAAAGAATTCAGATAAAGAATTATGATATATGTGAAAAAATCGTTCATAAGGTATTTTAATTATATGTTACACTACTTCAAATGTAATGAAACTCTTATATATTACTAATATGCTCTACAACATTTTTCTATAGTTTATTGCTTAGGTAAAATTTGTCGTTTATTTACAGAGTCCCTCAAATAATTTGTTTATTGGATTGGACAATGAATCCGATGCATCGATATTTGTCACAGAGGACAGAAATCTTCAGCAGATTAGAATATAATGCTCACAATAAACCCAATTTATCAAAATATATCAAACAGGCGGGAAATTGTCCAACATATCAGAATATAATCGTCACAGCATAGAACGTTCTTCCCTATCAAGTGTGCACGTCATTGCCACCTACCGGGTAGCCTTGAATCCCCACTTCGTATATTGGCCAAGGCTTCCCGGCCAGTTCGCGAATTGGCCGGCCAAAACCCGAAATACGCTGTTCATTTCACGTATTTCGGGTTTTGGCCAGGAATCTCGGCCAGTTCCCGAATTGGCCGGCCAATTCGCGAACTGGCCAAGCTCCGGGTTTTGGCCGTAACATATATATAAAATCCAAACGGAAATTTCGTTCCGAACGTCTAGATTTCGAGTTCTACCGCATGGATTTTTACGGAACTTATACCGGTAGATATGTATCATTTCAGGGAAGGTTTTAAGCTATAACACATCATTCTACCTAGATTAGTTATAGAATTATTACGGAAAATTCTGTTATTTTGGAGTTTGTTACTTCATATTTCCTTAAATATCTGGGCTCCTATTGGTCGTGGAGCTTAGATCTCGCGCCAAAAGTAGCTCCGCGGCACCCAAGCAAACTTTTCCCCGCGATTATTTTGCCGTCTTCCAATTTCCTCTAACTCTATTAGGGGCCCGCGTAGGGCCCCTTTAAAATATTTTTCGTAGTAATTTCAGCAATTATCTTAAATTATTGGTTAAGACCGCCACCCTCCCGACTCATGTATCAACAGAAAGGTTGCATGAAGGAGTTTCGTTCAGATACGCTTTCGTTAAGAATAGAGTGCGCTCCCTGGTGGTGGAATGTGGAACTAACATAACGCGATATTGTTAAAATTAGGAAATCTAACAATGTGATCTGTTTTAAACTTTGAAATAGTTCATAACACATAATCTATTATCTATTCTATCTATGTATATTATAAAGGGCAAACATATCTGTGCGTAACGCATACGTCATTTTGCGAATGGCAACACTTTGAAATTTGAAATGAAATTTCGCTTTTGCAATTTTCGCTACAGCAAATTTTTAAACTTCTAAACATTCCAGATTTTACATGTTTACACCGTCGTATGCAGAAAAAATGCACTTTTAAATGCAATTTGTTTGAAAGCTGTATCTCAATTTATTTTTGAGATATTAATTTTTTTATAGTTTTTAATACCAATTTTCTAATCGTGGCAACTGAAGTACTTCATTTCTATTAAAAGTGGATTAGTTATATTTATTGATTATATTCTTACTGATGCCATTTTATCATTACAATTAAAAATATCTTTTTTAAAAATTTGAACAGAAAATGACGTTATGCTTTAAAAAAGAGACAATTTCCCTGATGATGCTGTTATATTTCACTATTTTTTCATTTCGCTGATAGTGAGTTTGAGATAATAGGCAAAATATTTCAGCGACTGAAAATGACGTCATATTTAAAAGTAAACGATAATTTTATTTGATAAAACGAGATATTTCCCCTGGAATACGTCTAAAAGTTATAAATTTCTGGAATTTTTACGCGCAGGTACGGAGATTATACTAAGGCCTCAAATCACGAGTGTGAATTTTAACATGGAAAGTTGTAATAGTTGACAAACGTGACTTCAAGGTTGAAAATGTATTTATTAATAACCTATTGCGCGTTAAAATGTTTTTAAATGGTTAATATGGATGTGAAACGTGGAAAATGACTTGATTCGGTTTAGATGTAAAGGTAGAAAAATTCTGTGATTATGTCAAGGTGAAATCATTTTTGCGGATTTTTCATTCCGTAATACCAAGCATCAATTAATAACTTAATCAAAACTACTTACCTTGATTATATGTTACTGATTACATATATGAATAAAGTTTAATTTTTCAATAATTTTAACAGTTTAAGTTTATGAAAAAAGTATTTTGTTAATCTTAGGTTAAAATGTGTCTTTGGAGAGTTAAATTAACGAAGTGTAAGATGGATTTTTTATTATAATTATTTTTTGTCGATGTATTATAAATTTGATGCAACAGTTCCTTTGTAAACATTTTCTTTCGTCGAAATTCGACGGGTTCCACCTCGTTGTATATATAAAATCTAAACGAAAATTTCGTTCCGAACGCTTAGATTTCGAGTTCTACTGCATGGATTTTGACGGAACTTATACAGTTAGATTGGTTTTCAGGGAAGGTTTTAAGCTATAACACATCGTTCTACGTAGGTTAGTTATAGAATTATGACGGAAAGTTCTGTTATTTTGGGCGAAAGGGTTACCATTATTTTATTGGCGGTGAATTTTTTGATAAATGAATTGAAATGGCTGTACATCTCGGAAAAAAACTGTTACTAATTTTATTTAAAAGAAAAAAAAGAAAAGAAGAGAGAAAATGAAAAAAAAAATGACGAGTGGTAATATTGGAAAACGAAAATATCGAATTCAAACATGAAAGAGAAAGTTCGTAATGCTTAAAAATTTATTCAGTATGAAAGATTGTAGTTTTAAACTATATTTGGCAATTTATCTCTTGCGTCCGATAAATAAAATGCATCAGAAAATTTTATAAAATAATATCTGAGTGACAATTTTGTTTTAGTTTTTGATTTCTTTTAAGTTTACTTTTTATTTTTAATTAACTCGACCATCATGTGACATACAGAAGAAACTAGCAGATGTAATTATAAAAATGACGATACTTGTGAGTTACATATTGTATGTTTTTTGCGATTTCATTTTATCGCCAAACGATTTAATTATAAGCCAAAAATGCATGAGCGTGTCGTCGGTTTGAGCGACGTTCACAATATTGGTTATTTCTCAATAAACGACAGCATTTTCTGGAAAAACCCAATTCTACTTATATATATATATATAATTCAAATGGAAATTTCATTCCAGCTGTATTAAAACTAGAGTTCTGCTGAACTTACACTGTTAGATAGGTAATTTTTCGGGAAAGGTTTTAGTACACAACACGTCGTTCTACGTTGCTTGGTATTGAATTATGGTTTAAAGATCTTTAATGAGATGAACCTGATAATAGAAAATTAGCTTTTTTAAATGATTCTGCAGAATGTATTTCGATGGAACTTGGACTGTTAATTAGATAATTTTCCAGGGAAATTTTCAGTATACAACATGCCCTTTTATATTGTTCAGCCATACCGTTTTTGGGAAAATTCTGTAGTCTGGTGTACGCAATTATCACAATAGCCTTTTTAAAAATTAAAATAAACGGTTTTTGATAGAATTTGCATTGTTAGTTTGATAATTTTTCAGAGATAGTTTTAATATATAATATATTGTTCCATACTGTTTAGTCATAGAGCAATGGGTTAAATTCTGTAATTTTCCAATATAGTTACGAGGTGGAAAAAATGGGCTTGACAAGGAAAGTTTTCATCCATATTTTCTGTTCAATAATTAGATAATTTATTTACTATAAAGAATACATTTATCTCTTTTTTATATAAAAACAGAAGTAAATTGTATATAAATAACAAAAATATTTATATTCATAAATAAAATTTTATATAGGAATATATATAGGAATACATATTTTTAAAAGCTTAAAATTCATTTTATTTGTTTTTATAGCTGTTCATATCATTAAGCCACAAATCTCACTTTCTTAAGCCCGAATTGCGCCAAGCTTTTTAATATCTAACAGTACCCATTGATCTTAAAATAAGGAAAATTGGAAAGTAGATGTAGTTTGTAAAGTACGCATAAATTAAGGAGATAAATTACGTTATCGAATCCCTAGACAATAGGCATATTTGGTACCGATAAGTTACATAATTGAGTCTACTGACAATTGGCGTATGTTACCTGGCGTGGTTTGGCGCATAATTAACTTAGGAAAAGGTTTAAACTGATTCTGTGTTTTTAAAGCGGAGCTATTCTATAACCGAATTAACACAGAATTGGCGTGATTTGAAAAAAAACTTTTTGGCGACCTTATCCTATTTTTACGTTACACCAACACCATACCAAATTGTATGCTATTGCGCCATTTATTTCAATCATAAATGTGCAAAATGTTTTGGTAATTTACAGTATAGGGATCTTGGCGAAACAGAGAAAATAGCCGTGGCGGAGAAGAAATTTGGAAACATATTTTCTGGAAACCTATTCCCTGTTTCATTTCATATAAACAAGCATTTTTTTCTGTTTATACAATTTATTTAACATAAAGATGCAATTTATCTAATTTTAATTACAAACAGAATAGAGGTCTGCACGGGCCCGGGCCCGGCCCGGCCCGAACAAAAGCTATCTTGGCCCGGCCCGGTGTAAAAATTAAAAGTTCGGCCCGAGCCCGGCCCGTTTGCATTTTTACAGTTCTCGTCCCGGCCCGGCCCGTACAAAAATTAGTGAAAACAGGCCCGGCCCGATTCAATTTCTACAAAAAAAATCCGTTTTTTCTCGACATACAATTAAGATTCTATTAATGAATACTACCTACATATTTATGGGAAAATTTTACAGTATATTTTAGATTACTATGTGTTCGCAAAGCAGAAAACACACAATAGTAAACATTAACGATACACAGTGTTTTAGTCATCGTCTCTACAGACATTTCGAAATTCCAATAAAGATTCATTAAAAGGTTAATGTAGTTCAGAATAAAGGATTAAAAACATGATACCTTTTGAAGCTGTATGATAAAAAGTAGATTTGCGAAAATATTTCTCTTATTTTTAAGGCTTTTATCAAATCGATTTCGAGTTCTACTGCATGGATTTTTACGAAAATTATACCGTTAGATAGGTATCGTTTCAGTGAAGGTTTTAAGCAATAACACATCATTCTACCTATATTAGTTATAGAATTATGCCGGAAAGTTCTGTTATTTTGGACGATAAGGTTTACCATTTTATTTCTTGGCGAAATTTATCGTTGATAAACAAATTGAAACAGCTATTACACCTCGAAACATAAAAGAAAAAAATGTTACTAATTTTAATTAAAAAAAATAGAAGGAAGAAAAAAATTCGTTTTAATGAGTGATAATATTAAAAAACGAAAATATTTAATTTAAACATGAAAGGGAATGTTCGTAATGCTTAAAAAATTACTCAGTTAAAATATTGCAATTGAAATAAGATTTGGCTCTTTATCTTTTGCGTCAGGTTAAGAAAAATGCATCTGAAAAAGTGACAGGATGATATCAAGGAAGTTTCGATAAGTGCATGCTCAGAAATATTTGAAAAAATTATATATTCTTCTCATGAGGAATATATAGAATATTCTTCTCGTGACACATAATATGTTTATAAAAAAAAATCCGCAGAACCTCGATTTAGCGTTTGTAAAAAAATAATGAAAGTTTAATTTTTTTGCCGATTTAATGCTGGTTGGCGGCACAATAAAATTTTGAATGATACTTTTTTTATGATAAATAATTTTTAAGTAAAACCTTTTTCTACTCTTCAAACGAAGATAGTTAGATTAAGTTTAACCTAATAAATACATTTTTATTACTACAGTTTTGTCATATACCTTTATATGTGTATATATTAAAATTTTATTATCGTAAATATACGGTTTAAAACAAAATTTCAGTTTATTAAATTTTTTCCAAATTCAAAATTAATTTCCGATTCGGAACATTGGCAATTTGATTTCGATATTGTTAGTGTCAGAAACAAGAAATGAAGGTTATTGTTGCCATGGAAACAAGTATTTTATATAAAACTAGCAGATCTACCCGGCTTCGCTCGTGTCAATAATAAGGGTTCTCCCGGGTAAAATATATTAAAATGAAATAATACGGCAATGATACGGAAATAACTGAGATTAGTGCATTCCCGTCCTCGAATCATTAAAAAGACCAATAAGGAATATAAATATAAATAAAACAGTCTTAATTTTACGTCTACTACTAACTACACAATAATAATATATATTCCAAACAAATATCAAAACATATATTAAAATACAATTATTTGCTTAAAAGACGTAATTTACGACCTAACCCATAAATTGTAACTTTATTGAAATTTTTCTTAACTTCTGAATATCATACAATTTCGTTTTTCACACTGTCGAACAGGAAAAAGTTCTTTCGAAATTTATTTGAAAATTGTATCTCAATTTTCTCATTTGAATGTATTTTAAAGTTGTTTTCAATCATGGATATTTTTAAATTTGTATGCAGCCCAATTACGAAAGCTATACCTGTTTGCAGTTAATACAATATTATAAAGAAAAGACATTGCTATGAGTAACTCTAGCATCATATTGTTGGTGGCAACAACCTAACCCAACCATAAATTTAACTTTTACTGCAATTTGACCTTTAAACATCGTACATTTGATTGTTCCAACGTCTAATAGAATACAAAAAGTACTTTCAGTAATATTTGTTTGGAAAGCTTTTCTCAATTTACAGATTGTTTATCTATTTTAAATTAATTTCCAATCACGGAGATTTTTTTTATATATACCTGCAAGCCAATTAAGAAAGATATATCCGTTTGCTATTAATGCAATATTATGAAGAAAAGAATATGAGTAACGCCTAGCATCATATTGTTGGTGGAAACAACCTAACCGTACCATAAATTACGCTTTTACTGCAATTTGATCTCTAAACATCATGCATCCGATTATTTCAACGTCTAACAGAAAACAAAAAACACTTTCGGTAATTTGTTTGAAAAGTTTATCTCCATTTACAGACTTTTAATGTTTTTTAAAGTAATTTTCAACCTTGAATCTTTTAAAATATGCCTGCAACCCAGTTACAAAAGATTAACTTAATTGCTCAAAAACATTGTAAATAATTCAGTATTTGTTTATTTTCATGTACTTTTACATAACTAAATTGTCAAATTTCAGTATTTGCTTGTTTTCGTGTGGAAATCTCATTCCGGCTGCTTATAACTTGAGTTCTTCGGAAATAATTTTAATTCAACTTGCACTATTAGTTTTTCAGTTAAGGCTTTTGTGCGTAACAGTGTTATACGTTGATTAGTCATAGAATTATAGGGGGAAATTCCATAAGAATGTGGAACCCGATTATGAAATATTAGTCTTTTTAAAAATTCCGAATGGATTTCATTGGAACTTGTATTGTTTGTTAGATAATTTTACACGGATGGTTTTAAAATACTGCATATAGTTTTATGTCGCTTTGTTATAAAATTATGTACGAAAGTTCAGTAGTCAGGTGAACCCGATTATAAAAGATTAGCCTTTTTTAAAATTTCTACTGGACAGATTTTGGATGAAATTTGCACCGTTACTTTGCACCCAAATTTCTGGAATAGTTTTAGTATATAACATTTTGTTGTACATGCTTTGTTATAGAATTAGCTGAAATGTTCTATAATCAGGTGAAACCAATTCTGAATGATTAGCCTTTTAAAAAAGTTAGATAATTTTTGAGGAATAGTTTTAGTATATTGCATATCCGTCTATCATTCTTAGACCAAATCCTACTGTAAATAATCAACTAAAAAATTAGGCCCAAAACAGCCGAAATTTTGTCTTACACATTAGAAAATATAATAGCGCAGTGAAGATCGTATCGTTTTCAGTTATACGGAAGGACATTTGAGATAAAGATACATATAGCTTTAAAATGAAAGATCAAATTCCTCCATATATTTCCTTTAATTAAAGATTGGTTCGGAGAATTTGTCCGCAGCGGGGGAAATATGGTACTCAGATAAATAAGTGATCGCTAAAACGAAACTGATTGCTAAAACGAAAATACTAAAAATAAGTTTCCCTGTAGTTGTTGAGAAATCTAACAAATATACTAAGGGTTAAAAATATATTCGTGTTTCAAATTAAAAACGATTTATAATATATACTATTTACGGGCGGTATATCAGGCATCTTTAACACATGTATATAAATATTCATTGCCGATAATTTTTAAATAGAAACTCATATTTCCATTCATAAAATCCAAATCCGCAGCCGTGTTCAATCTGTCATGTCAGTCATGAAATTTTGTTTTAAAAAGAAAAAAGCTTACCCTAAAAAATAGTAGCTATAATTTCTATTTAATATAAATCGTAGAAAAATCGTATTATATAACCTTTTTCGATATAAATAGTAGAATGTTATCACTGCATTTCAGGTATTAAAACATTTATCTAAATGATATAATTAAAGATATATCATTACAAAGAAATAGGAAATAAAATGTAGCAGCCGGTTTTTAGAACCAGTTTGAAATTATATTGACGAAATAGACGTCATATCTAACAAACGATTTTTTTTTTATTATTATCTTTTTCCTTAATTGATTTCTTGATATTGAAACGACTTCATTAAAATAGATTTTTTAATTTCAGAAACGTTCAAGTAAGGTACTACGTCATTTTAAAACATGCTTAGTTAAAGTTTTTACATAAATATATAAAAAATATGCATTTTCTTCTTTGAATGACGTCAATTTCAAAAACAACAAAAATTTAGTGAGACAATCCGAATTATTATTGGCTTATAAAACAAAGTACTCGAGTTAACATTTTTTTAAAATTATTGAGCAGTTTTTTAGATGTGTGGCAACAGGAAAGAAACTATTCAATTTGAAAATTTAAAAAGAGATAGTTCTATAATGTTAAATAATGAAAAGTGATAGAAAAAAGGGATAAATATTGGTCTGATGATTTTTTAAAGTAGACAGTGATCTTTTCCACGTTCTAAAACGTATGTACATTAAGTAAGTAAGTAAGCACCCACCCTGGGAACCCGCTTTTGGCTTATGGTTAGGTGTAACCCCCAAGCCCAGGGCAGGGAAAAGTTTTACTACCTGCGGAAACAAGCCCAGAACCCCAGTCTCCGGGAAAGAAGACTTCAGAACGACCCGCCTGACACGCCGAAGAGAGCACAAGAGGCAAGTGCCGTGTCCCCGGACCGCCTGTGAAAATTTATTATTATTTAAGATGGCGATTCTTTACCAATCACAATTGGCTACCCTATTGTTTCAGGGCGAGCCTAGAAATATATTACGATTATGATTTATATGTTTTGGAATTTACGTACTATTTGAAAAAAAATTTAAGTATTTACATTCATCTTTTCATTTGATAAGAAATATTTTTTTCCCCTTTTTTTCACCCTTTTAAACAAAAATATTTATACATATTTACAATATTTCTAGTGGTATTTAAGTTCTTAAAAATAAAACAATCTCAAAAACACCCTTCCATACACCACGTGGACCCATGACATGTCCACCACAGGCAATCAGAAGAGGTAATTATTGAATGTATTTATATTGAATAAAAGAATAATGGCTATTGAGAATATCGTAGTTAGCATAAAGTTTTTTAAGTTGTGCCGGGTCATTAATTATTTTTAGGATGTCCTGAAGGATTGTCGTTTCTGTTCTGTGAAAAGTTTCGTGCAAATCGGTCTAAAATTGAAGATTTGTATATCGGACCTACATACAGAGAACGGCTTTTATATATACGAGGTGGAACCCGCCGAATTTCGACGAAAGAAAATGTTTACAAAGGAATTATTGCATCAAATTCATAACACATCAACAACAATAATTAGAATAAAAAATCCATCTTACACTTGTTAATTTAACTCTCCAAAGACATATTTTAACCTAAGATTAACAAAATACTTTTTTCATAAACTTTAACTGTTAAAATTATTGAAAAATTAAACTTAATTCATATACATCATCAGTAAAACATAATCAAGATAAGTAATTTTGATTAAGTTATTAATTGATGCTTGGTATTACGGAATGAAAAATCGGCAAAAATGATTTCACCTTGACATAATCATAGAATATTTCTACCTTTACATCTCAGCCAAATCAAGTCATTTTCCACGTTTCACATCCATATTAACCATTTAAAAACATTTTTGCGCAATAGGTTATTAATAAATATATTTTCAAGCTCGAAGTCACGTTTGTCAACTATTACAACTTTTCATGTTAAAATTCCCACCCGTGATTTAAGGTCTTAGTATAATCTCTGTACATGCGCGTAAAAATTCCAGAAATTTATAACTTTTAGACGTATTCAAGGGTAAATATCTCGTTTTATCAAATAAAATTATCGTTTACTTTTAAATATGACGTCATTTTCAATCGCTGAAGTATTTTGCCTATTGACTCAAACTCAATATCAGCGAAATGAAAAAATAGTGAAATATAACACCCTCATCAGGGAAATTGTGTCTTTTTTAAAGCGTAACGTCATTTTCTGTTAAAATTTTTAAAAATATATTTTCAATTGTAATGAGAAAATGGCATCAGTAAGAATATAATCAATAAAGATAACTAATCCACTTTTAATAGAAATGAAGTACTTCAGTTGCCACTATTAGAAAATTGGTATTAAAAACTATAAAAAAATTAATAACTCAAAAATAAATTGAGATACAGCTTTCAAACAAATTGCATTTAAAAGTGCATTTTTTTCTGCATACGACGGTGTAAACATTTAAAATGTGGGATGTTTAGAAGTTTAAAAATTTGCAGTAGCGATAATTGCAAAAGCGAAATTTCATTTCAAATTTCAAAGTATTGCCATTCGCAGAATGACGTATGCGTTACGCACAGATATGTTTGTCCTTTATAATATAGATAGATGTTTAACGGTAGCATTTTTAATTAACCAGCTACTTTTAAAATAAATTTAAAACGGTACTACTTGATTATCCCGTTGACAAAATAACTATCGCCAAACTATAAGATAAATGCCAATAATAGCTGATCGTAAATTTCACATTCACTTGACATTAAACACGGTACACGTGTTTGTTGCGTCATCAAGTGATTTTTAATTTCACTTCTATATTTAATTTTACTAATGTTTACAAATTTATTTATTCTTTCGTTGTTTAAAATAAAAATTTTGTCAATTTGTATAATTTGGCGAGCAGTTTGGCAATTTATATAATTTGGCGGCGCGTTTGGCAATTTATTTAATTTGGCGAAATTGGTTGAATGAATAATCAAATATTACCCTTAAAACATTTCCAGCCGGTGAAGCCATGTAAAATTAAATAACTACCGCAACACGCAATTTGTATATATTATATACGCTAAAAGATAAAAAAAATAATACGCTGATCCTTCGTTTAAGTTTAAATTAATTGAGTTTTAGGCATTTAAACACTTATTTAACATGCAATTTTCAAATGCATTTAAATATCTTGCATTTGGGATGGATATATGTTGGCTAGCCAAATAGCGTGGAACGTTCGTCTTTTTGCGCCAAATACTCGAATATATATAGATTTTTTTCAGATTTTTACTGGGATTCCGCCACCAAATTTGACTGATGTTTTACTACACACATGAGTACTTTTAAAAGCATTTTTCTTTTCAAAATAATTTGAGTATGCTCTTTAAGGAGACCTTCCTTCTGGTAACAATTTTGTTTTTGATTTGTTCTTTTTTATTTCTAACTCTTCCATCATGTGACTTACAGACGAAACTAGCAGATGTAATTGTAAAAATTATGGTACTTATGATTTACATGTTATATGTTTATTTGTGATTTTTGAGTTCACTTTTGTCGCCAAACAATTTGATTCTAAGCCAAAAAGATGTAAGCGTGAATTGGGTTCAAGCGATGTTTACAATAAAGGTGATTTTGCAAGTGTACGAAAGCATTTTTTGAGTATTTTTTAAAATTCAAATGTACAATATATAAATACCAATTAATATTTTAAAAATGGAGTCAGATATTTTAATTTTAGTATAAATGTCTCCCACACACGCACATACATACTGTAAAATAATTTAATTTTAGACATTTAAAAATTTCTCATCATACTTTACTGCGAAAGCATGTCGTTTTGCTTTCCCAAAATTTGTGACTTTTATAACCTCGAAGCCAGATTAGCTAATATTGTCCATTCTTTTTTTAATAAAAAAACATATCGCCAATTTCCCTTATACAAACGTTCAATACTTGCAATGTTAGGTAGTAAAGATTATTCTTAAGAAAATGTAAGCAATATTTCTATCACGAAAAAAGACATTTTGCAATCAAAATTGCTTTCTGAAATGACTTTTCGATATTCCATTCCCTTCGTCATTTATTTTTTTCATATCTTCCCTTCTTTTAGAAATGTTATAAAAAGATATTGGATGAATCTTCCAAAATCAGCCACCTGACAATTGGCGAATTTACTGTATAACGTTGGAAGATTCGTTTATATTTGCAAGGAACCGTGGACGGTAAATCCGATTTCAGAATATCACGCGAAATTTGTACATTTAGTAATTAGCGATTAGTAAATTTATGTTTTTTTAGTATGGAACAAACGGACAAAAGAAGATTTACTAATAGATATTTTTCATGTGCAGTTATTTTACTATCATTAAAAAGGAATTAATTTGAATGTTCAAAAAGTTTTTTAAATGCCAAAGGTGACCAATGGAACAATATTTGTTCATTTAGCCTAGGTTTTTTAAAAAACGTACCTCAAATTCCCTTAAAATTTCAATCATTATAAAATTTTGACTGAAGCACAGCCCAAGCAGCTGATCGTAGTGACAAATTTTAGGTTTATTTTACTATCACTAAAAAAGCGTTACTTTGAATGTACAAAACAAACCTTTCAAATGCCAAAGGTGGCCAATGGAATAATATTTGTTCACATACTCTAGGTTTTAAAAAAAAGTACCTCAGATTCAAATAAAATTTCAATCATTATAAAGAAATTTTGGCTGATGCACAGCCCGAGCAGCTGATCATATTCACAAATTAACGTTTTTAGTTTTATTTAGGCAACAAACTGATGAATAATGACGTTTTGAAAATAAAAGCATGCTTATTTCTCCGTCTTATTACGCTCATTAGAGAAATGCGAAAAAAATCTTCGGTTTGCCAAAAATATCACTACTAAAAACTTTGCATAACTAACTTACCATTTGCAAAGAATTTTGATAGTGAAAGATCTAAAAATCAATCAATAGCAATTTGACATTAGTTAATGGAATGTAGTTTGGAGCGTAATTAACCCTGTTTTGTAGCTAACTCTGGTACATTTTTAGCCATACCGTTACGAACATTTCTAACGTTTCACATCAAACTTGGTTGTGGATCCGATTACGGATGATTGGAAAGATTATAATTGAATGTTTTCTATTCGAATTAGTTATCGAGGTTATTTTCCTAGGTTAATAGTTGCATGATTAAAACTGGTATGTAAAAAGAAACGGCAGTTAAAATGACACTATTTTAATTTTATTCACACAATTCCGCTTTAAATATCCACTTTTTCATGATTCACATATTTTAAAATATAAAAGTTAAATACTGTTTTGATTGTATTTACTCTACTGGAAATCGAAGATAAGAAACTGTAGAGAAAACCTGCGAAAAGAAGACGTATATTACCAAATATAATGTAACGTAGAGAGAGATTGTATTTATGTTATCAGATCAGCACAAAATACCGAGCTGAGAAGACCGGAGCAAAAGAACTAACAAACGAAAGTGAAAAACCCGAACATTCTTTAAGTTAAATGGTCAATCTCTGCAGTCATTGTAATTCTCTCTTTTTTAGTAGTGTGGTGATATGATCGTAATGGCCGAATTTCCCTCTCAAACTCTACATGATGTACTAAAGAGTTGCTTCTGAATTGCCCGTATTTCGTCTAATGCATCAGATAATATAATAGCGCAATTGCGTCCGATGCGTATTCAGAAAATGCGGAAGGATCTTCCAGAGGAAGGTCCATATTAATTTAAAATACAGGGTCGGATTTTCCATTTCGTTTGATTGAATGTTTATTTGAAAAATGGTCCAGCGCAGCGGGCTCAGCCTGCTAGTTTAAAATACCTTTCATTCATTTTATTTAAAATACAAAACTTTCATTTAAAATTGATGGCTTTCACTTCTTTTCTTTCTTTAAAACAAAGCGAAAAGAAAAATATTAAGCACAGAAGTCATATACGCACGGGGGTAGCTAATTGGCGCCAAAATGGCATTATTTTGATTGACATGGTTACCCAGCTATTGTTGTTTATTTAATAATAAATGTTTATTTACTTTTATTACTTTTTTTAAAAATTATATAAATTATTTTGTTCTATAGTTATAAATTATTATTTTTTGTTATTTACTTTTGAAAATAATAGAAAATAATAAAAAAATACGATGCTACTTACAAAGAAGGTCTCCTTACTGGGCATACTCAGAATATTTTGAAAAAAATACCAATTAAACTACTTATGTATGTAATAAAGGATCAATCAAATTTAGCGGCGGAATTACAATAGAAAGTCTGTAAAAAAATAAAATAGTTTCGAGTATTTGGCGCGAAAAGACGAAAGCGTCACGGGATTTGGCGAGCAGTACTTTCCCTCGCCAAAAGCAAACGATTTTAATACACATGAAAATTGTTTGTTAATTGAATTTTAGAATGCATGTAAAAAGTATTTAATGAATTTAAACATAAACCATGAGAGAGTTTAATAAATACATTTTTTCGTATTACATATTTATGTTGCTTGTTATTTAATTTTATTATTTTAAAAACAATTTCATATATAAAAAATACTTTCATATATTTAAGCGTATTCCAAAATAAAAGCAAGACTCATTTACCAGTTTCATTTCAATAGCAAAGAATTCGTCGTTTCCATAGCAACAAAATTGAATGGACAGTGCTCAATTGGACTTAATTTTGAGATATTGAAACAATTTTAATTTATTTTAATTTTGTTTTAATTCATAAAATTTGATATTTAATTTTCATTATAAATATATATATATATATGTGTGTATGACAAAACTATAGTTAAATGAAACTAAAACTGACAAAACTAAAACTATTTACATTAAATTTATTTAAACAAGTTCAATATGAAACATTTTTATCTTAAAGAGTATTCGACATATAAAAGTATTTTTCGAAATTTCATTTCATCGCCAACTGATCATAAATCGCCAAAAAACGAAATTTTCATTACTTTTTTTCGAACGTTCTATCGAGGCTCCGCCGAAAAATTTTTTATAAACATATATATCCACATGAAAAGAACACTCTGTAATTTTTTTGGATTTTCTGAATATGCCCGTATGGAGACATTCCTTGTTAGTTATTCCGTCGACCAATTTCGCCAAATTATAAAAATCGCTAAACCACTCGCCAAATGATACAAATTGACATAATTTTTATTTTAAATAACGAAAGCACAAATAAACTAGTATAACATTAATAAATATACAAATAAAACGTCGAAATAAAAATCACCAGATGACGTAAAACGTGTAACTTGCTTAAAGTCAATTGAATATGACATTTACGATAAACCATTATTGGCATTTAATCTTATAGTTTGGCGATAGATTTTTGGTCGACGGGATAAGTAAGTAGTATCAAAAATACATACGTAACTGGTATTCGAAAACGAGATTTTGCCAAATTTTCGTAAAATAAATAAATAAAAAAATAATAATAATAAAAAAAACACGTCAAACATGACACTTGGCCAAATATTAAATAATGCAACATACCATGACATTTAATTTCAACTTCAAATCAATGTTTTAATTTACAACTCGAAAAAAAAAAATGCTAACTGGCGAGTTGGAAAAAAACTATTGGCGAGATTTGCACCCACCTACCGTAACAGTACGAAGAATTCTTTGCGACCATGGCAACTTTTATATAGTTTTATTCGAAAAATAAATTTTGATTTTTTAATCAAAATGGAAAACTTTCGGCACAGATGTCACATACGGCCCCATATTGGCGCGATTTTTTTCTGACGCCACTGGCATATATGCAACGGGTACTTAACTGGTGCCAAAGTATCGTTATTTTGCTTGATATGGTAAGCCGGATGTTGTTGTTTATGCTGTTGATGCTTTCTCCAAATTGGTGTCGGAAAAAAAAAAATCGCGCCAATATGGGGCCAAATTTTCATATGAGAGGCGATGGGATCACACCGTATTTGTTTACGGCAGTTGATGACTTGAACTATTATAATATAGATGAAATGATGGCGATAGAATAATGTTTGGTGACTTATCACCTGTGCCTGCTAACATTAAAATACCAAAATGGCACCTAGAGTATAAAAAGCGAAGTGGTCCGCCCGGAACTGTTGATGATAGTCACATGACTTAGGCTATTGTTATGGAGATTGTTTTAAAATACCGGTAGACAAAGACTCTGTATACTTAATTCATTTTATTTTAGCTACTTTTCAAATGTTTAACTGATCCTCTTTAATTAAAAAGGAAAACAACCATTGGATGTCTTAACAGCTACTAATTCAGCCTTAAATTTTTGTAATCAAAGGGAATTGAATGAAAACCTGTTTACAGGGAGATCTGCACAGCTTTTTTAGTATAATTCAATCTTCTTTAATATTTTAAAAACCCATCATATTAGCGTGTATTTAGATTCTGTGATGTCTGAACGGGGGTTGGCGAGCGTAGCTTGCAGGGGGCAGTGCCCCCTAGTACTAACATAATAAAGAAATAAGGTTTGTGTATTTGTGTGTTTTTAGGTGTAATCTCTGGAACTACGGAAAAGATTTAAAAAATAATGGTTGCAAAATGCTAGTGACCATCTTTGCTCTAACGTAGAATATATTTTATGTTGGTGCAACAACCCCCCAAAGGGAGTGCAGGAGCAAACAACGTTCTAAAATTGCGATTTCTGTGATATATTTTAGACAACAAATTTGAAATTTGGTGCGTTGTAACTTTTATGATGCAAATATACTTACTATGAACTGTTCCTAAAAAATTCGAAATTTAAAAGGGGGGAAGGAGCGGATAACGTTCTAAATTAAGACTTATTTGGAATTATTTGGGCTAGAAATTTTTAATTTGGAATGGCTGTTACTTTAGAGACGTAAATACTCGCCTAGATTATTTTTCGAAATTTAAAAGGGCGCGAGAAAAAAAACAAATTCTAAAATTTCTATTTATGTAATATATTTGATAGAGAAGCCTGAAATTTGTCATGATGGACACTTTTAAGATTTAAATGCTTGCTAAGAACGGTTTTTAAAAAATTCGAAATTTTAAAAGGGTGAAACAATCGGAAAACGTTCTGAATTACGATTTATTTGAAACTCTTAAGGCTAGAAACTTGAAATTTGGTATAGCTGTTATTCTAAAGACGCACATTTTCGTACAGAACAGTTTCCTAAAAATTCGAAATTTAAAAGGGTGCAGTAGCAAAAAACGTTTTAAAAATGTGTTTTATGTGATAGAGTTGGTAAAGAAGCTTAGAATTTCGTATTGAGTCTACTTTTAAGATGTAAATGCTCGCTAAGAACAGTTTCTAAAAAATCATAAATTTATAAAGATGAAATGTGCTGAAAACTTTCTAAAAAGTTCTAAATTACGATTTAGTTGGATTTGTTTGGGTTAGAAACTTGAAATTTAGTATAGTGGTTACTTTTAATATGTAGATGCACGGCCAGGGCTTAATTTATATCAATAAAAGTACCGGGGCTCTAATATTCTGCAGTACTAACAATCGTAGCATGCCCCCCTCCCCTGTAACTCCAATCTGCCTATTTATATTTCATATATTATTTGCAAAATTTTAGAAGCTTTTATTTTTTTTTCTTTAGCAAATAAAATTTTAAATATATCTATCAGCATATACTCAGGTGTCAACTATTCTATTTCTTAGTTATCACTCCTTCCAAATAGAAATTTTTGACTAATTTTAATGTTTATCAATTGCAGAATTCTGCGATTAAAAATGGTAAGGATTATGATTTGGAAATATTGTTAACACAAAAAAGAAATAGTTCGCAGCTATGCATTTTTATGAGAAAATGAATGAAATTTACAGATATTAATATTTATATGATCAAGAGTGGAATAATTTTTTTTCAATTTCTTATAAAAGGTGCATATCTTAAACTATAATAAATTCCTTCCGCATAACAATCTTTTGTGGTGAGTCCTTGAAAATAAGA
Organism: Maratus speciosus; assembly: GCA_963932465.1. Lineage (NCBI taxonomy): Eukaryota > Metazoa > Arthropoda > Arachnida > Araneae > Salticidae > Maratus > Maratus speciosus. Next base: position 444,341,309 of record OZ010789.1, read on the forward strand.
TTAAGTAAAAAATTTGACATCGTTATGAAACATTCCTTCCGCATAAGAATCTTTTGTGGTGAGCGGTGGTGTAGTCGTAAAAAAAGCAGAGGGTATAAGCTCAAGGCAGAAGGTATACCCTACAGTGTATGTATATACTATAGCTTTTTTGAGAAACAGATGGTATGCGGTGTTTCTTAAAAAAATCCAGAAGGTATACTGCGTATACCACAGTATACCCTCCACTCAGTGTTGCCATATTGGGAGCTTTTTTAATTCAGATTATTTGACTCTCACTACTTTTCAAAAATAGTATACTTAACCTTATTTTTCAGAATTTTTAATCTATTTTTAAATAGGTCGAATATTACTATTTCAAAAAAGCTGTGACAATCAATAATGTGGGGGCAAAAAAGTCCCCAATCTGGCAACACTGCCTCCCCTACATCCCCGGTGGTGAGTCCCTAAAAATAAGATTAAATTAAAAATTTGACATGGTTATGGGAAAGATTCGATGCTTTTGTAGAAAAAGGGGATACACTGATCGATAGCTTTCTAGCAGAATAACAATATATGGCAATTATATCTATTTACAAATGAAAGTGACTTCGTAAATGTGCAGAGCAGCCCCTTAGCATAGCCAGCGTTCATGATAGAAAATAAACAGAAAAATCACTAACGTGATTTTTATACTCGTACACAATAGAAGACTGAAAACTTCAAACAAACAAAACCTCAAGCTGAAGTTGGTGACTAAAAACAGAAAAAATTCTTTTCAGGTTAGATATCTAAATAACAAAATAAAATACACGAGCCAATTAAAAATTATCCTACTGTCACAGAAGAAAACAAAACTGAAAACAAATTCATTGTTCAGTCTCTTAAGTGGCACCGTATCAGCACGTCACCACCATCAATGCCTGCAAACATCTCTAGAATAGAAAAACACGATTTCTGCTTTACCCTCATTCTTATCAAAATATCATTAAAATGATTTGAAATAGAATAGAATACCTAATTTTTAAGGGGGAAAAGTTTTTTTTTTTTTTTCTAAACATGAATAAATAAAATTTTGAATGTACGAAAGATTGAGCTTGAGCCAGCCCAAGCCCAAAAACAAATATAAAAATTGAGCCCATTTCATCTCCATATCCTACGTGTGCGATACTTTACGTCACATATAAGTCTTTTGATAAAATGAATGCAAAAGCTTGGAGATAGGAGGGAAAGGAAAGGGTAATTTAGGCTTCGTTTTTTCTGAAGTGCTATTGCACTGGCTCCGGAGCCCTGCATTCATACGCTCCGGTGAATTCCGACAAATATTTAAATATTTACTAACAACAGAGAAGTACCGGAGCTGAGCTCTGGTGGGCTCCGGTGCAAATTAAGCTCTGTGCACGGTATAAACAATTAATTAAAAATCCGGAGTTTAAAGGTGTGAAATGAGCGGACAACGTTCTAAAATCTAATTTATAGTTTATTTAGAATTCAATTTGATTATTTTAAGATGTAAATGCTCGCACTGAACAGTTTATGCAAAATTTGAAATTTAAAACTGTGTAGAGTCAAAAAAGTTCTAAAATTGCGATTTTTCTCATGCTGCTGGGGTAGAAACTTAAAATTTATCATGGTGGTTACATTCAAGATTTAAGTAATCCCTAAGAACGGTTTCTAAAAATTTTTTTAATTTAAAATGTACGGGGAACGTTCTAAACGCCTTCTAAACTATGATTTATGGGAAATTGTTAGGGATAGAAATTTTACGTAGTTGCTACTTTAGAAACGTAACTGAACTCACAGAAAACAACACAGTTTTTAAAAATGTAGAAATTTTAAAGTATGCAGGAACAACTAAAAAAAAAAAAAAAAGTTCTAAAAATTGCGACTTCTGTAATGTAGTTGTTACTGAAGCTTGCATAACTAGAAGCTTGAAATATGGCATAATAGTTACTTTTAAGATATAAATGTACTATGTACGGCTTCTAAAAAATTCGAAACTAACAACTGAAATGAGAGTTCACTCATATTCGACTAATGCTGTGTATTAGTGAAGTTCAGTCAAACTGTGGCTTAATTAATAATTTTTGAATTATTCATAGCAGTATAATTTCTTCTAATAAAAATGGGCAAATGAATACCACTTGGCATATTTCAACAATTATTCGAGCAAAGCCGCGGTTTTTTTCTAGTACATTATAGTTAGAACAGATGTTGTTTCTGACACACACGAAATGAAAACGTAAAAATCACAACGTCACAATTAACACCCTTTTACGATTTCTATACGGACATATACAGCTATTAATAAACACAGACTTTTTAAAAAGAAAAATAATTTTATCAATAACTAGCAGGTGAGCCCGCTGCGCTGGTCTATTTTTCAAATAAACCTTCAATCAAACGAAATGGAGAATTCGACCCTGCATTTTAAATTAATATGGACCTTCACCTGGAAAGTCAATCCGCATTTTCTGAATACGCATCGGACGCCATTGCGCTATTATATTATGTGATGCGTTAGACGAAATTCGGGCAATTCAGAAGCAACTCTTTAGTACATCATGTAGAGTTTGGAAGGGAAATGCGGCCATTACGATCATCAGAAATTAAAATGTTCTCTAATCACCACACTACTAAAAAAAAAAAAAAAAAAAGATAGTTATAATGATTGCAGAGATTGACCATTTAACTTAAAGAATGTTCGTGTTATTCACTTTCGTTTGTTAGTTCTTTTACTCCGATTTCTGAGCTTGGTGCTATGTGTGGATCTGATAAGATAAATACAATCTTTCTCTACGTTACATTATATTTGGTAATATACGTCGTCTTTTAGCAGGTTTTCTACAGTTTCTAATCTTCGAATTCCATTAGAGTAAATACAGTCAAAACAGTATTAACTTTTATATTTAAAAAAATGTGAATAATGTAATTTTAGTCTAATATAATAAATTTTGCCATCTAGCTATTTTTAATGCGATTTTTTGCGATTTTTTATGTTCCGCGTTGATTTTTTGCCATTCATAAAAGAATTCCGACTACAGTTTATTACCCTATTAGTAGGTTTTGACCCCTGCGATTTTTTAATATTTAGTGATTCTTAATGCAATTTTTAATCCGATTTTTAGTGTTGTATGATATCTTGGCGATTTCTTGGCATTGGTAAAAGGAATTCGGTTTCAATATTTTAGCTTAATGTAATAGATTTTGTTCTAAACGAATTTTTAATTTTAGTAATTTTTAATGATATATTTAGCGATTTTTAGATATTCTTAGCGCTTTGCACCAATTTTTTTGTTATTTACGAAAGAATTCAGGTTACACTACCTTACTCCATTAATGTAAATTTTGTCCACTGCTGTTTTTAAATTTTAAACGATTTTTAATGAATTTTTCAATGCGATTTTTTAGAGTTTTTTTTTAATCCCATGGCGATTTTTTCACATTCGGAAAAGAAATTTTCTTTCAATATGCCTAATATATAATAATATGCTTAATATAGTAAATTTCGTCATTTACGATTTTTTATTTTTATTGAAATTTAATGCAATTTTTAGCGATTTTTCGCGTTACGTAATATTGACTTTTTTTTTTAATTCGTCAAACTATTTATTTCATTTTCATTTTTCCCGTGAAATCCTGCAACGGAAAAATAATTGTTGTGGTAAGATTTTCATTGTGGATTTATAATTATTGGCAACTGCTATAACAAAAAATGTTTAAATTTGATAGGGAATTGCTGTTAAATTGGTGGTTTTTTATTAAATAAAAATTAACTATAAATTATATCGATTTCGGATTACTTTAGTTGTCTCAGCCGTGTTTTCATATACATGTACGTAACATTTCACAAATCTGGCTTCCAAACTGAGGATTTGTATAGAATTTCAGACAAACATACAAATTTTCATTTTTGTATATTAGTAAATTTTCTCTTTTTGAAATTTTTGAATTTTAAATTTTGAATTTTAAATGATTTTTGAATTTTAGTTGTATTTAATGGGATTTTTAGCGATTTTTCGATTTCCGCGTCAATTTTTTAACATTGGTAACAGAATTTCGGTTTCTAACTTTTATCCTAATATTTAGTACATTTTGACCTGTACTCATTTTGAATTTTACTAATTTTTAATACGATTTTCAATGTGATGTTTAGCGATTTTTAGAGATTTTTGGCGTTCCGTGTTTATTTTTTCTTATTCATGAAGGATTTCAAATTACAATGCTTCATCAGCTAATATTAAAATTTTACAGCAGCGACTTTGAAACATCGATTTTTAATGCCATTTTCAATGTGATGTTTAGCCATTCTTCGAGTTTAGTGGCGATTTTTTAACATTCAGAAACTGATTTCAATTTCAAACTTTTTGCCAAATATAGTAAATTTTTTGATTGAAATGTTTTATCCCTTAATAGTAAATTTTTTTCCTAGCGATTTTTTAGTATTTTGCGATTATCAATGCGATTTTTTGGGTTTCACAATGACATTTGGCATTTTTAAAGGGAATTTTATTTCAAACTTCTAGCCTAATACTAATTTGGCTTCAAACCTTTAGCCTATTATGGTAAATCTTCTGACTTGTTATTTTTGAAGTGTAACGATTTTTAATGCGATTTTCTATGCAATTTTTTAGCGTTTATTTTCTCTTTTAGAGTTAGAGTAGACATTTGAGATACGGAATAGGAATTCGGTTACAAGCTTTTAGCGTAATATAATAAATTTTCTGCTGTGCGATTTTTGCTATTTAACCGCTTTTTGTCGCGATTTTATAGTATTTTTTCCGCGTTTCACGGCTTGGCAATCATTAAAGAAATTAGATTTGAAACTTTTATCCAAATATAGAAAATTTTCACTTTCGTGATTCTTCAATTTTTTGTGATTTTTAATGCTATTTTTTCGTTTCTTCGCGATCCGCTGCGAATTTATGCTACTCAATTTTTGACCTAATACAGTAAATTCTGCTCTCTTTTCAATAAAGTTTATTCGGATTTCGTACAGCAATTTTCAATTTTTTTCATGAATTTTTTATGTGATTTTTAGTGTGTTTTCGCGGTTTCCTGCGATATTTACACATGATTAAAATTAATCCAGTTGCAAACTTTTAACCCAATACAGTAATTTTTTTTTTCTGCTTTCGATGATATTTATTCGAAATTTGTACAGCGATTTTTAAATTTGTCGCGATTTTTATTGTGATTTTCAGAGGTTTTTCACAATTCGTGCTGTTTTTTACGGACCCAGGCAACGCCGGGCAGGTTAGCTAGGAAAGGATAATTAAATAACCTATTAAAAGAAAATCGAGAAAAAAATTTTTCTGTTTTCGATAGAATCTTAAATAAATGAAATACAGTATTTAAATCTTGCAGAGTACAGGCGGGGTCCTATTCGACGAATTTCAAATTGATTTGTCGAACTCGAATAAGATATTGATTTCTGAAAAGTAAGACTATGGGGTCTTTTAAATTTGCAATAAATTCTGTAAGGTTTTTATTTAATATAAAACTTGTTCGTAATTCACTCTTCAACACGATAGGTCGAAAACTTGAATTTGCTGTTTTATTTTCCTACAGTTTATTTTTTAACTTTTTTATGCGGTACCATTTTTAATTTGGTACTCTCTTAAGAGCTGCTTTTAACTGTTGTAATATAACGTCTCATAATCTCGCACACTCTAGCTAACATACTAGGCTCAAATTTCACGAATGTTTAACTAATCTTAAGCATAGTTATATCATAACAAAATGGGTAATAAAAGCTTTAGTCAATAAACACACTACTAGAAATGCACGGCAGGAGGGAAAAAAATATATCAGTTTTCTATGTGTTATTTAAAATATGTTTACAAATAACAGTTGCTCTTACTGTGGTTTAAATAGCAGTTATTCTGAAATCTATTATATAAAAATGAAAAATTTTCTGTCTGTCTGTAATACTATTCAAATTCACAGTTTGGAAGCCAGAATTGTGAAATGTTACATACATGTGTATTAAAACACAGCCGAGGCAACTAACTGAAGCATGATAAAGCAGTGTATTGAAGCATGATAAAAACTCGATTATGGAAATATTGGCGTATTTTAACATTATTGCTCCAATGATGAATGGAAATAAGTTCATTTATGGCTATATAATTTTGCGTCTGTTATATAAATTTATGAATTTTTATATTGGGTTTCCATTTGAATCATGTGTATAACACTTCGACTGTTTTTTTATGTTGTATGTTAAATTTTGAAATTGGTTTTTCAAAAAAAAACTTTCTTAAAATTCCGGGCAACGTCGGGTACTTTAGCTAGTAGTGTATAAAATATTGTATATTTAAATTTTGAATATAAACGTTGATTTTATTTTTCAGGTGGAAGTCTTTGTGCTCCATTCTTTTCCCTTATGTTAACACATCGAGGTCTCAAGTTGATAGAGTTTTCATCTGTATTTTCTATGATGTTCCTTTTTCAGATATTATTTGCTTATATTTGTGGCATTATAGTTGACAAGTTAGGCAACGCAAAGCTCGTTCTATTATGTCTTATGTTATTAGTTATCTCTGCTGTCATTGGTTTGATATTATCGCCAAATGTGAGAGAAAAGTCCTGTTTAGAAAGTGGGGTAAATATGACGTGTTTTAAAGTTTTTAACAATTCATCAGATTTAGAGAGCTGCAAACATGCCTGTTCTATAAATAACACAGGTTGTTTTATATTCCAAGCAGTAAATAACAAAAAAATTGGTTTCAGTACATCTTCAAATGTAAGTGACGTTTCTCGGAGTAAAGAAATAATCGAAGATGCGTTTTATTCTAACAGTACGGTTATATATTGTAATGAATTATGCTCTTGTTTTGACCAGTCTGTCAGAAACTGTTCATCTACACCTAAAGTTGAATTAAAAATACTTTATTCAGCTCTAACTTTATGTTTTTTTACCTTTTATAGTACAACTTATCGTTTTTTAGATTTAGCAGCTTTAACTTTAGCAAAACAACAAGGTTCAACTTTCGGATATGAGCGTATCTATGGAGCAGTTGGTACACTTGTGGCATTAGTTTTGTTAAATTTTGTATTAAATATTGATAAATCGGGAAGCAGAGAGGATTATGATAATGTATATTGGTTTGCAGTTTTTCTGTACGTATTGGCAGTAATATCAGTCTTTAATATAAGAGAGATAAGATTACCCCCAGGCGTTAATTTGACTAAAAAAACTTTAAAATTATTTACAAATATAAAGATAATATCTCTCCTTCTTGTAGTATTTGTGGCTGGTACAGCTTTTACATTTAATTTGTTTTATAATTTATGGTTTTTAAACAGTTTGAAGGCTTCGAAAATATATATTGGTCTTCATACAATGACTTATCCCGTTTATGCATTGCCAATGTACATAACATCTAATTGGTGGTTGAAGAAGTTAGGCAGGAAGAAAATTGTAGTTATTGGTTTGTTAGCTTACGCTATTAATGGAACCAGTTATTCATTCCTTTATTATCCGTGGCTATCCCTTATTATTTCAATCACAAGCCCGTTCTCTTTTCATCTATTTTGGATCTCTACCGTAATATACTGTGGTGAAATAGCTCCGAAGGGTTTTGCAGCAACTCTCAATGCGGTAGTGGGAACAGTTCACTTTGGAATTGGTAAGTTTGTTTTCATAATCAAAACTTTATATTTTGTATAATATGGATAACATTTTAAACTATGTTGTTTGTTAGACTTTTTTTCTTTTCCGGAAATCAGATAATGTAAATTTTTTGTGAATGTTAAAGCTGTTATTAAGAAACAAAGAAAGAGAAGAAACGAAAACGAAAAACAGAAAATGAAAATTATACCTATCAGAAAAATATACTAATCTTTCAATACTGTTCAGATAAGTAGCGATGAAGCAGCATATTGCGATAGATAAAATATAATGTTAATGCACTGAAATATGCAAAATGCATAGATATTTAATCAACTGGTATAGTACTGGAAGAAATACATCTATGAAGAATGTTTATATATTTGAGGTTTCATTAAAATTGGTACTGAAAATTTGTTTTTCACATAAATATGTAAATCTCTTTACGTATCAAAAATTCATTTAAAAAAAATCTTCGTATATTGAAGTATAGGTTACATCATAAGGCTTGCCAAAAACATGACTTTTGACACATACTCACACAAAACTGTCTTTACGTATCAAAAATTCGTTTAAAAAAGCATCTTCGTATATCGAAGTATGGGTTACAGCATACGGCTTGCCAAAAAAAAAAGACTCTTTTTTTTTAAGAAAAAAAAAACTTGAAAGAAAGTAAGTCCATTCATATTTCGAAAACTCATACAAAATTTAATATATTCTATGGTATTGCTTGACCATAAGACTTAGATAATTATCTTTTGCTACCTAAAATTCTTGACTACATAAAAATTTTGTTACATAAAATATTTTGAATTATTATTGCCTTCTCATATTTGGAATGAACTGTGTTAGTAAAATAAAACTAAGAGATATATTTTCTTGATACATAGATTGTAATAATTATGTTTTTTTAAATAAATAATTCGGGTTGGGGTTGGGTTGATTTTTGACGGCCAATTATCTACACGAGGGATATAGGCCCGGGGGGAGTGCCCTCCGTGGGGGTCTTTCTAAGGGAACCTAATCCGTATTAACGCATGGAAGATCCACGGCTCGAAGAAAACCACGAAAACTCCGAACGATTAGGCCGACGGGCGCGATTGGGATCGAACCCAGCACCTCCCGTCTACCAGCTTCGAGAGCAGAACCTCTCGGCCACTGGTGGGGCATAAATAATTCGGATGAGATTGATGTGTATATATATATTTCATTCCACAGGTCGAAGTTTTAGCGTGTCAATTGGTGGATATTTAATTAGCACCTTCGGAGCAAGAATCTCTTATAGATTATTGGCAGGGTTCTGCTTGTTAACCGCCATTTTGTATTTGACATTTGTTTATCTGAAACATTTGTTTTCTCCAAGGGGCAGTGAAAAACAAAGTAAATAAAATTTTTGTATACGTTTTTGATTTTAGAATGTATGAGATTATTTTTAGACATTTTTTAACTTTTTTCCTTTCCTTTTTTACAACTACTACGAATAATATTTTTTAAATGTCTGCTAAAAAAAAATTACTATATTTAACTACTGCATGAATAGAGCTTATGTTAGTGATTATGTTTGCCAATACATAAATTTCTTTTGGCTAGAAAGGCAAACAAAATAAATTATACTATAGCTATGTTGACCACACTAAAACAAGTAAGATGACATCAGAAAGGATTTTATTAGAGAAAATAACTCAAATTCTCGTCCCCCCCCCCCCCTAAATCACTATGAAAATTCACACTTATGCTCATTTTAGACTAGTGTATACGTGCCAATCTATGCGTATTTTCGAACCATAAATTTCTTTTAGAGCAAAAATCGAATAAGATCCAGGTGGAAACATAAAGTTAAAGTTATATTAAACAACTTTTCTGTTTCGAAAAATGTTTAAACTGGTCCACAAGGAAGAATAAAAGAGTATTTTTTAAAAATATTATACTATCTTTATTTTTTACAAACATTAAAACATACAGATAATTTCTTAAAAGGTGTTAAAACATATAAAGATATTAGTTAATATAACCGTTAGATCTTTAGAACGCACACGCGTTCATTTTCAAAGGAGAAAAATGACTGGATTAGAAAACATACGCAAAAACAAAACAAAATACTATGCATGCGCAAGCAAAGTTCAGTCCATTGCTCTAAAGAGGGGTGATAAGATCAAGTCATATTTACAGGATGTCTTGAAATACACAGGGTATTGAACCGAATCGGGGTAATATTATTAAATTTTAAAATTTAAAAGATTTTATTCTTTGTGTGCTTAGGAAGGTCAAAAGTTGTTCAGGGTTTCTTTTTTACTGGTGGAAGTTTAAACATGGCGGTAATCAGACCCTGCGATTCTGCTGCATTTATAACTAAATAAAACTAGTATGTTGTGGCCATCACAAAACTTTCTTCTATATAAATCACGTCAATTAAATCATTTAATAGTACAAGAAATAACGATTTAGCACCAATTCATATCAAAGTATATCTGAATTTGAAGTTGGATGAAAATTCGTGCATTAGTTCTTGAGATAGAGCTATAGCGGAAATTCTGAAAAAATGTAGCATAGCAGCGCCACCTGTTGAGCGATTTACACCAAAAGTAAACAGCACTAAACGATATCAAGGTATACCTGAATCTGAAGTTTGTTGAAAATCCAAGCATTAGTTCTTGAGATAAAGCTATTGTGGAAATCGCAAAAAATACAGCATAGCAGCGCCACCTGTTGAGCGATTTACACCAAAAATTAAACAGCACTAATTAATACATCAATTCATGCCAAGGACTAACTAAATCTGAAGTTTGATGAAAATCCGTGCAATAGTTCTTGAGATACAGCTCTTGTGGAAATCGTGAAAAATGCAGCACAGAAGCGCCACCTGTTGAGCGATTTACACTAAAAATTAAACAGCACTAATTTATACATCAATTCATGTCAAGGACTAACTAAATCTGAAGTTTGATGAAAATCCGTGCAATAGTTCTTGAGATACACCTCTTGTGGAAATCGTGAAAAATGCAGCACAGCAGCGCCACCTGTTGGGCGATTTGCACCAAAAATTAAGCAGCACTAATTTATATCAGGGACTAACTGAATCTGAAGTTTGATGAAAATCCGTGCATTTTTTCTTGAGTTAGAGCTATTGCGATAATCATGAACAATGCAGCATACCAGCGCCACCTGTTGGGCGATTTTCACAAAAAAGTAATCAGCACCAAACTATATCCTGGACTAACTGAATCTGAAGTTTTATGAAAATCCGTGCAGTAGTTCTTGAGATACAGCTATTGCAGAAATCGTTAAAAATGCCGCATAGCAGCGCCACCTGTTGGGCGATTTTCACCAAAAACTAATCAGTTCCAGTTTATATGAAGGTCTAACTAAATATGAAGTTTTGTGAAATTTCGTCCATTAGTTCTTGAGATAGAGCGCCCACAAAATTTGTGTCACATACAGACAGACGGACGGACAGACAGACAGACGGACAGACAGACAGACGGACAGACAGACAGACAGACAGACTCACAGACAGACATTTTGTAAAAACATGTTTTTTGGAATCTCTGACTCATAAAACGTGTAAATCCGTCGAAAACTGGAATTCGAAAATTTTCATGAAACCAATACTTTCTTCTTGTAAAGATAGAAGAAAGTAAAAATAATTGAAAAAGTTTACAATATCGGCGGGGCAAATGTTTACCTGGAAAAAGGACTAGCAGTTTTTGGTTTATTTATGAAAGAAATTTTGCATCAATAAGGCATGAAAAAACGAAAATTTCTATTCGTATTTTCTGGTGGAAGTTTGTCCCAGAGGTACTCACTCCCTGTTGATCCTAAATAAAGAAATAATAGGCGTAATCTTTTGACTACTCCATAAGTTACTTCACGTGCAACTGGTAGGCACTATAATAAATGCCTCCTCCTTGACATCTGAGGTAACTCCATTGTATAGAATATTTACGTGAAAAAGAGCGTTGCCTTCTGGATTTTTATTACATTTAAACGAATTTTCTTTTTTGATGCGATAAGGAAATACTTTTAAATATGACATTTTAAATATATAATTTTAAAATTGATGTAATTTTCAGTAATAAATGCTTTTGCCACGCAATAATTTAATTATTTTAAAGTTTTCTTTTCTTCAATATTCACGTGTGAATACTATATATTAATTAAAAATACAATATTTGAAAATGCCATTAGAAAACGGTTTTTCAATGTGACGTTTTAAACATATCGTTTTAAATATGACATAATTGCCAAAATTTAATGCGTTTCCGCACGTAAAAGCTTAAATATTTTAAAGTTTCTGTCTTTTTTAAAATTTTTCATGTAAATATATTTTTTAATTGAAAAGTGTTCGTAAATACTATTATTTCGCTTTTTAAAATCTGACAACAGTAGTTAAAAAGTGACTATTCCCAGCTATGAATTAAATCTCTCTTCAAAAAATGAAATTTTTAATAAAAATTTGAGAAAAAACTTGGAAAATTAGACAGATTTAAAAATGAATGCATACTGGACCCCACAATCTAGTTAAATATGTGCTTGCAGAAGATGGATAAATTGCTATGAATAATTTTTGCATCCTATAAAACTTTTTAACTGAACTAATTTGATCCAGTTTAACATTAAATAACTTTTAAACAATTGTTCGTTTTAAAAACTGCTACTCGAACGTTTTTATAATACATAAAAGTGTAAAATACCAATTTGCAAATTTTTACATGCAGTAGGTTTTTCTTATGAGCCAAGGAAGTCAAAAGGTCACAATATATTCAATTACGGCAGAGATACGCATTGGTTACTTTTTACTTTTTTCTGTCATTACAAAAAGAAAGTATTGGATTCATAAAAAATTTCGAATTCCGGTTTTCGACGGATTTACATGTTTTAGGGGTCACAGAACCATAAACATGTTTTTTAAAAAAAGTCTGTCTGTGAGTCTGTCTGTCAGTCTGTCCGTCTGTCTGTATGTGAGACAAATTTTGTGGGCGCTCTATCTCAAGAACTAATAGACGGAATTTAATAAAAATTTATGTTCTGGTATTCCCTGATATAGATTGTTGCTGATTAGTTTTTGGTGTAAATAGGCCAGTAGGTGGCGCTGCTATGCTGCATTTTGTAGGATTTCCGCAATAGCTCTATCTCAAGAACTAAAGAACGGAATTTGATAAAAATTTATATTAATATAGTCCCTGATATAAATTTGTGCTGATTAGGTTTTGGCGTAAATCTCTCAACAGGTGGCGCTGCTATGCACCATTTTTCACGATTTCCACAATAGCTCAATCTCCGGAACTAATGCAGTGCTTTTCATTTAGTAATTGACTGAATTGACGTTTTATACATTTTTGTACAAATCGCTCAACAGGTGGCGCTGCTATGCTACATTTTGCAAGAATTACACGATTTCCGCAATAGCTCTATCTCAAGAACTAATGGACAGATTTTCATCAAACGTCAGATTCAGTTAGTACTTGATATGACATGGTGCTGATTACGTGTTGGTGTAAATGGCCCAACAGGTGGCGCTGCTGTGCTGCATTTTTCACGATTTCCGCAATAGCTCTATCTCAAGAACTAATGCACGAATTTTCATCTAATTTCAGATTTAGTTAGATGTTGACACAAGTTGTTGCTGATTAGGTTTCGGTGTTAATCGCCCAATAGGTGGCGCTGCTATGCTGGAATTTTCCCGATTTTTGCAATAGTTCTATCTCAAAAACTAATGCACGCATTTTCCTCAAACTTCAGATTCAGTTAGATGTTGATATAAGTTGTTGCTTTGTGGTTTTGGCGTAAAAGCTGCTAGGCTGTATTTTGCTGTATTTACACGATTTCATATCTCAAGAACTAATACACCGAATTTCATATTTTCAGAATCCTCAAGACGGGCATAGATTGCCATGTAATTTTGGTGATAGCGAATTTGTGTGATAGCAAATTTTGAAGTATTAACATGTATGAGATAGAATAAAGGTTTGGGTTTGGTACATCAGACTAGTTCTTATTGAATAGAGAGATACACCTTTAAAAAATTAAACTGCAGATTGTAGGGCATAAAAAATGCTATGTAAAATAAGAATAAAAGTGGACATTGAGAACTTTGATCTACGCATCCATTTAGTCTCTTATAACAGTACACAATCAAAGATCTTTGTTGTATGAATTACAATTCTAATCGTTACATTCATTATTCGTTTTCTTTCTTTTGTATCTGTCTATAAATTTAATTTAATAATATTTTGTTTAATTTAAAAATTGTAAATTCTCTTATTGTTACATTTCATAAAAATTAATTTATGCAATTACGAGTAATGTTCTCTCATTTTTTACCAATGCAATTTTCTATGATTTATAATTTCTTTTTCCTAATCTAACAATAACAGCAACAAAACCGAATGTTTATTTCTCATACATCTAATTGAAGTAATGCTTAGTATGTTTATCAAAATAATGCAATGTTTATAGAAACTAGTCGTGATGTGCCAATCCTAAAACTTTCTTCTTTCTCATACATGTTAATATTTCAAAAGGTTGTTACACATACTAATACTTCAGTAATATTATTTCAGTATTACACCAACTTTGATTTTCATCTTATGTTTCTGCATAATTTTACTAATCGGAGTAAAAACGAGTTAATCCCAATCGTAATGTTTCATAAAATCACTATTTCTTGTTACTCTGTTTCTACTTCTTGTGAATCGGCGTGTTAGATGGATGCGAATTGCCCGTCACTGCATGACCAGCTGATGTACAAGAGAACTATCATAAAATTAGAAAATATCGTCATTACCGAGATTTTCGGCAGATTGTTACCAAATTCACGTGGGACCTACTGACCATCGCAGTGATGGAACTGTAGCAGTAGAGAATAAATTGACACCACAAAATTTTATTAGTATTCTTCATTTAACTTCACGACAGAGTTTCTGAGGTTTTTGAAGGCGAAGAATAGTATTATAAAAAATTAGTTCTGACAATCGCTCAATAGCTGCACCACTGTTCCATCACTGCCATAGCCAAAAACATACACATGAAATTTGGTTGAATTCTATGCATACTTCATACACTTTTCGATGGTACAATAATGAAAAAGGCCCAAAAATCGCTATTACAGTGCCCTCTTCCGGCAGAAAATTTCCAAAAATTAAATGAGGACTTGCCTGCTATTCACAAAAAAATCTGGTTGAATTTTGTGCATAAATTCATACACTTTTCGATGATACAAAGAGGACACACGGGCGAGCAGACAGAATTTTTTATAACATGTTTTTCGGGATCTCTGGCCCGTAAAGCACGTAAATTTGTCAAAAATCGGAAGTTCAAAAAAAATTTCGATTACAATACATTCTGCTTTAGAAATAAGAAAGTAAAAACCTTTTTTAAGCTCTGTTTAATATTACAGTATTCGGTTATTGATTAAAATTAGGTGCAGAGAAATTTAAATTCTTCTGAAAATCCTCATATGATAATTGTAAATTAGAAATTTTTAATAAAATATTATATGATACCAAAAATTAATTTTGAGTTTCAATTAATGTTGCAGGTAAAGACCCTGAAGAATTGAAAAATATGAGAGAAAATGAAGCTTAAAAGATGCTTTTGTTTTCTAAAATTTTTGAAAGAAGTTATTTATCAAGAAAACATCACCTATGACAGCAGTGTATGTTGAAATAGCTTTGTTGTGTAAAACATAATTATAATAATTAAATTTTCTGGTTATTTCCTCTGTTTCCTTTTCTAGTTGTTTTTTAAATTTTATTATTAGACTTAGCAAAACTCCATCAGATAAAAATGTATTTTAAACTAAAAGCTGCAAAATATTTTAGTATTAGCTTTAATCTAATTCCATGCTCTTTAATTTCATTGACTAATGTACAAATAAAGGAAGAAAGATGACTCCTTGTACGTGTCTCTTATTGTCTTTTTAACATTTAATAAGCTGCATTTAATTTATTTATGAGAAACACAACTGAATAAACAGTTGATGTACTATTTGCGAAAGATCCAAGGATATATATACAACAATATATTTTATGCATGAATGAGAACATAAGAAAAATGTAATATAAATTTTATAACTGCTTCAACCACATGCTGCTGTAGGGCATACAGTTGCGGAAAGGAAAGGGGAAAAAAAGAACACCAACATTCGAGTGCCGTGTATGGTAGTAGCTCTGTTTTTTGGATGCTTGGTATACACTGGTACGTTTGAACTATTATAATATGCGGATCATCGCCTACTTATCAAAATTTGACCTGACTTTTAAAATTCAAATCGTAAAACTCAGTTTTCGAAAAGTGTTTCTAATCTTGAATTTACAATTGTTCACAGTTTTGATCCTATAATGTTACATTACTTTTACAGAATTTTCTCAATATTCCTTAAAATTAAAATCTTAGCCCTGTGCTATTTTGTTTGAACGTAGTATTTAAGAGCTCACTCATAACTATATTGTTTTTGGAACTCGCGTGATTTTTGTATAATAAAATATTAATTACAAAATTATTAATAAATAAACAGTCAAGTGCGAGATTTACTCACGCTCAGAGGGTTCCGTACAATAAATATATGAATTATTAACTGTATTATTAAGAAAATTGTTGTTGAAAGAATAATAAGACTTTGTAAAAAACAATACAACGTAGGTTTGGGAATAGATGCATATACTAGAAAAGTACAAATGGATATACCATAAAAGTTCAAAGAGATATGAAACCTAAATAATATTGAATATTGGTATTCTGTATAACTCTTTTTTTAAATGTTATCCTAAACTGTTTATGATGAACTTAATCCGGTACAAACAATAAAAATAGTGCATATTTAAATTTCATTTCGCATTTCATAAAACGAAATTCAGCGTAGTAATAATCTTTTCTTTTTACAGCGTAGCTAAAACAAAACGCTTGTTAAAAGTTTAAACTTGGAATTGTGTTTTGAGCGCTTCGAAAGGAGGTCTCAAAGTTGCAACGCCGCCTTGGTCCCTGCAGCGTTTTTCCAGGTAGGTCTTGAATTAACTTTTAAAGACACGGGCGGCGTATTGAGAGATCCACTCAATGCATAGTCGCGAATCCCTTAGTATTTATGTGATTAATTATAATTAATTTAGTTTGTTTTTAGCAATTTGACGTTTATTGCTTTTATACTGCTACATTGCAATACACAAATATATCTTTAAAAGTTGTTATCTAGGCTTTAAAAGCCGATGGCACATAGAGTACGCAACCCCTGTCGTTATGTATATCCAAACCATCCGTGTCTTTAAGGGTTAATACCTCAGCTAATTACGGACGATTTTTTTCGAAAATCATGATCAACGATGCTTCTATACTTCTGCTGCGATAGGTACGGTCGTGGGGAAAAAAAGTAAACACCCCCTACAAACTCCTCAACAAATCTTCGTAGAAGAAAGTTACTGGTACCGAATGATTGGAAATAAAGTCTACTTTTAAATGATGTATATAAAATTTGCTTAGAAGGGGCATCTACATACCAACCATAAAAAAAACCATAACTTTGTTTTTTCAATAGCAGTACACATTTTTGTCACCATAAATTAACTCTACACCTTTCAATTAGTCTAAAAACAAATTTTTATGCAATTCGTACCATAAGTTTCAGAGAAATTAATTCTTTTAAAACGAGCGTATTTTAAAGGCTGTATCCAAATTGAAGTTCAGAACTCGATTGTCAACCGAGAAAGCTCCTTTCTTGATCAAGGCACCTTAAGCAGTCAATGAAGCCTGTTAGATTACAGAACAGCAGAAGAAATTTCAAAATATCTACTCTCTTCTTTCACAGACGGCCCCTTAAACCGTCATTTTGCCGTTTTTAAAGCATAATTTGAAAACTACTTGGAAGAAAAATGAGAGATTTTGGATTTTCATAAAGCAGGGCTTGATAAATCTAAATCCATCAAAAAAATTGTAGGATACAATTCATAATTTTTTCGAATATTAATTTCATAATTCATATGTTAAAATTTTAAAAATTGAAAATTTATGTTTGGGTATATTAGTATTATTGCTACACAAAAAATTAGCACATAAGGAGCATAATTTCAGGAGATATAAATAATAATATGAAAATGTAATTTAACATTAGAAGCACTAAATTTTGAATGTTTATAATTCAAAAACCTACAATTCAAATGACTTGAAATTTGGTATCTAAGCATAGTTTGAGCCGAAGATTTGGAATATCTCGTTAAAATTGGGTATTGCCATTGAAAAAAATGAAGTTTGGCTTTGTTTTAATATGTAGATGACCCCTAAGCTAATTTTAAATGCATCACTTAAAAGTAGACTTTATTTCCAATCGTTCGGTGCCAGTAACTCTCGTCTACGATAATTTGTTGAGAAGTTAGTAGGGGGTGTTTACTTTTTTTTCCACGACTGCACCTAAAGCGTTCCTTAACACCTTTGCTGAATGCCTGCAAATCGAAATTTGTGGTTAACGGAAAAATGCGCTTTTCTCAAAAACTAAGTGACCTAGGGTTATCGCTATAATTTTCCTGAAAGGTTTAAATTAACGTCTACTACCTCTAATTTTTTCATAATTTTAGTTTAAGTAGATTCGGAAATAGATCGGGGGGGGGGGGGGACATATTTTTGCACTACATTTTCGATAATACCTCTGAAAACATAATACCTAAACTTAAAAGAAATGTAATTTTGAGTTAAGGGTTACGAAAGCTTTTACAGGATACCCCACATGGTATACAAAGAAAATATTTTTTTTTTTCAAGTAACTTAATTAGCCACTCCACTTTCCCTAAATATATTTGTGAGTATTCAGTAATCTGTAAATATGCGGGTCAATAGTCTTTATTACTTGCCCCAATTGAACTTTCCATGTTCCATAGTTTACGAGTAAAGTGGCTGTGATAGAGAGACACAGGAGTGATCTTATAATGGTTCCGTTTTTACTTTTTAAGTACGGAACCCTAATAAACTATGAATCATAACCTGTATTAATGGTTATCGATTGATAAATCATTATCCAAACGCGTATACATCACGTGCGGGATCCTAAGAAGGCGGTAGCGGTGAGCGGTTTTAATTCGAAGGCATAAAAACCAATATTCATTTAGATTGAAGATAAAAAGGTTTTATTTGCTAAAATTAACAAATTATCTTTTGGCTAAATAATTGGTAGTTATATACAACACAACAACTTATAATGTTGAAATGATTATATGCAAAGTCCAAAAAATTTATGAGAAGGTGGCAGCTTGTTGCATAAGTCCCTTTGAGAAAATACTGAATATTGCTTCAGTGCAATTATGAGGTTAGCAGATCATTGTCCTTTGAGATTTATTAATAATCAGTAGACGATTGTTCTTTCTAGAGATAAAGATCACTGTACTCCTATGGCACCCTGTACCAATACCGTAGTTACCTTTTATCTGTTACCGGCCCGGATGCCGCCTCTTAGCCGTCTCGGCTGCTTCTCCACTCGGGTCGGTTGCCCATGAAACCTAGAGTTCACCCCGGAGAGATTTTACCTCCCCTTTTCAGGTCCTATCTGATTGTAACTCTCTGGTGTCTAGAAATTTAGTAACTAACTAACTAAAAATCCTCCTCGTCTCCTATATATTCAAATTATCTTCTTCTAAAACAATAGTAAGTCTCTTAGCTACTCGCCATCTTCTCCTGTCAAAAATCTTTGATAGCTGTTCACTGAGTGGTCGATCAGGGGGCCGCCTCTATTTTTTCACACAGAGCCCGCGAGAGGAAATCTTGTCATGGGAAAATATGTTTGATATTTCTTGCGCGGTGCATCAAAGACACTACCGATGGTCCCTTGCATTAGCGAACTGTAGTAGACTGTCAAACGTAGTAGATCGATGGTGATCGACTGGTTCTTTTTATCTTACCGTTCAGATTATTGAACTTAGCTATATTTTTGCTGTGCTTTGGGAAAACATTAGGTTTTCCTATATTGTGAATCTGTGTCACTGAGGGTTTTCTGCAGGGAATATTGTGAGACCGTCCAAGTCTTTACAATCATTTTTGCCTTTCGCACGAAGTTGTTTTTGGTTTTATTTAAAACACCATCATAATAGGGACTTAGAGAATGATGTATGAGACATATTCAATGCTCGTATCTAAATATAATAAAACGCAGTGTGACGATTCCATTGTGAAGCCACTCATCTTACCAGTCGGCGATAAGATGGAGCCATATTGGGCTTAATTTCGATTTGACAAGCGTATGGGGTCATTCCGTACAAAATGAGCAAATTAGCTGTGGCTGACATGCAAAGATTTTAGTGAAAGTCAGGCATATAATTAGATCACATCTATTTAAATGTAAAACAATAGATTTCACGATTGTCTATTTAAGTATTAAAATTTACATTAAAAGTTGGTGTAAAATCGATGTTTTGTTTACATGCTTGAAATTTTAATTTTGATTATTAGCCTTAGAAATTAAAAGACTATATTAAAAATTATTTATAATTAGGAATGAATAATAAGTAACAGATTGGCGTAAGTTAGTAATTGTATTTTTATTCTATAATGAGAAAAAAATTATTTTTGGAAATTTTTGAGGAAAAAAATGCAATATTTCTATTGCTCGTGTGAACACGAGGACAGCTCTGACAATTAAAAAAAATACTTGACGTTATAGCTAAAAGTATATATTTTAAATATCGAAACTTTCATTCTTGCCTTTTTATTCCTTATTGAGGGAAAAAAATAGTAAAAAATTTTGAGGGTAAAATGCGGTATTTCTATCACTTGTTTGAACGTGAAGGAAAACTTTTAACTTATTTGATATTATAGACAAAAGTGTATACTTTAAATGTAGAAACTGTTATTCTTGCTTTCAGTTTATTTTTGCCACAAGGATATTTTCAATTAAAGTAGAAAACAATGATTCAGTTGAACAAAAAATTATATATTAATCCTAAATAAAGATACAAAAAATAGATGGCAGCACTAATTTTCTTCACTTTGAAATCGTGCAATATTTTAAGAAACGCGCGCGAATTCAAAGAGGAATAGCCCATTGAAATGTAACAAATATTACCTTTTTGAACCCATTTTTGCTATGTTAGGAATCAAAAGGCAAGCTTAAATTTTTTTCACCATATCATCGACTTATTGATCTTTATGTCTGTGCAATATTGTTAATGTCGTATTTTTTTGCTCATACATAAGAGGAAAAATTATGATTTTGTAATTTTTTTAAAGTTTCCAAGTTTTTTAAAGATGGATGGAATAAATGGCAACTTTCAAACTTGGGGAATTTTATCTTCATATAAAATACTACACCAGGCATCAATTCCTTTGAATTTTATAACGTTTCTAATTTTCTCAAAATTTACAAATTTTCAATTTTTACAACCAATTTAAGATTAATCATGGTGTTACCAGATTATTATTATTCAATAAATAAGAAGAAAATTTTTCAGAGGTTAGGGGAAGGTGTTGTTCCTTTGACCACTTTGCAATATTTTAATTTTCGTAGCTCAATTATTAAGGCTAAATTCAATTTCTTTGTTTTATTATAATGTGTATCATCTGGTTTATCATATGTAATTTTTTCAAGTTTCTAGAATTACTTTTATTATATTTAATTTCATTAAAAAAAATAATAATAACATTGTGGCCAAAGGTACAACACATATTTGTACCTTTGACCATGGGTACAAGACCATGGGTACAAGACCATGGGTACTTTGACCATGGGTACCTTTGACCATGGGTACTTTGACCATGTACCTCTGACCAGCCAATAAGACAACGCAACAATGAAGAAACAAAATCATATTATTCAATATCATTGTTTCTTGCGTTTAGGGTGTTGCTTTTGTTTGTTTTTTCAGCTTCAATAATTAGCTTTTCAAGAGTATCAGTCAGGATACGAGGTTCCCTTTAAGCCGACTCTTATTTGACATTTTCCATGCTTGCACTTTTGGATGAGGTGTCACAATTTCAGGTGTTATGATAAGTGGCGATAAATTTAAACTGCTATATTGAGGAATAATATCGTCAGTTTGAATTTCGCCACCCGCTGATGGTTTATCAAAATCAGGTTCATTCAGCATCGGTCTTTCTGTTACAGTAGCTGCAAGAAATTCGTCATCAGAGAAAACATATTCATTGAAAGGCATAATCCTTGTAACCTTAAAACATTTCATAATATTGTTTGGAACTACGGCATTAAAATCTGCTATGCCCTCAAGTTCAGCAATGTTGTAGATTGAAACAGGCTTTCTAACATTTCCTGGACAACCATCCAATTATTTACAGCTTGATTATAAGAGGCTTTCAATGCACTATAAACACCCTTACCAAGGAGTTGCATTTTATTGCTAGAGAGTGGATGAAACGTCATTAGTCACACTACTAGCCTTGTCTAAAACAATTATTGTTATGCTAATATGAGATTCATGGTTATCAAATAATAACAATACTGGTCTTTCAGTACTAGGTCTAACATTTTTCAGAAAATGTTGAAATAACTATTAGATTATGGTCTCATTTGACCAGCCTGACGAGTTTGGAGCCCCGATTAAATCAAGAGGTGTTCTGTGAAGCATAAATGATTTAAAGTTGACAAGGGAAAAACAAACAAAGGGGTAATGATGTTTCCCAAATGCACTAACAGCAGTAATCATAGGGATAATGGTTTCCCTTTCGGCAAACGTTATCCCTCTAACTTATGTTTTTCCTTTGAGGGCTATGTGTTTAAGAGGTACATGAACTGTGCTTACCTCAGTCTACATATTTTTTTTAATGAAAAACTGAAGTAAAAAATATCGTAAACTAATTTCAAGACAGTTCTAGTAAGTAAGTCATACAAGTTTAAATGTTAGAAAGTTTTTTAAAAGAGTGTTGTACCTTTGATCTAGTCAAAGGAACAACAACTCATCATGGTCAGAGGTACAACACCATGCTAGTGCAAATTACAACGCATGCTACAGTTTTAGGGTTAGGATAATCATTTTCACAAGCCGCACCATATTTATAAAAGTCTATAGCTACCCTGTCAAATTATTTCTATCAACAAAGACATAGCACAAAATATATTATTGGGCAAAACATTAACAAATAAATACTTACATTTTTATCATGGAAATGGATTATTATTAATCACAGGAATGTCCTTTGACTTGAATAATCCACAGTAGATTTAAAAATACATACATAATTACGTCTGGATTCCTTAATAATTAACACAATTTGCATAACTACAGACATACACACATTAAAATTTTATTAAAAACAATTAAAATATATTTAAAAATATATATAAACGTTTCGACTATTTTCATAGCCCTCATCAGTAAACGAGCAGAGTCACAAAACAGCAATAGCCACAGTAAACGAAAAAACAGTTAAAATCACGGTCTAAGTAGGATAAAATAATCAGCTGGAACTTGGGTTGCTTCGTTGATTGGCGATTCAGCTAAAACAGTTCTCCAACCCTCAAGGAAGACACGACTAAAATATACGGGGCAATTGGCTTCCACAATTCGTGCACTCTCAAAATAGGGGACATGATCGAACTCAAGTGCATGTACAACCAATCTTGAATTCAGAGTACCTTTATTAAAAGAATTTTTATGCTCCTTGAGTCTAGCATTTAATGAGAGCCCAGTCTCACCAATGTAAATCGCGCTGCAACCTTTACAAGGAATTTCATAAACGACACCATTCAGGTCAAACTTCGAATATTTATGTTTAACACTACTGAAAAAATTACCAATGCGGTTCAAGGAAACATGAGCTGTCCTAACATTAACATCCTTGAGTACGTCTGAAATTTTCTCCAAAATATTACTGTAATAAGGCAAGGATATAGTTCCTATGGGATTGACACGCTGGTAAGGAGTGGGATACTGGTCTGATTTGCTCGTAAGTTCCGAAATAACTCTAAGACACCAACGACGTGGATAGTCGTTGAGACGTAAATCATTCATTATCTTACCAATTTCATTATCAAAACTAACTCTGTCACTGCGAAATCTCAAGGCTCTGTTGTACAAGGATAATGTACAAGGATAATTTTGATAATGAAATTGGTAAGATAATGAATGATTTACGTCTCAACGACTATCCACGTCGTTGGTGTCTTAGAGTTATTTCGGAACTTACGAGCAAATCAGACCAGTATCCTACTCCTTACCAGCGTGTCTATCCCATAGGAACTATATCTTTGCCTTATTACAGTATTATTTCGGAGAAAATTTCAGCCGTAATCAAGGATGTTAATGTTAGGACAGCTCATGTTCCCTTGAACCGCATTGGTAATTTTTTCAGTAGTTTTAAACATAAATATTCGAAGTTTGACTTGAATGGTGCCATGTATGAAATTCCTTGTAAAGGTTGCAGCTTGATTTACATTGGTGAGAATGGACGCTCATTAAATGCTAGGCTCTAGGAGCATAAAAATTCTTTTAATAAAGGTACTCTGAATTCAAGATTGGCTGCACATGCACTTGAGTTCGATCATGTCCCCTATTTTGAGAGTGCACGAATTGTGGAAGCCGATTGCCCCGTTTATTTTAGTCGTGTCTTCCTCGAAGGTTGGAGAACTGTTTTAGCTGAATCGCCAATCAACGAAGCAACCCAAGTTCCAGCTGATTATTTTATCCTACTTAGACCGTGATTTTAACTGTTTTTTCGTTTACTGTGGCTCTTGCTGTTTTGTGACTCTGCTCGTTTACTGATGAAGGCTATGAAAATAGCCGAAACGTTTATATATATTTTTAACTATATTTTAATTGTTTTTAATAAAATTTTAATGTGTGTATGTCTGTAGTTATGCAAATTGTGTTAATACACAGTAGGATGCACATGCCCTCTAGTGAAGGAACTATACATTAATTACGCAAAAAATCATAAAATGCTGCTAGATGGCGCAACAGCCAAGGTGGCCAAAGGAACAATATGGTCAGGGGTACAACACCTTCCCCTACAATATTATAAAAAAATTCATTTCTGTTAATTAGTTGAGAAAACTATGAGAAACTTATCTGTCAAAATACAAATCTCTTATACCTCAAATCACTTCTTTTCCGCATATTTTTCTATAAAACATTCAAAACTAGCAAAATTTCAATGATTTGTGCAATAGACAAATAATTTTAGAAATTGTGTTTAAAACAAACGTAACGTAAACAATTAGCTGTGTAGTGAGTCATTTATTTTTGAATTTCATTCATAAAAAAAAAAAAAAAATCACGCATTGAATATTTGAACTCCTCTAGTATTAATATTTAAATTTTGTGTGATTTAATAGTCCATATCAAATGGCCGTGTTAAATTGTGCTAATGTTCAGAAATTATGTTTAAAACAAACGTAACGTAAACAATTAGCTGTGTAGTGAGTCATTCATTTTTGAAATTCATTGATAAAAAAAAAATCTTGCGCATTGCCTGTTTGAACTCCTATAGTATTAATATTTAAATTTTGTGTGATTTAATAGTCCATATAAAATGATCGTGTTAAATTGAGCTAATGTAAACAAACAAAAACTTAAAAAACTTTGAATTAATTCGCCAGTGAACCAATGAAATTAATTTCTTTTTAAGAAGTAAGTTTTTCGACAATTCAACTCAATTATATGCGTATTATTTTCTGAAACGGAAAAGGTAATAAGCGTCGTCTTTTGTTTTCTATGTCTTCATCTTTATATGTTTATTTTTGTAAAATTAATTAATTTGATAAATCACCAATTCATTTTCCCTTTTTATTTGCAAATTTAAATACTTCTCATAGTCGAATAATTTTAAGTTTTACCCCATTGAATAGAGGGTAAATATATTTTCAAAAGCTATACGTTTGAAAACTTTATTTCAATGTACTGACTTTTTATGAATTTTAAACCAAACAGAACATTAACACGGTTTTCTTATTGTCAATGGACAGCATGTATATATGATTATATATCTTACAGTACAAGTCAGTATAAGCTATTTGTACTGATATTCCATTCAATATATATCAATCTACTAGTATATAATCCCCGTCAAAAATAACGGAATGCCAATGATAAATCTTCGAAACAATAGTTAAAAAATATTTTTCTGACTTAAAAAAAATAGGCCTCATGGATTTTGTTAATCAAAATGTATTATCCTTTGATTTTCTATAATTAGAACAAAGAAATTATGTAAACTACGCTTTAGTCACAAGCGCTTAAGCGCGCCCTTTCCAACTACACATTCTATGACGAAAATGCTTGTTTAGGTTCCCTCTACATTAAAAATTTGCTGTTTAGCATGACTTTTTTTTTTCGCAACAAACTATATTAAAATTCATAATTTTATCTCCAAGATAATTTTAAAAAAATGTACCGATAAGAAATATTCATTTTATTTGCAATGTCTTCAAATCTGATAAAATGCATTTTAAAAAAAGTACGATTGCAACAGAAAGTTTCTTTGTTTATATTAATTGCTGCTGGATGACACCCAAAGAATTAGAATGAAACATAAGATACTGATTTATTGGGAATTAAAACGGCCTACAGAGGCGCTGCTCGTAGCCTTCGGTACAGAAAAACATGTTTCTTTTAAGTGCCTTTGAAATCTTATACTATAATTCGAGCAAAAATTGTGTGTGTGTGTGTATGTAAATTTTATCTTGAGAACGGCTCTAACGATTTTAATTAAATTTTGCACCCTACCGTTTTTGGGCACGTAAAGACCATTGAGATGGGTCTCGTGTTCGAGAAAATACGATTAGTGGGTGATTTTGGGTCATAATGGGTTAGGGTCTAGCTAATTATATCTAAAGAAAGGCTCTATCGATTTTGACTAAATTTTGTATCCAACCATTTTCGGGCACGAGAAGACTATTGGGCTAGGTCACGTGTTCGAGAAATTTCGATTTGTGAGTCAATTTTGGGTCAGTGTGGGTCTAGCTATTTTTATCTAAAAAAACGGCTCTAACGATTTTCACTAAACTCTATATTCTACAGTTTTGGATTACGAGAAGACCATTGGGCTAAGTCACATGTTCGAGAAAATTCGATTAGGGGGTCAGTTTGGGGTCACCGTGGGTCAAGCTAAGTTTATTTAGATAACGGCTCTAACGATTTTGACGAAATTTTGCACACTACTGTTTTCGGGCACGAAAAGACGATTGGCATGGGTCATGTGCTCGAGAAAATTCGATTAGTGGGTCATTTTGGGTCATAATGTGTCAGTGTCAAGCTAATTATATCTAGAGAACGGCTCAATCGATTTTGGCTGAATTTTGTATCTAACCGTTTTCGGGCACAAAAAGACCATTGGGATGGGTCTCATGTTCGAGAAAAATCGATTAGTGGGTCATTTTGGGTCATAATGGGTCGGAGTCAAGCTAATTATATCTAGAGAACGGCTCAATCGATTTTGACTAAATTTTGTATCTAACCATTTTCAGGCACGAAAAAAACCATTGGGATGGCTCTCGTGTTCGAGAAAATTCGATTAGTGAGTCATTTTGGGTCATAATGGGTCAGGGTCAAGCTAATTATATCTAAAGAACGGTTCAATCGATTTTGACTAAATTTTGTATCTAACCATTGTCGGGCACGAAAGGACCATTGGGATGGGTCACGTGTTCGAGAAAATTCGATTAGTGGGTCATTTTTGGGTCACTGTGGGTCAATTATTTTTATCTAAAAAACGGCTCTAACTATTTTCACTAAACTCTATATACTACAGTTTTGTAATACGAGAAGACCATTGGGCTAAGTCACATGTTCGAGAAAATTCGATTAGTGGGTGATTTTTGGGTCACCGTGGGTCAATCTAAGTTATCTAGATAACGGCTCTAACGATTTTGATGAAATTTTGCACCC
The DNA here is from genome assembly GCA_963932465.1 of Maratus speciosus. Classification (NCBI taxonomy): domain Eukaryota; kingdom Metazoa; phylum Arthropoda; class Arachnida; order Araneae; family Salticidae; genus Maratus; species Maratus speciosus. Next base: position 444,368,705 of record OZ010789.1, read on the forward strand.
TACTGTTTTCGGGCACGAAAAGACCATTGGGATGGGTCTCGTGTTCGAGAAAATTAGATTAGTGGGTCATTTTGGGTCATAATGTGTCAGTGTCAAGCTAATTATATCTAGAGAACGGCTCAATCGATTTTGACTAAATTTTGTATCTAACAATTTTCGGGTACGAAAAGACCATTGGGATGGATAACGTGTTCAAGAACATTCGATTAGTGGGTCATTTTGGGGTCACCGTGGGTCCAGCTAAGTTTATCTAGATAACGGCTCTACTATTTTGACGAAATTCTGTAAGCTATTGTTTTCGAGCACAAAAAGACCATTGGGATGGATCACGCGTTAAAATTCGATTAGTGGGTCATTATGAGTCAGGGTCAAGCTAATTAAATCTAAAAACGGCTCAAGACATTTTCACAATTTTTTTTAATATACGGCCGTTTCTGGTCATGAGATGACATTTGGGCTAAGTCACATGTTCGAGAAAATTCAATTAGTGGGTCATTTTGGGTCACAATGGGCCAGAGTCAAGCTAATTGAATCTAAGAACATGCTCAAAACATTTTGACCAAATTTTATATTATACCATTTCTGGGCATGAGAAGAGAATTGGGGTAAGTCACATGTTCGAGAAAATTCGATTAGTGGATCATTTTGGGTCACAATGGGTCAGGGTCCTGCTAATTTTATCTAAAAAACGGCTTAAACGATTTTGACTAAATTTTGTATTCTATCATTTTCGGGTTCGAGAAGACTATTGGGCTAGGTCGCATATTCAAGGAAATTCGATTAGTGGGTCATTTTGGCTCACTATGGGTCAGGGTCAAGCTAATTGTATTTAAAAAGCGCTTCAAAACATTTTGAAAACATTTTGTATAATACCGTTTCCGAGCATGATAAGACCATTGGGCAGGGTCGCATGTACGAGAAAATTCAATGAATGGGTCATTTTGAGTCCTAATGGATCAGGATCAAGCTAACTTTATCTAAAAAACGCCTCAAAAGATTTTGAAAAAACTGTGTACTACACTGTTTCTGGACAATATAGAACCAGTGGGCTGGGTCGCATGCTCAAGAAAATTCTACTAGTGGGTCATTTTGGTGATAATGGGCCGGGATCAAGCTAACGGCATCCATCTCAAAAATTTTCAAACAATTTTGACATTTTTTTTTTTTTTGTTATACCGTTTCACAGAACAAAAATACCATTGAAATAGCTCACACTTTGGATAAATTTCGGTTAGTGGTTTTTCGAATCAACGTGGGTTAAGCTTATTTTATCTAGATTATGACTAACGACTTCCACTAAATTTTGTATTCCATCGTTTTCAGGCTCGAGAAGAGCATTGTATTAGGTCGCATGTTCGAAAAAATTCTTTTAGTGCGTCATTTTGGGTCACTATGTCTCAGGGTCAAGCTAATTGTATCTAAAACAGCAAGAATGATTTAGTGGGAATAATATATCGAGATAAACACAAAGCTCATTTTGACCGAGCTTAGCTCGTCATTCCTGCTAGTAATTCTTTATTGTAAATGCATTTGAAAGTTTTAGGTATTCAAATTAGGATAATTTTTATTTTGTCATATAAGACAGAACACAAATGATGCAGAAAATCTGAAATTGTGCAAAGGAATAATCATTCTGAACAAATTAAAAATACATGTAATGAATGAATGCACTTGCACGACAGTTTCCTGGAGTGAAAGTTATATCTTTTCTCCCCCAGATGGCAATATTTATACGTTATTTTTAATTTAGAGCTTGTTGTTGATTTGGCCCATAAATTTAGAACTGAATTGGATAGTTTTTGAAGGTTTTAAACAAAGTTAAAATATTTAAAAGTTTTAACATACTTTTAAATATTTTAAGAGCGCATCGACGTTAACCTGTATTTTTTTAATGAAGTGTTCAAAGATTTCATTTGTTTGTAGATCTGATGCAATTTATATTTGAATGGCAACAGTATCGTTTGTTTAGATCTGATTTCCATGTTTATAATAGCTTAATTTCAATTTAGAACTTAATACATTATAAATGGATATGATACGCATGTTTTATGTGAAAATGTGCTGAACAGACGTGATTTCAAGTAGAAGAAACTATCATTTAGCTGTCATATGTTACGATATATTTTTCATTAAGCCTAACATGGCGTTTATCTACGGTCGATTTGCAAACCAGAGTGGTCCGTACCGGCATGGTTGCCTACAATTTCCTGCACTCAGATTTTATTGTAAGTAGGTAGATATCTGTTTTCAATTACTAATTAAGATATATGTGTAATTTCCTCTCTGTTTTTTAATCATATATACATCAGATTACAAACGTGTTAAAACCCCAGAGCCCCTCGCATTTATCAGGCCCAGAACTTCACGTTTCAGGTCAATTTTTCTTATTGTCATTATGAGAATAATTTTATCAATAATTTCAAATTTTAAGTAAAAAGCATTATTTCTACCGACCGTCTTAGGACGGGCATTTACACTAGTAATCGGTATAAGTACCAGGATTACATTTGGAGATCACTCCTGAAATAAGCGATTTGTAAAATAATTAACAATTCTGAAACTAATACCACAATACACTAATGCAAACGTGTACGCATACTATTTGAAGAATATTAACTTTTATCAACGTTTCGATTTTCCAATGGAAAATTTAAAATTTTAACCTCCGTTTATCATTTTAAAATTCGGTTCTGAAGTATCACTGTGATACTTTTGAACCGTGAAGGATAAAAACTAAACTGTTTGATTTTTTTACATTTGTACTTTACTTCTATATAGCTGAAAGTTTTTGGCTTTGGATTAAAATAATGGGCAGAACTGGTGCTTAATTGCTCATAAAATCAGTGTTATTTTCATCCGAGTTTGCAAAATGCATTCCATACGGTGTGTCTAAGAAAGTGAGAAATTTACAAAATTAATTAACTTAAACGCTTTACAATAAAAAAATTAGAGGATTTGTAGATCATTCAATTAATTAAATGCTTTCAATATGATACTGCGTAATTTAGGTTATTGATAATATAGAAAAATATAGGGCATATAGAAAAAGGGGACTGATTTTGGAAAAAAATGAATACTTAACATCAGGTTTCAAGGAAGAAATCATAATAGAAGACAAAGTGATAAAGAATGTATCTCATTTTAAATACTTTTGATCAGAACTACAAGAACAGGGGGAAACAGAAATAGAAATAAATAGAAGAGTAGTAGCAACAAGGAAAGCAATATCAACATTAAACTCTGTGCTATGGAGCAGTAATATAATAACTAAGACGAAAGAAATAATCTATTATATATATAAATCTATTATATATATAAAATCCAAACGGAAATTTCGTTCCGAACGCCGAGATTTCGAGTTCTACCGCATGGATTTTTACGGAACTTATACCGTTAGATAGGTATCGTTCCAGGGAAGGTTTTAAGCTATAACACATCATCTATTATATATATATAATCCAAATGGAAATTTCGTTCCGAACGCCGAGATTTCGAGTTCTACCGCATGGATTTTGACAGAACTTATACCGTTAGATAGGTATCATTTCAGGGAAGGTTTTAAGCTATAACACATCATTCTACCTAGATTAGTTATAGAATGATTACGGAAAATTTTGTTATTTTGGACTTTGTTACTTCATATTTCCTTAAATATCTGGTCTCCTATTGGTCGTAGAGCTTAGATCTCGCGCCAAAAGTAGCTCCGAGGCACCCAAGCAAACTTTTCCCCGCGATTATTTTGCCGTCTTCCGATTTCCTCTAACTCTATTAGGGGCCCGCGTAGGGCCCCTTTAAAATATTTTTCGTAGTAATTTCAGCAATTATCTTAAATTATTGGTTAAGACCGCCACCCTCCCGATTCATGTATCTACGGAAAGGTTGCATGAAGGAGTTTCGTTCAGATACGCTTTCGTTAAGAATAGAGTGCGCTCCCTGGTGGTGGAATGTAGAACTAACATAACGCGATATTGTTAAAATTAGGAAATCTAACAATGCGATCTGTTTTAAACTTTGAGATAGTTCATAACACATAATCTATTATCTATTCTATTATATATATATATATAATCTATTATCTATTATATATATAAATTCCAAACGGAAATTTCGTTCCGAACGCCTAGATTTCGAGTTCTACTGCATGGACTTTTACCGAACCTATACCGTTAGATAGGTATTGTTTCAGGGAAGGTTTTAATCTATAACACATTATTCTACCTATATTAGTTTTAGAATTATGACGGAAAATTCTGTTATTTTGGGCGATAAGGTTACCATTTTATTTCTTGGCGAAATTCATCGTTAATAAAAAAAATTGAAACGGCTATTAAACCTCGAAAAATAAAAGAAAAACTGTTACTAATTTTATTTAAATGAAAAAAAAAAGAAGAAGAAAATCCGTTTTAATGAGTGATAATATTAAAAAACGGAAACATTTAATCAAAACCTGAAAGAAATATTTGTAATGCTTAAAAATTAATTTAATAAGAAATATTACACTTGATACGCAATATTTGGCTCTTTATCGCTTGCGTTAGATATGGAAACGAATCTGAAAATTTGATTAGATGAAATTTTAACGACATTTTCTTTCTGTTCTGTTCTTTTCTTTTTTTAAATATCTAATTGTCCCATCACGTGACTTATAGAAGAAACAAGCAGATGTAATTGTGAGTCACATGTGTAATTACTATTTGTTTCTTTACAATTTTTTATTTTTCTTTTGTCGCCAAACAATGTGATTTTAAGCCAAAAATGCATAAGCGTGACATTAGCTTGAGGATGTTCTCACAAATGGTGTTTTTTTAGGTGAAAGAGATCATTTTTTGAGTACATTTTCATGTTCCATTGTAACTTATATAGATATCAGTTAATATTTTAAAAATGGAATCGAATACTTAAATTTCAGTGTGAATTTCTGCCACACATACATATTGTAAAATAATTTCATAGTTTTTAAAATGTTTTTCGCCGTAATTCCGAAAGCATGTGATATTTATAAACTCGAACTCAGAGCAACGAATATTACCCATTTTATTTAAGCAAATATTATCTATTTTCTCAAGTCATATCGCCAATTTCATTTATAGGAAAATTCACAGATTCGAAATCTAGGAAATAAAGATAATTTTTAAGGAAATTTATGTTTTAATACGTTATTACTATGGAAAAATTCAACATTTTGAAAAAAAAATTACAAGTCTTTTGTAATTCGTCATTTCTTCTTCGTCTTTCTTCGTACTTTCTCCTCAGTTATGAAATATTTCAAATGATATTGGACTAATCTTCGATCATCGATTCACCGCAAAATCGCATATCTAATATAGTATATAAAATAAAGTCTGGATTAGGGGACTAATTAACGCACAGCGCAAACTACTGAACCTAAAATCTTGAAAATCGCTGTAAAAATACTTCTTATGACATAAACTTCTGCTAAGAAAGGATTTTCTAAAGTGTCACCCCTAATGGTTTTTGCACGGGGAGGGGAAAAAATCGAATATCAAAATTATGCGTCAAATGATAGCATATTTCAATGTAGTTTTGTATGCTGAATCGAATGCTATCAAATAAATTTTTATAAGTCCAACAGTTCATGACACATTTCATATTTTTCTAATTTGGCGGTGTCTTTGGCATCTAAACCTCAAAATATCTATCATTACATCCGTTACTCTAGCAACGGAAAAAAATCAAATCAACCCTTTTGGCTAAAAAATAAAAACGGCTCTATGAGTTTGAAATAAAAATGCAAGCATCTTAATAAAAAAAAAAAATAGTGATTTTATGTAAAATAAAAGAGAAAAAATTACTGAGAATTTAGCGTTATAAAACAAAAATGGAAAAGGTACTACTTAGCTATTCCGTCGACCAAAAATCTATCGTCAAACTATAAGATTAAATGCCAATAATGGTTGATCGTAAATATCGAATTCACTTGAATTTAAACAAACTGCACGTGTTTACGTCATCAAGTGATTTTAATTTCGACGTTTTATTTGTATTTTTATTAATGTTATACTAATTTATTTGTTATTTCGTTATTTAAAATAAAGATTATGTCAATTTATATAATTTGGCGAATGGTTTGGCGATTTATATAATTTGGAGAAATTGGTCGACGGGATAACAAGTAGTACCAATGAAAATATTTAAGTATGAAAGCAATGTTTGTAACGACTTAAAAATTATTTTCATATATATAAACTCGGTTTATGGCGTCAGATGCCGTCATCCGAAGAATCTACAAGAGTCTTTTTCCATTTTTTCCGGTCATAGGTTCCTCAATGAAAGAAATTGGAATTGGAATAATATTGTGCGATTTATAAATTGCTCCTCGATACGAAGAAAAAATGGGTACATTTATAACAATCGTGCGCACATCTCGCTGATAGCATTTTTAAAATTCCCAGTAGCAGTAGTTACATTTTGCGTATGTAAATTAAAAATATTTTTTTGCTTTTAATTATAGCATTATTTCCTGTTATTGTTTATCTTTTCAGTTTTTTAAATGAAATTAGTATAAGGCATGCATTTTAAAATTAAATGAGTGAAAGGTTTGTGTTTTAAATGAAAATATTAAAATAAGAATATGCTGTGAAAACAATCTTTATTGATATATTACCTCGCCCGGCTGACATAAAAGTATCACAAAAGCCACATATTCACTTTTCTTTGAGTAGTTGCTCATGAGAATTCAAGTTAACCTTCCGTAATCGGATACTTCACATATTGGTGTATTAGCTTTAATGTTCAAAGCATCGTTTTTGTTTGAAGCGAAAACTTTATTATGAATTCTATTACACAAAATCGCATCATCATCATCATCTACTATATATTTACAACGGAAATTTGTATTTCATTCCGATTGTTTATAATACTTTCGTAGGATATACCACAATTAGTTAGGTAATAATTTTGGAAAGGTTTTAGTGTATACATATTGTTCAAGGGTACTTAGTTATAGAGCAACAGTAAAAGTTCAAAAATTAAGTGAACCTGATTATGAAAGTTTAGCCTTTTTAAAAAAATCTACAGAACATATTTTGTTACAAGCGGCCCTGTTGCATGACTTTTAGGAATGGTGTTAGTATATACGATTTCATTATATTTTGATTAGTTACAGAGGTATTAATTCCTGTTGTCATAACGGTCTCATTACCCGACCATAAGTGCGCTGTTTATAATCAACTAAAACAATTACTTCTTAATTGCTAAATTTTGTCCAACGCTTAAGATAACATTATATCGCAATGGCGTTCGCATCGTTTTCAGTAATGTGCAAGGTCAAGCTGAAGATCCATATTGTTTAAAATACAAGTTCAAATTCACCATTTAGTTTAATCCAAGGTTCATTTGGAAATATTGACCAGCGCAGCGGGCATAGCCTGCTAGTTCTACCTAGATTAGTTATAGAATTATTACGGAAAATTCTATTATTTTAGACTTTGTTACTTCATATTTCCTTAAATATCTGGGCTCCTATTGGTCGTAGAGCTTAGATCTCGCGCCAAAAGTAGCTCCGAAGCAACCAAGCAAACTTTTCACCGCGATTATTTTGCCGTCTTCCGATTTCCTCTAACTCTATTAGGGGCCCGCGTAGAGCCCCTTTAAAATATTTTTCGTAGTAATTTCAGCAATTATCTTAAATTATTGGTTAAGGCCGCCACCCTGCCGATTCATGTATATACGGAAAGGTTGCATGAAGGAGTTTCGTTCAGATACGCTTTCGTTAAGAATAGAGTGCTCTTCCTGGTGGTGGAATGTGGAACTAACATAACGCGATATTATTAAAATTAGGAAATCTAACAATGCGATCTGTTTTAAACTTTGAGATAGTTCATAACACATAATCTATTATCTATTCTATCTATTATCATATCATATCATATCATATCATATCATCATATATATTATAAAGCAGTAAGATCTAAAAGTTCCGACCGAATGTTTTCAAAAACTACACTGTGGGTTTTTTTGCAAATAGTGTCATTCGATAGAGAATATTCACGTGATGGTTTATGAGTAAAATATACAGGGATAACTATGATTTTTGGTAACAAATTTCGCATTTTATTGTTATTTTGAACGAAAAGGTTGCCGAGGTTATTTTTGGCGACAAATGAATTGAAATCGCTGTATCCGTTAGAAAATAAATGAAAGAATAATTACTGATATTTAATTGTAAAAAAAGAAAGAAAAATACATTTAAATGACGGATTATGTTAAAAAACGAATATATTTAATTTAAACCTAAAAGAAATATTTGTAATTTAATTTAAACCTAAAAGAAATATTTGTAATGCTTAAAAATTAATTTAATGAGAAAGATTACAATTGATACGCAATATTTGGCTCATTATCGCTTGCGTAAGAATATAGAAATGAATCTGAAAATTTGATTAGATGAATTTTTAATGACTTTTTTTTTTCTTTTTGTTCTTTTCTTTTTATTTTTATCTAATTGCCCCATCACGTAACTCATAGAAAAAAAAGCAGATGTAATTGTGAGTCACATGTGTAATTATTATTTATTTCTTTACGATTTTTTATTTTACTTTTGGTCGCCAAACAATGTGATTTTAAGTCAAAAATGCATAAGTGAGACACTAGCTTGAGGATATTCTCATAAATGGGGTTTTTTCAAGTGAACGAGATCTTTTTTTGAGTATCATAGCAAACGCGGTAGCGTTAAGCTATAATATGATTAAGAAATAGAAAATGCAAACGACTTTCTTAAATTTCTGGCGAACCAGTTGACATACGACAATGATTTTTCTTTTGAAAGATAGAACTCGACGAGACGAATAAACTGATAGCATTTAAAAAATTACTGTAGCTTTCAGTAGTTTTTTATTTAATCTTAAACGAAAAAATGAAGACACAAAATTCAACAAAGTGTAACTAACGTTCCAGTGAATGGATTAACTTCGTTTTTCTTTTATTTTGATCCTCTTGTTGAAACTTAGAATAGGTTTTTTTTTCAATTTCTTTCGTGTTGCCACTCCCTAAAAAGCAGTACAATATTTAAAAAAAAAGGATAACACGTGTACTTTTGTTTTTATAAGTTAATAAAAATTGAAATTCAACTAACAGATTTTGTATTTTTGAAACCGACGTCAACCTAAGCAGATAATGCATAATTTTCATAAATACATATATAAACTTTCTTGATTAATATTTTGAACTGGGGTAATAGACACAATGGAGCACAAACGATTTGATTGGAAAAAAAAAACTATGGTAAATCCCAAGCTTCTGCTCAGGAGCTTTTTTTTTTTTAAATTATCGTCATAACATCCTGACTTACACAAGCGATAGTTATGCAGTAATGTAAATACTTCACATACTAAGCATAAACTTAAAAAATACCATTCCATCTATTTTAAATGAGGAAGAGATGTCATATACGCACCAGAGTACATAACTGGCTCGATAATGGCGTTATTTTGCCTGATATGGTAACTGAGCTATTGTTGTTTATTTATCAATTATTTTTTATTTACTTTTATTTTATTTTTTAAAATTATATAAATTGTTTTGTTCTATAGTTATTAATTAAACTTTTCATTATTTATTGTTATTTCCTTTTTTAAATAATAGAAAGTAATTTAAAAATATATATGTAACTGCTATTCGATTTTCGTCAAATTGGCGCAGAAAAAACCGTGCCAAACCCGTTGTGTATATGAGATCTGTGCCTTAAATAATTAGGGTTTCGTTTAACTTTAGGTACTTTTGCTTGAGATATTGTCGAAAATGTACAGCAAAAATATACGGTACGACTTGATTATCCCGTCGACCAATTTCGCCAAACTATTCGCCAAATGATACAAACTGACATAATTTTTATTTTAAATAACGGAAGAATAAATAAATTAGTAAAACATTAATAAAAATACTAATAAAAACTTGGGCACAGATGTCATATACGCTCCGTAATGGCGCGATTTTTTCTGACGACAGTTTGGCGAAAACCTCGTTAATATATCGCCTATATCCGGGTTACCATATCAAGCAAAATAACGACACTTTGTCTCCAGTTAAGTACCCGGTGCGTATATGACATTGGAGAAAAAAAAATCGCGCAAATATGGGGCGCATATGACAGCTGTGCCAAAACTTGAATTAAAATCACTTGATGACGTAACAAACACGTGTATCGTGTTTAATGTCAAGTGAATGAGACATTTACTATAATCCATTATTGTCATTTAATCTTATAGTTTGGCGGTAATTTTTTGATCGACAGGATAATCAAGTTGTACCAAGTATGGTACAGATGTCATATACGCACCACGTTGGCGCGATATTTTTTCTGACGCCAATTTGGCGAAAATCTCGTTTTCGAATACCAGTTACATATGTATTTTTAAAAAGGGTTTAACAATAAATTAAAAAAAGTTTAATTAATGACAATAGGCTTCACTGACAATAGCTTCACAAAGTGAGATTTGTTACAAAAAGATACAAACCTGACAATTTATTACAAACCCGATGAACATTTATGCTTATTTTTTACAAATGAATATAAACCTTTTTGGCACAGATGTCATATACGCACCATGTTGTCGTGATTCTTTTTCTGACGCCAATTTGGCGAAAACCTCGTTTACGAATACCAGTTACATATATAATTTTTAAAAGGGAATAACAATAAATAAAAAAAGTTATTTAATAACTATAGAACAAAACAATTTATATAATTTTAAAAAAGAAAATAAAAGTAAATAAACAATTTATTAATAAATCAACAATAACATCCGGGTTACCATATCAAGCAAAATAACAAAACTTTGGCGCCAGTTAAGTACCCCGGTTCGTATATGACATTGGCGTCAGAAAAAAATCGGGTCAACGTGATGCGTGTATGACATCTTTGGCGTTTCAAGTACACTTCTGAACGTTACTTTGAAATCGGTGAGTTTCATCGCCAAAATCGCCAAGTTGCTTAATGATCATCGCTATTGAATATATAAATAATGCCATATTTGCAAACTTATAGGTCAAAATATAAGTGGAACCTCGGTTCACGACTGCCTCTGTTTATGACCAGTTCGGTTTATGTCCAACTTCGGTGATCAAAATTTGACTCGGTTGGCGTGCAATATCTCGGTTCACGACCAAGCCTGCCGAATAGTTCAGTTGACAACCCTTACATAACTCGTGTTATTAGTCAAGTTTGGAGTAAGGTGTGCATATCAGAGTACTTTGTGTACCTTTATTACTGTAAAAAAATTAACTTTTTGTTTTACTTTTTTTAGTCAGGTTTGCGCTAATTTTAGCTCTCATTATAGCTTCTAAGAATGAAAAAGTGCTTAGTGATAGCAGTGGTAAGAAGCTTAAGCGAATTACTGTTCGATAAAAGGAATTGTAGCAAAACATGAGAACGATATTTGTATAACCGGTCTAGCTAAACAATACGATGTGGCCTAAACTTTCGATTTCCTCGATAATCTATATATATATATATATATATATATATATATTACGCTATCGTCTGTGTCACAGAAATTACGATTAGTTGTTAATTGTTTAATGGCAACGCTCGAATGAAACGCATCTCATTGTTTATAGAACAGCATTTAATGCATCTCCATACCTGGGGGCGGGGGGTTACCATAGGCAGGAACCTGTTCTGTCGCCAAATACCGCCAAATTTGTCATCAACTTGTAAATATATCCCCAAATTCCTATAGACTTCCATTGTAAACCAATAGGGTTTACTTGTTTAGAGAGAATCAACAAATTGAGATATTTTGATGCAACAAAAACTAATATCAGTTTAAGGAATTAAATTAATTATATTTAAGGGAGCCCAAGTAAATTGAATTATGAATAAAAATAACGTGAATTTGATTTAAAAACCTTGAACCTCTTAAAACAGTGTGCATTACTTGGTTAAATAGTGCATTATTGCGCGAAATAAGAAAAAAGTATTGGGAATATTTAAAAGCAACTCAGGTTTATTTATATTCAATATATAATTATCAAAAAATTTAAATGACTAGTATTAAAAAATGCTCTGACGAGCACCAAAAAAGGCTAATATGTTTTTAAGTATGAAAAAGGGTTTGACAAGTGCTTCTAATTGGGCATGAAAAAGGACAAGGGTTCCCTTCTTGGCTGCAGCTCACTGTCAATGCCAACTTTGAAAATATCATATTTGCGCTTTTTTCATATAAAAAAAATCAGCCACAGTTACAATAAAAATGTGTAATATAACGACGCAGCCTGATTAAACATGAATGTAAGGCGACATAGCACCAAAAACCTTAGTTCCTGCAGCGTATCACACTCATGCAGGGTCACCAAGCACGCCCGCAGTGTAGAACTGTACAAAAAACTGATTTGTAGTGCAGTGCAGACTGTTGCAGCACTCTGCACAGGAACAATTCCACATGTGCACGCATAACAGTATAATGCATTCATTGATTGTTGAAATTATATGCAAGTGGCTGTGGCTGTACAATGTACTATGCAGTACAGCAATGCATGTAAATTATAAACGAACATTAGACGCAGACACCTTTAATACGGAAGTACAAAAGCACAGTGTGAGTGTGCGCTGAGGTTCAAAAATTAAAAGCATAATAGGAATGTACAGTGTAGTATAATTTATAGAGAAATAATGGTACACAGTGCACTGTACAAAGTTGCATTGCAGACGCATGCGCAGTGCAACAGTGCAGTTAACGTGTAAAGCGCGACGGAAAGTTTTACTAAAGTACCGTGAATTTATTTTATATAGAAAAGCGCAAATATGATTTTTTCAAAGTTGGCATTGACAGTGAGCTGCAGCCAAGAAGGGAACCCTTGTCCTTTTTCATGCCCAATTAGAAGCACTTGTCAAACCCTTTTTCATACTTAAAAACATATTAGCCTTTTTTGGTGCTCGTCAGAGCATTTTTTTAATACTAGTATTTTTATATTCAATTGTAACTTAATAATAAGATATAAGCTTAACTTAAGATATAAGTTAATATTTTAAAAATGGAATCAAATACTTAAATTTTAGTGTGAATTTCTGCCACACATACATATTGTAAAATAATTTCATATTTTTTAAAATATTTTTCACCGTAATTCCGAAAGCATGTGATATTTATAAACTCGAACTCAGATCAATGACTATTATCCATTTTTTTAGGCAAATATTATCTATTGTTTATTTCATTTTTTCTTAAGACATATCGCCAATATCATTTATAGGAAAATTCACACCTTCGAAATCTAGGAAATGAAGATAGTTTTTAAGGAAATTTATACAATCATGCGTTATTATTATCGAAAATTTCAACATTTTGAAAAAAAAAATGCAAGTCTTTTGTAATTCGTCATTTCTTCTTCGTCTTTCTTCGTAATTTCTCCTCTGTTATGTAATATTTCAAATGATATTGGACCAATTTTCGATCATCGAGTCACCGCCAAATGGCATATCTATATAGTATCGCTAAGAAAGGATTTTCTAAAGTATCACCCCTAACGGCGTTTTTGCAAGGAGAGGGAAAAAAATTCCTTAAAAATCGGATATTATAATTATGCGTCAGATGATAGCATAATTTAATGTATTTTTGTATGCTGAATCGATTGGTGCCAAGTAAATTCTTATAAGTCCACCAGTTCATGACATTTTTCATATTTTTCTAATTTGGCGGTGTCTTTGGCGTCTAAACCTCAAAATATCTAACATTACATCCGTTACTCTAGCAACGAAAAAAATTGAAATTAACTCTTTTGGATAAAGAATAAAAACGGCTCTATGAGTTTGAAAAAAAAATACGAACATCTTAATAAAAAAAAAAGTACTACTTAGTTATCCCGTTGACCAATTTCGCCAAATTATATAAATCGCCAAACCACACGCCAAATTCATTAATTGACATAAGTGGTATTTTAATAATGAAAGAACAAATAAATTAGTATAACATTAATAAAAATACAAATAAAACGTCGAAATAAAAATAACTTGATGACGTAAGCACGTGCAACTTCCTTGAAGTCAAGTGAATGTGACATTTACGATCAACCGTTATTGGCATTTAATCTTATAATTTGGCGATAGATTTTTGGTCGACGGAATAACTAAGTAGTACCAAAAAAAAAAAAAAAAAAAAAAAAAAAAAAATTAGTGATTTTATGCAAAATAAAAGGAACAATTTTACAAAGAAATTAGCGTTATAGAACGAAAGGGTACTACTTATATATTCCGTCGACCAAAAATCTATCGCAAAACTATAAGATTAAATGCCTATAACGGTTGATCGTAAATGTCAAATTCATCTGACTTTAAGCAAGTTACACGTGTTTACGTCACAAAGTGATTTTTATTTCGACGTTTTATTTGTATTTTTATTCATGTTATAATAATTTATTTGTTCTTTCGTTAATTAAAATAAAAATTATGTCAATTTGTATAATTTGGCGAAATTGGTCGACGGGATAACTAAGTAGTACCAACGAAAATATTTAAATATGAAAGCACTGTTTGTAACGACTTAAAAATTATTTTCGGTACAGATGTCATATTCGCCCCATATTGGCGCGATTTTTTTCGGTTGCCAGTTTGGCGAAAACATCAACAGCATAAACAACATAATCCGGGTTACCACACCAAACAAAATAACGACACTTTGACGCAAGTTAAGTACCTGTTGCCTATATGATATTGGCGACAGAAAAAAATCGCGCCAATATGGGGCGAATATGACATCTGTTCCTTATTTTCAAAGAAAGAAATTGGAATTGGAATAATATTTGGCGATTTATAATTTGCTCCTCGATAAGAAGAAAAAATGGGTACATTTATGACAGCCGTGCTCAGATCTCGCCAATAGCATTTTTAAAATTGCCAGTAGCAGTAGTTACATTTTGCGTATGTAAATTAAAAATAATTCTTTATTTTTAATTATGGAATTATTTCCTGTTATTGTTTATCTTTTCAGTTTTTTGAATGAAATTAGTGTAAGGTATGCATTTTAAATGAAATGAGTGAAAGGTTTGTACCTTAAATGAAAATAATAAATATAAGAATATGGTATGAACACAATCTTTGTTGATTTATTACCTGCGCCCGGCTAACATAAAAGTATCACAAAAGCCACATATTCACTTGGTACAGATGTCATATTCGTTCCATATTGGCTTTATTATTTTCGGTTGCCAATTTGGCGAAAACATCAACAGCATAAACAACATAATACGGGTTACCACATCAAGCAAAATAACGACACTTTGGCGCAAGTTAAGTACCTGTTGCCTATATGATATTATGTGGTACAGATGTCATATTGGCGCAAATTTTCACCGACGCCAATTTGGCGAAAACATATACAGCATTAACAACAACTTCCTGGTTACCATATCAAGCAAAATAACGACACTTTGGCGCCAGTTAAGTATTGTTGGGTATTGCAGTGTTTCTGACATTGGCGTCAGAAAAAAATCGCGCCTATATGGGGCATGTATGACATCTGTGCCCAAGTGGTTAGGTAATAATTTTGGAAAGGTTTTAGTGTATACATATTGTTCAACGCTACGTAGTCATAGAGCAAAAAAAAAAAAAAAAAAGTTAAAAAATTAAGGGAACCTGATTATGAAAGTTTAGACTTTTTTCTTTGAAAATCTACAGAATGTATTTTGATACAAGTGGCACTGTTACATAAAGTTTCAGGAATGGTGTTAGTATATAACATTTCATTATATGTTGATTAGTTATAGAGCTAACAATTCCTGTTGTCATAAAGGTCTCATTGCCCTACCAAAAGTGCATTGTTAGTAATCAACTAAAAGAATTACGTCTTAATAGCTAAATTTTGACCAACGCTTTAGGTAATATTATATCACAATGACGTTCGCATCGTTTTCAGCAATGAGTAAGGTCCAGCTAAAGGTCCATATTGTTTAAAATGCAAATTCAAATTCACCAATGTTCATTTGGAAAAATTGACCAGCGCAGCGGGCATAGCCTGCTAGTCTATAATACAATCATTGAAAATATTTTACTATATGGTGAAGAAACTTGGACAATCAATAAAGCAATAGAAAATAAACTATTCGCAACGGAAATACCTATTGGAGGGTTCTTGCATATTTGCAAGAACATCGAAATTGGAAAGAAAGACAAACATTGAAATAAGAAATCAATTAAATGTGAGGACAAATATTAGGCTGAAGATAGATGAGAAAAGGCTGAGATGTTTTAGACATGTGAAAGGATGGAAAGCACTAGATTGCCCAGGTCACTTATGAACTGGGAACTAGAAGAAAGGAACAGAAGAGGAAGACCGAGAAAACGTTGGAACAATAACTTTAAACAAAATATGAAAAAATATGGGTTCAGAGGTAGAGGCGGAGGACAGAGCTGAGAGGCGAAGGAAGTTACATTTAGCTTTTGGTTAAGGAAAACCTCAAATGTGGAGAAACGCGTAAAGAAGAAGAAGATAATTAAATTGATATTTTAATGGAGTTAATAATTTGAGATCTGTTTTTGTGAAACGAAATTAAATTACCATCCCCAAGTATCAATCTCTGAAAAAGGGCTCCTTCTCTCATCTATGGTGTCCTTTCGTTTGTGCAAAATCAACGAATGTATGTTCGCAGTGTTGTTTTACCTTCTGGTGTGAAGAGGTTATTACAGTGCGCTGCAGCCCACACCAAAATTTAAAGATTTTTATTGAACCATTACATTACTAAAATTATATTTTGTGCACATTATGAAATTCCTATAAAAGTAACTAATTCTAAAACAAAAAGTTATTGCAAATAATAAAAAATAAAATAAAATAAATATATGAAAAATAAGTGTTCAAAAACGATACATTGTAAAAAAAATTAGTTATCAAATTTTTTAACTTTTTGTTATTTACCTATTTGTTTAAATAGGACAATCCCCTCCTTTTTTAAAAATCACTTCACAAATAACTTTTGGAATTTAAAAACGAGTTTATGTAAGTAATGTAAACCTATAAACATGCCACTGAAACAAAACTTCTTATTTCTCTTCCTGTGTGGAATTGTATTGAAATTAAATACAATTATAGGATATATTTTTGTTTTATTTAAAACTCAAAAGAGAGAGGCGCTGGAGCTGTGGAAGTATTGTGATGCCAAAAATGTAGCCGTTCACGATTTGCAACACAAGTGATCCCTTTTTACTTTCTTCTATCTTCAATAGAAAAAAGTATTGTAATCGAAATTTTTTTCGACTTCCGGTTTTCGACGGATTTACACGTTTTAGGGGTCAGACATACCAAAAAACATGTTTATAGAAAATGCCTGTCTGTCCGTCTGTCTGTCGCCATTGTACCATCAAAAAGTGTACGAAGTTATGCATAGAATTGAACCAAACTTTTATTTTAAGTTTTTGGCTATGGCAAGCAGATCCTCCCTGAATTTGGAAAAAATTCGCCGGTAGGGGGAGCTGTAATAGCGATTTTTGTGCAATTTTGAATATTGTACCATCCAAAAGTGTATGAAGTTATGCATAGATTTGAACCAAATTTTTCTTTTAAGTTTTTATATATGGTAAGTAGGTCCACCCTGAATTTGGAAAACATTCGCCGGTAGGGGGTGCTGTAATAGCGATTTTTGTGCGATTTTGAATATTGTACCATCCAAAAGTATATGAAGTTATGAACAGAATTAAACCAAATTTTTATTTTAAGTTTTTGGCTATGGCTAACAGATCCTCCCTGAATTTGGAAAAAATTCGCCGGTAGGGGGCGCTGTAATAACTATTTTTGTGCGATTTTGAATATTGTAGCATCCAAAAGTATATGAAGTTATGCATAGAATTGAACAGAATTTTTATTTTAAGTTTTTGGATATAGCAGGTAGGTCCTCCCTGAATTTGGAAAAAATTCGCCGGTAGGGGGCGCTGTAATAGCGATTTTTGTGCGATTTTGAATATTTTACCATTCAAAAGTATATGAAGTTATGCATAGAATTGAATCAAATTTTTATTTTAAGTGTTTGGATATGGCAGGTAGGACCTCCCTGAATTTGGAAAAAATTCGCCGGTAGGAGGCGCTGTAATAGTGATTTTTGTGCGATTTTGAATATTGTACCCTCCAAAGTGTATGAAGTTATGCATAGAATTGAACCAAATTTTTATTTTAAGTTTTTAGCTTTGGCAAGAAGATCCTACCTGAATTTGGAAAACATTCGCCGGTAGGGGGTGCTGTAACAGCGATTTTTGTGCGATTTTGAATATTGTACCATCCAAAATGTATGAAGTTATGCATAGAATTGAACCAAATTTTTATTTTAAGTTTATGGGTATGACAAGCAGGTCCTTCCTGTATTTGGAAAAAATTCGCCACTAGGGGGCGATGCAACAGCGATTTTGCATACTGTACCATCGAAAAGTGTATGAAGCTATGCATAGAATTGAACCAAATTTTTATTTTATGTTTTTGGCTATGGCAAGCAGGTCCTTCCTTAATTTGGAAAAAATTCGCCTGTAGGGGGCGCTGTAATAGCGATTTTTGTGCGATTTTGAGTATTGTATTATCGAAAAGTGTATAAAGTTATGCATAGAGTTGAGCCAAATTTTTTGTGTTTCTTTTTGGTCATTGCATGAATGTCCTCCTTGAATTTGGAAAAATTCCGCTGGAAGGGGGCGCTATAATTACGATGTCTGTACCATTTTCTTTATTGTACAATCGAAAAGTGTATAAAATTATGCATACAATTGAACCAAATTTTTTGTGCATTTTTTTGGATTTGGCCAACAGGTCCTCCTTGAATTTGGAAATATCGCGCGGTAAAGGGGCTCTGTGATAGCGGATTTTTGTATACTTTTCTTGATTTTTTGTAGTTCTATTGCCCATCGGCGGCTCGTGCAAAGGCGGGAACTCACTTCCTGCTAAGCCGGCTATTCGAAAACATCTGATAACAACAGAATAAGGAAAAACTATTAATTTTAACAAATATCATGATATAGATTAACTCGTTTTTAGTTCATTTAATTGACTGAAGCAGAAATTTAAGATGAAAATCAAAGTTGGTATAGTAATGAACTAATAACATTGAAGTATTAACATGTGTAACTAGTTTTTTAAATATTAAAATGTATAAGATAGAAGAAAGTTTTGGGATTGGCACATCCAACTAGTTCCTATTAATCTAGATCAAATTTTCAGAGTAAACGCACGGGATCATAATACATACAGATAGATAGATATAGGAATTTTCATTCCTTCCATTCATTTGTAATAATCTTATGTACTTCTTCAAAGAAAAGTTTTGAGACTATGTGGTTCAAATTTGGGGGCGATCCAATGAAATTTCTTAAAGTTATACTACAAGCCACCAAATTTATCTCCTCAGGAAAATAATATTTTCAACTCCTTTTTTTGTACACCTCTTAAAAGATGTTTTTTTTTAATTAGTTCTCAAAACATTTCTAAGATCTATGCTTTATTTAATATTTTATGTGTTAAAAGCTGACGAACGGCGAGAAAGATTTTAATACCTCATATAATATTAAGTATATTTTTTAGAAATATTTTGATAACTAAGAAAAAAAGAGACATCCTTTAAGAAAAGTGTTCAGAAAAAAAGTTAAAAATAATAATTTCCTAAGGTGATATTTTAAATGTACGAATGCATCACACGCCCAAAGGCTTAATATTAGCGAGGGGAGTTTGGAAGTTGACTGACTAACAGCCTTATAGGTGTTTGATGGAATAATACAGCGTCCACGCAAAATAATAATAAAAAAAGAAACACGCGTATTCAAAAAAAAAAAAAAAAAAAAAAAAAAAAAAAAAAAAAAAAAAAAAAAAGGGGGGGGGGGGGGAAGAGAAAAAAAGATTTTTTTTTTAAACCGCTAAAATTTGAGATTTTTGAATTGAAAATATTTAAAATTAACACTGTATAAAATTAACAAATATATTTAACAAGGCCTATTGAAACGTAAGTCTAAGCTTTTGCACATATGTGATCAATGATTGCAAAAAAACTCTTCATCACATTATACGCCCTAATTCCCTGTTCAGATCAAACACTTAGATATCTTACAAGGGGGCCACCAAACATGATGCTATTTATATATTTATTTTGATATATTATGTATGTTTGATATGTTATTTTGATATGTTTATTATGATATATTTTGATGAATTAAAAGTATATTGTAGAGTTTTTATCCCTAATTATTCTGGTGAAAGGATTTCTTCAAATGAGCCTTAGATTGAAAAATTGGGGGTCAAAGTTCAGCATACGTTTCAAATACTCATCAATTTCAGCTTTCAACGAGTAATTCGTGGCATGGCCGCAGGTGCTCGTCTCCCAGGTGGTGGGCCGGAGTTCGATACGACCTCCTGACTTTTTATTTATTTATTTTTTAATTAATTTCATATTTTTGACACTTTACAAATTTTAACCAAAGTTATGAATTTCTATAGCTTTGAAATTTTGATATTTTCCTAAAGAAATCGATTTACGTTTTTGATTTTTTTTTTTTTGAAATCTTCTATATTTTCTGTAATTTTTAAAATATTGATAGAAATGCAAATTAATTGTTTTATTTGTGTTTATTTCATATATTAAATTAATATTTAATTTGTGCAGAAAATTTGTTCTCATAAAATTATTATTATTTGTATCTTTTTATATTTTAAATACAAGTCTCAAATAATTCATAATATTTTATTAGAAAAAAAAAATATACCAAAATAAATATCTGTTTAATATTTGGTCTGCTTTAAATATATTAAAATATGCCAAATGATGAAATACAAAAATGTTTAGTATTACTGACATTGTCATTTAAGTTTGGGAAATATGGAATTAATCGGGTGACATATATCGTAAAAATATTCAAAACAGAATATTCATACGGAAAATTTTCCAGTATAGAACATAACTTTTTACCTAATACTTGTCTTCAAAAGAATATAAATAGTAATATCAATAAAAAAATTTGATTTATTCTTATATTATTATAAAAGTCTAGCTGAAAATTTCTTAAAAAAAAAAAAATACATATGTATCATAAGTATTGTGTCATATGGGATCCGCAGACGATTTTTACATTTCCAGCTGACAATTTACGCTTTATTATCATTATTTGATAGAATGAAAAAACATTTTGAAATATAAATTGTCCATTTTTATTAATCTAAATACTAGTAAATCTGCAGATCAGGAGCCTCAACGTCAGATCTGCAATTTATTGTTTTTAGACACACTCTAGTAATACTCAATTTCCTGCAAACCGCAATTTAAAGTTTTCAAATTACGTAATTATTTATAAGAATAAAAAATACGAAGTTTTCAGACATTAGAAGCGTTAAATTAAAAACGTTGTTATGGAAGGATATTTTGAATTTTCATGAGCTACTAATTCTGGTATTTTTTGTAAATAATAAAGTATCTCCCTGGCGGAGCCCCCCTGAACCCCCCGTGGTCTCATTAATTTACATATGTAACTTTTTATTGATTGCGCTGATGATTATGGTAAATCTTTTTACACTTCCGAGCATTATTCTTCTATACTGGTGGGCAGAAAAGGATTTACATTGACGCAATTATATTAAAAGTTTAGGTTTTACGAACGAAAATGTAATTTCCATTTAAAGATAAAAAAATTTCATTCATATTTTCTGAAATTAGGCGGCATTAAGAACTAACACTCTTCAAAAAATATTTTTTCAGGCAATCTAGTTAATGTTTGTTTTTAAGAATGAAAATATTTATTTTCCGATACAATGACGTCCTTTTCGACAGCGATAATTTTGCGGTGCATAATTTTGACATTTACTATCAATTTGCTTTTCAAAAGTTTTTTTTTCTCATTGAAATTTTCGATTAAAAATTAAATATTTCTGTTAGCTGCATCCAGACGATAAACCGTGAGATATTAGTAACTTTTTTTTAATAATAAGAATTAATATCATAACACAAGCCCCTTTTATTTCAACCTCAAAGTGTATTTGTTTTATTTTTGATATATGAGATCAAATTCACCTTTCCGTTGCTAGGAAACAGTTAAAAGGAAATTAAGACAATGAAATATGTGAGTGAAAAAAAGTAAATTAAAAAAAGAAAATATTTTATATTATTGGAACACATATATAAAATACCTCCATAAGATATACACCGAATTTAAAAACTCTGACAAATGTATACACAAAATTTCAAACTAATATGAATAATGTATGGTTCTAATTAGGAAATTCCATCATCCATAATTTATCATTTAAATCTTTCAATCATATGAGCCATTTCTTTTCAACAAATAAAAATGGAGAAATCGTCTGAATTGCTATAGGAAAGCATTAAGGCGGAAAATAAAATGTTCTATATATTCCGAACGAATGAACCAAATTTAACCAAAAACTATACAGCTAAATCCGGTGACCTCACCAACATGCATCCTTAATTTCAAGCTAATCGGACGCTATTCACGGCAGTTATCGCGGGACAGACAGACTAACAAACAAACAGACAGACGGAAACCAAAACTTTTCGGGTCTCTACAGTAAGCCTTCACTGACGTTTCGGCAATAAATACATTTGGACATTTGACGTCAAAATTACTAGTAAATCTGCAGATCATGAGCCTCAACGTCATCTCTGCAACTCATTGTTTTTATCACACTTTGCGTAATATTAATCTTTCTACAAAAACAAAATTTAAACTATTTAAATTACACAAACATTTATAAAAGGAAAAAAATATTTCGATGGTTTCAGACATTAAAAGCGTTAAATAAACACGTTGTTATGTAAGGATATTCTGAAATTCTCACGAGCTACTTATTCTAGTAATTTTTATATAATAAAGCAAATTTCTTCAGGGGGGGCTCTGCCCCCCTGAACACCCCGTTGTGTAATTTATTTTGCATTTGTAATTTTCTACTGATTGAGTTAATGATTACCCTATATCTTAGATTTCTTTTTACACTGCGATTTATAAGGATAAGCAATAATTCGGTCAAGCATTTTACGTTATCCTAATATCCATACAGCAGTATTTACTTGCCTGTTAACCAAAAATACCTGTATCTAATAGATAAAGAACTTTTGGAAATGTAAACTGAGACATCTAATTTAGAAATCTAATACCTTTATAAATTTTGTTTCCATAAAATAATTTTGATTACCATTCTGCAATATTTATATCTAAGATCTAATCTAAATATCAAAAAATGTTATCGATAGCATTAACTTACTAAAATCACCCTAAATTAGGGGGGCTTCTAAACCTAACGGTTAATAATTCATCATCGTTAAATAGATAAACGTGATTTGGCGCCTTTTAAGTGTTTTTTGTGATATTCTTTTAATAGTATCCACATTTAATTTAAAATCGTGATGTTACAAATACCGTTGAAATTTGACGCAAACCTATGTTCAGGTCAAATTACGAAAGGTTAACTAACATAACTAACATTTCATTTCCCTTAGCCGGACTTTCTGTTTCATTTTTCGTAATAAGGATTATTTTAATAATTTAATTTATTTTACACTCTACAAGCTGTTACACGGGACGTTGTTCACGTAGCATTAAAATAGAGATAAATGCATTAAGTAAAACATTTCACTGCCCACCAGACATGCCAAGTCTCAAGCTTTTTGCATATCACTATTATCTTAGAGAAAATGTTCTTTTAAATCGCGCAAATGTTTCAATTAAATAAAGTAACATTTTCTGTATTAAAATACTGGTATCCAGAAGGCCGGAGGCTTGTCAGCTCTGCTCCTCTTAATAAAAACATATATGATTAACCAACACTTTATCACATTTTATAGGAGACAATACGGAATTTCTTATTTGTATGGCCTTACCTCAGTCATAAAAATGTAAAATTTTGTGCCAATTAATGCACGCAATTGCGAAAATGAAATCGCAAACAATGAGAAAAGGAAAGCCAAGTAAAATCGTGTAAATCGAGGAATCTTTCTTCGTAGTGCTGAGAAAATACTGCTACAAAAACTATTTTAGGTGGTATTTGGTGTGAAATGTTTATATGTATTCATTCCTGTCCTATATATCCTTTATTTTTTATTTTTAATTTGCTTATTCCATTTTTCTTTTGCACGTGAAAGTCTTACAAATTAAAATTAACTCTTTGGGAGAAATTGTTATTCATTTTTTTTTGGCAACAATAAAGTTTATAAAATTTAACAGAATAATGTCAGTTTATTCTGTATGAAAATAACGAACTTTTTCATTTATAATCAAATAGTTGAATAAATAAATAAAAATATTATTCTATATAGTATATAAATATTATTTTCATTTCTGCGTTTAAATCAATCTATATGCAAATATCTATACAAAGGCATTCATTAATTCATTCGTTTTGCTTTGATTTGACTTTGCTTTGATTTGACATACTTTCACATTTATGATATTTTTAGATGAGATGCTGTTGCTACGCAACGGTTAAAAGAAAAAATGAAATATAAGTAATTTCATAAAATAAAATGTTTTATATTATTCGAACACATGTATAAAATTCCATCATAAGTTATACACCTAATTTAAAAGCTCTGACAAATGTTTTGACAAAATTGCAAACTAATAGGAATAATTTAATACTCTTATTTAAAAATTTCAGCATCCAAAATTTACCATTTAAATCTATTATTCATATGAGCGATTTCTTTCAACAAATGAAAATTTGAAAATCGTCTGACTTCCCATAGAAAAGCATTATATCACAAAATAAAATGTTCTGTATATTCCGAACGAATGAACCAAATTTAAACCAAAACTATACAGCTAAATCCGGGGAGCTCACCAATATACATCCTTAATTTCAAGCTAACCGGATGCTTTTTACGGCAGTTATCGCGGGACAGACAGACGAACTAACAAACAAACAAACAGATGGAAACCAAAAAATTTCGGGTCTCCACAGTAAGCCTTCACTGAAGTTTCGGCAATTAGAATTTTTTATTGAATAAGTTATTACGTTTTGAGATTATTAAAAATTATATCACAATTTTTAATATAACTAGTAAATCTGCAGATCAGGAGCCTCAACGTCAGATCTGCAATTCATTGTTTTTAGACACACTCTAGTAATATTCAATTTCCTGCAAACCGCAATTTAAAGTTTTCAAATTACGTAATTATTTATAAGAATAAAAAATACGACGTTTTCAGACATTAGAAGCGTTAAATTAAAAACGCTGTTATTGAAGGATATTTTGAATTTTCATGAGCTACTAATTCTGGTATTTTTTGTAAATAATACAGTATTCAGGGGGGCGGAGCCCCCCTGAACCCCCGTGGTCTCATTAATTTACATATGTAACTTTTTATTGATTGCGCTAATGATTATGGTAAATCTTTTTACACTTCCGTGCTTTATTCTTCAATACTGGTGGCCAGAAAAGGATTTACATTGACGCAATTATATTAAAAGTTTAGGTTTTACGAACGAAAATGTAATTTCCTTTTAAAGATAAAAAAATTTTAATTCATATTTTCTGAAATGAGGCGGCATTAAGAACTAACACTCGTCAAAAAATATTTTTTCAGGTAATCTAGTTAATGTTTGTTTTTAAGAATGAAAATATTTATTTCCCGATACAATGACGTCCTTTTCGACAGCGATAATTTTGCGGTGCATAATTTTGACATTTATTATCAATTTGCTTTTCAAAAGTTTTTTTTTTTCATTGAAATTTTCGATTAAAAATTAAATATTTCTGTTAGCTGCGTCCAGACGATAAACCGTGAGATATTAGTAACGTTTTTTTTTAATAATAAGAATTAGTATCATAACACAAGCCCCTTTTATTTCAACCTCAAAGCGTATTTGTTTTATTTTTGATATATGAGATCAAATTCACCTTTCCGTTGCTAGGAAACAGTTAAAATAAAATGAAGACAATGAAATATGTGATTGAAAAAAAGTAAATTAAAAAAAAGAAAGTATTTTATATTATTGGAACACATATATAAAATCCTTCCATAAAATATACACCGAATTTAAAAACTCTGACAAATGTATACACAAAATTTCAAACTAATATGAATAATGTATGGTTCTAATTAGGAAATTCCATCATCCATAATTTATCATTTAAATCTTTCAATCATATGAGCCATTTCTTTTCAACAAATAAAAATGGAAAAATCGTCTGAATTGCTATAGGAAAGCATAGGCGGAAAATAAAATGTTCTATATATTCCGAACGAATGAACCAAATTTAACCAAAAACTATAGAGCTAAATCCGGTGAACTCACCAACATGCCTCCTTTTCAGGCTAATCGGATGCTTTTTACGACAGTTATCGCGGGACAGACAGACTAACAGACAGAAACCAAAAACTTTTCGGGTCTCCACAGTAAGCCTTCACTGACGTTTCGGCAATTATTTACTAGTAAATCTGCAGATCAGGAGCCTCAACGTCATCTTTGCAAGTCATTGTTTTTTAACACTCATTGCATAATATTCAACTTCCTACAAATCGCTTTTTAAAGTTTTCATAAGTTACATAAATATTTATGAGCATGCAAGATACTTCGTAAAGTTTCAGAAATTAAAAGTGTTAAACAAGTGGTTGTACATTGATGTTCTGAAATTCTGATGAGCTACTTATTCTGGTAACTTTTTAAATCAAAAATTGCATTTCTTCAGGGGGGCTCTGCATCCCTGAATCCCCCGTAGTCTATTTAAATTTACATTCGTAATTTTTTATTGATTGTGCGGATGGTTATAGTATATCTTAGATTTTTTTTACGCTGTGATTTATAAGGATAAGCATAAGTTTTTTTTATAAATTAATAAAATTTAAATTTAAAATAAAATATTCATGTTAACCGTACACAGACAATAAATCTTGAAATGACGCCAAAAATGTAACCCTAAAATCAGCTACATTCGGCACAACACAACGACGTGCTTAAAAAAAAAAAAAAAAAAAAAAAAAAAAAAAAAAAAAAAAAAAAAAAAACGGATGAAGTCAAAGAATTTGGTCCCCGTTCCACGTGCTTGTTTTGTTTGGGCCGAATGAGGGCATTTAAATCTGAGCGATAACGCACATCGTATTGCAAACTGTTTTTACGGCATACTGCATCTCCATCTATCTCTTTCCTCCGTGAATAATAGTTAACTTTATTTTAGCCAAGATCTTTTTATTCCAGCATCTTTGTTTTTGATAAATGACGTCTAATTCACATGCTATGCGTACTTACTCAAAACTTTTCATCTTGTTATATTAAGAAATACTCGAGAGTTTTCTTTTCATTTCCAATATGCCGCCATATTAATTTTTCTATTCTTAATTTTATTTTTCATTTTCCTGTTTCACGACAAAACATTTCAATTGAAAAT
This sequence comes from Maratus speciosus, assembly GCA_963932465.1. Taxonomy (NCBI): domain Eukaryota; kingdom Metazoa; phylum Arthropoda; class Arachnida; order Araneae; family Salticidae; genus Maratus; species Maratus speciosus. The sequence goes on from OZ010789.1 coordinate 444,396,011, forward strand.
TGTTTAAAAGAAAATATTATTCCGGGTTTTGATTTTCTTGGCAACAATTAAAGAAATATTGGTAAATGTTATGGGAAAATGTTACGTTATTCTGTATGAAAATAATGAACTTTTGTATTTTTAAGCAAAATATTTCAATAAAATAAATAAAATAAATGAAATATTTCCTATTTTTATTTCTGGGCTAAAATCCTTCTATATGCAAAGATACAAATTTATTAATTCATCTGTTTTGACGTTGGCTTTACTCAAGCATTATATACGCAATTATTCTAATATTATTAAGACCAAATATGTTGCTAGGCAACAGAGAAAGAAAAGGAAAAAAATGAAATATGCATTATGTCAAATTGATAAAACAAAATCCTTTATATTACTGCAAAACATGCATAAAATTCCCCCCAATATTATAAACCTAATTAAAACAATCTCGCAAATATATTGACATAATTTATTGGAATAATTTAATAATGTTATTTAAAAATTTCAGCATCAAAAATTTACCATTTAAATCCATTTTTCATATGAGCCATTTCTTTCAACAAATGAAAATCTGAAAATCGTCTGACTTGCCATTGAAAAGCATTATAGATTAAATAAAATGTTCCATATTTCCCGAACGAATGAACCAAATTTAACCAAAAACTATACAGCTAATTCCGGGTACCTCATCAACATGGCCAGTGAATTTCAAGCCGATCCGATGCTTTTTGCAGCAGTTATCGCGGAACAGACAGACATACTAACAGAAACCAAAACTTTTCGTGTCTCCACAGTAAGCCTTCACTGACGTTTCGGCAATAATTTACACGAAATAATAAATTTTCACTTAAAATTTCATAAAGTATATATATGTCGTAGGCTAATTGAGAAATCCGGCTCTTTGCAAACAGCCTAGGCTCTTTGCAAAGAGCCGGGCTAATTGGAGAATCCATCTCCCTTTTTCCAATTAGCCTGATATTTTTCAGGCTTATTGCAAAGAGCCTAGAAAGCGCTAGGCTAATTGAAAAATGACCACTTATTATCCGATCAGGGTGATATTTTTAGCTCACAGGCTATCAAAGCCAGCGAGCTTATGTTCCCGAAGATTCTGTATGTACGTGTGTACGTACGTACGTATGAACGTAACGCGATAACTCTTGATAGAAATATCCGATTTGCTTCAAAAAAAATTTTTCTCTGTTCATTCTGATAAGGTGCTTCTCTGATTAGTTTTGGGGGTTCATTGGTTAAGGATAAAGGGGGGAAAGGGGGCTAGTGCCCACCCCCCCTTCATTTATATAAATGGGTTTTTCATGCAGAAATATTCGATTTGCTCCAAATTTGGTATACCGGTTTATTGTGTTAAGGGGCTTCCCTGATTAGATTTGGAAGCTCATTATTTAAGTATAAAGGGGGGGAAAGGGGGGCTACTCACCTTAATTTAGATAAATGCGTTTTTCATGATGAAATATTCGATTTGCTCCAAATTTGGTAAACCGGTTTATTAAGTTAAGGAGCTGCCTTGATTAGATTTGGAGGTTCATTAGTTACATATAAAGGGAGGAAAGGGGGGGGCTAACCCCCGTAATTTAGATAAATGGGTTTTTCATGCAGAAATATGCGATTTGCAATAAATTTGGTATACCGGTTAATTATGTTAAGCAGCTTCCCTGATTACATTTGGAAGATCATTATTATGTGTAAAGGGGGGAAAGGGGGCAATTGCCCCTCCCCTTAATTTAGATAAATGCGTTTTTCATGTAGAATTATTCGATTAGCTCAAATTTGGTATACTGGTTTATTATGTTAAGGAGATGGCTTCATCAGATGTGTAGGTTCATTAGTTAAGTATAAAGGGAGGAAAGGGGGGGCAACCCCCCCCCCTTAATTTAGGTAAATGGGTTTTTAATGCAAAATTATTCGATTTGCTCCAAATTTGGTATACCGGTTTATTATGTTAAGAAGTTTCCCTGATTAGAATTGGAGGTTCATTATTTAAGTATAAAGGGAGGAAAGGAGGGCTAGACCCCCCCCCCTTAATTTAGGTAAATAGGTTTTTCATGCAGAGTTATTCGATCTGCTCCAAATTTCGTATGCCGGTTTATTATGTTAAGGAGCTTCCCTGATTAGATTTGGAGGTTCATTAGTTAAGTAAAAAGGGATGAAAGGGGGGCTAGACCCCCCCCCCCCCCTTAATTTAGATAAATAGGTTTTTCATGCAGAGTTATTCGATCTGCTACAAATTTCGTATACCGGTTTATTATGTTAAGGAGCTTCCCTGATTAGATTTGGAGGTTCATTAGTTAAGTATAAAGGGAGGAAAGGAGGGCTAGACACCCCCCCCCCCTTAATTTAGATAAATGGGTTTTCCATGCAGATTTATTCGATTTGCTCCAAATTTCGTATACCGGTTTATTATGTTAAGGAGCTGCCGTGATTAGATTTGGATATTTATTGGTTAAGTATAAAGGGGGGACAGGGGCTACTGTCCCCTTAATTTAGATAAATGGGTTTTTCATACAGAATTATTCGATTTGCTTCAAGTTTGATATACCAGTTTATTACGATATGGGTTGAGTTTATGGGTTGAGTTTATGGGTTGGGTGAGCGTTTATGGGTTGAGTAGGGTTATGCGTTAATAAACCTAATAAAAAGAAAATTGCCCAGTTAAACTGGTGGCATTGAGTTCACAGGCTATTCACACTAATTGTATATTATACTCTTATTTCAAAGAACAATGCCCCTCGAAAAATAAATGAAGGGATTATTCCACGTTGCCCCACCTTTCTATTTAACCAAAGAACCTCCAAATCTAATCAGGGAAGCTACTTAACATAATATACTGGTATACCAAATTTGAAGCAAGTCTGATAATTCTGCATGAAAAAACCATTTCTCTAAATTAAGGGGGGGGGGGGGGCTATTAGCTTCCCCATTTCTCCCTTTATGCTGAACCAATGAACTTTCAAATCTAATCAGATAAGCTCCTTATTAGAATGAACCTAGAAAAAAAAAATTAAACTAAATTAGACAGGTCTGCATGAAAACCCATTTATCTAAATTAAGGGGAGAAGCAATTGCCCCCTTTCAACCCTTTTATACATAACCAATGAACCTCCAAATCAAATGAAGGAAGCCATATCGTAATAAACTGGTATATCAAATTTAAAGCAAATCGAATAATTCTGTATGAAAAAACCATTTATCTAAATTAAGAGGACACTAGTCCCTGTCCCTCCTTTATACTTAACCAATAAATCTCCAAATCTAACCAAGGCAGCTCCTTAACATAATAAACCGGTATACGAATTTTTGAGCAAATCGAATAACTCAGCATGAAAAACCCATTTATCTAAATTAAGCGGGTCTAGCCCCCTTTCCTCCCTTTATACTTAACTAATGAACCTCCAAATCTAATCAGGGAAGCTCCTTAACATAATAAACCGGTATACGAAATTTGGAGCAAATCGAATAACTCTGCATGAAAAACCCATTTATCTAAATTAAGGGGGGGGAGGGTCTAGCCCCCTTTCCTTCCTTTATACTTAACTAATGAACCTCCAAATCTAATCAGGGAAGTTTCTTAACATAATAAACCGGTATACCAAATTTGGAGCAAATCGAATAATTTTGCATTAAAAACCCATTTACCTAAATTAAGGGGGGAGCCCCCCTTTCCTACCTTTATATTTAACTAATGAACCTCCAAATCTAATCAAGCCATCTCCTTAACAAAATAAACCAGTATACCAAATTTGAGCTAATCGAATAATTCTACATGAAAAACGCATTTATCTAAATTAAGGGGAGAGGCAATTGCCCCCCTTCCTCCCCTTTATACATAATAATGATCTTCCAAATGTAATCAGGGAAGCTGCTTAACATAATTAACCTGTATACCAAATTTATAGCAAATCGCATATTTCTGCATGAAAAACCCATTTATACAAATTAAGGGGGGGACTATCCCCCTTTTTCCCCCTTTATCCTTAACCAATGAACCCCAAAAACTAATCAGAGTAGCACCTCATCAGAATGAACCTAGAAAAAAAAATTGAAGCAAATCGGATATTTCTATCAAGAGTTATCGCGTTACGTACATACGTACGTACGAACGTACACACGTACATACAGAATCGGCGGGCACATAAGCTCTCAGGCTTTGATAGCCTGTGAGCTAAAAATATCACCCTGATCGGATAATAAGTGGTCATTTTTCAATTAGCCTAACGCTTTCTAGGCTCTTTGCAATAAGCCTGAAAAATATCAGGCTAATTGGAAAAAGGGAGATGGATTCTCCAAATAGCCCGGCTGTTTGCAAAGAGCCTAGGCTGTTTGCAAAGAGACGGATTTCTCAATTAGCCTACGACATATATATATATATATATATATATATACTTTGTTTAAAATATAAAAATATATAATAGTAAACTAGTAAATCTGCAGATCAGGAGCCTCAACGTCATCTTTGCAAGTCATTGTTTTTTAACACTCATTGCATAATATTCAACTTCCTACAAATCGCTTTTTAAAGTTTTCAAATTACATAAATATTTATGAGCATACAAGATACTTCGTAAAGTTTCAGAAATTAAAAGTGTTAAACAAGTGGTTGTACATTGATGTTCTGAAATTCTGATGAGCTACTTATTCTGGTAACTTTTTAAATCAAAAATTGTATTTCTTCAGGGGGGCTCCGCCCCCCTGAACCCCCCGCAGGCTATTTAAATTTACATTCGTAATTTTTTATTGATTGTGCGGATGGCTATAGTATATCTTAATTTTTTTACGCTGTGATTTATAAGGATAAGCATAAGTTTTTTTTTTATAAATTAATAAAATTTAAATTTAAAATAAAATATTCATGTTAACCGTACACAGCAATAAATCTTGAAGTGACGCCAAAAATGCAACCCTAAAATCAGCTACAATTCGGCACAACACAACGACGTGCTTAAAAAAAAAAAAAAAAAATGCACTTATGAAGTCAAAGAATTCGGTCCCTGTTCCACGTGCTTGTTTTGTTTGGCCGAATGAGGGCATTTAAATCTGAGCGATAACGCACATCGTATTGCAAACTGTTTTTACGGCATACTGCATCTCCATCTATCTCTTTCCTCCGTGAATAATAGTTAATTTTATTTTACCCAAGATCTTTTTATTCCAGCATCTTTGTTTTCGATAAATGACGTCTAATTCACTTGCTATGCGTACTTACTCAAAACTTTCCATCTTGTTATATTAAGAAATTCTCGAGAGTTTTTTTTTATTTTGAATATGCCGCCATATTAATTTTTCTATTCTTAATTTTATTTTTCATTTTCCTGTTTCACGACAAAACATTTCAATCGAAAATTGTTTAAAAGAAAATATTATTCCGGGTTTTGATTTTCTTGGCAACAATTAAAGAAATATTGGTAAGTGTTATGGGGAAATGTTACGTTATTCTCTATGAAAATAATGAACTTTTGTATTTTTAAGCAAAATATTTCAATAAAATAAATAAAATAAATGAAATATTGCCTATTTTTATTTCTGGGCTAAAATCCTTCAATATGCAAAGATACAAATGCATTAATTCATCTGTTTTGACGTTGGCTTTACTCAAGCATTATACACGCAATTATACTAATATTATTAGGACCAAATGCGTTGCTAGGCAACAGAGAAAGAAAAGGAAAAAAAATGAAATATGCATTATGTCAATTTGATAAAACAAAATCCTTTATATTATTGGAAAACATGCATAAAATTCCCCCCAATATTATAAACCTAATTAAAAAAATCTCGCAAGTATATTGACATAATTTATTGGAATAATTAAATAATGTTATTTAAAAATTTCAGCATCAAAAATTTACCATTTAAATCCATTTTTCATATGAGCCATTTCTTTCAACAAATGAAAATCTGAAAATCGTCTGACTTGCCATTAAAAAGCATTATAGAGCAAAATAAAATGTTCCATATTTCCCGAACGAATGAACCCAATTTAACCAAAAAGTATACAGCTCAGTCCGGGTACCTCATCAACATGCCCAGTGAATTTCAAGCCGATCGGATGCTTTTTGCGGCAGTTATCGCGGAACAGACAGACAGACTAACAGAAACCAAAACTTTTCGTGTCTCCACAGTAAGCCTTCACTGACGTTTCGGCAATAATAATAACTAGTAAATCTGCAGATCAGGAGTCTCAACGTCATCTTTGCAAGTCATTGTTTTTTAACACTCATTGCATAATATTCAACTTCCTACAAATCGCTTTTTAAAGTTTTCAAATTACATAAATATTTATGAGCATACAAGATATTTCGTAAAGTTTCAGAAATTAAAAGTGTTAAACAAGTGGTTGTACATTGATGTTCTGAAATTCTGATGAGCTACTTATTCTGGTAACTTTTTAAATCAAAAATTGCATTTCTTCAGGGGGGCTCTGCATCCCTGAATCCCCCGTAGTCTATTTAAATTTACATTCGTAATTTTTTATTGATTGTGCGGATGGTTATAGTATATCTTAGATTTTTTTTACGCTGTGATTTATAAGGATAAGCATAAGTTTTTTTTATAAATTAATAAAATTTAAATTTAAAATAAAATATTCATGTTAACCGTACACAGAAGTACACTTGAAGTGACGCCAAAAATGTAACCCTAAAAACCGCTACATTCGGCACAACACAACGACGTGCTTAAAAAAAAAAAAAAAAAAAAAAAAAAAAAAAAAAACGGATGAAGTCAAAGAATTTGGTCCCTGTTCCACGTGCTTGTTTTGTTTGGGCCGAATGAGGGCATTTAAATCTGAGCGATAACGCACATCGTATTGCAAACTGTTTTTACGACATACTGCATCTCCATCTATCTCTTTCCTCCGTGAATAATAGTTAATTTTATTTTACCCAAGATCTTTTTATTCCAGCATCTTTGTTTTCGATAAATGACGTCTAATTCACCTGCTATGCGTACTTACTCAAAACTTTTCATCTTGTTATATTAAGAAATACTCGAGAGTTTTCTTTTTATTTTTAATATGCCGACATATTAATTTTTCTATTCTTAATTTTATTTTTCATTTTCCTGTTTCACGACAAAACATTTCAATTGAAAATTGTTTAAAAGAAAATATTATTCCGGGTATTGATTTTCTTGGCAACAATTAAAGAAATATTGGTAAATGTTATGGGAAAATGTTACGTTATTCTCTATGAAAATAATGAACTTTTGTATTTTTAAGCAAAATATTTCAATAAAATAAATGAAATATTTCCTATTTTTATTTCTGGGCTAAAATCCTTCTATATGCAAAGATACAAATGCATTAATTCATCTGTTTTGACGTTGGTTTTACTCAAGCATTATACACGCAATTATACTAATATTATTAAGACGAAATACGTTGCTAGGCAACAGAGAAAGAAAAGGAAAAAAATGAAATATGCATTATGTCAATTTGATAAAACAAAATCCTTTATATTATTGGAAAACATGCATAAAATTCCCCCCAATATTATAAACCTAATTAAAAAAATCTCGCAAATATATTGACATAATTTATTGGAATAATTTAATAATGTTATTTAAAAATTTCAGCATCAAAAATTTACCATTTAAATCCATTTTTCATATGAGCCATTTCTTTCAACAAATGAAAATCTGAAAATCGTCTGACTTGCCACTGAAAAGCATTATAGAGCAAAATAAAATGTTCCATATTTCCCGAACGAATGAACCAAATTTAACCAAAAACTATACAGCTAAGTCCGGGTACCTCATCAACATGCCCAGTGAATTTCAAGCCGATCGGATACTTTTTGCGGCAGTTATCGCGGAACAGACAGACAGACTAACAGAAACCAAAACTTTTCGTGTCTCCACAGTAAGCCTTCACTGACGTTTCGGCAATTACAAAAATAAACAAAAAAAATCAATGTTGACATAGTATGGTATCCATACAAATAGTGTGCATATTCGTCAGTAAAGATGTTAGTTTTCAAATGAGATAAAATATAAATTTTCATGAAAAAAAAATGTAAACGCAATTGTATATTTTTTAGAAAAATATAAAAAAAGAATTGAAAGTTGCAGCAATTCATAAGAATGTTTGAAATCCGTAAAGTGTCAAAATATAAAATTAATTAAAAGAGAAAAAAACGTAAAGAAAAAGAATCGAACTCGGGCCGTCCGGCTGGCGGGCGAGCAGTCTGCGTCCACACCACAGACGACACGTTGAAAAGGGCAAAACTAATGGCTATTTGAAACGTATTCTGAACTTTGACCCCCAATTTCTCAAAATCTAAGGCCCATTTGAAGAACTCCTTTCACAAGAATAATTAGGGATAATAACGCTACAACATACCTTAAGGCCCTACTTCAGTCACGCGGAAAGACAAGTTCGCTAATGCTATTCCTATGGAAGAAATTTATAAAGATATCTCGGTCGCATTTCACAATTTTTAGATGATTTTTTTTGCAGTGGCTAGCTGAGGTCGATCTGTATTCAGGACAATTTCTACTTTTTCAATTTCGTTTACAGGTATTTTTAATCAGGACACTTTCATTTTCAGAACCGGTTCCTAAAATGAAAGCATCTTCTTGAAAAAAATCCCCAATGAAATTCGAAAAAATAAAAAAACGGCCTGCATACAGATCGACCTCAGCTAGGCACAGCAAAAAAAAAAAATCATCTAAAAATATTGAAATGCGACCGAGATATCTTTATAAATTTCTTCCGTAGGAATAGCATTAGCGAACGGGTCTTTTCGCATGACTGAAGTAGGGCCTTAAGCACATCAAAGTTTGTAAGCATCATGTTTGGTGGTCCCCTTATTAGACCGCCGAACTCTCTGAGGGAGTTCCACGAACTTTCTCAGTGAGTTTCAACTTTCTTTGACTAGATAGAGCAACTACCACGCACTCTGATTGGCTATAAAGCTCCGCTTTAACTGATTGGCTGTTGCGACCGGTTCTATTTTATGCACATGAGCACACATTATATTTGTTCAGATCGCAGACACACTGACTTTCACTGAGTTAGATGAGTTTCGCGATGAGAACAGGCATCCAATCCCGGGAGGGTACCACTCAAAAATTGGTGATCTAAGATATCTTAAATGTCCGATCTGAACAGGATATTAGTGTTACCAAAGAATTGACCATGCTAGAAGTTATTTGATGTTACCCCTTAATCACTGAACAAATGAATATTTTTTTAACTCAAAAGTTTCAAATAGATGGCAGCACTAATTTATCACGAGACATTCCTTATTATCTGGTACAAAAAGAGTTTTCTTTTCTATATTTTTTCCATTAATTCTCCGTACATTTAATTTGTTCAATTATTTTTTTCTTTAAATGTAATAACATAAATGTAATTAAATGCGATGATACATAATGCCTCTATCGTGAATATTAATTACTAGCAAACCCTGCTGCTTTGTTCGTGTAATAGTTGAAATACGCCAGCCAAGTCATAGGGGACAGTAGCCGAAATTGGACCACTTCACTTATTTTCAGGTGTAACTCACTTAATTTTTGGAATATCAGCAAAAGATCATTACACAGGGTCAGTCTACTCATCTACTAACTAAATAAATATTTAGATCAATTTCTTTTTGAAAATCTTAAGTTTTATTTTTCAGGGGCGCGCCAGCAGTATCCGGCGCCTGTGTGCAGAAATTCAATTGGTGCCCCATATTCCTACCCCCCCCCCCTCCCCGAAAAAAAACAAGCTTGATAATTTTTTTTTTCAAGGAGTATAAATGCATAGCTGCCAAGCCAACCTTCCGGGGGGTTTCTCCAAATCAAATAAACGATTTCTGAACCAGAAAATTTATTTAATGAAATGTGTCTAGTTTCTACAGGGTTCTTTTTTATTTCATTTATTAAATTAAATTTCTGGTAAAAATATTGTTGTTTGAATTAAAAATAAGGAATGCTGTCAGTTATGCAAATAACAAATATTCCTAAAAGGTGGGTGCTTCAGCTGTTTGCTCCCACAATGGCATACCTCCTAAGTAAATCGGCTTCTTTTACCTCCATCACTCCCGGATTTTTTAAGGTATGACCTTTATTTATATTTATACTTAAAACAGTTCAAATAAACTTTAATTTGGAAATATAGCTGTGTGGAATTAATCAATGGTAGGAATATGACACAAAGAAAGGGATGATCGTAATATGGTAAATACACATAAAAGTAGAAAAATATTTTCTCAAATTATGATGATTGTAATACCCCGGAGCGCGTTTATGATATTTTTATCTCTTTTAAGTAATGTAACATCAATTAAGATGCGCCTTAAAAAATTACCACACGTAGATCATAATTAGGGGTGCATTCGAAAATGTTCCAGTCCCGGAACATTTGATTTTATACAGTAAAACCTGTAAAGTTGACCACCCTTGTAAGTTGACCACCTGTCTATGTTGACCTCTGTTGTCATGAACCAAATTTATCCTATACGAAACTATAAGACAAACCCTTTGTAACTTGACCACCTGTCTATCTTGTATCTTGACCACTGAAATTATTCAAATTTGACTAGAACTATTATAAAATGCCCATCAAAACCCTTAATAACTTGACCACCCAAAAGGCTAACAAATCATTAATAAAAAAAAAATAACTCTCTACGAATTTTTTTTCTTTTTAACTAGAATTTCTAAAAGAGTGAAATGGTTATTATTCTGGGGAATGCTTTTAGTAGTGATAGGTGTAGATAAATTATTCACTGCTTATCTATTTTTACACTGCTGGTCTTGTGGATTTGGCTTTTCAACCCTCCCCCTCCATTCTTTGATTCTAGAGTTCTTTCTTCTATTCTCCATTCTCTTATCATTCCTTCCCTTCTTTCAATAATCCCAGGTGCTAGTTGGTGTGCAGAAATATTTCCACCAGTTGCAATGGTTTATGGCAATTGTAACAACAAGTGATGAGTTACACTAGACCTGTGTTGTAGTACAGAAGGATTATTATTTTCATCCAGTAAACTTGGTGTAGGGGTAGTATTCAAGACATTTATATTTTGTAATTGCTTTTTCACAAGGAAGATTTTGTTAACCTAAAATGGCTCTAAAAAGAAAATTAATTGAACTTTTAAATTTCTTCTTGGACAAATAGGTAATGTAAATGACAAACTTAATTTTAGAATGTGTATGTGTTTTAACATGTGAAAAAACAAGTGTTTTTTACGATTTTTATAAATTATGTGTAATAACTAGTATAGTTTAAAGAATCACTAATTGGCTGTATATTGATTGACTGTTTTTTAAATAAATAGTAGTTAATACTAATTGATTTAAAAATTGATACAAAACTATTAATTCGTTCTTGTAATTAATCTTTTCTTTTATAAGGTGTTAGAAATATGCATGGTAATACAATATTATTTTAATGCCCTGCCAATAAATAAAATTTTTGTGGGAAATAATGAAATGGCATGAATATTACGTAAAAAGTAAATTTATCATCACCCTTTATAAGTTGACCACTTGTCTAAGTTGACCAGTGAAGTGTGGCACCGCAAGTGGTCAACTCACACAGGTTTTACTGTATTAGCAAATATAGAACCCCTATGCTGGCTATATAACAATTGTTATGAAAAATGCCCATTCATTTCGCATTTACATTGTTAAGAAACTAAGCGAAACTTTACCTTGTCACACTGTTAGCCCTTCCTTCTCTGTGAGATTTTTTTATTTTTCGAATTCCCAATTTTCGTGCAATGAATCTAAGTTCTAAATTAAAAATATCTATACTAATAAAACAAAGTTTCGCTCTGTCTGTGTGCAATAGCTAGCAGAATCAACGGCACATACGAGGCTCAAACTTTCTGTGAGGATAGTCGGAAGCCTCTCCTGGTGCACTGGGCACCTAAGTTTCAGAATTTTAAATATCTAATAATTAGTTGAGAAATTAATTAAAAAGCCCAAATTAAAAGAATGAAAAGTATTCATAATTCAACAAGAACATAGATTTTTTTTCAAACCGCAGACAACTTCTTCAAAAACTCGAAGAGAGGGGGAGGGGTTAAAGAATTACAGAGCTGCTAGGGCGATAAATGTACTGGGCCTTTTTTAAAAGTACTGTACCTTAAATTCTACTGGGCCTGGACAACTCGAAAATTGCACAGCCAGACACAAAAAAATTTCCCCCTTTAAGGAATTCTAAAAATTATTCCGGTACGGTTTCAGGCAGTCAAAAAATCCACGAAAAATCGATTTATAATTTTTTTTTCCCTTCGAAAGTAAGATTCATAATCTCTCCCATGGACGCCAGGTGCGTTCATTGCAGACCACCGATGTCTTTCAATAGTGGACATTTTCGAACGAATATAAAATTTTCAAAATATAAATTTACAGATTTAATTTTTATTCATCCAGATGAAGAATTTTTCGCTGATTTCCGATATGTAAATTTCTTCACGGTCGCTCAATTACAAACTTAAACATTAATTATTATTTCATTAATTGGATGATTCTTTTCAAACTCTAAATTTAAAAGCCAGTCTTTCGAAACCACAATTGATTTTTATTGTATTGATTTATTGTTTCTCTCTGGAACGCCATCAAATTTTTTAAAATACACCATTTAGATATTTTAAAGTTATGCATCTAGCCCTATCTTTAAACGCTCTTTAATAATATCTAAATTTTATAAAAATTGATCCGCAAGTTTTTGTTTTATAAAAAGGAAAAGAAATGCTTTGTTGAAACGCGAACTTGTTAAAATTAAAAAAAAACTGACGAACCGATCGATTTGGAACTTTCAGATAGTTTATAACACAAAATAAAGATTTTAAAAAGTATGGAACATCAAATTTCGGGGGGGGGGGGATATTTTTTTTGGGGGGGGGGACAATTATTTAAAACCGTACCATTTTCTACCGTTTTAGATGAGGATTTTTGACGGAGCTCTGGGATAAATATTACTTCAAATATATAAAAATTTCAAAGTGTACTTACCACTATTTTCGAATAGTAATTTCAGCAAATAACTTAAATTCTTGCTTAAGTCCGCCATCCCCTTGACTAATATATACTAATGTATGGCTAATGACTAATATATACTGACTACGTGTAGGTTGTTTAACAGAATTTCGTGCAGAAACAGTTTTGTTAAGAATACAGTTCCTCCTGGTGTAGGAATGTGGAACTAAAAGATTCGAGATTTGTATTTTTGCAAGATTTTGCAGTGCGAACGCAGAACGCCTGCTAAACTCTCATGTGATATATCATCGGAAAACCCTTGAACCATTCTTTCATATTATGAACCTTTCTACCCCTCTCACTCAGATTCCCCCCCCCCCAGGGGGTCAATTTTCTAACTGAGCTCCTAATTAAGCTGCAGCAAGATTTGAGCAGCTTATTTGAAAGCTTGACCGAAGGTAAAATTCTTCACGGGCCTTGGATTGGTGAGGTCTATGTTTGACCCCAGATTATTAGGGAGCATTCCCCCGTGGGGAGGTGGGGGATAAAATAATTTTTTTCATTTGACATATCGTTTTTAAATAAATTGAAAATAAAATTACGGAAAAATGGAATTTATTTAAATCTTGCAGGAAAACTATAGCAATTATCCTAGGTCATATAGTTTTTCAGAAAATCGCAGTTTTCCGTTATATATAAACTTTATCTGGCGGGCGCTCAGCGAGGAGTTGAGAGGAGTTCAATGTACCTATCGATGCAAAATCATCCGAGAACTGTCGATAATGATTTTCCAAAAGAATTGTCGGTAATTAGGCGAGATATTAATAAAATCTATCTAAAAAACGTGGCACAGACCAAAGTGCTCATGGAACTTTGCGACCTCCTTTCAAAGCGCACTTGGCACAATGGCAAGATTAAACTTTGTACAAGGTCTTTGTTTTATGTAAGACGGATCACAATGATAAATAGTCAGCGTTTTTCATTTTAATTGCATTCAATTATTGAAGTCAATTATTGAAAAATATTGAATAAAATAATTCCAAGTTTTTGCAAAGTCTTATTATTCGTTTAACGACTATATTTTGTAAGATTGCAGTTAGTAATTAATAAATTTATTGTATGAACTCTCTGTACGCGAGTGAAACTCGCTTTTTACCGATTATTCTTTGTTCGAAGCAAATCTATAAAATATACAATTAAAATTTCAATAAAACATAATTTATTTTGAGGTTGTTCTCAAAAACATGTTTCCCGACTGTAAATGACATGAAACTATCTTTAATGTCCATGGGTTTATTTTTATGCGTTGCATACAATGATACGTGACTATTAAATTTGTTTGGAATCGAACGGAGTTTTTCATTTCTTTTTTGACATTCATTGCATTTTGAGCTACATCCTATTTTATTTATTTACTGTTTTTGTTATAATGTAGCCGATTGCTATGATTGATTTGTGCTTTTTTCGGCAATTTACTTTTACATGGTACCATGCATAACCTGGAGGCTTATGTTGCTTTATTATTCTGCAATATAATATCTACCCGTTTTTATATCGTCAGTATGTGTATCACTACCAATATTACAGTAAGATAGAAGCGTTATAGATTTTCAATTACTTGAATAATGAAGCCTTCCATGTTTGCCACCAGCTGTAGTGCGTCCCTGCTTTCTGAAAAGCTGGACATGCCTGATCTAGAGCAGGGATGTCAAAAGGGACATTCGCGGTCGCCCTTCCTAATTTTTTATGTTTCTAGTTTTTTAAAATTTATTTTAGGCGCTTGACGGCGCCCTTATAAGTCTTCCGTGGCGCCTTACGACCGTGACCTTTCGACAACGAGGCGCCTTTCGACCGTTACCTTTCGACACCGTTGCGCATTTCGGTTTGTGACTCTTCCGTCTCCCCACCCCTAAAGCTACGCCGCAGACGAGCATCTGCAAATTTCATATATTTCATAAGTAAAAATGAACTCAGAAATGATGCACTTTCGGTTTAAATACCGCTTTAATAAATTTAAATTGGATAAAAGTTTTTGAAATTTTTCAGCTCCGACTAAAATATTTGGCGCCTTTACTATTCTGGCGCCTGTGTGCGGTGCACACTTTGCACACTGGGTCGGCGCGCCCCTGTTATTTTTATTTGAAATTTTTTTCAAAAGTAGTCCAAATTCAGCAACTGGTCGCCTAAGTTGGACCCCCAGTCTCCTAAATTGGACCAAATAATATCAGGTTGTTTTAATGACTAAGGAATATAACTAATTTTATTAAAATCAAAGTTTGCGATTAATGAAACAATCAAACAAAATAACAGCAATGAAATATAATGAAATCAAATATCTGAAAATAAGAGTAATTGTTTTAAATCAAAATGTATTCAAAATATAAATCAAAGTTATCAGTAATTAAGAATAGAAATTATGGAACTAATTGTCAGTTACTTGAATATTATGTAAGGAGTGATGCAAAGCTTATACATGAATTTTGTTTATTGTTTTTGTTTTTCAGCGCACACAACATGGAACCGTATATGGCAATCTGAACACTGAATCATTTCTGCTATTTTATTTTCTTACAAATTAGGCAAAAACAATCATCACTGTCTAGATTTTTTTTTTAGATTCTGAATTACCACAATCATTAAAAAACTGTATCTATCTATCTATCTATCTATCTATCTATTTATCTATCTACCTATCTATCTATCTATATATATATATATATCACTTTCTTCTGGATACGATAACTTCCACAATTCTGCACAAATGTCTTCCAAACTGATACATAAAATGAAGGGGCATAAAATCTCGGTCAAGTTCGTGAATTGGCAAAATCGGACCAAGGGGATGGAAATACGGAGGGGTTTTGTGAAAACAGAAAAAAACCCATAACTTCTCAATTTTTGTACATATCAAATAAGTTTAAAGTTTTTATTACTTCTAAAAATAGTACCAAAAATTTATGTATCACACATTTTGGATAAAATAAAATATGGGCTCAAGGCTCGCAAAAAATAGGGTTTTGGGAGAACAAAATTCATAACTTCATCAATTCTCAAGATATCAAATCAATTAATTTTATTATACATCTCCTTATTATTATCTACAACTTTTGTATTCAAAAGTTTTTGATAGGACCAATTCGTACCGAAAAGAAAAAAAAAAAAAGAAAAAAGAAAAGAAAACAAAACAAAAACAAAAACAAACTAGTTGGATGTGCCAATCTCGAAACTTTCTTCTATCTTATACATCTTAATATTTCAAAAATTAGTTACACATGTTAATACTTCAATATTATTAGTTCATTACTATACCAACTTTGATTTTCATCTTAAATTCCTGCTTCAGTCAATTAAGTGAACTGAAAACGAGTTAATCTATATCATGATATTTGTTAAAATTAATAGTTTTTCCTTATTCTGTTGTTATCAGATGTTTGCGAATAGCCGGCTTAGCAGGAAGTAAGTTCTCGCCTTTGCACGAGCCGCCGATGGACAATAGAACTACGAAAAATCAAGAAAAGTATACAAAAATCGCTATCACAGAGCCCCTTTACCGCGCGATATTTCCAAATTCAAGGAGGACCTGTTGGTCAAAGACAAAAACATGCACAAAAAAATTTGGTTCGATTTATGCATAATTTTACACGCTTTTCGATTGTACAATAGAGAAAATAGTACAGACATCGTAATTATAGTGCCCCCTTCCAGCGGAATTTTTCGAAATTCAAGGAGGACCTTCAACCATGACCAAAAAGAAACACAAAAAATTTGGCTCAATCCTATGCATAACTTCATACACTTTTCGATGGTACAATATTCAAAATGGCACAAAAATCGCTATTAAACCACCCGCTATCAGCGATTTTTTTCCAAATTAAGGAAGGACCTGCTTGCCATAGCCAAGAATTTAAAATAAAAATTTGGTTCAATTCTATGCATAACTTCATGCAGTTTTGGATGGTGCAATATTCAAAATCGCACAAAAATCGCTGTTACAACGCCCCCTGCCGGCGAATGTTTTCCAAATTCAGGGAGGATCTGCTTGCCAAAGCCAAAAACTTACAATAAGAATTTGGTTGAATTCTAGGTGTAACTTTATACACTTTTGAATGGTACAATATTCAAAATCGCACAAAAAATGCTTTTACAGCGCCCCCAACCGGCGAATTTTTTCCAAATTCAGGGAGAACTTACCTGCCTTATCCAAAAACTTAAAATAAAAATTTGGTTCAATTCTATGCATAATTTCATATACTTTTGGATGGTACAATATTCAAAATCGCACAAAAATCACTATTACTGCGCCCTCTACCGGCGAATTTTTCCAAATTCAGGGAGGACCTACCTGCCATATCCAAAAACTTAAAATAAAAATTTGGTTCAATTCTATGCATAACTTTATACACTTTTGGATGGTACAATATTAAAAATCGCACAAAAATAGCTATTACAGCGCCCCCTACCGGCAAATTTTTTCCAAATTCAGGGAGGATCTGCTTTCCGTAGCCAAAAACTTAAAATAAAAACATGGTTCAATTCTATGCATAACTTCATACACTTTTTTATGGTACAATGGCGACAGACAGACGGACACACGGACAGACAGACATTTTCTATAAACGTGTTTTTTGGGATCTCTGACCCCTAAAATATGTAAATCCGTTGAAAACCGGAGGTCTAAAAAAATTTCGATTACAATTCTTTCTTCTATTGAAGATAGAAGAAAGTAAAAAAGGGGGGGTGAAGAAGAAAAATTTCTATAACTCCGTCAATTCACAAGATATAAAATCTCCATTAATTTATCATATATCTTCTTAATATTGTCTTCAACACTTATATAGACAAGTTTTTGATAAGACCAATTCTTACAGCATAAACAAATTAAAAATACATAGCGGTTGAAGAAAAAAATCATCTTATTAAGAATGTATTCAAATCCAAACCGCTTATTTTCTTATTCATTTTAAATTAATTTTTGCTCTCAAACGATAGATTCTCTTCTTCAAAAACTATAAAATGTACCATAATGATCGATTTTTTGATAGAGGCAGAATATATTTCAAAAATGATATCAAAGTGGGCATTTTGAACAGAATTTCCCGAAGCGGTTGTGTTAGAAACGAAAAATATTGCCCTACTGAGAAAATAATTGTTTATTAATCACGTTTCAATTAATTGAAATAAAAATTAAAAACATGTCGCTTATAAATCTTTTCAAAAATCACGTCAGCAAGTTTCGTATTTTTTCTATTGGGTCAATCCATTTCCAGTGGTCCACAAAATCATCAATTCGTTGCTTGACCATTTTTAAACTAGTTGGATGTGCCAATCCCAAAACTTTCTTCTATCTTATACATCTTAATATTTCAAAACCTAGTTACACATGTTAATACTTCAATATTATTAGTTCAATACTATACCAACATTGATTTTCATCTTAAATTTCAGCTCAAGTCAATTAAACGGACTAAAAACGAGTTAATCTATATCATGATATTTGTTAAAATTATTAATTTTTCCTTATTCTGTCGTTATCAGCTGTTTGCGAATAGCCGGCATAGCAGGAAGCAAGTTCCCGCCGCTGCATGAGCCGCCGATGCACAATAGAACTACGAAAAATCAAGAAAAGTATACAAAAATCGCTAGCACGGAGCCCCTTTACCGCGCAATATTTCCAAATTCAAGGAGAACCCGTTGGCCAAAGCCAAAAACAAGCACAAACATTTTGGTTCAATTGTATGCATAATTTTATACGCTGTTCGATGGTACAGTAATGAAAATGGCACAGAGATCGGAATTATAGCGCCCCCTTCTTTCGGAATTTTTTCAAGTTCAGGGAGGACTTGTTTGCCATAGCCAGAAACATGCACAAAAAATTTGGTTCAATTATATGGATAACTTCATACAGTTTTCGATGGTACAATAATGAAAATGGTACAGACATCGCAATTATAGTGCCCCCTTCCGGCAGAATTTTTCCAAATTCAGGGAGGACCTTCGTGACATGACCAAAAATAAACACATAAAATTTGGTTCAATTCTATGCATGACTTCATACACTTTTCGGCGGTACAATATTCAAAATGGCAGAAAAATTGTACAAAAATCGCTATTACAGCGCCCTCTACGAGCGATTTTTTTACAAATTAAGGGAGGACCTCCTTGCCGTAGCCAAGAACTAAAAATTTTTTCTGGTTCAATTCTATGCATAACTTCATACACTTTTCGATGGTGCAATATTCAAAATCGCACAAAAATCGCTATTACAGCGCCCCCTAACGGCGAATTTTTTGCAAATTCATGGAGGACCTGCTTGCCATATCCAAAAACTTAAAATAAAAGTTTGGTTTAATTCTATGCATAACTTCATAGAACTTTTGGACGGTACAATATTCAAAATCGCACAAAAATCGCTATTATAGCGCCCCCTACCGGCGAATTTTTTCCAAATTCAGGGAGGACCTGCTTGTCATATCCAAAAATTTAACTAAAAATTTGGTTCAATTCTATGCATAACTCCATACGCTTTTGGATGGTACAATATTCAAAATCGCACAAAAATTGTTATATCAGCGCCCCCTGCCGGCGAATTTTTTCCAAATTCCGGGAGGACCTGCTTGCTATAGCCAAAAACTTATAATAAAATTTTGGTTTAATTCTATACATAACTTCATACACTTTTTTACGGTACAATGGCGACGGGCAGACGGACAGACGGACAGACGGACACACAGACAGATTGACATTTTGTATAAACATGTTTTTTGGAATCTCTGACCCCTAAAACATGCAAATCCGTCGAAAACCGGAAGTCGAAAAAAATTTCGATTACAATACTTTCTTCTATTGAAGATAGAAGAAAGTAAAAATCAGAAATTTTTTGTACAACAACCCTAACATGATGGAAGTTCAAAATGTCTATTATTTTAATTTTATTAATTTTTGTTTGTGCATGGCAGCCATCTTTATTTCATCGTCTGCAGCAATTCTCTCACAAGAAGGGTTTACGAAATTCTAAATAATTCATCGTTTATTTATCCAATTCAGCTGCGGATTACAGCAATTTGTACAGAATACATTGGGCTAAAAATTTGGAAATGGAGTAGTTTCCGAAACTAACTGCTGATTGGTAAAATTTAAGCATAAGGTTTCAGTTTTTTTCCAAAATTTGTCCGTTTATAAGAGGAAATTTTTCTAGCAAGGAATACTGTCAACATGACATAATTTTTTTTACAAATAGGTTGAAAGTACTTGTACTCACAAGCCGAGTTCCAGATCTGGGACTTGATTTCTCTTCGCTAAAAAAAATCCCAAATTTTTCAAAAATGTCAATAATCGCACTTTTCAGGCTTTGATATCTCTGGTGGGGCACGCGATAAAAATCTGAAATTTTTTTTTTATAAGAGTATTGTGTGGTAGTGTTATGCACAAGAAATTTCAGGATGGAGATTTGACTACAAGCTGAGATATGGCAAGGGCAACATGTCAAAACAATACTGCTAAACTATTGTTTTGTTGTAGTCGCGGCTAAGTATTTATCTCAGAGTGCCATTTAAATTTATGTTTTTGATTATCTTTAAATAATAGTAACAGAAAATAAAGCCCTTTGCAAAGCTTAGCAATTAATTACAAAAATAATTATGCTAAAGCCATACATTTTGTATGGTTTCAGTAATTTTTGTTGTAAGTAATTTTAGTAACTAAAAGAAACCTCAGCACTTTTACATAAAGAAAAAAAATATTTTTATGCAAGACCTGAGACAAAAACAACATATGGTAAAAGAAAAGCTGCAAATGTTGTCATACTTGTTGAGACATGATCAAACGTGTCAAAACACATTCTTGCTTGTTGGTTCAAAAACCACAATTTTGATCTTTCTCAAAATTTTATTTGTAGGAACCAAGTCTTGTCATCTCTTGATAACTCATTGAAGATCTTGGCCCTGCTGGTTCATTGAAATATACTTTGAAATCACTATGTGCAAGTCTCAATTCATTAATAATTCCTAGCTTACTTCTTATGCAAAAATGTGATTTTTCTGCAGTATAAATTTTGAAAAGGCTTTGGGTATCTTTACTTCCTGAAAATTACTTGAGGCTGATGTATGGTAACATCGCATAATGTTTCATTTACAGGAACATACTTATGGTAGGAACATGTTTCAGGGACTGGCAAGCAGCATTAAAATTGTGGTTTTTAAACCAACAAGCAGGAATGTGTTTTGACACGTTTGATCATGTCTCAACAAGTATGTCAACATTAACAGTTTTTCACTTTCCATATTCTGTTTTTGTCTCAGGTCTTGTGTATATATATATATATATATATATTTGTATCAATTTATTCCTTTTCTTTATTTTATTTTGTATTCACTCAGTACTTATTAAGTTTATTCCCATTTTTTCATTCTAGTTTAACTAAAAGTTAATCTAAGTATTTTCTTGATTTCTTCAATCATTTTCATTCCTTTTATTTTTTATTTATTTATTTATTTTTTTTTTGACTTAAGATGGCAACTCTAAACATTATTGTTATTTTAACTCTAGTTCCAATTTATAAATCCAGATCCAATCTATTTACTGCAATGTTTGCGTTATAAGGAGCTAAGTTTTGTCATTTTAGGCTTAATGCCGATAAATTGGATGAAATAACGCATTTTCTATGAATGAACTCACAAGCTCCTCTGATGATTCTGTGAGTCATTCATAGTTTCTTATTTTACATACTGGTTTCATATCTTCATGTCTAAATCATCTGTAGAACTTTATCAATTTCTTCATATATTTGTGATTTGAAATTTATTATATATATATATATATATATATATATATATGTAAAAGTGCTGAGGTTTCTTTTAGTTACTAAAATTACAACAAAAATTACTGAAACCATACAAAATGTAGGCCTTAGGCATAATTATTTTTTTAATTAATTGCAAAATGCTTTATTTTCTGTTACAATCATTTAAAGATAATCTAAAAAATAAATTTAAATGATACTCTGAGATAAATACTTAGCTGTGACTAGAACAAAACAATAGTTTGGCAGTATTGTTGTGACAAGTTGCCCTTGCCATATCTCAGCTTGTAGTCAAATCTCCATCCTGAAATTTCTTGTGCATAACACTACCATACAATAGTCTTATATAAAAAAATTTTAGATTTTTGTCTCGTGCCCCACCAGAGATATCAAAGCCTGAAAAGTGAGATTTTTGTCATTTTTGAAAAAATTGGGATTTTTTTTAGCGAAGTGAAAGCAAGTCCCAGATCTGGAACTCGGCGTGTGAGTACTAGTACTTTCGGCCTATTTGTAAAAAAAAAAAAAAAAAAAAAAAAAAAAAAAAATGTCATGTTGACAACGGTTCCTTGCTAGAAAAATTTCCTCTTGTAAACGGACAAATTTTGGAAAAAAACTGAAACTTTATGCTAAATTTTACTAATAAGCAGTTAGTTTCGGAAACTACTCCATTACCAAATTTTTAGCCCAATGTATTCTGTACAAATTGCTTTAAATCGCACTTGAATTGGATTAATAAACGATGAATTATTTGCAATTCCGTAAACCCTTAATGTGAGAAAATTGCTGCAGACGATGAAACAAAGATGGCCGCCATACACAAACAAAAATGAATAAAATTAAAATAATAGTCATTTTGAACTTCCATCATGTTAGGGTTGTTGTACAAAAAATTTCAGATTTTTTAAAAATGGTCGAGCGACGAGTGCTGGACCAGTTGAAATGGATTGACCCTATTAAAAATTAATCTGAAAATGTGCCAGAAAATTTCGAGTTGTTGAGCATGGAAAAGTATTTTTTTAATACCGCCTTAACATGATTCTGATAAAACCATCTATTATATAAAAATGAATTAAAAACTCATCAAAAGCGGCCAGATAAAACTGTTAAAGTGGATTTATATCTAATCATGATTTAGTTTTTGTTGGTGCAATTAATATACTTAACTTCGAAATGTACCTCCGCCTGTAGGCCGGGCCGGCTGGGATTTTTTTAACTGGATGTTCCAATTGCTTTTTTGCTGTAAAAGCTTCCTTATTGTCTTCTTCTTTTTTTTTTCCTTTTCTTTTTTTTTTTTTTTTTTTTTTTCAATTTCAAGGTTTAGTTTATATCGCGATGATGTTAACACAACTGTTTTTTCTCCCCCTGTATTTTGATTTAACTGAATTTAGCAAGGGAAATAACATTTCTAATGATGTTTTTGCTTTTGGGAGGAATTGTAGCTACAGCCTTGTTGCAGGTCAATTTCTTCAGAACTTACTGTCTGTTTTTTGTTTCCTATATCTTTAACAGCTTTTGCTGTGACGGGTGTATTTCTTCCAGACAGTTTGTCTATGTCTTTTTCAACATTTTCATCAAGGTTTGAGATTTCATGCGTTTTAACTGCAAAAAAATATAATTCCACCCTCCAGAACTGTAAAAAGTCTTGCATCACAAATATACTGCAGGAGGAAAATGTTGGAATTCAACTCTGTAAATCAAATATGCCGTAGGAATAAAGAATTCAAAGAAAATAAATACAATTACATACAAGATAAAAGACATTGCAAACAAAATTTATTGCATAGACATGTAAAAATATTTTTATGTTTATATAGGCCTAAACTCTATAAAAATATTAATCCAGATATACGGAAAAAAAAAACCTTGCATGGAGATAGTAATACTTATAAAATATAACAAAAATAGTGTACAAAGCGTACCGTCCTCGAAATTTATTACATACTTTTCAAATTTATGATCGCGTATCTGGTCCAATTTAAGCACCTTAAATTGGCCCAATTACGGAAACTATGCCATTTTTTAAACAGTTAATTTAAAGACTAAGAACAAAAACGATATCAAATAAATCCGCGTGAAAAATATGCGCAATAAACAGATGAATTCATATATGTATATAAAAACATAACAATTTATCTTAGATTTAAAATATTCACTTACGTTTAGTAGGAAAAAATTAGATCAAAACTGCTAACTTTAGGTTTTTTTTAAATTGTCTGAAAACAGCATGTGGTAGGCAGCTGCTTCTTCTAATCATGAGTAACGTCATTCTGATGAGTAGGATTTCAGTGGTAGATGGAGGCTCTTCCTGTAATTACCGGCAGAATGGAAACGGTCCTATTAAAAAGGCGGTCTAAATAATGGCTACTCTCCTCTATTGGTATGTCTAATTATTATTAGAAGAAATTATACTTTTAGGAATAATTCAAAAGTTACTAATTAAGCCACAGTTTGACTAAGGGTCAATCCATTTCAAGTGGTCCAGCACTGGTTGCTTGACCATTTTTAAAAAATCTAAAATTTTTTGTACAACAACCCTAACATGATGGAAGTTCAAAATGACTAATTAATTTAATTTTATTAATTTTTGTTTGTGCATGGCGGCCATCTTTGTTACATCGTCTGCAGGAATTTACTCACATGAAGGTTTTACGGAATTGTAAATAACTCATCGTTTATTTCTCCAATTCAAGTGTGGATTAAAGCAATTTATACAGAATACATTGGTCTAAAAATTTCGTAATAGAGTAGTTTCCGAAAATAAATCCTTATTGGAGAAATTTCAGCACAAAATTTCAGTTTTTTTCCCAAAATTTGTCAGTTTACAAGAGGAAGTTTTTCTAGCAAGGAAAACTGTGAACATGACATAATGTTTTACAAATAGGCCGAAAATACTTGTACTCACACGCCAAGTTCCAGATCTGAGACTTGCTCTCTTTACTAAAAAAATCCCAAAAGTTTCAAAAATGTCAAACATCGCACTTTTGAGGCTTTGATATCTCTGGTGGGGTACGAGATAAAAATCTGAATTCTAGTTTCTAACAGTATTTTATGGTAGTGTTATGCACAGAAAATTTCAGGATGGAGATTTGACTACAAGCTGAGATATGGCAAGGGCAACATGTCCAAACAATACTGCCAAACTATTTTTTTGTGGTCACAGGTAAGTATTTATTTCAGAGTGTCATTTAAATTTATTTTTTTTTATTATCTTTAAATAATAGTAGCAGAAAATAAAGCCTTTTGAAAAGCTTAGCAAATAATTTAAAAAATAATTATGCCTAAGGCCTACTTTTTGTATCGTTTCAGTATTTTTTATTTTAAGTAATTTTAGTAACTAAAAGAAACTTCAGAACTTTTACACAAAGAAAAAAAAAGTTTTTGTGCAAGATCTGAGACAAAAGCAGATTAGGGAAATAGAAAAGCTGTGAATGGTGACATACTTGTTGCGACATGATCAAACGTGCCAAAACACATTCCTGCTTGTTGGTTTTAAAACCACAATTTTATAGTTGCTTGCCAGTCCCTGAAACTTGTTCCTACCATAAGTATGTTCCTGTAAATGAAACAATTATACGATGTTGCCATACATCAGCCTCAAGTAATTTTCAGAAAGTAAAGATATCCAACGCCCTTTCAAAATTTATACTGCAGAAAAATGACATTGTTGCATGATAAGTAGTTAGCTAGGAATTATTATTGAAGTGAGACTTGAATATAGTGATTTCAAAGTTCATTTCAATGAGACAGCACGGCCAAGAACTTCAGTCAAGTTATCAAGAGATGACAAGACTTCGTTCCTACAAATAAAATTTTGAGAAAGATCACCCCTATGGAACTGACAACAGTAACTGGTCGAACTCATAACATCTCTAATAAATTCTGTGAAGATATTTCTCATATCTTTGTTGAACATATATAGTCTCTTAGTAAATTAAATATTTGTTATTTATACTGTTTTCAACAAACCACATTTCGTGTGTAAATATTGTAATAAAAGAGATAAATCTAATGCATCTTAAGATACTCTTAATAGCATTTATTGATATATGTTCCTCCCTATATCTCAGCTTGCAGTCAAATCTCCATGTTTAAATATTTTGTGCATAATAGTAAATACCATCAAATACTATCAGAAGCCATAATTTCAGATTTTTATCTCGTGCCTCACCAGAGGTATCAAAGTCACAAAAGTGCGATTTATGACATTTTTGAAAAATTTGGGATTTTTTTTAGCGGAGAGGAAGCAAGTTCCAGATGTGGAACTTGGCGTGAGAGTACAAGTACTTTCGGCTTATTTGTAAAAATTGTTTTTGTCATGTTGACAGTTTTCCTTGCTAGAAAAATTTCCTCTTATAAACGGACAAATTTTGGAAAAAACCTGAAAATTTATGCTGAAATTTCACCAATATAAGCATGTCAACATAAACAGCTTTTCTCTTTCCGAATTCTGTTTTTAGGTGCGTTCGTAATTATATAAATACGTAGCACCTATAGTCGTCGTTCAGTCCGTCCGTCTGTCCGTCCGTCTGTCCGCATGTAACAGAGCAAAAACTACCCAACCGAATAGTCTGAAATTTCAAATATATGATTGTTGCAAAATTTTGTCGAGCCATTTCAAATTTTATGAAAATCGGATGTATAGTTTAATTACAGGGACAGTCAAAAGTTTTTCTTTACATTACCGCCAATGGGAAAAATTATTGCAAGTGGATTTTAATGATATTAGAGTCTTCCGAATGATCTGAAAATTTAAAGATATAATTGTTGCAAAATTTTGTCGTGCCATTTCAAATTTTAGGAAAATCGGACGTATAGTTTAATTACAGGGACAGTCAAAAGTTTTTCTTTACATTACGGCCAATGGGAAAAATTATTGCAAGTGCATTTTAATGATATTAGAGCCTTCCGAATGATCTGAAATTTTAAAGATATAACTGTTGCAAAATTTTGTCGAGCCCTTTCAAATTTTAGGAAAATCGGACGTATAGTTTAATTACAGGGACAGTCAAAAGTTTTTCTTTACATTACGGCCAATGGGAAAAATTATTGCAAGTGGATTTTAATGGTATTAGAGCCTTCCGAATGATCTGAAATTTTAAAGATATAATTGTTGCAAAATTTTGTCGAGCCATTTCAAATTTTAGGAAAATCGGATGTATAGTTTAATTACAGGGACAGCCAAAAGTTTTTCTTTACATTACGGCCAATGGGAAAAATTATTGCAAGTGCATTTTAATGATGTTACAGCCTTCCGAATGGTCTGAAATTTTAAAGATATAATTGTTGCAAAATTTTGTTGAGCTATTTCAAATTTTAGGAAAATCGGACGTATAGTTTAATTACAGGGACAGTCAAAAGTGTTCCGAAAAAATTATTGGAAGTGCATTTTAATGATGTATCAGACTATGCACGTTATGAAGTGCAAAAAATTATACATTCAGTACAATATGGGGTGCAAAAAATAATTTTAAAACTAGTTATAGTACGAACGCACCTCATTTGCCACGTTTGACGAGCAATTTCCAACTTGTTGTTTCAGGTCTTGTATAAAAATATTTTTTTGCTTTATGTAAAAGTGCTGAGGTTTCTTTTAGTTACTAAATTTTCTTACAACAAAAATTACTGAAACCATATAAATGTAGGCCTTAGGCATAATTAACTTTTAAATTAATTGCTAAGCTTTGCAAAAGGCTTTATGTTCAGTTACTATTATTTAAAGATAATAAAAAAAATTAATGACACTCTGAGAAAAATACTTACCTGTGACTGCAACAAAACAATAGTTTGGCAGTATTGTTTGGACATGTTGCCCTTGCCGTATCTCAGCATGTAGTCAAATCTCGATCTTGAAATTTTTTGTGCATAACACTACAATAAAATACTGTCAGAAACCAGAACATCAGATTTTTGTGTTATGCCCTAATAGAGATATCAAAGCCTCAAAAGTGCGATTTTTGACATTTTTGAAAAATGTGAGATTTTTTTAGAGAAGAGAAAGCAAGTCCCAGACTTGGCATGTGAGTACAAGTACTTTCGGCCTATTTGTAAAAAGAAAAAAAAATGTCATGTTGACAGTTTTCCTTGCTAGAAAAATTTCCTCTTGTAAATGGACAAATTTTGGAAAAAAACTGAAATTTAACCATCATATCAAATTCCAAGCTTCTTGTCTAACGGTCTACCACCTCTCTAGTGGTAGTGGTACCAACATAAAATGCCTATGTTGAAACAAGGACTGTCACCAATACGTTGCAAACATTACTTTTGAAATCGATTTAGTGTTTCCTAATATTCATAATATAAAACTTAATTTAGAAAGTTTTTAAAGACAGTTTTAGACCGTTTCTTGTTCCTGCCAACCCAAGATGGTAGTGGCACCCGCATAAAATATAGCCTTGTAGGAACAGAGACAGCCACTATTGATTCGCAACCATTACTTTTGGAATCGGTTCATTATTTCCTGAGATTGCATAGAAATCGCAACTTAAGACTTTTTTAGAACGCTTTTCCTCCTTCCCTTCCTTTCACCCCTTTTAAATTTCAAATTTGTTTTCGAGTGTTCTTAGAGGGCATTTATACTTTATAAGTAACTACCATGCCATATTGCAAGTTTCTAGCTACTTCAGTATCACAGTAATCGCAATTTGTAAGGCTTTTTGCTCCTGCAACCTCTAGTGATAGTGGCACCGACATAAAATATAGCTTATGTTTTAGCAGGTTCTATCACCACCAATTTGCAACTGTTATTTTTTTAAAACGGTTTGGTATTTAATAAGATTGAAAAAAAAACATCATTATTCAGAAAGTTTTTAGAACGGATTTTGCTTACTCTTCATCCTGTTAAATTTGGAATTTTCTTTCGACGGCTCTTAGAAAGCATTTGCATCTCTTAACTACCAAATTTCAAAATGTTAGATCCCTCAGTATCACAAAAAACGCAATTTAGAACATTTTTGCTACTGCAACCCCCAGGGGGTAGTGACAACAACAAAACGTATAGCCTATGTTGGAGCAGGGACTGACGCCAACAAACTGCAACCATTACTTTTGAAATCAGTTTAATACTTCCTGAGATTGAGTAAAAATCGCAATTTAGAACGTTTTTAGAGCGAGTTTGGCCCAATTTCACCCGTTTTAAATTTCGAATATTTTAGGAAATATTCTTAGAGATCATTTATAGATTATAAGTAACTACCATGCCTAATTTCAAATTGCTAGCCCCTGCAATATCACAAAAATCGCCATTCAGGATGTTTTTTGCTCTTGCAACGCCCAGGTGGTAGTGACACCGACTTGAAATAGAGCCCATGTTAGAGCAAAGGCTGTCACCATCAATTTCCAACCATAACTTTTGAAATTGGTTTGATTCTTCCCGAAAGTGCGTAGAAATCGCCATTTAGAACCTTTTTAGAAAGCTTTTCGCGCATTTTCACTCCTTTTAAATTTCGAATCTTTTAAGAAATGTTCTTAGAGATAATTTATATCTAATAATTAACTATGCCTTGCCGAATTTCATGTTTCTAGGCCCTTCAGTAACATAAACATAAATGTAACCTTTTTTTCTAATTGTTTCTTATTTGAATTTGTTTATGAAATAAATTTTCTGCTTCGGAACAGACTTATTTGACTTTATTTATTAAGTAATGTTTCCGGTTCGGAACAGACTTATTTCAGCCGCGGCTTATACGCAGAAATTGATACTTCATTTTTATTTTTAGGGTATATTTTCCCCAAACATTCCGTGCAGAACTAGCAATAAAATCTGCAGATGAGGCAGATTTTTAATGTTTTCTAGCAATACATAGAGAAAATCGGATGCAGAACGATATAATAATTATAAAACTTATATATATATATAAAAATGATGCATCAAAGGAATTTGCAGAGGATGCAGATTTTTAATGTTTTCCCAATATTTGGCAGAGAAAATGAGTTGTGTGAAATTAATTATAAAAGATATGTAAGAAAATTTTTACAATAATGAAATCTGCAGATGAGGCAGATTTTTTGTGTTTGTCAAGGGTTACGCAGAGGAGATGGATTGCTGAATGAATATAATTATAAAATATATACAAGAAAACTGCTGTATCAATAAAATCTGCAGAAATAACATACTGATGAGTGAATAAACTTAGATATTCAAGCGCATTGCAAGAATCTTTTTAAAAGCGCTGCAGACTAAACATTAAAGTAATCACTTATTTCAGGTAAACGGGAGATTAAATCATATCTGTTAGTATCGCAGTTTTCGTATATACTACTTGCTGTGACTAATTTCATTCAGCAGTCATCATTTCTATGCAATTGCAAAACAAATTCTCATCCGCAGATTTCAGTTATACAGCAATATTCTTATTTATATTTGTGTAATTATATTCATTTAGCAAACCATTTTCACTACCTATAGCAGGGAAAACCTGAAATATCTGCCTCATTTTCAGATTTCATTATTGCAGAAATTTTCTTATATGTTTTTCATAATTATTATCAATGGCAACCCATCTTCGCTACTTAATGGAGAGAAAAAAAAATTAAAGATCTACTTCATCTGAAGATTTCCTTGATACAGAAATTTTTCTTATTTAAGTTTATATTTATCTTCATTCAGCAACCCATTTTCTTTAAACGACGCCGAGACAATATAAAAAACAGACTTAGCTGCAAGTTTTATAAACACGAAATTTTCCTTATATATTTTTTATAATTATTTTCATTAATTACATAATACTGGGAAAAAATTAAAAATCTGCCTCATCTGAAGATTTTTATAATACAGTAATTTAACTTATACATATTTTGTGATTATTTTCATTCAGCAACCCATTTTCGCTGTCTAATTTGAGGAGAAAATTAAAAATCTGTTTCATCTGCAGACTGTATTGATATTTCTGCACGTTAGCGAAATATGAACTCTTAAAAAAAAAAAAAAAAAAAAAAAAATCCCTGCCGGCCCGGCCTACAGGCGGAGGTAGATTTCGAAATTAAGTATACTAATTTCATCAACTAAAACTAAATCATAATTAGAGATAAACCTACTTTAATAATTTTATCTGCCCGCTTTTGACGAGTTTTTATTTCATTTTTATATAATGGCTAGTTTTATCAGAATCATGTTAAGGAGGTATTAAATAAAATACTTTTCCATGCTCAACAACTCGAAATTTTCTGGCACATTTTCAGATTCATTTTTAATAGAAAAAATATTAAACTTGCTGACGTGATTTTTGAAGATATTTATAAGCGACTTTTGTTTTTATTTTTCGTTCAATTAATTGAAATTTGATTTATAAACAATTATTTTCTGAGTAGAATATATTTTTCGTTTCTAAAACAATCACTTCGGGAAATTCTGTTCAAAATGCCCACTTTGACATCATTTTTTGAAAGATATTCTGCCTCTATCAAAAAATCGATCATTACGATACATTATATAGTTTCTGAATAAGAGAATCTACCAATTGGATGCGTTTGAGAGCAAAAATGAATTTAAAAATGAGTAAGAAAATAAGCAGTTTGGATTTGAACACACCTTTAATAAGATTATTATTTTTTTTTTTAAACCGCTCTGTATTTTTTATTTGTTTTTGCTGTAAGAATTGGTCCTACCAAAAACTTGTCTATATAAATGTTGTAGACAATATTAAGAAGATATATGATAAATTCATTGGGATTTTATATCTTGTGAATTAACGGAGTTATGGATTTTTTCTACTTCAACACCCCCCCCCCCTTTTTTTGTTTTCGTTTTAATTTCTTTTGCAGTACTAATTGGTCCTATCAAAAACTTGTGGATATAAAAGTTGTAGATAATATTAAGAGATTTATAATAAAATTAATTGGATTTGATATCTTGAGAATTGACGAAGTTATGATTTTTTTCTCCCAAAAACCCCGTTTTTGCGCCCCTTGAGCCCATTTTTAAATTTTATCAAAAATATGTGATACATAAACTTTTTGCCCTATTTTTAGAAGTAATAAAAACTTTAAACTGATTTGACATGTACAAAAATTAAGAAGTTATGGGGGGTTTTCGGTTTTCACAAAACCCCTCCCTATTTCCATCCCCTTGGTTCGATTTTGCCTATTAACGAACTTGACCGAGATTTTATGCCCCTTGATTTTATGTATCAGTTCGGAAAAGATTTATGCAGAATTGTGGAAGTTATCGTTTCCAGAAGAAAGTGATATATACATATATTGATAGATAGATGGATAGATAGATAGATATAAAGTTTTTAATTGAGGGTGGTTTTGTCTTCTAGGGGTCATGATCGGTGTAGATCTGCAAAAATTTTTCAGAAATTCTAACATAGGGGAGAATGTAATAGGTAGTATTTCATACGAAATCTACCTAATGAAGCAATCACTAACCTTAGACACCCTCTCGCGGTAATGTCAATAAGATAGTTTTCTTATATATTTTTATAAGCATTTGAAGTTCCCTCTCCTATTTTTTATCAAAAGTATTCGTAAATATTCACTACCTTAGACATATTGAAATAAACCTGGATGAACTAGGCTATTTGGACAAATAGGTGGTCATCAGTGGTCATTTTTAATAAGTCTAAAACTTTATATTCTCAATGCAATGAATCTGAAAAAAAAATGCAGCTTATTAATAAATAAATGAATAATTTCCAACTAGCCTAACTCTCCACAGTCTCTTTGTAATAAGCCTGAGAGATATCGGGATGATTGAGAAACAAATGGTCATTTTCCAAGTAGCCTAAAGCTGCTTAGACTCTTTATAATAAGTCTGAAAAATATCGGCCGATTGGAAAAAAGAAGATGTTTCTCAATTAGCCGATCTCTTTGCAAATAGTCGGATTTTGCAAATAGCCGACGACACATATATTCCTACATAGAGATTGGAGTATTGAACGGATACGATTTAGACTGGGAGGCGGCACCGCAGACAACCACTTCATCGAGTTGGAGGCTGAAATTCCAGAATTAGCTAAAACTCGATTCCCATATTAAAACAAAAAGCAATTTGCTGTAAATACGTTGTAAAAAAACGCTAAAAGAAATAGTTAAAAGATAAGTACTATTTTCCGAAATCACAAAATTAATAAGCAAAGCATTCAGTGGAAAATAATAACATTGAATAAGGTCAAACAGAAAACTAGGCTAAATTTTGCAGTTGCGAATGGGGTTTAAAGTAAACAAAGGGGCGTGACAGAATCAGCTGATTGGACAAAAATGCTTATAACTCCTGTAAAAATAGTAGAAATCGAAAAATTCTTTTTGCGTTCAATAGCAGGGAGATCATAGATTGTCATTATGCTAAAAATGTAAATTCGACAAGTTGATGATTTTTTTGCGATTTTGAAAGTCCACCGTATCCTTAAGTTTATGAGACTCCATGCTCCGACATTTCGGCCTGACGGACGCTAGTATGATTCGGCAATAAATGTCGCTTTCTTAACCCCTTGGGAACAAGCGACCGGTATTCGTGTCGCGTAAGGTGTTCAGAATTGGTGATTATTCTCACCAGTAAATTTCTATTGTAAATTTTGCATTGTTTAATCCGAGCATTTTCCCGATTCAATTAGGCAAAAATTTCTGTTTTAAAAATCCGGAGACTAAAGATTAAAAATTCTGTAAAAGACGCTTGTCCCGAAGGGGTTAAAACCTAATTGCGTCAAGTTTTTTAAAAAAGTGCAAAGTACTATTTTACAGTAAAGTACGGTCAATGCTATTACATATACATTAATCATTCAAATTTTTGAGGAAAGTTCCTTAATCGAGTTTGCAACCGAAGTTTATGTTAAAAGCGTGGCTTAATGACAATTTAATTTCATTGATGTATTTTTCTTGTAATGTGTGGGTAGGAGGGAATTGGCAAATATCTACATTTAAACTTTTGCCTTCGCGTTTATATAAACACTGTTGTTTGTATAATTAGGACCTTGTTGATCTATTCTCACTCGAAGCAAATGTAATGACTCCTTCTGTGGTTATTTTTTCAGAGAAACTTCCGTATTCGGACCCAAATGGAATTGGAGCATTTAACGTCTTTATTATAACTCTCATACTACATTTAAAAAGATATTGATGCTAGCATTACTATTATTTGACGACAGCCTTTTTTGTGTATCTAAATGCGGAATACCGGCTATTTTTCTTCTACGAGGAGTGGTTTTATAAAATAATTAATTGTTACATTTCGCATATAGTGTAACTCAGTGGCGTAGCAAAGGGGGGAGTCCAGGGGGTCCGGACCCCCCCCCCTGAAAGTACACCTGGTTTACTGAATTATGGATACAAATACAACAGTAAAAACTGTTAAGACAGAATCACAAAGGATCTATAAAAAATTTCGCTTTAGAGAGGTATTCATCTTAGAAGGTATAATTCAAAGGTATTTCTTTCTTCGGGACTATGAACTTTTCCATTTTAGGCAGGTTTCCGTTATAAACACATTCCGTTTTCACAGTATCCCTTAAAACTGCTAAAACGTACTCAATTCCCAAACTATTTTCTTTCACGTACCACTTTCTTAGGTTTTTCATTTCGGTGTAGCCCCCATTTCTCCTAAACACGCACACCTTATCTCCCTCCACTCAAGGAGATAACGTAAACATGCTTTTTTTCATTAGTAATCTTCTTATCAAAACCATATAATAAATCGATGCAAATTACATAGATATTCTTAACATTTTTGTGACTTCCGCCATTACCGATAGTATTTTCACATACCCCCAGCAGACCCGCGACGTACTCCCAGGGGTACGCTACCCCAGGTTGGAAACCGCTGCTATAACACCACCTCTGAAAAGCATAAATCTATTACAGGAAAATCTGTGAAGATGACCAATCTCAAAGGAAAACAATTCAAGGTTCGACGAAAACAACACTATATTTTTGTGCCTGCTAACGTTCGAAACCTATCTGAAATAAAACTTGTTCCAATTGTGAATCCTTCTTGGCAGGTTTTCTGAAAACACGGAATCCTCTCATAAACAAAAACATTTTAATGTCCCGAGACGGAAGGATAACTATGCAAGTATACCTGCTATTGCGTTTACACAAATTTACTGTAACTAGATTAAACGTAAAACTTCTTTATCTTTGACTTCGATGGGGTTCTGTTGTCGAAACTTATGGGAAAGAACGAGTTTATACGAACGTAATAACGGTACATTGGTTGAGTTTCGTGACCCTTATCTTTGTTCACTTTATAACGGACATTATCAAGAATTACTTTAAATCTGATGCCAGCAATTAATAAAAGTAACTTTATTTTTGGACTGGTTATTTGTTACCACTTTCAAAATACACTGGCGAGAAAAATTAAAGGAACAACCATAAAAAGGTGCTTCATGTTAATTCTATTAAGGGAACTTCCAGAAAGGTAACTCAATGTCAACGTTATCACGTAGTCCAATGGGATTAACATTCGCTACAGAAATATATGCAAATTTTTCAGCCTCAGCCCGTTCTTTCGGTTCACGTGTAGAAAGGAGCGCACGTGGGTAATTTGAAGTATAATTTTAAGGATTTTACGTGTAATTAGGTGAAACTTTCGCTTCTAGTAGGTGGAATATGTCGTTCAGAAGACATTTGACCGATTTTGAGAAATTCCGTGCGATAGGGAGAATGGAAGCAGGACAGACACTCTTAGGGGTCTGTAAAGACTTAAAAATAGCCAAAAGCGTCATTCCAAGATTCTGGAAACGGTTTAAAGACACTGGTATAATGTCCACAGACAACCAGGTCAAGGTCGAAAACGCACCACAATAGCCCTTTAAGGCCGGGAGATTTTTTGGTAGAAATTTAAAGTTTGGGTGGTTTCCCCTTACCGATAGGACCGTATTTGATTGAAAAAAAATTAAAAAAATACCCCATGTCAGGTTATGCCAAGGGAGGCCCCACACAATTGTGTGGGTTCGTGCTTAACGCAGCCGTTTTTGGGCTGTATCTACACAGTTGTGTAGTTTGGGATTACGTGTGCAAATATCTAAAAATAAAAGTTTAACCAAAAAATGTTGTTGTTTATTGAGATAATTTTCATCAGCCACAATGAAAATGTTTGAAACAATTTTTGTTTTTGGACAGACCACTACAATTTCATTTTCTGAGATGTGCTCAATGCTCGCACCCCTCTTAAGA
The DNA here is from genome assembly GCA_963932465.1 of Maratus speciosus. Lineage (NCBI taxonomy): Eukaryota > Metazoa > Arthropoda > Arachnida > Araneae > Salticidae > Maratus > Maratus speciosus. The sequence continues at coordinate 444,431,826 of OZ010789.1, forward strand.
GCCGTTGACAAATGGTATGCCCTTCACTCCGTTTGGATTGTGCCTGATCCTTCAAATTTCTTTCTTTAGTTTTTTCAGAAGTGGTATTTTGTTAAAATACCGAGGGATGTACATAAAACTTGGTCTGAACCAGAGTAAGGACTACAGCAGGTCCTAAGCCCAGATCCTTGTGGACTAGATCTGTACTTTCCCACTGGTAAACTACAAAATTTAAAACTATCCCAAGTGATACTGTTACAACAGAGTGTGGTTTGTTTTTTATATACTGCTTTACTGAAGCACGTCCTAAAAAAAGGAATCGTCTGTCATCAATGGAAAATTTTCCCTGATCTCCTGGTAAATTCAAGCAGACACTACGGAATCTGTCGAGCATTTGCTGAACTTTCCATAATTTATTATTTATTCCTTGTGGCTTACTTGCTGTGTCGACAAAATAGAATGAATTTATCAAACTTAAAAATCTATCTCCTGACATGCATATAACTCATATAAAACTTATAAATCATATATGACATCTATAACTCAGAGCAGAAACATACCGTTCATTACATGTGCATATTATATATCTAATACTATCAATTTTAAATAGAAATCATGAATAGTACAAACCTATTTAAAATTAATCCCGTTTAAAAAGGTAATTAATAAAAAATAAATTGCTAAAAACATAAGTTTTAAAAAAATCACTTAAAAATAAAAATTTTATATATTAGGAATTGTACCCATTTTGGAATCGGGAAAACCCGGACCCGTACAATTGTGTGGGTCATTTGTTTTTCAACATTTTTAAAGCCTAATTAAATTTATCAAAGACAAAATCAATTAAAATCATGAATAAAGTAGTATATGAAAAGAAAAATTAAATCTAAGCAAACATTAAAAATCACATTTAAAAGTAATTACAATAGTACATACTTTTTGTCTATTGCTGTCAGATTATATAGTCTTTTTAAAAGTAGAAAATCTAACCCTGTAATTTAGTTAGTGCCCCCTAGTGGTGTCTTATCAAAACATCTGAAGCCAATTAACTCATATAAATGTGCAGATTTGGTTTTAAATCTCACAAAAACAGGAAATAGTCATTCTTTTTTGCTTTAGTATCACCCCCCACAATTGTGTGGGTCAGGGCTTAAAGGGATAGGCTCTAAGGACTGTAATTTGCCAACGATTGCTAAAAGAAATAGGCAATTGACGTCAGTTCAGATTGCAGGGAGTTTGCTGCAGCAACAAGAACTCGACTATCCTGGTTTACTGTGAGTGATAGTCTGCATGCAAGGAAATCCATGATTTGTGTTCCACTAACTCCAATAGCGAAATGCGCCCGGTTAAAGTGGAGCAGAGATCATCGTCATTGGAGTACCACGGACTGGAGCCGAGTTTTCTTTACCGATGAATTTCGGTTTTGTTGAGAGAGCTACTACAGACGTGTTACCATATGGAGGGAGAAAATCACACGCAATAAGGCTGCAAACATCCATGAAAGGCATCGATACAAAGGTCGTGGAATCATGGTATGGACGGACATCATTTTGAATGGCCGCAGTGACCGACACATTTTTACCAGTGCAACTGTAAATGCTGAAATATACAGATAAGAGATTCTTAATCATCCTGCCAAGTTGTTTAAGGGTGCAATCGGAAGATTCGGAATTTTATGATTATTAATGGTCTAGAAGAGCGCTACCCCCTGCCACGGAATTCCTAAGTGTCCCTTTCAGAGCTGCATAAATCCGATCCTTCCAAAGCTTACTGCTGAACTTGGAGAATGTTCTAAAGCTGTTTCGAACCATCTAAAATAAATTGGCTGAGAAGTACAAAAACAGAAACCACCATGAACCATTTTTTACACATTCTAATACTTCCAAAAAAAAAAAAAAAAATGCTAATCCATCACAAATAAACTTATTACAAAAATTTAACTTCCTTAAAGACGACCAGATATCGGAAGCAACAATTAGATCGAATACGGTATCAAAAGTAGCGAGACATGAAACATGGAAACCCAAAAGAATTATGGCTGAATAAGATAATTGTAACAAAACTGCTTTTTCCAGCATGAGCTATATTTGATGTGTGTGCTTCTTACATAACTAGTTTCTTAGCTGAAAATGCAACATCTTTTTCTTAAAGTTAAAACCTTCCCACATAGCATTTTTAGTTTGCAGAAAATTTGCAACAGTCTTGCTCTGAAAACCTGCAAAGTTGCAGTAAACTCAGCATGACAAGACTGAAAGTTCATAATAAGACAGCAGCAAGATAACGCAAACGCCGAAGTCACCACCCTTTGAACTTGCAGCTAACTTGTCTTGCAACTTAAATTCATACTACATCAAATTTATTGCAAACTAACGGCAAACAAGTAATAAAAAGTACTGCAAACTTACTGCAAAGTAGTAATCTTTCCATTCCACACTATAAGTTTAACCCCTTCGAAGGGCTCCATAGACCTGATCAAGTCTATTGATGCGAAAGCGCCGTCAGAAGGTGCATGCATCGGTTTTATCACCATAAACAAGTTTAGATAATATTTGTACATTTCATTTCGAGCATTTTTTGGTATTTAATAAGTATAGCGTTTAGAAAAAGCGGTGCCTACCGAATAAAATTTCTGCAATTTCTGCGTATGTGCTGATTGTCTATTCTGTCAACAGAGGGATTTTTTGCTTTCGTCACTTTCGTGAATTAAAGACAGTCTTACATTAGTTGCAGCAACAAACTACTCATGCAAGGGGTGATGGTATACCTTGCGGGAAATTTGCTGCGAAATTCTCAATTCAAATTTGTCACGGCAAGATAATATCAGAAAAAATCAAACTTGCTGCTAATGTTCATGCTATCTGGGTTATCTCAAAAATTCCCATGGGGAGTGCGGCGGATCGCATGAACAGCTCATGCGATTGACACTTATGTGAAATCATTATCTAATATCTATTACAGCTAAAGTTCTTAATTCAATGGCAAGAAATTAAACATGGAAATTGCTGTTTTAAAATTAACCACTTGATCCTAACTTTATTTTAGGCAAATGTTATGTAATATGAAACTTGATTTAACCCATTTGCTGCCAAAACTATAAAGTAAGAAGTTTCAAATTTTTTGTTAAAAGTCGTTTGCTACCACAAATTCAGAAAGGTAAATTTCGCTTTACTAATACAGCGAAATTTCTGACAATAAATATGGCAATTTTTTAAATTCTAAAATAGTGGTGACAAACTAATTAATAAATTAAAGCCACAAGTATACTCGTGGATGACAGTGAATGGGTTAATTAAATTTAACTCTTCAGTATGCGCTCAGCTTTTTGCATCATAAGTGAATCTTTTTCATTGGTAAATATTGGTGAAACTTCAATGTATTATTAGTTGCAGTTATAGAGATTGGCCTTACATTTTTTATCCTTGCCTTTTTTAAATTAAGAAATTAAATAAGGATATACCTAAATTCTTAAAGTTACTGAAAATACTTCTATTATACATACACAGTCAAGACAAGGTTGCAAGGGACTGGTAAAAAGCTCCATTTTAGACAAGCTTCCATTGAAAGAAGTGTAATTAACTATGCTTCTAAGAAACACTACCTCAATAAGATCTATTGTTCGTTTCGCAGGGATTCTGAAACTCTTCCGTTTGAGACATGATTCCGTTATAGAAAGATTCTGCTTTCACAGGTTTCACTAAAGAACGATGAAATCCCCTTTCAGACAGGTTTTCAGCAAATTTAATTGTATCGCAATTCATATTAAGACCATGTAACGCTTCCGTTAAAGACAGAATTCTGTTATAGACAATTACTATTTTGACAAGTTTTATTCTATTCATATGACATAAATAAGTATATTTATATAAATACACAAAACTTGTAAAAATCGAGCCTGCCTATAACGGAATTCTGTCTTAAACAGAAATTTTCCATAGTGCTACGGAAAAGAATACTATACAAATACACCTGATAACACAAAAACCTGTGTAAAACGCATTATTCAGCAATATTTACGATTTCATCTTGACAGGTTTTACTATATCTATAACCTGAAGGAAAATTCTGGACCCCCCTCCCCCCCCCCGAAACGAAATCCTGGCTACGCCACTGGCGTAACTTTTGCAATTGCAATATTGGTATTTTCATGTTAGCCAAGAGCAGGTGATAAATTTAACCTCTTCGGACCTGGAGTATCCTATAGGATACACATCTTTACAATTTTTTTCTCTGTATATAAATAATGATTAATAAAATGAAAATGGTGTGAATGGAATCTTCAAAGGTAGCCAAACTAAAGCAAAATAGCAAAATGTTCCTTATAGTGATTTTTCCTGCCATAAAATGGGATTTAAAAATGATTTGCAGCAAAAATGAGGGAAATATACAAAAACGAAAAGTAAATATTTTTTTAATTTGTTAAAATACCATATGGAGAGTCCGTTAAAAAGAAAAATTTATTAAATGCATGATTATTTAATATTTTTCATTATTTTTTCCATTCAAAACAAAAGAAAATATCCTAAAAAATTATCAAAAAATATATTTATTGTGTCCCATGTGTCATATATGATATATCAAATTTTATGTACAAAAATTAAATTAATTTTTTTTTTGCTTTTCAATCTTTCTTAGTTATCACTTTGCGAATATAAATTCATAACTGAAGTAAGAAAATATATGAAAATAAACCCTGGGGTCTGAGGAGTTTTTAATATAAAATACATGCCTTTCACTAATTTCATTTGAAATGCTAAAAATATAAATAGAAAACAATACTAAAAATCGAAACATTTTATTTAAACATCAAAGAATTGTTTCTAATTTGCACATACGAAATATAAAAGCTGATACTGTGGTGATTTAAAAAATTCTTTTGGCGAGATTCGGGCCAAATCTCTACTACTAAGTTATTATGGGTTTTTTCTTTCAAAAAAAAATCGAGACTAATTTTTCAGATTGATTAAATTGAAATATTATTTATTGTACTGTTATATTAGTGCGCATGTAAATCTTTTCCCCCATGTGCTTTAATTCTGTTGTCTAAGAAAATCACTCACACTTCAAAATGACGTGCGTACTAAATATTCGTGACGTATGTACATTAATTGTGCTTTTATTTTATCTATTTTTAATATAATTTTCAAACGGTTTTAAATTTATTCTTGGTAATAGAAGAGTCTCGTTGTCAGTCTCACAGATAACTTTTGTGAAAATAAGAACGAAATGCGACAAATATTTTTTGAGTTATGCTTCACGAAAGGTTTTACTAATTAAAAATAGCTTTATATATGCCCCAAACTAATATTCCCTGTGTATTAGTCTTCGCGTTGTTCGGACAACTAATCAATCTTCATATGTCGTTTCTTTTTAAAGAGAGAAAGAAAAAAAAAAAAAAAAAAAAAAGACCGAAGATGTCTAAAATTCATCTCTTATAAATATTAATTTATAATCAAATATTCTATATCATATTGTTCATAAATACCATATTTCATAAAAAGATATCATATATTGCATGGCTAATTTCATAATTAATTAATTCAAATTAAATTTGTAGCGATTAGAATAAAACTGGTAAAAAGAGAACAAAATCAAACTCATAGAAAAATTCATTGTTGGATCAGAATAGAAAATGATTTATTCACTGATATTACTGAATATTTTAGTCTTGTTGTGACGTTTTCTCTTTGTTCAGATGAATATTATAATTCATATAATCAGAATGCTTTAAGTAGACGAAGCACAAAAGTCAGCTTTTTTTTTGCTCTTTGTTGTAAGTATTGGAAATGTTCTTTTTTAGATCTTATGTTTTTAAAGTTTTACCTTAAGGATGTTGAACATTTTAAAGGTTTTATTATGAAAGTAGATATGCCTTTAATTTATTCTATTAAAATATAAAATATGAAATTGTAATCTTATGTGGAAGAAAATTATGACAAAAAATTGGTCAACATTTATTAACCCTCCGAGCGTCTTGCAAAAAGGGTAAAATTGTAATGTTGTTTTCTTTGCATTTTGTTTTAAATGCTAATAAAATATGATTCTTTCAACATTATAAAAAAAACTCAATTACAAATATGAATGTAATCCTTAAGAGTATTAATAATTCTTCAATGTATTTAAAATTCCATAAATCAATAGAATTATATTATCCTAAATATTGCTTGTATTGCTGTGAAACCTGGAGCTTAGTGAACGGAATAATACGCCCCAAACACTTAGAGGGTTAAAGAATCAAACAGTTGAAAGGAAAAATCCATTTCAAAAGAAACTCCCTTATATAGCGAATTTTATTTAAATGATAAGAATTTATTGCCTCAGATTCTCTGTTTTTAAGTAGATTTCGCATGAAATACATACTACCTATTATATTCTAACCTATGTTGGAATTTCTGAAATTTTTTGCAGATCTACGCCGATCATAACCCCTAGAACCCAAAACCACCCCCGGTTCAAAATTTTATCTATATATCTATATGTTTGTATATCTATCTATCTGTCTGTCTATCTATCTTTCTATCTATATAACTTTTTTATGGACACGATAACTTCCAAAATTCTGCACAATTCTCTTCCAAACTGGCACATACAATCAAGGAGGCAGAACATCTCGGTCAAGTTCGTTAATGGGCAAAATCGGACTAAGGGGGTGGAAATAGGGAGAGTTTTTGTGAAAACCGAAAAAAACCCATAACTTCTTAATTATAATGCGTATCAAATCAGTTTAAAGTTATTATTACTTCTAGGAAAAGGGCCAAAAATTTATATCACAGATTTTTGATAAAATTAAAAATGGGTTCAAGGGGCGAAAAAAATAGGGTTTTAGGTAGAAAAAAATTCATAACTTCGTCAATTCTTAAGGTATTCAATTCACTTAAACTTATTATCAATCTTCTTAATACTATTCCCTTAAACTTGTTATCAATATTCTTAATACTATCTTCAACTTTTTTATTGATAAGTTTTTGATAGGACCAACTCTTACAGAAAAAAAGAAAAAAAAAATTAAAAACGAAAAAAATGGAGGGTTGAAGAAGAAAAAAATTTAGAACTTCGCCAATTTACAAGGTATCCAATCAGGGGCGTGCCGAAGGCTGTTTTAGTGGGGGGGGGGGTGAACTGAATTTTGCCGACTGCAAAATCGGGGCTGAGAAAGGCTTTGTGATACCTCCCCCCCCATTCAGCGACGGAGTCAACTGTTCTACAATACTGTGAATTTATAAAAATCACTAAAAGTCTTAAGTGTTCACCTGCATTCTCCTTAACCACAGTCGAAATTAAATGCTGTTATTCAGTATGTGTAAATTTTTTTTAATTATTTTACTATATAGGTATAGTTGAGAATTCTGTTATTAATTAGGATTCTGCTTACGATTTAAAAGGAAATGTGTACGGATGTACCGTACATTAACCAGTTCTCAAAAGTAACAGTTTAAGAATGTTGAAGTACTTCGGAATTTGTGTTTCTATAAATAAAACCGCATGCTGTTGTGTAATGTAAGTGTATAAATTTTAAAATACATAAAAAAGACAATTTTTGCTTGCTAAAAATAAGATATTTATTAGTATAAGAGACTAAAAATTATTCATCTACATTTTTAAATTATCACCCACCTATCCTTCAGAATAGCCCATTTTCCAGATACACTGTCTAAATTCTACATGTCAGTTATGTCTGTTTCACAGGTTAATAGCATTAGTTCGTCCAGTCGCTCTTCCGACATGGTGGTACGGAAGTAATTTTTTACTAACTTTAACCTGCTGAAACTTCTTTCATTACTTGCCACAGTTACTGGAATAATTAAAGCCAACTTTTAGGCCAAAGAAAGGTTAGGATACAAATTAGCCTTCTTCACAAGTTTTTGCGCTGCTGCGCCGATTGTATCCGATTCAGAACTAGCTATTTCTGAGGACATGATATCAATTTCACTTTCCAAGTTATCTACATCTTTGAGATCATCAGGGAATAATTGACATAGTTTAGAAATGTTCTCGGTAGAGCTATACTTGATCCTAGATGGAAGGAAACAGGCCAGTGGTTTAACTTTCTCAAATACCAACTTATGAATATCTCCAAATGCAGTTGTAAGCCGATCTACCACCTTCAAAATTTCTGCTTTAAAATAATTCTCTCGTGTAAATAGAACTGCAGTTTCAGAATTTTCGTCGATCTTCCATGGAGGTCTCCGTCGCCTGTGCCGCAAATTGAACTCATAATCTTGATTATTCCATGTGTCTCCGAGATGTTGTCAGGTTCCTTAATGATGTTCATTATTGCCGCTGCGTCACCATTCCGAAGTTTCTGAATGCTTTCGTAAGTTTTCTGCATTATGTCGGTTCCCTCTAAAATGTTCAGGTCTTCACATTGCAATTGCTCTGTTGCTAACTTGGTCTTAAACACAATTGTTTTCATTGCAAGTAAAGAAACAATGAAATCGTATGACATCATTTTGCTTCTTAACCCCGCCGCCTTAGCTCGAGCATCCTTGTCAACCTTCATGTATTCAGAAATAATTTGCAGAGTATGGATGAGGGCATCATAGGACGATAAAAAAGCTCTGACTGAATCCGCTCGCATAGTCCATCTTGTCTTCGACAAAGATTTCAAGGTAAGACTCTTCTGAAAAACTTCCATTTTCTCTCTCAGTAAGCCGAATCGCTTTGTACTCAGTGAAAAGAAGTTATAGAGATCCTGAATACTGTCATAGAACAATTTCATTATATTGCTTTGTTCGCATGCATGTTAAACACATAAATTCACTTTATGCGCGAGGCAGGGTATGTATAAAATAGATCTACCAGCTATTTCTGAAAGTTTTGATTGACAGCCTAAAATGCGGCCGGACATAGATGACGTGGTTTTCTAAGACTGTGCACGAGCTTGAGAAAGCGATATTCCAACTGACTGTAGAATTTCAGAAATAAGCTTAGCCATTCCTTCGCCTGTTTTATACAGATAATCTTTTAGTTTTAACAACCTTTCTTCTGGCTGAAACTTTGGGGACACGTATTGGATTACAATTGAGAGCTAGTTAAGATGAGAGAGATCGTGTGTGCTATCAGCCATAATGCTAAAAATCCACAATTTTTGACATTTACAACTATTTTTTCACGGACACATGATCCAAGAACCCCAAAAAAGTCGTTTTGCGACTTATTACTAAAATAGTTGGCATGGTATGGGCGAAGATGATTATCATCAATCCAGTTTTTTAAAGTTGGAATCCATCTGTCCATTAATCTAATGATCTGAATGTAGTTATCGCTGTCACTTTCTCGTCCCTGAAATGCAAGTGCTTGACGACTTAGCTATCTGGTGCAGTCTAGAAGTATATTAATAGTAGGAGAGCTGTTGAACATTTTTGAGTAGGTATTTGAGGCACCCTGAAAATTTGTGCAACACTTCTTTTGTGATGCCTGAATACAAATTCGAATGTCTGGCTGAAGGATAGTGGCCCAAAAACTATGCCAGACACATGTCAAGGGCCATTTTTTGACTACCCAAAAAAGGTATTTGAGGCACGCTGAGATTGAGACAGAATAATATTTAAACTTAGAAAAAAATATTTTGAAAATGACAGACACTTTAGTCGGCCCAAAAACTGTGCCAGACACGTGTCAAGTGCCATTTTATGACTACCCAAAAAAGGTATTTGAGGCACACTGAGATTGAGGCAGAATAATATTTATGCTTAGAAAAAAATATTTTGAAAATGACAGACACTTTAGTCGGCACAAAAACTGTGCCAGACACGTGTCAAGTGCCACTTTTGGCAAAATGGCACTTGACACGTGTCTGGCACAGATTTTGGGCCACGATCCTTCAGCCAGACATTCGATTTTGTATTCAGCCATTACAAAAGAAGTGTTGCACAAATTTTCAGGGTGCCTCAAATACCTTCCCTAAAATGATTAACAGCTCTTGGACTATAATAATCTCTCTGTTTCTTAGACGAATTTACTCCGCGTTAGCTGCTGCCTCTCTACGTTGACTAGATAGAAAGTTGTCAACGTGCTTACTTTTTTGGGCCAAATTATCTAATTTATACACTGCAGCTCTATGAGCATTGCTCGTAAAATGAGCCATTAACTTGCCTTTACGGTTTTTTCCTCGGCCTTTCATCTCATGCCATACACGAATACCAACGCTGATCCAAGCTTCTGCATTTTCAGTCCCCGGGCCATCAGACCAAAGTGAACAAGCAAAACAAAATGCGGTATCCAGTTGGTTGCTGTATTCTAAATATGGATATTCTTTATCCCAGCAGGAGCTAAACTTACTCTGCTTCTTAGGATCTATGTCATGATTCACAGGGTACGATGATCTCTGAGGTTGATAAGGTCCACGAGACAGGATGAAAATTTTCTGGTTTTCGGTTAAATTCTTTCCAATACGATCGGCTGGATCACAACTTAGAAAAGTCGTGGTATCTTCCTTTTCAGAAACATTGACATTTTCCATAGAATTGCTAGTTAGGATTTTATCTACATATTGTACATTGACTCCGTTTTCCTTTCTGGAGGTCGATGTTTTCATTCGGATGAAATTTTCTTATATGGCGATATAAATTAATTTTTTTCTGTGAAATGTGTCTGTACGCGATCACAGTGTGTGCATAAAATTTTCACTGAATTATCCGCCATCATGCGACAAAAACAAACTTTTGAAAATCGCTCTTCTTCTGTGTCCGTGACCTCATCTTTTAAATGCAGCAACCTCAAATAACTAGCACCAAATCCAGAGCCAAGAGGTCACCAAATTCTAAGAGTCAGTCCATAGCAGAAGGGAGCAATTAAAGATGCTACATGGGAAAACTTACAATTGAGATTGCAACAACACCCCCCGCCCCTCCCTTTCACGAAAGTCTCAAATTCTCAAAAACGCGATTCTTTCTCTCTATCTATCACCTGCGCTCTCTGACAACCCCTCCCTCCCTCACAGAATCATACACAATCTTCCGTGAGAAGTTCTTTCGTTTCCCCTTTAAAGACGGACAACAGAGAATTGAAATGATACTGACGACGGGAGAGGGGACTTTTTGCAGGGTGTGTTCTTAACCCCTTAACCTATAATGACGGGCATAGCCCGCGTACGATGATCGAGCCAAATGTAAATTCTTCTTACCACTAAAATTTCACAGTAAATATAGTTTAATTTAATCGTCGAAATTCCATGATTAAACAAGGCGAAAATCTCTATTAAATTTTAGTGGTAGCTATGGATTTGCCAAATCATAGGTTAAATCGTAGGTTAAGGGGTTAACTTTCCAACTATTCTAAATTTTACCAACTCTTCCAAATAAGTGGGGGGGGGGGGTGTTACACCCCCAACAGTCCCCCGCTAGGCACGCCCCTGTATCCAATTCGCTTAAATTTATTATACATCTTCTTAATATTATCTGCAACATTTATACCGACAAGTTTGCGATAGAACCAACTCTTAAGCAAAAAAAAAAAAAAAAAAAAAAAAAAAAAAATTAAACAAAAATAAGGGTTGGCAAAAAATTATCGTATTAAGAATGTACTCAAATCCAAACTGTTTATTTTTTGACACATTTTTAAATTCATTTTTATTCTCAAACGCATCCAATTGGCAAGTTCTCTTATTCAGAAACTATATAATGTGTCATATTGGTTGATTTTTTGATAAAGGCTTCTGCCTTTATATTTCAAAAGATGCTGTTAAAGTGGGCATTTTGAACTGAATTTCCAGAAGCTAGTGCTGGAAACGAAAAAGAAAATGGTCATACTGAGATAATAATTGCTTCTAAATCAAGTTCTAATTAATTTATCGAAAAAAAAAACACAGGTCGCTTATAAATTTCTTCAAAAGATTACGTCATCAAGGATATTGTTTTTACTTTAAAAAATGAGTCTGAAAATGTGTCAGAAAATTTGAAGTTGTTGAGCCTGGAAAAATATTTTTTTTAATACCGCATTAACATGATTCTGATAAAACCAGTTCTTATAGAAATAGGAAATGAAAAACTCGTCAAAAGCGACCAGATAAAATTGTTAAACTGGGTTTATCTCTAATCTTGATTTAGTTTTTGTTGGTGAAATCAATACTTAACTTTGAAATCTACCTCCGCCTGTAGGCGGAGCCGGCTAGGATTTTTACTGTTGGGAACATTCCACGGAATGAGAAATCTAAACCAGTTTACTATATTTATTTTATCTTGTAAATATAGAGAGTGTATTTTTACATGTTATGTTTTAAAAGTTTTCCTCATTAAACTTGTTAGATTTTTTTTTTGCAGAAAACTATATTGGTAAACAATTAAGCAGATTGATTAATTAAACCAGTGGCGCTAACTTTTGTAAAATATTGGGTGGGCTTAACCATTTTAGGGTATAACTACAGGCCATTTTGCTTTCTTTGAAAGTATGGCAAAATGTGATATTTCAAGTTATGGTAAGTCAAATTAGAAAAAATTAAAGCAGAATGTAATTTTGCAATCATATAAGTTATATTTTCATATGAAGTCTTCTTTTTACGCCCTCTAATATTTACTATTATAGCATGGATATGACTACAAATTAAAATACAAATACTAAAAAAATAACAAAAATGACCATTCAGTGCAAATACACTAAATGCTTGGATTAATTCTACTATTTACCTAAACTACCGGAGTATTCGAAATAGAATGACGGCCATCTCTTTAACCTAGAAATATGTTTCGAATTACAAAAAGTATATAAATCAAGTATGATAGTTTCAGATTTGGAATTTATTTAACAAAGGTCTGCTTATACATTAAAATGCGAAATTTAATTTTATACGGCCTGCTTTTTGTATAACTTCTATTTAGAACTGTCGGATGTGGTAATTCTAAAACTTTCTTCTACCTCATAATTGTTAGTAATTCAAATTTCGCTAATCACAGTGCCGAAATAAAATGAAAATCTACGCCCATCATGAGGATTGTTAGGGTATTTCAATCCTCGATTTTTAAATGTTCGTTGAATAGCGTGCATTAAGAAGGCGATCATACGATCATACATAAGGCGTGCATTAAAAGCATTGCATTTTAAAAACAAATGATTGAATTTTGGCACCCACCTTATTAGACTCTGCAAAATTCCCACCTCAAAGAGCATAAAAGTGGCACGTGTTGGGCAGTATACATCCAAGCCCGTTAAGGACCTATGTATGTGAAAGTGTAACAGAATATGAAGTTTGATTAAATTCCATGCATTAGTTTTTGAGATATAGCTATCTCGAAAATCGTAAAAACTGCAGCAGAGCAGCGCCGTTTTTTATATGATTTAAACGAAAACCTAATGAGCATCAACTTATGTCAAGATCTAACATAATATGAAGTTTGATGAAATTCCGTGCTTTAGTTCTTGAGATATGACTATCGCTATAATCGTTTAAATCCTGAAAAATGAAGCATAGTAGAACCAACTGTTGGGGTGATTTACACCAAACCTAATCTGCAACAACTTATGTCAATGTCTAACTGAACCTGAAGTTTGATGAAAATCCGTGCTTTAGTGCTTGAGATAGAGGTATTCCAGAAATCGTGGAAAATGCAGCATAGATGTGTTGTCTGTGGGTAATTTACAACAAAACATAACCCGCATAAACTTATGTCAACTTCTAACTAAATCTGAAGTTTCATGAAAATCCGTACATTAGTTTTGAGATAGAGCTATTGCAAAAAATCTTGAAAAATGCAGCATAGCAACGCCACCTGTTGGGCGATTTACTCCAAAACAATGTGAATATATAACTGGATCTGAAGTTTGATGACGATCCGAGCATTAGTTCTTGAGACAGAGCTATTGCGAAAATTGTAAAAATTGCAGCATAGCAGCTTCAACTGTTTTGTGGTTTACACCAAAAACTAATCAGCACCAAATTATATAAGTTACTAACTGAATCTAAAGTTTTATTAAATTACGTCCATTAGTTCTTGAGATAGAGTGCCAATGCAAAATTTTTTTCACATACAGAGAGACAGACCTTTTCTAAAAATAGCCAAATCGTGTTCAGGACCTTCTAAAACGTATAAATCTGTCGAAACTTTTCACGGATCAAATACTTTCTTTTTGTAAAGATAGAAGAAAGTAAAAGTGGGAACATAGTTTGAAGAAGGACATTAAAAAAATTCTTTTATGGTCAAAATATACAGAGTTATGATACTTTAAATTTTATGAATTTTCAATATCTTCTGTCGCTTTCCGTATAGTAAGTATTTAGCGAATTTTTCTTTTAACAAAATGTACCCACTTATCCTTATTTAGCACGGAAAGATTCAGATATGATCTCCTAACAGCACATCTTCGAATACATGCATCACAAAGCATCCCTACAACGAATTTTTCATTTACGTTTGAAATATTAATTTGATTTAGCCTTTTCTGTAACATACGCTGTAAAAAAAAAATCTGTAATTCTACAGATGTAAAGTCACGGAAATCTGTATGCTTACTAAAAATTTTATCCGTACACTATACAAAAAATTGTAAATCTACAAAACTAGTTTTTGTAAAGCTATAGAAATCTGTAGCTTTACAAAAGAATCTACTAAAATTATAGTAATGCTACTAAAATCTTACCTGTAACCCTTGTTAAAGTTCCATAAAAAGTTCTAGGCATTCCAGTTTCCTAAAAAAATTCTTAGTAATCTTAGACTTTTTGATTTACGGTGCAAAAGTGTATCTGTTACATAAATTTTTGTTGCTGCGGTTGCATAAAACGTTCTAGGAACCTCAGTTTCCTAGAATCTTTTTTGTAACTTTACAAGTTTTTTTTTTTTTTTTTTTTTTTTTTTGCAGTGTAGTAGAATGCAAATTAAAAAAAAAAAAGTCCTTCCGGCCAGTGCCGGGAGGAAGAGGTAGCTTTCATATTCCTTATTTTAAAAAAGCCAACTTATATTATTCAAACACACGAAGCTCAATTAAGTGGAAACCGAATGTAGGAGATTCAATACTAATATTTATCAATACTAAATCATTATGAATGAGAATTTCGCGAAATTAGTCAGCTTTATCCAAGCTGCTTTTATTTAAAGTAACTTCATTTGGCTGCCAAATTCGGCGATTTCTTAAAGTGCCTGCCATTTTAAGACAAGATGGTGGATGAGGCTAACGAGTGAACTTGGTCGAGACCTTAGTAATTGCTGTGCACATGCTCACTCACATCGGAATCGGTTGATATATACGAGTGCTGTCGCAGGCAAAAAATCAGATTTTTCAAAATGTCACCCACGTTAGAAATTGAAACTGCTATATCTGAGCCATTTCTTAAGATAAAGACAAACAAAAAAAGCTCCTGAATCCTTATATCAAGGTCAAATACTTAAGAAAGAAACCTTTTTCAATTTCTAATTTTTTTGCACCTCACTTTAAATATAATTTTTTTAATTTAATGGCCGCCATTTTGAAACAAGATGGCTGATGAAGCTGGCCAGCGAACTTGGTCGAGATATTGATGTATACTATCCACATGCCTTCTTCCATCGAAATAGGCGAATACGTGTGGTATCGCGTGACAAATACAAGATCGTTTCAAAGTGTTAGCCATGATAGAAATTCAAAGTGCTATAATTCAACCACTTTTTAAGATATAAACAAAAGAACAAATTTTCAGAAACAAAAACTGCTGCAGAATCTTTGTATCAAGGCCAAACACATAAGGAAAAGGAAAATCTTTTTCATTTTCCAATTTTTTAATACCTCATTTTAAATTTTAAATTACATTTTTTTTTTTTTAAATGGCAACCCTTTTGAAACAAGATGGCGGATGAAGCTGGCCAACGAACTCGGTTGAGTTATTTGTATGTACTATGTACAGACCAAATTACATCCAAATCGGTTCATAAATACGTCTGTTATCACGTGGCAAAAATCAGGGCGTTTCAAAATGTCAGCCACGCTAGAAATTCAAAATGCTATAACTCAGCCAATTTTTAAGATATGGACAAAACAAAAACTTCTCCTGAATCTTTTTATCAAGGTCAAACACATAAGAAAAAATATTTTTTCAAATTTCAGTTTTTTGGTACCACATTTCAAATTTAAATTTTTCTTAAAATTTAAAATGGCCGCCATTTTTAAACAAAATGGCGGATGAAGCTGGCCAACGAACTCGGTCGAGACATTGGTCTGTACTATGTATAAACGAAGTTACATCCAAATCGGTTCATAAATACGCCTTTTATCGCGTGACAAAATTCAGGACGTTTCAAAATGTCAGCTTCGCTTGAAATTCAAAATGCTATAACTCAGCCATTTTTTAAGATATAGACGAAACAAAAACTGCTACGGAGTCTTTGTATAAAGGTAAAATACATAAGAAAAAAATATTTTTCCATTTTCAATTTTTTGGTACCACATTTCAAATTTAAATTTTTTTAAAAAATTTTAAATGGCCGCCATTTTGAAACAAAATGGCGGATGAAGCTGGCCAACGAACTCGGTCGAGACATTGATATGTACTATGTACACACCGAATTACATCCAAATCGGTTCATAAATACGAGAGTTACAGTGTGACATAAGTCAGATATATATATATATATATATATATATACAGGGTGATTCATAAAAGATGGGCAGAACTTTAAGGGGTTATAGTACACTTAAAGACAAATAATATTAAATAGGAGACTAAGGGTCCCAGACGTATTCCCAAGGAGATAGGGGGCATTAAAGTTTAGGGTCCGAAATTTCAAATGATTATAAAACATGGAAAAATTGGTCGATTCGTTTGCGGTTTTTGCAAAAAATTTTCTTTATGCCAGTATTTTCTTGAAATAAAATTTTAAAGTTCAATTTCAAAAAATGCCGATAGGGGACGCTTTAGACTTTGGAGTAACAAACAACTATTTTTTAACGTTATTTTTTGTATTTCTTTAAATGATTTCGAAAGCTTAGACTTAAACTTAAATTTTGATCTAAAAATCTGAGTCCTAACGAGTAGTTAAGTAGCGTAAACTGAAATTTGAAATTTGAAACCCTTCTCCCCCCAGAACAAAAATCAGTTATTCCCGATCTTTGTGTCGTAGATTAGGCTCTAACTACTGCCGCGTTTTGCTAAAATTATTCTTTATGTCAGTATTTTCTTGAAAATAAATTTTAAAGAAAATTTTCAAAAAATTCCGATAGAGGGCGCTTTAGACTTTGGAGTAACGAACAACTATTTTATACCGTTATTTTTTGTGTCTCATTAAATGCTTTCTAAAGCTTAGACTTAAATTTTCAGCCCAAAATCTGAATCGTTAGACGTGGTTAAATTTCTGGGGAGAGGGGTTTGAAATTTCTACTCCTGAGCACAGTTCAGTTTACCATGTCCACACATTGTGTGCTGTGATACGAGGTAAAAAGACACAAATTAGGATTATGTTACCAAAGCATATTTATTAACATGTAATTACAATAAATGTTCAAAATTGTGACCACCAGAGGTTATGCACGCAGAACAACGGCGAAGAATGGAACGGCCAACATTCGCGAAAACATCAGGCTTTTCGAGCACTTCCCCTACAGCGGCGGAAAGTCTGGCGACCAGTTCCTCGGGGGATTCAATGGGTGTCTCATACATAAGAGCCTTCAATCGTCCCCAAAAAAAGAAATCGAGGGGTGAAAGATCTGGCGAGCGAGCAGGCCAAGCAACAGGACCACCTCGACCAATCCATCTGTTCGGAAATGTGATGTCCAGATAGTTGCGGACGTCTCGTACGTAATGGGCTGGCGCTCCATCGTGCTGGAACCACATGACCCGCCGGATGCGTGGAGGAACAACGTTTAACAGGTCTGGCAGCACATGTTGCAGAAATGTGAGGTATGTTTTACCGTTGAGGCGTTCAGGAAGAAGGTAAGGTCCGATTAGGTGGTCTCCGAGGATTCCTGCCCAAACATTGATGGAAAAGCGTCTCTGATGAGCATGTGGATACGTAGCATGTGGATTGACATCCGCCCATACATGTGCATTGTGTGTGTTAAATGTACCTTCACGTGTGAAGGTACATTCATCGGTGAAAAGCACAGTTCGTCCAAAATGTGGATTTAGCGCGTTCTGCTGCAGAAACCAGCGGGCGAATTCAATACGATTTGGATAATCCCCTGGAGACAGTTTCTGGACTCGTTGCACATGAAACGGGAGCAAATGTTCATCCTTCAGTACCCTCCAAGTCATGGACTGTGAGGTATCCACCTGCCTAGCCACTGTTCGTGTACTTGTACTTGGCTGCGCCGCTACTACATCCAGAATGGCTTCTGCAACAACTACTGATTCGTCCTTTTTTGCACGACCTGCATTCGACCGGGAAGCGAGAAATGATCCCGTCTCACACAACTGTCTGTGCAAGCGCTCGAAAGTTTTGCGGTTAGGCAACCGCCTGTTGGGAAATCGCTCTCCGTACATTCGTTGTGCCTCTGCACCATTTCCATCTGCCGCTCCGTAAATTAAATGCATCTGAGCCTTTTCCTTATTCATGAAGGGCACCATCTTCCGATTCATTACTACAGCGACTTACACTTGACTCACCGTTCAGTGGTTTTTATGCCTGAATCGTGTCGAAATTTTGCATACGTGTTCTTCTTCTTCCCCATTTGACATTTGCATACTTCCTGTTTCCTTCTTCACCCGGTGACTAGCGTCAGGAATGGAGCTTTAACGTTTGCATGAGCGACGTTTCCAACTGTGCCAGTGCCTTTATGAGTGAATTCCGACTATGCAGTCCTTGACGAAAGTTGTATTTTTGCCTCGTATCACAGCACAGAATCGTTGGGCATGGTTAAGTAGTGCAAACTGAACTATGTTCAGAAGTTGAAATTTGAACCCCCTCCCCTCGCTACTGAACCACGCTCAGCGATTCAGATTTTGAGCTGAAAATTTAAGTTTAAGTCTAAGCTTTAGAAAGCATTTAATGAGACACAAAAAATAACGGTATAAAATAGTTGTTCGTTACTCCAAAGTCTAAAGCGCCCTCTATCGGAATTTTTTGAAAATTTTCTTTAAAATTTATTTTCAAGAAAATACTGACATAAAGAATAATTTTAGCAGAACGCGGCAGTAGTTAGAGCCTAATCTACGACACAATGATCGGGAATAACTGATTTTTGTTCTGGGGGGAGAAGGGTTTCAAATTTCAAATTTCAGTTTATGCTACTTAACTACTCGTTAGGACTCAGATTTTTAGATCAAAATTTAAGTTTAAGTCTAAGCTTTCGAAATCATTTAAAGAAATACAAAAAATAACGTTAAAAAATAGTTGTTTGTTACTCCAAAGTCTAAAGCGCCCCCTATCGGCCTTTTTTGAAATTGAACTTTAAAATTTTATTTCAAGAAAATACTGGCATAAAGAAAATTTTTTGCAAAAACCGCAAACGAATCGACCAATTTTTCCATGTTTTATAATCATTTGAAATTTCGGACCCTAAACTTTAATGCCCCCTATCTCCTTGGGAATACGTCTGGGACCCTTAGTCTCCTATTTAATATTATTTGTCTTTAAGTGTACTATAACACCTTAAAGTTCTGCCCATCTTTTATGAATCACCCTGTATATATATATATATATATGGATATATATATATATATATATATATCAATTTTGAACGGAAGGTGGTTTCGGCGTCTGGGGGTCATGATCGATGAAAATATACCAAAATTTTTTGAAATCGCTTTCCTCCGAACGGCTGCAATAGGTAGCTTTTTGTAAAGAAAGCTACCTAAAATTGTCTTTTCCGTAGGGATAAGATGTCAATATTTACACACTTTGCTATTTTATTAAGATGCTAAAATCAGAGAAAAAATATTTCTATGCTGAAACCTGGTGCATTGTGGGATTCTGTGCAAGTTTCACAGGAAAACTGAGTTCTTCATACATACGCTTACATTCGCTCTTCCTTTATAAGTCGAAGTGGCCATTTAAAGCTGTATGAAAAAGAATTTTTTTCTACAACTCGAACTATCTGACACATTCAAATATGTAAAAAGCTTGAGATTTGTAGGCAAATTTTGAAGTGATTTGAAATCGAATAGCGTTTTTTATTTTAAAAAATGTATTACGTCTTTAGCTATAATTGATGGCTGTCTCATGACGACCATGCCTAAGCTGATGCATGTTGAAAATTGTCTTAAACCGTTTTGACAGCCTTTTTCAACGTTGAATAATGAAAGCACATTTAGTGTGTTTAGGATGAAAAATGACTGTGTGAATGAGACAGAAAATAGCAAGTCTGTACGTTTATTCGGTAATTTAGACTATAAAGTGTAAAAAGGACGAATTTTTTAATGGTATTCACAGAGAATTTCTCTGCACAGTATATCTATATATTAAAACAATTATCATACCCATATGATAGAGACAGTAATATTAAAACTGAATTATGACTGATCAGATTAAGGGAATACTGGCACCTCGTACCATACTGTCAGGAGGCGATGCTCTTTAGGTGCGTTCGTAATTAATAAATAAGTATTACCTACAGTCGTCGTCTGTTCCGCCCGTCTGTCTATTTGTCCGCATATAACAGCGTAAAAACTACCTAATCAAATGGTTTGAAATTTAATATATATACCTAATCGATGCAGAATTTTGTCGAGTCATTTCAAATTTTATGAAAATCGTATCAAAACTTAAAAAGATATTGATAAATGTTTTCTTCATTCCATTAAATCCTATTATACGTAATCATTTCAATGGTATCCTATGATAGGTAATGATTATAATTTGGCATGGTGATGGCGTCCTATTATTTCCGTATTACTGAATTAAATATATAAAATCGTAATAAATTTTGTATTAATGCACTTTTGCATAAGAGTGCAACAGCTATTGTTCCAAGATCTGAATATGTATAAAACTAGTTATAGTATGAACGCACCTCATTTGTTTTGTCACGTTTTACATACAATTGACGACTTGTTTACATATCCAAGTTTTGTTCCCCCATTCCTTGCCACCTTATTCTGAGTGTATTCTATTTGTATTATGTTTGTTAGTCACGCTCTGGGATGCGAAATTTAGCGCACATTTTTGTATGCAGAAAAAGACTATTATCGAAAAAAAAAAAAAGAGGCTCCCGTTTACAATTCTTAAATATAAAGGAACATTGTGTGAACAGTTCACTTGTTCCCAAAACTCACCCTTTGAGCAACACATTTCAGTCACCTAAGCGCTTTATGGATGTCAAAAACCATTAAGATAAGGCGGTTCTCAAACTATGTGGAATTCAAGGTATGGCTAGGAGGGGACATCCCCCCCCCCCCCCCAGGAGCAATGAGATGTCTTCCCGGAAGATTTCAGATTTTGTGTTTGTAATGGTCGAAAAGTGCATTTTCCCCCCGGGATCTCTATAATGTCCCCCTCGGAGCAACAGAAATCCCTCCCGGAGAAAAGTGTCTGATTTCAACACTGTTCTCAAATACACTGCTCAACAACGCGAATCTTTCTGACACACTTTCCGATTCATTTTTAACCCTTTATGTGCTGAATTATAAATTCATGAAAATTTTATATTCTAAAGCATTTTTCGTGAATTGTTACAT
Source organism: Maratus speciosus (assembly GCA_963932465.1). Classification (NCBI taxonomy): domain Eukaryota; kingdom Metazoa; phylum Arthropoda; class Arachnida; order Araneae; family Salticidae; genus Maratus; species Maratus speciosus. Next base: position 444,453,313 of record OZ010789.1, read on the forward strand.
TAGATGATTTACATATCATTTAATAAATTTTAGAAGGTTTTTAGAAAGACTAAAAGATTTAGAAGGATTAATTAAAATTGAATTTGTAAGGATTTTGTGCAATATTTATAACCCCACACAAATCTTTTATTTTAAATATTTTTCTTAGTATTTTGTAGAATTAGGAGATGTACAAATATAATGTTCTTACAATAGAAATATAGAAATATTTCTGAATTGAAATATTCCCCTCCCCTCCCTCCAACGCCAAGAAAAAGATGCAAAGGCAAAAGAAATCATCCTTTTAAAAATATTTATGTTTTGTGTAACCAATAATGCTTTTGGAGCAAGATAAAGTAATATATCTATAACTCATTCTAAACTGTATTACAACTAATCGATGTATTAAATGAATTTTATAGCAAGCTATTTTAAAGTCACTTATATGTACCGTTAGTAGATAAGGGTTAAACATAAAAGCACAAAATTTTCAGATCTGACAATTAAATCGATTTCGAACCGAAGTGAGTGTCCCATTATTTGATAAACAAATTACTTATTGAGTTATAAGTAATTTTTGTCACGTTACAACCTGTTTTTCTCCTCTCTTGCGGTTTCGTGTCCGGAAATTCGGTTCAAAACGCCCACTCAGACAGTTTATATTAAATATTTTCCCCCTTTACCAAAAAAAAAAAAAAAAAAAGAAAAGAAAAGAAAAAAAGAAAAAAAAGAAAACGTCTTTCGATTACACTTTTTGTGAATAGCAACACCTGCTAATTTCACGCATTCCCAAACAAAAATTAATTTAAAAATGTGTCAGGAAGTAGCCCCTTTTGGATCTGTGAACGTCCATAAATGGTGATTGACACACACTCACTAAGGAATTTACCAAACTTCACCTCCTTGATACTCACTGGTAAAATATGAAGACATTTCTTTTTTGAGAGAAAATTAATTTTACCTGTTTTAAAATTGGGGGAAGGAGGTTATATTCTCCAGTGTGTCTGTTACTTCTATCCTTACCATATTTTCAAACACAATGATTTTGAGAATGTCGGCGGTAATTTTTTTTTGAGAGATTGAAAAATAAAAATATAAAGAATGTGAATAATAAAAAATGGGTGGCTTGGAAGAGCAAATAATTGTTGGGTTCGGGCCCATGGTCCCACATACACTGGCGCCACTGCAAAATTCTTATGCTTTCCTAATTTGCAAAAAAAACAAATTTCTAGTAACAATTTTAGCAACATACAAAACTAAAAAACCCTGCCGACCCGGCCTACAGGCAGAGGTAGATTTCGAAGTCAAATATACTAATTTCACAAACAAAAACTAAATCGTGATTAGAGATAAATCCACTTTAACAATTTTATCTGGCCGCTTTTGACGAGTTTTTATTTCATTTTTATATAATAGCTGGTTTTATCAGAATCATGTTAGGGCGGTATTAAAAAAAAAATACTTTTCCATGCTCAACAAATCGAAATTTTCTGGCATAATTCCAGATTCATTTTTAATAATAATACTAATAAAAAAAGAAACTTGCTGACGTGCTTTTTGAAGAGATTCATAAGCGACCTGTGATTTTATTTTTTGTTCAATTAATTAAAACTTGATATATAAACAATTATTTTCTCAGAAGGAGAATATTTTTCGTTTCTAACACAATCGCTTCGGGAAATTCCGTTCAAAATGCCCACTTTGACATCATTTTTTGAAATATATTCTGCCTCTATCAAAAAATCGATCATTACGGTACATTATATAGTCTATGAATAAGTAAATCTATCAATTAAATGCGTTTGAGAGCAAAAATGAATTTAAAAATGAGCCAGAAAATAAGCAGTTTGGATTTGAGTGCATCCTTAATAAACAATGATTTTTCCAACACAATCCGTTTCGGTATATTCGGTTCAAAATGTCCTTTTTAACAGCATTTTTAAAAATATCTTCTGCCTCTATCAAAAAAGCGACTAGTACATTATATAGTTTCTGAGTAAGAAAACGTACCAATTGGAAGCCTTTGAGAGCAAAAATTAATTGTAAAATGAGTCAGAAAATAAGCAGTTTGGATTTGAATACACCCTTACTAAGATGATTTTTTTCTTCAACCGCTATGTATTTTTAATTTGTTTTTGCTGTAAGAATTGGTCCTATTCAAATCTTGTCCATATAGATGTCGTAGACAATATTAAGAAGATATATGATAAATTCATGGGGATTTTATATCTTTTGAATTGACGGAGTTATGGATTTTTTTCTTCTTCAAACTCCCTTTTTGTTTTCGTTTTAATTTTTTTTTTTTTTTTTTTTTGGTACGAATTGGCCTTATCAAAAACTAGTGAATATAAAAGTTGTAGATAATGTTAAGGAGATTTATAATAAAATTAATTACATTTGATATCTTGAGAATTGACGAAGTTATGAATTTTTTTCTCCCAAAAACCCTACTTTTGCGCCCCTTGAGCCCATTTTTAACTTTATCAAAAATCTATTAAAGATACTTTTTTGGCCCTATTTTTAGAAGTAATAAAAACTTTAAACTGATTTGATATGTACAAAAATTAAGAAGTTATGGGAGGTTTTCTGTTTTCACAAAATCCCACCCAATTTCCATCCCCTTGGTCCGATTTTGCCCATTAACGAACTTGACCAAGATTTTATGCCAATTGATTTTATGTATCAGTTTGGAAGAGATTGGTGCAGAATTAAGAAAGTTTTCGTGTCCAGAAGAAAGTTATATACATATATATATATATATATTAGGGTGGTCCTTAAAAAATTAACTTTTAAAATTTCTATGAGGCACCCTCCTATTTTGTTCTATGTATAAAATAAAGACCTCCACAAAAATTTCAAAATTTTAAAACATTTTTTAGGGGTCGCTACCAAGGTTTGAATTTTTTTTTTCAAATTAAAAATTGACATATTTTATAATCTAATAATATATTATTAATACTAATCCATAGTCATTGCCAAATGGAATCATGGTATGATACTAGGCTGTAAAGACTGTCTTTTGTTTCAAGTTTCAATATATTTACACAACCTATTGTCCGAACACAGTCTGGAGTATATCATGTCTACACTCTATTTCACCTGAACTTGGCCCCATTGTGAAAGGTAGAGAATCTAACATTCCGCCTTGAAAAATAGTTCTCCGTTATTGTTTAATCTTAAATAGCTAAAATGCATAAAAAATTATAAGAAAATGTTTATAAATTATAGAAATTGACTTTTTGATATTCGTAAAATGTCGTACTTAATGGACATATTCGTATCTGAAGACGAGCAAGCAAAGGCCAAATCTTAAAAAAAGAGTTTTCGGCAAGCGTTCTTTTGACTGTTCACTGGGATTGCAAAATTTTAGAAGACATTTCAGGATCTGAAACTGTAGACAGATTACCCATTATTGTTTCAGGTAAAGGTATTGACCAATTCCTTGTTGTTCCAAAACTTCAATCAGGATAGTTCAAGAGGCAATAGCTTCTGCTGGTAACGTAATATTGGAGTCGTGGGGAGTACTGAGCAAGTAAAATGTATGATTTTTGATATAGCCTTTGTTAATACCAGATTATCAAGAAAAGCTTGTGTTCTTCTGGAGCAGAACATGAACAAAGAAATGATTTGGATTGCCATCATCATAACCTTGAAATACTCTTTTTGTTCTTTATCTTTTGAATGAAGTTTATTGTATTCCTCCATGAGTGCTATATAACTTTCGGCTACATCATTAACAAGTTTGACTGAAGTCGCTAGTGCCTTACATGTCTTGTAGGATTCATTTTTATTCCTATTAGCTGCATCTGTTTCAAAAAAGTCTAAAGGTAAATCCATAATTAAAAAAAAAACCCAGAGTGCTGTTTGTTAGAAAATCTTGCAAGCTATTTTGGAGAATGACATCAGGATCAGCCCGTGTACGTTTCAAAGGTTCATAATTTTCTTCATTTTTCAAAGCATGCACCATTTTTCTTTTATTTTCAAAAAAGACATTGTCATCGAAAAATGCAAAAGCAACTAGTTCTGTGAAGTACAGAAATGTCCTAGGAATTTCTGCAAAGCACACAAAGAAATTATTTCATTTACATTTTCGTCTTTTTTCAAGTTCTTCGGGAGCAATAAATCATTGGGCCTGATACAAGTGTGAATGTAGATTTTCACAAAAAACAAGAAAACTTGACGAACTCCAGATTTTTTCTACTTAGAGAGTTTAAACTGATCTCTAAATAAATAAATCTTGAGCAAGTACATCACCTTCACCATTCATGAAGCCGAATGCAATCCCCACCTGGAGCTCTAATGTAAACACCTCTTTCGGGTACTGCTCCTAAGAAAATGATGGCAAGGTCTATCGGTTTCTTGTAATCGTCCATTGGTTGAAAATCTCTAAGATGATTTTGAGCAAATTCTGTAATTTCGGAAGCATTATGTGTTATTTTTTTCATTGATTAAATTGTCAGTTATGAAAGTCTGAAATATGCCATAATCGATAGACATCCACGAAATTTTAAATCGTTGGAATAATGGTATGTCCGGTCCGCTTGAAACTCCGAGAGACTTAATAACAACTTCCTCAAGCATAATTTAAAGGATGTGATGATTGCAAGCCAAACCATTTCTTTGTTCATATTCTAATCCAGAACAGCTCAAGCTGCTCTTGATAAACAGGTATCAACAAAGGTTATATCAAAAGTCACACATTTTACTTGCTTATAATCTCCACAACTCTAATGTTTCGTTAACAGCAGGAGCTATTGCCTCACTTGTTCCTGATTGAAATTGTGGAACAGCTATTTAAATGGTCAGTACCTTTACGTGAAACAATAATGGTTAATCTGTCTACAGTTTCAGATCCTGAAATGTCTTCTAAAATTTTGCAATCCCAGTGAAACTTTAAAGGAAAGATTTCCGAAAACTTTTTTTTTAAGTTTTGGGGCTCTGATACGAATGATAGGATACTCTTCGATACGATACTCTTTGATACAAATACGGCCATTTAATATGATATTTTACTAATATAAAAAAATCAAAATCTATAATTTATAAACATTATCTTATAAATTCCTACGCATTTTAGATATTTAAGATTAAAAAATAACGGAGAACTATTTTTCAAGGCGGAATGTTAGATTCTCTACCTTTCACAATGGGGCCAAGCTCAGGTGAAATAGAGTGTAGACATGAAATACTCCTGACTGTGTTCGGATAATAGGTTGTGTAAATATATTGAAACTTGAAACAAAAGACAGACTTTACAGCCTAATATCACACCACGATTCCATTTGGCAATGACTATGGATTTGTATTAATAATATATTATTAGATTACAAAATATGTCAATTTTTAATTTAAAAAAAAAAATTCAAACCTTCATAGCGACCCCTAAAATATGTTTTAAAATTTTGAAATTTTTGTGGAGGTCTTTATTTTATACATAGAACAAAATAGTAGGGTGCCCCATAGAAAATTTTAAATTTAATTTTTTAAGGACCTCCCTAATATATATATAAAGTTTTTTACTGAGGGTGGTTTTGGGTTCTAGGGGTCATGATAGGTGTAGATCTGCAAAAAGTTTCAGAAATTCCAACATAGGAACGATCCCAATAGGTAGTATTTCATACGAAATCTACCTAAAATGTGAGTAAAAAGATTTTCGACTGGAGTAATAAATTTTTAATAAGTGTATACCGAAAATTATTAGAATGAAAAAGCTTGAGTTTTGTAACGAACACAATCCTTCTCTGCTACTTATGTTTTTTTCCTTCTTTCAGATAAAATTTTGAAATATGAATACAGAAAATAACTCAAAAGTTCAGGTGGAAGAACAAACATTTTTCTTTGAAAAAGGACCTTTACCAGTGGTGAAAACAGCCGATGTTGTATTTAAATCAAGTAATTTACAAAATAATGGAATAAAAGATTACAAACTTTCAAAGGATAATGCCGATTTGGTAAGAATTTTGGAACTTTTTGCTATTTTCCATTTGTCAATCGACTGACGACAAAGAAAAATCCCATTCAAATACCCCAATATCAATAGAATGTAAAATTAACTGAATAAAAAAATTACGGAATTTAAATCTAAGAGTAGAAAGACAGCAAAAACAGCACATGTGATGTTTGTCGACTTATTTAAATTCTGCATTGAAGAAAGAAATCTAATATCCTTCTTTCAGCGGTATATTACTTTCCCTGAAGTTTTTTGTATTTTTTCACGCTGGTTATTTCCGATAACAGATTATATTAGGACATAAGACATCTACTATCGATCTTGATAAATAAAGTTGTATTAGAAGGCCCAATACACAAAAAGTATTCGTGTAAATGATCTTGTTTATTTAAAATTTCAGGAACACCGAAAATTCTATGAGAAAACCATGCTGTACAAATTACAACATTTTTACTTTCTTCTATCTTCAATAGAAGAAAGTATTGTAATCGAAATTTTTTTCGACTTCCGGTTTTCGACGGATTTGCATGTTTTAGGGGTCAGAGATTCCAAAAAACATGTTTATAGAAAATGTCTGTCTGTCTGTGTGTCCGTCCGTCCGTCTGTCCGTCTGTCCGTCCGTCCGTCTGTCCGTCTGTCCGTCTGCCCGTCTGTCTGTCGCCATTGTACCATCAAAAAGTGTATGAAGTTATATATAGAATTAAACCAAAATTTTATTATAAGTTTTTGGCTATGGCAAGCAGGTCCTCCCGGAACTTGGAAAAAATTCGCCGGTAGGGGGCGCTGATATAACAATTTTTGTGCGATTTTGAATATTGTACCATCCAAAAGTGTATGAAGTTATGCATAGAATTGAACCAAATTGTTAGTTTAAGTTTTTGGATATGACAAGCAGGTCCTCCCTGAATTTGGAAAAAATTCGCCGGTAGGGGGCGCTGTAAATGCGTTTTTTGTGCGATTTTGAATATTGTACCATCGAAAAGTGTATAAAGTTATGCATAGAATTGAACCAAATTTTTAGTTTAAGTTTTTGGCTATGGCAAGCAGGTCCTCCCTGAATTTGGAAAAAATTCGCCGGTAGGGGGCGCTGTAATAGCGATTTTTGTGCGATTTTGAATATTGTACCGTCCAAAAGTGTATGAAGTTATGCATAGAATTAAACCAAATTTTTATTTTAAGTTTTTGGTTATGGCAAGCAGGTCCTCCCTGAATTTGGAAAACATTCGCCGGTAGGGGGCGCTGTAATAGCGATTTTTGTGCGATTTTGAATATTGTACCGTCCAAAAGTGTATGAAATTATGCATAGAATTGAACCAAAAAAAAAAATTAAGTTCTTGGCTATGGCAAGGAGGTCCGCCCTTAATTTGTAAAAAAATCGCTCGTAGAGGGCGCTGTAATAGCGATTTTTGTACAATTTTTGTGCCATTTTGAATATTGTACCGCCGAAAAGTGTATGAAGTTATGCATAGAATTGAACCAAATTTTATGTGTTTATTTTTGGTCATGTCACGAAGGTCCTCCCTGAATTTGGAAAAATTCTGCCGGAAGGGGGCACTATAATTGCGATGTCTGTACCATTTTTATTATTGTACCATCGAAAAGTGTATAAAATTATCCATATAATTGAACCAAATTTTTTATGCATGTTTCTGGCTATGGCAAACAAGTCCTCCCTGAACTTGAAAAAATTCCGAAAGAAGGGGGCGCTATAATTCCGATCTCTGTGCCATTTTCATTATTGTACCATCGAACAGCGTATAAAATTATGCATATAATTGAACCAAAATGTTTGTGCTTGTTTTTGGCTTTGGCCAACAGGTTCTCCTTGAATTTGGAAATATTGCGCGGTAAAGGGGCTCCGTGCTAGCGATTTTTGTATACTTTTCTTGATTTTCGTAGTTCTATTGTGCATCGGCGGTTCATGCAGCGGCGGGAACTCGCTTCCTGCTATGACGGCTATTCGCAAACAGCTGATAACGACAGAATAAGGAAAAATTAATAATTTTAACAAATATCATGATATAGATTAACTCGTTTTTAGTCCGTTTAATTGACTTGAGCAGAAATTTAAGAATTTAAGATGAAAATCAAAGTTGGTATAGTATTGAACTAATAATATTGAAGTATTAACATGTGTAACTAGGTTTTGAAATATTAAGATGTATAAGATAGAAGAAAGTTTTGGGATTGGCACATCCAACTAGTTTTCTGTACAATGGTAATATATTATTTTTAAATAGCATCAAAGATTATGAATATATAGCTTAGAGAATTTTTTCGCTTTTAACCCGGAGTTATAGTGATCGGTGAATTAAAACATGAACAGAAGAACAGTGCCCCGTTTTTTTTAAATTTAAAATTAGATCAACATATACATTTTTAATCATTAAATTCAATTTTAATAAAAAGAAAAGTGCCCAGTTAAACTGATGGCATTGAGCTCACAGGCTATTGACACTAATTGTATATTATACTCTTATTCCAAAGATTAATTCCCCCTCCCAAAAAGATGAAGGGGTACTAGCCCCCCGTTCCCCACTTTAAACTTAACCAATGAACCTCCAAATCTAATCAGGGAAGCACCTTAACATAATAAACCGGTATTCCAAATTTGAAGCAAATCAGATAATTCTGCATGAAAAAAACATTCGCTAAATTAAGGAAGGGGGGGTCTAACCCCCTTTCCCCACCTTTATACTTAACTAATGAACCTCCAAATCTAATTACGAAAGCTCCTTATCAGAATGAACATAGAAAAAAAAAATTAAAGCAAATTGGATAATTCTGCAGGAAAATCCATTTATCTAAATTAAGGGGATGGTTCTAGCCCCCCCCTTTCCCTTTTTTACTTTCTTCTATCTTGACAAGAAGAAAGTATTGGTTTCATGAAAATTTTCGAATTCCAGTTTTCGACGGATTTACAGGTTTTATGGGTCAGAGATTCCAAAAAACATGTTTTTACAAAATGTCTGTCTGTGAGTCTGTCTGTCTGTCTGTCCGTCTGTATGTGACACAAATTTTGTGGGTGCTGTATCTCAAGAACTAATGCACGGAATTTAATAAAAAGTTATATCAGGTAGTCCCTGATATAGATTGGTGCTGATTAGTTTTTGGTGTAAATCACAATGCAGGTGGTGCTGCTATGTAGCATTTTGCAGGATTTCCGCAAAAGCTCTATCTCAAGAACTAATGCACGGATTTTTATAAAACTTCATATTCTGTTAATCCATGATATGAATTGGTGCTGGTAACATTTTGGTGCAAATCGACCAACAGATGGCGCTGCTATGCTGCATTTTGCAGCATTTACACGATATTCGTAATAGCTCAATCTCAAGAAATAATGCACGGATTTTCATCAAACTTCAGATTCAGTTAGTGTTTGACATGAATTGACGTTTTGCTCCTTGTGGTGTAAATCTCTCAACAGGTGGCGCTGCTATGCTGCATTTTTTTTTAGATTTCCGCAATAGCTCTATCTCACGAACTAATGCTTGGGTTTTCAACAAACTTCAGATTCAGGCATACCTGGATATGAATTAGTGCTGTTTATGTTTTGGTGTAAATCACTCAACAGGTGGCGCTGCTATGCAGCATTTTTCACGATTTCCACAATAGCTCAATGTCCAGAACTAACGCACGGATTTTCATCAAACTTCAGATTCAGTTAGTCCTTGACATGAATTGATGTTTTGTACCTTTTCGTGTAAATCGCTCAACAGGTGGCGCTGCTGTGCTGCATTTTTTGTGATTTCCACAATAGCTCTAGCTCCAGAACCAATGCACCGATTTTCATCAAACTTCAGATTCCAGTATACCTTAATATGAATCAGTGCTGCTTGTGTTTTGGTGCAAATCGCTCAACAGGGGACGCTGCTATGCTGCATTTTTCAGAATTTCCCCTACAGCTCTATCTCAATAAATAATGCACGAATTTTCATCAAATTACAAATTCAGGTATACTTTGATAGGAATTGGTTCTAAATTGATGTAATTTCTTTTACTATTTAAATGATTTAATTGACGTGATTTATATAGAAGAAAGTTTTGTGATGGCCACAACATACTAGTTATACTTAACCAATGAAACTCCAAATCCAATAAAGAAAGCACCATATCGCAATAAACCGGCATATCAAATTTGAAGCAAATCGATTAATTCTGCATGAAAAACCCATTTATTTAAATTAAGGGGGTCTAGTCCCACTCCCCCTTGAAACTTAACCAATAAACCTCCAAAATTAATTAAGGTAGCTCCTTAGCATAATAAACTGGGCTACCAAATTTGGAGGAAATCGAATAACTCTGCATGAAAAACCCATTTATCTAAAGTAAGGGGGGGGGTCTAACCCCCTTTCCCCCCTTTATACTTAACTAATGAACCTCCAAATCTAATCAAGCCAGTTTCTTAACATAGTAAACCGTTATACAAAATTTGGTGCAAATCGAATAATTCTGCATGAAAATCCCATTTATTTAAATTAAGTGTGGGGGGTGTGTCTAGCCACTCTTTCCCCCTTTATACTTAACTAATGAACCTTCAAGTCTAATCAAGGCAACTTCTTAACATAATAAACCGGTATACCAAATTTGGAGAAAATCGAATAATTCTGCATGGAAAACTCATTTATCTAAATAAAGGGGGAGGTCTAACCCCGCTTTCCTCCCTTTATACTTAACTAATGAACCTCCAAATCTAATCAAGGCAGCTTCTTAACATAATAAACCGGTATACCAAATTTGGAGCAAATCGAATAATTCTGCATGAAAAACCAATTTATCTAAATTAAGGGGAGGAATAGCCCCCTTTCCCTCCTTTATACTTAACCAATGAACCCCCAAAACTAATCAGGGAAGCGCCTCATCAGAATGAACTTAGAAAAATTTTTTGAAGCAAATCGGATGTTTCTATCAAGAGTTATCGCGTTACGTACATACATACATACGTACGTACATACATACAGAACCGGCGGGCACATTAACTCTCAGGCTTTAATAGCCTGTGAGCTAAAAATTGATGCATTTCTACATAATAGAAGCTGAGGTAGAGCTATAATGTTCATCGCAAAAAGAATAGGGCTATATTCCGTAAACGGGTCCACAGCCAAATTATGTCGTGAAAAATGAAAGATTCTGGCAACAATTTGGTTAAAAGTGTCTGAGAGTTACAAGAATGGAACGGACAATACTGCAAACCATGCGGCTAAATTGGATCAATTGCAGATGGAGCCGATTAGGAGTCTTTCCCCAAAGCACACAATAACAGAACGGCTTGTTGATTGAACAAGGTCAAAACTGAATCAGCATTCCTTTATGCCAGGTCTAACGGTTCCGGCCCAAGGGGCCCGGTTCAAATCAAACAATAAGAAAACCATTAATAATTCTCCCCCACCTCGCATCGGGAGAAAAACTAATCCTTTCTTTGAAATAGTGGATTTGCCTCGGGATGATCCATATAAGCATCCATTTTGTTGCCTGGATGGAGTGGAATTGGGTTTTTTAATTTATGTATCAGGTACACTTATGGGCACGCACATGTTCAAGAAATATGCGCCAATTCAGCTAATGTGTTAGTACTACGTATGCTTCTCTAATAAAAGGGACTCATTCTGTAATCTTTCTGAGAGAATTTTTTTTTTTCTTTTCTGATACTTTTTCTTTGTAAATAACTATATGCGTTAACTAAGTGCTATCTATTTTCATATGGTGATAAATTTCATAAATAAATGGTACACTATCAAGTAAATCTGAAGATATTAAAGTGCAGTCGAACAAAAGAAAGAAAGAAGGAAAGAGATACATTTTAATCACCCCATTGTACAATAATAAAAAAAAGGAATAGGCAGTTTTCTAGTTCCGATTCTTTAAACAACACCGACTTCATTGGTGTCAGATCTTTAATCATACAATAGTCAATTATTTGTTACTATATAAGCTTTTAAAAGCACAAAGGCTGTTTGCTCTTTTCCAAAATGCATTTCAGTTGAAAGTGGAATAATCTGGAAGCACTTTTAAGCAAATGTCAACTTCATGTCATTCATCGGATTGTTCCGACAACCTCTCAATGTGGCAAATATTGCTGTCGTTAGTTTATTGACACGCGATTAATAAATAGCGACTTATAAGCTTACAAAGGGTTTCAAATGCTTTTCTTGGAGAATATAGCAAAAACAAAATTTCACTTCCGGCTGTAAATTCTTAAATCTATAACCTAAATACCCCAAGAAAAAAAGAAAAGGCTAATTAAAAAAGCAATACATTTCTTTAAAATGTACTTCAAAACAGTAATGTGGCATGAATTGCCAAATATAATGAGGAAGGGTGAAACGAAGTTAATTTTCTCTCTATATATATGAAATATTTTTTAGATAAAAAAAAAAAAATTGATTCAGTTGATTTTTGATTCAGTTATCTGTACATAAATTTACACACGTACAAATCTGTATAAATCATGTATTCTTCTACATTAACAACATTCATTTGTCACGTATTTTTTAGTCACCGTAAGTACGTCTTTAAAAAACTAAAAATATGCGATTTTTTTTTTTTTCAATGCAGATGCAATCTTCTGTTAAGCATGCGATAATAAAACATATATATTGATTAAGCACGTTTTAGTCGAATATAGTTTAATTGAATATTCTGTATCATATAAATATATCAAACTGTAATGCTAAAATAATCTGTATCATATAAATATAACATAAACTATAACGCTAAAGTTTTATTATTTTCATAATAATGCAGTACTTAGCATTATATGCTAAATAATTAGTATGAAAATAATTAAGAGCACAAGCGAAAACTGATAAAAGTGAAAACGAAGCATTTTTTTCAAACTCAGTTTAGAACTTAAAATTTTGAAACGAAAAAACTCATAGATTAAATCAACAATTCAGTGTGTAAACCAAACATTTCAACTAGAGATCGACCGAAAATTCGGTTTCGTTCTCGTTTTTGGCTCAAAATTGGAGTTTTGTTTTCGGCGAAAATGTTGCCAAAAATTCGGCCTCACTGAAACTCGTCCGAAATTATTTTTATTCCAAAAAGTCTCGTTTCTTCCTTTGGAAATTTTCAATATAACTCATTGATTTGAGCTGTATCGGCTCAAATGAGACACTCTTTATTTATTGCTGTGTATTTCACTGTTTATAATTATCAGTCATGACTGACTCAACATGTGAAATAAATTATAAAGCAAGTAATACATGCATGACTAAACTTTGAAGACGCTTTTCACAAGCTCATTAAAAGCTGCAGACTTAACAGTAATAGATTTGAAACCGCAGAAGTGTTTCGAATACCCGTTGAATATAGTATAACGGAATAATATTACTATATTACAGTATAACAGATTATCATTTACAAAAATCTTTGTAAAAGGTAAATCGAGGTATGTATACCTAAAACATTTTTTAATTAGATGAAATTCATATAATTAGAGAGTGATTTAATTATATTTTATTTTATATGAAAATAAAAAGTTTTGGCCAGAGGCACAGAGAGCCAACTATGGCCACACGTATAATAATTACACGTATAATACACTTAAAAGTTAACACTTTCAAAACACTAAATAAAATTCTAAAAGTCTAAAACTTACAAGTTTCAGCTACCCTGTGGCCATCATCAGGTCTTACTTCAGTTAAAAAGAGAAAAATACTTATTAGTTTGTAGAATTCAAAAGTTTACTTTTGAAACTTGTAGGTTTTAGACTTTTAGAATTGTATTTAATGTTTTGAAAGTGTTAACTTTTAAGTGTATTATACGTCTTTTAATAAATCTTTTTAATTATATTTGTGCGTTAATTTCAAAACATAATAATCCTTCAATTTATTTAATTACACATATAATTAATCAATAATTATGTATGCATTAATTACTTTTAAAAAAAAATAGGACATTTTCGTTTTCGGCCGAAAATAGTAAGATTACCAAAGTTCGGTTTCAGTTTTTGTTTCGGTCTTAAAAACTCGTTTCGGTCAATCCTTAATTTCAACTAATATGTATAAAATTCAAATTGGATACTTGCTGAGACAGTCATAAATACGTTTTTATTATTAACAACACAAAACTGGCAAGCGCGTTTTTATAAAAAAAAAAAAAATTACGAAATCTAATAGCATTTTTCTTTTTCTTATAAAGGCAAACAAAGTGACAGAAAAGGGTGTCACAGTTGGCGATTTGAACGGAAGTTACCAAAAAAGTTGTTATAAGAGAGTAACCACCTGTAACTCGATTAAGTATATTTTTTGAAAAATGAAAAATAAAATTCTATTCCAAATCACTTGCATTCCTGCCCAGTTTCACGTTTTTACGTTAAAAGAAAGTCTGTGAATGTGCCGGAAAACCATTAGTTTAAAAACACCTTGATTCTTAAAAGTAAAAGCAAAATGTAGATATTGCTTGCCTGCGCATTTTAAAACGTCCTTTATAAACCGACTAGAGGTCTGCCCGGGCTTGGCCCGAGGCCCGTACCCTGCCCGGCGGAATGAAGGCGAATTTTCAAACGGGCCGGGCCGGCAGACAAAATAAACGGGCCGGGCCAGGCCGGCAAAAAAATTGAACGGGCCTTCAGGGTCGGGCCGGGTCGATAAAAAAAATTAATCGGGCCTATCGGCCCGATATAAGAATTCAAGTGAAGCAGATAAAATACGAGCCATTTTCAATGAATATGATTTTCTCGAGAAGTATAAATGTGCATCACGAGCCGATGCGGGTTTAACAACATCAATACAGAAATATAACATGTCCATCATTGAGATCAGCATCGTACAGTTACTAGATGTCTGACTCCGGGTTTAATTATTCTCAGCAGACTCGTGCCGGGACGAAACTGGTCTTAATCGATCTCAGGATGTGTAGGATAGGCATTATGTTTTGTAAGATTATTAATAGTGATAATGAACTTCTGTTAAGGGTGTTCTTAAATCCAAAAGGACAACTTTCTGACATAAGTTTTAATTTATTTTTGCTCGAAAATGCATGAAATAAGCTGGTGTTGTTGTTCAAAAACTAAGTAATTGAGCTGTTTTTTTTTTCATTTTTTTGCAAACGCAATAGATCTTTCAGAAAAGAGTGTCAAAGTGGGCGTTTTGAACCGAATTTCCGCGCGAAGGGAGAAAGAGCACTCAAGAGCGGGCGAAAAACGTGTTTGTCACGTGATCGAATTCGCTTATAACTCAATAGGTAATTGATTGATCAAAAAATGGAAAAAACAGTTCAATTCCAAATCGCTTTCATGGCCAGGCTTTCCAATTTTATATCTTTCCGTTAAAAAATGAAATTGTAAATATGTCAAAACGTTTTGCGCTTGTTGAGGAGAACAGTTAAGAATAGCCTTAACAGTATCTTTGGAAATATACCTTAAGGTGGTTCTCATAGTCACTGCTCAACAATGCGAAACTTTTAGACACATTTTCTGACTCATTTTTAACTATAAAGGCATAAAATTGACAAGCCTGATTATTGAAGGCATTTGGAAACGAATAGCTTTCTCCATACTTGATAAATTATAGAGATAAAGGAGATTCTTGTCACGTGACTGTCACGTTTTTCTCTTTTCCTGTGCTATCGCTTGCGGAAATTCGATTCAAAACGCTAACTTTGGCAGTATTTTCAGAAAGATATATTGCTTTTATTTATTAAAAAAAACGACATTTACATAGTTTCTGAATAAGAATACCTGACAATCTTACGCGTTTCCAAAAAGAAATGAATTCATAAATGTGTCGAAATGTAGCTCCTTCGGATTTGAGAAAAGCCTTAAAAATGAGAGAAATATTTACACAAATCTACTTTTTATTATACAGCTTCAAAAATTATCATGTTTTTAATCCTTTATTCTGAACTACATTAATCTTTTAATGAATCCTTATTTGAATTTTGAAATGTCAGTAGAGACGATGACTAAAACACTGTAAGTAATCGTTAATGTTTACTGTTATGTGTTTTCTGTTTTGCGAACACATAGTAATCTAAAATGTACTGTAAAATGTTCCTATAAATATGTATGTAGTATTCATTAAAAGAATCTTAATTGTATGTCGAGAAAAACGGACTTTTTTGTAGAAACTGAGTCGGGCCAAACTTCCAATTTTTATACCCGGCCGGGAAAAGATAGCTTTCGTTCGGGCCGGGCCTGGAAATTCCGACCAGTGCAGACCTCTAAAAACCGACTGGAGTAAAATGTAAAAAAATATATATATCTTTTTCAATTGTTGTTATTTGAACATGTGTGCGTATCTATTGGTTCGGTCCCTTCCTAATAAATAACTAAATAATTGTCAAATGTTAACTGTAATTCCTTCCAGCCAATTCTAATAAGCTTCTTGAAAAGCTAAGAAGGAATTAATTCTTAAAAATCAATGATGGTTTTAGAAAAATAAAAGTTCCCTTAGATTTAAAATATATATATATATTTTTTTCGAATAAAAGAAAATTTTCTTTATTTTAATTCACCGACAAAAATACAAAATTTAAAGTTTTATTAATTGAACAAGTTTTAAAAAAGTTTTTCTCTTAAATAATAATTTTTTTTTTTTTTTTTTTTTTTTTATGTACCAGAGGCTGTGCCCGTTACGAGCTAAGTCCTCAAAACCCTGTCCAAATCTCGCCGGATTGTTAAACATGGTAATTTGAGTTGTTTCAAAAATTAAAATCTGATTATAGTAGATTGAAGGATATTCCACAAATGAAAATGTAGTCATATTTAAAGGAATATTGTAACACATGAAATTGGCAGGTGTTTTCATGCAGATACTATGCGATCGAGTGTTTTCCATTTTTTAATAAAAGCAAAAGATCATTCATAAAATACTGTCAAAGGAAAACCTGTCGTCACGTGGAAAAAATCGCTTATAAATACATAAGTAACACATTGATCAACGATTGGTAAACACTATTCGATGCCAAATCGCTTCAGTAGTCATGCCTGCAAACGTCATGCTTTTGCATTTAAAAATGTGTCCATAAATATTTAAAAACTCCATGTTGTCGGAGGGACATATTTCTTTGATAAAGTCCTTAAAATGTGACATAATCTTAGATTTCAGATTAGTTCGGATGATGAAACTGACACCATTTTCAAAAGAAAAGATCATTTTCATATATGGAACAAGTCATGATATGACTGTGTGATTGCGTCAGTATAATGTCATATTCAATAAACTTCAGCTTGCATTTAAAGTTCCCAAAATTTATTAGTTTATTTCTAAATTTCTTTTCTTCTATCCCTTGAAATCAAAATTAAGCAATAAAACTAAAATCTGAAACATTTAAAAATAATTGATGGATATGATGCACTAATCTTAAACGCACAGACAATTCTGTTGGTGAAAATGACATAAATTCCAAAAAGAAAAAATGCCTTTTCATCAAAAAAAAAAAAAAAAAAAAAAAAAAAAAAAAATGTACATCAGCACAGATTGTTTAGAACAGTATTTTAATTAAAATTGTATTAAATAATTTTCATATTCCATTATAACGAAGTCTTTTTAAAGAAATGTACTTGATAAAACCTCTCAAAAAGAAAAAAAAAAAAAAAAGCAATTTAACAAATTACAACGACCGTTTGGAAAATGATTTTTTCGAAGACTAAAATTTAAGACATAAAAAATCGCACGGAGTTGATCATACATTACGTACGCCATGAATTAAACATTCACATTCCTGGACCCATCATGAACAAATTTTAAAAGAAATTTCAGTTTTACAATTTTCAGTACTGTAAATGTTTAAACTTCTACGGAGCTGGTCATACATTACGTACGCCATGAATTAAACATTAATAGTGTTATTACACATAAAAATTGCAAGCGACAAAAATCGTCTGCGACTCGTCAGATTTCGTGAAACTTATGTATTATCCACCTGAAACTTACGTATTATCCAAGCATTTCATTGGATGTTCGGGAAAAGGCTTTTCCATCGTCCGATTTCCAAGAAATCTGACGACCCATTTTAAATGAAATTTCATTCTTAAACTTCTAAACATCCCACAATATTACTTTTTACACCGTCGTATAGAGAAAAAAATGTACTTTTAAATGTAATTTGTTTGGAAGCTGTATCTCAATTTGTTTCTGAGTTATTAAATTTTTTTTTTCTAGTTTTTATTACTTTTTTGTCATAGTAGCAACAGAAGTATCCATCTCTGTTGAAAGTAAAGGCAAATTACAGATTACTGTATAGACCAATCAGAAAACGAATAAAATGCACATTCAACCAATAAAAAACTCCAGATGTGCTTTTGATTTCCTACCCTGACGAGGACAATAACCATTTTTCAAAATAGTTAAAAAAAAAAAAAAAATAACTTCACGGATCGTAATTTTTGCAAAAACTTTGTGGCAGAGTTTAAATGAAACGGAACAAAAAGCTAAAGTATCGTTTTTTTTTTTTTAGGAAACACTACAGCAAGGAGTGATAGCTAATGTTAAACCTATGGGAGCTTCTTTTCGTAATTTCTGTAAAAACATTGTGGCAGAGTTTTAATGAAACGAAAAAAAGGCTAAAATATATGTTTAAAAAAGAGCGAAACATTACAGACACAGTTTTTTTTTACTTCAAGAACTTTTTTAAATTATTGTATTCCATTATAATGTAGTATTTTTAACCCCTTGGGGACGAGCGACACGTATACGTGCCGGAAATAGGCCTAAGGATCGTCGTTTATCCTCACCAGTAAAATTTTACTGTAAAATGTGCCTTATTTAATCCGAGCATTTTCCCGATTTGAATAGGCACAAACTTCTGTTTTTTAAAACCGGTAGCAAAGTAATAAACATTTCGTAAAAGGCTCCCGTCGCGAAGGGGTTAAAGAAATGTAGTATTTGATAAAAGTAGTATTTGATAAAAGTTCTCAACAAAAAAGAGAAAAAAAAATACTTCACCAGGCTACAAAATGGATGCCCTGACCACCCATCTTGACCTTTGAGGGGAGAGAGCGAGCAGCGTGGGTTTCCACGGGTCTAACAGGATACGCAGATTGGTGGAATTTCATCCGTTGGGACTTGAAATATAGCAATGGAAGAAATCGTGAAAAATGCAAAACAGCAGTATACCTTTTGGGTAGTATATATAGACTCAAACCTAATCAGCACTATTTTGTATCAAGCTCTAACTGAATCTTAAGTTTGATTAAATTCTTCCCATTAGTTCTTGAGCTAGAGCGGTCAAAAATTTGTGTCACACACCGACGAATCGATAGACATTTTTCAAAAATAATCAAATCGTGTTAGGGGCAATCCAAAATATGTAAATCCATCAAAAATAAATAAAAATATTTCACGATTCCAATATTTTTTTCTTAATTTATAGAAAAAACTAAATTTGGAGGATTTTTTTCCCTATTAGATAGGACCAAATGCCTTCTATAGATTATTTTTCATGTGAGATACTCTACAACCTCATTTTTTTTTCTCATTGAAAGTATTTTGCAGGTTGAAAGCAAATAGCTGGAGTTGTTGTTGTTGTATTTATGTCGGGCAATTATCTGCACGTGGGATATAGGCCCTAAGGGGGGGAGTGCCTTCCGTGGAGGTCTTTCTAAGGGAACCTAACCCGTATTAACGCTTGGAGAACCAAGGTTCGAAGAAAAGCACGAAAACTCCGAACGATTAGGCCGACGGGCGCGATTGTGATCGAACCCAGCACCTCCCGTCTACCAGCTTCGAGAGCAGAACCTCTCGGCCACTGGTGGGGCGCAAATAGCTGAAAAATTACATTTTTAAGCGGTAGTTCTTTATATTGTTAAAATTGCAGTGTAAAACAAATCCTAGCCTTTTGTAAAAAACAATAAAATAGTACTGTACTTATTTGTTTTAGGTTGGTAACTTGTAAGGCATAATGTATGTATTTGAAATTTTATTGGATTTAACGAAAATCATCGCTGTTTCAATAAAATATTCGAATTTTGGTTCTATTTGGAATATTTATGTTTCATAATCTTACAGGAGGAGCGCACACCAATTCCTAACAATCCAAATATTGAAATTACTATTTGGAGAAATAGAAAAATACACATCAACAAATCCTTGATTCCACTACGAGCTGCATTGTTTCTTTGGTTCGCAAGTAAGTAACTTAAGCTATGTTAATATGTTTTCTTTTATTTTTTCGCATACTGATTATTCTACAAAAAGTAACGCACAATTATAGCATCACAAAATATTCAAATTCAATAAGCAAGATTAACGAGGCAAAACAAATATCGTGTTTCTCGCGTAATAGTCGCACTCCCGTTTTGTAGCAGAAAAAAATCGTCAAAATATTTTCTTCCCATAAAAGTCGTAGTCCCGTATTTGACCTTCATCTAGAAAATTATTAGCTGTACTCTTCCCGAAACTAGTACTCATGATGGATTCATCTGTTCTGTCACTCCCATTGACATACTCAATCGTCACTCCATAGCCAGATAAGGAATTGCCTGCTTCCCTTGGGAGGATGGGAGAACTCCCTGGTGCAGGATTTCTTATCCCCCCTCCCCTTTATTTTAAAGCTTTCAACTCGTTCTTCATTAAAGAAAGTATGCACGTGCTCTAAATTTACTAGGCTGCACGTATCTAAAATTACAGAAAAGAATCGTTGCGGATATTTTGTTTTACGGTGAATTTCGCGATGGTGTGTTTTGGACATCTTTTTTTTTTTTTTTTTTTTTTTTTTTGCTTGAATATGGGAAAATTTAGAAAGAATAATAGTTATACGGCGGGATATAAATTGAAGATTATTGAATATGCTGAAAAGAATGGAAACAGAGCTGATGAAAGAGAATGGAATGTAAGCGAAAAATTAATAAGAAACTGAAGAAAATACAAACAATCGCTACAAGAAACAATTGTAAATAGGAGAACATTCAGAGGACCAAAGCATGGAAATTTTCCCAATCATAGAAAATGAACTTCTTTCTGCTGCCCGTGCATTACAAAATGATGGATGTGCGGTTTCGTGTGAAATGCTGGGAAGAAATTTAAATGAAATTGTAACAAAGGAAAATGTTCCAAAAGAAAAGTTCAAAGCTAAACGTGGGTGGTTAAGCAGTTTTATGCGGCGTAACGACTTAACAGTCAGATGAAGAACAAATGCTTGCCAAAAACTGACACCGGATTTTGCGGACAAAATTCTACTTTTTCACAAGTACAGTCGTGGAAAAAAAAAAGTAAACACCCCCTACTAACTCCTCAACAAATTATCGTAGAAGAAAGTTACTGGTACCGACCGATTGGAAATAAAGTCTACTCTTAAATGATGTATATAAAATTTGCTCAGGGGGCCATCTACATATTAAAACGAAACCAAAATTTATTTTTTTCAATGGCAATGCCTAATTTTAACAAGATATTTCAAATCTTCGGTTTAAACTATGCCTAGACACCAAATATCAAGTCATTTGAGTAATAAGTTTTTGAATTATGAACATTCAAAATTTAATGCTACAAATGCTAATTTACATTTTCATATTTTTATTAATATCTCCTGAAATTATGCTCCTAAAGTGGTAATTTTTTGTATAGCAATAATGCTAAAATATCCAAACACAAATACGTTGAATTTGCAATTTTTACAATTTATGATATGAATTATGAAATTAACATTCGAAAAAATTATCAATTCCAACCTACAATTTTTTTGATGGATTTAGATTTCTTAAGTCCTGCTTTATGGAAATTGAAAATTTCACATTTTTTTTTCCAAGTAGTTTTCAAATTATGCTTAAAAAACGGCAAAATGATGGTTTAAGGAGCCGCCTATGATAGAAGAGACTAGATATTTTGAAATCTTTTATGCTAGCTGTTATCTAACAGTCTTCAGTGACTGCTTGTGTGGCGATTAAGATGCCTTATTTAAGAAGGGGGCTCTCGCAGTCAACAAACGAGTACCGAACTTCAATTTGGATACAGCATCTAAAATACACTCATTTTAAAATAATTAATTTCTCGGAAACTTATCGTACGAATTGCGTAAAAATTTGTTTATAGGCTAATTGAAGGGTGTAGAGTTCATTTATGCTGTCAGAATTGTGTACTGCTATTGAAAAAACAGAATTATGGTTTGTTTCAATATGTAGATGGCTCCCTAAACAAATTTTACATACATCATTTAAAAGTAGACTTTATTACCAACCGTATGGTACCAGTAACTTTCTTCTACGATAATTTTTTGCAGAGTTAGTAAGGGGTGTTTACTCTTTTTTCCACGATTGTACGTTATCCGACTTCACCAAAGAATGAATTATCTCCCATCCGGAATTGGAAATGCTGATCAGACACCAGTCTATTTTGATATGCCACGCAACACAACTGTTGCAGAATAACGTGCTTCAAGTGTTTCAATGTGCACAAGTGAAAAAGACAAAATGCGTTGCACTTTAGTTGGATATTACAAAGCTGGACTTTAATATCAAGCGATATATTGTAATTTCAAAAAGTTTTAAGACGACAGGTATTTCCAGCGCTTTAGACGTAAGCGAATATTTATTTTATGGAATGACGGAGATAATTCAGACACCGATTCACATTATAATAGTGATACTGATACCATTAGTGCAAGTGATTTACAATGAGAATTTTTTGTCAGAATTTTCACAAAGATTTTTTATAAATTTTATGTCTATATAAATATTGCCATAAAAAGGAAAATGGTTATTTAATAAACAGCGCGCGCATAATCTGGAAAAATTTGGTAAGTTAGTAATTTTATTATAATGTGTGTTTTTATACCAGTAATGTTTTAGCATGTAGTAGATTTCCCCTTTGGTATAATGGCTACTTTTAAGCTGTAAATGCTCGCTAAGAACGGTTTCTAAAAAAGCTGAAATGAGCGGAAATCTTTCTAAAAACGTTCTAAATTACAATTTAATTGGATTTGTTCGAGTTAGACTTAAAATTTAGTATAGTGGTTACTCTTAATATGTAGATGCACGATAGAAACAGTTGATTAAAAACTCGGAGTTCAGAGGCGTGACATGAGCGGACAACGTTCTAAATTACAGTTTATTTAGAATTAGTTGAGATACTATTAACTTATAATTTCACATGCCCGTATTTTTAGGATGTAAATGCTCGCACTGAACAATTTAAGGAAAATTTGAAATTTAAAAAAGTGGAGAATCAAAAAATGTTATAAAATTACAACTTTTCTTATACTGCTGTTGTAGAAACTTGAAATTTGCCATGGTGGTTATACATAAGGTTTAAGAAATCCCCAAGAACGGTTTCTAAAGTAATTTAAAATTTAAAATTGTGATATGAGCTGGGAAACGTTCTAAAAACCTTCTAAACTATGATTTATGTGGAATTGTTAGGGGCAGAAATTTTCCATCGCTGCTACTTTACAGACGTAACTCAACTCGCAGAAAACAGAACAGTTTTTTAAAATTTAGAAATTTTAAAGTATGCAAGTTGAAAAAAAAAAGTTCTAAAATTGCGATTTCTATAATGTAGTTGTTACTGAAGCTTGTGTAACTAGAAGCTTGAAATATGGCATGATAATTACTTTTAAGATGTAAATGTACTAAGTACGGTTTCTAAAAAATTCGAAACTGAAAACTGTAATGAGAGTTCATTCATGTTCGAATAATGCAGTATATTAATGAAGTTTAGTCAAACTGTGGCTTAAATAATAATTTTTGAATTATCCGTAGCCGTAAAATTTCTTCTAATATAAATAGGCAAATGAATACCACTTGGAATATTTCAACAATTACTCGCGCAAAGGCGCGGGTTTTCTAGCATATTATAGTTAGAACAGATTTTGTTTCTGATACACACTAAATGAAAACGTAAAAATCACAACGTCACAATTAACACCCTGTTATGATTTCTATACGGAAACATACAGCTATTTAAAAACACAGGCTTCTTAAAAAGCAAAATAATTTTATCAATAATAATAAGGAAAGAAGTTTGTGTGCCGACGATGTTCTGAAGCGTGACTTCCTTTAAAGCCGAAAAAATTCTAGCCGAAACCTACAGGGGACTGTTAAAAATTAAAATACTAAACTGAGATAAGGAATCCAGTTTCTTCTTATTTCCTTTTCACCCTCCCTCTCAACCCTGTCGCATTACTGTTCTCCACTCCTCAGTCAAACCCTTATCTCCCAGGTCACGTAGGGTCACTATTTCTTTCTTTTTACTGAAATGCAAAAGACACATACTGTTTTTTTTTCTTTTCGAATAACTCTTACCTTACGGAAGGTTATTAGATTTGATTCATAAAAGTTGCTAACGTTGCATAAAGTTGATTAATTAGTGATTCATATAACCGGTATTTTTTTGTGTGTGTGTTGGAGGGGGAGGGGGGGGCAGGGCCGAAACTAGCCTTTTTTGCACCCGGGGCAAACATGAATTTTGGCAACCCACCCCCCCCCCCCCCCCTCTTCCGCAAATCATATTTACAAAGAGAATTTTACTAATTTTCTAATCGCCGACTTATTTTAAAATTTAAAATATGTAAGCATAAAATATGTAATACTTACTACTTAATCTACAATGGCGGATGTCACGGGGGTCATTAGCCCCCTCTGAACACCAACAAAAATATTCTAAAGATCATTTTTAAAATGAAATATACAGTTAGAGTCCCGATTATCCGAGTCCTGCTTAACCGAGTTTCCACTTTCACCGAGTTATTTTCTTCTGATGGACTGATGGCTTCTATTATTATGAAACAGCCATTATAAATGAAGTGTTAGGTGAAGATGAAAGAGCAGTCGTAAAAAGTTAGAACTCTGATTTTCTGGTCAGAATGGGAAGAAAAAAAAAATGGCCATAATTTTTTTTTTGACAAAAAAATGGCCATAATTTTTTTTTTTTGACAAAAAAATTATGGCCATTTTTTTTCTTCCCATTCTGACCAGAAAATCAGAGTTCTAACTTTTTACGACTGCTCTTTCATCTTCACCTAACACTTCATTTATAATGGCTGTTTCATAATAATAAAAGCCGTCAGTCAATTAGAAGAAAATGATCCATTCCAAAGGTATAATCCTTCATTTGGTGCCCCTTCGTTCTGGCGCCCGTGGCACATGCCCCCCTTAGTTTCGGCCCTGGGGGGGGGAGGCAAATATGCGTAAAAGGCAAGGGGCAGTGGCGTATACAAACGAGATATTTTATAAAATTCTTAGCGCGAGTATTTAGGCTAATTTAAAAAAATGTCAGAATAAAACTTATCAGGTGCTCCTCAGATGCGCACAATAAAATCAAAAGACCGCCCCCCCTCCCCCATTCAAGAAAGTTTTGAAAAGAGGCCACTGCCCTATTTAACTAAGCAATAATGCGTAAAATTTGTTTTTATCGTCAATTTGAGCGTACCTAAGCAAAAAGTACCTGTAATGCTATGTATCTGGAACAAAACAAAAAGGAAAAGAAGGTGGGGAGGGGGCGGTGCATTTTTAGTGAACTGTTATTCAAAAACCAGTTAAGTCTCAGTCATAAAATTTACAATTTAACTTTATAGTACAAAGATGTGTATTATCCTAAGTTTTCAGAATTTCTTAGTCAGTCCTTTTTGAGATATTAATTAGTGAAAATTGCCAAAAGCAGACTTAACACAGTTTTTGATGAGCTGTACAAAAAAAAAAAAAAAAAAAAAAAAAAAAAACTGTTTTCAGGATTGAAATTTATAAAAATGAATAGTCCTATAATAGATCTTTAAAAAAAAAAATATTTAAGGTGAGTCTCATTTCCTTCATAAAAAAAACAATGGCAGCGTAATGTGGGGTTTGACCTTTTATTTCTTCGGTTTTTAAGCATATTTTTGGTCTAGATCCTTAAGTCTAATGAAAATGTTATAATTATATAAAATGTCGACAATTTTAAGACTAATGGAAATATCATAATTACATAAAATGTCGACAATTTTATGCTGAACATTTTGGTTTTAGATTCCTCTTGATAGGTAGAAAAATAAAGCAGTTACAGCATTTTCCGTAAAACAGGTTTTTCTCCCAAAAATGGCTGTGTAGTTTGTTAAAAATGGCCCCTCCAAAAAACTATATGATAAAAAAAAATTTTTTAGTCATGTTTTTAAACTCAGAAAACTATGAAGAAATCTTTGTTAAAAGATTGGGAAAATTAAAAATGTCGAGCGACACAACCTAGGTGATTTAAACTGGATTGACCCTAATGTGTAAATGGTTATTTTACGTCATTAGTATCCAAATTAAGTTAAATGTATGCGAATGGATAATATGACGCAATGAAATAATTTACATAATTTTTTGTTAAGGTTTCGGATAGCATGGCGCAAAAGATAAATCACATTATTCAATAAATACATTTCAATGCATAATATAGGTTTAGGGAAAGTGATATACTTATCAGTGTATTGAAAAAATAAACGTATAGTTTGGTTGTTTAAATATACTTTAGAAGACAAATCAAAAATAATTTAAATCGAAACTTAATTTATAATTTTATAAAAATTTTATTTTTTATTTCCACTTACATGAATAAAATGTTTAAACGGTTGCATACGTATAAAGTCTTTAGAATAACTTTCAAAGATTTTTTTATGATTATTTTGATTTATTAAATTACATATATTTATTCTCTTTTTTAATTTTCTTTATGTTTCTCTTTTGTAAATTAAAAAAAATAAATGTTAAACCTTTTGGAACTATATGTGCAATGGACATGGATCACTATTATATATATATATATATATATATATAGTCAAACTTTTTGTAAAAATGAACCATTTTAACAAATGAATTCAATATAACAAAATAGTAAATAATTTATAAATACTTGTGGTTATTCCTTGCAAAATAAGAAATTAAAGTCCTTGAAAAAGTGCTTTGATTTTTTTTTCAAACAAAAAGACGTATATGCACATGTAAGGATAAAAATATATGCTTTTGTGAAGTGTATTTATAAATAACTGCATTAATAATGTTTTTGTATATAGACACTGAAACAGCGAAGAAAGAAGAGGTGGGGGGGGGGGATTAAAACTCTTCCCGTGTAAATTAAAACTGTATAAACTAAATGTAAAAACTTCTGTGGTATGATCAGCAATCGATTTGTAAAAATAAACAACCAAAGTAAAAACAAAAATAGTTTTTTTTTTTTTTTTTTTTATGTACTAAATTGTTTAATGTATCAATTGTCTCAAGGCTCCATAAAAAGGGCACTAACTAGGCGAAAACTGGTATTTATGTGTATTAATATTTTCTGGGATCGAAATTTGGACAATAATCTAGAATATTACTTTTTCTTAAAAGTAAATGAACCCAATCGCGCCAGTCGGCCTAACCGTTCGGAGTTTTCGTGGTTTTCTTAGAACCTTGATTTCCTTGCATAAATACGGGTTAGGTTCCCTTAGAAAGACCCCCATGGAGGGCAACCCCCCCTTTAGGGCCTATATCCCTCCTAGTAATTGCCGTAATAAACACAACCAACCTTAAAAGTAAATGAAGAAAAATATATCATTTATATTACAAAATATAATTCAAAATAGCGCAATAGGATATAGGTTGCTTTTTAATTTCTTTATAATTTTCATAAATATCAATATTTCATTATTTGAATAAATATTTCAAATGATACATTTAATTTAAAATTGTCTTCCATTTTCTTTTTTGTTGCCATAGCTTAAATAAGAAAAATCAAAATGTTTCGATAAAGTATATTAAATTGGAATCTTTAATGCATGCTTTTATATGCAAAAGTGATGTGATATTCAGTAGAGAATATATATTTTTTCTTTTTTTAAACCCGAATTTTAAACACATGCAAAAATATTATAGTCATATTTTTTCACATACATTGAAATATATATATATGTAGATAATGCAAATAAATGCCGATTAAATAATTTAAATAAGATTAAAATAATAGATTAAATTTAATGTACACAGAAAGCTTCTCAACATGAGTGTGTTATCAGTGGCATAATTTTCGCCTATTTTTCTTAATAATTGTATATTTAAATATAATATATTTAAAAATTTACTTTTGTGCATATTTTCATAAAATTAAAACAGTAGAATTTTAATCATAGAACATAAAAAGAAAAACAAATGTATTCAATGAATTTAATTAATTTACTTTAAATTTTTGAATGAAATTCTATATTTTCCTTTAACCATAGTGTCAATTTCACTGGCCAGCTATTCCACTTATTCCCTAATCAATTCCAACTAACTTTGAAAGACTAAACAAGTAAAGTATTACTACATGGAATCCTTTCTTAGCAAGATTTTATTTTTTCAGCCAAAAATCAATTTCATTGTCAAAACGTTTAAAATAATAAAGTATTACTCAAATGATTTTCCTGTGAAAATTGGCAAACAAAACAAAAGGAAACAAATCAGTAAATAAGGAAACAGTGCAAAAAAATTAAACATTTTTTAATTATTAAAAAGAGCTAAAGCGCCCACAAAATTTGAGTAACGCATAGAGAGACGGCAGAAAAACAGATAAATATTTTCCAAAAATAGCCACATGGCATTCAGAAAAAAAAAATAATAATAAAAGCTTCATGAAAATAATTTAAAACGATAAAAGAAACAGCACACGCACTTTGTTGCTGTTGCTTATAATTCTCCATTTATTGTCGACACTAATTATGAATTTGTAAATTAGTTACGCCTAAAAATTAAGAATTCAAAAAATATTTCGTACAAATTAGGAATTCGACATAGATTTCATTCAGTAGAAATTTTTTATAGTTTCACGAATCATTGATTATAAAGTTAAATTATGTTTTCTTTTTTTTTTTTTTTTTAATTGTGAGAAGATAATTCTGACAGAATTTTCTAGATCTTTTTGTCTGGTTACCCTTTTATTGGTTAGATGATACAATGCATAGTAAAACACTACTGAGCTAAGTTGAAAAAAGCAATAAAACGATAAATTCTGCCGAAACATGACCCGCAACAGCAAACTGCACAGGGTTCTTTTCTAGAATGGAGTAACTCTTCGTGATTTTGTTCAGATTCAGAGGGAATCAGAACTAAGCATTGACACTATGTAACTCCTGTATGACCCCTTACATTTCCCCCTCTTAATGAGTTTCGGCTAAAATCTTTTCGGCTTTAAGGGAACAAACCGTTCTGAAGAGCCTGCTGCAAGTAGAGCAACAAAATTTGTGGGGGGAGATACCTCTATACAGGATACATGAAGTTTAGCACCTTAAAGCCCGATTTTCGATTTTTTGATTAGATTTTTTTATTTAATTTTTATGCGATTTTTAGCGTTTTTTTTTTTTGTTTGTTTGTTTCGAGACGATTTTTCCACATTAGTGAAAGTAATACGGTTTCATTCTTTTAAACCCAAAATAGTAAATTTTGTTCTCTTTTCAATAAAGTTTCTTCGGAATTTGTACAGCTATTTTTGAATTTTTAGCGAATGTTTTAATGCGATTTTTAGTGTTTTTTTTTTTTTTTTTTTTTTTTTTTCGGTAAAAGGAATTGTGTTTCAAACATTTAGCCTAATGTACTACATTTTGCCTTCTATGATTTTTGAATTTCTGTGATTTTTAATACGATTTTAATGCGATTTTTAGGGATTTATCGAGATTTTTTGTGTTTATTGTCGATTTTTTGCCATTCATGAAATATTTCCGATTACAGAGTTTTACCCCATAAGAGTAAATTTTGATAACTGCTATTTTTTAATGCAATTTTCAGGGTTTTTTCGAGTTCCACCGCGTTTTTCTGACATTCGAAAATAAAACTTGGTTTCAAACTTTTAATCCTATATAGTAAATTTCCCCATATACGATTTTGAATTTTTGCGATTTTTAATGCTATTTTCTAAGCGAGTATTAGCGATTTTTAATATTTTTTACGTGCAACGTCGATTTTTTACCATTCACTAAAGATTTCCGATTACAATGTTTTACTCATTACAGTAAATTTTGACATCTGCGATTTTTTAATACATTTTCCAATTCCATTTTTAATACATTTTTCAATACGATTTTTAATGCATTTTCAGTGCGATTTTTAGCGTTTTTTCGATCCGTACAGGGATTTTTAGTTATTTAAAAAGGAGTTTGGTTTCGAACTTTTATCCTAATATAGTAAATTTCACCTGAATTTTAGCGATTTTTAATGCGATTTTTCGAGATTTTTTGTGTTCTGCGTCATTTTTTTTATTTATGAAAAATCTACGATTGCTATGTTTTACCCAACTAGTGTAAATTTTTACTCCTGGATATTTAGCGATTTTTAATGCATTTTTCGATGCGGTTATTATCGATTTTCCAATCCACACTTTGATTTTTTGAAATTCGGAAAAGGAACTTGGTTTCAAGCTTTTAGTCTAATATAGTAGAGTTTCCCATCTACGAATTTTGAATTTTAGGAATTTTAATGCGAGTTTTAGCGCGATTTTCAATGCGATTGTTCGTTATTTTTTACGTTTCGTGGCGATTTTTTGTCATTCCTAAAAGGTTTCCAATCGCAATGTTTAACCAAATTACAGTAGACTTTGCTTCCTTTCGCTATTTTAATATTTAGCGATTTTTAGTGCATTTTTCAATGTAACTTTTATCGGTTCTTCGAGTCCCACGGCGTATTTTTGATATCCAGAAAAGGAATTTTGTTTCAAAATTTTTGCCTAATGTAGTAAATTTTGCAATCTAGCTATTTTTAATGCAATTTTTAGCGATTTTTTGAGATTTTTTATGTTCCGCGTTGATTTTTTGTGCAGTGTTTTACCCTGTTATAGTAAGTTTGGACCGTGCGATTTTTGAATATTTAGCGATTCTTAATGCAATTTTTAATCCGATTTTTAGTGATTGTATGATACGTGGCGATTTCTTGGCATTGTTAAAAGGAATTTAGTTTCAGTATTTTAGTTTAATGTAGTAGATTTTGTGCTATACGAATTTTTAGTTTTAGCGATTTTTAATGCTATATTTAGCAAATTTTAGAGAGTCTTGGCATTTTGTGTCAATTTTTTTTTTTGTTATTTATGAAAGAATTCTGGTTATACTATTTTACTCCATTAATGTAAATTTTGTCCCCTGCTATTTTTAAGTTTTAAGCAATTTTTAATGCAATTTTTAGAGTTTTTTTCGAATCCCATAGCGATTTTTTCACATTCGGAAATGAAACTTTGTTTCAAACTTTTAGCCTAATATAGTAAATTTTGCCATTAGCGACTTTTGATTTTTAGCGACTACGTAATATAGACTTTTTTAATTCGTCAAACTATTTATTTCATTTTCATTTTTCACGTGAAATCCTGCAATAGGAAAATACTTGTTGTGGTAAGATTTTTATTGTGCAATTTAAATTATTGGAAACTGATATAACAAAAAATGTTTACATTTGATAGGGAATTGCTGTTAAATTGGTGGCCTTTTATTAATTAAAAATTAACTATAAATTATCTCGATTTCGGATTACTTTAGTTGCCTCGGCCGTGCTTTAATACACATGTATGTAACATTTCACAATTCTTGCTTCCAAACTAAGAATTTGTATAGAATTTCAGACAAACAGAAAAATTTTCATTTTTATATATCTATTAGTAAATTTTGTCTTCCGCGATTTTTAAATTTTAGTTTTTTTTAGTGGGATTTGTAACGAGTTTTTGAGTTCCGCGGCAATTGTTACTTTCTTCTATCTTTACAAGAAGAACGTATTGGATTCGTGAAAATTTTCGACTTTCGGTTTTCGACGGATTTACACGTTTTATGGGGTCACAGATTACGAAAAACATGTTTTTACAAAATGTCAGTCTGTGACTCTGTCTGTCTACCTGTTTGTCTGTCTGTGAGTCTGTGCATCTGTGAGTCTGTCTGTCTGTCTGTTTGTGACACAAATTTTTTGGGCGCTCTATCACCAGAACTAATGCACGGAATTTAATAAAATTTTATATTCAGTTAGTCCCTGATATAAATTGGTGCTGATTAGTTTTTGGTGTAAATCGCTCAAAAGGTGGCGCTGCTATGCAACATTTTTCACGATTTCAAAAATAGCTCAATCTCCAGAACTAATGCACGGATTTTGATCAAACTTCTGATTCAGTTATTCCTTGACATGAATTTACGTTTTATTTGACATGATTTATATAGAAGAAAGTTTTGTGATGGCCACAACATACTAGGTTTTTTTTTTTATTTATTTAACGCGTCCTTGATGATAGGTTTAAATTTGCAGCAAATATATTGAATCAACAATATATATAATTAACTTGACGTTTTATACATTTTGGTGTAAATCGCTCAACAGGTGGCGCTACTGTGCTGCATTTTTTTAAATTTCCGCGATAGCTGTATCTCAAGAACTAATGCTTGGATTTTCAACAAACTTCAGATTCATGTATACCTGGATATGAGTTATTGCTGTTTAGTGTTTGGTGTAAATCGCTCAACAGATGGTGCTGCTATGCAGCATTTTTTGCAATTTCTGCAATAGCTCTATCTCAAGAACTAATGCTTGGATTTTCAACAAACTTCAGATTCAGTTAGTCCTTGACATGAATTGACATTTTATACATTTTGGTGTAAATCGCTTAACAGGTGGCGCTGCTATGCTGCATTTTTTGCAATTTCTGCAATAGCTTTGTCTCAAGAACTAATGCTTGGATTTTCAACAAACTTCAGATTCAGGTATACCTTGATATGAATTAGTGCTGTTTATATTTTGGTGCAGATCACTCAACAGGTGGCGCTGCTATGCTGCATTTTTCAGAATTTCCACCACAGCTTTATCTCAATAACTGATGCACGAATTTTCATCAAACTTCAGATTCAGCTATACCTTGATATCAATTAGTGCTGTTTATGTTTTGGTGTAAATCGCTCAACAGATGGCGCTGCTATACTACATTTTCAGAATTTCCGCTATAGCTCTATACAAGAAATAATGCACGCATTTTCATCAAACTTCAAATTGAGATATACTTTGATATGAATTGGTGCTAAATTGATGTAATTTCTTGTACTATTTAAATGATTTAATTGATGTCATTTATATAGAAGAAAGTTTTGTGATGGCCACAACATACTAGTTTAACATTGGTAACAGAATTTCGGTTTCTAACTTTTAGCCTAATATTTAGTACATTTTGTTCTGTACTTTTTTTTTAATTTTACCAATTTTTCGTGCGATATTCAATGTGATTTTTACCGATTTTTAGAGATTTTTGGCTTCTCGTATTTATTTTTTGCTATTCATGAAGGATTTCAAATTAAAACGATTTCCCCGCTAATATTAAATTTTTACAGCAGTGACTTTGAAACATCGATTTTTAATGCAATTTTCAATGTGTTTTTAGCCATTCTTCGAGTTTCGTGGCGACTTTTTGACATTCGGTAACTGATTTCAATTTCAAACTTTTCGCCTAATATAGTAAATATTTCTATTGAAATGTTTTATCCCTTAATAGTAAATTTTTTCTCTAGCGATTTTTTAATATTTTGCGATTATCAATGCGATTGTTAGGGTTTCACAATGATTCTTTGACATTTTTAAAGGGAATTTTGTTTCAAACTTCTAACCTAATAGGAATTTGGTTTCAAACCTTTAGCCTATTATGGTAAATGTTCTGCTCTACTATTTTTGAAGTGTTGCGATTTTTAATGCGATTTTCAATGCAATTTTTTAGCGTTTATTTTCTCTTTTAGAGTTCGCACAGATTTTTTGAGATAACGAGAAGGAATTCGGTTTGAAGCTTTTACCCTAATATAATAAATTTTCTCCTGTGCGATTTTTTCTATTTAACCACTTTTTATAGCGGTTTTTTAGCTTTTTTTCTGCGTTTCACAACTTAGAATTCATCAAAGGAATTAGATCTGAAATTTTTATCCAAATATCGTAAATTTTGACTCTCGTGATTCTTAAAATTTTTGCGATTTTTAATGCTATTTTTTCGTTTCTTCGCTATCTGCTGCGAATTTATGCTACTCAATTTTTGACCTGATATAGTAAATTCTGCCCTCTTTTCAATAAAGTTTAGAGTATTCGTAATTAATAATTTCGTAATTTATATTTATTATAATTTCGTACAGCAATTTTTGATTTTTTCATGAATTTTTTATGTGATTTTTTGTGTGTTTTCGCGATTTGCTACGATTTTTGCATATTACTACAGTGAATCCAGTTTCAGTCTTCTAACCCAATAATAGTATTTTTTTCTGTTTTCGACGATGTTTTTTCGAAATTCGTGCAGCGATTTTTTAATTTGTCGCGATTTTTTATTGTGATTTTCAGAGGTTTTTCACAATTCGTGCTATTTTTTTACGGACCCGGGCAACGCCAGGCAGGTTAGCTAGTAAATAATAATTACATAACCTATTAAATGAAAATCGAGAAAAATAATTATTCGTAATATAGAATCTTAAATAAATGAAATACAGTATTTATATTCCGCAGAGCACCGACGGGGCCTATTCGATGAATTTCAAAATGATTTGTCGAACTCGAATAAGATATTGATTTCAGAAAAGTAAGACTCGGGGTCTTTTAAATTTACAATAAATTCTGTAAGGCTTTTATTTAAAATAAAACTTGTTCGTAATTCAGTCATCAACACGAGTCATCGAAAACTTGAATTTGCTGTTTTATTTTCCTAACAGTTTATTTTTTAACTTTTTATGCGGTACCATTTTCAATTTGGTATTTTCTTAAGAGCTGCTTTTAACTGTGATACTATAACGTCTCGTAATTTCGTAGAATCTAGCTAACATACTACGCTCCAGTTTACGTTTGTTTAACTAATCTTAAGCATAGTTATACCATAAAAAAATGGGTAGTAAAAGCCTTAGTCAATAAACACACCATTAAAAATGCACTGCAAGAGGAAAAAAATAATATCCGTTTTCTATGTGTTACTTAAAATATGTTTACAAATAACAGTTGCTCTTAATATGGTTTAAATAGCAGTTATTCTGAAATTTATTATATAAAAATGAAAATTTGTCTCTCTGTCTGTAATGCTATACAAATCCACAGTTTGGAAGCCAGAATTGTGAAATGTTACATACATGTGTATTAAAACACGGCCGAGGTAACTAAAGTAATCCGGAATCGGAATAACTTATAGTTCATTTTTAATTAATAAAAAACCACCCATTTAACACCAATTTCTATTAAATTTAAACATTTTTCGTTATAGCTGTTAATAACAATTAAAAATCCCCAATAAAATTATTACCACAACAATTTTTTTATTGCAAGAATCCCACTTGAAAAATGAAATGTAAATTTTCTTTATAGCTATATAATTTTGCGTCTGTTATGTAAATTTATGCATTTTTATATTGGGTTTCCATTTGAATCATGTGTACAACACTTCGGTGAGTTTTTTTTTATGTTGTATATTAAATTTTGAAATTGGTTTTTCAAAAAAAAAAAAAAAAAAAACTTTCTTAAAATTACGGGCAACGCCGGGTACTTTAGCTAGTAGTATATAAAATATTGTATATTTAAATTTTGAATATAAACGTTGATTTTATTTTTCAGGTGGAAGTCTTTGTGGTCCATTCTTTTCCCTTATGTTAACACATCGAGGTCTCAAATTGATAGAGTTTTCATCTGTATTTTCTATGATGTTCCTTTTTCAGATATTATTTGCTTACATTTGTGGTATTATAGTTGACAAGTTAGGCAACGCAAAGCTCGTTCTATTATGTCTTATGTTATTAGTTATCTCTGCTGTCATTGGTTTGATAGTATCGCCAAATGTGAGAGAAAAGTCCTGTTTAGAAAGTGGTGTAAATATGACGTGTTTTAAAGTCTTTAACAATT
The DNA here is from genome assembly GCA_963932465.1 of Maratus speciosus. Taxonomy (NCBI): domain Eukaryota; kingdom Metazoa; phylum Arthropoda; class Arachnida; order Araneae; family Salticidae; genus Maratus; species Maratus speciosus. The sequence continues at coordinate 444,488,949 of OZ010789.1, forward strand.
CATCAGATTTAGAGAGCTGCAAACATGCCTGTTCTATAAATAATATAGATTATTTCGTATTCCAAGCTGTAAATAACAACGAAACTGGTTTCAGTACATCTTCAAATGTAACTGACGTTTCTCGGAGTAAAGAGATAATCGAAGACGCGTTTTATTCTAACAGTACGGTTATATTTTGTAATGAATTATGCTCTTGTTTTGACCAGTCTGTCAGAAATTGTCCAATTGCCCCTAAAGTTGAATTAAAAATACTTTATTCAGCTCTGACTTTATGTTTCTTTACCTTTTGGAGTACAACCTATCGTTTTTTAGATTTAGCAGCTTTAACTTTAGCAAAACAACAAGGTTCGACTTTCGGATATGAGCGTATCTACGGAGCAGTTGGTACACTTGTGGCATTAGTTTTGTTAAATTTTGTATTAAATATTGATAAATCGGGAAGCAGAGGGGATTATGATAATGTATATTGGTTTGCAGTTTTTCTGTACGTATTGGCAGTAATATCAGTCTTTAATATAAGAGAGATAAGATTACCCTCTGGCGTTAATTTGAGTAAAAAAACTTTAAAATTATTTACAAATATAAAGATAATATCTCTCCTTCTTGTAGTATTTGTGGCTGGTACAACTTTTACATTTAATTTGTTTTATAATTTATGGTTTTTAAACAGTTTGAAGGCTTCGAAAATAAATATTGGTCTTCATACAATGACTTTTCCCGTTTATGGATTACCAATGTACATAACATCTGATTGGTGGTTGAAAAAGTTAGGCAGGAAGAAAATTGTAGTTATTGGTTTGTTAGGTTACGCTATTAATGGAACCAGTTATTCATTCCTTTATTATCCGTGGCTATCCCTTATTATTTCAATCACAGAAGCGTTCTCTTTTCATCTATTTTGGATCTCTATAGTAATATACTGTGGTGAAATAGCTCCGAAGGGTTTTGCAGCAACTCTCAATGCGGTACTGGGAACAGTTCACTTTGGAATTGGTAAGTTTGTTTTCATAATCAAAACTTTATATTTTGTATAATATGGATAACACTTTAAACTATGTTGTTTGTTAGACATTTTTTCTTTTCCAGAAATCAGATAATGTAAATTTTTTGTGAATGTTAAAGCTGTTATTAAGAAAGAAAGAAAGAGAGGAAACGGAAACAAAAACAGAAAATGAAAATTATTCCTATCATAAAAATATACTAATCTTTCAGATACTGTTCGAGTCATATTATTAAGTATACACATTCTGTAAATATGAGGAACGCTTATGTAGAAGTGATGAATCAGCATAGTGCGATACATTAAATATCGGTACTGAAAATTTGTTTTACACATACACATATAAATCTCTTTACGTATCAAAAGTTCGTTTAAAAAACATATTCGTATATCGAAGTATGGGTTACATCATAAGGCTTGCCAAAAGCATGACTCTGTTTTTTTAAGAAAGAAAAACTTAAATGACAGTAAGTCCATTCATATTTCGAAAACTCATACAAAATTTAATACATTCGATGGAATTGCTTGCACAATAAGACATAGAATGCTCGAAAGATAATTATCTTTTGCTACATAAAATTTTTGACTACATAAAAATATTGCTACATAAAATGTTTTACATTATTATTGCCTTCTCATATTTGGAATGAATTGTGTTATTGAAATAAAACTAATAGATATATTTTCTTGATACATAGATTGTAATAATTATGTTTTTTTTTAAATAAATAATTCGGATGAGATTGATGTGTATGTATATATATATATATTGCATTCCACAGGACGAAGTTTTAGCGTGTCAGTTGGTGGTTATTTAATTAGCAGCTTCGGAGCAAGAATCACTTATAGAATATTGGCAGGGTTCTGCTTGTTAACCGCCATTTTGTATTTGACATTTGTTTATCTGAAGCATTTGTTTTCTCCAAGGGGCAGTGAAAAACAAAGTAAATAAAATTTTTGTATACGTTTTTGAATTTAGAATGTATGAGATTATTTTTAGACATTTATTAACCCTTTTCCTTTCCTTGTTTTCAACTACTACGAATAATATTTCTTAAATGTCTGCTAAATAAATTACTATATTTAACTACTGCATGTAGAGCTTATGTTAGTGATTATGTTTGTGAATACATAAATTTCTTTTGGCTAGCAAGGCAAACAAAATAAATTATTCTGTCGCTATGTTGACCACACTGAAACAAGTAAGGTGGCTTCAGAAGGATTTTATTAGAGAAAATAACTCAAATTCGCGTTTTTTTTCTAAATAACTATGAAATTTCACACTTATGCTCATTTTAGACTAGTATATACATGCCAATCTACCCGTAATTTCTAACCCTAAATTTCTTTTAGAGCAGAAATCGAATAAGATCCAGATAGAAACGTAAAGTTAAAGTTATATTAAACAATTTTTCTGTTTCGAAAAGTGTTTAAACGGGTCCACATGGAAGAATAAAAGAGTTTTTTTTTAAAAAATATTATAATCTTTATTTTTTACAAACATTAAGACATACATATAATTTCTTAAAAGGTGTTAAAACATATAAAGATATTAGTTAATATAACCGTTAGATCTTTAGAACGCACACGCGTTCATTTTCAAAGGAGAAAGATGACTGGATTAGAAAACATAAGCAAAAACAAAACGAAATACTACGCATGCGCAAGCGAAGTTCAGTCCATAGCTCTAAAGAGGGGTGAAAAGATGAAGTCATATTTTCAGGATCTCTTGAAATACCCAGGATATTGAACCAAATCGGTGTAATATTATTAAATTTTAAAATTTTAAAGATTTTATGCTTTGTGTGCTTAGGAAGGTCAAAAGTTGTTCAGGGTTTCTTTTTTACTGGTGGAAGTTTAACCATGGCGGTCATCAGACCCTGCGATTCAGCTGCATTTATAACTAAATAAAAAAAATAATTGAAAAATATTACAATAAAGCCTGGGCAAACGTTTACCAGGAAAATACGATTAAAAATACCAAAATTTCTATTGGTATTTTCTGGTGGAAGTTTGTCCCAGAGGTACTCATTCCCTGTTGATCCTATACAGGGTGATTCATAAATATCGAAACAATAGGCTATCTTCTTAAATATTGCTCCGAGGACCATACTTCCAATTGCAAAGTTTCATAAGAAAAGGTGCAAAATTCGATGAGATAAGTTTCAACTCCATGGGGGATCTATATGAGAAAATACAAAAATAAAATTTTTATACGGCCCCCGTAGAGTAAAATTCCCAATCTGGGAGCACGGCAGTGCGTCCGCCAAGTTCGCACAAGCCGTAAGCTACCTTTTCCTGAACCATTTGGCATACTTTTCACCCCTTCATAACGTCGTTTTAGGGAGAGATATAGAAATTTTTCGTTTATACACATGTTTGTATGACCAAAATGAACTAAGGTTCCACGATTTCATGTTCCTATATTTAGTAGTTTTCGAAATATTAAATTCCGAAAAAGCGCTTTTTTGTCACTGACTCACTTCGCATCATCAAATAACTAATGTACTTCTAAAAGTCGTAGAATCTTGAAATTTCACAAGCAAGTCGGGTTTGTAGCACAATTAACCAGAAAAATCTGAAAACACAGAGTTTCCGCCTCTAAACGCTTCAAACAGGGGGTGTTGATTTGGCCGTAAATATTTCCTTAACACATTCAATTGTGCCAATGTTGGTCGCCAAAACTCGATTACAGAGTTTTGAAGGGGTCACGTAATTTCAAGCAGAATAAAAATTTTATGTATATGCTTTTCCAAAGATGTTTGTTAAATAGAAAAAATGAATATACCTAAAAATTTTAATCAGTATAGGTTATGATATATTTACGATATTAAAACAATAAAACATTTAACAAAATATAACCGCAATTCGGTACGTTTGCGATATAGCAGCCTTGGCGAAATAGAGAAAATAGCCTTGACGAGAAAATAAATTTGATAATAACGTATTTTCTGGCAACCTATTTACTGTGCATATACACAAGCAATTTTTTCCATATGTGTACAATTTATTTAATCTAAGGAACCCGTTTATTTATTTTTATATACCAACATAAATAATTTGTATATAAAAAACAATATTTCATACATGTATAAATAAAATGTTTACATGTATATAAATACATATGTAAATAGCATAAAAGTTCATCAGATTTGTTTTTGTAGTTGTTTATATCATTTGGCAACATATCTCAGTTTCTGGAGTCCGAATTGCGCCAAGATTTTTTTTTAAATGCCAAGTTCCCTATAGTGGAAAAATATCCTAATTCCATATGAAAGTTTAAAAATCTCCTTTTAATTAAATGGAATGTGTAACTAATAAACTGTCTTTAACGATGTGCGACAGATGCGGCGTCCGAAGTCCGCTGCTAATGTTATTATATTGTATTATTAGCCTACTTACTGTTAATTTTAAACCTGTAAAAGAAAGATTATAGTTATAAGTTAAGATATGTTGGTCGCCAAAACCCGATTACAGAAAATTACCTTGAGTTATAAAGGCGTTACATGATTTCAAGCTGAATGAATTTTTATATGCTTTTACAAAAATCTTAATAAGGCAAATCTTTCAGTTTATCTGTCCATCTTACTACCTTTTACATCCTTAAAACAAATTTCATTAAAGACCGGGGTCTGCACAGATCATCACCCCATCGAGTTGACGGCTGAAATTTTAGGATTAGTTAAAAATCGATCAGCGTATTAAAATGTAACTCGCCTGCCAAGCCATATCTTTGGGGAAACCATCTACAGACCCGATTTTACCAGTTAATTGGTGGATTTCTTATTGTGTTTTCCTGCACCCATTCCTCCATATTTCCATACTTTTGGATGCAGGAAAATACAATGGTAAACCTGTCAGTCAACCACTAAAATTAGGTCTTCAGGTGGTTTCTACTAAGATATGACTTAATAGGCCAGTTGCATTTTAATATGCTAATCTAGTTTTAACCAATCCTAAAATTTCAGGTATAAACTCGATGAGGTGATGGTGTGTGCAGACGCCTCCCGGTCTGTTATAAATGTCGGAATCAATCTCAATAGCACTCTGGTCAATCTGACAAATATCCGTACTATTTATGGAACACTATTCCGTTAAGTGCGCTTTAGTGATGTTATGAACTTTATGCATATGCATCATACATATCATACATATGCATATAATACGTAATACATTTGCATCATACATATTATAAGTATGTGTATAATACATAATACATATGCATCATTATGATGTCAGATTAAAGAAAACATTTTTGTCGCCAAATTTGAGAATTGACATGATATATTACCAAGTTTGGTGACACTTCGCTAAATGTTACTAAGCTTTGCGAGTATTTGACGCTAGTGGCTATTTTTCAATGAGTTAATTATTAATGCGAGCCATCTATTTATATTTTTCCGCATATCATCTGAATAGTTATATTGTATAACGTAGGAATATTTCCAAAGTGCCAATAGTTTCGTCACCGCACAAAACCTCTGCTATTGTTATCATATTGTACTGTTATTACACTTACTGTGACTATGTTGTTAATCTTTACTCTTCTAAAACTTCTGTATTATATAAAGAGAATTTACGGCAACTATTAAAGCACCGAAACTGCCAGTTCTCCTTATGATTATTATAATTATATAATATGTAACCTGTTAATCGATATGTACGTTAGAATGAATCTTCCATAATCCGGTTCCTCGCATTTTAGTTTTCAGGTTTCGAATAAAATTAGCTAAAATCTTAAATTCATATCACATTATTGGCTAATTCTTCAACACGATCAGATGAGAAGAATGATAGATTTTCAAATGGATCATGGCAGTGAGCTCGTAGATCTTCTATTCTTCCGTAATCGAGTCTATGAAAAGGTTAACGTGAAACAAAAAGATATTAGCATCGATATGGTTTATTGTAAATGCAGATATTGTCAAAAGATTTCATAAGAACCATTTCACTTGTACCCAATCGTATCAGTTAAAATACAACAATTGGCAGTGATCCCAACTAGAAAACATTTCTTTATAGGATTAAAAATTTCCGCATTAGAGAACGAATCGTAACTGATAAGGAAACATGCATAAGTGAGTTAAGATATATTTGTCACGAAAAATGAAATACATAACAGCACAAAATATATAATGTGCTTCCATGATCGTAAAGAGTTCTTGATTTCTCTATCAAAAGCTTCCGACTTGGCGAAAGAATGGGCAATTAAATTAAATTATGAATAACAGTAACATGATGCATACTTGCCAACCTCCCGCTTTTTTTACATCAACAAAACATACTTTAAACCAGAAATTTTATTGAATAGATGAAACACGTAGGTTTCGAATAACTACCACGTGGAAGCAAGAAACATTTAACTTAATAAATTTTCTGGTTGAAAGTATGTTTCTTCGTTTAGAAAAAAGCGGGAGGTTGGCAAGTATGTATGATGCAACGTTTAACATGCAATTAATAGAGTAAATACTGCTTGCTAGAAGCGGCTAGTACTTTAATTTAAAAAGAAATAAAGTATAAATTTGTAAAGCTTAATAAAATAAATTTAGGTATTTTTACGTTAGCTGGGCGCAAGTAGTAAATCGCCAAATGCTGCTCCCAACTCCACTGTTCATATTGCATTCATTTCATTTAAAAATATAAACTTTTCAGTCATCTCATTAAATATAGATTCATTTCCCTCATTTTATTTAATGAGGGAAATGCATAGACCATATTTAACATAGAAATAAATAAATGAATAAATAAGAAATAATAACATAAACCAAAATATTTTATTGGAAAATCAAAGCATTATTTCTAATTTTTCACATGTGAAAAATGAAAACTGCTATTGCCGAAAAAACAAAATATTAATGAGGAGATTTGCTCCCGGCTAACATAAAAGTACCGAAATTTAAGTTTTTTTATATATTAATATAGTTTAGAAAAACATACTTGAAAAAACATACAAAAAGTAGTGATATCCCAACAAAAAGTTTTCGGTAAAATAAAAAGCGCCAAGTTCTCCTTAATGTTTCGGCCAGAAAAAGTAGTGATATCTGAAGTTCGCAGAAGTTAAAAGCCAAACATACCAAATCTTTCATTGAAAATGGCTTCCTGCGACTTGGCCGTTAATGCCTTCGAGAGGGTTATTTCAAATTTTAAAGTTATGTACAAATGAGCTACATGCCAACAACATTTTTTTGATTATTTTAGGCATTTTGTGGCACAAAGTACAGAAATAAAATACACATTTAAAAAATGCATTTAAACCACTTCAGTCTATTTAAATGCTTAGAAGTTAAAAATAACAAAACACTTGTATTCAGAAGAAAATATCCCTAATTGCTAAAACATAATTAGTATCAGCTTTTAACAGTTTATAAATCGAATACCACTTAATGTCTGCAAACAAACTATAATAAATGTTCAAACGAATAAAATCTCTTTCGTCAATGTACAAGATTTCAATATTATACAATAAAATATAATATTGTGAGATTTGAAGTAAGTAAATTTTGTTTTATTTCTTGGGTTTTACGTTAATGAGTTTAGTTTTAGATCGTACAAAATGGCAATTAAACCACAAGTGGACTAAATGATCTGTAATTAAAAATAATGTTTGTTGTAACTGAATGGTATTTATCAGAAATCATTTACTTATAATGCCTTTATGTGAATTTGCCTCTTTGCATTTTAATATTACTTTTAATATTTAAATAATTCATAAATGCGTAATTTCTAATCATTAATTTTCAATTGCTGTCGAAGGCATTAACGGCCAAGTCGCAGGAAGCCATTTTCAATGAAAGATTTGGGATGTTTGGCTTTTAACTTCTGCGAACTTCAGATATCACTACTTTATCTGGCCGAAACATTAAGGAGAACTTGGCGCTTTTTTTTACCGAAAACTTTTTGTTGGGATTAGGAATTTTTTCCTTATCCATCCCTGAATTAAACACACAAAAAAAATTCATCTCGATATCTTTGAAATTCGCAGAGATATCAAAATTCAAAATTCGTGACTTACATCATTTATCCATACCTCTGAGCGATGACTTTTTGACTCATTTTGAATGCAAGATAGGGATCATCCACAAAATGTACATTATTAAAAGTCAATATAAGACAGTGCCTCTCCTTTGGACATAAAATAGGCAGCGTATATATTTTACGTTAAACCTGTTTTCAAAGTATGCTGATGGTCTGCACTAGAGGTCTGAACGGGTCGAAATATCTAGGTCCGGTCCCGAACCGACCCATAGGAAAAGAAAATCCGCCCTGCCTGGAAAAAAGTTCAAATAGTACCCTGGCCCGGCTTGACTGAACATCTTTCTACATAGTTTTTTACATCGATATGGTTAAAAGTTGTTTCGTATGGAGGAGTTCTGACCAAAAATAATTATTATATCTTCTCTTTTTTTTCACGTTTATAATTATTATTTCTAAAGCAGCGGCAAAAGGTGTGATTATTTTCTTTATTAATGAATTTCTATTTATATGTAAAATATTCACTTCTCCTTTAATACCTTTAATCCTTATCCCATGTGTTGGAGACAATGGTTGTGTTTATGACGGCCAATTATCAGCACGAGGGATATAGGCCCTAAGGGGTGGAGAATGCCCTCCGTGGGGGGGGGGGGGTCTTTCTAAGAGAACCTAACCCGTATTTATTTAACCCGTATTTATTTTATTAGGAATTGTAAATGTAGTCTATTTTTTTCTCAGGTATTATATTATATTCATTGTCCATGGATCAACAGATTTTTCCGTTTAAGAAAGGATTCTGGCATAGGCAGATTTTTTTCTCTAGTTTTATTGTATTTTAAATTTTTTGCCTTAAAATCTACCATTCTTTAAAAATATGAATTTTAAAGTTTTATTGTAAAATAATGGCCATTTAAAAATATATGCATTTGTTGTAAAAGTTTTGGGGCTGAACCAAATTTTAGTTATTTTTGCACGGATAGGTCAGTCAGAGATAATGATTTTAATACGGGTTCTCTCGAGACTGGGACTGAAAATTTCGCTCAGGAGAGACCTAGCAATAAGGAAGCCTGTCCCGGTTCGGTATAACCAGTGGCCGAGGGGTTCTGCTCTCAAAGCTGGCAGACGGGAGGTGCTGGATTCAAACCCAAACGCGCCCTTCGGCCTAATCTTTCGGAGTTTTCAGTGGTTTTCTTCGAACCTTGGATATCCTTTCGTAAATACGGGTTAGGTTCCTTTCAAAAACCTCCACGGAAGGCAGCCCCCCCTCCTTTGGCCCATATCCCTCGTGTAGATAATTGGCCGTCATAAATCACACCAACACCCGGGTCGGTAAGAAAAAATACGTTAGGAATGCCTGGCCGAGTCTTCAGAAAAAAGTCCCCAATCTCGGGTCTGACCTGGCCCGGCCCGGCCCCAGAGTACAGACTTTTTTAACGGCCTCGCCGAGACGATAAAAAACCTGAATTTGTGAGGGCTAAAATTATGAAAAAAACTCCTAATCGGCATGTTAGAAAAGCCTTGTTTCAAATTACACATTTAACATTTATTTGTGGACATTTAAATAGTGCAAAAAGGAGGTGGAGACGGTAAAAGTTAAACCGAGTCGAAAGTTTAAGCTACAAAAAGAAGTTACTTTTTCACGTGCAATTTTTTAAATGCATTTAAACATTTTATTAGGAGCCAATCAATGTTTAAAAATTTAAATGCGTTTCCTTCCTGATGTTTTTCTTTTTACGATTTCTCGTCTTTAAATTATTATAAGTCAAGAATCGTAAATAAAAAAAGTGCAAACTTGGAACATGTCTTTTTTTATTATTTTACATTAATTTTGTTTAGGCAAATTTGAAAAAAAAATTACTTTTGAAAATATGATTTTTTAAAAATAGGTTACATAATTTTTTAAATAAATATTTTTTATATTTTTAAAATTAATATTTTAAAAAATCCTGAAACAAAACTAAAATTATACTTTATTCTTTAATTAAATGAAAAAAAATTGAAATCCGATGAATAATATTTCGAGTTATAGAAAGATTTTAAATTAAATCCGCTTAAAAAAATACTAATCATTTAAATTTTTTAAAAACTTTATGCGAAATATTAGGATGTGATTTTATTTGCAAATTATAAGGTTAACCATCTCCCCCCAAAAAGAAGAAAAAATCAAAATTCTAACTAACAAATATATTTTTTACATGTTTCCTAGAACTCTTACAGTAACATTGTTTCTTGGATTGCACGCATTTCAATTTGTGTCTAATCACTTAAAACCTGATGAATTATTTAAACGGCCATAACTCTGCGAGTTTTTCAGATATGAAGATGCAATTTTTTGTGTTTAATTCAGCAATGGATAAGGAAAGTTTTCCTGATTGGAATTTTTACACAACGGGGGCCGTATAAAATTTTAATTTTCGTATTTTTTCAAATAGGCCCCCCATGGAGTTGCAACTTATGTCATTAAATTTTGCACCTTTTTTTTATGAAACTTTGTAATTGGAAGTATGGGTCTAGGAGCAATATTTAAGGAAATAGCCTATTGTTTCGATATTTATGAATCACCCTGTATAAAGAAATAATAGGCGTAACCTTTTGACTACTCCTTAAGTTACTTCACATGCAACTGGTAGGCACTATAATAAATGCCTCCTCCTTGACATTTTAGGTAACTCCATTGTATAGAATATTTACGTGAAAAAGAGCGTTGCCTTCTGGATTTTTATTACATTGAAACGAATTTACTTTTTTGATGCGATAAGGAAATACTTTTAAATATGACATTTTAAATATAAAATTTTAAAATTGACGTAATTTTCAGCAATAAATGCTTTTGCCACGCAATAATTTAATTATTTTAAAGTTTTCTTTTCTTCAATATTCACGTGTGAATATTATATTTTAATTAAAAATACAATATATGAAAATGCCATTAGAAAACGGTTTTTCAATGTGACGTTTTAAATATGACATAATTGTAAAATTTAATGCGTTTCCGCACGTAAAAGCTTAAATACTTTAAAGTTTCTGTCTTTTTTAAAAATTTTCATGTAAATATATATTTCAATTGAAAAGTGTTCGTAAAGACTATTATTTCGCTTTTAAAAATCTGGCAACAGTAGTTAAAAACTGACTATTCCCAGCTATGAATTAAATCTCTATTCAAATAATGAAATTTTGAATAAAAATTTGAGAAAAAACTTGGAAAATTAGACAGATTTAAAAATGATTGCATACTGCACACCCCACAATCAAGTTAAATATGCGCCTGCAGAAGATGGATAAATTGCTATGAATAGTTTTTTTTTTTATCCTATAAAACTTTTTAACTGAATTAATTTGATCGATTTTAACATTAAATAACTTTTAAACAATTGTTCGTTTTAAAAACTGCTACTCGAACGTTTTTTATCATACATTTCAGTGTAAAATACCAATTTGCAAGTTTTTACATGCAGTAGGTTTTTCTTATGAGCCAAGGAAGTCAAAAGGTCACAATATATTCAATTACGGCAGAGATACGCAGTGGTTACATTTTACTTTCTTCTAACTTTACAAAAAGAAAGTATTGGATTCATGAAAATTTTCGAATTCCGGTTTTCGACGGATTTACACGTTTTAGGGGTCAGAGATCCATAAAAACATGTTTTTAAAAAATGTCTGTCTGTGAGTCTGTCTGTCTCTCTGTGAGTCTGTCTGTCTGTCTGCATGTCTGTGTGTGACACAAATTTTGTGGGCGCTCTATCTCAAGAACTAATGCACGGAATTTAATAAAAATTTATGTTCTGGTAGTCCCTGATATAGGTTGGTGCTTATTAGTTTTTGGTGTAAATCGCCCAGTAGGTGGCGCTGCTATGCTGCATTTTGTAGGATATCCGCAATAGCTCTATCTCAAGAACTAAAGAACGGAATTTGATAAAAATTTCCATTAAGTTAGTCCCTGGTATAGATTTGTGCTGATTAGGTTTTGGCGTAAATATCTCAACAGGTGGCGCTGCTATGCAGCATTTTTCACGATTTCCACAATAGCTCAATCTCCAGAACAAATACACTGATTTTCATCAAACTTAAGATTCAGTTAGACCAGGACATGAATTGACGTTTTATACATTTTTGTACAAATCGCTCAGCAGGTGGCGCTGCTATGCTGCATTTTGCAGGATTTACACGATTTCCGCAATAGCTCTATCTCAAGATCTAATGCACAGATTTTCATCAAACGTCAGATTCAGTTAGTACTTGATATGACTTGGTGCTGATTACGTGTTGGTGTAAATAGCCCAACAGGTGGCGCTGCTGTGCTGCATTTTTCACGATTCCCGCAATAGCTCTATCTCAAGAACTAATGCACGAATTTTCATCTAATTTTAGATTTAGTTAGATGTTGACACAAGATGTTGCTGATTAGGTTTCAGTGTTAATCGCCCAATAGGTGGAGCTGTTATGCTGGAATTTTCCCGATTTTTGCAATAGCTCTATCTCAAAAACTAATACACGCAATTTCCTCAAACTTCAGATTCAGTTAGACGTTGATATAAGTTGTTGCTGGGTGGTTTTGGCGTAAAAGCTGCTAGGCTGTATTTTGCTGGATTTACACGATTTCATATCTCAAGAACTAATGCACGGAATTTCATCTTTTCAGAATCCTCATGATGGGCATAGATTGCCTTGTAGTTTTAGTGATAGCGAATTTGTGTGATAGCGAATTTTGAAGTATTGACATGTATGAGATAGAAGAAAGCTTTGGGTTTGGTACATCCGACTAGTTCTTGTTGAATAGAGAGATACACCTTTAAAAAATTAAACTGCAGATTGTAGGGCATAAAAAATTCTATGTAAAATAAGATTAAAAGTGGACATTGAGAACTTTGATCTACGCATCCATTTAGTCTCTTATAGCAGTATACAATTAAAGATCTTTGTTGTGTGAACTACAATTCTAATCGTTACATTCTTCATTCCTTTTCTGCCTTTTGTATCTAACTGTCTATAAATTTGGTAATTTCACTTAACCGCTTACAAAAGTTGTAATTTAATAATATTTTGTTTAATTTAAAAGTTGTAAATTCTCTTATTATTACATTTCATAAAAATTAATTTATGCAATTACGAGTAATGTTCTCTCATTTTTTACCAATGTAATTTTCTTTGAGTTCTAATTTCTTTTTCCTAATCTAACAATAAAAGCAAGAAAACCGACTGTTTATCATGGAAGACGGTAGTATTCCGAGTGACGCAGCCTTAAGCCTAAAATCGTATTGTAGAACTCGTAGATGGCGGAACTCATATATACTTCTAACTCGACATCAAAGAAAACGCGAAAAGCCGCCTTTTAATAACTCAGCAGATATAGGTCCTATTGTTCTGATTTTTTTAGAACAGTTTTACATCTGCAGTCTAATCGTATACTGAAATTTTTATATTTCTACGTGCAGTATATTTTGAGATCTAAATAGCCATTTTTAAAGCGAAAGCTTTGGTATGGTATCTAAGAAGTTCCTAATTTCAAAATCTCGGAAACGGTACTAACGATTTTCTTTAAATTGATACATAATATAAATGTGATTAAGACGAGGTAAATAACTTTTTTCTTTTTTCCTGGAAAACTCTCGTTCGTTAAATAATTCGATTTTTTTTTCTCTCGAAAATGACACGGGCGATTTTTTAAAAATCAAATAAATATGTTTCAGATGAACCAAATAACAATTTACTTGTTTCCAGCAAGACTCTTGTTCATTTAATAATGCGCATGAAAAATCGGACTATATTTCTTCGCCATTCTATGGAAATTTCACCGAAAATGCATGACATATTCATTCACATGCTTTCTTTTTAACCACTTTTGGGGAGGAAAATTTGTCCTCCCACTGGCTGAGTGGTTAAGGGCCATCGTCTACTAATCTTATGATAGGCAGTTCGATACTCTCTGGTACTTGTTTTCACATGTGAATGTGCTTTTTTTTCTTTTAAAGTCTGTTAGTTGACCATTATTCTCAGTTCCTTTGTAATTTTTTAATTGTTATTAAGTTAAATAAAATTACAATTATAATGACGCCAATTTGATGATGATTATTTCTTAGCAATTTTTCAACAATAAAAATATTACCATAAATTTTATAAATATATTTAATTTCAATCACTTTACAAAAAATATACATTAATAAATATTATTTGAATATAAATTACACGATCAGAAACGTAAAAAAATAATTCATTTCAGCTCTTCTTTTTATAATATCATTTTTTATTATTATGACGGTCAATCAATATATAATCACTGACATGACATCCATAATATTATTATTATTATACTTATTATTTTCCTTGCATAAAAACTATTGTGATGTAATAATTCTTTTATAATAAATAATTTAGTTGAAATGTTTTATTTATAAATAACATTGAAGTTTGATAACCCCGAGACAATTGTTTTTATTTAACTTTGCAATATTTACAGTTTACATAATAACCATATCAGAATTCTGGTGTCGCCATCTTTTGACGTAATTGCGTACTACATTTTGTCTCTTATTCGGAAAAAAAAAAAAAAAAACTAACGCTCTCATCGCCGCTTTGAAAGAATCTTTTGTGACTACAGGTCTATTTCGCAAATATTAAGAAAATTACTGCATACAAAAATATTAAAATGGGTAGTATTATAGAGAAATGTTTGCTAAAAACGTTGAAGTAGACTGTTTTTAAATCGAAGAATTATTTTAAGAGATATTTAATGTTAAATCTGGATAAAATTGTCTCATTAAAAAAGTCTTATAGGGGAAAAAAACTATACATGGGAATTTAATCATTTTCATTCAATTTAATCATTCAATAGAAAATCGAAGTTTGCAGAGTGCATTTATTATTTTTAACTTGCCTAATTTTTTGACGGCTTATTTCAATTTTAAATTAAAATTTTCAGAATTTCCAGAGATATTTTTTACATATTTTAGAAAAGGTTATTTTAAATTGTTGCCAATTGTTAAAACAGCGCAAAGAATAATATATCCTTTAAACTAAAAATTTATTCATACGTGACTATTATAAACAGAAAAAAATCCTTTTAAATTAGAATTAAACGATAACGTGTTAAAAGCTGGAAAATATTAAACATTACGTCATAAAAATTGTTTTTACACATGCTTACTTAAAATGAAAGAAAATTATAAAATAATCAATTATTTTCAAATTAGAATTAAATGATTACGCATTAAAAGCAGGAAAACATTGGAAATTACGTCATAAAAATTATATTTACACGTGAATATTAAAAGAAAAAGAAAATTTTTAAATAATAAATTCATTGATATGTGTTAAAAGTCGTAAATGGAGGAAATTACGTCATATTAGCCAAAGTGGCCAAATAATAATATTGCAAAACAGTTTAAATTAAAAAATATATTTATACGAGAGATTTATTTCAAATTTCGTGATGATATTTTTAACTATAGTTGCCAATTTTAAGGTAGCGCAAATAATAATATTTTCTTTCTAATAATAAATATATTTTCAGTTGAATGTTACAAAGAGAAAGGAAAGTTTTGTGAAAATTATGTCAGATTTAAAACGTTACATTTAAAATCTCTTATTTAAAATCATTTTCTTATAGCGTTGTTAAAAAATAACATAAAGCAAAGACTCTGTTGACATAGTTCCTTTTATATTTGGTAATTTTCAAATGTTTAACTAATCTTATTTAATCAAGCACGGAAACAGCAACTAACAGCAGCTGATTCGCCCTTGAAATCCCTCAGTAAAAGGGAAACCCGTTTACAGTAAGATCGCCATTGATTTTTTAATTATACAGTGCAGCGACGATTATCCGAGCTAATTGGGACTGTTAATACATCGGATATCAGAAATCTCGATTAATAGAAACTGTGTGTAAAAACTCGCCGTGCTTGCGAATTTAACATCTCTTTAAAAAAATATATATAGAACGTTTTTTAAATAATAAAAATAAATATATGTAAAGTTCTGTTTCACAGCTTAACAAATTTAAAAAGAAAATCAACTACCAGTAGTAAATTTTAAAATGCAATTTGAAAAATTTACGAAAGTTCACACAGCCACTGGAAACAAAGCATTGTTCATTGTTGACTTCTCAGGGTCCAATGTTTCTTTGGAGTTGAGAGCTTTTGGGGGGCAGAAGGGCCTGTATAGCACGGACAGTGAGCTAAAGAGTGTGGTTATTTTTAAGGCTCATTCAAAAGGAAAAAAAAATCAGACTTTGTTATCGACTCGGTTAACAGAAACCTCGATTAATCGAAGCTCGGTTAATCTAGGTTCTAGTATAATTCAATCTTCCGTAATCTTTTTAAAGCAGATCAAATTAATGGACTTTAGCACAAAGTCACATAGCTGATAACTGCTATGCTTGTTGGCCACCTTTTTTTCAAAAAGTTTGCTTCGCCTTATTCAATTAATGAGATATCTCCGATAAAATAAGTCACATTTTCCCGTTCTAAAATACTGGTATCCAAAAATCGTAGCATATAACTGACACTACAAGTACTCATGGAACTAGACTATTTTAAGTCTGATTTTTATTATAGACTATATAAAATTATTAAAAATATATATTATGATAGGAACTAGCGGACTTCGTCCGCTATTTACGTTACGGATATAAAAATCATGTTTTTTTTTTTTTTTTTTAGGGAAAAAGAAATAAAAACCTATTATTTATTTCAATAAATTGATTTATCTTTTGTGTCACGCTATTCAAAACTGTGAGTAAGATTTATGTAAATGGTTTCTTTGCGTCATTGTGTCCAAACTACATGAAATGTATGAAAAAGGATAGTTTGATAAATCAATTTATTGAAATAAATACATTTCAATGCATAGTATAGATTCAATGAAAGTGATATATTTAACAGTGAATTGGAAAATTAAAAGTATTGTGTAGATGTAAAAAAATATTTTAACCAAGTCAAAAATAATTTAAATTGAATTTTAAAACAAACCTTTTAAAGTCACATCAAGGCGTCACTTAAATTTTATATCATATCTTTTAAAACTCATATTTTGAATTTATGAGAGATGTAAATGATAAAGCAACAGCGAATAAAATTTTATGCAGCTTTTCATGTTGAACATAACTTATGCACATGCGATTACAAATAAAACAAAAATAAAATGATGAAATGAATACAAATATATTTTTTAAGAAATAGCATAACGTCACTCAAAATTTGATATCAATAATTTTAAGATCCATACTTAAAATTCTTAGAGCATAAGATAAAGTGCTGCGTCAGAAACTTTTAACCCGTCAAGGGTTTTTGCATTGATTCCTTATACATCTAATTGTAGTAATGCTTAGTATGTTTATCAAAATAATGTAATGTTTATTGAAACTAGTTGGGATGTGCCAATCACAAAACTTTCTTATTTCTCATACATGTTAATATTTCAAAAGGTTGTTACACATACTAATACTTCAGAGATATTACTTCAGTATTGCACCAACTTTGATTTTCATCTTAAGTTTCTGTTTCATTTTACTAATCTGAGTAAAAACGAGTTAATCCCAATCGTAATGTTTCATAAAATCACTATTTTTTGTTATTCTGTTGTACATCAACTGCTTGAGAATCGGCGTGTTAGATGGAAGCAAATTGCCCGTCACTGTGTGACTAGCTGATATACAAGAGAACTATAATAAAATTAGAAAAATCGCCGTTACAGAGATTTTCGGCAGATTGTTACTAAATTCACGTGGGACCTCCTGACCATCGCAGTGATGGAAGTGTAGCAGTAGAGAATCAATTGACACTGCAAAATCTTATTAGTATTCATCATTTAATTTCATGACAGAATTTCTGAGATTTTTGAGTGCGAAGAATAGTACTATAAAAATTTAGTAGTGATAATCGCTCATTAGCTGCGTTACTGTTCCATCACTGCCATAGCCAAAAACATACACACGAAATTTGGTTCAATTCTATGCATACTTCATAAACTTTTCGATGGTACAATAATGAAAAGGGCACAAAAATTGCTATTACAGTGCCCCCTTCCGGTAGAATATTTCCAAAAATTAAATGAGGACCTGCTGGCTATATACAAAAACATTCACAAAAAATTTGGTTTAATTTTGTGCTTAAATTCATACACTTTTCGATGATACAAAGAGGACACATGGACGGACAGACATACTTTTTAGAAACATGTTTTTCGGGATCTGTGACCCCTAAAACACGTAAATTTGTCAAAAACCTGGAAGTCAAAAAAAAATTTCGATTATAATACTTCTTTACAACACTTCTTTATAAATAAGAAAGTAAAAATCTTTTTTAAGGTATTATAGTTATCGGTTATTGATTGAAATTAGGTGCAGTGAAATTTATATTCTTTTGAAAAACCTCATATGATAATTGTAAATTAGAAATTTTTAATAAAATATTATATGATACCAAAAATTAATTTTGAGTTTAATTCATTTTGCAGGTAAAGATCCTGAAGAAATGAAAAATATGAGAGAAAATGAAGCTTAAAAGATGCTTTTGTTTTCTTAAATTTTTGAAAGAAGTTATTTATCAAGAAAACATTGCCTCTGACAGCAGTGTATGTTGAAATAGCTTTGTTGTGTAAAACATAATTATAATAATTAAATTTTCTGGTTATTTCCTCTGTCTCCTTTTCTAGCTGTTTTTAAATTTTATAATTAGACTTAACAAGACTCCATCAGATAAAAATGTATTTAAAACTAAAAGCTGCAAAATGTTTTAGTATTAGCTTTAATCTAATTACAGTATAAGTAGAGATTAGATATATATTTTTACCAATATAATTTTCCATGATCTTTAATTTCATTGACTAATCTACAAATAAAGGAAGAGAAACGACTCCTTGTACGTGTCTCTTATTTTCTTTTTAACATTTAATAAACTACATTTAATTTATTTTTGAGAAACACACCTGAATAAACATTAGATGTACTATTTGCGAAAGATCCAAGGATATATGTCCAAGAATATATTTTATGCGTGAATGAGAACATAAGACAAATGTAATATAAATGTTATAACTGCTTCTACGGCATTCTGCTGTAGGGCATACAGTTTCGGAAAGTAAAGGGGAAAAAAAAAAAAGAACACCAACCGTTGAGTGCTGTGTATGGTAGTGGCTCTGTTGATTTGGATGCTTGGTATACACTGTAAAAAAATGTCCTGAAATTAACCGGTGTTATCCTGTGAATTTTACCTTTTTTAACTGAAAAATTTCTTTTAGATAAAACTGTTACTTTTCATGGAATTTCAGGAAATGTTCCGTTTTCTGTTGGCCCTGAACTCTCAGAGTTTCCGTATCTGGGAGTAGACGCAACAAAAACGGAATATTTCCGTACAAGAACTCCGGCGACAGCCATGTTGATTTTATGTTATTATCGGTTATCAATGTTTGGGCTACGTTTAGAACGGATTTCTGCGATCATACTGATTTTAGCTGTAGCAAAAAACCACACTAATAATAAACAACGTTGATTCATAGTTCGAGAGAAGAAGAGAACTGAAAGCATCTTCATACCGACCTTGAAAGCAGTTTGCGTTTGCCTTCCTGCGATCAGCACGTTGTTTTGTTTACAGTGATTTCCTGATTTTTTTATTACTCCATGTTTCCGTTACAATTGTGAAAAAAAGGTAAGTTATTCAGCTTTATTTTGCAATTATTTTTTATAATGAATGTTGTATTTATTTTAAATAAAGGTTTGATTTACATAAAACCTTGTTTATTTTTGCGATTGCACACGTTAGGCCTACATGCTATCCAAGATCGGCGAGTATAATGTTTTCATTTATAGGAGGGAAAAGTAATTTTTGTTTTCTCTACACATATAAAAAAATGGGTTAACACTAGTATAAAAGATTCTCTCATGCATGTTTGCTAATTTGGGTTATCATTAACAATCTTTACCAGCCAGGAAGCAGAAAATGTTTAATCTTCTTTCGATGAAAATTTTACTGAGAATTATTTTTACTTAACCATTTTATATCTTTATTTACTTGCAATATATATATTTTTAATAGTAGTAGACTATGAATTTTGTGTGCAGATAGCATGTTGAATGTAAAGTGGGACACGTGTTTCCATGTTTTATAAGGAAAGCATTTTTTTTTTTCTTCCCGAAAAATCTTTTTTCCCCCTAATTTGTGCTGAAAAATAAATAAATAAAACTTTTTTTCTTTAATCGCTTAAGTTTATTGAATTTTTAACAACTATTTTTTAATCACTGTTATAATTATCAGATTCCAGTATTTTTCTATGTTATATTTCTCTATCAATATTTAGCCATCCTCATAGTTCATTTTCCATTAATATACCAAATACATACATTTTCAGAAATACATGAAAATTACAGTAATGGAACACCCAATGAAAAGTACTACCGAATTGTTCTTATGATTGCATTTGCTACCAAAATTTAATAAAAGTACAATAGTAAAATTATTTTACAATATATTTAACAATTAGAACATCCATAATTGATATTTTAGTTAATGTAGATTGATCTAGTTTAAAATACCAAATATAAAGCTATTACAGCTAATTCGAAAATTTAAGTGTAAAGAAATCCTTGTTAATACCTCTTCTTTTATAAATTATATTTTCATATTTTCTTTGTACATTATTTTATTAATACAAGTAAAACAACAATATTTTATTGTCTAAAGTAAAATTCCTGTTTACACCGCATATAAGGTCACCCCCCTTATATGGTCTTATTTTTCAGGACCGCAAGGGTGACCATATATCCGATAGTGACTGTATACAGTGTGACCACGTATAACCTGACCGACCTTTATTTTCGCAACCGTTGGTCCTAGCTGCTTACTTCCAATTACAAAAATGGTTTAAATAAGGTAAAGAATTGTTTTTAAAGCGATTTGGGTCAAGAAAAACATTTATTAAAAATTTACGAAATTTAAATTTTTATACTGTCCCCCGATCCTATAAGTGATATTTAGTAAAAATTTACTGTGACACTAACAAGTAAGACAGAAAAAGTCCCATTCCACTAACATTAAAATTGACCGAGTTATGAAACTTTGAAATCCATGACTTATACTCCTTTTCTGCATATCAAAACAGGTGATTTCGATCATGCTTTCAGGGGTCGTATATAAAATCTTAAACTTATTTCAAGGTATCTGCGGTTTGAAAGAAATCGCACAACTATTACGATTGAGTTAACTTTATTAGTTGTTTCTGATTAGTTAAAATAATTGTATTTTAACATATGTTGTATTTTGTAAGGATTTGAGGCTATCATTTTTTTAAAACAAAAATTATGTTATTTTCATAAGGGTTTATTTAACTTGCAAAGATCGTCTTTCCAATTTAAAATTTGTACGCGAACTTTAACTGACTTTCAAATGCCCGATCGAAGTTAAAATTTTACATACTGACTTAAATCTGATTACAATGTGATTATTGTGATTTTCGACGCTTACCAACTTATACATACTTATATTAGAGGATAACACAAAAAAATTCGGATAGATTACCGTCAACAAGTTTAAGAAATGGTTTTAGATTAAATAACATAAACCTGCGATGGTTGTGTTTTTTAACTTTTATAATTACGTTTTATGTATTTGTTAACGCTAAATACAAAAATTACCTTCATTTGTAATCATCATGTCAGGATTTTTTAAGATCAAATATTTTTTAAGAAAAGTACACAGAAAAAATTGGTTACAAATAGTTATTTACCGACATAAATAAGAATCTATTATGTGGCAATATATATCGATCAGTAAAGAGAAATTTCAAAATGTCAGTTTGTAAAATACCCAGCAAACACATACCTTTCGGCACACGATCGAACCGCAGCCGGCAGTGTCGATTAAGTGTCGGCATCGGCACAGTGGTTTCGGTGAAATTTCGGCAGCATATCGGCAACTGAAACTTAAGAATCTGCTTTTTCGACTGCCGGTTACCGTAATTGGTCCCCTTATGGCTACATATCGGCAAGCGACTTATACCGGCAAGTATCGCAGGACAGATATGTGATTTCTGATAGTAGTACGATTAGATGAATACCAACATCGGTCCGAATTCGGAATTTTTAGTCTTAGCCGACATTTTTTCTTTTACTTAATTTTGTGTGAGTTTGAGTTTTGATAAAGAGTTATATATTTCATATAAAATTCTAACAGTGATAAACATTAAAATTTTCAAAAAAAGCCTATATTTATTTATTTTAAAAAAAATGTTTTGAATTCATTTTTAAAAGGATTTACAGTTTTTTGAATCATCAAAAAAAAAATTTTTTTTAATCGCTTCCTAAAATTATCATTCATTATAAATTTAATCGTAGAAAGAAAAAAAAATACTTTATAAGTTAATTCAAATTATTTTCCAATTATATATTCATTTAAAAAAATAATAGCTAAGTTCCTTATTTTATTTAAAAATCAAATTATTAAAAACTTTAAAAATTATTTTACAAGCTATAAAAATATCAAAAAAAAATCTACACATCTTTTTAGCATTAAAATTTAAAAGAAAGATTCAGAAATTTACCCCTTCTAAAAATTATTTACCCAATTCGTTTGCTTTAACTAATTCGCTAAAATATTTATTTCATTCATTTAAATACTAAATTAACTTTTAAATAAATGCGGATAAGACAATTACAAAAAAAAAAAAAAAAAAAAAAAAAACACTTTAAAACACTTCAAAATTTCAATTTTCACATCCGCTATTTATCCACAACAACAAGACATCGCTTAAAGAAATGTCTTCCCCGTATTACCCCATAAGAATACTCACTGCAGCAAGGCTCAGTGGCTGAGTGGTTAAGGAATTTACCTTCTGTCCCTGGGGTCGTTGGATCGAAACCAACCTCTTCCAACGCCGAAGTACGCTCCCTTGAAATATATTGAATTGAGAATTTCTGAGATTTTTGAGTGCGAAGAATAGTACTATAAAAATTTAGTAGTGATAATCGCTCATTAGCTGCGTTACTGTTCCATCACTGCCATAGCCAAAAACATACACACGAAATTTGGTTCAATTCTATGCATACTTCATAAACTTTTCGATGGTACAATAATGAAAAGGGCACAAAAATTGCTATTACAGTGCCCCCTTCCGGTAGAATATTTCCAAAAATTAAATGAGGACCTGCTGGCTATATACAAAAACATTCACAAAAAATTTGGTTTAATTTTGTGCTTAAATTCATACACTTTTCGATGATACAAAGAGGACACATGGACGGACAGACATACTTTTTAGAAACATGTTTTTCGGGATCTGTGACCCCTAAAACACGTAAATTTGTCAAAAACCTGGAAGTCAAAAAAAAATTTCGATTATAATACTTCTTTACAACACTTCTTTATAAATAAGAAAGTAAAAATCTTTTTTAAGGTATTATAGTTATCGGTTATTGATTGAAATTAGGTGCAGTGAAATTTATATTCTTTTGAAAAACCTCATATGATAATTGTAAATTAGAAATTTTTAATAAAATATTATATGATACCAAAAATTAATTTTGAGTTTAATTCATTTTGCAGGTAAAGATCCTGAAGAAATGAAAAATATGAGAGAAAATGAAGCTTAAAAGATGCTTTTGTTTTCTTAAATTTTTGAAAGAAGTTATTTATCAAGAAAACATTGCCTCTGACAGCAGTGTATGTTGAAATAGCTTTGTTGTGTAAAACATAATTATAATAATTAAATTTTCTGGTTATTTCCTCTGTCTCCTTTTCTAGCTGTTTTTAAATTTTATAATTAGACTTAACAAGACTCCATCAGATAAAAATGTATTTAAAACTAAAAGCTGCAAAATGTTTTAGTATTAGCTTTAATCTAATTACAGTATAAGTAGAGATTAGATATATATTTTTACCAATATAATTTTCCATGATCTTTAATTTCATTGACTAATCTACAAATAAAGGAAGAGAAACGACTCCTTGTACGTGTCTCTTATTTTCTTTTTAACATTTAATAAACTACATTTAATTTATTTTTGAGAAACACACCTGAATAAACATTAGATGTACTATTTGCGAAAGATCCAAGGATATATGTCCAAGAATATATTTTATGCGTGAATGAGAACATAAGACAAATGTAATATAAATGTTATAACTGCTTCTACGGCATTCTGCTGTAGGGCATACAGTTTCGGAAAGTAAAGGGGAAAAAAAAAAAAAAGAACACCAACCGTTGAGTGCTGTGTATGGTAGTGGCTCTGTTGATTTGGATGCTTGGTATACACTGTAAAAAAATGTCCTGAAATTAACCGGTGTTATCCTGTGAATTTTACCTTTTTTAACTGAAAAATTTCTTTTAGATAAAACTGTTACTTTTCATGGAATTTCAGGAAATGTTCCGTTTTCTGTTGGCCCTGAACTCTCAGAGTTTCCGTATCTGGGAGTAGACGCAACAAAAACGGAATATTTCCGTACAAGAACTCCGGCGACAGCCATGTTGATTTTATGTTATTATCGGTTATCAATGTTTGGGCTACGTTTAGAACGGATTTCTGCGATCATACTGATTTTAGCTGTAGCAAAAAACCACACTAATAATAAACAACGTTGATTCATAGTTCGAGAGAAGAAGAGAACTGAAAGCATCTTCATACCGACCTTGAAAGCAGTTTGCGTTTGCCTTCCTGCGATCAGCACGTTGTTTTGTTTACAGTGATTTCCTGATTTTTTTATTACTCCATGTTTCCGTTACAATTGTGAAAAAAAGGTAAGTTATTCAGCTTTATTTTGCAATTATTTTTTATAATGAATGTTGTATTTATTTTAAATAAAGGTTTGATTTACATAAAACCTTGTTTATTTTTGCGATTGCACACGTTAGGCCTACATGCTATCCAAGATCGGCGAGTATAATGTTTTCATTTATAGGAGGGAAAAGTAATTTTTGTTTTCTCTACACATATAAAAAAATGGGTTAACACTAGTATAAAAGATTCTCTCATGCATGTTTGCTAATTTGGGTTATCATTAACAATCTTTACCAGCCAGGAAGCAGAAAATGTTTAATCTTCTTTCGATGAAAATTTTACTGAGAATTATTTTTACTTAACCATTTTATATCTTTATTTACTTGCAATATATATATTTTTAATAGTAGTAGACTATGAATTTTGTGTGCAGATAGCATGTTGAATGTAAAGTGGGACACGTGTTTCCATGTTTTATAAGGAAAGCATTTTTTTTTTTCTTCCCGAAAAATCTTTTTTCCCCCTAATTTGTGCTGAAAAATAAATAAATAAAACTTTTTTTCTTTAATCGCTTAAGTTTATTGAATTTTTAACAACTATTTTTTAATCACTGTTATAATTATCAGATTCCAGTATTTTTCTATGTTATATTTCTCTATCAATATTTAGCCATCCTCATAGTTCATTTTCCATTAATATACCAAATACATACATTTTCAGAAATACATGAAAATTACAGTAATGGAACACCCAATGAAAAGTACTACCGAATTGTTCTTATGATTGCATTTGCTACCAAAATTTAATAAAAGTACAATAGTAAAATTATTTTACAATATATTTAACAATTAGAACATCCATAATTGATATTTTAGTTAATGTAGATTGATCTAGTTTAAAATACCAAATATAAAGCTATTACAGCTAATTCGAAAATTTAAGTGTAAAGAAATCCTTGTTAATACCTCTTCTTTTATAAATTATATTTTCATATTTTCTTTGTACATTATTTTATTAATACAAGTAAAACAACAATATTTTATTGTCTAAAGTAAAATTCCTGTTTACACCGCATATAAGGTCACCCCCCTTATATGGTCTTATTTTTCAGGACCGCAAGGGTGACCATATATCCGATAGTGACTGTATACAGTGTGACCACGTATAACCTGACCGACCTTTATTTTCGCAACCGTTGGTCCTAGCTGCTTACTTCCAATTACAAAAATGGTTTAAATAAGGTAAAGAATTGTTTTTAAAGCGATTTGGGTCAAGAAAAACATTTATTAAAAATTTACGAAATTTAAATTTTTATACTGTCCCCCGATCCTATAAGTGATATTTAGTAAAAATTTACTGTGACACTAACAAGTAAGACAGAAAAAGTCCCATTCCACTAACATTAAAATTGACCGAGTTATGAAACTTTGAAATCCATGACTTATACTCCTTTTCTGCATATCAAAACAGGTGATTTCGATCATGCTTTCAGGGGTCGTATATAAAATCTTAAACTTATTTCAAGGTATCTGCGGTTTGAAAGAAATCGCACAACTATTACGATTGAGTTAACTTTATTAGTTGTTTCTGATTAGTTAAAATAATTGTATTTTAACATATGTTGTATTTTGTAAGGATTTGAGGCTATCATTTTTTTAAAACAAAAATTATGTTATTTTCATAAGGGTTTATTTAACTTGCAAAGATCGTCTTTCCAATTTAAAATTTGTACGCGAACTTTAACTGACTTTCAAATGCCCGATCGAAGTTAAAATTTTACATACTGACTTAAATCTGATTACAATGTGATTATTGTGATTTTCGACGCTTACCAACTTATACATACTTATATTAGAGGATAACACAAAAAAATTCGGATAGATTACCGTCAACAAGTTTAAGAAATGGTTTTAGATTAAATAACATAAACCTGCGATGGTTGTGTTTTTTAACTTTTATAATTACGTTTTATGTATTTGTTAACGCTAAATACAAAAATTACCTTCATTTGTAATCATCATGTCAGGATTTTTTAAGATCAAATATTTTTTAAGAAAAGTACACAGAAAAAATTGGTTACAAATAGTTATTTACCGACATAAATAAGAATCTATTATGTGGCAATATATATCGATCAGTAAAGAGAAATTTCAAAATGTCAGTTTGTAAAATACCCAGCAAACACATACCTTTCGGCACACGATCGAACCGCAGCCGGCAGTGTCGATTAAGTGTCGGCATCGGCACAGTGGTTTCGGTGAAATTTCGGCAGCATATCGGCAACTGAAACTTAAGAATCTGCTTTTTCGACTGCCGGTTACCGTAATTGGTCCCCTTATGGCTACATATCGGCAAGCGACTTATACCGGCAAGTATCGCAGGACAGATATGTGATTTCTGATAGTAGTACGATTAGATGAATACCAACATCGGTCCGAATTCGGAATTTTTAGTCTTAGCCGACATTTTTTCTTTTACTTAATTTTGTGTGAGTTTGAGTTTTGATAAAGAGTTATATATTTCATATAAAATTCTAACAGTGATAAACATTAAAATTTTCAAAAAAAGCCTATATTTATTTATTTTAAAAAAAATGTTTTGAATTCATTTTTAAAAGGATTTACAGTTTTTTGAATCATCAAAAAAAAAATTTTTTTTAATCGCTTCCTAAAATTATCATTCATTATAAATTTAATCGTAGAAAGAAAAAAAAATACTTTATAAGTTAATTCAAATTATTTTCCAATTATATATTCATTTAAAAAAATAATAGCTAAGTTCCTTATTTTATTTAAAAATCAAATTATTAAAAACTTTAAAAATTATTTTACAAGCTATAAAAATATCAAAAAAAAATCTACACATCTTTTTAGCATTAAAATTTAAAAGAAAGATTCAGAAATTTACCCCTTCTAAAAATTATTTACCCAATTCGTTTGCTTTAACTAATTCGCTAAAATATTTATTTCATTCATTTAAATACTAAATTAACTTTTAAATAAATGCGGATAAGACAATTACAAAAAAAAAAAAAAAAAAAAAAAAAAACACTTTAAAACACTTCAAAATTTCAATTTTCACATCCGCTATTTATCCACAACAACAAGACATCGCTTAAAGAAATGTCTTCCCCGTATTACCCCATAAGAATACTCACTGCAGCAAGGCTCAGTGGCTGAGTGGTTAAGGAATTTACCTTCTGTCCCTGGGGTCGTTGGATCGAAACCAACCTCTTCCAACGCCGAAGTACGCTCCCTTGAAATATATTGACAAAAATACATGTCAAAATGGCTAATAGATGGCGCCATCGAAATAGATTTTTTTTCAATTTATGCTGCTGTCGGGCTGCAGCCGGCATTCGTATGGCTAGCTTGCGGCATAGAATCCTGCCGGCAAGATCGGCGAGACTGCCGGCACCGGTCCGACCAAGTGCCAGCCCAACGGACCGACTATCGCCCGGGGTGGCCACAAAAGTGTTGGAACCGATATCGGCAACCTGATATCGTGCCGTTACCGCCAGAATCGGTAAGCGGCAGTCGTCCGATTGCTTCCCGATAGTTCTGTGTTTGTTGGGTAGAAAATAACCATGCTTAAATCTAAAATTTGTTTCAGGAATGGAAAATTTCATTCTGAAAAACAATATTTGTCTCCAAACCGAAGTATTTCATTCTCAAAAACGGAGCATTTCATTCTCAAAAACGGATCATTTCAGTCTCCAAAACGGAGCATTTCAGTCTACAAAACGGACATTTGCAGTCTCCAAAACGGAACTTTGCAGTCTCCAAAACGGAACTTTACAGTCTACAAAACGGAACTTTGCAGTCTACAAAACGGAACTTTGCAGTCTACAAAACGGAACTTTGCAGTCTACAATACGGGAAAGTCATGTAACTGAATTTCTGTGATTTAACGGAAAAGATAGGGCAACTTCTGCTGCCAGAACCTTTTCCGTTTTTTTACTGGAGTTTGTTTTTACAGTGTACACTGGTATGCTTGAATTACAATCTGTAGATCATCGCCTAATTATCAAAATTTGACCTAACTTTTAAAATTTGAATAGTAACACTCAGTTCTCAAAAGGTGTTTCTAATCTTGAATTTACAATTATTCACAGTTTTGATGCTATAATGTTACATTACTTTTACGCAATTTTCTCAGTATTCCTTAAAATTAAAATCTTAGCCCTGTGCTATTTTGTTTGAACGTAGTATTTAAGAGCTCACTCATAACTATATTGTTTTTGCAACTCGCGTGATTTTGTATTAAAAATATTAATTACAAAATACAAGGTCAAGTTATAAATATACGGCCAAGTTCGAGATTTACTCACGCTCAGAGGGTTCCGTACAATAAATATATGAATTATTAACTGTATTATTAAGAAAATCGTTGCTAAAAGAATAATAAGACTTTGTAAAAAACAATACAACTTAGGGTTGGGTATAGCTGTATATACTAGAAAAGTATAAATGGATATACCATAAAAGTTCAAAGAAATATGAAACCTGAATAATATCAAATATTGCTATTCTGTATAACTCTTTTTTTAATGTTATCCTAAACTGTTTATGATGAACTTAATCCGGTACAAACAATAAAAATAGGGCATATTTAAATTTCATTTGGCATTTCATAAAACGAAATTCAGGGTAGTAATAATCTTTTTTTTTTTTTGCGGTGTACACTGTAAAAACAAACTCCAGTTAAAAAACGGAAAAGGTTCTGGCAGCAGAGTTGCCGTATCTTTTCCGTTAAATCACAGAAATTCAGTTACATGACTTTTCCGTATTGTAGACTGCAAAGTTCCGTTTTGTAGACTGCAAAGTTCCGTTTTGTAGACTGCAAAGTTCCGTTTTGTAGACGGCAAAGTTCCGTTTTGGAGACGGCAAAGTTCCGTTTTGGAGACGGCAAAGTTCCGTTTTGGAGACGTCAAAGTTCCGTTTTGGAGACGGCAAAGTTCCGTTTTGGAGACTGAAATGCTCCGTTTTGGAGACTGAAATGCTCCGTTTTGGAGACTGAAATGCTCCGTTTTGGATACTGAAATGTTCCGTTTTGGAGACTGAAATGCTCCGTTTTTGAGGCTGAAATACTTCGGTTTGGAGACAAATATTGTTTTTCAGAATTAAATTTTCCATTCCGGAAACAAATTTTAGATTTAAGCATGGTTATTTTCCATTTTACAAACTGACATTTTGAAATTTCTCCTTACTGATCGAAACCTATTGGCACATAATAGATTCGCATTTATGTCGGTAAATAACTATTTGTAACCAATTTTTTTTTGCGTACTTTTCTTCAAGAATGTTTGTCAAAATATTTCTAAAATAATAATTGCATGTATTGAAATATCAAATTAAAGTAATACTCAAATAAAATTATATATTTGAAATATTTAGACAACAAAAAGAAAAAAAGCTATTCAAGAAAAAGAGCAGAGAAAAAAAGTTGAAAATATTAATTTTATTAAAATGTATACATTACACATTCATTGGTTTAACATTAGAGGTAAAATAGAGATGTCACCAACATTGCAGTTGATATTTCTGGACATATTTACTCAAGAACTAATTATTTTACTTATTTTTGGCAATATAATTTGCAATATTTAGATTAAGGGAAAAAAGATACATACATATCAACTGTTTTCCATTTTCACAAATTCTGTTGCCCCTGGTGATTTTGGTGTGAAATCAACACAGCAGAAACGCAATTACTTGTCCTGAAAGGGTTAAATATGTTAATTGTTGCCTTTTTCTTGTGCTTATGTATAATTTACTGAACTGTATACAAGCATTTTCTTCGATTATTTATGTGCATATAAATATATTTAAAAATAAATAAAAATGTTTTCACACATGTGCTACAAGTGTAATGAAATAACTGACGATTTTAATTTCTTTTCATATTTAGAGAAATATTTTGAAAAAATATTAAAACTTTACATTTCAATTGCATTTAAAAATAGTTTTAGCATAAATATTTTTAAGTATTTTGATTAACTGTCTACAATTCGCTTTGCATTTACTTACATAAACAGAACACTTTGTAAAGAGGGGGGGGGGATATAACATAATTGCTCTAATAATGAATAAACTGTTTTGACATTTGCCCTTTAAAAAAAACATAGCTTGAAAAAATATCGCTTTTTTATATTTAATACATTTTTTAAGCTTTAAATAGGAAATCTGACTGTATAAGTTTAACTGTAATTTTGTTTTTGTAAATTTCTCCATAACAGAAACAAAATAAGTATATTAAACATTTTGGCCATATATAACCTTGGCAAATTGAATGATTCAGATATATACATCAATGAGAATATGCTGCATTAACTGCAGAAGTTATACACTTATCCAGATTTATGCTATATATTCAGTAGAGAAATGAATTTTACTTCCTATAAGAGAGTAGATTTTCTTACACGGGAAGTGTATTTTTAGGTAATCCTTGAAAAAACTTCATGTTATATAAGGTATGCTAAAAACTTTTAGTTATTAGTTATATTTTGCAACTTTAGATTACCACAATATAAACATGCCATTAAGTTCTATCCTATACTAAGATTTCTTAATTATAAAAATACATTGCAGTAAGTGATTATTTTTTTAGAATAATTTTCAACTGTGTTCTTGCAAGCTGCAATAGACTGAGAGGCGGTTGCACGAACCATCACCTCATCAAGTTCATGGTTTAAACTACCTAGATTAGCATATTAAAATGCCACTGGTCTGCCAAATCATATCTCAGTGAAAACACCCTCATTCTCGATTTTAGCAGTAGGTACTAAGGATTATTATAGTATTTTTCTGAAGCCAAAGGTATGGAAACATAGAAAAATGGGAGCAGGAAACACAAAAGTAAACTTAACAGTCAACCACTAAAATTAGGCTTGCAGGTGTTTTCCATCCACATGACTTGGCAGACCAGTTGTATATTAAACCTTGTGTAAATTATAAAATAACTTTTCTGACGGCCTTTCCTCAAATCCAAAGGGTCTAAGATATGACATATTTTCATTCATTTTCGTTGTTATTGAAAAACTCATTTTCTGGGAGTAAACTTAAAGGATTTTTACAATTGTTTATAACTGAATAGATAATTCAATTATAAAAAGGAAGAACAAAGCTCATTTTGATTTCTGTTAATTTTAAATGAGTCAAAACATTTCGTCGAATTTTATGGATATGAAGAACTGCCTTAAAAATATAATATCTCCTAATCCTTTTAATTAAATAAAAGCAAATTTTATTTTTAAAAACTTTCTTTCATTTTAAAAATCTGCATTTTTTTTTTTTATTACGGTTAATTCTGAACTTTACAACATTTTCCTTAATCATTTACAACTAATTTTATCTTTGCATGTTGAAAGGTTCAGGTTGAAATTCACATTATCAGAAAGTTAATATGTAAATATATATATAGTAAAGCATTTTAATTTTATTTTAAAATATCACTACTATTTGCAACTTTAGAATCAATATTAGGTACAGTCAGCCAATTCAAGTGAAGAAATATCAGTATGACATCCATTTCCTTGCTGCTAAAACTGCCTGGTTTTCAAATTAACTTTTGAAGAACCCTGGTAAATGCCTAATTTATTATCAAATAATGAAAATTTTCTAAATTTTTAAAAATGTAAACAAAGAATTTTAAAATTGTTCTATCTTAAATATTCACCCACACACAAAATAATTTTTCCTGAAGACCATGTTTCTTAAATGCAATATTATATTTTCATTTGGTATATCTTAAATTCCTGAAAACTCTAGATTACTTAATTATACACATATTAAGACAGCGCTTGTAACAAAAAACATAATAGTTGAATGTATACAGATTAATATACAAAATGAAAATGCAACTATTTCAAAATACAAAATTTAGACTTCTTGTATCACCGTACAAGATGACAAATATCCTGGTAAATTCACAGTAATTTCTTTACTTCCTTAATTCTTAACAATGGCATTTATGAGAAACAAGTTCATAATCACAATTACCCTGGTGAGACCAAATTGCATTGAAAATATGAGATAAATATAAAATTAGCAGTAAAGAAAACACTAAATAAAACAAGAAAATCAAAGCCCATTCACAAGATTTATAACTGGCTTGGCAACCATATTATTTATTTTCCCTTTCACCCTAGGTGCTTTGCTACCTTTATCCGGATTAATAACAGCAAAGATTCTGAAAAATGAGAATAGGAAAGTTTGTAATAAAATACACTGATAAACTTAAAAGAATGTAAAAAGACATATGATACACAATTACGATAGCAGAGTTTCCCCCCAGGCAGTTTCAGGAGGGTGTTGCACCCAATATGCCTTTTGGTTTAAAAAATAGCACCCTTCTTGCCTCTCCATTAAAAAAAGTGCCTTTTTTCTGTTTTGCATTAAAACATTTGCTTACATAGTGAAATCTGACTCAATGTCGTTTTTAAGTGAAATATCTAAATTTTAAATATTGAAAGTGACTTTAAAAATCAAAAAAGTGCTCTTAAGAATCAATAACATGCCCTTAAAAATAAAAAACGTGGCCTTTTCTCACCGGCAGCGCCCTGCCCTTTTTTAATCCAAGGGGAAACTCTGCCACAGTTACAACTTTTATTTTATTTTACAGCAGCCTTTTGTCATATAAGAAAAGCTGCAGGCAATATAACAGACCCCCCCCCCCCTAAAAAAACTTAAAAGATGACTTACAATAACTTATACTCTCACATAGTAGGATTAGAATACATACCATTATATAAAAATTAATTTCGGAAAAAAAAAATGTTTACTTAATGATCAAGCTCAGGAATCGATGCAGCTTTTATTCTTGGGGCCCATTTTGTGAAAACAAGAATTTACTTTTTGTGAATTTTATTAAACATCTTGCAATGGAAGATGAAATCCAATTACTCAAATTCGAACTAAAAATTTATTAAAAAAAATTTCTTTACATCCCCTTTCTAAAGTTTTTGTTTTTCACTCGTTTTATTTACAAAATTACGCATTTTAAAACAGTTTTTATGAAAAATAATTTTACGAAGGGAGCCTATTTTATTAAAAGGAATGTTGTGAAGGGACCTGTTTTATTAAGCTCATATTTGTGAAGGGGCCCATTTTAATGCATAGATTTTTGTGAAATGGTCCTAAATTTTTCCTGGATCGACCCCTGCAGCTGCACTGCATTTCTGAAGAAATTGATCTACCGTTTCGGATGGGTATTTTCAGATGTTCCAATTGATTCTTGGATGATTATTACAATACATAACCACTCTTTTTACAATAAGATTCTTATCTTTCACTTTCTACATTTCACACACACATATATACAGTGCGTCCACGTATAACCTGACTGACCTTTATTTTAGCAACTGTTGGTCCTAGATGCATACTTCCAATTATAAAAATGGTTTAAATAAGGAAAAGATTTATTTTTAAAGCGATTTGAGTCAAGAAAAACATTTATAAAAAAAAATTACGAAATTTTAATTTTTGTACGGTCCCCCGGTCCTATAAGTGATATTTACTAAAAAGTTACTGTGACACTAACAAGTAAGACAAAAAAAAAAAAAAAAAAAAAAAAGTCTCATTCATCTAACATTAAAATTGATCGAGTATATGAAACTTTGAAATGCATGACTTATACCACTTTTTTCCATATCAAAACAGATGATTGCGACTATGCTTTCAGGGGTCGTGTATAAAGTACCTAAACTTGTTTCAAGGTATCTGCACTTTGAAAAAATTCTTACAAATATTAGGATTAACTTTTATTAGTCCAGTTTCAGATTTGTTAAAATAATTGTATTTTAACATATGTTTTATTTTGTAAGGATTTGAGGCTATAATTTCTTTTAACTAAAATTATGTTACTTTGATAAGGTTTTATTTAACTTGCATGATCGTTTTTCCAGTTTAAAATTTGTACTCGA
The DNA here is from genome assembly GCA_963932465.1 of Maratus speciosus. Classification (NCBI taxonomy): domain Eukaryota; kingdom Metazoa; phylum Arthropoda; class Arachnida; order Araneae; family Salticidae; genus Maratus; species Maratus speciosus. Next base: position 444,523,542 of record OZ010789.1, read on the forward strand.
AATTTAACTTACTTTCAAATGTCCGATAGAAGTTAAATTTTATATACTGGCTTAAATCCGATGACAATGCAATATTATTATGATTTTCGACTCTTACCATTTTATATATACTTATATTAGAGGATTACACAAAAAAAATTCGGATAGATTACCGTCAAGAAGTTTAAGAATGAATTTTAGATTAGATAACATAAACCTGGGATGATTGTGTTTTTTAACTTTTATAATTACATTTTATGTATTTTTTAACGCTGAATCAAAAAATTACATTCTCTTTTAACCATCATGTCAAAATTTTTTGCAAATCGTAAATTTCAAGGTTAAAAAATAGGGAAAAATCTAATAATATAAAACAAATGTAAGACATTGTTATTCAGTTTAATTTCATTTAATTCAATAATTTATTAAATTTTTTGGCCTATACAGCTAAACAGCTCGGGGGTCCGATGTGGTTGGGAGGGAGGGGGGGGGATCAATTTTAACTTTTAGTTTTTTAACTTTGAAATTTGCGATTTGAGAAAATTCCTGACGTGATGATTTAAAATGAAGGTCATTTTCGGATTCAGAGCTGAAAAATACATAGGAATCAATTTTCAAAAGCTAAAAAACATGCCACAACCCAAAATTTGAAAGACAGTGTAATCTAACAGCATTTTTAAATATCTATCATTTTATAAAGAATTGAGGCTGTTGTTTTTCATCCTTTTATTTAACAAAAAATCTGTTATTTTTATCCTCTTATAATGTTCAGTACAAATTGTACATTTTGCAGTAATATGTCAGAATGATTAAAGATTTCAAATTTATATTGCAATGCTATTACGCTCAACCATTTCTTTAATATATCTGACGAAATTATATTTCTACTAAAGTTGTGAATGACCCCTAATATGCAGCAAAAAATATACTCCAACTTTAAACAGCTATTACTCGGTCAATTTTAATCGTAGAATAACAGGACTTTTTTTGCCTTACTTGCCAGTGTAACAGGGAAATTTTACTAAATATAACTTACAAGAACGGGTGACCGTATGCAAATTTAGATTCTGTAATTCTTCACTAAAATGTTTTTTCGCTTCTAACTTTTTTTATCTTAACCCTGCACCTAATTTTGACCGTTTTTGTAATTGGAAGTATGCATCTAGGACCAACGGCTTCAAAAATAAAAGTCGGTCAGGTTATACGTGGACACCCTGTATATACAGTCAGTATCGGATATATGGTCACCTTTGCGGTCCTGAAAAATATGACTGTATAAGGGGGAAGGGGTGACCTTATATGCGGTGCAAACAGGAATTTTACTTTAGACAATAAAATATTATTGTGTTAGTAAAATAATGTACAAAAAAAATGTGTAAATATAATTTATAAAAGAAGAGGTATTAACAAGAATTTCTCTACACTTAAATTTTCGAATTAGCTGTAATTGCTTGATATTTAGTATTTTAAATTACATCCATCTACATTAACTAAAATATCAATTGTTGATATTCTAATTGTTAAATATATTGTAAAATAATTTTACTAGTGTACTTTTATTAAATTTTGGTAACAAATGCAATCATAAGAACAATTCGGTAGTACTTTTCATTGGGTGTTCCATTGCTGTAATTTTGATGTATTTCTGAAAATGTATGTATTTGATATAATAATGGAAAATGATCAATGAGGATGGCTAAATATTGATAGATTAATATAATATAGAAAAGACTGGAATATGATAATTATAACAATAATTAAAAATAGTTGTTAAAAATGCAATAAACTTAAGCGATTAAAGAAAAAAAAATTTATTTATTTTTCAGTAAAAATTAGGGGAAAAAAACCTTTTTCGGGAAGGGAAAAAAAAAGCTTTTCTTATAAAACATGAATACCCGTGTCCCACTTTACATTAAACATGCTATCTGCACATAAAATTCATAGTCTACTACTATTAAAAAAATATATATTGCAGGTAAATAAAGATATAAAATGGTTAAGTAAAAATAATTCTCAGTAAAATTTTCATCGAAAGAAGATTAAACATTTTCTACTTCCTGGCTGGTAAAGATTGTTAATGATAATCCAAATTAGAAAACATGCATGAGAGAATCGTTTACACCAGTGTTAACCTTTTTTTGTATATGTGTAGAGAAAACAAAAATTACTTTTCCCTACTAAGAATGAAAACGTTTAACCCGGAGATCTTGGATAGCATGTAGGCCTAACGTGCAATCTCAGAAATAAAGAAGGTTTTATGTAAATCAAACATTTATTTAAAATAAATACAACATTCATTATAAAAAATAATTGCAAAATAAAGCTGAATAACTTACCTTTTTTTCACAATTGTAACAGAAACATGGAGTAATGTAATCAGGAAATCACTGTAAACAAAACAACGTGCTGATCGCAGGAAGGCAAAGGCAAACTGCTTTCAAGGTCGTTAGGAAGATGTTTTCAGTTCTCTTCTTCTCTCGAATTATGAATCAACGTTGTTTATTATTAGTGTTGTTTTTTGCTGCAGCTGACCTCAAATGATCGCAGAGATCCATTCTAAACGTAGCCCGAACGTTGATAACCGATAATAACATAAAATCAACATGGCTGTCGTCGGAGTTCTTTTTCGGAGATATTCCGTTTTTGATGCATCTACTCCTAGATACGGAAACTCTGAGAGATCAAGGCCAACAGAAAACGGAACATTTCCTGGAATTCCAGGAAAAGTAGCAGTTTTATCTAAAACGGAATTTTTCAGTTAAAAAAGGGAAAATTCACAGAATAACACCTGTTAATTTCAGGACATTTTTTTACAGTGTAGCTAAAACAAAATGCTTGTTAAAAGTTTAAACTTGGCATTGTGTTTTGCGCGCTTCGAAAGGAGGTCGCAAATTTGCAACGCTGCCTTGGTCCGTGCAGCTTTTTTCCAGGTATGTCTTGAAGAATTAACTTTTAACCCCTTGGGGACGAGCGACACGTATACGTGCCGCATGAAGCGCTCAGAATCCTTGTTTTTCCTCACCAGTAAAATTTTATTGTAAAATTTGCCTTATTTAATCATCGCATTTTCTCGATTCAAGAAGTCACAAATTTCTGTTTTTAAAAAACGGTGACAAAAGATTAAAAATTTCGTAAAAGGCTCCCGTCCCGAAGGGGTTAAAGACACGGGGGGCGTATTGAGAGATGCACTCAATGCATAGTCGCGAATGCCATAATATTTATGTGATTAATTCTAATTAAATTAGTCTGCTTTTAGCAATTTGACGTTTATTGCTTTTATACTGCTACATTGCATTACAGAAATATATCGTTAAAAGTTGTTATCTAGGCTTTAACCCTCTAATGCATGATTTTTTATTTTTCTTAAAAAATATATATATGCTTCCTTGACGGCCATAAATTACAAGAAAAATATTGAAAAAATTTTCACTCTTATATTTTTTAGTATTTTGAAGTTTTTTAAATTGTTGCCAAATGGCAACACCATGCATTAACACAAAAAATGAACTTTGCCAACTAGCAATACTGTGCTGTGTTATTGCATTTTTTTTTTTTTTTTTTTTTGTAAATTATAAGATTTTAAATTCATATAATACCATACACTTAGAAAAATAAAATTATATATATACGTGTATACATATACGTATATATATATATATATATATATATATACTAGGGGGCTCTGCCCCCTGCAAGCTACGCACCCCAACCCCCGTTCAGACACCGCAGAATCTAAAAATCTAAAAATCTAATGGGTTTTAAAAATATTAGAGAAGATTAAATTATACTGAAAAAGGTGTGCAGATCTCCCTGTAAACGGGTTTCCATTCAATTCCCTTTGATTGCAAAAATTTAACGGAGAATCAGTTGCTGTTAAGACATCTAATGGTTGTTTTCGTTTTTGATTAAAGAGGATCAGTTAAACATTGGAAAAGAAGCTAAAATAAAATGAATTAAGTATTCAGAGTCTTTGTCAACCGATATTTTAAAACAATCTCTATAACAATAGCCTAAATCATGTGACTATCATCAACAGTTCCGGGCGGAAGACTTTGCTTTTTATACTCTAGGTGCAATTTTGATACTTTAATGTTATCCAGGTGATAAGTCGCCAAATATTATTCTATCCCCATCATTTCATCTATATTATAATAGTTCAAATCATCAAATGCCATAAACAAATACGATCTGATCCCTTCGCCTTTCATATAAAGGTTTGGAACAAATGTCATATACGCCCCATATTGGCGCGATTTTTTTCAACGCCAATTTGGGGAACGCATTAACAGCATAAACAACAACATCCGGCTTACCATATCAAGCAAAATAACGATACTTTGGCGCTAGTTAAGTACTCGTTGTGTATAGGACATTGGCGTCAGAAAAAAATCGCGCCTATATGGGGCCGTATGTGACATCTGTGCCGAAAGAAAAAAAAGCCGGGTGCAAATCTCGCCAATATCTTTTTTTCAATTCGCCAGTTAGCATTTTTTTTATTGTTCGAGTGGTAAATTAAAACATTGATTTGAAGTTGAAATTAAATGTCATGGTTTGTAACATAATTTAATATTTCGCCAGATGTCATATACTCACCGCATGTTTGGCATGATTTTTTTTTCTTTTTTTTTACGAAAATTTGACGAAAACCTCGTTTTCGAATACCAGTTACATATGTATTTTTGGTACTACTTAGTTATCCCGTCGACAAAAAATCTATCACCAAACTATAAGATTAAATAGCCAATAATGGTTGATGGTAAATGTCACATTCACTTGACTTTTAGCAAGTTACACGTGTTTACGTCATCAAGTGATTTTTATTTCGACGTTTTATTTTTATATTTATTAATGTTATACTAATTTATTTGTTCTTTCGTTATTTAAAATAAAAATTTTGTCAATCTGTACAATTTGGCGAGTGGTTTGGCGATTTATATAATTTTCGAAATTGGGTGACGGAATAACTACTACATTGTACCGTATTTTTTAATTATTTTCTATTATTTCCAAAAGGAAATAGCAAAAAAAAAAATTTAATTACTATAGAACAAAATAATTTATATAAATTTAAAAAAGAAATAAAAGTAAATGTACATTTATTATTAAATAAACAATAATAGCCGGGTTACCATGTCTATCAAAATCATGCCATTTGTGCGCCAATTAGGTACCTCGGTGCGTATATGACATTTGTGCCTAATATTTTTCTTTTCGTTTCTCTCTATTCTAAAAAAAAGTAACTCCCGCTGTCACCGCCGCCGCCGCCGCCGCCGGTTTTCAATTTTTTGTGACCGGATGTCTTTCTTCGTTAATATTAAGAAAAATAATGCATACAAAAATATGAAAATTGGTAGTATTATACAGAAATGTTTGATAAACACGCTGATGTAGACAGTTTTCAAATCGAAGAATTATTTTAAGAGATATTTAATGCTAAATTTGGACAAAATCGTCCCATTAAAAAAGTTTTATAGGAGCAAAAACTATGCATCGGAATTTAATACTTTTTAGATCATTTTATACGTTATAATTTCCCGGTGTGCAGAATTAATTTATTTTTTTAATTTGACTCATTTTTCGAGGTTTCATTTCTGTTTTAAATTCAAATTTTCAGCATTTCGAGAGATATTTTTTTACTTATTTCAGAAAATTTTACTAATTTAACCGGTTGCCAAACTGTATAAACAACGGAAACAATAATGTTTGTTTTAAATTAAAAATTTATTTACACGTGACTATTATAAACAGAAAAGAAAAACTTTCAAATTAGAATTAAATAATTACGTATAAAAAGCAGGAACTTATTGAAAATTACTTCATCTATAATTACACGTGAATTTTAACAGAGAAAGGATATTGTAAAGTAATAAATTCATTAACATGCGTTAGAAGTCTTAAATAGGAGAAATTACATCACATTTACGTCACATTACACTTATTACGGAAAATGAACAAAAAATAATATTGCAAAATAGTAGTTTAAATTTAAAAATAGTGCGAGACATTTACTTGATATTTTGAGATGAACTTTTCAACTATTTTCTTTTTGGACAGCGCAAATAATATTTCATTTCTAATAAAAGCATTTTCACGTGAATATTAAAAAGGGAAAGAAAAGTTTGGTGAAAATTACGTCAGATTAAAAACGATATATTTAAAATGTTTTATTTAAAAGGACTTTCTTTTCGCTTTGTTAAAAAATACCGGGAGACAAAGACTCTGTTTACTTAATTCCTTTTATATTAGATGATTTTGAAATGCCATTGTATCTTTTAACAGCAGCTGATTTTTCCGTAAAATTCCCCAATCAAAGAGAAATGAATAGAAACCCGTTTATAGGGAGATCGCCTTTGTTTTTTTAATTATAATTCAATCTTCCAAAAAAATTCAATTAAAGTCGATCATATTAGCGTGCTTTTAGAGACTGCAGTGTCTGAACGGGGGGTTGGCGACCGTAGCTCGTAGGGGGCCGAGCCCCCTAGTTGTTTAAAAAAAAAAAAAAAAAGAAGTGAAAGCCATCAATTTAAATGTTTCATTTTTAAGTGAAAGTTTTGTATTTAATAAAATGATAACGAAATACAAAAAAAAAAGCATTGTTCTTAGCATAGATTTAAAGGAGACCAAACTGTCGCCAAATTAATTTAAAATAGTAACCTTTTCTGAATTATGAAAAAAAAAATTTCTGTTATAATTAAAATTTGAGTTGTCATCATTAGAGAAAATGTATTTAAAATTAGAAAAAAATTAATATTTCAAAAAGTAATTCGAATTTAAAAATTCTAATACCAGTTTTGAGATCTGTGGATCAACACGGATTTTTAGTGTAAATTTCATCGCAAAGTATTCCATATTTTAGGAGAAATTGCCATGAAACAAAGTCAGTTGTTTAATCAGTCGATTCAAAGAATCGAAACATTTCAGGCGTTTCATATATTTGTTTCATAAATTCGTTTCATTAGGATTTTATATATACTAGGGGATCGAACCCGAGCTCCTCGGGTTACAGAGTATAGGTAAAAACAATTCTTTTTTCTTTTTTTTTAACTCTAAATATTATTTTTTTTACATGTAATACATATTTTAGATTGTCCAGTAACATAAAAAAGAATTTTTATATGAAAAATATCAATTATGCAATCAAATAAAGTTTTAAAATTTATTAAAAGCTTTACTTTCACATGCCAGGAGTTCTTAGCCCAAGATTTTGTGACTTAAGGCAATCTTTCCGATCATTTCAGTGCTTTAAGCGAGTGGTTCTATCCCATGTTTGTTAAATTTGTTTCTTATTTACATTATTTTATTTATTTTTCTATAGAGGAAGTTTTAATTTTGTTATGGGACATCAGACGGAGATAAATGCTGACATTTTTACATTGTTTGAAAGGCAAGTGGATTAATATTTCATAATCGAGCTACACGTGATAGAGATACATTTAAAAATAATTCATGCTTGAAAATCTCTCTCTCTCTCTATATATATATATATTACGCTATCGCACGTGGCACAGAAATCTCAATTATTTGTTAATTGTTTAATGGCAACCCCCGAATGAAACGCATTTCATTGGTTGTGTAATAGTTTTCAAAAGGGAATAACAATAAATAAACAAAAGTTTAATTAATAACTATAGAAAAACAATTTATATAATAAAAAAAATAATAAAAGGAAATAAACAATTTATTAATAAATAAACAACAACTTCCGGGTTACCATATCAAGAAAATTAACGACACTTTGGCGCCAGTTAAGTACCCCGATGCGTATATGACATTGGCATCAGAAAAAAATCGCGCCAACGTGGTGCGTATATGACATCTCTGCCGTCTTTTACTTATTTATTTATTTATTTATCGAACAACAAACATACGACTTCATCTCATTTAAAATACAATAAATAAATAAATGAAGGTACTTTTCCAGTATAGGTACTTGGCGAAATAGAGAAAAGGTCCATGGCGAGGAAAGAAATTTGGTAACGTACTTTCTGGCAACTTATTTAATCAAATTATTTTTTTCGAATAAAACTACATAAAAGTTGCCATGATCGCAAACAGTTTGTACTTTAATGTTAGCTGGGCGCAATTCTCGCCAATGGCATTTTTTAACTCGCCAGCACATTTTTTTTTATTTTTCGAGGGGTAAATTAAAACAATGCTTTGATGTTGAAATTAAATAGTTTATGGTATTATTTATTCTTTTTCTTTTTTAAAGATTTTCTTTTTAAGTGAAAGTCATGAATTTTAAACGTTTCAGTGTTAAATTAAAGCTATCCATTTTAAATAAAATGAGTGAAAGGATTATATTTTAATCATGAAATGTGAAAAACGGGTACAATGTTTGGCGATTTATCACCTGTGCCCGACTAACATAAAAATACAGAGTTCTTGATTTCTCTGCCATAATCTTCCTTTTTGGCGAAGGATCGAGCAAGTAAATTAAATTATGAATAAAAGTAACATGATACAATGCCTAAGATACATTTAAGGGAGACCAAACTGGTCGCCATGGGCGGATAGTTATTTTAAAAACCATAATAACTCAGTCAATTAAGATACAATTTTCAAACAAATTGCATTTGAAAGTAGGTTTTTTTCTCTATTTGACGGCGTAAAAATTGAAAATGCGCGATATTTAGAAATTTAAAAAATAACTGACATAGCAAGCATTTTAATTTAATTTTTTTTTTTCAGGTTTCATGGGAAAATGACAAAATATACAGTATCTCCTATTTTCGACTATTTTCCGTTTACTTTCAATGACTTTTAATAGAAATGGGGTTCTTTTGTTGCCACGATTAGAAAAATGATATTAAAAACTACAAAAAAATTAATATCTCAAAAATAAATTGAGATACAGCTTTCAAACAAATTGCATTTAAAATAGCATTTTTTTCCTCATACAACGGTGTAAAAATTTAAAATGTGCGACGGTTAGAAGTTTAAAAATTTGCAGTAAAGAAAATTGCAAAACCAAAATTTTATTTTAAATTTCAAAGTGTTGCCATTGGCAAAATGACGTATGCGTTACGCACAGATATGTTTGTCCTTTATAATATAGATAGATAGGGTACACTGCAAATAGAAGCGTCTTAAATTTAGACACATATGTGACTGAAAAAGAATTTTAGACACTTAAGTGTCTTAATCTGAAAATTAAGACACTATAGATGTCTTAATTTAAGATACATAAGCGTCTTACTATGACCATGGTGTAAACGAACTGAGAATAATGTCTAAAATATCCGCAAACGTCTTATTTTAAGACACTTCATTGCTTTAAACGTGTCTTAATTTAAGACGTTTTGATTCTTCCGACGCAATAACCACCAGGGGGCACTAGCACTCCCAGTTGCGCATGCGTTTTAGAATGTCTTCGTTCGAAGTGGTATACGTTGTAATTCAAACAAAGTTTGTTTTTATGTACGCGTGTATTTTAATTCTTTTTTTGCGAAATGTGAAGTACTGTGATTTTAATTCGTATTAACTTGGATTATTTATTTATTGAATACATACATCTGACGTGTGTGCTCGACATCAAATGTCTCTTAGAAGCTGTCGTCGATACAAGGGCGGGATAGACACAGAACAGAAGTAGACGACGCGACGGTTGAAGATTACACCCGGAAATTCTACAAAGCGTGTGCAATGGGCTTAGTGTTAACTCGTATCAATTTATATCAATAATATTGTGTTATTCATCTTCGTCCTGTCGAAGCTGGCAAAAAAAAAAAGAAACTTTTGTCTGGCGGGTCCTGTTTTTAGGATGAAACATCTCATTCTTTAAATATGGCTAGTCGGATGTATTATGGGATTACCTTTTAAACTGATGAAAGTCTTTCTCCCTCACTGTGGTTGTGGTAGTTTTTAAAATTTCAAATCGAGGAATATTTCTTACCTCTTGCAGCAACTCAAGTAAGTTTCTTTATAGTAGTAAAATTAGTGTATTTTATGATTTTATTTATTGTACTAAACAAAATCCTGCATGAAATTTAATTAGTTTTGAATCTGTTCGCAAAAAACCCCACTAATTCTAGAAGTATATATTTTTAAACTTATGACGTTCTTTTTTATTACGAATTATATATTCAATGTCAGTTCTTAGTTTCAATGGATAATTTTTATCTCGCAGTAAATGACGGCCACAAGGAAGTAAAGAAAAAAAAAACTTTGAAAGATGACCTAATGCTTTCTTACTTCCTGGCATAAAACCGCAGATTAAAAAAACATAAATAAAGTAAATGAGACTGGTCTATTATATGAAGCTGCCTGTAAAAATATACATATGTATTTGATTTGCAATCAACTCTAATACTGATTTTTTTTATTATTTTTAATAAAAAAGTAATTTGAAATTTATAATGGGAAAAAGTAAAAACCTCTAACTAGATTTCGTATTTAAAATTGTGGTAACTTTATTTATATGCACTTATACGAAAAATACAAAAATGACAGATGTTACTGTATATATTTAAGACGAAAGAAGTTTGGAAATCATAAGTTATTTTTTCCTCATGTTTTTAATATAGAATATGTACTTATTTGTTTTTATTGATAGTTGAATAGCTTTTGTGAGTACCCTCTGATCTACATAAAAACTTGCCCATGTGGAAATATAAATTTTTTAAAAACATAATTTTTAAATAAGTATTTTCATTTTTTTTTTTTTTTGGGGGGGGGGGGGGATTTTGCATGAATTTTTGTAAAGCTGATATCTTAAATCTTGCACTGATTATAATGAAAGTTTTGAACTTTTAGAGTAGGACAAGTTTAACAAGTTGGAAATTGCTCGTCAAACGTGGCAAATGAGGTGCGTTCGTACTATAACTAGTTTTAAAATTATTTTTTGCACCCCATATTGTACTGAATGTATAATTTTTTGCACTTCATAACGTGCATAGTCTGATACATCATTAAAATGCACTTCCAATAATTTTTTCGGAGCACTTTTGACTGTCCCTGTAATTAAACTATACATCCGATTTTCCTAAAATTTGAAATAGCTCAACAAAATTTTGCAACAATTATATCTTTAAAATTTCAGACCATTCGGAAGGCTGTAATATCATTAAAATGCACTTGCAATAATTTTTCCCATTGGCCGTAATGTAAAGAAAAACTTTTGACTGTCCCTGTAATTAAACTATACATCCGATTTTCCTAAAATTTGAAATGGCTCGACAAAATTTTGCAACAATTATATCTTTAAAATTTAAGATCATTCGGAAGGCTCTAATATCATTAAAATCCACTTGCAATAATTTTTCCCATTGGCCGTAATGTAAAGAAAAACTTTTGACTGTCCCTGTAATTAAACTATACATCCGATTTTCATAAAATTTGAAATGGCTCGACAAAATTTTGCAACAATCACATATTTGAAATTTCAGACTATTCGGTTGGGTAGTTTTTGCTCTGTTACATGCGGACAGACGGACAGACGGACAGACGGACGGACAGACGGACAGACGGACGGACAGACGGACAGACGGACGGACAGACGGACAGACGGACGGACTGAACGACGACTATAGGTGCTACGTATTTATATCATTACGAACGCACCTAAAAACGCAAATATATTTAACAAAATACCAAAGTCATTTTTTCCCCAATGTTATTAAAGTAGAATATTTATTTATTTATTTTCATTATTCATAGTTAAATGGCTGTTGTGATTATCAAGTGATGTATATGTAAAATTGCCTATGTGGCAATATTTTTTTTATATTTTCATTTTTTGGGGGGGGGATTTTTGCAATTTTCGTACATCTGATATTTTAAATCTTTTTCCACATTCAACCGAGTATAATAAATATTTTGAACTTTTAGAGTAGGACAAGATTATAAAATATATATATATATTTATCTATGTACCTTAAAAGCCCTTAATAGCGAACACTTCAGGACCGCGGAATTTGTCCGATAATTGGAGATGTCTACTTTTTTGAGGTAAAAATATACAAATATGTATGTCTGCTGATTAAAAAAGTATTCGTTAAATAGAGGTGTTCGCTATTCGAGAATGTCCATTAACCTCCACAACGGATACTCCCGAATACCGGACATCTCAATTTAGACAACTATAATGCAGGGTTGCGTTTTTTGCAAAAGTACTTCTTGATTAAAGGAAGGGCAAACTGGGAAGTGCCCCGTCCCCCTACGACTGTAGTGCCCCCAAATTTGATGTGCAATATTTGTAAAGCTTATATTTTAAATCTGTTTCGAAATTGTACTGATTATAATCAATATTTTGAACTTTTAAAGTAAAATAAGGTTAAAAACAAAATAAATTAAAAAAAATCTAATATTTAGATAAATATTTTTTGTTTTTTAATCTTGTTCTACTCCTGAAGTTCAAGATATTGATTATAATCAGTACAATGTCGTAAAAGATTTAAATTATCAACGTAACGAAAATTGTATACCAAAACTGAGAGCACCAAAAAAATCAGGCTGTATTGGGGGGGGGGGGAGGGGCAGGACCACAGCCAAATATTTTTCCAGGATTCAACGTGGTCAAACATGGCTACGTATGATGCTTACAAAAAAATGGATGCGATTCAGACGTTTGAAGTGTCTGAAATTCAGACGCAAAAGGTGTCTGAAAAAATTCAGACATTTTAAAATGTCTGAAAATTGAACACTCCATTTCAGACACTTAAGTGTCTGAATTTCAGACATTTTAATTTAGAGTGTAGATATACATACATATCTATCTATATTACAAAGGACAAAAATATCTGTGCGCAACGCATACGTCATTTTGCGAATGGCAACACTTTGAAATTTGAAATAAAATTTTGGTTTTACAATTTTCTCTGCTGCAAATTTTTAAACTTCTAAACACCGCACATTTTAAATTTTTACACCGTCGTATAAGGAAAAAAAATCTCTTTTAAATGCAATTTGTTTGAAAGCTGTATCTCAATTTCTTTTTGAGATATTAATTTTTTGTAGTTTTTAATACCATTTTTCCAATCGTGGCAACAAAAGTACCCCATTTCTATTGAAAGTCATTGAAAGTAAACGGGAAATAGTCAAAAATAGATTACTGTACCTTTTTGTTACCATTTTTTCATAAAAACAGAAAAAAAAAAGTTGAAATTAAAATACGGGCTATGTCAAGGATATTGTCTGTTATTCCGAGATAATGATGTCATATGCATACTTTTCTATAGACGAAGTTTAAGATTAGATTGTAAAAGTGGATTGCTTTAGAGGATGCAAATGACGTTATTTTATAAAAAAGCGTGTATTTTAATTCTTAAAACTGAATTATGTTTTGTAGAAGTGCGTCATTTTCCCAACCCAGCTACTTTCAAAACTCTAAATCCTATTCTTCACAGGTGAAAATGCTTCACTTTTGAAAATAATGTAATCGAAATCACACACTGATAAAACCCAATGTTTTAAAACAAATTAGAGTGTCTTTATAAAAGAGAGGTGGCATGCAAATAGTAGCGATTTATATTACAGAAATTGATGATTATCGCCTGGATGGATTTGCTTCGCCGAATTAGACAAGCAAACAAATAATTCGAGGTTTAAAAGAATATCATGTTCCTGAAATTTTGTCCAAAATTCTCTCGAATAATAAAATTTTAATGCTATTCTTTAGGACATTCTACTATAATTTTATCAAAATAACATAATTTGCTTAATTTAATTTTTCACAATTTTATATAATCTATATATTTCGAACACAAGTGTATTTTTTAGTCATCTGCCCTGATCTTTCTGCTGAACCAATTTTACTATTTTTTTTTTTTTTTTTTTTTTTTTAACTGAAAGCTGTTCATTTGTAGATATGATCGCACTATCTTTTTTTTTTAATATCCCTACTTTTATATGTTAATTTTAAAAGCATTTTATGAAATTTCTTCAAAATGATGAAAATTAGATAGCTTTCATTATTGCAGACAAGAGAGAAAAAAAAATGAGGAATTTTTATTTTTATTCAGGCCATTTTCTGATAAAAAATCAAAGTTGTTTATAAAAATTGTTGCATCGGGTTTAGTGGCTCAAAATCCTATTAGGAGCATAATATTATATTAGGGGAATAATAACGGAAAATGACATACTGCTTTTGAAAACACGCATTTTTCCTCATAAATTTTCTATATTGTTTTTCCTTCAGCATGAGTACTGATACTAAGTTTCAGACACTAGGCGAAATGCTTATTTAAGTGAAAATGAAGTCATATTTAAAAGAAAACGATCATTTTTTTAGATAAAACTAAACATTTTAACAGAAATTCGTCTAAAAAACATAAATTACGGAAATATTTACTCTCTGGAATTGAGATTAGAATCCCAAGTAAAGAGTGCGTCTATTCACAAAAAAGCTGACAATGGTGACTTCAAGTTTTGAGTTAAAATGGTTTTAAAATGATCAAACAAAATACAATTTTTTTTTTAAATGATGAATATGGATATGAGAAGTGCGTATGCAAATTTTGAGAAGGTAAAAATTGCTGTTTTTCATTCCGCAATACAAAGCATAAAAGCTTCAATTGATAACCACATCGTAATAACTGATCTTTATTATATTTTATCGATTACGTATCTATAATATAAAGGACAAACGTACCTGTGCGTAACGCTGACGTCACTTTGCGAATGGCAACACTTCATGATCAAATGTCGGTCTGGACATTTTCGATACTGCATTTTTTTTTATCTTCTGACCATCGTACATTTTCAATTTTCGTCGCATAGGAAAAAAATTTACTTTCAAATGCAATTTGTTTAAAAACTGTATCTTAATTGACTGATGTATTATGTTTTTAAAAATATTCTTTAAGCATTATTTTTTTTTAAGTTTATCTTATCATGTGCCGTTTTCAATACATAATAATAATAAAAATTTTGCACATATAAAGCAAAAACATTGTTCAGCAATTGTTTCTGACTATTTTTGCATTACGAAATTAATACTTCCTTTATAAACAAATAAAAGAATAATATTAAAAAAAACCTAATCTAACATATTTGTGAAAGACAAATTAACGAAATTAATACTTCTTTTATAAACAAATAAAAGAATAATATTTAAAAAAGAAAACACAAATCTAGCATATTTGTAATCATACAATTTAAATTTTTAGACAATTAAATAGGATTTTTTTTTTTTTAATCAAATGGAATTTGTTTGCAAAGTTAATCTCAGTTGACTGATTGTCTATGGTTTTAAAAACAATTTTAATGCATGAAATATTTTTTTTATTTATCTATGTCGCGAGAAGCTCGATTACGAAAGATTAATCCGTTTGCCCTTAAAACAATATAAAGAGTTCATCATTTTCTTACGGCTAATATCCTTAAAAAAAAAACTTCCATATGAATAAATAAATAAAATAACATAAATAAAACACAAATTTAACAGACATATATAAGCTCTGAAATTATCAGAATATAAAAGGGTGCCGTAAGTAGCAAAATCTTGGTCAAATAACTCTTAGCATGCGGCTAATAAGAAAATAACGCTTTTGATAAATTTCAAAAATTTGATTGTATAATTCGTATTTTTCATATGAAAAATGCTTCTTTAATGTAAGTGGGGAATCGAAAAAATTTATTGCATATAAAAAAAATATTAGTTTTCAATTTAAAAAAATGGTTTCACCTATATTCTGTAACCCGGGAAGCCCGCGTACGATCCCCTAGTATATATAAAAACCGTTCTCTGTATGTATGTCCTTTATACAAATCTTTAATTTTTGACTGATTTGGACGAAACTCGATGTACATACGTTTTAGAACGTGAAAAAGATCACCGTCTACTTAAAAAAATTATCAGACCACTATTTATCCCTTTTCTTCTACCACTTCCATAATTTAACATTATAGAAATATCTCCTTTTAAATCTTTTTTAATTCAAACGTTTCTTTCCTGTTGCCAAACCCTAAAAAATGACACAATAATGTGAAAAAAAATAAGGATAACGCGTGTATTTTGTTTCTATTTGCCAATAAAAATTCCGATTTTCTTGCTACATTTTTGCGTCTTTGATATTGACGTCATTCTAAACAGAAAATTTACATTTTTTCGTATATAAAATAAAAACTTTAACTATAAGAGCGGGAAAATAACGTACACCTCAATTTGAATGTTTTTTTTTTTTTAATTAAAACATCTATTTTAATACAAACAGTCAAATTTCATGAAAGCAATATAACAAAAAGAAAAAAAAAGGCTAGATATGACGTCACATTCTATCAAATCTTTTCAACGCGTAATGAAACTCATTGTAAACAAATGGCTCCTATATTTTGCTTACTACTTCGATTGTATACTACAGCCATATCTTATAGCTATACGTTATCGCTAAGTGTTGTATTGGTTTAGATTCAGTGCTAACATTTTCTGTGATCTATAGCAAAAAGAGAGCTGTTATTTACATTTTCAAAAAAAATCTTGACAGATGTCTTGATTTAAAATTTATGGAAAATGACATCATTTCATCTAATCATTGTAGATTTAATTTCAATAAAATTTAAAATTTTCCAAATAAAATTTTAGTAACTACTACTTCATTTGGATGTATTTTTTTTAATTTTCTCCAGTATTGTGAAGATATTGTATACTTCTGTTACGCACGCCAAAGAAAACATGTATTTTAGTTTTAAAAGTTAAAAAAAATACCACAATGTGTCAAAAGAGCATCGTTTTCTGAATTTAAATTTCGCGAGTTCCAAAATTAAAACTAAAAATGTGAGTTTTTTTCATAAACTTCAAGTTAAGGCTGTTCTCAAATCCAAAGGAGCTATTTTCTGATATATTTTTTAATTAATGTTTGTTCGGAAACGCATGAAATTGACAGGAGTTTTTATTTAGAAACTATGTAATCGAAAGATAGTTTCCATTTGTTGGTAAAAGTATAAGATCTTTCAGTTGGTGTTTTGAACTGAATTTCAGACGCAACAGTGCAGTAAAGGATAAAAACCGGCCGTCACGCAACCACAATTGCTCATGACTCGATAAGTAATTTATTTATCAAAAAAGGAAAAACTCATTTCAATTCCAAATCGCTTTAATAGTCAGGCCACAAATTTTAAGTCTTTACGTTGAATGAGTCAGAAAATGTGTCAGAAAGCTTCGCGTTGTTGAGTATTAAAGTGCAGAAGCACCTTAAGCATTTGCAGGTTAGTATTTTGTAATCAAGTTGCATGCCAGATAGTCGCTTAAAACATAAGTTATTCTATATTGTTTTAAACAAAGGTGCATGCCATAATAGGTGTCAGGCACACTCATTAAAATAAGAATACCCTAGCGCACAGCTCCATTACCGAAGATAAACCCGTCAATATACTTAGATATAAAAATAGTTCTTCATTTTTCATTCAGCTAATAAGACTAATCCTTCATAATTGGGTTCACATGATTATATAACTTTCCCCTATAATTCTATGACTAAGCAACGAAAAACAATATGTTACGCACTAAAATATTCCCTAAAAAACTAATAGTGCAAGTCGCATGGAAATCCGTTCAGAAGAATTCAAGTTACATGCACCCGGAACGAAATTCCCATTTGAATTTTATATACTTATCAGGTTTTTTTGAGTAGTTTGATTTGATATCTGTTAAATTCGTGTTTTATTTTATTTTATTTTTGGCGTTTTAATTTCGTTTGCCAATTTAGTTATTGAACATTACGCGAAAGCAAACAAATTCTGAATTATTTACAATGTTTTTGAACAATTGAGTTAATCTTTTGTATTTGGGTTGCAAGCATATTTAAAAAATATGCATGCTTAAAAATTATTTTAAAACCCATAAAAAATTCGAAAATTGAGATAAAAATTAAAAACAAATGTCACTGAAAGTACTTTTGTTTTCTATAATACGTTGGAACAATTGAATGTACAATGTTTAGACGTTAAACTGCAATAAAAGGGAAATTTGTTGTGCTAGGTTGTTGCCACCGAAAATATGATACCAGCGTTACTCATAGGCATGTCTTTTCTTTATACTATTGCATTAAGTGTAAACAGGTTCATCTTTCGTAATCGGGTTGCGCTCAACTTAAAAAATATCCATGCTTAAAAATTACTTTAAAATCCATTAAAATCAGAAAACTGAGGTACAATTTTCAAACAAATTTCATTTGAGAGAACTTTTTTCTATTCGACATTGTAAAAAATGAAATTGTGTGATGTTTAAAAGTTAGAAAAATTGCAGTAAAGGCACATTTTATGGGTTACAATTTATGGGGCACAATTTATGGGCACTGACATAGTGTTTTTATTTTATAATGTAGATAATACCATACAAACGAGAATTTCACTAAGTGCTGCGCGATTTGAAGGAATTTCTTTTTTTCGTATTGTCAGGAATATCATATATTTTCTCTTATACTCGCCAAAGAAAACGTGCATTCTGTTATTAAAGCTCAGGGATTTTACTATGTTTGCAAGACAATAACGCCATGTTTTTTTATTGTCTTTATAACGATTTGTGGATGGGAATGCACAAATTTCAGTTATTGTGATTGCCGTATTATTTCGTTTTAATTTATTTTACCTGGAAGGCTTCTTATAATTGACACGGGCGAAGCCGGGTAGTTCTGCTAGTACTATATATATAATAATAATTTTAAATCAAAATTTAACTTACAAGTCATATAACAATATTAACCATAATTCTAAATAAAGACGGCATGTAATAATATTATACATTAATTGTTATCTATCAATAAAATAATAATGGTAAAAATTATAGTTCTAAGATATTTAACGAACATATGAAGTTAGATGCTACAATAGAATCATTTTTAATTTGTAAATGAAAGGAAGATATGCTGTACTGATATAGAACACAATAGAAGTATTGTAAAAATTATAATTAAATAAATACATAATAAAATGCGGAAAAGCAGCCATATTTATCCAGTATTTTAAACCAATTGAAATCATTTAAAATTTAAAAACCAAAATGGGCTTATAAAGTGTAATATCGCATGCAAAATACATTGAAATAATCATAGGCTAATAAAATATACTCCATAAATATACGGGCAATGCAGCAGAATACTATAGAATTTTATATCAATAATATTTATCAAAGTTATGAATAGTAACCAATAGAACATTTATTGTTTTTGTTTAAACATAGAGGTACCAATCCCTTAATGCATTTTTCTCTAGTATAACCTATAAAGCCCAGAACTTTACACCGTTGTTTTTTATCTAAGTGTTGTGGCCAGTGATGAATTTTATCCTTCTTGACATCTTTAGAAGTTTCATAAAGCTGAAAGCAATGGACTACTAAGTTGTTACTATAAAATTTTAATCATTGCTTTTTTGATGATGTAACTGGTACCTTCAGGGGTCATCGACACGGAAGCACAAGGGAAGGAGAATAGAGCCCCTTTAAATCTGGAAAAGAAGTATTTTGGCCATTTTTTATCATTTGGCTATTGTTTAACAAAAAACTTATATCTGCCATCAGGGGGAGGGAGGGGGGGGGGGCTCAAATCGGGAGTCCCGGGGCAGCTGCCCGCATGCCCCTGCATTAGTCAGGCCCTGGTTTTACAGTAAACTGAGAAGATTTTGTATTTAATAAGAGTCGTTTATCGAGTTAGGGTGACATTTGGTGATAAAAGTGAAAAAAAAAAAAAAAACTAAATATCATGCGAACCAGTTGTGAAACAAACAATGCTCAAAATGTTTACAAAAGCAAAACTTAATTCATGGTGTTGCCAAATGGCAACAAATGTATATTCATGTGCATGCAATGTTTGTTCCAATAAACATTACTGAAAATTATTTAAAATAACTTTTAAAAGTATATTCCTTTCAGAAATATTTTTTTCAAATGAAATTTTTTCATGTTAAATATTTTTTATATGAGTTAGAAATCCAAATATGGCTAACAAAATGGAAGGTATCAAAAGTTGCTTTTTATTTGTAATTTGTAAACAACTATTGCCGAATATGATACTTTTTATGAACTAAACCTAAATATCCGACCAACATGAATACGTAAAGCATGAAGTTGTCAAGAGACAACGGCAAATGAGCAATAAGGAGGGAAAATTTAATATGTTCCCAATTGGAAAACGTATGCGCTAGAGGGTTAAAAGCCGATGACACATAGAGTACGTAGCCCCTGTCGTTATGTATATCCAAATCGTTCGTGTCTTTAAAGGTTAATATTTCAGCTAATTTTCGGCGATTTTTTTCAAAAATCCTTATCAACAATGCTTTTATACTTCTGCTACGATAGG
Organism: Maratus speciosus; assembly: GCA_963932465.1. Taxonomy (NCBI): domain Eukaryota; kingdom Metazoa; phylum Arthropoda; class Arachnida; order Araneae; family Salticidae; genus Maratus; species Maratus speciosus. Next base: position 444,543,752 of record OZ010789.1, read on the forward strand.
TACCTAAAGCGTTCCTTAACACGTTTGCTGAACGCCTGCAAATTGAAATTTGTGGTTAACAGAAAAATGCGCTTTTCTCAAAAACTAAGTGACCTAGGGTCATCAGTATAATTTTCCTGAAAGGTTTAAATTAACGTCTACTACCTCTAATTTTTTCTTAATTTTAGTTTAAGTAGATTCGGAAATAGATCGGGTGTGGTGTGGGAGGGGGGACATATTTTTGCGCTACATTTTCGATGAAACGTCTGAAAACATAATACCGAAACTTAAAAGAAATGTAATTTTGAGTTGAGCGTTACGAAAGCTTTCAGAGGATGCCTCACATGATATACAAAGAAAAGATTTTTTTTTTTCAAGTAACTTAATTAGCCACTATACACTTTCCCTAAATATATTTGTGAATATTTAGTAATTTGTAAATATGTGGGTCAATAGTCTTCATTACTTCTCCCAATTTGAATTTTCCATGTTCCATAGTTTACGAGTAAATTGACTGTGATAGACAGACAGAAGAGGAGTGATCTTATAATGGTTCCGTTTTTACTTTTTAAATACGAAACCCTAAAAAACTATGAATCATAACCTATATTAATTTTTATCGATTGATAAATAATTTTCCATACGCGTATACATCATGTGCGGGATCCTAATGGTGTTATTACACGAGGGGTCAAAGACGCTTCAGATTCCGGGCGTCTCCATGTATTCCTATGGCTCCAAGGGAGTCGCTTGGAGCGCGAGCGTCTTTTTTCTGTCGGAGCACCTTTGACGCCCGAAACGAGGTGAGTCGCCAGTAACAGCCAATCATATGCTTGGAAATCTGATAATAGAAAAGACTTTTCCGGAACAGCGAATGAAATGCTTGGAAAAGACGGGCCGTGAGGCGGCTGTTGTCGCTAGACGCCTGGGATTTCAAGCGTCTTTGAGTCCTCGTGTAATAACACCATAAGAAGGCGGTAGCGGTGATCGGTTTTACTTCAAATGCTTAAAAACCAATATTCATTTAGATTGAAGACAAAAAGCTTTTATTTTCTAAAATTAACAAATTATCTTTTGGCTAAATAATTGGTAGTTATATACAACACAACAAATTATAATGTTGAAATTATTAGATGCAAAGTCCAAAAAGTTTATGAGAAGGCTTGTTGCATAAGTCCCTTTGAGAAAATACGGAATATTGCTTCACTGCAATTAAGGGGTCCGGGACACATTTTCAAAAAAATTTTATTATTGAGTTAAAATTTTGAATTTTTTTGTGATGGTTAACCATATCATTTGTAAACAAAATCATATGATAAAACTTCTCATATCTTTTCAAAAAAAAAATTTTTAATTTAAAATTTATGAAAAAAGTGGTATAACTTAAAATCATTATAACTCTAAATATTATTTGTAGAATTTAAATTGTTTTTCATTTAAATAAACAGAAATATATATTTTTTAATTTAGAGCCAGCATTTAAAAAACTATTAATTAAAAAAAAATAAAAATATTTAACGAAAAAAATTACAAAAAAAGTAGTGCAACTTTTAAAAAAAAATCATATTTTCAAAAGTAAATATTTTTTTCAAATATGCTGGCTCTAAAGTAAAGTAAAATAATTGAAAAAGATATGTTCCGAGTATCAACCCTGTATCTTTAACGGTTCTCGAGTTATAAGAATTTAAATATGAGAAATGGTGAAAAATTCTATCATGAAGAAAAACGCAATTTCACAAGAATTCGTTTCCTTGACAACCATAGCTTGAAAGGCAGATATTGAAAACAAACCAAAACGAAAAAATTAATATTTCCTGTTCTAATTAAGATAGAAACATTATTTAAACGTCATTTTAAGCAGAAAACAGCAGAGAAATTTTTAATCCAATAAAAAAAAAATTGAAAATTTGAAGATTTTTGTGTCCCGGATCGATCGTGATCGACTAGTTCGTTTTATCTTACCGTTCAGATTATTGAACTTAGCTATATTTTTGCTGTGCTTTGGAAACACATAATATTTACTATATAATGAATCTGTGCCACTGAGGGTTTTCTGCAGGGAATATTGTGAGACCGTCCAAGTCTGTACAATCATTTAAGCTTTCGCACGAAGATGTTTTTGGTTTTATTTAAAACACCATCATAATAGGGACTTAAAAAATGATGTATGAGACATATTCAATGCTCGTATCTAAATATAATAAAACGCAGTGTGACGATTCTATTGTGAAGCCACTCATCTTACCAGTCGGCGATAAGATGGAGCCATATTAGGCTTAATTTCGATTTGAGAAGCGTATGGGGTCATTCCGTACAAAATGAACAAATTAGCTGTGGCTGACATGGCAAAGATTTTAGTGAAAGTCAGGCATATAAGTAGATCACATCTATTTAAATGTAAAACAATAGATTTCACGGTTGTCTATTTAAGTATTAAAATTTACATTAAAAGTTGGTGCAAAATCGATGTTTTGTTTACATGCTTGAAATTTTAATTTTTATTATTAGCATTAGCAATTAAAAGACTATATTAAAAATTATTTATAATTAGGAATGAATAATAAGTAACAGATTGGCGTAAGTTAGTAATTGTATTTTTATTCTATAATGAGAAAAATATTATTTTTAAAAATTTTTGAGGGAAAAAAGCATTATTTCTATTGCTCGTGTGAACAAGAAGGACAGCTCTGACAATTAAAAAATTACTTGACGTTACAGCTAAAAGTATATATTTTACATATCGAAACTTTCATTCTTGCCTCTTTATTCCTTATTGAGGAAAAAAATAGTAAAAAAATTTGAGGGTAAAATGCAATATTTCTATCACTTGTTTGAACGTGAAGGAAAACATTTAAAAGCTTTTAAATTATTTGATATTATACATAAGGAAAACCTTTCAAATCTTTTAAATTATTTGATATTGTAGATAAAAGTGTATATTTTAAATGTAGAAATTGTATTCTTGCTTTCAGGTTATTTCTTGCTACAAGGATATTTTTAATTAAAGTAGTTCAATGTTTCAGTTGAACAAAAAATTATATATTAATCCTAAATCGATATACAAAAAATAGATGGCAGCACTAATTTTCTTCACTTTGAAATCGTGCAATATTTTAAGAAGCGCGCGCGAATTCAAAGAGGAATAGCCCATTGAAATGTAACAAATATTACCTTTTTGAACCGATTTTTGCTATCTTAGGAAACAAAAGACAAGCTTAAATTTTTTTTACCATATCATCGGCTTATTGATCTTTATGTCTGTGCAATATTGTTAATGTCTTATTTTTTTCCTCATACATATGAGGAAAAATTATGATTTTTTAAGTTTCTAAGTTTTTTGAAGATGAAGGGAATAAATGGCAACTTTCAATCTTGGGGAATTTTATCCTCATATAAAATACTACGACAGGCATCAATTTCACAGATGCTTTTTAATTTCTTTGATTTTTATAACATTTCTAATTTTCTCAAAATTTACAAATTTTCATCTTTTACAACCAACTTAAGATTAATCATGGTGTTACTAGATTATTATTATTCAATAAACAAGAAGAAAATTTTTCAGAGATTACAATATTATAAAAAAAATATATTCATTTCTGTTAAATACTCGAGAAAACTATCAGAAACTTATCTGTCTAAATACAAATCTCTTATACCTCAAATCACCTCTTTTCCGCATATTTTTCTATAAAACATTCAAAACTAGCAAAATTTCAATGATTTGTGCAATAGACAAACGATTTCAGAAATTGTGTTTAAAACAAACGTAACGTAAACAATTAGCTGTGTAGTGAGTCCTTTATTTTTGAAATTCATTCATGAAAGAAAAAAAAAATCGCGCATTACCTATTTGAACTCCTCTAGTATTAATATTTAAATTTTGTGTGATTTAATAGTCCATATCAAATGACCGTGTTAAATTGTGCTAATGCTCAGAAATTGTGTTCAAAACAAACGTCACGTAAACAATTAGCTGTGTAGTAAGTAATTCATTTTTGAAATTCATTGATAAAAAAAAAAAAAAAAAAAAAAAAAAAAAAAAAAATCTCCCACATTGCCTGTTTGAACTCCTCTAGCATTAATATTTAAATTTTGTGTGATTTAATAGTCCATATCAAATGATCGTGTTAAATTGTGCTAATGGAAACAAACAAAAACCTAAAAAAAGACTTTGAATTCATTCGCCAGTGAACAAATGAAATTAATTTCTTTTTAAGAAGTAAGCTTTTCGACAAATCATCTCAATTATATGCGTATTATTTTCAGAAACTGAAAAGGTAATAAGCGTCGTCTTTTATATTCTTTGTCTTTATATTTATATGTATAATTTATTTTTGTAAAATTAATTGATTTGATAAATCACCAATTCATTTTCCTTTTTTATTTGCAAATTTAATTTTTTCTCAAAGTCGAATAATTTTAAATTTTACCCCATTGAATAGAGGGTAAATATATTTTAAAAAGCTATACATTTGAAAATTGTATTTCAATTTACTGACTTTTCATGAATTTTAGACCAAACCGAACATTAACACAGTTTTCTTATTGTCAATGAATAGCATATAAATATGCTTATATTTCTTACAGTACAAGACGGTAAAAGCTATTTGTACTGATATTGCATTCAATATATATCAATCTACTAGTACACAATCCCGTCAAAAATAACGGAATGTCAATGATAAATCTTCGAAACAGTAGTTAAAATAATATTTTTTTGACTTAAAAAAAACGCTTCATGCATTTTGCTAATCAAAAAGTATTATCCTTTGATTTTCTATAATTAGAACAAAGAAATTATGTAAACTACGATTTAGTCACCAGCGCTTAAACGCGCCATTTCCAGATACACATTCTATGACGAAAATGCTTGTTTAGGTTCCCTCTACATTAAAAATTTGCTGTTTAGAATGACTTTTTTTTCGCAGCAAACTATGTTAAAATTAATAATTTTATCTACAAGATAATTAAAATATGTTGTACCGATTAGAAATATTCATGTTATTTGCAATGTCTTCAAATCTGGTAAAAGGCATTGTAAACAAAAGTACGATTGCAACAGAACGTTTCTTGGTTTATATTAATTGCTGCTGGATGACGCCAAAAGAATTAGCAAGAAACATAAGCTACTGATTTATTGGGAAGTAAAACGGCCTACAGAGGCGCGCTGCTCGTAGCCTTCGGCACAGAAAAATTGTCCCTTTAACTAATGCTAAAGTGCCATTGAAATAAATCTTTATTGTAAATGCATTTGAATGTTTTAGGTATTCAAATTCGGATAATTTTTATTTTGTCATATGAGACAGAACACAAATGTTACAGGAAATATGAATTGTGCAAAGGAATAATCATTCTGAACAAATTAAAAATACGTGTAATGAATGCAATGTGCTTTCACGACAGTTTCCTGCAGTAAAAGTTATATCTTTTCTCCACCAGATGGCGACAGTTATACGTTATTTTAATTTAGAACTTGTTGTTTATTTGACCCATATATTTAGAACTGAATTGGACAGTTTTTGAAAGTTTTAAACAAAATTAAAATATTTGAAATTTTAATATACTTATACAAACATTTTAAGAGCGCATCGCCGTTAAATTGTATTTTTTAATGAAGTGTTCAAAGATTTCATTTTTTTGTAGATTTGATGGAATTTAAATTTGAATGGCAACAGTATCGTTTGTTTAGATCTGCTTTCCATGTTTATAATAGCTTAATTTTAATTTAGAACTTAATACAGTATAAATGGATATGATACGCATGTTGTACGTGAAAATGTGCTGAACAGACGTGATTTCAAGTAGAAGAAATTATCATTTAGTTGTCATATGTTACGATATGTTTTTCATTAAGCCTAACATGGTGTTTATCTACGGTCGATTTGCAGACCAGAGTGGTCCGCACCGGCATGGTTACCTACAGTTTCCTGCACTCATATTTTATTGTAAGTAGGTACCCGATCTGTTTTCTTTCACTAATTAAGATAAATGTGTAATTTCTTCTCTGTTTTTAATCATATATACATCAGATTACAAACTTGTTAAAACCCCAGAGGCCCGTGAATTAATCAGGCCCAGAACTTCACGTTTCAGGTCAATTTGTTTTTATTTTCATTATGAGAGTATTTTTATCAATAATTTCAAATTTTAAGTAAAAACCATTATTTCTACCGACCGTCTTAGGACGGGTATTTACACTAGTAATTAGTATAAGTACCAGGTTTACATTTGGAGATCACTTCTGAAATAAGCGATTTGTAAAATAATTAATAACTCTGAAACTAATACCAGAATACACTAATGCAAACGTGTACGCATACTATTTGAAGAATATTAACTTTTATCAACGTTTCGAGTTTCCAATGATAAATTTAAAATTTTAACCTCCATTTATCATTTTAAAATTCGGTTCTGAAGTATCACTGTGATACTTTTGAACCGAGGAGGATAAAAACTAAACTGTTTGATTTTTTTTACATTTGTACTTTACTTCTATATAGTTGAATGTTTTTGGCTTTCGATTAAAACCAATAAAGGGCAGCACTGGTGCTTAATTCCTCATAAAATAAGTGTTATTTTCATCTGAGTTTGCAAAATGCATTTTACGGTGCGTATAAGAAAGTGAGAAATTTTCAAAATTAATTAACTTAAACGCTTTACAATAAAAAATTTGGAGGATTTGTAGATCATTCAATTATTTAAAGGCCTTTAATATGATACTGCGTAATTTAGGTCATTGATAATATAGAAAAATATAGGACATATAGAAAATGAGGACTGAACATCAATTTTGGAAAAAATGAATACTTAACATCAGGTTTCAAGGAAGATATCATAATAGAAGACAAAGTGATAAAGAATGTATCTCATTTTAAATACTTGTGATCAGAACTAAAAGAACAGGGTGAAACAGAAATGGAAATAAATGGAAGAGTAGTAACAACAAGGAAAGCAATATCAGCATTAAACTCTGTGCTATGGAGCAGTAATATAATAACTAAGACGAAAAAAATAATCTATAGTACAATAATTGAAAGTATTTTATTATATGGTGAAGAAACTTGGACAATCAATAAAGCAATAGAAAAGAAACTATTCACAACGGAAATACCTATTGGAGGGTTCTTGCATATTTGCAAGAACATCGAGATTGGAAAGAAAGACAAACATTGAAATAAGAAATCAATTAAATGTGACGACAAATATTAGGCTGAAGATAGATGAGAAAAGGTTATGTTTTAGACATGTGAAAAGGATGGGAAGAACTAGATTGCCCAGGTTACTTATGAACTGGGAACTAGAAGAAAGGAACAGAAGAGGAAGACCGAGAAAACGTTGGAGCAATAACCTTAAACAAAATATGGAAAAATATGGGCTCAGAGGTAGAGGCGGAGGACAGAGCTGAGAGGCGAAGGAAGTTACGTTTAGCTTTTGGTTAAGGAAAACTTCAAATGTGGAGAAACTCGTAAAGAAGAAGAAGAAGATAATTAAGTTGATATTTTAATGGAGTTAATAATTTGAGATCTGTTTTTGTGAAACGAAACTAAACTACCATCCCCAAGTATCAATCTCTGAAAAAGGGCTCCTTCTGTCCTCTATGGTGTCCTTTCGTTTGTGCAAAATCAACGAATGTATGTTCGCAGTGTTGTTTTACCTTCTGGTGTGAAGAGGTTATTACAGTGCGCTGCCGTCCAAACGAAAATTTAAAGATTTTTATTGAACCATTACATTACTAAAATTATATTTTGTACATATTATGAAATTCTTATAAAAGTAACTAATCATAAAACAAAAAGTTATTCCAAATAATAAAAAATAAAATAAAATAAATATATGAAAAATAATTGTTCAAAAACGATACATTGAAAAAAAAAAATTTAGTTTTCAAATTTTTTAACTTTTTGTTATTTACTTATTTTTTAAATAGGACAATCCCCTCCTTTTTTAAAAATCACTTCATAAATAACTTTTGAAATTTAATTAACGAGTTTATGTAAGTAATTCAAACCTATAACATGTCACTGAAACAAAACTGCTAATTTCTCTTCCTGTGTGGAACTGTATTGAAATTAAATACAATTATAGCATATATTTTTGTTTCATTTAAAACTCAAAAGAGAGGCGCTGCACGGAGTGGTATTTAGCCCCAAAATATGGACAAAAATGATTATTTTAAAAATCGATTTCCCATCCGGTTTTATTATTTCTCAAAATGTTAAGTAGTTACTGCATTCCAATGCAAAACTCGAAAGGCGCTTGTGCGACACAGTGGGTCACGCGATCAGTCAGAAGTTGCCCTTCGCCTACAGAGGTCTTGTGATTTTCCGATGTGCTCAGATTTTAGTGTTTTAAAATCACTTGTAATTTTGTGTCAAAATAATTTAGTGGTTATTGTTGTGATAGATTATTCTGAACCAGGTATGTACTTTATACACAATGCACTTACGTAATGAATATCCATCTGATTTTGTCACTATGGTTGACAACGTAGATGTAATTAATAGTAGCATAAATATAATTATCTATAATATTTAGGAAGGGTTTTGTTATATTTCTAAATATATCTAAGCAATGAAATCTATTTTGTAACATGCAGTGCTTAGTATACAAGATAGATATAAAACAATTAGCCGTCCGAAACCGCCCCCTTATTTTTAACGATTTTTTTTTTGTTAGTTCCTACAATTTCTGATATAAATTACTACTATTTAGTTTTTTACTTATTTTGTTAACAAGGCCTTCTGGATTAAGGTATATGACTCGAAATGAGTTGTATGCCATCCTGAAATGCTTAAATGACGTAACATTGGATGAAAAGCTTAAATTTATGGAGCAATAATTACTAAGAAATTAATCTGAAGGTGATCTAACGATAGCTGAGATGAAGAAAAGCTCTCCGTTATTAAAAACCAAATCTGCGTCGTGAAACGAAACTTATTTTTATTATTAGCTATATATTAAGTAAGTACTTATTACTATTACAGGTGTCAGTCTCGGTCGTCCTCAAAAATCTTTTGTAGATTCAAGTGAAAGAAGCAAACGCCAAAGACCGTCGACCAAAAGACTTGGAAGTATTGACCTACGCTACCCAAATGAAATTCCGGGAGTCAGGCAAAGTAGATGCTTCCAATATCGTAAAAGATCTTACGGAAAGTCCTCGAAGAGCAAATAAATATGTAAAGGCATTGAGAAAATGTCGTGAAGAGCAAGAGTAACCTCGCCAGTTATCACCTTTACATGCTTTGTCCTTGTATACAGAAGCAGGACTTACTAAAGCCCTATATGAGAGAATACGAGAGATGAATAAAAACTTTTTTCCGTGCTATTCTGTTCTTCAAAGGCTAAAAAAAGAATGCTATCCAGAAATTCACAGGGTGACAGAGACATGTGCTGAAGTAAAAGTGCAAAAGTTGATGGATCATACGGCAACACGTCTAATTTTACATCTTACATAAATTGTAGAATCTTTGAGTGATGACGAAAAACGATCTTTAATTTTAATATGTAAACGGGGTTGTGACGGGTCACAGAAGATGCAATATAAAATGAAGTTTGAAAATGAAGCCGATTCTGACTCCAATATTTTTCAAAATTCTGAGGTTCCTTTTCAATTAGTTTACGAGCCCAAAAAGAAAATTCTCTGACAAAATCCAACACCATCATCATCGCGCTACTGTCGACCTATAAGAATTCGATTCATCAAGGAGACAAATGACGTAACAAAAGGAGAAATAAAGGATATCAAATCACAAATCACAGCACTTAGTAGCACAAAAATTGACGATGTGTCCATAAAACATAGAATGTTATTCACCATGGTGGATGGAAAAGTATACAATGCCGCAACACACACCAAATCTATGATGAGGTGATACATATGTGATGCTACTTCATCTGAGTTTAATGACTTATCAAAGAAGAGGGAGTGTAAGAAAGAAAATTTAAGTTTCGGGCTTTCCTTGCTACATGCTCGTAAACGATTTTTCGAGAGTAAATTACACGTAGCATATAGATTACCTGTAAAAAAATGGAACGTCTGCCTTTCTGCTGAGGAGAAACAAGCTGTAGAAAAAAAAAAGACATTTATGATAATTTAAACAACAACTCGGGTTCTTATTTGACATCCCCAAAGCAAATTTTGGAAATGCTAACGATGGAAATACCAGCAGACGATTTTTTGAGGAATACGAAATATCGGCGGCAATAACTGGAGTCGATAAAAATTTGGTATATCGGCTGAAACTGATATTAGGTACATTGTGTTGCAGATACAAAATTAATACAGAAGAGTTTGCAAAATATTGCCAAAAAACGGCTGAACTGTATGTGACCCTATATGGTTTTTATCCTATGTCGCCTATAATGCACAAAGTACTTCGTCATGGAGCAGATGTCATAAAATAAACTATTCTGCTAATGGGCCAACTAAGTGAAGAAGCCGCAGAATATATTAGGTCATTTAGGTTGAATTTTACAAGACAGTTTTCTCGAGTGACCTGCAACAGGGATATCCTGAATATGCTTCTTTTAACTTCTGACCCCCTAATAACGGGCATGAGATGCAACACAAACAAGAAAAGAAATGCCTTATCTTCTGAAGTTCTAAAATTGTTATCACAAAGTGATATCACAAATGTTAATATTCTTGAACACAGTAATAGTGATAAAACTGGTGAATAAATCCTTTGATTTATAAATAAGACTTTGTTTTACCATTTTTACTCTACAGTTCAAATGAAAACGCAGACCTGTAGCTGTTAGAGGAATAAAATAATTTTGGCCAGGTTTTGAGGCTAAATACCACACTGTGCGCTGGAGCTGTGGAAATATTGTGATGCCAAAAATGTAGCCGTCCACGATTTGCAACACAAGTGATCCTTTTTTTCTGTTAATCTAGATCAAATTTTCAGAGAAAACGCACGGGATAATAATATATATACATAGATAGGTATAGGAATTTTCATTCATTCCATTCATTTGTAATAGTCTTATGTACTTCTTCAAAGAAAAGTTTTGAGACTATGTGGTTCAAATTTGGGGGCGATCCAATGAAATTTGTTAAAGTTATACTACAAGCCACCAAATTTATCTCCTCAGGAAAATATACAATTTCAACTCTTTTTTTTTTGTACACTTCTTAAAAGATGTTTGTTTTCTAATTAGTTCTCAAAATAGTTCTAAAACCTATGCTTAATTTAATATTTTATGTGTTAAAAGCTGACGAACGGCGAGAAAGATTTTAATACTTCATATAATATTAAGTATATTTTTTAGAAATATTTTGATAACTTAGAAAAAAAAGAGAGATATCCTTTAAGAAGAGTATTCAGAAAAAAAGTTAAAAATAATAATTTCCTAAGGAGATATTTTAAATATACGAATGCATCACACGCCCAAAGACTTAATATTAGCGAGGGGAGTTTGGAAGTTGACTGACTAACAGACTTAATGATGTTTGATTGAATAATAGTCTGCCCACGCAAAATAATAATAATAAAAAAACACGCTTCTTCTTCAATAAAAAAAAACTTTTTTGGTTTTAAACCATTAATATTTGAGATTTTTGAATTGAAAATATTTAAAATTAACACTGTATAAAATTAACAAAAATGTATAACAAAGCGTATTGAAATGTAAGTTTGGGCTTTTGCACACATGCGGTCAATATTTGAAAAAAAAAAACCTCTTTATCACATTATACGCCGTAATTACCTGTTCAGATCAGACACTTAAATATCTTACAAGGGGGCCACCAAACATGATGCTCACCGATTTTTACTATTTTAAAGTATACTGTAGAGTTCTTATCTCTAATTATTCTGGTGAAATGATTTCTTCAAATGGGCTTTATATTTTGAGAAATTGGCGCGCGGGGGGGGGGGGGGGGGGTCAAAGTTTAGCATACGTTTCAAATACTCATCAATTTCAGCATTCAACGAGTAATTCGTGGCTTGGCCGCAGGGTGCTCGTGCGCCAGGTGGAGGGCCCGAGTTCGATACTGCCTTATGACTTTTTAATTCATTTCATATTTTTGACAATTTACAATTTTTAATCAAAGTTTTGAATTTCTACAGCTTTGAAATTTTGATATTTTCCTAAAAAAATCGATTTACGTTTTTGATATTTCACAAAAACTTCTATTCTTCTGTAATGTTTAAAATGTTGACAGAAATACAAATTAATTGTTTTATTTGTGTTTATTTTTGTCGGAGCACTGCTTGGGCTTCCCTTTAAAAATTACACTTATTGTTAACACGATAGCGTCCAAAATATTTGACGCATCGACACAAAAAGTGAGCTGGACGTTGGTAGGGCCAAAATCTCGGCGCGTATTGAAAATCATAAATATTCGTCAACCCTAACAGCCTGAAATGTCGGCTCAAAATTTCCCCATAGAGATAACATTGCGAGTTTAATTCTATATATTTAAAAGATAAGGCTTTCTTTTTTTAGCCATGTACCTTGAGCTTTTTTTTTTTTTTTTTTTTTTTTTTTGCACCAATTTTAATAATTCTTTTTTTTTTTTTAATGAAAACTGTTTCTTTGTAGATTTGCCCGCACTAGCTATTTTTTTTTAAATATTCCCATTTTTATATTTAAATTTAAAATTTAAAAAATTTCTATGAATTTGTTTCAAAATGGTAGCAATTGGATTACTTCCATTGCTGTAAAGAAAGGGAAAATAATAAGATTTGCTTATCTTTATTGATGCCATTTTCTCATAAAATTCAAAATAAACTTTCAGAAAAAATTGAACAGAAAATGACGTCACGCTTTAATAAAATACTCATGTTTTCCGCAAAAAGCTGTTACAATTCAATTCTTTTTCATTCATTGAGTTTGAGACGCTTGGTGAAATGCTTCAATGAGGCAAAATGACATCATATTTAAATGAAAACGATCATTTTCTCTGATAAAAGTAAATATTTTACTACGAACGCCTCTAAAAGATATAAATTTCTGGAATTTTACTCGCCGATACAGAGATTTGAATCACAAGTCAAGAGTGCGAATGTTCACATGCAAAGTCGTAGTTGACAAACTTGATTTCAAGTTTAGAAATACATGTATTAATCACATATTGCGCATTGTAATATCTTTGAAATGGCGAATGTAAATTATAAGAGATGCGTATGCAGGTACATTTCACTATCCTCGCAACCCCCGGACCTGGAAATTTCGCATACGCCAATCGTTTGTACTTCGTTTGTACCGGTAAGTACCAAGAGATTTTCGTTTGTACCGGCTCCGGTACCGAGTTATTCAAAATTCAAGGTGGAGGGACCAGTGAATCGGGTATTTCTCATAGTAAAAAAAATTAGTTTTTCCGATTTTGACAAAAATTTATGAATCGTTTGTACTTCGTTAGTACCGGTAAGTACCGAGAGATTATCGTTTGTACCGGCTCCGGTACCGAGTTATTCAAGTTTAAAGTTGTGGGACCATTTCACTGGCCCCTCCACCCACGGGACCTGGAAACTTCGCATGCCCCATTCGTTTGTACTTCTTTAGTAACGATAAGCTCCGAGAGATTTTCGTTTGAACCGGCTCCGGTACCGAGTTATTCAAGTTTAAAGTTGTGGGACCATTTCACTGGCCCTCCACCCACGGGACCTGGAAACTTCGCATACACCATTCGTTTGTACTTCGTTAGTACCGATAAGTACCGAAAGATTTTCGTTTGTACCGGCTCCGGTACCGAGTTATTCAAGTCTAAAGTTGTGGGACCATTTCACTGGCCCCTCCACCCACAGGACCGGGAAACTTCGCATACACCATTTGTTTGCACTTCGTTAGTACCGGCTCCGGTACCGAGTTATTCAAATTTAAAGTTGTGGGACCATTTCACTGGCCCCTCCACCCACGGACTTGAAAATTTCGCATACGCCAATCGTTTGTTCTTCGTTAGTACCGATAAGTACCGAGAGATTTCCATTTGTACCGGCTCTGGTACCGAGTTATTCAAGTTTAAAGTTGTGGGACCATTTCACTGGCCTTCTTTACCCACGGGACCTGAAAACTTCGCATACACCGTTCGTTCGTACTTCGTTAGTACCGATAAGTACCGAGAGATTTTCGTTTGTACCGGTTCCGGTACCGAGTTATTCAAGCTTGAATGCCTATGGCTCACGTTTTCAACCTCGAGGTTTGCCTCAGGCTATAATAGTTCATTTTTTTTAGTATCATGAGCCATTTCTAAGTGTATTTTTTTTTAATATCAAATCTATTTGTAAATATTGGAAAGAAGAAAAAGCCTCATTCACACGAAGTTAGTTACCTTTAACTGTTGCATACCTTGCCACTATACATAGATCCTCGAGTTTAACATTGTCAAAAACTGCTGTAGATATCCATCTAAAGGTGTTGTCACATAAAACAACTTATGTCATTTTTATTGTAGTTTGTTATTTAGAGAAACTTCTAATGGAAGCAATTTTCGCTAAGTACAGGCTTTACCCAAATTAGAAGTATGGAAGCAATTGCTGACAGATTAGAATTTGTGCATTACCCGAGGAAACTGACAACTGAGTTAAACACTTTAAAATGAGGTATCGACGATTGTTATTTCAAACTTACTTTTATACTATTAAACAGCAATCTAGAAAATAAAACATATTTTTAAATAATATCTTTTAAGTTTACGCGCCTCCATGCTCCAACATTTCGGCCTGACGGATACTAGTATATGTTAAATTAATTTTAATTTGGGCAGAATTTTTTTTTCATAAAATTGTTATTATTTGTACCTTTTTATATTTTAAATACAAGTCTCAAATAATGCATAATATTTTATAAAAAAAATTATCAAAATAAATATCTTTTTAATATTTGGTCTGTTTTAAATATATTAAAATGTATCAAATGATGAAATACAAAAATGTTTAGTATTACTGACATTGTCATTTAAGTTTGAGAAATATGGAATTAATTGGGTGACATACATCGTAAAAATATTGAAAACAGAATATTCACACGGAAAATTTTCCTGTATAGAACATAAGTTTTTACGTAGTACTTGTCTTCAAAAGAAGATAAAAGGTATCAATAAAAGAATATTTATTCTAATATTATTATAAAAGCCTAGCTGACGATTTCTAAAAAACATAAATAAATAAATAAATAAATAAATAAATAAATAACATATGTATCATAAGTATTGTGTCATGTGGGATCCTCAGACGATTTTTACATTTCCAGTTGACAATTTTCATTTTATTATCATTATTTGATAGAATGAAAAACATTTTGAAATATAATTTGCCCATTTTTATCAATCTAAAGATAAATACATTTGGACATTTGACGTCAAAATTATTATTTATAATTTACACAATAATAAATTTTCACTTAAAATTTCATAAAGTAAATATATATATATACTAAACTTTGTTTAAAATATGAAAATATATAATAGTAAAAAATACTTTAAAAAAAATGCTAGACACAATAGTTTGGATATTCGTCTGTAAAGATGTTAGTTTACAAATGAGATAAAATATAAATTTTCATGATAAAAAAATGTAAACTTAATTGTATATTTTTTAGAAAAAAAATTTAAAGTTGCAGCAATTCATAAGAATGCTTAAAAATTGTAAAGTGTCAAAATATAAAATTAATTAAACTAGATAAAAACGTCAAGAAGAAGAATCGAACTCGGGCCGTCCGGCTGGAGGACGAGCACCTCTGTCCACGCCACGGATCACATGTTGAAAAGCGTAAACTAATGGCTGTTTGAAACGCATGCTGAAATTTGACTCCCCAATTTCTCAAAATCATCAAAGTTGGTGAGCATCATGTTTAGTGGCCCCCTTGTTAGACCGTCAAACTCTCTGAGGGAGTTCCAAGAACTTTCTCAGTGAGTTTCAACTTTATTTGACTAGATAGAGCAAATACCACCGCACTCTGATTGGCTATAAAGCTCTGCATTAACAGATTGGCTGTTGCGACCGGTTCTGTATTATGCACATGCGCACACGTTACATTTGTTCAGATCGCAGACACACTGACTTTCACTGAGTTAGATGAGTTTCGCGATGAGAACAGGCATCCAATCCCGGGAGGGTACCTCTCAAAAATTGGTGATCTAAGATATCTTAAATGTCCGATCTGAACAGGATATTAGTGTTACCAAAGAATTGACCATGCTAGAAGTTATTCATGTTACCCCTTAATCATTAATGAATGAATAATTTTTTAACTCAAAAGTTTCAAATAGTTGGCAGCACAAAGTTATCACGAGAAATTTCTCACTATCTGGTACAAAATAGTTTTCTCTTCTATATTTTTCCCATTAATCCTCCGTACATTTAATTTGTTCAAATAATTTTTTCTTTAAATGTAATAACATAAATGTAATTAAATGCGATGATAGATAATGCATCTATTCGTAAATATTAATAACTAGCAAACCCCGCTGCTTTGCTCGCGTAATAGTTGAAATATGCCAAGTCATATTTGTATTTCTAGTTATTATTAGAAGAAATTATACTTTTAGGAATAATTGAAAAGTTACTAATTAAGCCACAGTTTGACTAAACTTCATTATTACGCTGCATTAGGCAGAAATGAGATTTGAATTAATAAGAAGAACTAAAACTAATTCTAATTAAATGATAATTTAAAATGTATTATGAAGCTTTTATGCTCATTTCAGTATACATTTGACGTTTTGAATTTTTTAGAAACCATCTTCTTAAAAGGCATTTACATCTTAAAATTAACCATCACGTCAAATTCCAAGCTTCTTGTCTAACGGTCTACCACATCTCTCTGGTGGTAGTGGCACCAACATAAAATGCCTTTATTGAAACAAGGACTGTCTCCAATAATTTGCTAACATTAATTTTGAAATCGGTTTGGTGTTTCCTAATACTCCTAATATTCGTAATATAAAACGTAATTTAGAAAGTTTTTAAAGACATTTTTAGAACGTTTCTTGTTCCTGCCAACCCAAGATGGTAGTGGCACCAGCATGGAATATAGACTTTGTAGGAACAGAGACAGTCTCTATTGATTCGCAACCATTACTTTTGGAATCGGTTCATTATTTTCAGAGATTGCATAAAATCGTAACTTAGGACTATTTTAGAACGCTTTTCACTCCTTCTCTTCGTTTCACCCCTTTTAAAATTGGAATTTGCTTTCAAGTGTTCTTAGAGGGCATTTATATTTCATAAGTAACTACCATGCAATATTTCAAGTTTCTAGCTACTTCAGTATCACAAAATTGCAATTTAGAACGTTTTTTGATCTTGCAACCTTCAAGTGGTAGTGGCACCGACATAAAATATAGCTTATGTTTGAGCAGGTTCTATAACCAGCAATTCGCAACTATTATTTTTAAAAAAAGTTTGGTAATTAATAAGATTGCAAAAAAATCATAATTTAGAACGCTTTTAGAACGCCTTTTTCTCATTTCATCCTGTTAAATTTGGAATTTTCTTTCGACGGTTCTTAGAAAGCACTTGCATCTCTTACGTGCCAAATTTCAAAATATTAGATCTTCAGTATCACAAAAAACGCAGTTTAGAACATTTTTTGTTACTGCAATCCCCAGGTGGTAGTGACAACAACAAAAAGTATAGCCAATGTTGGAGCAGGGACTGGCACCATCAAATATCAACCATTACTTTTAAAATCAGTTTAATACTTCCTGAGATTGAGTAGAATCGCAATTCAGAACATTTTTAGAACGCGTTTGGTCTAATTTCACCCCTTTTAAATTTCGAATTTTTTAGGAAATATTGTTAGAGATCATTTATAACTTATAAGTAACTACCATGCCTAATTTAAAATTGTTAGACCCTGCAGTATCAGAAAAATCGCAATTTAGGGCGCTTTTTGCTCCTATAATGCCCAAGTAACTCTCTTGCCAAATTTCATGTTTCTAGGCCCTTCAGTAACACAAACATCCCTTTTTAGAGCGTTTTTGGCACTTGCACCCCCTTTGGGTAATGGCACCGACATAAAATATATCCTATCTTCGAGCAAGGGCTGTCACTATCAATTTCCAACCATTACTTTTGCAATTTGTTTGGTACTTCCTGAGATTACGTACAAATCGCAATTTAGAACTTTTTTAGAACGCTTTTCGCTCATTTTCATCCTTTTTAAATTTCGATTTTTTTTAGGATATGTTCTTAGAGATAATTTTTATCTAATAAGTAACTACCATGCCAAATTTCATGTTTCTAGGCGCTTCAGTAACCCAAATTCGCAATTTAGAACGACTTTTGCTCCTGCAACCCCCTTTTGCTGTAGTGACACCGACATAAAAATATAGCCTATGCTAGAGCAAGGGCTGTCACCACCAGTTTCCAACCATTATTTTTGAAATCGGTTTGATATTTCCTGAGATTGCGTAGAAATCGTCATTTAGAACGTTTTTCAGAACGCTTTTTTGCGCCTTTTCACCCCTTTTAAATTTCGAATTTTTTAATAAATGTTCTTAGAGATTATTCATATCTTATAAGTAATTATCATTCCAAGTTTCATGTTTCTAGGCTTTTCAGTAACACAAAAATCGGATTTTTAGAACATTTTTGATCCTGCACACCTTTGGGTTTGTGGCATGGACATAAGATATAGTCTATGTTGGAACAGGGTCGAACACCATCAATTTGATACTATTACTTTTGAAATCGGTTCCGTAGTTCCAGAGATTATCTCGAACAAGGAAACAAACAAACAGACTTTACTTCTTTATAATATTAGTATAGATTAAATTTAAGTCCAAGACATCGGATAGATTTTTTCCTGAAATGTACCAGAAGAGACATGTGCCAGTAAGTGCCAATCATTGCCGCTATTGAGCAATGAGTGGTAGGTGAAGCAAATTGTAAAAACATTACAATAATACAATACAATATTAATCTACAGATTTTAAACAGATTTAATATATAAAATATTATAGTTAAAAAAAGAAGAATTGTCATAATTAACTTTATTTAGCCAACTATTTTAAATTTCGCAATTAAATTTTTAATACAGATAGGGGCGAATTCTTCACCGTTCTCAGTTATTTAATACATATGTCAAAATATTTTTGATTGTACAGAAAGGAACCTTCTTATTGATCCAGATAATATATCTTCTTTTTTTCTTATTTTCTATCTAGAGGGAAAAGAAGAACCCTTCTAAATATTTATTATATAACCAGTATGTAGTCATTTTTTTTTGGCCATCGTAATTTTATTTATGATAAATTTGTATTATATGTTACACAGTTTGACAATGACATAATATATCTATCTATCTGTAATTAAATGTAAGCACCTGGTTATTTTTAACGAAGCCTTGAACGACCTGTTCGCTAAACTTGCTGACTTATTCAAGACAGCTGCCAGGATTTTTCCGAATGTGAGGGGGGGGGGCATGATCTCACCGCCAGGGGGTGCAAATTGGTAACATATATGTCGTAGGCTAATTGCGAAGATTTTTGCGAAGAGCCTAGGCTGTTTGTAAAGAGACCGGTTAATTGGAGAATCATCGTCCTTTCTTCAATCAGCCTGATATTTTTAAGGTACTATTGTAAAAAGCCTAAGCAGTTTTAGGCTAATTGGAAAATGATCATTTGTTTCTCAATTAGCCTGATAATTTTCAAACTTATTGCAGAAACCTGTGGAGAGTTAGGCTGTTTGAAAATTATCCATTTATTTCTCATTCAACTTGACCTTTTTTTAGACTCATTGCAGTGAACATGTGTAGTTTTTGGCTAATTAAAAATGACCACCTGTTTGTCCAAACAGCTCAGTTTCATCCAGGTTTACTACAATATGTCTAAGGTAGTGAATGTTGTAAAAAATAAGAGGGGAAATTTAATAAGACTGCATTCACTAACTTTAGACTGAGCGTCTAAGATTGCTGAATACGTAAGTTTTTATAGTTAAGCCGCGGCTGAAATAACCTTGTTTCCTACCAGAAATTGTATTTAATAAAATGTAACTTTTTTTTCTAATTGGTTCTTATTTGAATATATTTATGAAATAAAGTTTCTGCTTCGGAACGGACTTATTTGACTTTGTTTATTAAGTAATGTTTCCGGTTCGGAACAGACTTATTTCAGCCGCGGCTTGTACGCCAGAAATTGGTACTTCATTTTTAGGGTATATTTTTCCCAAACATTCCGTACAGAACTAGCAATAAAATCTGCATATGAGGTATATTTTCTACTATTTTCTATTTCTTCGACATGAAAAATTGCATTTTTAAGGTCAATAGTAAATACTTTTGCGGAATGCAACTGATAAATAATGTAATCAATTACTGGGAGGGGAAAACGTTGTTTATATGTTTTAGAATTTAACTTCCTATAGTCCACACACAATCTATATGAACCATCTTTCTTTTTTACTACGACAATAGGTGACGAAAAATTACTAGTGTTTTTACGAATAATTCCCTTTTCCAGCCACTCAGAAATTTGTTTTTCGACGAAGTTTTTCTCTATTGGCGCCAAGCATCTGGGAGGACAAGTGACAGGTGTTTCGTTTTCCAGATGAATTGATAATTTAACATCAGTTGTCTTTATTTTTCTTTAAATCATTTTAAAAATGTCAAAAAATTAGCAAAGTACAATAGTTTAAATTACGCATTAATAAGAGAAGCCATTGAAACAATCTCATCGAAATCAGAAACCTGTAATGATCTATTGCAAGCAAGTATCGACAATAGTTGGCGACACATTTTAAAAATAGGGATAAATGGCAGGGAAAATTTAGAAAGCAAATACTAGCGAGAGAGAGGAAGTCGAAATGATCAGTAACTGAAGATGCCTCGGTAAGAAAGAGGTGAAAATATTTTTAAACCATTTTAAATGGATGTTTTAGAGTATATATATGTTTGAAACTTTTGAAATGTACGCTATCTTTTGGTGTATGTTAAACTACGATATCTTAGTGTGTTTTAATGTCTGTAAATAAATTGGTAGAACAAATGAAGATTATAATTAAGGTATGACATTATAAAAGAATACGATTTTAACCCGATATCCTTATAATTCACATAAGATCAGTCGTCAATTGGAAAAAGATTTTTTTTATTGTTAAAGAAATTGAGAAACGTTGAACACGATAACTAAGCAATCTTTATGTCATTTATCTGTAAACAAAGAAGAGAAATATTTAAAGACAATAGATTATTGGATTATAAATTCTATCAATGTTAATTTATAATCCAATAATCTATATTAAAATCATTATAATACAAAATACTGTAATTATATATCTCGTACTATATATATATAGGGTAGACCGGGGCTAGTTGGCCCGCTTTTTCTTCTAATAATTTAAAAAAAATTACAATTCAACATTTTAAATTTCTTTTTATGTTACCACTATCAGTGTACTTTCAGGAAGAAGTAACAATAGTAAAGTTTGAAAATATTAACCATAAGTATTAGTTTAGAAGCTCAAATTGACACCAAGTCGCTTGGGTCAACCTGCCCCAATTGCGGGGTAAGTTGGCCCACGTCACTTTTTAATGTTCTGATAGTGTAAAAGTTTAAGAAAAGATCAAAATTTTACCAAACCTTAATTTTTATTTCTTTCGAACGAAAACACAATATAGCCTCCTAAATTAAAATAAAAAAAATTTTCAATTCACAAGATATCAAATTCACTTAAGTTTATCATAAATCCTCTTAATATTATCCACAATTTTTGTATTGACAAGCTTTTGATAGGAGCAATTCTTACAGCAAAAAGAAATTAAAAACAAAAAAAGTGTGTGTGTGTGTGTGTGGGGGGGGGGGGGGGGGCAGGGAGGTTGTATAAGAAAAAAAATTGCATTTCCCTTAATCCGTTGCGGGCCAACATGCCCCGTGCCAAATGGGCCAACTAACCCCGTATCGCCATTTTTGTTTTTCATGAATGTAACGAATTATTCTGAAAGTATTTCAATAAAAAAACATGCCCTACAATAACTACGAAAAATTATTTTTTTGAATTATTATATATCAAAATGTAAAATGTAATTTACAAACAAATAAAAAACGATTATTTATAAGAGAGGAAATTTACTCACCTTTGCAAAATTTTGAAAATTCTCAATAATTTTTTAACGGACGCTCCAACTTCAATGGTGCTTATGTTGGAGATCGTCATCGAAGAAATGCATACTTGACTGGACTGACAATGTTATCTAACGCAAAGTTAAAAAAATATTGCGACTGTGCCAACATGCCCCTATGGCCAACTGGCCCCGGTCTACCCTACCTTCTTTATTAATTAATTCAAGTTAAATTTGGATTACTTAAATGGCACTGTTTGAATTCAGTGCAGCAGTGCCTTACTTCTTCGCTTTCGCATTTTAGATGGTTCTGGCAATATGTAACACATCTAACATATCAGGTGTTGCTTTTAGAATCAATCTATCTTTTTTTTCAAAGACTATCTGATCTAGACTTCTGATTTAGTTTGCCGAAGCATCATACCTTAATTCTCAAATTATTTCATGACTGAAACTAACGACTTCTCGTTAAACTTTCACCAAAAACTTAAAATCTTGAACTTGGAATTTGAAGTTACAGATATTCTATTCATATCGTCAAATAACAAAACATGTTTAAACTTCAACTGACAATTCCACAACTCTAGCACTTATTTTCAATTATCAGCACGAAAAGTTTATATTTTTGGTGAAATAAACCTTAAATCTGTCACTAGTCCCTTCTCCTTAAAATTATAAATCTTTATTTCATTTGCTCTCTCTGTATCCAATTAAATATCTGTGAATCCTCCTAATTGATTTTTGGATATAAAGGCAAGAGCATTACCCCTCTGAACAACATGGCAAATCGAATAAATTGGTTTTATTGCTTATCGTAAAACATGCAAGGCAGACCTATTATGATAAACACATTTTGGCGCTAAGAATCTGGTTAGAGACATTGTACTTTTCACTAAGCAGTCTGTATTTCTTTTCATTGTAAACAATGAATGACAAATATTTTAAAATTCACAAACCTTATCAATATATATATATATATATATATATATGTGTGTGTGTTTTATATCGAATGTAAAATGAGTAAGTAAGGTTTCAAACGCAAAATGTCAAGCTGGCAACAAGAATCTCATGAGAGACGTAGGAAATTTTAACTGAGCAATTCTTATACATCACTTCTTTGTAAAAAAAAAAAAGCCAATATTTAAAATTCACAATTCCTTACAATATTAATTGATAAATATATAATTTATATTATTGTACTCTTCATAAATATTATATTTTATAAATTTTTATCATATAGTACATGCATAATTTCATAATAAACTATTTAAAATTAAATTTGTATAAATTAGATGTTACTGTTGAAATTTTTTGCAAGAACTGTACGAAAGAACAAAATCAAAATCTTAAGAGAAATCATCGTTGATTTAGAAGAAAATGCATTCCGATGTCACTAATCTAGATTAGTGACATCAGAAGGCATTTTAATAGAAATCGGCACGATAATAGCTATTACCGATGTTATCGATGTGATACATTTCATATTTGCACAGTTGAGTGTCTGCATTGATTCTATAAAAAGAACGCGTGATATAGACGAATCACACATGTTAGCTTGTTTTGTTCTTTCTTGTAAGTATGAAAACTCGTTTTGTTAAATCTTATGTCTTTAAAGTTTTTCAAGAAGTTTGAACCTTTTTAAAGTTTTATTTTATTAATGAAATTAATACAAAGCGTTAGTGAACGTTTTTCAAAGAATTAAATGGCAGGAAGAAGGGAATCAATTTCTAAACAAACCCCCTTACATTGCGAATTTTATGTATATCGATACACTATGAATACAGTTGGGATCATTACACAGAAGGACAAATTTGAGCCAACATACCATTTTTACGCGATCTTGTAACTACCGAAGGTGCATTTTTACACCTTATATTTTAAAAGTTTCCCTCTTTGATCTACCCACAGTACCTTATATACGTGAAAGTGTGATATTGGAATGTATACAGTTAGCAATACATTTAATACGACATTGTTATAGCCCAGATTGCTGATCTTTTGCACGTATAACTATGATACAACATCAAATGTGGAAAATGCATATAAATAAGTGGTTTTGTGTTAGAGTTTTTGGCATAAAACTACATTGGTAAAGAATCAAACGGATTAATTAATCAATTAAATTACAGAGCACTGTGCTTTTAAGTGAAAACTACATTTAATACAATTGTTTACCTCCTTTTGATTATTTATGATTTATTTGATTATATATGACATTTGATTAATATTTTATTTAATTTTGTGTATCGTTACTACTAATATTGTACTGCCTCTATATTAATGCTTTTTTCTTCTTCTCTTTCTTACCTTAATTGCACTTCTCTCATTTTAATGCATTCTGCCTGATACTGTCATAATGGTTATTTCTACCAATTCGCTAATTCCACTTTTCATTTTTACAACTTCGAGAATCATGCCTGCCCAATTTTTATATGATGATGCATTTTGTCGGCATGATTTTGCACATGATGAGAGATAGAAACAGTATTAAGCTCTAACAGTGAGAAAGATTTTAAAAAATATTTTTACAAAGTCATTAGTATATTTATAATAAGTTCTTATTTATTTATTGGCGTCTCAATTGAGTGGTACTGTCAGATTATAAAGATGCTGATAGTTATTTGCAAATAAGGCACAGTATATAACGCAATATATCGTCGCTTCAGAGCAACAGAAAGATATAATAACTAGAGAACAGGAATTCTGCTTTTTCAGAATTTAGTGTCGCCCCGGCATTTCCATTACTTCATTTTCTTCTGGTAGACTGGTGGCTTCTATTATTATGAAACAGCCATTATAAATGAAGCGTTAAAAAAATTATGGCCATTTTTTTTTCCATTCTGACCAGAAAATCAGAGTTCTAACTTTTTACGACAGCTCTTTCATCTTCACCTAACTCTTCATTTATAACGGCTGTTTCATAATAATAGAAGCCACCAGTCCATCAGAAGAAAATAACTCGGTTAAGCGTGACTCGGATAATCGGGAGTCTACTGCAAAACATATTTCAGTTTTAAGACTTAAAGCACGCGCTTTTATTTTATGTAAAATGACGTCATTTGCATTAATATAGAAACTTAAAATTAAATATAGTTTATAATAGCTCCCTGTTTTATCATAAATCCTTCATTTATATTTTTCTCAAAGTAGCACGTATTTTAATTAATTTTTTTTATTTAATTTTTTTAATTAATTTTTTTTCTCCATTTTATGAGAAAATGGCAACAAAAAGATATAATTGCTGTTTTTCAGCAATTTTTTCTTTACTTTCTACGGTACAGAAATGGCGTACTTGAGTTGCCAAAATGAAACAAATGTCGCTAAAAACTACAAAAAAAATTAATATTTCAAAAACAAATAGAGATGCAGTATTCAAACAAATTGCATTAAAAAGTACTTTTTTTTTTCCAATACGATGGTATAAAAACTGAAAATGTGCGATGTTTAGAAATTAAAAAAAATGCTATAGAGCATTTAATTGTTCAATGATACACCTACTTTGTTTATTGCTAGCGTCTGTAAGCTAACGTTATTTTTTGGACACAAAATAAGCTGGGAGAAAGAAATAGCATACCGTACCGGGGCTAAAAAACTATTAAATTTAAAAAATCAAAAAACCCGACTGAGTAAAAAGCGAACTAATTAATTATTTCTCATCAATGTGAAACTATTTTTATTTTCAATTCCTACTATTAGCTCACACTCTCGCTATATATACTCTTGTTCAAATTTTCAATCGTTAATAAAATACTTATTATTCATCCAATCAAGCTCAAATAATTTTTTTAAACTTGTAGTGGATGACACTTGATGTTAATCCAGTTTTTTCAAATATTAATTCATTAATTAAATTAAATTAATTAATTTCCAACAATCGAGAGAGCCCTCTTCTTGATCAAGGTGTTTTAAGACCGAGAGATTCCTCTTCTTGATCAAGGCATTTTAAGCACCACTCAACAGGAAAGAAGAATGGGAGAAAAAAAGTTCTCTTATTGACCTAAGTAGGAATTGACTTAAAGTATTTTTTTTTATATATATATTACTTGTTTATATTACTTACCTATTTTTTTATTTACTTGTATTGATGACTTTTAAGTTGTGTTTAATTGTTAGTTCCTATCTATAAAAACTGTTTTGATGAGGGCTATAGATGTCAATGATAGTTGGAGTTGCAGTAAAGCTAGAGATCCACAATACATGCACAACTTCCAGGTTGTATGGTATTTTAACGTAGCTTCTGGCTGTAAAATAGTCAATGAAACATCGTCTTCCTTTTGAAAGACCTGTCCAATGATATGCCACTCAATAGGGTGCGTAAATTTTTTTTGTCTCTACCCCCGTTTTTTATTTTACGGCCGCCATTTTGAATTTATAAAAACAAAACCTAGCCTATAACCATCGGGCCGTTAAGAAGAATTGATAGAGGCCTCATTCATTAAAATCCATCCAGCCGTTGGGATGTTTCGAGGGTATAAAGAAATCCACATACACAGATATGCGTGAAACACCTAACTCTTCTTTTCAGTCTGGTAAAAACTGAGTTTTGAGTAAATTCGTTTTTTAAATTTGCCGTTTTTTCAATGTCAAATATTTTAGGCGGTAGCTCATGGATTAAAAATTTTTATGGTAACTTTGGTTAAATTTCAGGTGGCGTTTGTAAAAAATTAATTGACATCATAGAAGAATAATTAAATTCATTTGTCTTACTGTTGCTCTTCACATTTCTGATAACATCTAGGGTATCGAATCGGATCGGCAACATATCCTAGTGTTTACCTGATAAAATCAGCTATTTATAAAAGAAATCATTAAGAAGTGTAATGTAGTTTAACCCCGTTTCAAACTCATGAACGATATTCAAAGAAAAAGATAGTAAAAATGTTTTAAAGTAATATTTCTATATCGAGATTAAGAATAAATTAGTAATATTTAGTGAAAGTATTACAAAATTATCAATGAGTGTTTCACTGTGGGCTTATAAAAGGTCTGGGTATCACATTCCTCAAAAATATGCATTTTTTTGCAAATAAAATAATACAAAGCTAATTCAATTAAAGCGAACCGCATATTTCTAGGATTAATTGCATCAACTGATATTACAATTTTTCTGTTGTTTCAACAGTTCTGACCTGCCTTAATTTATCTCAGAGTAAATTTTCGCAATATTTCTCATGTTTAAAATGATATATTTTAACTTTCTCCCGAGATCAATGTATGAAATTTTGTTTTATGTTATGTTTTTAATAAACTGTTATCAGGATTTTTCAATTCATGTGAAATTTTCTTAAATATACTCATCGAAGTAAAAATCACTTTTAAAATTGCTCTTTTTTCATTTTTAAATTTATTATAAATTTTGTAAATAAGATTTTTATAAATCCTGAAGACAAAATAATAAGAAACCTTTTTTGCACACAATAACGAAAAAGAATGACATCGAACAAGTGGCTCATGAGTAACACAAAAGTTAAAGAAGTTCAAAATTTTAAATAAACATTTTTTTTAAACAGTGTTTCAAGATTTTAAAAATCGTTTATACCAAAAGTAATCTTTATAGAAAGATGCATTGCAGAAAAAATGCATTAAAATTTATCTCTAAATAAAAAAAAATAAAATTTTGACACATTGGACCCTATGTTTCCGCAAAATGCCCTCGTGTGTTTTGGATTGGTAGATACATAGCTTCCAACTCTTACGTTTTTTTGTACCAGAAAAAATTAATAGAAATATTTGCCTTATTTAATCGGCAGATTACGGCCATTGAAAAAGGTAAAATTTGCTTTTAAATTTTTGTGGTACAAAAAAGCTTAAGATATTGGCAGCTATCGTAGAGTAACATAAAATCTTGCCTCTTTCCTTTGTATTTTAAACCGGACCCAGGATTTTTATTTGCCGATTGAACTAAATATTCACCTCTTGTTAATGGCTTCGTACGTTGCGCATTTGTTTCACTCATATTTCAATAGAATAACGATCTCCTCTAAAGACAAAAGACACTTGCAACTGAATATTTGCATCATTTTTCAGTCTTAGTTAACACAGACACAGTGTGATCCTGACCAGACTACGGACAAGTGAAAGCGAGCAGGCAGTACAGCGTCAAGGTCTTTTTTGTACAGCGTGATATGCTAGCGCAACAGTAGGACATACAATAAGATATTTGATTTAACCTAGTGTTACACAGAACGAAGATGACTTTTGGAACGTCTGAAATACTAAATTGTGCTTTATATAAAACATATGGGACGACATAAAAAATGTCCTATCAATCCACTAGATGCAGAAACAGTTTCTCATGCCAATAAATCAAAAAACTATTTTTCGATTTTTTTAGATGCCTTACTGTTGCTCTGAGGCGAAGATGTCAAATGCAAATGCTAGCTGATTGAAATATATCACTTCTTTTAAATCTTTTTAGGTGCGTTCGTAATTATATAAATACGTAGCACCTATAGTCGTCGTTCAGTCCGTCCGTCCGCATATAACAGAGCAAAAACTACCCAACCCAATGGTCTGAAATTTTAAATATATAATTGTTGCAAAATTTTGTCCAGCCATTTCAAATTTTATGAAAATCGGATGTATAGTTTAATTACAGGGACAGTCAAAAGTTTTTCTTTGCATTACGGCCAATGGGGAAAATTATTGCAAGTGCATTTTAATGATGTTACAGCCTTCCGAATGGCCTGAAATCTTAAATATATCATTGTTGCAAAATTTTGTCGAGCCATTTCAAATTTTATGAAAATCTGATATATAGTTTAATTACAGGGACAATCAAAAGTTTTTCTTTACATTACGGCCAATGGGAAAAATTATTTCAAGTGCATTTTAATGATGTTACAGCCTTCCGAATGGTCTGAAATTTTAAATATATAATTGTTGCAAAATTTTGCCGAGCCATTTCAAATTTTATGAAAATCAGATCTATAGTTCCATTACAGGGACAGTCAAAATTTTTCCGTTTCATTACGTGGAATGGGAAAAAAATTATTGCAGTGCATTTTAATGATGTTACAGACTATGCACTTATGAAGTGCAAAAAAATATACATTCAGTACAATTGGGGGGGGGGGGATAATTATAAAACTAGCTATAGTAAGAACGCACCTCATTTGCCACGTTTGACGAGAAATTTCCAACTTGTTTTTTTTCTTTTTGACAGTTCCGTGTTGGATAAATCACAAAAAAGAAATTCATGATTTGTAAATAATATTTTGTTTATTATACTTTTATAATGTACTAGCAAAACACGCCGCTTTGCTCGCGTAATAGTTGAAATATGCCAAGTGACATTTCTATGGCTAAGTTTTAAAAGGAGAAATTATACTTTCTGGAATAATTCAAAAACTACTAATTAAGCCACAGTTTGACTAAATTTCAGTATTTCACTGCATTAGGCAGAAATGAGAGTAAAATTAATAAGAACTAAATCTAATTCGAAATAAATGATAATTTATAAAGTATTTTGAAGCTTTTATGCACATTTCAGTATTCATTTGAAGTGATGAATTTTTTACAAACCGTTCTTAGTACGTATTTAAATCATCATGTCAAATTTCAAGTTTATTGTCTAACGGCCCACTCCCTCTCTGGGGGTAGTAGCACTAACATAAAATGCCTGTGTTGAAATAGAGACTATCACCAGTAATTTGCTAATATTAATTTTGAAATTGGTTTGGTATTTCATAATATTCCATCGAAAACGTAATTTAGAAAGTTCCTAAATGCTTTTTTAGGACGTTTGTTGTTCCTTCCAGCTTAAGGTGGTAGTGGCGTCGGCATAAAATATAGCTTGTGTACACTGTTAAAAATTTGCAGCATTCTGGCAGGTCATTTGACCGTTTTTTCGAAAACGGTTTTGCAACCGTAATTTAACACTATTCTGACCATATTATTGGCCATTTCACGGTCAGAATATAGTTAAATTATGGTTATGAAACCGTTTTTTCAAAAAAACGGTCGAATGACCAGCCAGAATGCTGCATATTTTTAACAGTGTAGGATCAGAGATTGTCACTATTGATTCGCAATCATTACTTTTGTAATCGGTTTATTATTTCCTGAGATTGCTTAGAAATTGTAATTTAGGATGTTTTTGGAATGCTTTTCGCTCCTTCCCTTCGATTCGCCCCTTCTAAATTTCGAATTTATTTCCGACAGTTCTTAGAGGGCATTTGTACTTTATAATTAACTGGAAAGATAGCCCGTCAAAAAGGATGGAAAATGAAATATAAAAAGATATACAATACATGAGCAACAATGTGTTTTTCTCGCTTATTTCGCAGTGATAGATAAAAATAACACATTTTAAAAACGAAACACATTTATGAGAAACTATGTATGTAATGAATACATTAAAAATGCAATTTAAGGATAAAATAAAATTTGACGAAAAAAATTCAGGATGTGTGAATTTTTTTTGTAAAAACTCTTTCATTATTTAAATGCTTTTTAGTATCTGCACCATAAATTTTTAACTGCCCTTCCTCTTTACATCTTGAAATATTTACATATAACTGTCCATCAGAAAAAAGAACTATTCTTTTAAATATGGTTCAACTGTAGAAAAAGTTTGTCCTTGTAACTTTTTCAACGTCATTGCAAATGAAAGTATAACTGGAAATTTCATTCATTACTCATTCATTTCAAATGCGCCAAAGCAATTTAACTTTTTTACGATATTATATTATAATATATACGTATGTATATATGTGTGTGTGTAAAGTTGGCGAACAAGCATTCATTTTTTTTTCTTGAACATGAGAAAATAAAACAATTTCTTTTCTGGTCCCAAAATTATTTTCTTCTTTTTAGTGCATTTAAATATAAATATGTATTTTCTACATTTTCGTGAATGTTAATGAAAGCATGTCTTAAAAATAAAAAATACATTTTTTTTTCATTTTTTTTTTCATATAGCTCTTTTTTAGTCTTATTTTAAATTTATTTTAGTCTTAAATTTTTAGTCTTATAGTGCTTTATAGAAATTTTAAAATTTATTATTTAAACTTTTCGTCTCCCCCCTCCTGCATATAGTACAAACAATGGTGCAGATAGTGCAAAATAGTAAGGAATTTGGTACTTTTCCACTATAGGGGCCTTAGCGTTTTTTTAAAAAGGTTGGCGGAATTCGGGCATCAGAAAGTGAGATTTGTTGTCAAATGATATAAACAGCTATGAAAACAAACTTGATGAAATTTTTTGTTTGTTTATATATGTATTTCAATTAAATGTATATTGTTGTTGTTTTTTATGTTCAAATTACTTCTGTTTCTGCATAAAAATGGATAAATGGCTTCTTTATATTAAATAAATTGTATAAATACTTAAAAAAAATGCGTGTGTATACGAAATGAAACAGTGAATTACCCAGCAAACACTAAAAATATGGCCGCATTCTGGGAGCTTTGGGGCCAAACAGAATTCCGGCCATTTGTATCAAACCACCGTTTTATATTAACTGATGAACCATTACATCCGGTAGCCATCGTCTAACTGATAACGGGCGAGTGTGGAGAAAACGAGTGCTGTTTTCCTGTCCATGAACCACTGAAGTAAAAATTCCGGCTAGTATATACACTGCTCAAAACAATTAAAGGATATTTGAAGTTTTATATAAAATAAAGATATAAACGAAATTTTTTTTGCCGAAAATAGAAGAAAAGAATCACAAATGCAAATTTTTCTGGTTTTCAAACTGTGGAGTATGCAAATTTTGAGTTCGACGTCAAAAACGTCGCTTCAGCGGCAGCGAATGAAATTTGACTTTCAACTGGATAAAAGAGAATGAAGACAAGTATGATCGGCATTCAGTGATTGCTTTGTTTCGATGAGTACGATGTCTCAGCGAAGTCATTTGACAGATTCAGAAGCTTTGAGAATTGTTGGTAGGTTAGAAGGGGGCCAAACTCAATCCGAAGTAGCGCAAGCTATTGGAGTGTCACAAAGTGTCATTTCCAGGATCTGGAACCGTTTTTTGGAGAGTGGATGTGCAGGCCGAAGACCAGGGCAAGGTCGTAGACGGGCAACAACGCCCAATGAAGATCGGTATTTAGCGTTAACAGCTCGGAGACACCGAACCATGAACGCTACTCTTCTCCAACAACACCTTCGCTCGGCTACAGGCACCACGATTTCAACTCAGACTGTCCGAAACCGGCTCCATGCTGTAGGTCTGTATGCTCGCCGACCGATGGTATGTGTTAGATTAACATCAAGGCATCGTCGCGACCGCAGGGAGTGGGCATCCGAGCATGTCAACTGGAGGAGAAATGAATGGAGCAATATTCTGTTTTCTGACGAGTCCCGTTTTTCTGTGCATCCGGATAATAGGCGTATTTTCATCTGGGGGGACCGTGGCAGTAGGAATAATCCTGCGTTCGTGCACGAAAGTGTCAGATTTGGCGGTGGAGGAGTGTTGGTGTATGGTGGCATCTCCATTGACGGGCGCACTGACCTCTACATCATTCGAGATGGAGCTCTGACTGGTCGCCAATATAGGGATGAGATCCTCAGACCTATTGTAGTCCCTTACGCTGCAGCAATCGGAGAT
This sequence comes from Maratus speciosus, assembly GCA_963932465.1. NCBI lineage: Eukaryota > Metazoa > Arthropoda > Arachnida > Araneae > Salticidae > Maratus > Maratus speciosus. The sequence continues at coordinate 444,576,297 of OZ010789.1, forward strand.
AACTTCATTTTAATGGACGATAACTGCTGGACACATCGTGCAAACCTGGTGGAGGATTTCCTTTTCGAGGAAGGAATCGTTCGAATGGAATGGCCAGCGTGTTCTCCAGACATGAATCCAATCGAGCACGTTTGGGACGCTCTAGGAAGACGAGTTTCTGGCCGCCAACAACCCCCACAAACTCTCCAAGAACTGGAAAGAGCTCTTCTGGAAGAGTGGGGCAGAATACCCCAACTCGACATTAATAGCCTCATTGAGTCCATGCCTCAAAGGTGTTCAGCGTTGCTGGCCACCCGTGGAAACCATACCCCCTACTGAAAATGATTTTCTTTGAAGAAAACACCTTTTCTTATTCTTTTTTTCTCATATGCACAAATTGTGTTTTTTACCTTTAGTACACAAATGCGCAATAAAATGCATTTTTTTTCTGCCAAACATGTGTAATTTATTCTCATATAATCTACTATGTCTGTCGACCATGTATCAATCAGCTAAACAGTTTACCAGATACAAAATCCACCTGAAACTGCAATATCCTTTAATTGTTTTGAGCAGTGTAAAAGACCAGAATCGGGTGAAAATAACTGGGCCAGTTTAATCTGCTTGATATATTGATTGAAAGAAATAGAAAAATTCTTTTTCTTCAATTTTTCAACTTAATTTTCCTTATTCAAAATCTATGTTTCGGTGAAAGTATTCAATAAGGTGCAAAATTTATTTTTTATGCACTAAAATATATATTAAAAGACTTACTTTTTTTTACGCATTCTAATAAATTACAAATAAAATTTTCTTGTCTACAAATTACATCTTAAAATATATTTATGTATGTTTTTTCTAAGCACCCTGGAATGAAATAGAGTACACTTTTTATAAATTCCTCCCTTTTTGTAAATAGAAATGTAAAATGTAAAAAAATAATAAGAAATATTCAGTTGAACAATATAAAAATTATAACAATATTTATCATCAGTTTCAATGGAAAAACATTTTCCCTAACATACAAAAGCAAAATATGTCATTCTGAATACATAATCAAAAAGTTTTCTTTTAAAGAAAAAAATCTTTAACCGTAAAAAAAAAAATTCCAATCTGAATAATCTTTTAATAAAATACAATCCATAATTATAGACTTGCTGCGAGGAATTTTTCATATAATTTGAAATGTGATTTAAAGTGTAAGTATCGAATATATTTGTTAAGAATGTTCTCAGATCCAAAGAGCGTCTACTTTCTGACGCATATTTAATTTTTTTTTTCGGAAACGCATGAAACGGCAGGTGCTGTTACTCAGAAACTGTGCAATCGAAAAGCGTTTTCCATTTTTTGCTATGCAAAAATTCTTTCAGAAAATACAGTTAAAGTGGGCATTTTGACACGACTTTTCGAACTCGAGACAGGAGAAAAAACGGTTGTCACGTGACAACAATTGCTTATAATTTTATATATAATTTATTTATCAGAAAATGGAAAACTCATTTCAATTCAAAATCCCTCCAGTAGTTAGGCTTGCCAATTTTATGCCTTTATGTTTAAAATTGAGTCAGAAATTGTATCAGAACGTTTCGTATTGTTGAACAGGCGATTTGAGAACCACCTAAAGGTTTTAACCTTTATATGTTTTGTGAAAACGAAACACTGTATGAAATTGTTTTAATAAATATGGATTATATCCTACAAGATATTTATTATCAATATTTTATAAGATATAATTCATATTTATTTTGTTAAGAAGTTACTTAATTTCTTAGAAAAATAATTGTGAACCCAAAGAAACTAGTTATTTTTATTAAATTTTGATTGTTAAAATAATTTTAATAGTATATTCTCTCTCCCTCACCCCCCCCCCCCCTCCATTACATTTTGAAATTTCATAAAAACTTTCGTTATCGTTCAAAAACAGAGGAAAACAAAATCCAAGCAACAAAAGAAATAAATATGAAAAAAAATATGTTTGAAGGTAAAAAATTTTCTTTTAATTTATTTTAATAAAAACTGATAACAACTATTAAAAATATCCCCCTAAATATTTTTGCACTCTTCCATTTCTTCAGCTTTCTTCAGTATAGAGAAATCCACGCTCTAAAAACATTTCGCGAAGACATTGGGGGAATGAGAGGGAGCTTTTCAAGGTCAGGGTTGCCTGGAGGCATTTCGGAGAAATTCATCACATGACTACTTTGAATCTGCTTTGTCATTCACTCCTTGTAGTTGTAGCAAAGATTATAGTAATAGTTTGCATTCAGAAGAAAGGTTGTTTACAGGGCATGATCTACGCTATTGTAAGTCTTTAAGTCTATAGTATATGTTGATTTATTAAAGTATTACATGATTATAATCTGATTTTTTTTTTTTTTTTTTTTTTTTGCATCAGTTAATATTAAAGTGTTGTAGGGTGTAAAAATAGTTACTTACTAATTATTATAAATCCACAAGTAATTTTATCAAACGCAGAATGATATTTGCTTTATAATATTCTTGAATATAATTCAGTCTTTCGAAATCTTTTTAAAGCCGATCACATTAGCGTGCATTTAGAGTCTGCGGTGTCTGGACGGGGGTTGGCGAGCGTAGCTCGTAGGGGGCCGAGCCCCCTAGTGATTAAAGAATATCGGACAGAAAATAAGTAATTTTTTTTTTTTTTTTTTTTGCATCACTCTATATTTTTACGACTGTTTGATAAGAAAATATAAAAATATATTAGCTTTTATGAAATCACAAGTATTTTTTTAATTAAATTTATTATATTCTAATTTTAGTAAATATATATTACGTAATTCACCTATTCTCCATTATATTAAAATTTTGTGTAAAATATGAAATAGTGAGGGTATTTTACTAATTTTTCATTTAAAGTTTCGAATTTTATCACCTTTTCGAAGTAATGATTGTCAGTTTCTGATCATGTATGCAATAAAAAAATTTGCGAAAGCTGGAATAGTTTAATTTAAGTAAAGTTTATTTTTACTATAAAGATAAAATACGCATTTTTTTTAGAAGAAATTGTTAAATTAGTGGTGAAATTTTAAATTACTGCGAATAATTTTCATAGTTTTTGAAAGATTAAAGTAACATATTGTAAAGTTCGACTATTGGTGCTAGATCACTCATACGCGAAAACATCCGCTTGCTAATGTTAATCCTATGGAAAAAAAAAAAATTATTTTAAATATTTCGTTCGCATTTGATTTTTTTTCTTTTTTCGATTTTGTTTAGTGACTAAAGTATCCTAGTAAAAAAAGCCTGTCTTTATAGAGGCAGACCTCAGCTACCAATGCAAAAAATATTATAAAATATTAAATTCAAACGAGATATTTTTAAAAAATTTTCCCCTTAGGATAAATATTAGAGAGCGAGTGTTTTTTCGTGAGTGAGGTAACCTCTTAAGCTGTGAAGGAAAAATCTAAATGTAAAAGTTTGAAATATTTAAATGATGCAAAAATATTCAATGTGTTTCAGATTGTGATTTGCTTAATAAACAAACATATACTGCTAACAGGCTTATTAATAAGTTAAAAAACCAGATAAAATGAAAGAAATGTATATATATTCACAAACACATTCTTTTAATATAAATAAAATACATAATTAAATGTAAATTAAAAAACATATATTAAGATTATATAAATTGTTTAGGCATAAATTCAAAATTTGATCTATAAAAATACTTGTTGAAAGTTCATTTAAATGATTAAGTGTTTTTGCATGAAAAACAATATATTAATAATTATTTAGGTACATTTAAAAAAAATTATATATTTATTTATCTTGAACTTTTTCGAAGATTTTCGAAATGCAGTGCTTTGCATAATCAATTAATTTTTTTTCTATTATTATTTTAAAAATGTATATGAAATACCATTATTTAAAAATGGCATCACATATACATTTTTTAAAAGCATAATTGAATAAATAAACAAATTAATAAATTCACTATGTCAAGTATTGTATTTTGGAAATTTTTGAAAATATTCAAGATAAATGAATTTATAATTTTTTTAGAAGTGTAACTAAATGATTAATAATATATTAGTTGTTCATGTAAAAACACTTTATCGTTTAAACATTTTTTAACAAGTATTTTTTATGCAACAAATTTTGAATTTACGCTTAAATAATCTTTATGTCATGACAGTGGCATTTTTGCGGGCAGCTTTGGTCTAAATTTAATTCTTGCAAACACAAATGGCTGGCCTAGGGCGAGCTTCTGGCTATCCATTATTTTTAGTGGCCATTAAAAGAATAAATGTGGCCAGTTTGAGGCTATGTATCATTTTTAGTGAAAAAATAGTGGCACGATTGTGGGCAACTTCTTGTATTTACGGCCAATTTTCTTGTGACCTTATTGTGTCCGGCGTGACACTATTTTTACGGACCCGTAACTTTCAATGATAGCGGGCCAGCATCGAACACTTTCGGCCAAGGCTAACGAACCCATCAGTGGCTCGAAAGTTCTGTGTTTGTTGGGTAGCCAAATTTCCTTCTTCGACAAGATAGTTTTCGCTATTTCGCAAAAGCCCCTATACTGAAAAAAGTACCGAGAATTTAATTTCTGCATCCGGCTATGTAAAGCACATTAAAATCGGATAGTTAGGAACTCAGATAGTATAGCGTGGTGGTTATTTTATTAGTAGCATCGAGATGAAGGTGTAAAGATGTACATTTTCGTATATTACTCTTTAAATTCTAGCCCATAGATTTTGAAAAAAACCTTAAATGCGCTGAGTTTAAATTCAGTTGTGGTGAGCTCGATTGTAAAGATTAATGGGTTTCAATGGGAATTTCGCTAAATTAACCAGCTATCGCCAAGTTGGCTTCATATATGGCAACTTATTTTTGTCGCCAAATTTGGCGACAAAAAAGTCGCCACATTTGGTGATATTTTGCAAAGCTGGTCAAAATTTTGTGCTAACGTAGTAACCCTGTATTAGTACTTTTCAACAATTACTCGTTGTTGAAGCTGATACCAATTTCTCCAAAGGGAACGTAACATGGCCACGATTAATGAGGTGGTTCAACTGGAATTGTGAGGGACACACAGAGACTTGAATTTTATATAAATAGATTACTGTGCCATATTTAAAGTTTCTAGCCTCTTCAGTATCACAGAAATCGCATTATAGAAAGTTTTTTTTTACTTCAGTAACCCTCTGGTGCTAGTGGCACCCATATAAAATATAGCTTAAGCTCAGTAAATTGATCATAGTAAAATAAAAAATATAACCGTAGGTTTTCTAAACACCATGCTTTTTGGATAGTTATTCCCGAACAGACCAATTTTTGCAGCCTCCAACAAGAAGTGGGAATTTTGTCATTACCGCCGTTATAAAAGTCCGAAAGGCAGCAACATTTTCTAGCTAGCTACTTTATGCAAGTTAACTTTCAAATGTGTAATTAATATTTTTCAATCAACCATGAAAACAGTCGCCAGCTCTCTCGACAACGGTGTGTATGCAGCCTTGTGCGCCGACAAATCCCCCAGTTAAAGAAAATGAATGGCAATCCGATTACAGATCTCTACTAGTCTTGATGATATCATTTAATGTTCCGTCATCAGGTAATCATTAAAAAACAGAGCAAATTAGCATGATTTTAGATTCTGAGGTGTCTGCAGGGTGTTTGACGATTGTAGCTCCTAGGGGCAGAGCCGCCTAGTTAATTATAAGATAATACTGGAACATTTATTTCTATTTATTTCTTTTTTAAAACAACATTTTCCAAACATCTTCCAAAATTCTCCCTTAGCCTGTTGTCATAAAGATAATATGTAAAATAACTAAATTCGAGAAATTTCATGAAACCTTAATTTTCTCATTTGCATATTTACTTGAAATTTTTTTAACCAAAAAGTAATTTCCGATCATATTAGAAATAAAATAGTCGGACCCGGTAGGGTTAAATTTATTTTTCTTCACATTCCTGTACATCTGCATACCCAACTATCGTTAAATGGCGGGGGAAAAAAGTACACATAACATATATGTGACATACATGTCATATTTTATATATAAAACAGAACTTTTATATTGAAACGTCCCATCCGAACATTCAAAGATAATCTATGTAAAAACAGACTCCTCACAATGTGACAACCAACCCATAATTTGGAAAAATTGCTACAAAATTCCTTTACTTTTCTAATTTGTAAAAAGAAAATTTCCAATAAAAATTTTGGGAATCAACAAAACGAAAAAGGCGAGCAAAACATAAAAGCTCCGACTGGAGTAATAAATTTTTATTCGGGAATTCCGAAGATTATTGAATAAAACACTTTAGTTTTGTCGTTTTGTGACAATCACTACCTGTCTGTTTTACCTATGTTTTTTTTTCTTCTTTTTGCAGATAAAATCTTTAATATGAACATAGAAAGAGACTCAAACGTTCAGGTTGAGGAACAAACATTTTTCTTTGAAAAAAGACCTTCACCAGTGCTGAAAACAGATGATATTGAACTTAAATCAAGTAATTTACAAAACAATGGGAGAAAAGATGACGCACTTTCAAAGGATAATGCCGATTTAGTAAGAATTTTTTCTATTTTGCATTTGTCAAACGAATTACATTAAAAAAATCGAATACATTCTTAATATTAAAGCAATGTAAAATTAACTGAAAACAAATATTTGGGTAATTTCCAAAATCTCTCCATGTTTTAGAATAACAAAATCAAATTTTTAGAAATAATCAGAAAGTTTTAATTTTTTGAAAATAATTACCTTACCTCATAAACATTAATATGATCAAATTACTAATTTAACATTCTAAAACTAATTTTTAAATTTTAATGAACTTGGCAATGAACATATGTGAGCACGGTAATGACAAATTAATCAAAATATTTTTATTTTTTCCCTAGGCATAAATCGCAGCCATTATATCTTCTGGCCCATACAATGATTTTCTATTTCTTATATAATAAAAGCAGATTAAGAAATAAAAGTTCATTTAATTAGCAATTAAAAGTGGGTACGATAATAACGCACAATATATATATATATATATATATATATATATACTCACCAAAACATTCAAAGTCTTTGCTTGTTTCATTGAAACTATATAACTATTTACTCTATTCACCTAAACCTGATAAAAAAGTTGACGTTTAAGGAGCATTTTTGCCTTGACAAAAAGGCATGTGCTGTTCTCTAAAAAATTCCAGATGAACTTTTTGTCAGAAGCATGGCAATGACACCCTTTCTTAGGACACGGTTTAAAATAATTATTAAGAATTATAGATAAGTTTAATTAATGAAAATAAATATTTTTTAAATTAGTAGAATCTTAATAAATAAAATGTGTTAAAAAATTATAACCATCTGTTTTAAATAGAATTTAGTCAAATCTTTACCTAATAAATTGCTTGTTGGACAATCTACGGTAATGACATTTTGACTACAAAAGAATATATTTCTTATTTTTAAATTTTTTTATAAATAATAATATATTTGTAAATTGTAATTAAAAAAAACATGATAGTTAAAATGCAATAATTAAAATTATGATGTTTAACTATTTTTTGTGCAAATGTCAAAGAACAGTAAAACACGACACTTATTGAAAATCACCCATTTACGAAATTTAAATCTAAGAAGGGCACAGTAGAAAGACAGCAAACATGGTTCGTACGGATACCCTTATTTCTCCAAGAAAACTACCAGTATCTTTTTATAGAAATAGAAATCTAGGTTGCTGGACAGATAATTACACCTGTTTATTTTTCTAATTAATTTACATCCAAAATTGTTAATTGGTCCAAATCAACCGAGCAACCTCATAGTAAATTGGTATATAATTTTATATACCTTAAATAAATTCAAATAACATAAGTGATCGTAATTACATAATTCTAGTAGAAGAGCAACGCGAAGCATTAATAAAATTAAATTATAATTCGCGTCAAAATGTAATTATTAAATTTTAAATAATTACGAATAAAATTAAGAGTTTGCGTTGTGAATTATTTAGACGAACTCTTCCACTTATGAATTAAACTAAAATTTAAGCTGTAAAAATAAATTGACACACCTTAAACATTATCAATTAAATAATTACAGAAACTTTTTAAAACTTGATTAAATATTTTACTTACATTGAACACAACTATATACAGAAATAGATAATATTATTTCAAAAAAAAGAAAGCAACACCTTTGTTTGCTTCTCATTATTTTAAGTATATTTAATCTTTAAGAAAAATAAACCATATTTTCATTTAATCTTATTATTATATATTTTTCTTTTTGCTAACAAAATAATTCTCTTTCATTTTTAAATTACCTTAATTATATTTAATTATTGGTTTTGTCGGATCTCAGATTACTCTCTACCATAACATATCAGAAAAGTATATTTATAATTTTTCATATGATTTTAAGTGGTAACAGAATAAAGTTTAAGGAAGTACCTTTTTTTATATACGGGATGGTGGCCTTTATTCATCAAATTCAGAGTTGTCGCGTTGCTAAGGATCAAATCCTTATGTCATCAGGAATTCGCTTCGTATCAGATCGGGATGGCAGGATGCATAGCTACGGACCTCTGTAGAACAATCCACTTTATTTTAACCTCAGGAAGACATCCTCAATTAGGCTTGCTTAGGCTCACTCCGATATGTACATCAGGAAGACATCCTCAATTAGGCTTGCTTAGGCTCACTCCGATATGTACATCTCGCCTGGGCATTACTAGGGCTTTCAGGAGAGCTCCTGCGTCCTCTACATCTTTTTTCAGACTCTCTTTTTCAAACCTTATTCCTCTGGCACACCAACTTCTGCAGTGGGTGGAACTATTTTGTCTAGTCCACTGTTATTGGATGTGAGAAGATTTTGCATTATTCTTCGATAGGCCTATTAGCTAACAGTCTGCAAATGGCCCCTTACATATACTTTAATATTATTATCTGCCTTAAAGTTTGGGTGGTCTGAAAAGCCATAAATTTATCCCAACACTTTTATTGAGGCCATAAATTTATTCCAACATTTTTATTATTTTACGATTTCTAATTATACACCACTTTCCATTGGCTTGTCATAAAACGACACCATGGCGTCTGGCTATTGTTGTTTATCTGAGATCCGAACTCTATTCAACATTATACATTCATTTTACAATACAACAATTTTTAAAAATATATATTTAATATTTAAAATCAACTTAATAATTTTTGTATGAACTTACACTCCTATTTTACTTAAATATATAAACATTATAATTTTACACTCATAATTATATTTTATAAAAAATATTTATACAAACAGAAATAACAAATTACGCAATTTTACTTTGATTTAACCAACATGGTGCGGGAACATATCATTGTTATATGTTGCCCAGCATCTCTCCCGGTGGTCAGAAAAAAAAAAAAACTGATTGCTGGTTTTTTTTTTTTTTTTTTTTTTTTTTTTGTAAAGCATAAAAGAATGTATGTGTCCATATGACTGTGTATCTACACAGTTTTTGAACTAAGACTGCAAAGTTCAATTATCAATGGTTCTGGTATATTTTATAAGAAGTTCTTCTATTTTTCATAACAGAAAGTTCAACACATGATAGCATAGTTGTCTGTTGACATTCACATTTATAGAAGACATCTGTACAGAAAATCTGACGTCTTTCTCGAAGCCTTTTTTCTTTACCACACACATGTTTAATAATTTTGTAACTTTACAGTTTAAGTGCCCAAAATACATTCAAAGCTATAATTTTGTATGAAACTAATATGCCGAAATAAACCTAATTACAAGAAAAATAATGGCATACACATTTGACATATTATTTCATCACATATAACCTTATGACACAGTGTTTCATTTAAAACACATTTTATACTGAATAAAAGTAAATACAATGCTTGTCGTATGACATGTTATTTTTCACATAATTAATCTGATGTATTCAAATTATAATCAGAAAAATATTGTATACAAACTGGTTACATTATTTTATTTATTTATTTGTTACTTCTAACATGTATGATATGTCAAAATATACAAGCTATCTCATCTCCTTTAATATATCATTACGTAATGTTCTCCAACTTTCAAAACAGGGTAGAGAAAAAAAAAAGAGAGAGAAGAAGAAGGAGGAGAGAATAAAACCAGTTTTTGACCGTCCCCGATCCTCCCGAAAAGTGGGGGTTGGTCAAGCTACTAATCACTTTCTGCGAGGTGATTTGTGCTGTGACAAAATTTTACGACTTCCAAAAGTATGTATTTAAAACCATTTCATGCTTGTAATTACCTTATTAATTAGTATTATTTCTTGATATACTTTCTTCTTAACTAACTGTGCATGCCTGTATGTAATTTTTAACATAATCTATGCATAAACAGTGTATGTATTTGTATCATATCTAATGTAAACCTTCTGCTTTTTTTTATTATTTTGTAGGGGAAAATGGCGATTCTAGCATTTGAATTCTCCTGCCTCATACTGCAACTGAAGCGAGCGTGGCTTTTTATGCTGTCAGGTTCAAATCTAAACCAAATTGCCTTTCAGGATTTAAAAAAAAATGCATATAATTTTCTTTAACTGATTACATTGTATATTTTTAGACCTTTCTAACAAACACAAATTTTGATTCATGATATTGTTTACTATTAAAATGTAAACAACACGGAAATATGACTTCTACGGCCTCTCAAAATGCAAAATATGCATTATGCTGACCTTAAAAATGCACCTTCATTTAATACTATTAAATAGTGTTGTCAGAAAATACCATTGACGAAGAAGAGAACAATTTTTTTTGTCTTTAATTATTATTTATTTAGCCAACAATTCTATCTTAAAAGATTGTTAAATTTTCATATTTATTTATTTACTGAATGAAATAAAAATTTATTTATTCAAAAATTAATTTATCATTAACATTCCGTATGTGAATTCTACTGTCTAAAATTTAATGATATGTTTAAAAATAAAAGATAATAAATTATTATTATTAATCAAACATTAATAATTATTATTTAATTATAAAAAAATGTACTTAATACACTTGTATAATTTGAAAAAAAAACAAAAGCAAATGATAATTACTACGTAACATCGTATGCAGCCATCTATGAGTACCCGGCCGGACCAAAGAACTTCTGCCAGCAGAAAAAATCTTTGTATACTCACAAACAACCACATCCAATTTTTTTATAGATCAAATTTTTAAAATAATTACTGTACGTACTATAAAAAAAATTAAGTAAATAAATTTATTAAGCCATACTACCTATTTTAATAAAAAATAAGGCCAATATATATAAATATATTTATTTATGTATTTTGTTTTCTTATGTTAAATTGGCCAAATTATATAAAAAAAATTTTATGAACTCACACACTCAAATTTATCAATCCTATGTATATTTATATGTGTTTAATTTAGAATTGCATTTAATTCTAAGGGAAAGTAAAGAGAAGAAAAAAAAAATGCTTAAATTCTAAACTAACATAAATTTATAAAATATTTTATTTAAAAAAAAAAAAATCTAATTTCTAGCTGATTTCAGCAAGATGTCATTTAATATTTATATTAAATAATTTTGCTAATACATTTTATTAATTATTAAATTTGCATATTTTTATATATACAATAAAAATATAATAGTCTTACATAAAATTTTACACTATAACAATGTTATTAATTAATTTAACTTGGATTTAAGCCTACTTTAATTCTAATTGAATACCGTTAATAAAAGTAAATTAGCTTATCAAGCTAAATATAATATAAACTATGTTTGTCTAATGTTAATTTTGCTGAAAATTCCATAAATTTTAACTGTAAATGCTAATTGCTATACCTTTTGTTATTTATTTTGAAAACAACACCAACTTATATTTTTATTTATTATTTTTTTTATTAAATCTAGGAACTATACACTGAGCTAGACACTCCATAAATGTGTAAAACCTAAAAATCAAAAGTTTTCCTAAATAAAACTCAAAATGCTGCTTTTTACAATATAATATTACTAATTTTATTGTTTCTGAGCATAACATCTAGTAATTATACCATACTTAATTTTTTCTTCGATTCCTTTTTCAGCCAAGAATCCTGAAATTTATAACTAAGTGATGACCTTGATTTACCTTGATGAATTGATAAATTTTCTACAAAAATTTTGTTGGTGTTGGTGCATACCCAGCCGTAGGCCAAAATTGCACCCTATACAGAAAGCCTTTGGTGAGAAAATTTTAATTTTACTTCAATTAATTATTTGTGTAATTTTTTTACTATAATTTTGTGTGCAATCATATTGAAATAACTTGCCTTGTCCACTGTTATACATATGTATGTTTTTTTAAAAACCAATGTGCTACACCAAAATCCTTTTTTTTTTAATTTTTTATAACACTTTTGTTCATAAAACTTATCCCTGCTGTCTAAATTCTAGACTTAAGCATATAAGTTGTAATTGAACTACCGGAATAAATCTTAGCACTTTTTGTATATTTTATTATATTTAGGCTTATAGCTGACCGCTATCCTAATATAGAGTGCACTAATAATTTATTCCTTGTCAACCATATATTTATATAAGAAAAAAATATATATATGAGTATGCTATAAAGCTGTTCTAACTACCCTGAACCTATAGCTTACACCAACTCATTTTAAAGAGTAATTCTGAAATTCTGTCATCTAAATTGTAAGGCTATTAGCAAAGGCTACCCTTATAGAAGACAGAAAAAAATTCTCTTTTTTTTTTTTTTTTTTTTTTTTTTTAATTACTCCAACATTATTCACTATTAAATTAATTAAGTTTTAATGTTATTTGTATTTGTTAAGATTTTATATTTTCTAATTCATATTCGAAAAGAAAAAAAAAATGTATAACTTTTGCCTGGAGAGAAATATTTCACTGCTCCAGTGAAGTTTTGTGAAGCACATTACATAATTTTATAAGTATGTTTTCGGGTGCGCCCTGCACATTTGCTCAATATTGTAACCCTGAGACAAATTGGCGTTCCCATGTTCCTATCCTTTCTTATTATTATTTTGAATTTTAAAAAGGCAAGTTATTAATTTTGTTTCAATTTTTTTACCTAAAAAAGAAAAATTTATTTTTAAATTTTGAAAATTTTGAAATTCGATTAATTATGTATTTTGTTTTATTTTTAATACCAATTCATATCCCATGGATAATATTGGGGAGGGGGGAAAGGGTAATGATCTTGTATAACATCCCCGTATAAGTTTGTATATGGTGTATAACCATATAACGACATATTTTTATCATAATAATCTGTTTGATACTTTAAATATGGGTCTACATTCTCAGAATATTTATTATTTTTTTTTTATAATACTTTTTAGTAAGTTTGTCACTCTTTTGACTCGCATTTTTGTTCAATTCAAACCAACAATTTTCAGTTGAGTGCGATTTTCTCATACAAATGCCACATTTATTTTTGTAATTTTTATCACCCTTAATTTTTTTCTGAGACCCCTGTAAATTCGTAATTTCCGCCTCTGTATGACCTGTTGCATATTTCGGAGCGTACAGCTGATCCATATGTCGTTTGATCGGCTCTATTGATTTATCTGGAACATATTGTAGTAAATAATTAAAGTTTCTAAACTTTTTAGTAACTTCGTAGGGTCCTTGAAATTTTGGCTCTAATGCGCCTGGTTTTCCAATACATTTTAAATATACTGTTTGACCCAAATTTAAATCCTTTACTTTTTCGTATGCCTCTTCATCTATATATTCTTGCATTATTTTCTCCTGGTTTGCAAGGGATTGAATTTTGATTTCCTTCATATGCTGTATTCTGCTTTTAACATAAGAGTGGGTATATATTTCCTCAGAAGGAATATGGGCTGTGAAGGGATTTTTTATTTCCCTTGCGAAAAATAGCAGTGAGGGACTATATCCCGTAGCGCGGTGTTTCGAGGAATTATAGGCTAGTTTAAAAAAATCCAGTCTTACGTCCCATTCCGTAGTGCGTTTCGACATAGCTACAATTGATGTTTTTAATATTTTATTGGTAACTTCACAAAGTCCATTTCCTTGCGCACGGTATACACTCACAAATTTCCTTTGTATGTTTAAAGATTCCAAATATTCTTTCATAATTTCGCTTCGTAAATATTTTGCGTTATCAAAGATAATTTCTTTACACATCCCATAATTTGCAAAATATTTATTTAGTACATTTAATATAGTCTGTGACTCTACGTTTCGTAGGGGAACAGCTTCCAGGAATCTCGATGTCGAATCAATTATAATTAAAATGTATCTGTTTTTCCTTAACGTGAGGTTTAAAGGTCCAATGACGTCAGCATGCAGGACTGTACCGACTTCGTGATCTTTCACCATTTTTTTAACAGGGACTTTTATTGTCGTGTGTTGTTTAGATGTGAGGCACTGCACACAATTTGCACAATAATGTTTAATATCTTTGTACATTCCGTGCCAAAAAAGCCTTGTTTTCACATTATCATAAGTTTTTTGAAATCCGAAATGTGCTTTATGAGCTTCTTCTATGGCTGCAATTTTTAATGAATCCGGGGTAATTAAAAGCTCCTTTTTATCTGAACCAGGTTTTAAAATTAATAATTTATTTTGATTTAAAGTAAATCTCTTCGTGCTTCTATTATTTTTGTCTTTTTCGATTTTATTTATTATAATTTTTAATTTTTCGTCTGCGTATTGCTCCGATTTAATATTTTCGTCTGTAAGTGCTATGTTACTTGCAAACAAATTATTTTGGAGTTCTCTGTCTGTTGTAAGATTATCTAAATTCCTGCTCAAATAGTCTGCTGGATTGTTAATTCCTTCGACGAATTCGAAGTCGAAATTAAAGTCTTGTAAATCTGCTACCCATCTGTTTATAATTTCCGATTTATCTTGTAAATGTAAATGCTGAGTTAGTGCTTTCGAATCAGTTAACACAGTAAATCTTCTACCTGAAAGCATATATTTAAAATGCATAATTGCTTCATGCACTGCTAATAACTCAAATTTAATACTCGGATAATTTTTTTCCAGTTCTCTAAGTTTTCTCCCGAAAAATTCAACAGGTAGCAAATGACCATCCTTTTCTTGAGCTAGAACACCCGAAATTGCAACTTTGCTCCCATCCGTGAATAAGAAAAATTCCTTGTTAAAATCGGGGGGTCTGAGTGTTGGTTTTTGTACAATTTCTTCCTGAATTATCAGGAAAGCTTTTTCTGCTTCTGGACTCCACTTGAATTTAACTTTATCTTTAGTCAGCTCTATTAAAGGGTTAACTTTGTCTGAATAGTTGGGTATTAGCGTCCGAAAATAATTCGCTAAGCCCAATAAAGATCTGACCCCCTTTTTCGATTTTGGTCTGACTAAATTTTTCACTTTTTCAATATTCTTTTTTGATGGAGAATATCCCATTTGATTCACCCTAAATCCTAGGAATTCTATTTCTGCTTTGCAAATTTGCATTTTTGAAGGTTCGATTGTCATGTTGTGATTTATTAATACCTGTAGAACTTCTTCTAAGGTTTTCGTCATCTCTGCTATTGTGTTTGCAAATATCAACACATCATCAATGTAGTATGATACTTTGCTTTTGTCAAAATGTCCCAGAATTTTATCGATTACTTCTGCAAAAATTGCGCTAGAATTTCGTGTGCCAAAAGCTAAACGAAGCGGCATATGTTTTCCGAATTCCGTAATAAAAGCTAATTTTTTGCAATCTTCTGGTTTTAAATTTATTTGGAAAAAAGCACTATGTAAGTCTAGCACCGTATAGTATTTTTTACCGCTTATTTTTTGTAATAAGTCTTTTACGTCCGGCATCGGATAAGTATAAGGTTGTAAAATTTGGTTTAATAGTCTTAGGTCCGTTGCCATTCTAAACTTGGGTTCTGCATTCGGGTTATTACTCGGATTTTTCTTTCTAACGAAAATAACTGGAAAAGCATACTCGGAGTCAGTCTTCTCTATAATTTTAGCCTGTAACAATTGTTCAATTTCCCTTTTCGCATACTGTCTTACTGCCTGAGGCAATTTATATGGCTTAGCTTGTACCGGGAATTCATGATTCAATTGAAAACTTGGTGCGACAAACGCTGATTGCCCCAATGTTTGATAACTTTTTGAAAATGCATGAACATTGCCCATTAAAATTTTTCGAAATTTTTGTTTTACTTCCTCTGATAAATGGCTTAAATCGAAATCCGTCTCTTTAATTTCTGCTTCTCGCAATTTTCCTACATCTTCTATATTTAAATTATTTATTTCATAAAATGTCCCTTTCTCTATATTATCAGTTGAGTCATCTTGCTTCCACTCAAAGTTCTTTATAATTTCCCCCATTTTAGTTCCTTTCTGAATAATTAACTTTTCTAACAGTTTATTCTTTATTATAATATTTATGTTATTATTTTTTTGAACTTCGTGTAACGAAGTCTCGCATGAAAATTTACTATTTTCTTGAATGGGGTCAAAAATAATCACATCTGACATATTTATATCCTCTGGGCATTTTAATTTTACAATTTTCGATTCTTCAGGTTGGAGAAAAATTCTATTTTTAGTAATGGCAAACATACTTTTATTTGAATGTTCCCCTGAATTACATGGCGTAATGTTATTCACTTCATAATTATTTACTTCACTTGCAACGTTTAAGTTAATTTGTTGGTTTTTAAATTTTAAGGTTTTATTGCATAAATCCAAAATCATATGATTTTCTTTGAGATAATCGTACCCTAATAACATTTGGTACTGCCTATCAAAATCATCATTAGTGACATAAAATGTGCCTGTTGTGAATATACCTTTTAATCGAAAAGTTAATTTTACACATTGTTTAAAAAAAATCTTTGAATTCGTTAAAGTTTTAATTTGGATCTGATTGCCCAAATATTTGATTTTGACGTTTGTATCTTTAATTTTTTTGAATAAAGAAGGTGATAAAAGGGAAACAGCAGCTCCAGTATCCAGTAACGCTTGTATTTCGACGCCCTGTATACTTAGTGATATAATTGGCAGACTATCTTTGTCTGCATTTGTTATATTTGCGATTGTTTTATTTATTTTATCGATTTCCGTCTCTGAAAATCTCGAATCTTGATCCGATTTCGCTGTTTTCTTTGCCCATTTTTTTTTCTTTTTGCGCTTTTCAAAGTGATAACCATTTTGATCATAATTCTCAGAAATATATCCAAAATCCCTATTTCCCGAATTCCAGTTAGGTTGTGAATAATCATACATCCCATAATGCGTCGGGTAATTAAAGGAATTGTAGTAATCATTATAATATCGTTCATAATCATTATAATGAAAATTGTTATTGAAATGGGGACCCTGATAATTATTGTGTTTATTAACGAGTTTCTTATTCCGCGGAACACTATCATCTCTAATTGCATGTTTTTTTTTCTTTGATTTTTTTAGTTTTTCAATCTCCCCTTTTAATTTCTCGATTAGTTCTTTGTTTTGCTTACTTGATTCTATAATGTTCTCATAAAGATCTTTGTTTTCTTTATTTATTGCGTTAATTTCTTCAAACTTTGATTCATTATACGCACTTTCCATAAGTTTTGCTAACTCGCATGCCTCCTTGAAGGACCTGGGCGCATTTTTACGAACATCTAGTGCAATATCCTGTCTAATTGAATTTAAAAAATTCGACATTTTTAAGATTTCGATAAAATTCTCTTCCTTATTATCCACATTTTCGCCTGCACTTTCGATATAAGATTTTACACCCTTTTTAAACTCCAAAATGAAATCCTCTATCGTTTGACTTGGGGCCTGTTTTAAATTTAGGAAATTGCTCTGAGCATTAAGGAAGCTTAGTTTTGTACCAAATAACTCCACCAAATTATTTTTAAATAAATTATAATTGGTCTCGTTATATTTTTCAATCTGTTTACTTAAAATATGTTTCCGTCCCCAGTAATTTTAGCCTTTAAAATTAATAATTTAGTTTCTTCCTGTATATCTGTCGAATTCAAAATATTATCAAATTCCTCTAAGAAAAATATAATGTTTTTGTTCTTTTTATTGTCAAATGGTGACACTAACTTAATACGTGTATCTATATCCAGCGTCTGAGTCATTTTTAACAAATATTAGTAATCAATGTATACTTTTTGCAAAATATCAATTCAAAATAGATCCTATACCTCTAAAAAGAATATTTTGCATCTCATACTATTTTCTCTATATTACAGCATATGTATGAAAATATTCTAAATTGCATAAATACATAAAAACAACAGCACGAAAATTTAAAAAAATTTCTTAGGAGATGAAGTTGTTTTGTAGATTATTCTTTTACACACATAAATACCCCTAAAATATTTATAATACACGTATATATAAAAAACAACATAATTTCATTTAACAGAAAAATATCTGTCTTTTTCTACAGAAAAAACAATCTTATTTTTTTTTTTTTTTTGTAAATAATGTACTACTACTTCGTAGTACGACTCATAAATTTTCTTTCGTATCAAGGTGATACAATTTCAAAAATCATGATCTATTGACATTTCAATCATTTTTATACCAGACATATTATCAAATTTTACTTATTATTCTTATTATTATTATTTATACAGTATATATATAAAAAAAAAATTATTTTTACAAATGTGTCATCTGTGATGTGAATGCCATTATTTCTCAATGGTAACTGAGATCCAACCAAAAGAGAAAAGAGAGAAAAAAAAATTGTAATTCCTAAATTTACCTATTATAAATCACTGAATTATTTTTTTCATTTCCTTTTTTTTTTTTCGCTAACATATATTATTCATTTTATTTATATAAAATTATTATATGTGTGTCATTATTGTTACAATAATAAAATTAATTTTAATAAAATTTTAATCAATTAAACTTACATACCTACAATATCTTTAAAATTGTGACATTAAAATAATACTTAAATTTATTTTCCTTTATTATTATTATTATTATTATTATTTCTCATGACCCCAGATGAACGTTCCTGAGTCATAGCACCATTTTACTATGAAGGGGGGGATACTGGACAAATAATTACACCTGTTTATTTTTCTAATTAATTTACATCCAAAATTGTTAATTGGTCCAAATCAACCGAGCAACCTCATAGTAAATTGGTATATAATTTTATATACCTTAAATAAATTCAAATAACATAAGTGATCGTAATTACATAATTCTAGTAGAAGAGCAACGCGAAGCATTAATAAAATTAAATTATAATTCGCGTCAAAATGTAATTATTAAATTTTAAATAATTACGAATAAAATTAAGAGTTTGTGTTGTGAATTATTTAGACGAACTCTTCCACTTATGAATTAAACTAAAATTTAAGCTGTAAAAATAAATTGACACACCTTAAACATTATCAATTAAATAATTACAGAAACTTTTTAAAACTTGATTAAATATTTTATTTACATTGAACACAACTATATACAGAAATAGATAATATTATTTAAAAAAAAAAAGAAAGCAACACCTTTGTTTGCTTCTCATTATTTTAAGTATATTTAATCTTTAAGAAAAATAAACCATATTTTCATTTAATCTTATTATTATATATTTTTCTTTTTGCTAACAAAATAATTCTCTTTCATTTTTAAATTACCTTAATTATATTTAATTATTGGTTTTGTCGGATCTCAGATTACTCTCTACCATAACATATCAGAAAAGTATATTTATAATTTTTCATATGATTTTAAGTGGTAACAGGATAAAGTTTAAGGAAGTACCTTTTTTTATATACGGGATGGTGGCCTTTATTCATCAAATTCAGAGTTGTCGCGTTGCTAAGGATCAAATCCTTATGTCATCAGGAATTCGCTTCGTATCAGAGCGGCGATATCGGGATGGCAGGATGCATAGCTACGGACCTCTGTAGAACAATCCACTTTATTTTAACCTCAGGAAGACATCCTCAATTAGGCTTGCTTAGGCTCACTCCGATATGTACATCAGGAAGACATCCTCAATTAGGCTTGCTTAGGCTCACTCCGATATGTACATCTCGCCTGGGCATCACTAGGGCTTTCAGGATTCATTGCACGGGCTTTCAGGAGAGCTCCTGCGTCCTCTACATCTTTTTTCAGACTCTCTTTTTCAAACCTTATTCCTCTGGCACACCAACTTCTGCAGTGGGTGGAACTATTTTGTCTAGTCCACTGTTATTGGATGTGAGAAGATTTTGCATTATTCTTCGATAGGCCTATTAGCTAACAGTCTGTAAATGGCCCCTTACATATACTTTAATATTATTATCTGCCTTAAAGTTTGGGTGGTCTGAAAAGCCATAAATTTATCCCAACACTTTTATTGAGGCCATAAATTTATTCCAACGTTTTTATTATTTTACGATTTCTAATTATACACCACTTTCCATTGGCTTGTCATAAAACGACACCATGGCGTCTGGCTATTGTTGTTTATCTGAGATCCGAACTCTATTGAACATTATACATTCATTTTACAATACAACAATTTTTAAAAATATATATTTAATATTTAAAATCAACTTAATAATTTTTGTATGAACTTACACTCCTATTTTACTTAAATATATAAACATTATAATTTTACACTCATAATTATATTTTATAAAAAATATTTATGCAAACAGAAATAACAAATTACGCAATTTTACTTTGATTTAACCAACATGGTGCGGGAACATATCATTGTTATATGTTGCCCAGCATAGGTTAAACGCGCAAAATTTCGCGTTCTTTTAAGAAGAAATTTTCTATAAGATAATACTAGTGCCGTAAAAATTTCTGGTCTGCAAAATTCAAGAAGGCGTACGTACGAACCATGGCAAAAACAACACATGTGATGTTTGTAGACTAATTTTGATTGAAGAAAGAACTCTAATATCCTTCTTTTAGCGGTTATATTACTTTCCTGTAGCTACTTGTATTTTTTCACACTGATTATTTCCGATTAACAGTTTATGATGGTACATAAGACATTTAGTATTTTATATGATATTTAAAGGTGTATTAGATACCTATACACATATACACATATACACATAAATTATCTGTGTAAAAAATCATGATATGTTAAAATTTGAAGAACACCAATAATTCTATTAGAAAACTAGCATGCTGTGCCATACCAAAGACTTCGTCTGTACAGTATTGTAAAATATTAAAATCGTTAATAATTATTAATATTGACTATACTGAATTTGTTCGCTTTTAACACGGAGTTACAGTGATCAGTGAATTAAAAAAAGAACAGAAGAACAGTGCCAGTGTTTTGTGTAAAATTTAAAACTAGATCAACATATACATTTTTAAACGCTAATTCAAATATAAAAATCGGTACATTTCTACACAATAGAAACCAAGATACAATTGTAATGTTCATCTTAAAACATATAGGACAATATTCCGTAAACGGGTAAAATATTCCACAGTCGAATTATGGCGTCGAAAAGGTTCGATTATGTTAACGATTTGGTTTTAAGTGTATGAAAGTTACAAGAAGAGAGATGATAACACTGTGAACCTGGCACGTTAAATTGCATTAATTGATTGTGGACCCGGTAAGGAATCTTTTCTCTAAGAATAACAGCGCCTACTTTTTTATGAACAAGGTCAAAATTGAATTAACATTCATTGATACTAAACCTAACAGAATATGGAGCTTGATGGAATTCTGTCCATTAGTTCTTGAACAACAGCTCTCCCCGAAATCATGAAAACGACGGCATAGCAGTGCAACCTAATGGGAGATATAAAACGAAACCTAAGTGAAATTCCGTGTTAGGACTTGAGATATAGCAATCGAGGAAATCGTGAATAATGCTGCATAGTAGTACAGGCAGTATACAACTAAACCTAAACAACACTAATATACGTCAAGGCCTCTCTGAGTCTTAAATCTGATTAAATTCTTCCTATTAGTTCTTGACAAAATTTGTGTCAGGCACACACTAAGTGACGGACATTTTTCAAAAAAGTGAAATTATGTTCAGGTCAATGCAAAATACGTAAATCCATCAAAAAGACGGAAGATGAAAATTTTAACGATTCCAATATTTTCTTCTTACAATATAGAAGAAAGTAAATATGGATGATTTTTTTCAGTTCGTTAGGAATGACCAATAATTTTCTATAGATTATTTTTCATTTGGATGTTATTTTTTTTGTAACGGTATAAATATACAAAAGAAATTTTTTGTTAGATATTTTCCAGGTTAAAAGAAATTAGCAGTAAAAATTATATATTTAAGATTTGGATTTTTCTCATGATAAAATTAGAAAAAATTTTGAATGTGTAAAAAAAAAAAAGAAGAAAAAAAAGAAGAAAAAAAAACTCATAGCCTCCTCTAAAGAAGAATAAGACAGTACTGTAGTTATTTCTTGTAGGTTAGTAGCTTGTAACACATGTACTTATCATGTACAGTCGTGCAAAAAAAGTAAACACCCCCTGCTAACTCTGGAACTAATTGTGATAGAAGAAAGTTCTGATACCAATTGATTGGAAATAAAGTGTACTTTTAAATGATGCATATAAAATTTGCTTAGGGGGTCATTTACAAATTAAAACCAGACCAAACTTTGTTTTTTTTCACTGGCAACAACCAATTTTGATAATAAATTTAAATCTTCGGTTCAATCTATGCCTAGAAACGAAATTTCTAGTCATTTGAATTATACGGTTTTGAATTAAAAACATTCAAAATTTAGAGCTTCTAATGTCAAATTACATTTTCATATTTTTATTTAATATCTCCTGAAATTATAATCATAATGCAATAATTTTGTCTGTGGTTATAATACTAAAAATCCCAAACATAAATACATCGAATTTGTAATTTTAAAAATTTTATAATATGAAATAGGAAATTAATATTCGAAAAAAATATGAATTGTAACCTACAATTTTTTTGACAGATTTACATTTATCCTGCTTGATGTGAATTCTCAGTTTCAAAATTTTCCTTCTAGTAGTTTTCGAATTATCATTATAAAATATCAAAATGATGGTTTAAGAGGCCGTCTATGATGTGCAGAAAAGCATAATTAGAAAAAAATATTTTACTCATTTTATTGAAATATTTAGGCTGGCAATAGTCGAAATATAGTAATCGAGTGAAATGGCCATATTGGCGAGAAATAATACATTAATAGAAGTGACATAGTCATTCTATAGCATTTCAAAAATCGAGTACAGAACTACAATTTGGATGCAACCCCTAAAATAGGCTCATTATAAAATAATTTATTTCTCGGAAACAAATCTTACGAATTTCATGGAAATTTGGATTTAGGCTAATTGAAGGGTGTAGAATTTATTTATGGTGTCAAACTTGGGCATTGCTATTGAAGAAAAAACAAAGTTTGTGTTCGTTTTTATATGTAGATGGCCCCCTGAGCAAATTTTATATACATCATTTAAAAGTAGACTTTATTTCCAATCAATTGGTATCAGAACTTTCTTCTATCACAATTAGTTCCAGAGTTAGCAGGGGGTGTTTACTTTTTTTGCACGACTGTACATGATAAGTACATGTGTTACAAGCTACTAACCTACAAGAAATAACTACAGTACTGTCTTATTCTTCTTTAGAGGAGGCTATGAGTGTTTTTTCTTCTTTTTTTTCTTCTTTTTTTTTTTTTACACATTCAAAATTTTTTCTAATTTTATCATGAGAAAAATCCAAATCTTAAATATATAATTTTTACTGCTAATTTCTTTTAACCTGGAAAATATCTAACAAAAAATTTCTTTTGTATATTTATACCGTTACAAAAAAAATAACATCCAAATGAAAAATAATCTATAGAAAATTATTGGTCATTCCTAACGAACTGAAAAAAATCATCCATATTTACTTTCTTCTATATTGTAAGAAGAAAATATTGGAATCGTTAAAATTTTCATCTTCCGTCTTTTTGATGGATTTACGTATTTTGCATTGACCTGAACATAATTTCACTTTTTTGAAAAATGTCCGTCACTTAGTGTGTGCCTGACACAAATTTTGTCAAGAACTAATAGGAAGAATTTAATCAGATTTAAGATTCAGAGAGGCCTTGACGTATATTAGTGTTGTTTAGGTTTAGTTGTATACTGCCTGTACTACTATGCAGCATTATTCACGATTTCCTCGATTGCTATATCTCAAGTCCTAACACGGAATTTCACTTAGGTTTCGTTTTATATCTCCCATTAGGTTGCACTGCTATGCCGTCGTTTTCATGATTTCGGGGAGAGCTGTTGTTCAAGAACTAATGGACAGAATTCCATCAAGCTCCATATTCTGTTAGGTTTAGTATCAATGAATGTTAATTCAATTTTGACCTTGTTCATAAAAAAGTAGGCGCTGTTATTCTTAGAGAAAAGATTCCTTACCGGGTCCACAATCAATTAATGCAATTTAACGTGCCAGGTTCACAGTGTTATCATCTCTCTTCTTGTAACTTTCATACACTTAAAACCAAATCGTTAACATAATCGAACCTTTTCGACGCCATAATTCGACTGTGGAATATTTTACCCGTTTACGGAATATTGTCCTATATGTTTTAAGATGAACATTACAATTGTATCTTGGTTTCTATTGTGTAGAAATGTACCGATTTTTATATTTGAATTAGCGTTTAAAAATGTATATGTTGATCTAGTTTTAAATTTTACACAAAACACTGGCACTGTTCTTCTGTTCTTTTTTTAATTCACTGATCACTGTAACTCCGTGTTAAAAGCGAACAAATTCAGTATAGTCAATATTAATAATTATTAACGATTTTAATATTTTACAATACTGTACAGACGAAGTCTTTGGTATGGCACAGCATGCTAGTTTTCTAATAGAATTATTGGTGTTCTTCAAATTTTAACATATCATGATTTTTTACACAGATAATTTATGTGTATATGTGTATATGTGTATAGGTATCTAATACACCTTTAAATATCATATAAAATACTAAATGTCTTATGTACCATCATAAACTGTTAATCGGAAATAATCAGTGTGAAAAAATACAAGTAGCTACAGGAAAGTAATATAACCGCTAAAAGAAGGATATTAGAGTTCTTTCTTCAATCAAAATTAGTCTACAAACATCACATGTGTTGTTTTTGCCATGGTTCGTACGTACGCCTTCTTGAATTTTGCAGACCAGAAATTTTTACATTAGGGGGTCATTTACAAATTAAAACCAGACCAAACTTTGTTTTTTTTCACTGGCAACAACCAATTTTGATAATAAATTTAAATCTTCGGTTCAAGCTATGCCTAGAAACGAAATTTCTAGTCATTTGAATTATACGGTTTTGAATTAAAAACATTCAAAATTTAGAGCTTCTAATGTCAAATTACATTTTCATATTTTTATTTAATATCTCCTGAAATTATAATCATAATGCAATAATTTTGTCTGTGGTTATAATACTAAAAATCCCAAACATAAATACATCGAATTTGTAATTTTAAAAATTTTATAATATGAAATAGGAAATTAATATTCGAAAAAAATATGAATTGTAACCTACAATTTTTTTGACAGATTTACATTTATCCTGCTTGATGTGAATTCTCAGTTTCAAAATTTTCCTTCTAGTAGTTTTCGAATTATCATTATAAAATATCAAAATGATGGTTTAAGAGGCCGTCTATGATGTGCAGAAAAGCATAATTAGAAAAAAATATTTTACTCATTTTATTGAAATATTTAGGCTGGCAATAGTCGAAATATAGTAATCGAGTGAAATGGCCATATTGGCGAGAAATAATACATTAATAGAAGTGACATAGTCATTCTATAGCATTTCAAAAATCGAGTACAGAACTACAATTTGGATGCAACCCCTAAAATAGGCTCATTATAAAATAATTTATTTCTCGGAAACAAATCTTACGAATTTCATGGAAATTTGGATTTAGGCTAATTGAAGGGTGTAGAATTTATTTATGGTGTCAAAATTGGGCATTGCTATTGAAGAAAAAACAAAGTTTGTGTTCGTTTTTATATGTAGATGGCCCCCTGAGCAAATTTTATATACATCATTTAAAAGTAGACTTTATTTCCAATCTTTTGGTACCTGTAACTTTTTTCTACGATAATTTGTTGCAAAGTTTACAAAGGGGGTGTTTACTTTTTTCCCCCACGACTGTACATGCATATACTTATTTTCATGTGATTTAATGAAACACATTGATCTTTAAATAAAATATTCAAATGTTGATTCTGTTTAAAAGTTGTATATTTCACAATTTTACAGGATGATTGTTCAACAGCTCCTAATAATCCAAATATTGAATTTACTATTTGGAGAAATAGAAAAATACATATCAACAAACCTTTGATTCCTCTACGAGCTGCACTTTTATTTTGGTCCGCAAGTAAGTAACTTATGTTGTGTTAATATTTTTTCTCTCTTTTTTCTTTTTCTTTTATACGGATTATCATATACAAAGTAGCATATAATTTTAGCCTCATAAAATATTCACATTCAACAAGCAGATTTATGACAAGAATAAACGGTCAAGTGCGGCTATTACTCGCGCTCAGAGGTCTCCGTACAATAAATATATGAATTATTAACTGTATTATTAAAACAATTGTTGATAAAAGAATAATATGACTTTGTAAAAAAAAAAAAAAAAAAAAAAAAAAAAAAAAAAAAAAAAAAAAAACTGTGTAATAGGTATACCATAAATGTTTAAAAAGATATGAAGCTTAACCTTTAAATGCCTGGTGTTGCCTTTCGGCAACATACCCCTTTTAGCCTTCTAAAATACTATTAGAACTATTGATGCTCTAATGGCTAATGTTGCCAATAAAATACACATGATAAATATTATTAAATCAATTTTCAACATGCCGAAGGCAGCACTAGTGTTGTTTAAGAATAAATATAGATTTATTTTTTCAATTGTTGCTACATGATCTTTTTGTTTTGTTTGGAAGCTTGTGAAATACACTATTTTGTTCTGTAGTGATCAAATAAAATTTATTACATAGAACAGTAAGGTATGTAGCCCGTATTTATGATTACTTTTGGATATTTGACTGTAATATATTTGTAAGCAGATTTTTGCGTGTGTTGCTAATTGGCAACAATAGGCAGTAAGTGTTCCACTAAGCCTGGAAAAATATGAGCAGTTTTAGTCTTACTTTCTTCTATATTCAACAGAAGTATTTTATTTTTCTAGTTGTTTATAATTGTAGTGTGTCTTTTTTTAAATGTATGCAAGATATTTTTCTACATTTTATTTTCTGCAAATTTTACTCTATCATTTTTAGAATGCCTCCAAAAAAGTATTTTACTCAAAAACAAAATAGAAAAATTGGCTCATAATTACTCTCATAATGATATTGTGGCTATTCCGAAATGCAGCAAAGAGATTTCAAGGTAATGTAAACTGCCAAACAGGTAGATTATTTGAAAAAGAGAACATAAAGGTAAATGAAAACCCGATAAAGTTTAGTGGAAATGAGATTATTCACCAAACGTGAATGAGTTGGATACACCACTAGCTTTTTTCAAATATTTCTCTTCAGATGAGCTTATAGAAAAAATTGTTAGTGAACGCAATTAAATATGCCTGCGAAAAAAATCCTTATAAACCTACGAATTTCCCATCACAAGACTTAAGGCAATTTTTGATGATAATATTATACATGTCTTTAGGGCATCTGCCCAGTGTTCGATCGTATTGGCTCATGAACTTGGTTTTCCTTTAACTCAGGACACAATGAGTAGAGATCAGTTTGAGAATGTCCGAAAATTCATTCATTTCAATGACAATCAAAAACATCTACCTCGAGATGATACGAAACATGATTGATTAACACAAACTTCGAACTATCATTGATATTTTAAACAATCATTTTGCTTCTAATCTTTTTAAGCAAAATCTCTCATTGATGTGCAAAGGTGCAATACAAAAATTTGACATTACATGTAGCAATATATGCCAAATAAAATCCATAAATGGGGCTTTAAACTTTTTGTAGTTGCTGGTATTTCTGGGAATGCTTGTAACTTAGAAGTATATTCAGGTTAAGAAAATATGCTAACAGGACCAATTACTGAACCCGACTTTGGTCCTTCAAGCAATGTATTCAATAGACTGTGAAGAAGAATACCAAGATCAGTAAACCATGAGTTGCATTTTTACAACTATTATATGGCTTTGTCGCTGATTGTACATTTGTCAAACACTGGCATCCATACATTGGGTATACAGTCAAAAGAAATAGAATTCCTTGATGCAAACTACCCGATGAAAAACCCTTAAAAGTTTTATATCGTGGTTCTTGATCGGATATACTACAACTGTAGATGGCATCGACATTTCATCATTAGTCTGGAAAGACAATAAATTCGTCACAATAATATATCTACTTTCGCCGGAACAAATCCTGTAAAAAAAAAGAAGTCAGTCGTGTTGACAGGAGTCAAAAGAAGATCATTAAAATAGATAGCCCATACATAATTAAGGAATAAAAGCGACATATCGGAGGAGTTCACCGATTTGGATAACTTAATGGCCCGCTACAAAATTAATATTCGTAGTCGCAAATAGTATTACGAATGTCTTACTATTTGCGTGAATTCACTATAGTAAACGCTAGAGTTTTGAATGCTAACGATCATCAATCGGAGATAATACCTCAATCAAAGATCAGAGCAGAATTTGCAAGATCATTATGCATGGTGGAAAGTAAATATACCACTAAGCGTGGAAGGCACTCATCGATGGTTGAAGAAGAAATTCAGGAAAAAAAATCATAGAGGTCCATCACAGTACTCACATAAAAATGTCGATTCGACCAAACAGGACATATGCCTCTATATGCAGCGAAAAAGATGAGGTGCAAATTCCCAAATTGCAAGGGAAACATTGTAACAAAATAGGGAAAATGTGGTGTTTGACTGTGTCTTAATAGAAACAATGATTATTTCAAAAATATCCATACAATTGCCTAACTAAGTAATTTGTACTCATATTATCAAGTATCATAAAATAAACAATTTACTTTGTATTCCACAATGATTTTTATAATGTTTTATCATAAATTTTTGTATTTGTAATAAGAATTAATTACTTTTATAAAGCACTTTGTTAAAATTCCTTATCATAGTTCTTAAAATTCATGTGTGTTTAATATTATAGAATTTTATCAAGGAGAATTATTTTTTCAATTAAAGCCGAGTGTTGCCGATTGGCAGAAAACAGTTTTTTAGCCGTAAACCATACTTAAAACAAAATACGATTGTTTAAAGTATTTTTTCCATGATTTATTTAAGAAATGAAAGCCAAAAAACATATTTAAATTGATTTTTAAAAAATCAGGCATTTAAGGGTTAAATAACATCAAATATTGTTATTCTGTATAACTCTTTTTATAATCTTATCCTAATCTGTTGATGACGAACTTAATTTGGTACTGACAATAAAAGTAGTGCATATATTTTAAATTTCATTTGGCATTTCATAAGACTAAATTCAGCGTAGTAATAATCCTTGATTTTTACAGCGTAGCTAAAACAAAACGCTTGTTCAAAGTTTAAACTTGGCATCATGTTAAGCGCGCTTCAAAAGGAGGTCGCAAACTTTGCAAGTAGAGTTGCAAAGACTGGAAAAACGTGCCTTAAACCCGAAAATAAACCGAATATTTTAGAAATAAACCAGGTCTTTTGAGAATAAACCAGGTGCTTTGGGAATAAACCTGTGAATAATCCGGGTCTATTGGAAATAAACCCGGGAATAAACCGGTTTTTTGCAACTCTAATTGCAACGCCTCCTTGGTCCATGCTGCGTATTTCCAGATAAATTTTTAATTAACATTTAAAGACACAGGAGGCGTACTGAGAGATCCATTCAATGAAAACTAGTCGCAAATCCCATAGTTTTTTTTAATTATTTTATTAAATCTAATTAAATTAGTCTGATTTGAACAATTTTACATTTATTGCTATCATACTAGTACTGGGCATTGCATTACACAAATATATCATTAAAAGTTGCTATCTAGGCTTTAAAAACCAATGGTATATAGAGTACGCCTCCCCTGTCATTACGCACGTCCAAACCGTCCGTGTCTTTGAAAGTTAATATCTCAGCTAATTACCGGTAATTTTTTTCAAAAATCCTTATCAACAATACTTTTATACTTCTGCTACGATGGGTACCTCCAGCGTTCCTCAACACCTTTGCTGAATGCTCGCAAACTGAAATTTGTGTGTAACGGAAAAATGCCCCTTTCTCAAAAACTATGCGACCTAGGGTAATCGCTATAATTTTCCTGCAAGGTATAAATCAACGTCTATTACTAATTTTTTCATAGTTTTAGTTTCAGTAGATTCGGAAATAGAGGGGAGGGGGGGGGGGGAAGACATATTTTTGCACTGCATTTTCGACGATATCTCTGAAAATATAATATCTAAAATTAAAAGAAATGTATTTTTGAGTTCAGCGTTACGTTAGCTTTTACACGATATACAAAGAAAAGTTTTTTTTTCAAGTAACTTAATTAGCCCCTCTATATTTTCCTTAAATATATTTGTGAATGTTTAATAATCTGTAAATATGTGGGTCAACAGTCTTCCCCCAATTTGAACTTCCCACATTACATAGTTTACGAGTAAAATGACTGTGACATACAGGCAGACACAGGAGTGATCGTATGATGGTTCCGTTTTTACTTCTTAAGTACGGAACCCCAAAAAATTAAAGTTTTAATTCTATTATCTGTTAAAGTTAAAAGATATTACAGTGGATGTTTTATTAAGTGAAGTTAACTATAATAAAGGTAAAAATTATCGTTGTCACAACGGTGATTATAATGGTAATTATAACGGTGATTATCCTTTATTTTTCCGGATAATACTCCTGATTAATTTCGAAGGTGATTAAAAATTGTGATTAAAAACAATAATATTTCAAAAAAGCAATTTGAAATAAAATATTATGTGTGAAAATTTCGACGATAACACTAAAAACCGAGGCGTTTCGGTGCGCTTTCGCTTGCTTTTGTGTCAAGTTTTCACTACTAAATTACTAAATATACATTTTGTTTTTTCATGAACTTATAAAGAAAGTTGGAATACAGTTAAATTTATAACGTATAAAAATTTCATAGAATTCAGATGATATGATCTATTTTTTTGTATATTAACAGAACCGAGCCGGAAAGAAAAAAAAAAAAAAAGCGAGAAAAAGGCGTATTTTTTTTTCAGCTGAATATCGATATTTTATCTCGATTTTTTGTCACGATGTGCATAACCATCATATTCATAATCGCCGAAGAGTTCGGAGAAAGAGAACTATTTTTTTTAACTGCTGAAATATTCCAAGTGGAAAAAAAAGGTTTTCTTATGAGCCATCTTACCTGTAAATATCTGTTTTTTCTAGATTGTTTCACACAGGCAACGAAAATTTTATGTTTCTAACTTTTAAAAATTTCAAAGAGTTTAGACGATTGCTACTATTTTTTTTTTTTACAATTAAAATACTGGACTACTAACACCCCCCCTCCCCCCAACACACACACACAATTCCTCCCTTTTTTCGGTATAGGAAAAACTGGGGAGGGTTGACCCATTTTTTAGAAAATTATTTGTTATTTTTTAGATATTGAACCTAGAAGAAAGTTTCATCTACCATTTTATTTGTTATACAATCGGCTATCAAAATATAATTGCGACAGAAGTGTACTATATAAGAGACTTGAAAAATCATTGATTTTAAACACGTGAAAATAATGGGTCAAGGGTCCCCACCTACGGGACGCTTGACCCACTTTATTTTATATTGAAATATTTGTTAAGGGAAATAAATCAGTTTTTAAAAAGGCAGAATAACTTTCTGCTATATGTTTTAATTATTATTAAAAAATATTTGGGAAAATGTGATGTGTAGATAATCCTACTTAGACAGAATTCAAGGCGCAGGGAAAACATTACTTTTTAAACACCCACTTTTTGTGACACTCGGCCTGACAAAACTAGTTGCCGCATAGTTTGGCATCATGTCACTGTGTTCATCTTGCTGACACTTGTCTACATACCTTCTAAAGTGTTTTGATCAATGTTATGTTCTTCTGCAAGAGGAATGAATACCTAACATTTGATAAGGCTGCTGCTTTCATCCTTTTTAGTCTTTTCCATTCTTTCTTTTTACTACTATGGGTACTATTTTAATGAAATAAAAGTTCCTATCAACTATCCAATTTATGTTTCATGAATTTTTTCCCTAGATCTATAGCAATTTTTCACATATTCATTTAATCAGTTTTAAACATTTTCTTTTAGCTTTACACAATAAATTTACATTATTTTAGAAATATAACCATTAACCATTCATTATGTACAGTGTGGAAAAAAAATATTTCCAAAATCACTTAATTGAGCTTTGACCATTTGGTCAAGCCTCCCATTGATTGGGTTCCCCCCAAATAGACACTTTTTAAAATATACACATTGTTATGTTTAGCAGAATTTACTCTACAATCTTTATGCCTGGAATGAAAGCTCAATATTTCTGCATTAATTAAAACCTACTTACTTAAATTTATAAGAAATATTTTATCTGAGAAAATCTTATAAAATGTTTCTAAAAAAATACACTTTTTAAGCTGAAAACTCTTCACAACTGATATTTCCACACCTGTTTCAATTATCTTCATGAAACAAAGACTATTATAAAAAAAAATCTATTTTCCTGGTTTCTTCGAACGTTTGAAATATAAACTCATTAAATTCAATAGCTCCCTTGTTGCAAAACCTTCCATGAAATTAAAAAATATAGTATGCAGGAAAAAAAATCCAATGGAATTAAACCAGTTATCAGGTGTATATGAAATACCTTTCACCAAAGAATATGGAGCAATGCAATTTTAGATAGGTATGACAAGCAGAAAACTCAAAACAAGAGTCAAAGAACATATAGCAAACATCAAATACAACAGGAAAACCACAGCTTTAGCCAGATTATGAAGCAAAGAACTTTTACAGATGGATTTTAAAAGTAGCAGAATAATTTATCCTTCAATATTTTATTTACCATCCATTATCGGGGAATCAATAGACATATTTTTACACAACGAGAATATTTGCAATCATTCAGTGTCCCTTGAGCTACCTAAAATTTGAAAAGAGATACTATGCGGTTTTAATAAAAATAGAAAAAAATAATCCACACTCAAAAATATCCAATTTAATTTAATTTTATGTATCACGGATTTTCATTATCCACGAAGTCTCGTGACATTGTTTTTACTTTCTTCTATCTTTACAAGAAGAAAGTATTGGATTCATGAAAATTTTCGAATTCCGGTTTTCGACGGATTTACAAGTTTTAGGGGTCAGAGATTCCAAAAAACATGTTTTTACAAAATGTCTGTCTGTGACTCTGTGAGTCTGTCTGTCTGTCTGTCTGTGTGTATGTGACACAAATTTTGTGGGCGCTCTATCTCAAGAACTAATGCACGGAATTTAATAAATATTGATATTCAGTTAGTCCCTAATACAAATTGATGCTGATTAGTTTTTGGTGTAAATCGCTCAACAGGTGGCGCTGCTATGCTGCATTATTCACGATTTTCGCAATAGCTCTATCTTAAGAACTAATGCACGGATTTCGATCAAACTTCAGATTTAGTTAGTCCTTGATATGAATTGATGATGATTACGTTTTGGTGTAAATCTCCCAACAGGTGGCGCTGTTATGATGAATTTTGCAGGATTTACACGATTTCCCCAATAGCTCTATCTTAAGAACTAACGCACGGATTTTCATCAAACTTCAGATTCAGTTAGTCCTTGATATGACTTGCTACTGATTATGTGTTGGTGTAAATCGCCCAACAGGTGGCGCTTCTCTGCTGCCTTTTTCACGATTGCCTTAATAGCTCTATCAATAGAACTAATGGACGAATTTCCATCTAACTTCAGATTTAGTTGTATGTTGACACAAGTTGTTGTTATTTAGGTTTTGGTGTTAATCACCCAATAGGTGGCGCTGCTATGCAGGAATTTTCACGATTTTCGTTGTTGCTCTATCTCAAAAACTAATGTACGGATTTTCTCCAAACTTCAGATTCAGTCAGACGTTGACATAAATTGTTGCTGATTAGGATTTGGTATAAATCACCCAATAGGTGGCGCTGCTAGGCAGCATTTTTCTGAATTTAGACGATTTCAGCGATAGTCATATCTCAAGAACTAACGCACGGAATTTCATATCGTTAGAATCCTCATGAGATGCATAGATTGCCATTTAATTTTGGCAGTGTGATAGCGGATTTTGAAGTATTAACATGTATGAGATAGAAGAAAGTTTTGGGATTGGTACATCCGACTAGTTTAAATTTGTTTGCGAAAATATTTCTGTCATGAAAGATTTTGAAAATGTCGCCGTTTGAGCGATGAAACGAGCGTCGATCTAAATAAAGGTATTTTATCACTTTTACAGCATTTTTTAGCTTTGTTACAAAGACTTTGTTTGTCATTTCAGTAGCTTTGGTTGCCACCTATTGACAAAGCTATGAAATTCTTTTAAATATGTAAATTGAAAGGTGGGTCAGTCCTCCCCTATGGCTAATTCTCCCGAGTCTCCCCTATTTAAAAATTTTGCATCAACTCCGAAAATCGAAATACGCATAAAAGAAAATACCAAACAGTATATACTTCCAATTCTCTTTCCAAAACTGCAAACCATTTAAAAAGAAAAAAGAAAATTATCCCTTTGGAAAAAATTCATTCCTTGAAGTCACTTTTTGTTTTTTTTCCGCTTAATTTCTGGTAGGCTTAAAGTTACTCATATTTCGATTAAAAAAATGTACTTAATTTTATACAATAATTCTGAAATTTTAATACTATATAATAACCTTTTAGCTAATGATCGAGTATCGATTTGGTTGAGATGAAATCGGATTTAGGGGTGAAATAATTAGTTTGAAAATCAAAAACTTTTATTTCGGATTTCGATACGGAAAAAAAAAATAAATAAATAAATAAAATAAAAATATTGTTTTTAGTGTAAATAACGTACAATCAATTCAATTATATTTATAATATTAACATATAAGAAATAATAATAAATAATTACCTCGTGCCATATTTCTTATTGAGCTGGTCTTATTATCCAATTTGTTGTGTATACAGTGAATCTTTAATGACTAGACAACAGGAATTCTGCTTTTTCAGAATTTAGTGTCGCCCCCGGCATTTCCATTACTTCATTTTCTTCTGATGGACTGATGGCTTCTATTATTATGAAACAGCCATTATAAGTGAAGTGTTAGGTGAAGATGAAAGAGCAGGCGTAAAAAATTAGAACTCTGATTTTCTGGTCAGAATGGGGGGAAAAAATGGCCATAACTTTTTTTTTACGACTGCTCTTTCATCTTCACCTAACACTTCATTTATAATGGCTGTTTCATAATAATACAAGCCACCAGTCCATCAGAAGAAAATAACTCGGTTAAGCGGGACTCTACTGCAGTACAAAACATATTTCAATTTTAAGACTTAAAGCACACGTTTTATTTTATATAAAATGACGTCATTCGCATCCGCTTAAGAATTCCACATTTACGATCTACTCTTAAACATCTACAGTAAATCATGCATAGCACATCACTATCGCGAAATAATGCACAAATGCAGCAAAAAGATTACGTCATTCAAGAAAATCGAAAAAAAAAAAAAACAGCTATCTAATGATTCATAGATACTTGCAATTAAATGTAGTATATAATAGCTCCATTGTTTTAACAGAAATCATTCGTTTATATTTTTTTCAAAATAGCACGTATTTTAATTACATTTTCTTTCGATTGTTACGAGAAAATTACACCAAAAATATATACAGTAAATTCTGCCTAAGGCGGACTCTGTGTAAGCCGGAAATCTGTCTACCGCGGAAAGTTCTTCAAGTCCCGGCGAACCCATAGAATATTACATTAACTCATGCTGCATAAGGCGGAATCTGTCTAACGCGGAAACGGAAAGGATTTTAAGGTCCCACCGAAACCAAAATTTTGCATAAGGCGGAAAAAGGGATATTTTAAAAATGAAAGGCATTTCGTTTGTCAAACTTTAAAACTATTAAGTCAAGTACTCAATGTCGAGGATGTCAGTTAAATTCCGTAACACTTTGAAAAAGTTAATTCAAAAGAGCACACTGCAAATAGAGGCGTCTTAAATTAAGACACATATGTGACTGAAAAAGTTATTCAGACACTTAAGTGTCTAAATTTGAAATTTCAGACATCACAGATGTCTAAATTTAAGATACATAAGTGTCTTACTATGATCATGGCATAAATGAGCTGATTAAAATGTCTGAATAATGGTGATATGTCTGAAATTAAGACATTTAGAAATTTAGACACTTAAGTGTCTAAATGCGATACAGTTGTATCATATGTGTGATAACTGTATGTATAAATGTATTGCAATTTGTATGCCAGCACTACCAGAAATTTTTTTTCGAATGGATAAAGGATGTTTAAAATATTTTTATCCATTAGATTTGGTATTATTTTATTTAAAAAAAGTAATTTGATTAGATCATGGGACATCTGGAAAATTAAAATAGATCGGCTTACTAAAGTTTTGGGACTAAGTTACTTTTGACGCAATAAATAAATCAGTAATTGCTTTTCACAAAATATATTTATTTCCAAGGAAGGATCAACCCCCCTCCCCTCTAAATACTAAGAGATGTACCGGTAGAAAGAAATTTAGGGAGGGGCAAAATTTTGGAACAGGTGTGACTGGGGTCAACAGCGTAATCTGCTTTTCTAAAATGCAGAACATAAACATGAAATAGGCAAACTAAGAATATTTTGTCAGAACTCCTTGTGCAAGAAATTTTTAAAGATATCAACATAAAAATAAATATAACAAGTTGGAAATTGCACGTCAAACGTGGCAAATGAGGTGCGTTCGTACTATAACTAGTTTTATAAGTATTTTTTGCACTGCATATTGTACTGAATGTATATTTTACTGCATTTCATAAGCGCATATCAATTTCATTCTTTTTGAAAAGCTGTAACATCATTAAAATGCACTTGAAATAATTTTTTTCCATTGGCCGTAATGTAACGGTAAACTTTTGACTGTACTAATTAAAGTATACATCCGATTTTCATAAAATTTGAAATGACTCGACAGAATTATGCAATAATTATATATTTTAAATTTCAAACAAATCGGTTGGGTAGTTTTTGCGCTGTTATAGACGGACAGACAGATGGACTGGACGACGACTATAGGTACTACGTATTTATATAATTAAGAACGCATCTAAAAATTTAACAATTAAGAGATAGTAATCGTTCAAAAATAAGTTTCAAACGACAGTTTTGAAAATAGAGAACTTTTTTTCTCAATGGACTCTTCCCCCTCCCCCCCCCCCCCCCCCCCACACACACACAAACACCGTTTGAGATAAATTTGAAATATATGAACATAAAAAGAAGAAAAGAATTAAAATTGTCTTCTACGAAATGTTCAAAGGAGGGTGGGTTTCTCTGAAGTAAAATTCTTAGTAACATTTTCCCTTAACGTAAAATTATTCGATAGCCATTTGTAAGAAAAGAAATATCATTCATTTTTAATTATCAGACATAAAGAAAACGTAATTGATTCAATTTCATCATACTGGGAGGGAAAATATTTCTTCAGTTCTTCCTTATAAACCACCAGAGGGACTCTCAGTTGCGCATGCGTCATGCGTTTTAGATGTGTTTCGTTCTAATGTACGTTGTAATTCAATTTCAAACTGAAAGTTTATTTTGACTTTATTCATATTTTGTGGATTGTGAAGTTCTGTGGATTAATTCGTATCGACTTAGGGTTTATTCGTAATCATTTTATGAATAATACAGTGTTATTAGTCTTCTGTTCGTCAAATCTGTTAAATAGAAACTTTTGTCTGGCAGATTCTATTTTAAGAGTGAAAATATTTCACCCTTTTAATATAGTTAGCCGGATGTATACAGGAATTTTCGTTTTAAAAGATCCAAGTATTTCTCCCTCACGGATCATTAACCTAGCCACCAGTTGAAATTGACGCCCCCTGTGCGGGTATAATTTTGGATACCTTACACCTTTTTCCAGGTAAGTGGGACCTAGACCATGTATTGCAAACTCTCCGTAAATGTTTTCTCTTTAAATGGAACCCTTACACAAGTCTCTAGCTTTATTAGTTTCTGAGTTATACCAACATTTGTTTAAAGCATTTTGTCTGTTGAATTTCAATGTTAAAATTTTATCTTGCTAATAATTAAGTTTCTGTTCTTAAAAACATCTGCAATCATGTTTCTATATTATTTTCTAACCAATGTTATCCTTAAAATCAGTTTTAATGAGTCTACAGGATGTTTTTTGCAGTTATTGAATTTATTGACTTACGCAATACTAAGCCTTCTTCTCGAACAGCATTTGTTAATGTTTACTTTGATTTCA
Organism: Maratus speciosus; assembly: GCA_963932465.1. NCBI lineage: Eukaryota > Metazoa > Arthropoda > Arachnida > Araneae > Salticidae > Maratus > Maratus speciosus. The sequence continues at coordinate 444,614,712 of OZ010789.1, forward strand.
TTCGATTTCTATATTTTTCAAAGGTTTATTATGTGATATGTACTGGAATGCAGATGTCTTTATAGCAACCATCCCAATTTAATAACTGTTTTTAATTATTATATTATGTATGCTTAATTATAAGTATTTAAAATTATACAGTTTGAACATCCATTCAACGCCGTTATTCAACCATATCATTCAATTTTTCCTATAGTAAGCAAAACCCGTCGATGATTCATCTGGCATCGCTACACTGGAAGGAGAAAAAAATATATATAATGTCAATAACACTCTAATGATTTAGAGAATGATTACACTTTATCTCTTTAGCTATTTTATTAAGCTTTACTGATTATGTGCAGATTTAAGACAAAGTTTCAAACTGGAAATAAATTTTTCTTTATCTTATTAAAATATAATATTTATTTATTGATAGTTAAATAGCTCTTGTGATTATCATCTGATCTATATTTTTAAAAAATTGCCCATGTGTAAATATAAATTTTAAAGAAGACTTAATTTTTAAGAGGGCACAGGACCTTTTAACCTTTCAAAAAATCAGTTTTCTGTTTCTGTTTTATTCCGAATGTTTTAAAATTTTTCAACAATATGCAAAAAACCCCATTCAAAATTGAGTTATAATCATTTATAGACGGAGAGTTGAAGATCCGTTAGATATCGAAACTTTAAAAAGCGTTTTCTCATATTAGCAAGTTTGAAGTTTGTGCTTTTGTTGTTTCTTTCAAACTATGTAAGCGCAGCTTTTAAAAAAATAAACAAATATGCGTTTCTTTATAGTCTACATGCTAAAAAACCCAAACATATTTTGTTTATTTATTTGTTTGAACTTGAAAAACCTGAAATATTTTACTTTTTTTAATTTATTTTGTGCTGAAATTGAATTTTAAACCAAATTTTTTGCGTATATTTTTTATTTAATGTGTATATTAGGTGTGTTATGATTCTATTTTGTTCAAAAATTGTTTTCTATATGCATAATTTAGAATTTTATCATGCGCGCAGCACTTAGATTTTAATTCACGCATTAGTGATATGACGGCTTACATTTAAAATTTAGATATTAATTTTGTATATACAATATTTATTTTTCTGGATAATATTATAGTTATGAATATATATTTGAGGCAGAAAGGGGGAAAAAAAGATCTTAATTGCATATTATTTGCGTTTTGGTACCTTGAAAAATGCTTTGTTTTTTATCGTTTCGAGATATTCAAAGATCGTGCATCCTATAATATGATTTTTTTGTGTGTGTGTGTGTGTGTGTTGGGAGGGGGGGGGGGGATATTTGTCATGCAATTTTCGTAAAGCAAATTTTTCGCAATTGTGATGCAATTTTCGTAATTTTTTTTTAAAAAATCTTTCGACATTGCACTGATTATAATGATATTTTGAACTTTTAGAGTAGGACATGATTAGAAGCAAAAAATATATATATTTATCGAAATACTGTAAAAGTTCTCAACAGCGGACACCTGGGGCCTGCGGAATTTGTTCGATAATCAAAGGTGTCTGCTTTTGTGAAGTAAAAATAAACAAATGTCTGGGTTGTGGATTAAAAAAGGTTGTCGCTCAATAAAGGTGTCCGATATTAGGGAATGTTCATTAACCTTCATAACGGACACTCCCGAATACCGGACACCTCTATTTAGCGAACTTATAATGCAGGGTTGGACTTTTTGTAGATGAAGCACTTGATTAAATAATGGGAAAACTGGGCAGTATCCTCTCACTACGGTTTTAGGGGCCCCAAATTAAACATGCAATTTTTGTAAAGCTTTTATTTTAAATTTGTTTCGACATTGTATTGATTATAATCAATATTTTGAACTTTTAAAGTAGAATAAGATTATAAACTAAATAAATTTTAAAAAAAGTCTAAATTCAGTAAAACCTCTCAATCAAGGGCACCTCGGCAACGAATGGCGGACAAATTCCGTAGTAGCCCCCTATTGAGAGGTTTTATTGTATTTAGATAAAAAAAATTTGTTTTTAATCTTATTCTACTATAGAAGTTCAAAATATTGATTATAATCAGTACAATGTCGATAAAAGATTTAAATTATCAGCTTTACGAAAATGGCATACCAATTTTGAGAGCCCATAAAATGAGGCTGTATGGGGGTAAAGGGGCAGGACCATGGTCAAATATTTTTCCAGGATTCATTGTGGTCAAACATGGCTGCGTATCATGCTTGCAAAATGAAACGGCTGCGATTCAGACGTTTGAAGTGTCTGAAATTCAGACGCAAGAAGTGACTGAAAAAATTCAGACATTTTAAAATGTCTGAAAATTGAACACTCCGTTTCAGTCACTTAAGTGTCTGAATTTCAGACATTTCAATTTAGAGTGCAGAAACTGTTTAAATTTTAAGGAATTCTTGCTTATGACATTTTTTCCTATACAAAATTGCATTTAAATGTTATTATTTCTAGTAGAATGCAAATTTATGAAAATACATATTTTCGAAAGTACAATATATTATATTTTAAGGTTGTACTCAAATTCAAAATTTTAGCATTCTGTCTCATTCTCGAAGTTTATTACTTTTTGCGTGTGTAAACCTCCAATTCGCATGTATTACAGCAGTACTAAGAAATTGAATAGCTTGTCTAATTTACCTATAAAGACAAAGGATCTGTCAGAACTTCAGTTTTCAATCGATTTTCGAGTCAGGAACATCAATAAAAAATAATCAAAAAGATTTTTTTTTTTTTTTTTTTTTTTTTTTTTTGAGGGCGAGGTGGGAGCTTTTTTGCATAAGCCGGAATATTGTCTACCACGGAAAATTTTCTCAGTCCCAATCGATTCCGCCTTAGACAGAGTTTACTGTAATTACTATTTTAAAACTATTTTTCCTTTACTTTCTACAGAAATGAAGTCCTTCCGTTGCCAATATTAAACAAATGGCTCCAAAAAATACAAAAAAATTAGTATTTCAAAAATAAATGGAGATACAGTTTTCAAACAAAAGGCATTTAAAAGAACTTCTTTTCCCAATACGACGGTATAAAAATTAAAAATGTGCGAAGTGCGATGCTTAGAAGTTTAAAAAATTGCTAAAGAGTATTTAATCGTAATGCTTTGTTTTACGGCTAGCGTCTGTAAGGTAACGTTATTTTTTGGACACAAAATAAGCTGGGAGAAAGAAATAGCATACCGTACCGGAGGCTAAAAAAGAACAATAGTTACGCGTAAAATCCTGATTTTTACAAGTAAATACAGTATTCTAGCGCAAAAACTGCACAATATATATGAAAGATATTTATAACTCAGAAATTTAGTCCAGAAATTATTTCCCCTTAAAACGTTATAATCAGTTCGAATTTCAAAAAAAAAAAAAAAAAAATCACATATATTCCACCAAACATAAAGAAAAAAAAGTGGAAAGCAAAAAATGGAAGTAAAAAAAAAAAAAAAAAAAAAAAAAAAAAAACAGAAAAAACACTGTTTTCTACAGCTTTGGATGACAAGAAGTGAATTTTTTTAAAGGTTGGCCTTCTCTTGGCAGCAATTTGGAGCACTTTACTGCTAAATATCTGTTTTTCTCTTAAACTAATTTTTCACACAATCAGTGGACACGCATTTTATATAACATAAACAAACTTTAAACATTTGGACATTTATAGGTTATAAAATTTATTACATTTTTTTTAAATGTAACATTTTGTAACAAAAGGTGAAATCATGTTACTAAAAAGAGAAATCTTTTTATCAGCACTTTTACAAAAAAAAAAAAAAAAAAAAAAATTAATACTATTTTGCGATTTTTTTTTTTCATTTAACAATTTTTATAGCCTGAATTTTGAATACAAAAATTGCTACATCTGAATAATTGTTTACGTTAATGTCCAAGATATCCAGAACAACATTTACATAATAATAATAATTTGATTTTTAGATAATAATTTAATTAAATCTTATTTAACAAGTCGGTAATTGGAACTCTTTTTGAAAAATATTTACAAGAATAATTAGATTAATTTTGCAAAAAATACTGTTATGGAAATCTCACAATTCTTATAAGAACAGTGTAAATAAATGTATATTGTGATCGTATCTGTAAAGGAGAAGTGTTTTGTGGTTGCGAATTTTTCGTGTAAATTTTTTAATACGATTAAAGTTACACCTAGGAAAACTAGGGGATCATACCCGGGGTTCCCGGGTTACAGAATATAGGTGAAAACATTTATTATTATTATTATTTTTTATATTAAAAAAGCATTTTTCATATGAAAAATACGAATTATACAATCAAATAAATTTTTGAAATTTATCAAAAACGATATTTTCTCATAAGCCGCATGCTAAGAGTTATTCGACCAAGAGTTTGCTACTTACGGCATCCTTTTATATTCCGATAATTTTAGAGCTTACACATGTCTGTTAAATTTGTGTTTTATTTATATTATTTTATTTATTTATTCATACGAAGTTTTTTAATGGATATTAGCCGTAAGAAAATGATGAGCTCTTTATTTTGTTTTAAGGGCGAACGGATTAATCTTTCGTAATCGAGCTGCTAGCGATATTGATAAATTAAAAAAATATTTCATGCTTTAAAATTGATTTTAAAACCATAGACAATCAGTAAACTGAGATGAACTTTGCAAACAAATTCCATTTGAAAAAAATTCCTATTTGGTGATCTAAAAATTTAAATTGTACGATTACAAATATGTTAGATTTGTGTTTTTTTAATATTATTCTTTTATTTGTTTATAAAAGAAGTATTAATTTCGTTAATTTGTCTTTCACAAATATGTTAGGTTGGGGTTTTTTTTTTAATATTATTCTTTTATTTGTTTATAAAGGAAGTATTAATTTCGTTATGCAAAAATAGTCAGAAACAAATGCTGAACAATGCTTGTTGTTTTATGTGTAAAATATTTATCATTATTATGTAATGAAACCGGCACAGGATAAGATAAAGTTTAAAAAAAATCATGCTTAAAAATTATTTAAAATAATAGGATACATCAGTCAATTAAGATACAGTTTTTAAACAAATTGCATTTGAAAGTAAATTTTTTTCCGATGCGACGAAAATTGAAAGTGTACGATGGTCAGAAGATTAAAAAATTGCAGTAGCGAAAATTTCAAGACCGAAATTTGATCGTTAAGTATTGCCATTCGAAAAATGACGTCAGCGTTACGCACAGATGCGTCTGTTCTTTATAATATAGATACGTAATCAATAAAATAATAATAAAGATCAGTTATTACGATGTGGTAATCAATTGAGGCTCTCATGCTTGGTATTCCGGAAGGAAAAACAGCAATTTTCACATTTTCAAAATTTGCATACGCACTTCTCATATCCATATTCATCATTGTTTTTAAATTTGTGTTTTGTTTGATCATTTTAAAATCATTTTAACTCAAAACTTGTCACAATTGTCAGCTATATCTTTTATGTGAACAGACGCACTCTTTAGTTGAGATTCTAATCTCAATTCCGGAGAGTAAAAATTTCCGTAACTTGTGTTTCTGAGACGCATTAGTGTTAAAATGTTTAGTTTTATCTAAGAAAATGATCGTTTTCTTTTAAATATGACTTCATTTTCGTTAAATAAGCATTTCACCTAGTGTCTGAAACTTAGTATTAGTACACATGTAGAAGGAAAAACAATACAGAAAATTTATGAAGAACAATGCGCGTTTTCAAAAGCAGTATGTCATTTGCCGTTATTATTCCCCTAATATAATATTATGCTTCTAATGGAATTTTGCGCCTCTAAACACTGTAAAACAATTTTTATCAACAATTTTGAATTTTCATCAGAAAACAGTAAGAATAAAGATAAAAATACCTCATTATTTCTCTCTTGTCTGTAATAATGAAAGCTGTCTAATTTTCACCATTTTGAAGAAATTTCATAAAATGCTTTTAAAATTAAAATATAAAAGTGGGGATATTTTTAAAAACAAAACAGATAGTGCGATCTACAAATAAACAGCTTTCAGTTAAAAAAAAAAAAAATGTTAGTCAAATTGGTTCAGCAGAAAGATCAGGGCAGATGACTAAAAAACACACTTGTGTTTTAAGTATATAGATTATATAAAATTATGAAAACATAATTATGATAACATTGTTATTTTGATGTTGTTTGTTGATGAATTATGTTATTTTGATAAAATTATAGTAGAATATCCTAAAGAATAGCATTAAAATTTTGTTATTCGAGAGAATTTTGTACAAAAATTCAGGAGCAGGATATTATTTTAAATCTCTAATTATTTGTTTGCTTGTCTAACTCGGCGAAGCAAATCCATCCAGGAGAGAATAATCAATTTCTGTATTATAAATCGCTATTATTTGCATGTCACCTCTCTTTTATAAAGATACTCGAAATTTTTGTAAAACATTGCGTTTTATCAGTGTGTGATTTCGATTACATTATTTTAAAAAATGAAACATTTTCACCTGTGAAGAATTTCAAAGCAGCTAGGTTGTGAAAATGACGCATTTCTACAAAACATAATTCAGTTTTAAGAATTAAAATACACGCATTTTTATTAAATGACGTCATTTGCATCCGCTAAAGCAATCTACTTTTACAATCCAGTTTTAAACTTCGTCTATAGAAAAGTATGCATATGACGTCATTATCGCGGAATAACAGACAATATTCTTGACATAGCCCGTATTTTAATTTCCACTTTTTTTTCAGGTTTTATGAGAAAAAATGGCAACAAAATGATCCAGCAATCTCCTATTTTTGGCTATTTTCCGTTTACTTTCAATAGAAATGGGATACTTTTGTTGCCACTTTAGAAAAATGGTATTAAAAACTACAAAAAAATTAATATCTCAAAAATAAATTGAGATACAGATTTCAAACAAATTGCATTTAAAAGTGCATTTTTTTCCTCATACGACGGTGTAAAAATTTAAAATGTGCGATGTTTAGAAGTTTAAAAATTTGCAATAGAGAAAATTGCAAAACCGAAATTTTATTTTTCAAATTTCAAAGTGTTGCCATTCGCAAAATGACGTATGCGTTACGCACAGATATGTTTGTCCTTTATAATATAGATAGTTGAGAAAATAACCACATGAAATATATTTAGCTTCGACAGTTTCACTGTGCTTTCTAAATATGATTGACCAAATCATTTTGTATGTAAAGTGCAATCTGCTTTTATTAAAAGACTATTTAAATAATAAATTTTGCATTGTATTTTATTTAATGGCACTTAAAAGTACCATTAGGATATAAAGGGTTAAAAATATAAATTCCGAGAAAATCGGGTTAAAGATTTAAAATCATATAAATTTGCGGTTCATTTAAGGTTATTGCCATGGACCAAACAACGGCGGGCAGGTCAGCTCTTACTCTATAAAATAGTGTATGTTTAAATATTGAGTATAAACGTTGATTTTATTTTTCAGCTGGATGTCTTTGTTTACCATTCTTTATGCTTTTGTTAACACACCGAGGACTGAAGTTGGCCGACTTTTCATATGCATTTTCTATGCTTTCCCTTTTTTCGTTAATAGTTTCTTATATCTGTGGTATTATTGTTGACAAGTTAGGCAACGCAAAGATCGTACTATTGTGTCTCATGTTATTAGTGATATCTGTTGTCATTGGTTTGTTGCTATCTCCAAATGTGAGAGACAAGTCATGTTTAGAAAGTGATGCAAATATGACATGTTTTAACGTGTTTAATAATACGTCAGATTTAGAGAGCTGCAAATATGCTTGTTCTGTAAATAATACAGGTTATTTCATATCCCAAGCTGTAACTAACAACAAAACTGCTTTCAGCTCAACTTCAAATGACACTGCCTATTTGCTCAGTAAGGATATATTCGAAAACGCGTTCTATTCTAACAGTACGGTTATATTTTGCAATGAAATATTCTCTCGTTTCAACCAGTCTGCCAGAAACTGTTCAAGTACATCTAAAATTGAATTAAAAATACTATATTCTGGTCTAACTTTATGTTTCTTTAGCTTTTACAGTACAGCTTATCGTTTTTTAGATTTAGCAGCTTTAACTTTAGCAAAACAACAAAGTTCAACTTTTGGAAATGAGTGTATCTTTGGAATAATTGGCACACTTGTGGGAACACTTTTGTTAAATTTTGTATTAAATATTGATGAATCGGGAACCAGAGGAGATTATGATAATGTATATTGGCTAGCAGTTGTATTGTGTGTATTAGCAGTAATATCAGCCTTTAATATAAGAGAGATAAGATTACACCCTGGTGTAAATTTGACTAAAAAAACTTTAAAATTCTTTACAGATATAAGAATAATATTTCTCATTCTTGTAGCATTTGTTGCGGGTACTGCTTATACTTTTAGTTTCATGTACAACCTATGGTTTTTAGACAGTTTGAAGGCTTCGAAAAGAATTATTGGTATTTTTGAAATTATGTATCCCCTGTTTGGATTGCCAATGTATGTAACATCTCATTGGTGGTTAAGGAAGTTCGGAAGGAAGAATATTATGATTATTGGTTTGTTAAGTTACGCTATTGAGGGAACCAGTTATTCATTCCTTTATTATCCATGGCTGTCCCTTGTTATTCAAATCACATGCGCGTTCTCTTTTCATCTGTTTTGGATCGCAACAGTAATAGAATGTGGTGAAATAGCTCCAAAGGGTTTCGCAGCAACAGTCATTGCAGTAGTGGGAGCGGTTCACTTTGGAATTGGTAAGTTTGTTTTCATAATCAAAATTTTATATTAGCATAATATGGATAGCATTTTAAACAATGTTGTTTGTTGGTCTTTTTTTACATGCTTTCTTTTAGCTTACAATTAATTATGTTTGTGTGTGGCAGTCAAATCTTGTGTCTCATTTTTCACCCACTTCCTGTTGACACAGAGCTTTAAAATTTGGAATTGTATTCCTGGGGGCAATACATGAATTGGACATTGATTTTTTAAAATTCGATCCCTACGGGGACAACGGGGGCAAATTTTCTTAATGGTTACGCTTGATTTCATATGGAGAATTCAGCATCAGCTTCAACAATGAGTATTTGTTGAAAAGTACTAAAGAAAAAGTTACCACAATAGCGCTAAATTTTAGCCAAATTTGGCGACAAAAATAAGTTGCCAGAAATGAAGTCACGTTGGCGATAGCTGGCAAATTTGGAAAAAATCCCATTTAAATCCATTAATCTTCCATAATCGAGCTCATCACAATTTAATTTAAACTCCGTGCATTTAAAGGTTTTTTTTTTTTTTTTCAAGACTTTTTTTCTACTTTTTAGTGCATTTAAGAAACACATTTTCTACATTTTTGTGACTTTTAATGAAAGCATGTAAAAAAAAATTACATTTATATTTATATTCTTTTTTTTACGGGCATCAGAGAATCTAAATTTCCTTTGAATGTTAATGCCGTTTTTCAGAAGAAAGAAAGAAAGAAAAAAGAAAAAGAAAAAAATTCGTGTCAGAAAAATGTGTTAATCTTTCAGATAATGTTTGAATGATATAATTAAGCATCTATGTTCTGTAAGTCTGAGGAACGTTTTCAGAGACGAATCAGCACAGCATAGTGTAATAAATAGTATAAATTATGAATATATATAAATGGATGATGCAAAAATTATGCATTGAAATATGCAAAATGCGTATATATTGCATCAAATGATACAACGCTTGAATAAATACATTCATAATGAACAGTTATTCATTTGAGGTTTCATCATTTGAAAATTGTTATTTATATATACATAAGGTGTCCATAAGGTCCTTTATGTATAAAAAAATTTATTTTATAAACTCAACTTCGTATATCGCAGTGTGGTTTACACCATAAGATTAAAATGGTAAAAGTAAAAATCTTCAAGGAATTCTGTCTATCCACATTTCAAAAGCTCATACAAAATATAACATGTTTTGCAATTGCTCGCATTACACCATAAGTCTTAGAATGCTCGAAATGACTGTAGTAAAACATAATTATTAAAATTTCTGACTTATTCTTTTTCTTTTGCCACAAAATATTCGCTTTTTTGAAAAGTTTTATGACAAAAAATTCACACCGATATAACATATTTTTTATGACGAAACTAGAGGTTTCTGTTCCGAGTTACACTTGTTGACCCTTATCTTGAGCTTTTTTAAAAAGATTACCGTGTTATGAAAGACGGAATGATATTATCACGGCCAGTGGAATTCTTCTCAAATCGAGTTGCAATTCATTTTCCACTGACTGTGTAATTTTTGTTTCCCAAGGCCGCATCCACCGCTGTCGCGACAGCTGATAGCTGTTTTGGGGATTGATTAAGTAAAAATATTTACACATTAGAAAATCGCCTTGTGTTCAGTTGCTTCACTCGTAGCTGATAGACACTACACTAAATGTCTCCTCCTCTTTAATCACTGTATGAAATATTTAAGGTAAAAATGTCAGTGTCGCTCGGACTTTTATAACGTCTATAGCAGAAAATATTTTTTTAGACGCTATAAGAAAATCGTTTTAAATATGACGTTTTTCATTTTAAATATGACGTAATTTTAATCAGTAAATGTTTTTAGCCCATTGCAACATTATTAATTTAAATATTTTTTAAAATTTTTAATACTCACTTGTAAATAATTTTTTCAATTGAAAAGTGTTTGAAAATATTATATTGGCTTTTTAAAATCTAGCAACAGTATGTAAAAACAGCTATTTCTAAATATGAACTAAATTTCTATTAAGATAATGAAATTTTTAAATAAAAAATTAAACAAAAATTCACCCCCCCCCCCCAAAAAAAAAAAAATATATATATAAATGAAAAATGATTGGATACTGCTCACCTAAATATAGCCACGTATATACCTGCTAAAGAAGGTTAAATTTTTAGGAATAGGTTTGATTCTATAAAACTAATGTATCTTGACCGATTTCAACATTAAATATCACTTAAAACAATTCTTAGATTTTAAAACTGCCTGTGTCAACGCGTTTATCTACATTTCTTTATAAACTGCCATGTTTCAGGTTTTTATAATCCAATAGTTTTTGCAGCATAAAAAGGGAAAAATTATTTATTTTTTTAGAATAGAGAGCTTTTGATATGTGAACGTGCTTTTCAAGTGAGCTAAAATAATCGTAAAAATACGGTAATTGTACTGACAACAGTTTGTTAAGTAGGTTTTTAAATTTTTCAACACATTCTATTCGATGAAAGTGTTATTGTGAATGTCTTACTGAAGTGAGAATATGGGTTTGTCACATCCATTAACGATAACGATTGTAAAAGTCTCATCAATGAGTCATTTTGACTAAATAATCAAATTACGTAGAAAATACAGAAAGAAAATTTTCATTTTTAGCGGCTTTTTTTTTTACAGTGTAGCATACAACACCTAAGCAAACCCAGCACATACAGTTTCAGTGTAATACTGGACTAGAAACTAATGTTTCTTAATTAAATCTGAGTATGATAATTTATTTTACTTGTAAGAGAAAAAAAGTTCCTAAACTTCGGATAGTTATTCAAAATTCTATCAAGAGTACACATATTTAAATTCTTAAATTCGATTAAGCCTTCTCATGCTTGGAATGAATTGTTTTATTGACATTAAATTAATATATTTTCAAGATACATAGATTGCAATAATTATGTTTTATCATAAATAATTCGAATGAGGTTTATGTGTATAAATACTTCATTCCACAGGACGAAGTTTCAGCGTACCAGTTGGAGGATATTTAATTAGCACTTATGGAGCAAGAGTCACTTATAGAATATTGGCGGGGTTCTGCTTAGTAACGGCCATTTTGTTTTCGATGTTTCTTTATTTGAAGTCTTTGTTTTCTTCGAGGGGCGGTGAAAATCGAAGTAAATAAAGATTTTATATATATATATACATTTACTTCTTTTCAATTACTACAAATAATATATCTTAAGGATCTACTAAATAAATTACTATATTTAACTACTGCATGTAGAACTTATGTTAATGATTATATATGTCAATACCTAAATTTATTGTCGCCAGTATGACATGCAAAATAAATTATATATATAGCTATTTAAATATTTGTATGGCTATATGGCGTCATGTTGACCAGATTGAAGCAAGTAAGATCGCTTGTGAAAGGATTTTATTAGAAAAAGTGACTGAAATTCTTATTTTTGTGAAAAGATAACTATGAAACTTTACACTTGGGCTCAGTTTAGACCAATGTATACCAGTCAACCTACCAGTATTCTACCTTCGATTAACCCAGCCGTCAAAGTATTGTGAAGCAGCTATGTGTTAGAGGGTGATGTCTACTTACAGCGACACTTAGTGGAAAATTGCAGAATAAGTGTTTCTGTCTGGAAACCTGTACGAGATACAAGAATCAAGTCAATTACAAAATTGTAGAGCGTTCTCTATTTAGTTCGAAATGATACCTTACATGTAAAAATAGCTTTAGTAGGAACAGAGCAATGTAAATGTTTTAAATTCAATCATCAGCTTAAATACGCCACAAATTGCATTCAGAAGTGGGGTATAAGGCAAAAACACATTTATTACTAAAACTAACACATGTACGCAAAAATAAAGCGTATTATAATAAGATATTCAAGTTAATCATGCTAAACGTGTCTCCTATCGGAGAATGTGCAGAATGCACGATGCACTGCTGCCGACAATTTTAACATAACTAATTTTTCCATAGCGCTTCGGCATTCAAAGTTCAGAAAATCATTGTTTTATTGTTTAATGTTTATTTGAAAGACTTTAAGCGTAGCTATGTATCTAAACACATGTTAGTATACGCATCTTTGAGTCGATGGTGAACACATTTAGCACGGGGTTCGTACGGGTCCTCAAATTTCCAGGCTAAGAAATTCTTCAGTACCAGTATTTTCATATAGGAAATCTCTCCTTAAATAAGGCGAAATTTCGGGCGTTTGAACTAGATTTATTTTTCTATAAAATAATACTGATATTTCGCCTTGAAAATAACGTACGGTACCCGTGCGGAGCCTGCAGCACCTTATACTTGATTTTCCTATTAAAATGATCTATACCATGCTACATGTGTTACTACATGTGCATTTGTCTTATAATACCACACTTATGCGTGCAATTTGTTGCGTACAATTGTATTGTGGTTTGGCGACTTATATAATTTGGCGAAAATGGTCGACGGGATAACTAACAAGTACCCAAATTTCACTTGAAATACTAAAAAGAAAAAAAATTAAGAATAAATGATGCCACAAATCAAAATTGTTTATTTAAACATCACATAAGTGTTTCAAATTTTCACACGCAAAATATAAAAGTTGCTTTTGGCGATTAAAAAATGCTATTGGGTAGGTTATCGTAAAATCTAAAATCCTAAGATATTATGGCCTTTTTCCTTTGAAATAGAAAAAAAAAAAAAACAGATTTCTTTTCCTGTTTGATTAAATTTAAATATGTTTTTTTGCACTTTAATATTAGTGATATAGTATATATAGGTGGTATAGGTGGTATAGTATATATGGTGATATAGTATAAAACATTTACACTTCAAGGTTTCTAATAAAATATTTTTTACACGTAAGACATCATTTCATACTAAATTGAAGATGAAACTCTCTAATTGACATTTATCTTGTATTTTGTACCGTATTCGAGCTAGGAAAACTAACTCATGGCAGCACGCCGCTAATCGCTTGAGAGCGTAGGAGGTCTGTGGGTCGACACCTGCTGGCTCCATTGCACACTCTCTGTGGATATCCCGGCTGTAATTGTCTGTTGTTAAATTCCTTGCACTATATCGTCTTTGTATATTGACGAAATTGTTACGTCAAAAAAGTGTAATTATCTCTGTGTATAAAATAAAGGATCTTTCGAGGCGACAGCCATTGTAGCTATACGCCCCAAAGCAACCTCCACTTCGGTTGGCTTCAAATGTCAAATGTAAAAAAATAAACGGTCAAGTGTGAGCATTATTCGCGCTCAGAGGGTTCCGCACAATAAATATATGAATTATTAACTGTATTATTAAAAACATCTTTACTAAAAGGAAAATAAGACTTTCTAAAAAACTATACAACGTAGGGTTTGGTATAACTGCATATATGTTATAGTTAAAGCAAGAATTAAGGGTAAACCTAGGTTTAACCGGTTAAAGTGCGGGATTACCCAGGCCTTGCGGATAAAGCCCGAAATGTTCCCAGCGCTTCCATCTTTAACTGTTTAAAGCTAGGTCTAACCAATCTTGGTCGGTTAAAGCCCGAAATTATTATAAAACATCTTTGTAGAAACATATTAAAACCTTGTAATAAGAAAACTCGAGATTTCCTCGGGGATGCATTTTTCCGTTTAATTAACCCTCCTTCATTATTCCACCGAGTTATTTTTTACTGTAAATTTTGCCTGGCATTTTCCTGATTAAATTATTCAAAAATTTCTGTTTTAGAAAACTGGTGATAAAAGATTAAAAATTCTGTAAAAGACGATCTTTCTGACAATGATTAAAATCTTCATTTCTCAACCACTTTCAGAAAAAATCATGGAGTCATTTAATATTTTAAAGTACGTGCCTATATCAGAGTAAACACTGAACAATTCATTTCTAATTTACGGAAGTATGAACGCTTCGCGTTCATAAAAAAATAATATATATCGCTGAATACAGCAACCTAGTTCTTTAGCAATCAGAAAAACGCAGAAAACTCGTTAAAGCGGCAATCACTAAGCGTCGTATGAACGCTTATGTGTTCAGTAACCGAAAAAACATCACTGGATTCAGCAGTTCTCGCTGTGTAGCAATCTCAAAATGTACAAAATTCGTAAAGCCAGCATATATCAAAACGCACAAAATTCCAGTGATTGACACACTCTGTTCCAGTAATGGACACCCCACAAAAAATAATAGATATAATTGATTTTATAACTGTATTTGACATCGAAATTTAATAATTTCGGACTTTAACCGTCCAAGATTGGTTAGACCTAGCTTTAACCGGTTAAAGATGGAGGCGTTGGGAACTCTTCGGGCTTTATCCCTAAGGCCTGTCTAATCCCGCACTTCAACCGGTTAAACCTAGGTTTATCCTTGATTCTTGCTTTAGCCGTAACATATATACTAAAAAATATGAATGGGTATAAAGTAAAAGTTCAAAGAGATATGAAGCCTAAATAATATCAAATATTGCTATTCTCTATAACTTTTATTTAAATCTTATCCTAATCTGTTCATGGTGAACTTAATTTGGTACTGACAATAAAAGTAGTGTATATTTAAACTTCATTTGGCATTTCATAAAACTAAATTCAGCGTCGTAATAATCTTTTATTTTTACAGTGTAGCTAAAACAAAACCCTTGTTCAAAGTTTAAACTTGGCATTTTTCTAAGCGCACTTCGGAAGGAGGTTGCAAAATAGCAACGCCGCCTTGGTCTATGCCGCGTTTTTCGAGATACGTTTTTAATTAACTTTTAAAGACACGGGAGGCGCATTGAGAGATCTACTCAATGCAAACTAGCCGCGAATGCCATAGTATTTATGTGATTAATTCTAATTAAATTAGTCTGTTTTTGACAATTTATTTGACGTTTATTGCTTTTATAGTGCTACTAGACATTGTATTTCACAAATGTATCATTAAAAGTTGTTATTTAGGCTTTAAAAGACTATAGTACATAGAGTACGTCGCCTCAGTCATTTATGTATGTTCAAACCGTCCGTATCTTTAAGGGTTAATAACTCGGCTAATTACCGACGATTTTTTTCACAAATCATTATCAATAATGCTTTTATACTCCTGCTACGATAGGTACCTCCAGCGCTCCTCAACGCCTTTGCTGAATGCCCGCAAATCGAAATTTGTGTCTAACGGAAAAATGCGCTTTTCTGAAAAACTATATAACCTAGAGTAATCGCTATAATTTTCCTGCAAGTTTTAAATTAACCTCTACTACCTCTAATTTTTTCATAATTTCGGTTTTAATAGATGGGTGGGGAACACATTTTTGCACTACATTTTCGACGATATCTCTGAAAATGTGATACCTAACATTAAATGAAATGTATTTTTGAGTTCAGCGTTACGTGAGCTTTTATACGATATACAAAGAAAAGCTTTTTTTTTTTTTTCAAGTAAGCTTTTTTTTTCTCCACATTTTTCATAAAAATGTTTGTAAATGTTGTTATAATCTGTAAATATGTGGGTCAATAGTCTTTATTACTTCCCCCAATTTGTACTTTCCATGTTCCATAGTTTAAGAGTAAAATGGTTGTGACAGACAGACACAGGAGTGATCTTATAATGGTTGCGTTTTTAGGTGAGTTCGTAATTATATAAATACGTAGCACCTATAGTCGTCATTCAGTCCGTCTGTCCGTCTGTCCGTTTGTATATAACAGAGCAAAAACTACCCAACCGAATTGTCTGAAATTTTAAATATATGATTGTTGCAAAATTTTGTCGAGCCATTTCAAATTTTATGGAAATCGGATGTATAGTTTAATTACAGGGACATTCAAAAGTTTTTCTTTACATTACGGCCAATGGGAAAAAATTATTGCAAGTGCATTTTAATGATGTTACAGTCTTCCGAATGGACCGAAATTTTAAATATGTAATTGTTGCAAAATTTTATAGAGCCATTTCAGATTTTATGAAAATTGGATGTATAGTTTAATTACAGGGACAGTCAAAATTTTTCCGTTATGTTACGGGCAATGGGAAAAAAAATTATTGCAAGTGCATTTTAATGATGTTACAGATTATGCAATTATGAAGTGCAAAAAAGTATACATTCAGTACAATAGAGGTGCAAAAAATATTTATAAAACTAGTTATAAAACGAACGCACCTCATTTGCCACGTTTGACAAGCAATTTCCTACTTGTTACTTTTTAAGTACGGTACCCTAAAAACCAACTCAGCAGTTTGTCGCTAATCGACACTATAAACTGTTATATCGCTCAGCGCACTTTCATGACTATAGCTGTCAGCTTGTGAAGTTAATGGAGGTTAACAGGATTTTAGTGTGCACGATGTATATATGTGTAAGCAAATTATTTATTTATTAGCCTCCGATATGCAATTTCTTTCAAGCAGCAATTAAAGTGTCGTCACTATAAAATAACGTTACGTTACATAAGTCAGCAGTAAAACGAAGCAAATGTATCATTGTAAGGTTAAATACTAATAATCTCAACTGCAATTTTTTTAAACTTCTAAACATCGCACATTTTGAATTTTTACACCTTCGTATGGGGAAAAGAAAAAGTACTTTTAACTGCAATTTCTTTGAAAACTTCATTTCAGTTTATTTTTGAAATATTAATCTTTTTTTGTAATTTTTAATGCCATTTCTGTAATTTTGGACTTAGAAAGACCCACACGGAGGGCACTCCTCCCCTTAGGGTCTCTATCCCTGGATCTGATAATTGGCCGTCATAAACACAGCCAACAACCAACCTGTAATTTTGGAAACTGAAGTACTCCATTTCTGTAGAAAGTAATGGGAAAATAGTAGATTACTACATCTTTTTGTTGCCATTTTTTTCATAACAATTGAAAAAAAAAATTATTTTGTCTCCAATAAATAACATTACCTTGTATAAGCCAGCCGTAAAACAAAAACCGAAGTTTCATTGTGCGATTAAATACTCTACAGCATTTTTAAATACTTCTAAGCATCGCACATTTTCAATGTTTATACCGTCGTATTGGGAAAAAAAGCACTTTTTAATGCAATTTGTTTGAAAACAGCATCTCCATTTGTTTTGGAAATATTAATTTTTTTGTAGTTTTTAGCGCCTTTTGTTTCATTTTGACAACTCAAGTACTCCATTTCTGTAGAAAGTAAAGAAAAAATAATTGAAAAATCGCAATTATATCGTCTTGTTGCCATTTCCCCATAAAAACTGAAAATATATAATTAAAATAAGTGCTATTTGGGAAAAATATAAATGAATGATTTCTAATAAAACATGGAAATATTATAAACTCTATTTAATTTTAAGTATCCATATTAATATTACAAACAAATGAAGGCTTATGAGTCATTACATAGCCATTTTTTTTGTCGAGTTTACGACATCGCTTTTTGCTGGGTTTGTGTATTATTCCGAGATAGTGACGTCATATGTATACTTTTCTATAGATGTTGTTTAAGACTGGATCGTAAATGTGCAATTCGTCAGCGGATGCAAATGATGTCATTTTTTATAAAATAAACTGATGAAACTTGAATATAAGTTATATGGACCATGGGGAAATGAAATCTGCAATAAAAAAAATAAGTTCAAATTTCGACCACCAGGTGAGAAAGAGGCGCATGAAGACCAAAAATCCCAAACTGGAAACGCAATTTTTTTTAAATTACAGCATATGCTCAATGTGCATTTCATTTGCGTCAAACACATGTTCAAAGCGTATTATAGCGCGTTCAACAGTAGCGCGAAGGCTCTCTAGATCAATTGCAGCAACATGACGAGTTATGCTTATTTTCAAATTAGGCAAAGTCCGTATGCTTTCTCCATAGACACGATCTTTCAGGAATCTCCACAACCAAAAGTAACAAGGGACCACAAATCCGGAGAACGAGGAGGCCAAGTTGTCGGAAAACTTCTTGAAATTACCTGATCATCACCAAAGTGGGCATGAAACAGTGCTGTCACTGCTCAGGCTATGTGAGATGGTGCACCATCTTGCATGAATACGGTAGTCTCTAAACACTCTAGCTCTTGCATGGATGGAATGACCTGCTGCTGAAGGAGGTCGCAGTAACTGGTACCCGTAACGAATACTTTTTAGAACATTGAGAAGTGTTCTTCTAAAACAAAAGAGACCAAGAATGAAATCAGCCGTAAAGCCACACCATACAGTAATGTAATCAGGGTGAAAAGACTGTTCATGGACAATATTAGGACTTGCAGTACCCCATACGCGACAGTTCTGAGTATTCACTGCTCTGTCTAGGGTAAAATGCGCCTCGTATGACCACAAAGTGCTTCATGGCCATGCACTGTCAAATATTCTGGTCAAAAACTTCCTCGCAAACTCAGTTCGTGTGTCCGGGTGAGCAGGGTTCAGCGCTTGCACAACGTGAATCTTGTATGGATACCACTTTATAATGGATCGAAGAACCTTTCGTACTGTAGACCAAAGGAGATACAAATCACGTGAAACCGCTCGAACACTTGTTGAAGGACATTGGGAACCGGACGCTCTTTCGACCACGGCAAGAGCGACTTCTATGGCAGTTTCATTTGAAATCCGTTTCCGTCCTCTTCCTTGCAGCACACCCAACTCACCGGTTTCTTGTAATTTAGACATACTCTTTTTCAAAAATTTGACATTGGTCCTTTTCTCGCCGTGCAATTGACAAATTACTGTCGTCCTCAAAAACCAACTTCACCAGTAACGCTCGTTCCTTCTTCTCTAACGGCATGGTGCGGAATGCCTCTATGGCAGCGACTACTGGCTTTTTAAACTGCTCCAAATTTGCATAAGGTCCTTTCTCCTAGATGAAAACCGCCATCTGTCGCTCGAAGTTCGAACTAATATTTTTTATTGCATATTTCTATTCCCCATAGTCCATATAACTTATATTCCAAGTTTCATCGATATCTGTCAACCAGAGCGGACTCTACGTAGCTCTAAACAGGGTAACTTTAATTATACTATTTATATCTGGTATGTCCAGTTATGTCTAGTTTTCATTCAACTGGCAGATCCTTCGAATGTAAATGACATCATATTCTCCACGCTTTACCAAGACGGAGATTCTCTAATGGTTTGGATCTCTTTTTCCTTAGGAAAAAAGATGGGGAATTACTTTCCTCGACAGATGACAAAGCAGGCGTATGTATATTAACTTGTTAGAACCTCATTTATTGAACCCGGGGAAAAACATTACGGGTCTTAATTATATATTTTTAACAAGGCAGTGCATCAATTCATTTAGTAAAACGCGTTTTTTGAAGATAATAAGAGTCTCACACTCAATTGGCCGAGATACTGTCGAATTAGTCCCATTTAAATTTCATCAAAATTCGTTCTGTACTTTTTTAGAAATTCAACAAAAACAAAAACAAAATAAATAAACATCTTTAAAATATCTAATTTGGAACGATTTTCGTCAAGTGACGTAGCGCAATCTGTTTAACGAGAAATTCGTTATAAATCCTACCATAATGCCACAATCCTTATTCTGGCGATTGTTTTTGATTAATTTACGCTCTGGGTCTATCCAACGGACCGATCATCTGGACCGTCAAGACAAAACCTTTTTTCGTCCATGAAAACTATTTTAAACAAATCATGAGTGTGCGTTATCCATCTTTGTTTCAACTCGCGCCATTTCTCTTTGTATTTTTGTTGATAATACAATTTTTTTGGTAGGCCGACAATATCAAAATTTCAGCTTTGTCATGGTCCTCTGCATTGTCCCTGTAGTAACGTGATTGAGTTCGCACATGTTCTGAACTTTTGCTGCCGTAAATGGATCTCTCTTATTGTCCATTATTTTAACATCTCTTTTAACTTTCCTCGCCTCTTTCCTCCAAAGTATCTCCTGTTGCGTCCATATCTCTTGAGATAGCCTCACATGAAAAGTATACTTTGACCTACCGCCGCACAGTAATTTCTGGCATATCGAAAGATTGAGAAGTTTCGGAAAAACATTTGAAAGTTTGATAGAAATTCAAAATTTTCTCGTACAGAATTTTTGAATACATAATAAGACAAAAATAACTATTTAACACTTTTATACAAAGAAAACAAAATCACATTACAGCTCACATTACCCTCCACCTTCTCTCAACATTCTTTTTTTGTCTTCTTATCTGTGTGATTCAACAGGCGAAATCCCTCCCGTAACTCAATAATTAATTCGGTTGGGTGATAAACCGGATATTGCTTTATTCAGTTCTTTTGATTTAGATTATATCAAATTTCGTACGAAATTTGCCGGGAAAACGGGAGTTGAACACTTTTCATGCTTTAACATTTTTTTATGGCAAGGAGTGAAAATGAAGTAGTGATTAATTTATGAAAATAATGTAATTTTTATTGCAAAAATCTTTTTAAAGCTTTGTTTAATATTGATATTAAAAGTAAGTGCAGTGAAATTTAAATTGTACTGAAAAACATCTGATGGGCACATTTCATCGTTTATACATACATCACGGTAAAATATACAGTTTACGAACAATTCATCGCAGAACTGTAATTCAAAAGACTGTTTAAAGTTATGATAATGAACATGAACATTGTTTTCGCTAATTAGCAGACTCACAATAATTAAAAGATGTAATTTTTTATGTTTTGTATATTGGCATGTCCATGCATTAAGGTGATCCTTCAATTAAATTTTACGACCGGATAGAGGCTAAAGAGGCACAGACCTCAACAATAATACTTTTATATTGTGACAGTAATGTCAAGTTTGTTTTATCACACTTTTAAAAGATATTTATGGACGTTGTCATAGCAGACCCCACAAGGAGCAATTTCTCCAGAACCAGAAAGTGGAACTATGTCCAGCCCCCTCACATATGCTTGACCAATGGGAAGTAGGTGATGTAACATGTTTTCTTACGAAAGCTGCAATCATAAGATACATTCTTTCCCCCCTCTCTTAAAGGTGGTACGTTAAACAGAAATGTTTTTAGTAACATGATGAAAAATAAAAGCTTTTTTACTTGTGCTTAAAAAAAATGAAAGGTAACAGTTGTAGTTAAAAAATCTCAAAAATGAGAAAATTTCTCTCTCATACTAAGAAGCCTTGATGACTCCTGACATTGGATACAAGAAAAATTTGCTAAAGTGGTATTTTAATGTATTTTATGTATATCGTCTATAAATTATGCATTGTTTCATATCAATCCTCCGTCAGTAATCGGGCGAAGGTGCTTTTATTTTTGATAATGTTAATGATACAAATAGGAAATTATTGGAAATTATATAGTGAGCTCTTAAAATGCTATCTTCAATTAGCAATATGTTATATTTTCTCTTCTTAGTATTTTTTTTTTTTATTATTGTGTGTAAAATATCTTGTAGTAATGTAAAAAAATGCTTTATGTGCTTAAATATTTTCGAATCCAGATATTTAGAATCATGAGTATTAGTGATTATTTTTCTTATATTAAATAATTTAGGCAAGGAGATTGATTTCTTACCAACAATCAGTATCGCATAATTATGCTATTTTTTGATTCGCTGGACATCCTCATAAGGAAAGGATTTACTTAATTTCACACAACGCGTGTTCCTTTTTATTTTTTGGAAAACTTTATAAGGAACTTAATTATAAAAATATTATAGTTACTAATTTAAGTACGTTCTTTCCCAGAGTAGACTACGTAAAATGACCACTAATGGTCTCAAATAATTATATTTAAATCACTCATCCTGCTATTTGATTGATCGCCTGGTTTATTGTATGGTGCTACAATAAAAAAAAAAAAAAACAACCCGTAACCTATTTCAGTTTTTCTTTACACCAATGTCATTTCTTTCCAACAACATTATGTGCAAATTATAAATTATAAAATTTTAATAAAATATTATATGATACCAAAAATTAATTTTTAGTTTTAATTAATATTCCAGGTAAAGAGCCTGAAGAAATGAAAAATATGAAAGAAAATGAAGCTTGAGAGATGCTTTGTTTCATGACAATATTGAAGATTTGTAAAAGAAGATTTGTTTTTCTTACAAAATAATTACTTATACCAGCAGTGTATGTTGAAATAGCTTTGTTGTGTAATTATAATATTACATTTTTTCTTAATTTCTGTTTATTTTCTCCGTCTCTCCTTTTCTAACCGTTTTTAAATTTTATAATTAGACTTTCAACACTTCCTTAGGTAAAAAATAGTTAAAACTAAAAGCTGCAAAATCTATTACTATATTAGCTTTCATCTAATTGCAGTATAAGTAAAGATTGGATATAATGTTTTATTAATATAATATTCCGCGTTCTTTAATTTCATTGATTGATCGACAAATAATTAAAGAACAAGAAAGAAAAATCATGCTTTAAGCATAGGTTATGAAGCACTTTCCAACACTTCCTGAATGCTTTAACAAAACTTCGTTATTTAGGGAAATAAGGTAAATAAGATAACTAAGTAAATATTTTAGAAAACGCATAAAACGTTTGACAAACTGATTGCAGCAGTTACCGTCCACAGACAAATATGTATTCCAATTCTTTCGAACAGCCCTGTATATGATCTGTAGATTGATATATATATACCATATAATGGGAAAATTTAGTTTAGCAAGAAAACACATAACTGGTTGAAAATTCTCTTTCAGCAATTTATACCAATGGATAAACATACTTGAATACATTTGTACAACCCTGTAGTTTACCCAGAACCTTAGTTACTCGCCACTATTTAGCTAAAGTTTAATTCAAACTGAAACACTCTTAAAACTACAGAAATCACATGTCCAGAAATTGTCATTTATAGACGGCGATGTATCCAATTCTTTGCGTGACACTGTATATCATTTTATCTATATTCTACAAGCATTTCTTAGAAAGTAAATGCAGGTCAGAGTAAAAATGCATAACTCATTTAAAACCACCTGAAGGCAATTTGCGATCATACCCAGTAACTCTTATGAATTCTTTTGTGTAGCCCTGTATATGAATTATACCACTTATACACACCATATAGTATGCATAAAATAGTGAAACATAAAAGCGCATATCATAATTAAAAATGCTTTTCCTGAAATCATCGCTAATGGTCAGCATTTCGGATACAATATAGTATCTGAAATCTTTTGTGTCATCCTGTAAATGCTATGCACATCGTATTATACATGAAATAAGTTATAGTAAACCTCAGCGACTTATATCAATTTCATTATATATGAAATAGTTTAACATAATTCAAATACGCCTAAACAATTCTCTCCACCCCTATATCATTTTGTAACTAAATTCTTTTGTTTGTCCCTGTAAATGAATAATAACTATTCTTTGCACCGCATATTCTAGTGCACTTCATAAATGCATATCAATTTTTTTTAATGTTTGAAAGCATACAATACCATTAAAAATCATTTGAAAAGATTTTTTCCATTGGCCGTAATGTAACATAATACTTTTGACTGTCCCTGTAAATGAACTAAACATGCTACAAACCTACAAACTTCATTTGAAATAGGAAGCGTGCTATGGTAAATCAATAACATCCAGCAATTTCAGGGCAATCCAGTATATTTACGAGAGGTAGATATACAGGACAGACGGTCAGACAAACCGAAGTCATTAACACTTTTCAACTTTGTTGGAAAGTGTTAAAAACGACCATAGATTCATTATACATGTTCCTAAACTTCATTGATTGATCTACAAGTAATGAGTGAAAAACGACTGTTGATTCATTATACGTGTCTCTAATTTCACTGATTGATCTACAAGTAATGGAAGAAAAAGACTTGATTCATTATACGTGTTTCTTATTTTCTTTTTAATATTTAATAAGCTGCATTTACAATATACATACATTTAACGTCTGGATTTAAAACTTTTAAAAGACTAAATAAAATAAATAAAGTAAGACAGACTTGAATACAGTTTTAAGTAACATTTATAAAATGTTTTAAATACTAAAAACATTAAAAATACATTTAGTAGACGTTTCGCCAAGCAACCGCAATTGTTTTACAATGATTGAATTGTACTCATGAAGCCTTGCGGTTGCTTGGCGAAACGTCTACTAAATGTATTTTTAATGTTTTTAGTATTTAAAACATTTATAACTTCTATTCAAAATTGTATTCAAGTATGTCTTATTTTATTTAGTCTTTTAAAAGCTATATTTAATTTATTTTTGAGCCACACACCTGAGTAAACAATGGATGTACTCTATCTGCGAAAGATCCGAGAATATATTTGTCTGAGCGAAGCGAAGGCTAATACTCAGCGAAATATTACTGTCCGGACACTTTACTACTACGATGGATATTAACGCCATGTCCTACTAAAAAAAAAGCCTAATAAAAACCTTTCGTCAAGCATAACTCAAAAAATATTTGTCGGATTTCGTTTCTGATTGCACCAGAAGGTACCTATGAGGGTCGCCTACTGAATGCACCTACTATGAAAAATAAGTTCCAAACCATTTAAAAATTATGTAGAAAAAACTCTTAAAAAAGCACAATTTATCTGCATACGTCACAGAAATTTGGTGTGCGTCACTTTCACCGGTTGATGTTTTCGTAGACAACTGATTTGAACACATGAAGCAAATAAAAAAAAATACGCACGCAGTAATATTGAATAGATCAGTTTCAACCACGTGATCACAAACCTTGCAACAACCCGTGGCAACCAGTTTTGGTGGGCAAACAAATAATAATACAGTATTCCGTACCACAGTGACCGTTTTTAGCCTGTTGTATAAAATCTGGCATGTTGTATGACATACAATTGTGGATGATTAAAACAAAGGACATGAGTGTTTATTATCCGGGAGGTTATCTTTCTCTGGATGTCTATCTGTCTATCATACAGCATGCAATTTTCTTGTAAAGGATGATATTATTTTGCAGTAAAACCTCCATAACGGACACACCCGATTAGTGGACACCTCTATTTAGCGGGCATTTTTTCGATTACCAACCCTTAAATAACTGTACATTTTTTACTCTCAGTAGCGGACACCTCCAAATAGAGGACAAAATCTGCCCTCCCGAGGTGTTCGCTATTCAGAAGTTTTACTGGTAAAACCTCCATAGCGGACACACCCGATTAGCGGATACCTCTATTTAGCGGACATTTTTTCGATTACCAACTCTTAAATAACTGTACATGTTTGACTCTCAGTAGCGGTCACCTCTAAATAGAGGACAAATTCTGCATTCTCGGGGTGCCCGCTATTCAGAGGTTTTACTGTATATAATATTGATAATTATTTTACAGGGCTGCACAAAAGAATAAGAATATATGAAACGAATATAAACTAAATTCGGGATTGTTAGATCGCTGATGGTAATGTAATTTTAGAATGTTGTTACAGTCATCCGCAGCATGTTTTTAGAGTTTCGTTCATCTAACGAAACCCTACCTGTCTCGCTCCTTTGTCTGTCTGTTTGTCCGTCTGTCACAGAGCCCGTTCTCAGAAACTATATATGTCGGAGACTTGAAAATTTGCATACTTATAGCTGAACACCACACATCAAACGGCAAATAATAAAATTTTGAAAAAGTCTAATATTTAACCCTCTGGGCTCTAACTTGTGTATTTTAAGCAATTTTTCTAACTCAGCCCCTAATTTAATTAAGTTGGAGACATGAAATTTTGCATACTTAAAGCTGAACATCTCACATCAAACGACAAATAATAAAATTTTGAAAAAGGCTTAATATTTAACCCTTTGGGCTCTAACTTGTGTATTTAAAGCAATTTTTCTAACTCAGCCCCTAATTAAGTTCGAGACATGAAAGTTTGCATACTTATAGCTGAACACTTGCAATAACACGATAAATCATAAAATTTTGAAAAAGTCATATTTAACCTTCCGGTCTCTAACTTCTGTATTTTAAGCAATTTTTCTAACTCAGCCTCTAATTAAGTTGGAGACATGACATTTTGCATACTTATAGCTGAACACCTCACATCAAACGACAAATAATAAAATTTTGAAAAAGTCTATTATTTAACCCTCTGGGCTCTAACTTGTGTATTTTAAACAATTTTTCTAACTCAGCCCCTAATTAAGTTGGAGACATGACATTTTGCATACTTATAGCTGAACACCTCATATCAAACAGCAAATAATAAAATTTTGAAAAAGTCTAATATTTAACCCTCTGGGCTCTAACTTGTGTATTTAAAGCAATTTTTCCAACTCAGCCCCTAATTATGTTGGAAACATAAAAATTTGCATACTTATAGCTGAACACCTCACATCAAACGACAAATAATAAAATTTTGAAAAAATCTAATATTTAACCTCTAATATTTTTTCTCGCGCAATTTTTAAATTTAAACTGTTTTGCAATACTATTTTTTGTTCATTTTGCAAAATAAGTGTAATGTGATGTAATTTGTTCCATTTCAGATTTCTAACGCATGTTAATGAATTTATTTTACAATATCATTTCTCTTTTAAAATTCACATGTAAGTATAATTTTTATGGCGTAATTTCCAATAAGTGCCTGCTTTTTATACCTAATTATTTAATTCTAATTTGAAGGGTTTTTTCTGTTTATAATAGTAACGTGTAAATAATTTTTTTATTTGAAGCAAACATTATTGTTTGCGCTGTTTATACAGTTGGCAATAGTTTAAATTAATACCATTTTCTAAAATATGTAAAAAATATCTGTCAAAATGCTGAATATTTGAATTTAAAATAGAAATGAAACCTCAAAAAATTAGTCAAATTTAAAAAAGAAATATAGTCTGCACACCGGGAACTTCAAACGTATAAAGTGATCTAAACATGATTAAATTCCCATGTATTGCTTTTGCTCTTATAAATTTTTTTTAATTGAACGATTTTGTCCAAATTTAGCATTAAATATCTCTTAAAATAATTCTTCGATTTGAAAACTGTATGCATTAGTGTATTGACAAAACATTTCGCTATAATACCACCGATTTTCATATATTTGTATGCAATAGTTTTCTTAATATTAACGAAGAAAGACTTCCGGTCACAAAAAATTCAAAACCGGCGGCGGCGGCGGTGACAGAGTTAGTTACTTTTTATAGAATAGAGAGATATATAAAAATGAAAACTTGTCTATCTGTCTGTTTCTAATTCTATAAAAAAAAATCCACAATTTGGAAGCCAAAATTGTGAAGAGATACGTACATGTGTATTAAAACATGGCCGAGACAACTAAAGTAATCCGGAATCGAAATAACTTATAGTTAATTTTTAATTAATAAAAAACCACCAATTTAACAGCAATTTCTTATCAAATTTAAACATTTTTCGTTATAGCAGTTGCCAACAATTAAAAAACACAATAAAATTATTACTACAACAATTAATTTTCTACTGCAAGATTTCCACGTGAAAAATGAAAATGAAATAAATAGTTTGCCGAATTTTTAAAAAAGGTGAATATTACGTCATAACGTTTCTATTGCAGGATATTCACGTGAAATATGAAAATGAAATAAATGGTTTGACGAATTTAAATGAAAGTGAATATAACTTCACAACTTTTCTATTTCAAGGTTTCCACGTGAAAGAGGAAAATATTACGTCATATTGGAAATATAAAGGGCATGGTGGATATAGTATAACGTCATATGAGTGTCAAAAATGTATTGAAGCATGATAAAATCCCGATTAGGGAAATATTGGCGTATTTTAACATTATTGCTCCAATTATAAATTGAAATAAGTTCATTTATAGCTGTATTCTTTTGCGTCTGTTATATACATTTATACATTTTTATATAGCGTTTTCATATGATTCATTCAACAGCATTTCGACTGCTTTTTTAATGTTTGTTTTGTGTTGTATGTTAAATTTTGAAATTGATTTTTCAGAACAAACATACTTCAAATTCTGGGCAACGCCGGTACTTTAGTTTGTAACAGATAAATGGCTTTTGTATCTGTACATCTAATGCTAATATTATAAAGCGTTATAATATTATAAAGTATATAATATTATTAATGCTTGTACGTTTGTGAGGTGTTATCTCTAAAACTACATAGCCAACTTAAAAAAATGTTGGTGGCCAACTCTGCTCCGAAAAAAAGACTATTTTATGTCAGTGCAAGAACCTACATCGCTGCAGGAGCAAAAAAGTTCTAAAATTGTGATTTCTGCGATATTGATTGGGTTAGAAACTTTAAATTTGGTGCGGTAGTTACTTTTAAAATGTAAATACGCGTAATGAACGCTTTCTAAAACGTTCAATTTGACGGATAAACGTAAAAATTTCTAGAAAGGTTCTAAACTATGATTTATATGGAATACTGAAATTTTTGGGATACTGTTGGGGTTAGAAACTAGAACTTTGGCATGGTAGTAATTAATAAGATGTAAATGCTCGTTGTAGAACGAATTCTAAAAAATGGAAAGATTAAACAAAGCGGAAAAAGATCTAAAGATGATCTAAGTAACGAAGAACATGGAACTGTTAGGAATATAAACATGAAAATAGACATGGCTGTATTTATCATGACGTAAATTCTCGCAATAGAACAATTTCTAAAAATGTCGCTATATAAAACAGTGCAGAAACAAAAAACTTTCAAAAATTTTCTATTTGTCTGTTACTGCTGAGCCCAAAATCTTGAAATTTTGCTTCGGTTTAGTTTTAAAATATACAATTGTCTCTATGAAGGGTTTTTAAAAAATTTAAAATTTAAAAAAGATGAAATTAACGGAAAGCGATCTCAATTACCATTAATTTGGAATTATTAGGTACAGCAACTTTAAATATTTCATAATGCTGCATTTCCTCCGCAAAACATGCGATTTAAATGCAAAAAAACTGATAGATACCCACCTAGCATTAAATAAATTGTGTAAATATTGAATAAAGACCTGTTTGAAACAGTGAGTAGGTTGCCCGAAAGTACTTGGTAAAGTGTTCCTTCTCTAAGCTTTTCTCTCTCTCTCGCCAAGGCCACTAACAGAGGGAAGTGCCGTTTTAAATGTGATATGAATTTTTTATCCGATTCATTTTTCTAGACATGTTATCATAAGGTCATATTCTCAATTATCATTAGTAGATTTTTTTATATATTAACTTATTCTGGTGAAATTTTGTAATCGGGTTCATATTGGCCTATGTTAGCTTGCATGATTTGCTGAATAAATATGTATGGATTTGTAAATTACTTCAAATGACACTTTGACAGCTCAAAAGTTATGCAGGCGATATATTCAGATCTTGTGTCATACTTTATGTTGTAATCATTGCCGATTTCTTTTATTTAACACATGCTAAATACAGCTCAACTTGTGCAGAATATGTTTGAAAACAAAACAATACAGCGTATGTAGTGGCCAGCATACACTCATCATTTAAATCCGATCGAGCATATCTAAAACACACTCTAACGAAGCATTGCATGCCACTTTTGATGTATTCGGTACTTTGATATTATATTAGATTTTGAGAAGAGACTTCCTTAAATGTTATCGACAACCTCATTGCATCCGTGGAAAACAGATATTGTACAATATTAACTATTCCGGGGGAGCACACACCATATAAAGTATAGTCCATTCTTTTTAAACATCATATATTTGTCATTTAAAGTTACTCAAATTGGTGCGGAGCGTCTGATTATGCTCTTGACATCATTTTATAGAGTTAAAATTCCGATATAAGTAAATTAGTGTTTCATTTTCTATTTTACTTTTAATATATTGCGTACTTTCAATTTTATATCCATGCATGGCTGTCTTGAATGGTTTGATTTCCCATTTTTTTAAACAGTGTATACGAATTTATATTTAAGATTTTGTAATTCTACAATTCGTTTATTTTCATCATTTCAATTTTTCGCAGTATATGGACAATTAAAGATAACATCTCATTTTCTTTGCTTCCACATGTTATTATTAAATCTATGTTCTCAGTAATATCGCTCAGACTAATCCCTCTGAGGGAAGTCCTAGTTTATGTATAAATGAGACGTAATAGAAACATAACGTAAATGTTAAGCACTCTGTCTGCTTCTACACATGCTGCTGAAGGACATACAGTTGCGGAAAGGAAAAGGAAAAAAAATTAGGTTGTAACGAAATTTTTCCGCTAAATTCCAATTACATAATACTAATTATACTATACATAATTAACTGCAATTTTATATATAACCACCATTCCGCCAAACCTTCACAGTGTCATATGATACAAGACTAGTACCTAAAGATGTACACTTTATTAGGTGACATTCTATGGTTGACTTTTTGCAACAGAACTGGAAGTAAATAATGGTTCTAATCTAGTATCCTGATAGTTCCGTTTGAGACACCATGTAGAGGAGGTAGGGGAGGTATGATACACTTTTTTTTTTTACTAATTTTTTACAACCTTTAGAAAGCTATTTTTTAAAAAAATTTCGTGTTTTGTTATAAAGTGACCTTTTATTCATTTATTGAAAATATTGTGAATTTAAAAAATAGTCATTCAAAAAATATATCCCGATTATTTTGAATGGCTACTACTGTATGAAATCTCCCCATTACTGGGGAGGATTGATACACTAGCAAGGGAGGTTTGATACATTGTTATGTAAATTGAAAAAAAAAATGCAGACAATTCAATTTATGCGTCATACAATTTTTTATGATAAATCTTGAAATATTTAAGTAAAATTAGAAACGAAATGACATTGACATATTTTTGTTTCAGAAATGTTTTTACAAAAATATTTAAACTATTGCTATTATTTAAACAATCCTATTAACACACTTTTTAGAAAATAAATAATGAAAAAAACCCCTAGAGAAAGCGGAGGAGGGAGGGAGGAGGAAAAGGGGGGAGGAGCTGCAAAGAAAAATGAAGTGAACATTGCTGATTTGCAAACAATTTAAGATAAATTTAGCACATTTAAGATTCCTTTAGCTCTTTCAGGGTCAAAGCATTTTCAA
Source organism: Maratus speciosus (assembly GCA_963932465.1). Classification (NCBI taxonomy): domain Eukaryota; kingdom Metazoa; phylum Arthropoda; class Arachnida; order Araneae; family Salticidae; genus Maratus; species Maratus speciosus. The sequence goes on from OZ010789.1 coordinate 444,646,239, forward strand.
TGCTAAAGTGTTGAATAAATGAACGGCACTGAAATTTACCAACAGATTTAATTAGAAATAAGAAAAGTGATATATTTCACTTTCATACTAAATGGAAAATATTTTATTAAAATGCTGGTGCGAATGTGGCGTTTGGGAATTAAAATTAAGTGGTTTCATAAAAATGCCACCACCCCTGAAATGGTTAAAAGTAAAACTAATAACTCTATCATTTTGATAAGTAAAATCGGGTAGATTTAAAGTTTTTTCAATTTGCCCTTCGTAAATTATAGAAACATTTTCCCTTTCAGGCCATTTAAACTTTTTCCCTTCTTCATGACGATCAAAGCGAACTAACCACCTATCGCACTGCTTTTCTATGTAACCTACATAATGTCTATGAATAGTCTCTTTGTTCTTCCTTACCAATTTCAGTAGCTCTTCCTGTAAAACAATAATGAATATTACAGTCCTATATTAGTTTGCAAACTTAAAAAAAACTATTAAATTTCAAATACACAAGTTTATCATTTCTCCCTATTATGCCTTATTGGATTTTCAATCACTTTGTACAAATGCAGTTGCAAAATGGTAATCTACTTTCTAGTAAAACTAATCCTAACAATGTGCTTTATAAATAAAAAAAAATACAAGATATTATCTTCAGAATAATAAGAATTATGAAAGAAAATCAGTCAATGAAAAAATTTACACTGACATTCCAAAAACCTTCAAAATTAAAAGAAAAGAAAAGTTGTCAGTTCTTCACTGATTAGTCCAGCTAATGATGGCTTCAGCAAATAAAAGAAGCCTTCACATGTTTTAGAATGGCTGTTAATGCCATTTGTTGAGAAAAATTGCCAATGTATCAACCCTCCCTATATATCAAACTTCTCCTACCTTAATGATAACGATATTTTTTTACAAATTTGACAACACAGTGTTATAAAGCAAGTCTCTTTCTTTCAAATGCCAAAAATCGTTTGACAAAATATGAGCAAACACGTCAACGCGAAATGTTTGCATAGACCGCATTAGATGTGGCGGGAAACGTTCGTTACAACCTGATAGAAACACCAACTCATGCTATTTTGACTGCCGTTTATGGTAATGGCTCTGTTGACTTGGATGCTTGGTATACACATGCTTGAATTATAATCTGCGGATCGTCGCCTACATAACAAAATTTCAACTAACTTTTACAAATTAAATAGTAAAACCAAGTTTTCAGAAAATGTTTTTAATCTTGAAATTACCATTATTCAAAGTTTGACCTTCTAATGTTACATTATTTTTACTCACTTTCTCAATATTCCTTAAAGTTAAAATCTATTATCTATCTAAAATCTATTATCCTCAAATATATAAAATAAAATTAAAATTAGACTGCTACTTTGTATGAACATAGTATTTAAAAGCTCACGCACATCTGTATAATTTTTGTAACTCACATGATTTTGTAATATAAAATATTAATTACGAAATCATTAATAAAAAATCTATGAATCATAAACTATATTAATGTTTATCGACAGGTAAAATCATTATCATGCGCGTATACATCATTTTAGCTTTTCGCAAGAAGTTGTTTTTAGTTTTATTTGAAACACCATCATAATACGGACTTAGAAAAGGATGTTTAAGACGTACTCGATGCTCGTATCTAAATATAATAAAATGCAATTCCATTGCGTACCCATACATCTTACCAGTCGGCGATAAGATGGAGCCATATTAGGCTTAATTTCTATTTGAGATACATACGAGAGAACTTATGTGCCTAAATACAAATCTCCTCTACCTCAAATCACCTCTGTTCAACATATTTTTCTGGTAAAATCTCGAAACTAACAAAATTTAGAACATTTTCGAAATCGACAAACCATTTCAGAAATAGTGTTTAAAACAAACGTAATGTAAACAATTAGCTGTGTAGTGAGTCATTTATTTTTGAGGTTCATTGATAAAATTTAAAAAAAAAAAATTTCGTGCATTAAATATTTTAACTCTTCTAGTATTAATATTTGTATTTTGACATATACGTTTGGGCTTTTGTACGTCGTGAGTGTTAGGGCCATTCCATGAAAAACTAGACATTTTTCCAGCCACGTATATACCAGCTAAAGAAGGTTAAATTTTTACGAATAGGTTTGATTCTATAAAACTTACCTACTTCCATATGTACCTTGACCGATTTCAACATTAAATAGCGCTTAAAACAATTCTTAGATTTAAAAACTGCCTGCATCAACGCGTTTATCTACATATCTTTATAAACTGCCATTTTTCAGGTTTTTATAATCCAATAGTTTTCCAGTATAAAAAAGGAAAAATTATTATTTTTTTTTTAATTGAGAGCTATTGATATGTGAACGTGCTTTTGAAATGCGCTAAAATAATCGTAAAAATGCGGTAATTGTACTGACAATCAGTTTGTCAATTAGGTTTTTGCATTTTTTCAACACATTCTATTCGATGAAAGTGTTATTGTGAATGTCTTAGTGAAGTGAGAATATGGATTTGTCACATCCATGAAAGATAACGATGATAAAAGTCTCATCAAGGAGTCATTTTGACTAAATAATCAAATTACGTAGAAAATACAGAAAGAAAATTTTCATTTTTAGTGGCCTTTTTTTTACAGTGTACGCTGTAAATTAAAATGTCTGAAATTCAGACACTTAAGTGTCTGAAATGGAGTGTTCAATTTTCAGACATTTTAAAATGACTGAATTTTTTCAGACACTTTTTGCATCTGAATTTCAGACACTTCAAACGTCTGAATCGCATCCATTTTTTTGTAAGCATCTTACGTTGCCATGTTTGACCACGTTGAATCTTGGAAAAATATTTGGCTGTGGTCCTGCCCTCCCCCCCCCCCCAATACAGCCTGATTTTTTTTGGTGCTCTCAGTTTTGGTATGCAATTTTCGTTACGCTGATAATTTAAATCTTTTACGACATTGTACTGATTATAAACAATATCTTGAACTTCAGGAGTAGAACAAGATTAAAAATCAAAAAATATTTATCTAAATATTAGATTTTTTTTATTTATTTTGTTTTTAACCTTATTTTACTTTAAAAGTTCAAAATATTGATTATAATCAGTAGAATTTCGAAGCAGATTTAAAATATAAGCTTTACAAATAATGCACATCAAATTTGGGGCACTACAGTCGTAGGGGGAGGGGGCACTTCCCAGTTTGCCCATCATTTAATCAAGATGTACTTTTGCAAAAAATTCAACCCTGGATTATAGTTGTCTAAATTGAGATGTCCGGTATTCGGGAGTATCCGTTGTGGAGGTTAATGGGCATTCCTGAATAGCGAACACCTCGATTTAACGAATACTTTTTTAATCAGCAGACATACATATTTGTATATTTTTACCTCATAAAAGTAGACATCTCCAATTATCGGACAAATTCCGCGGTCCCGAAGTGTTCGCTATTAAGGGCTTTTAAGGTACATAGATAAATATATATATATTTTATAATCTTGTCCTACTCTAAAAGTTCAAAATACTTATTATACTCGGTTGAATGTCGAAAAAGATTTAAAATATCAGATGTACGAAAATTGCAAAAATCCCCCCCCCCTCCCCCAAAAAAGAAAATGAAAATTCATAATTTAAAAATTAGATTTTTTAAAAAATATATTGCCACATAGGCAATTTTACATATACATCACTTGATAATCACAACAGCCATTTAACTATGAATAATGAAAATAAATAAATAAATATTCTACTTTAATAACATTGGGGAAAAAATTACTTTGGTATTTTGTTAAATATATTTGCGTTTTTAATCTTGTCCTACTCTAAAAGTTCAAAACTTTCATTATAATCAGTGCAAGATTTAAGATATCAGCTTTACGAAAATTTCATGCAAAATCCCCCCCCCCCCCCTAAAAATGAAAATACTTATTTAAAAATTACGCTTTTAAAAAACTTATATTTCCACATGGGCAAGTTTTTATGTAGATCAGAGGGTAATAACAAAAGCTATTCAACTATCAATAAAAACAAATAAGTACATATTCTATATTAAAACCATGAGAAAAAAATTACTTAGAGTTTCCAAATTTCTTTCGTCTTAAATATATACAGTAACTTCTGTCATTTTTGTATTTTTCGTATAAGTGCATATAAATAAAGTTACCACAATTTTAAATACGAAATCTAGTTATAGGTTTTTACTTTTTCCCATTATAAATTTCAAATTACTTTTTTATTAAAAATAATCAAAAAATCAGTATTAGAGTTGATTGCAAATCAAATACATATGTATATTTTTACAGGCAGCTTCACATAATAGACGAGTCTCATGTACTTTATTTATCTTTTTTTAATCTGCGGTTTTATGCCAGGAAGTTAGAAAGCATTAGGTCATCTTTCAAAGTTTTTTTTTTTCTTTACTTCCTTGTGGCCGTCGTTTACTGTGAGATAAGAATTATCCATTGAAACTAAGAACTGACATTGAATATATAATTCGTAATAAAAAACAATGTCATAAGTTTAAAAATATATACTTCTAGAATTAGTGGGTTTTTTGCGAACAGATTCAAAACTAATTAAATTTCATGCAGGGTTTTGTTTAGTACAATAAATAAAATCATAAAATACACTAATTTTAGTACTATAAAGAAATTATGGCACTTCAGTTGCAGCAAGAGGTAAGAAAAATTCCTTGATTTAAAATTTCAAAAACTTCCCCAGTGAAGGAGAAAGGCTTACATCATTTTAGTACGAAATCCCATAATATATCCGACTAGCCATATTTAAAGAATGAAATGTTTCATCCTCAAAATAGGACCCGCCAGACAAAAGTTTCTTTTTTTTTTTTGCTAGCTTCGACAGGACGAAGATGAATAGCACAATATTATTGATATAAATTAATACGAATTAACACTAAGTCCATTGCACACGTTTTGTAGAATTTCCGGGTGTAATCTTCAAGCGTCGTCTACTTCTGTTCTGTGTGTATACCGCCCTTATATCGACGACAGCTTCTAAGAGACATTTGATGTCAAGCACACACGTCAGATGTATGTATTCAATAAATAAATAATCCAAGTGAATACGAATTTAAATCACAGAATTTCACATTCCGCGAAAAACGAATTAAAATACACGCGTACATAAAAACAAACTTTGTTTGAATTACAACGTATACCAACTTTGAACGAAGACATCTAAAACGCATGTGCGACTGGCAGTGACCCCTGGTGGTTATTGCGTAGGAAGAATCAAAACGTCTTAAATTAAGACACGTTTAAAGCAATAAAATGTCTTAAAATAAGACGTTTGCGGATATTTTAGACATTATTCTCAGTTCGTTTACACCATGGTCATAGTAAGACGCTTATGTATCTTAAATTAAGACATCTATAATGTCTTAATTTTCAGATTAAAACATTTAAGTGTCTAAAATTCTTTTTCAGTCACATATGTGTCTAAATTTAAGACGCTTCTATTTGCAGTGTAGCATTCAACACCTAAGCAAACCCATCACATACAGTTTCAGTGTAATGCTGGACTACAAACTGCTGTTTCTTAATTAAATCTTAGTATGATAATTTATTTTATCTGTAAGAGAAAAAAATCCCTAAACTTCGGATAGTTATTAAAAATTCTGTCAAGAGCACACATATTTAAATTCTTAAGTTCGATTAAGCCTTCTCATGCTTGGAATGAATTGTTTTATTGACATTAAATTAATATATTCTCTAGATACATAGATTGCAATAATTATGTTTTTCATAAAGAATTCGAATGAGGTTTATGTGTTTAAATACTTCATTCCACAGGACGAAGTTTCAGCGTACCAGTTGAAGGATATTTAATTAGCACTTATGGAGCAAGAATCACTTATAGAATATTGACGGGGTTCTGCTTGGTAACGGCTATTTTGTTTTCGACGTTTCTTTATTTGAAGTCTTTGTTTTCTTCGAGGGGCAGTGAAAATCGAAGTAAATAAAGATTATATATATATATATATATACACTCTAAATTAAAATGTCTGAAATTCAGACACTTAAGTGTCTGAAATGGAGTGTTCAATTTTCAGACATTTTAAAATGTCTGAATTTTTTCAGACACTTTTTGCGTCTGAATTTCAGACACTTCAAACGTCTGAATCGCATCCATTTTTTTGTAAGCATCATACGTAGCCATGTTTGACCACGTTGAATCCTGGAAAAATATTTGGCTGTGGTCCTGCCCCCCCCCCCCCCCCAATACAGCCTGATTTTTTTGGTGCTCTCAGTTTTGGTATACAATTTTCGTTACGTTGATAATTTAAATCTTTTACGACATTGTACTGATTATAATCAATATCGTGAACTTCAGGAGTAGAACAAGATTAAAAAACAAAAAATATTTATCTAAATATTAGATTTTTTAAAATTTATTTTGTTTTTAACCTTATTTTACTTTAAAAGTTCAAAATATTGATTATAATCAGTACAATTTCGAAACAGATTTAAAATATAAGCTTTACAAATATTGCACATCAAATTTGGGGGCACTACAGTCGTAGGGGGACGGGGCACTTCCCAGTTTGCCCTTCCTTTAATCAAGAAGTACTTTTGCAAAAAACGCAACCCTGCATTATAGTTGTCTAAATTGAGATGTCCGGTATTCGGGAGTATCCGTTGTGGAGGTTAATGGAGATTCTCGAATAGCGAACACCTCTATTTAACGAATACTTTTTTAATCAGCAGACATACATATTTGTATATTTTTACCTCAAAAAAGTAGACATCTCCAATTATCGGACAAATTCCGCGGTCCCGAAGTGTTCGCTATTAAGGGCTTTTAAGGTACATAGATAAATATATATATATATTTTATAATCTTGTCCTACTCTAAAAGTTCAAAATATTTATTATACTCGGTTGAATGTGGAAAAAGATTTAAAATATCAGATGTACGAAAATTGCAAAAATCCCACCCCCCACCCCCCCCCCCCCCAAAAAAAAAATTAAAATATAAAAAAATATATTGCCACATAGGCAATTTTACATATACATCACTTGATAATCACAACAGCCATTTAACTATGAATAATGAAAATAAATAAATAAATATTCTACTTTAATAACATTGGGGAAAAAATGACTTTGGTATTTTGTTAAATATATTTGCGTTTTTAAACTTGTCCTATTCTAAAAGTTCAAAACTTTCATTATAATCAGTGCAAGATTTAAGATATCAGCTTTACAAAAATTCATGCAAAATCCCCCCTCCCCCCCCCCCCCAAAAAAAAAAATGAAAATACTTATTTAAAAATTATGTTTTTAAAAAATTTATATTTCCACATGGACAAGTTTTTATGTAGATCAGAGGGTACTCACAAAAGCTATTCAACTATCAATAAAAACAAATAAGTACATATTCTATATTAAAAACATGAGGAAAAAATAACTTATGATTTCCAAACTTCTTTCGTCTTAAATATATACAGTAACATCTGTCATTTTTGTATTTTTCGTATAAGTGCATATAAATAAAGTTACCACAATTTTAAATACGAAATCTAGTTAGAGGTTTTTACTTTTTCCCATTATAAATTTCAAATTACTTTTTTATTAAAAATAATAAAAAAATCAGTATTAGAGTTGATTGCAAATCAAATACATATGTATATTTTTACAGGCAGGTTCATATAATAGACCAGTCTCATTTACTTTATTTATCTTTTTTTAATCTGCGGTTTTATGCCAGGAAGTAAGAAAGCATTAGGTCAACTTTCAAAGTTTTTTTTTTCTTTACTTCCTTGTGGCCGTCATTTACTGCGAGATAAAAATTATCCATTTGAAACTAAGAACTGACATTGAATATATAATTCGTAATAAAAAAGAACGTCATAAGTTTAAAAATATATACTTCTAGAATTAGTGGGGTTTTTTGCGAACAGATTCAAAACTAATTAAATTTCATGCAGGATTTTGTTTAGTACAATAAATAAAATCATAAAATACACTAATTTTACTACTATAAAGAAACTTACTTGAGTTGCTGCAAGAGGTAAGAAATATTCCTCGATTTGAAATTTTAAAAACTACCACAACCACAGTGAGGGAGAAAGACTTTCATCAGTTTAAAAGGTAATCCATAATACATCCGACTAGCCATATTTAAAGGATGAGATGTTTCATCCTAAAAACAGGACCCGCCAGACAAAAGTTTCTTTTTTTTTGCCAGTTTTGACAGGACGAAGATGAATAACACAATATTATTGATATAAATTGATACGAGTTAACACTAAGCCCATTGCACACGCTTTGTAGAATTTCCGGGTGTAATCTTCAACCGCCGTCTACTTCTGTTCTGTGTCTATCCCGCCCTTGTATCGACGACAGCTTCTAAGAGACATTTGATGTCGAGCACACACGTCAGATGTATGTATTCAATAAATAAATACTCCAAGTTAATACGAATTAAAATCACAGTACTTCACATTTCGCAAAAAACGAATTAAAATACACGCGTACATAAAAACAAACTTTGTTTGAATTACAACGTATACCACTTCGAACGAAGACATCTAAAACGCATGCGCAACTGGGAGTGCTAGTGCCCCCTGGTGGTTATTGCGTCGGAAGAATCAAAACATCTTAAATTAAGACACGTTTAAAGCAATGAAGTGTCTTAAAATAAGACGTTTGCGGATATTTTAGACATTATTCTCAGTTCGTTTACACCATGGTCATAGTAAGACGCTTATGTATCTTAAATTAAGACATCTATAGTGTCTTAATTTTCAGATTAAGACACTTAAGTGTCTAAAATTCTTTTTCAGTCACATATGTGTCTAAATTTAAGACGCTTCTATTTGCAGTGTATATTCTTCTTTCAATTACTACAAATAGTATTTCTTAAGGATCTACTAAATAAATTACTATATTTAACCACTGCATGTAGAACTTATGTTAATGATTATATTTGTCAATACCTAAATTTATTGTCGTCAGTTGGACATGTTAAATAAATCACATCTAGTGCTATGTAAATATATCTATAGCTATATGGCGTCATGTTGACCAGATTGAAGTATGTAAGATTGCTTGTGAAAGGATTTTATTAGAAGAAGTGACTGAAATTCTCATTTTTGTGAAAAGATAACTATGAAACTTTACACTTGTGCTCAATTTAGACCAATGTATACCAGTCAACCTACCAGTATTCTACCTTCGATTAACCCAGCCGTCAAAGTATTGTGAAGCAGCTATGTGTTAGAGGGTGAGTCTACTTACAGCGACACTTAGTGGAAAATTGCAGAATAAGTGTTTCTGTCTGGAAACCTGTACGAGATACCAGAATCAAGTCAATTACAAAGTTGTACAGCGTTCTCTATTTAGCTCGAAATGATACCTTACATGTAAAAATAATTTTAGTAGGAACCCAGCAGTAAATGTTTAAAATTCAACCATCAGCTAAAATACGCCCCAAATTGCATTCAGAAGTGGGGTATAAGGCAAAAGCACATTTATTAGTAAAACTTACACATGTATGCAAAATAAAGCGTATTTTAATAAGATATTCAAGTTAATCATGCTAAATGTGTCTCCTATCGGAGAATGTGCAGAATACACGATGCACTGCTGCCGGCGATAGACGAATTTAACATAACTAATTTTTCCATAGCGCTTCGGCATCCAAAGTTCAGAAAATCATTGTTTTATTGTTTAATGTTTATTCGAAAGACTTTAAGAGTAGCTATGTATGTAAACACATGTTAGTATATGCATCTTTCAATTTATTTTTGAGCCATACACCTGAGTAAACAATGGATGTACTCTATCTGCGAAAGACCCAAGAATATATTTTATGCATAAATGAGACGTAATACAAACATAAAGTAAATGTTAAGCACTCTGTCTGCTTCTACACATGCTGCTGAATGACATGCAGTTGCGGAAAGGAAAAGGAAAAAATAAATAAAAAAGAAACACCAAGTCATGCTATTTTCATTGCCGTTTATGGTAATGGCTCTGTTGCTTGGTATACACAAATATGCTTGAATTATAATCTGCGGATCATCGCCTACATATCAAAATTTCAAATTTTTCTTTACAATTTAATTCTTATTTTAATTCTTATTACAATTTATTCTTTTACAATTTAAATAATAAAACCAAGTTTTCAGAAAGCGTCTTTAATCTTGAAATTATCATTATTTAAAGTTTTGATTTTCTAATGTTACATTATTTTTAATCACTTTTCTCAATACTCCTTAAAATTAAAATCTATTATCTAACTAAAATCTATTATCCTCACATCTATAAATTGAAATTAAAATTAGACTGCAACTTCGTATGAATATAGTATTTAAAGACTCGTGCATATCTGTATAATTTTTGTGACTGACATGATTTTGTAATATAAAATATTAATTACGAAATTATTAATAAAAAATCTATGAATCATAATCTATATTAATGTTTATCGACTGATAAAATCATTATCATACGCGTATACATCATTTTAGCTTTTCGCACGAAATTGTTTTTAGTTTAATTTGAAACACCATCATAATGCGGACTTAGAAAAGGATGTTTAAGATGTACTCGATGCTCGTATCTAAATATAATAAAACTTAATTCCATTGCGTATCCATCCATCTTACCAGTCGGCGATAAGATGGAGCCATATTAGGCTTAATTTCTATTTGTGATACGTACGAGAGAACTTATCTGGCTAAATACAAATCCCCTCTACCTCAAATCACCTCTGTTCAACATATTTTTCTGGAAAAATCTCGAAACTACCAAAATTTAAAACAAACGTAATGTAAACAATTAGCTGTGTAGTGAGTCATTTATTTTTGAGGTTCATTGATAAGAAATATTAAAAAAATTTTCGGGCATTAAATATTTTAATTCTTCTAGTATTAATATTTGTATTTTGACATATACATTTGGGTTTTTGCATGGCGTGAGTGTTAGGGCCATTCCATGAAAAACCGGACATTTTTCGGCAGAGAAAAATATTGTAAAAAATAATTATATAAAATAATGAAATTATTTTTCAAAGTCCAAATAATATATATATATAGGAATAATTTTTCTCTATTTCACTTTTAGCATGTGTCAATAGTGCTTCAAAGATAGCCGCTATGAGCTGAATAACACGCAGCTAAAACACATTGACTTTAAAAGAGCGTAATTTCGCTTTCTTTTTGACTTTGACATTTTTGCTGTAACAGTTTATTATATGCAAGTACCTTTTCTATTTTATGCATTTTTGGGGAATTTCACGGCAATATCAGTTATGTGATTACCAATTAAAGTTGCTGTAAATTTATGTCCCACACGTGACAGAATAAACAGTAGTTTTTGAAATTGGTACTGAACTAAGAATTATATTTTTAAATGGTTGTAGATTATAAAGAACCTTATTATACATAAACATTTCTCCAACATATTTTTAAATACTAACAATTTATAAATTAATAAAACAATATTTTTTGCTGTCCCACTCGTGACGCTACGTGTGCGACATTTCAAATAAAAATATGTCTAAATAATGAATATGAATGTTCTTCTATTTAGTGAACAATTGTACTTATTGTGTGACAAATGTTGTGATGGAAAGCTATTTACAATACTTAGCGATTCAAATAAACAAGTTTTATGAAATCTTGGGCGAATATGGATGGCAAAACTCAACTGCATACCCAAAAGTTCTCAAACTAGAGATGAAAATGAAGGAATAATTAAAAATATGACTAAAATAATGAATCATTTAAATGTTAAAAGAACCCAATATAGGAAATTTGAAAAGAATAAGAAGAAAAACACATAAGAATTTTGCAAATTGACTTCCGGATGTCATTTTACTTCGAGCATCAGAATGAAGTACTACAAAGTACTTTGCGGACGAGGGCAAGTGCGTTTTTGTTCACAGCTGCAACTTTGTTTCATTAGTAACTCATCCCAAATGTTTAAGTACCACAAATAAAGACCAAAATATACCATTTTCCCTTTCACAAATTTCGTTATAAAGAAAAGTTTCACTTAGGATAAAAGTTTACACTCTAAAATTCGGAGAAATGAAATGTACACTCTTTGAAAGAGTGACAGGCATTTTCCCACTTTTTGCAGTGAATTTTATAATAATACATTCCTCAAAAAGTGGAATTTTCCACTCCCTAGAAGGGAGTGAAATATTACACTCCCTAGAAGGGAGTGAAATATTACACTCCATTGTCGAGAGTGAAATATGTCAGTCCGTTGTCGAAAGTGAAATATCTCACTCTGCTGACGAGAGTGAAAGCCTAGCATTATACACTTAAAAAAAACTCCGTTAAACTTTGAACCAATATATGAGTGAAATAATGAAAAGCACCAAAATATGTCACTTCTAAATTTTCAAAAACTCCATTTCATAATGAAACTTTAAGAATCGCGCTGATTTGGTACTAAAACGTACTCTTTTTCAAGAGTGAATAGTCACTACTCTGAAAGAGTGATTATTCACCTGCTTAGAGTGAATATTCACTCTAAGGAGGAGTGAATATTGTATGTAATGGTATTATTTATTAGCCAACAGTTTTGTCTATGACGCTTTTTTAAGATAAGAGAAAGACGACCGCCTTTTTAGGATTAAAATATACGGATATTATTAAAATAATTATTTATGGAACTTTTTATTTTCATATATAATAAAATAAAATGTAATTAATTCATAATGGATACAGAATTATAGAACATTCGAAGAGCATTCGAAACGAAACACTTCTGCTGTTTCAAACTAAAATTTTTCTATTACTGTTAAGTCTACAGATTTTAAAGAGCGCGTGAAAAGTATCGTCAAAGTTGAGTCATATATGCATTGCTTGCTTTAAAGTTTTCTCTCCCGTCTTGAGGGTGTCATGACTGATAATTATACACAGTAAAGTTCATAGTAATAAATAAAGAGTGGCTCATTTGAGCCGATACAGCTCAAATGAACGTGTAATGTTGAAAACTTTCGAAGGAAGAAACGAGATTTCTGGAATATAGATAGTTTCGGTCCGGCCGAATTTTTGGCAGCATTTACTCAGATTTTGGCTCGAAAATGAAAACGAAACCTAACTTTCGGTCGATCAATAATTTTATGTATTTGATTACTCATCAGCTAATCTGGACATTAAGTTCACGGCGCTTTTTTATAGATAAGAGAATGGCGTCCGCCATTTTAGCATTAAAATAAACTGATATTATTAAAGTGATTATTTACGGAACGTAAAGGTAAGTCTTATTTAATTTTAATATTTTATTCCTGTAGATTTTGTATGTTATGATTATGAGTTGATTAGTTAATACATGTAATTATTGACACTAAAAAATGAAATATGTTATTTAAGATTAAAATAAAGTATTTTTTATGCCTGATATGAAATTTATGGATAAAACTGCTTTAGTATATCTTTTAAAATATTCATAGTATCACTTATATACTATAAGATTGAATATATTTTAAAGAGATAAATAACTGCTTTTTAAATTAAAAATGTTTTTTGAACGTTAAGAATAGACATATGCTGTCATTTCTTTTCTTTTTAAATTTCCCCATTCTTTCCATTTCCTAGATTAATCTTTTACTATAAAAGATACGAAATCTATTTAGCTCATATACACAAAATACAATATATACGGGAATAAAATTTTTTTAATTAAATATGGCTTACGATGTCGTTTCATGCTTAAGCGTTGTATTAATATCTGTTTTCTAGCAATAGCGAAAGAAAATTCGAAATCATGATTAAGTTAAAGAATATCTTGAGAAGAATAATATAAACATATTACAAAGAATATAAAAATCTAGACTCCATGTTCATATTTAATTTTAAAAAAATGACAAATCACAACACATAAAAAAAAAAAAAAAAAAAAAAAAAAAAAATCTTACACAATCTTAATATTTAGATCAAGCTTAGAATTTATTAATAAAGAAGTGAGTTGATAAGCATTGTGCTTTTAGTGTAAAAATTAAAAATATTTTAGAGCAATAGAATTATGCAAAATAATGCTAAAAAGACAAGATTTTGTACTTAAAACAAAAATTAAATGAAATCACACATTGTTAATAATATGACATTCAACTATAATATAGTTATTAATAAAACTTTAAAATTAACTTAAATAACTAAAAAACTAAACAATAAGGTTTGATTTGATTTACATTTATTAGCAATGAATACTAAGATCTAAATACTTAAAACTTCAATTACACATGAAAAAAGAAAATAATTAACGTACATCACAGGAATTATTAAAATACTAAATACAACATAATCGGTATCTAAAAAGAAAGAAATAATATTAACTGATTAAGATTTTGGTTAAGTACTTGCCCCTGTGGACATTTTAAAGCTATCATATATTTACTGGGCATGTAATTAAAGCAAACACAATTAATAAAATATTTTAGTTTATTTCTGTCAGTTATCTAATTTAATTCATATATAACTGTAATTGAATTTTTCCTTAAAAGTGTTGGAATTTTAAGTGGCGTGTCAAGCCAAAAAACACTCCCCTGTCGGCAGCGAGATTGTGCTGACTTATATTTACGTAAAATAGAAAAAATAATTCTCCAGATGGCTTGTATTATGCTGCCTTTTATAATTCATTGATAAGTAAAAGAGAAATCGCTTATCTTCATTCTTCAGTTTCGCATTGTCGTAAATTGTCGTTCACTGAGCCAGGAATTTGCTTGTTACATTGGTGCGATATATCCTCGTGCTTCTTAAAAAATATATTTATTTTTAAAACACTACTCTGTGAAAAAAAAACTTTGAAGTAGTATCCAAGAGCTGTAAAGATAATGTATATTAATATTTGTTATTGGGGCAAAAACAACGACCCATTCCTGCACTAGAGATATTTGGAGCAAGAATAAACTCCGTGTTATCGGAGTGACTACATGATTAAGAGTTAGAAATACATATAAGGCGTTAAACAGAGAGCCGCTGAAAGTATAAACAAATCATTAAAAAAGTGTCTAGTAAGTCTTAAGAGTTCAGACCTTACAGTGAGTTACATATTAGTGGTGCAATCTCAGTCATTAGAACACGGAAGAAAAATAGTTCACTAATTGGCTTATAAAATGTTCTGTTTTCAGTAACTAAGTTCTCTTCTCATTTAATTCCTTTTTGTAGATGCCGAAAACATCTGGGGAATTAAATTCAACACCCCTCCTTAATCTCCTCAGATGGATAAGGTAACAAGATCATAGTATTAACGTCGCACAGTTGTTGAGATTTGGGTGTGGGCTTTGTCAAGCAGTCAGCAGTCATGTATTGCGTTGGACAATATTATTTTAACTCGATAATTTTATCAATTTTATCTTCCTTCAATTGCCTTATGACGTAAAAGCGGATGTCAATGTGTTTTGTCCGCTTCGAATTTTTTTATTTTCTATCATCTTTATGCTGCTTTGGTTGTCATGGTAAAGCGTAATAGGTTTTTCTTGATGCAAGTTAAGATCTTCTAGGGGTTTTAATAACCATAAGATTTCTTGACCTACAGTTGCTGCAGAAACATATTCCGCTTCAGTGGAAGAATAAGCAATAGTTGACTGTAGCTTGGTATTCCATTGAATGGGATTATGATCCAGAAAAAAAAATATTACCGGTGGCTGATTTTCTATTTTTAGTGTCCCCAGCCCAGTCTGCATCGGTATATCCGACAAGTCTTGGTGGTTTATTTTTACTTATCGTTAAGCATAGGCTTTTTGTGCAGTTGAGATAAATAATAATTTTTTTGCCGCTTTCCAGTCTTTTTTGCGTGGTGTTGCACTTCTCCTACTAAGTATATATACAAGTGTCATTATGTCAGGTCGAGTGACTGTGGCAATATACAAGAGTGAACCGATCGCTTGCCGGAATTTAGTGTTGTATGGAAGTAAATTTTCGCTATCTTCTAATTTATAGAAACCTATTTCCATCGGTGTACCAATAGGTCTTGCGTCTTTTAAATATAACATTTTTACTAAATCTTCTATTTTTGACTTTTAATTTAGTTTGAAACCCTCGTTGGTTTAGATTATGTTTGTTCCTAGTTAGTGATGTGCGATTCTGGAAAATTCGGGAATCGATTAAAATCGACATCGTATAAAACAGAATCGATCACAATAAGAATCGATTCCCAAATGCAAGAATCGATATTTCAATCGATATTTCGATATTCACAGATTCACACAGATAAGCTCAAAAATATTAATTTCAAAACTTAGGGACTCAGCAGAGCCGTTGCGACCGCTTCCCATACCTCCCATTTAGGGGGGGGGGGCGGCTAGACAAAGCCAGGGGCCCATTTGTAAGCTATTACAGATCTTTGAGTCGAATAATATAGTTTTTTAACTTTTAAAATTATTAGTTTTAAGATGTAATTTTAATATTATTGTAATTTATATTTTATTTAAATTTATCTTTTAAAGAAGATCTTGGTTAGATTAAAAAAAAGAGGAATTAATGATTTTTTATCATTAGGAAGTGATGAGTTCATCCGGAACAGCTGTATTTTCTATTACTTCTTTCAATCAAACAGATGAGGACTTACTTCCTATAATCATCAATCTTTTTAAAAATGGCTAGATGAACAAAATTTTGAAGGCTGTAAATTTGATTTACAGATTCAAGTAGTTTTTAAGTCGTTTTTAGGGCCCCCTATAAGCGTGAAGGAAAGGTAGGTCCAATGTTAAAAATTTTAGGTTCCCAAATTTTTTATTTTAAGATATACGAGTATATACAGGGTGTCCGAAAAGTCTGGAAACGGTCGAATAAATCAAGAAATGCAACGCAGATTGAAAAACGAAAATATACGTGTTAAATATTTTTAAAAAAGCTACTCAGTGATACCAAATTTGACCCCCGCAACCGACCCACCGGGGGTCAGAGGGGGTCCAACATTGAAATATTGAATGATAACCCTTATTTTTTATTGCAGATTCGGATTCTAAGGACAAAAATACGTAACTTTTGTATTTAACATTTTTTTCGGATCCACTTTAATCACGGTGTAATCGAGCATATTCGACAGATACTTATTTTGGTTTTTCCAACCTGGTTTTGCCATCTCGAAATCTTATTGGCCAGAACTTTTGCTGTCAAAGTAACCGTCTTTTGCAAGAATAGTGTTTCTCGAAAACCATCAGTGGTGGTTGTTTCGATGACGCTTTATATGCTTTCGCTATAAAAAATAATAGAAATGTATTAAATTAGTACTCTATTTGCATATTTTTTATCCAGTCAATCATTTCTAAATAATAACGTGCGTATTTTGACATTTTAACGAGTAAATATGCATCCCCCCCCCCCCGAACAAAAAAAATAATAGTCTTCATTATTTGGGGGCGGGGGTGCAGATATTCTGCGTTTTGATGGCTTCTGCTGTTTTTTTTTTTTAATATCATCTAATTCAGGAGGCTGATGCGGGTGTACAGTTTTAAAATTATTACTATAGAATAACATATAGGACAAAATGTTAAAAAAATCCAAACATATAAAAACTTTTTATGATGGCTGAGCAAAGGATGAAGATGTAGCGTAAGATTTCAGTGTGGGTGAAGTTACTTGTTTTGATGATTGATAAGTTACTGTAACTCCAAAATATCATTTCGGTCAGAAATTTTTTCAATAATTCTTATAAACGTAATAATTTATTGGAATTTAAAATGTTTTTCAAACATTTTTTTTTTCACAATTTTAAAATTGATAATTTTAAACAATTGAAAATTTTTGATCTTTTAAACATTTTCATTTAAAAAATAATTAAACACTTTAAGCTCTCTTGATTAATTCCTAGGGGAGACGACGCTTTAATTTTCATAGGGGAAGGATGATGTAGAAAATTGTTTAATTGTTCATTTATTATTACAATAAAATATCAAATGTGACAAAATACAGGGTGTCCGAAAGGTCTGGAAACGGTCGAATAACTCAAGATATTCACATAAGATTGAAAAACGAAAAAATACGTGTTAAATATTTTTTAAAAAGCTATTCCGTGATACCAAAGTTGACACCCCACCCGACCATCTGGGGATCAGAGGCGTTCAAACGTTGAAATCGTAAATGATAATCCCCATTTTTTATTTCAGATTCGGATTCTACGGAAAAAATGAGCATCTTTTGCTTTTAACATTTTTTTCGAATCTTTGTAGATGACGGTGTAATCCAGCAAAACGTGTACATATTTTGTTTTCTCAACCATGTTTTGCAATCACGAAATGTGATGGGCCAAGGCTTTCGTCGCCAAAGTGGTCGCCTTAGCTGGAATTGTGTTTGTCAAAAACTAGCAAGGGAGGTTGTTTCGATGACAAAAGTGCTTTATATGCTTTTCCCATGAAAATTAACAGAAATATATTGAATTAGATTTCTATTTGTGCTTTTATTTTATCCATTCAATCCATTCAAATCAATTAACCTTTTTGATATTTTTATGTGTAAGCATGCCCCCCCCCCCCCTCTTCCGAACAGAAAAAAAGATAATCTTCATCATTTGGTAGATGTAGGCTTGGATATTCGGCATTTCGATGGCTTCTGCTGTTTTTTTTAATACTCTAAATCGTGGTGAGGATGTGGGTGTATCGGATTCTTTTACTATTACTATAGAGTAACATATAGGACAAAATATAAAGAAGTACATATAATTTTTTGTGTGCGGGCGGAGCAAAGAATGGAGAAGTAGTGTAAATTTCAGGTGGTGGTGGGATTGGAGATTTAGATCATTGATTAGTTACTGCAACCAGAAATTAAATAGTATGGCAAAAAAAAAAAAAAAAAAATCAATTATTCTAATAAATATATATATATATATTTTTTTTTTTTTTTTTTTTTTTTTTTTTTGTAAATTAATATATTTTTTCAATTTAACATTTTTCTCATAAATTTAAACAATAGAAAAATTTTGATATTTAAAACTTTTTAATTTAAAAAATAATTTAACTCTCTAACTTTGTCGGGATTTGTGAGGCACATATATTCATCGTCAAAAGGTGCATGAGGAACTTGTTTTGGGCACCAATAATAAATGAATAATAATAATTTACTTTGTTAATTAAAGGATTTTTTGGTTTTTCACGAGTAAAGGGGACAGTTGAAAAAACACGGCTTATGCCAAATAAAATTTGTGTACGCGATGCGCTCTCGAAAGGGTTAAGGTGTAATGATTATTTGCTAGAGTAGACGAAGTTTTAATTTTCATAACAGAAGAATAATGTATTTTTTTTAAATTTATTATTACAATAAAATAACTTATGTGACAAAAAATATAATCTAAAACATAATTGGCAGAACAAATTGAAAACAGATCAGTTCATTTTCTACATTTTTTAAGCCCTAGAAGGGGCATTTATTAATATATTTCTTTCAGTTAGTTCCTCGTTCAATGTTAAATTTTTGTAACAAATAAGTTAAACCAATTGAATAATTAAAAAAAAATCAAACAATATGATACATAAAACCCATTAAAAACTTAGATTCCGTTAAAAAGAAATCTAAATAAATTTTGAACTTTTTTTCATTTTTAAGTTGCAAATATTTGTATTGCAGATTTTGTATATGCTTATGATGAGTGTGTACAAAATGTTAAGGCACCCGTAAAATACAAAAAATACATTTTAACCCTTTGCGCTCCGCGTCATTTTGACTGTGGGCTACTAGCAACTCCGCGTCATTACACAAATTTTTTTTTCGTTCGGCACCACTTTTTAAAAAGAAGTTTCCTTCAGGTACACAATTTCAAAAATGCTTTGATTAAATAAGGCAAATTTTATTTTCCTTTATTACTGGTGCCAAAACGAATGTTTGAAGGAAAGATGATGTTGCCGCAGTAAGTGAAAAACGGAGTTTTTCACTTACTATACCATGTCGCCGCAGCAGAGACAACGGATTGCAAAGTGTTAAAAAGTCTAAGATGTATTTCGATTTAATTTGAAAGGAACCTAAGTTTTTAGGGTATTTAAATTATCACATTGTTTAAATTTTGTTTTTATTTTTTTAATGTTCATTCGGTTTAACTCTTTCCGGAGCGGAGTAATTATGTTCATAAAGTGATGAAATGATAGACTGACATCAGAATTTATAAACGAGTTTATTGGAAAATAAAAACTTGCTTATTTTCAAGTACGTTATAAATGGAAAATTTTAATTAAATATTCTGGGTGCCAATAAAACAAAAATTAGGTATCCTTTTTTAAGGACACTGCCCAGGAAAGGGTTAACGTATTTGTTGCAAAACTTTAACATTAAACGTCGAATTCTCTGGCTTAAAAAATGTAGGAAAAACTGATTTGTTTTTAATTTGTTCTGCAAATAACATTTTTGTTTATATATTTTTTCACATTTGTTATATTATTGTAATAATTAAACAATTTTCTTCATTATCCTTCCCCTGTGAAAATTAAAATGCCTTCTCCCCTAGGAAATAATCAACAGTGCTTAAACAGAATTAAATTATATTTTTAATTCAAAAGTTTAAAAGATCAAAATTTTTCAATTGTTTAAAATTATTGGGTTGTTTGGAAAGTCGTGCCCGTTTGGGAAAATCAATTTGTACCGAAAAATTTTATCATTTAATTATCAGAGATTGATTCGGGTATCTAATGTCTAATAATTACAGGGCAGGATTTTCCGGTACGAATTGATTTTCCCAAACTGACAAGACTTTCTGAACAACCCAATAATAAATTTAAAATTATGAAAAAAAATGTTAAAATGGAAAAATATTTTAATTTACAAAAATGTATTACATTTCTTATAATTTTTGAATGTTTTCTGCCCGACTTGCTAGTCAGTAGTCGCAGTAACTAATCAATCATCAAAACCTATAATCCCACACCCCACCTGAAATTTACGCTACTTCCCTTTCTTTGCTCAGGCAGCACAAAACGTTTTTGTATGTTTTTATGGTCCTAAATGTTATTCTGTAGTAATAATTTTAAAAAAACTCATACGCTCCCATCCGGCCCCGAATTAAGTGATTTTTTTAAATGCAGAAGACATACAAATACAGAATATCAACACACCCCGCCCCCAAATAATGAAGACTATCATTTCTTCTGTTCGGGAGGAGAGGTGCTTATTTGCTCGTTAAAATATCAAAATACGCAGTTTATTATTGAAAAATGATCGACTGGATAAAAAGAAATGCAAATAGAAAACTAATTTAATATATTTCTCTTAATTTTTATGGAAAAAGCATATAAAGCGCCATGAAAACAATCTCCACTGATAGTTTTCGAGAAACACTATTTCCGCAAAAGACGGCAACTTTGACGTAAAAAGTTCTGGCCAATCAGATTTCGAGATGTCAAAACCTCGTTGGGAAAACAAACATATGTATCTGTTTTATTTGCTCGATTATATCGTGATCAACGAGGGTCCGAAAAAAATGTTAAATACAAAAGTTACGTATTTTTGTCCGCAGAATCCAAATATGCAATACAAAATGGGGTGTTATCATTCAAGATTTCAAAGTTGGACCTCTCTGATGCCCGGGGGTCGGTTGCAGGGGTCAAATTTGGTATCACTGAGTAGCTTTTTTAAAAATATTTAACACTTTTATTTTCGTTTTTCAATCTGCTTTGTATTTCTCGAGATATTCGACCGTTTCCAGACTTTTCGGACACCCTGTATATATATATTTAATGCCGTTGGAGGGTAATATAAGAAGAAAGCGTTCGCCGCATATCCGCTTATGTTCGGCCTTTTTTTATCAGTTTTTCTTAACCCTTTAAGACCCGTTGCATTTGTAAACAAAGCTATAGTCATGCCTGTAGAAAGTAAAACATGGACTGCAACCGCTACCTGTTGATAAATAATGATACTTTACTATATTTGCAAACTAGAAACATCGTTCGATTCGAGTTTTTATTACATACGATTCAGAAATAAAAATTAAATGTATGACTAACCTGCACGATCGTCCGGGTTGGGTCTTAAAGGGTTATATCCATAAATTACTGATACTAATCACATAACTTATGTTTTGTGTTTGTTGTTTTTTCTTATGTACTTTTCAAGACCGAATTTCAAAATTAAACGAACCTGAAGTAGGGCTCCTACTGCCTTCGGCAGCGTAAGCCCTGAGGTCTACATCCGCTCCGGTCTCGAAACAAACGAACTTTGAATTATTGTGATTTTCTGCCGGCCTGAATTAAAATTAAAATTTTCAGGAACATAACTAAAGTTGCCATAAGAACCGATTTAGTAGTCTTACAATTTGAGTTTAATCATGTAACTAATAAAATTTACCGAAGTTCCTATTTAATTTTCCCAGAAGAAATAAAATTCAATTAATTTTACTGTCTTAAAAGGACAGTGGACTCTTATTTACAAATATAAAGTTACTGATAAAAAATATGTGTAATAAAACTCTGCAACTATTCTTTAACACTATTTCTACCAAGAGGTGTCAAACGACAGCTTTCAGATTTTAACTTAAAATTACTCTCTAAGTCTAATCATTGCTCCACAATTAATGTTTTGACTTTTCGTACAATAGATGTTAAATTAATTCAGCGATATCATTTTCATCCAGCTCATCCTGGATATAAAAATACGCAAATCGTATACCTATTTCTACCATGAGGCTCTTTTGACACCTTAAAGATTTGATAATTTCTAATTTCTAAGGATTTCATAATTTCTAAGTTTAAACAATTTTACACATAAATATGTACACAATTTTACAAAATCATGTCAGTTATAATCAGATTAGATAATCTCGATTTCCGTTGGAACGGAAAATAAAAGAGTTGCTGCAAAACTCTGATAGTCCCTTGTTTTCCGCCATGTTGCATTTTAGTGTAGATCATTGCAGTGACTAGTTCCAAATATTTAATAACGCGTTTTGTTCTTTAGTTCTGGTAGTGAGCTCAATACCATGAAATACGTTTTCATTCGTGTAAAAACTGTGGTATTGAATAAGGAAATTCTTTTTTACATTGATGCGTTTATGATTACTGTTTTTGTTACAAAGATTGAATTTTTATACATCGGACTGAAAGTTTGTTAAGTTAGTAATATTAAAATGTTTAATTTTCTAATAAAAATTAAAAACAATGAAGAAGGTAATATTTTGTAATTGTTGTCTTTGTTGACGTAAAACATGTTTCATTACATTTATGTAAATTTGTATTTTGTAAATTGTTCAATTAAACTAGAATTTATAACCTGCAATAAATTTAAAATTAAATATTAATTAAATAATCCCTAATAAATAGGCACCAATGAATAAATATATTGCTCAAATTATCTATATTTAACTGATAATTTGAAATCCGAATTGTGTTTTGCATTGAAATGCATTTATTTGCATTGAAACGCAAAGGTGCCAAAAGACACCTTTTGGTAGAAATAGGTATACACAAAATCGTGGTAGAAATAGTGTTAACTGAACTTTAATTTTTTGTCTTAGTTCTAATTATTGACAAGTTTCATGTTATATATATAACTGTATATTTGTGACTATGTAAGTATTTTATTGTTTAAAAATTTATTATTTTTCGAAGTTCTATATCTAAGATTTGTTTTACACATGTATATTGCTTGGAAAACTGTACATTAGAGCCAGTAATATTAGAAGTCACAAAAAAAAAAAAAAAAAAAAATTCTCCGTGTTTTAAGAATACATAATCTCAAATTCATTTACTTTTCGGGACTATTTATTTATCCAATATTCGCATCCTAGGTACTGACTAATTTAGGCAAAGACTTTCACTCCGTACTCATTTTACAATTGTTTTATTACATCTTTAATTATTTTACTTTTACAGATGGTTAAAATATCGTCATTGCAGACGATGACTTATGGGAAAATTTCCTTTTCTTTTCTGGTAAACAAACATACAAACATGAATCAGCAGTGCTTTTCACAAAATTCATGTTTTTTAATGATTCTGCGATCCTTTTGTGCCAGGCTCTAGCTGCTTGCCGTAGATAGTTTTATTCAGTTTACATACTTTGTTTTCACATTTTTATATTTTTATATAAAACCCTCTGGTTCTTTAATGAAAATGTCTTTTTCTATTTCGCTGTGAAGAAATGCAGTGTCAATGTCAATGTGTTGAACGGTAAGATTTTTATATGCCGCCGAGGCTAAAAATATGCGGATTGTTGTGTGCGAAACTACGAAAGCGAAGCATCATAATTTTCGCCGTACTTCTGATTGTATCCTTTCGTTACTAAGCGTGCCTTGTATTTTTGTACATTTCCTAAATTATCTAACATTCTCTTAAAGATCAACTTAGAACCAACAGTTTTCTTATTTGGTGGGGAATCCACTGAGTCTCAAGTTTTATTTTCTTTAATGAGTTGATTTCTTGTTGAGTGGCTTTGAGCCAATTTTCTTTTTCTACTGAGTTGTTCATGTATGTTATGTCATTAAAGTCGGTTGCTTCGAAAATGTCATTTGTTTTGACGTGATAGACGTATCTGTCAGGTGGTACTCCTATTTGATTTCTGAGATCTTCTCGGTTCTACGTCGGGTTGTTTGGACGCGGTTGGTGGTTCTTCGCCCGAGTTACGTAACTATGTTTGAATTTAGTTGTCGTCATTGTTTGGGTTTCTACCTCCTTGCTTTCTTTTAAGTTGTTTACACTATTTTCTATAAATTTTACTGTTCTCGCTTTACTATTTTGTTCTCTTTTGTGAATATTCGGTAACCTTTGACTTGTTGTCACACCCCACAAGTATTCCTTCCTGCGCTCTATCATCTAGTTTCGCTGGTTTTTCTGTATATATGCATAAGATTACAGCCGAATGTTCGCAGGTAGTGTAAGGTGGGTTTTCGGTTGAAGCAGATGGCGAACGGTGTTGGGTCATTCCATACAAAATGAGAAAATCAGCTGTGGCAGACATGTCACAGATTTGAATGAAAATCATTATATAAGTAGATCATATCTATTTATGAGTAAATTTAAAAAAATAGCTTTCAGGATTGTTTATTTAAGTATTAAAATTCACATTAAAAGAGGATGCAAAATCGAGATTTTTTCAACATGCTAAAAACTTCAATTTTGATTATTAGCCTTGGAAATGGAAAGACTATATTAAAAATTATTTATAATTAGGAATGAATATTAAAAGAGCAGATCGGCGTAAGTTAGTAATTGTATCCTTATTCCGTAATTTGAAAAAAAAAATATTTTTGAAAATTTTTTAGGGAAAAACTCAATATTTCTATTATTCCTTTAAACATGAAGGACAAGGTTAAAACAACTTGACATATAACTAAAAGTATATATTTTGAATATCGAAAGTTTCATTCTTGCCTTTTTATTCCTTAATGAGAAAAAAAAAATAGTAAAAAATGTTAAAGTGTAAAATGCAATATTTCTATCACTTCTTTTTAAGTGAAGGAAAGCTTTATTAAACTTTTAAATTATTTGATATTGTAGATAAAAGTATACATTTTAAATATAGAAACTTTTATTCTTACTTTCGGTTTATAAGTAAAAAAAAATATTTCGTTGTACAAAATTATATATTTATCCATAGATGGCAGCACTACATTTTTCCCTTTTGAAATCGTGCAATATTGTAAAAAGACGCGCGCGGATTCAAACAGCAAAGCTCTTGGAATGCAACAAATATTACTTTTTTAACCCAATTTTGTGACGTTAGGAATCAAAAGGCAAAATTGAATTTTTTTAGCATATCATGGACTTATTGATCTTTATGTCTGTGCAATAACTATAATATCTGACCGTTCCTTCGTTATTTTTTTCCCTATCAATAAGAGGAAAAATTACGATTTTGTCATTTTTTTTAATGTTTCTAATTTTTTTCAAAAGGTAAGGAAATACATGGCAACGTAAAAACTTTAGCAATTCGATCTTAATATGTAACACTACACCAGGCATAAATTTCGCAGATGTTTTTGAATTTCTTTAATTTTTATAACGTTTTTAATTTTCTCAAAATTGACAAATTTTCAATATTTACAACAAATTTAAGATTAACGATGACGTTACCAAATTATTATTACTAAATAAATATGAAGATAATTTTCCAGAGATTATAATATTACGAAAATATTTAATTTATGTTAAATAGTTTTTAAGATACGGAACTTCAAACTTGCAACTTTGAACGATGGTACACATGCCATTCTATGTCACAAGTTGTTTAAATGTCCAGAACTTCAAAAAAAAAAAAATTGTTGAAATATTTTGCAATGCTCTATTTGAATATGAATTGAATCTGTGTATCAAATTTTATTAAAATCGGTTACTATGCAGCCATGACTTTTTTTAAATTTTTGCTCATTTTGTGTGAATGACCCTGTTTTGTTTGTTAATTTGGTTGGTAGCCTATTCCGCAGGTGATCGGTATTTATGGCTTCTCCCCAGAATTTTTGAGGTAAGCCTGTTTCGGAGAGTAGACTCCTGGTCATATCTAATAATGACCTATTCTTTCTTTCAACTACGCCATTTTGGCTCGGACAAAATGGTACCGTAAACTGGTGTTGGATACCTCTTGCCCTTAGGTATTCTTCTGTTTGTTTACCTAAATATTCCCCTCCATTATCGGATCTAATTGCTTTAGGGAATTTGCCGAATCGGGTTTTCCCCATGGCTACATAATCTTTTAACTTAACGTAAACTTCATTTTTATGCGAAAGCAAGTAAATTACTGTGAACCTTGAATAGTCGTCTATAAAAGAGACGAACATTGTTTTTCCGCCGTAGTGGGTGTACGGATAGATGTGCATACATCCATGTGTGTCAGATGTTTGCCTGTTTTGGACCTGTTTGTTGATTTCGGATATGGGGCATCACTTATTTTTGTTTGTATACATATTTCACACAATGCATTAGGATTACAGCTATTTATTTTTGTACCTTCTGCTAAGTTTGTATTTATTAATTCTTTTATCGCATTACAGTTACGATGGCCAAGCCGTCTGTGTCAAACTTCTATGCAATCTTTATTTTTACATTGATATGTAATTTTACATTATTACTTTCAGCGCTTTCTAATAATTCAACTTGATATAAATTATTTTCCATTCTTGCTTCAACATAAATATTCTCGTTTCGGGACAACGTGCATTTTTCTTCATAACCATTCTGTGTTGCTTTGTTTATCGCTATGAGGTTCGATTGTAATTCTGGTACGTATAATACCTCTTTTAATGTGATTGTGTTTACCCCTACATCGAATGTTTTTGTCTTAAATGGCTGTTCACCTGCTTGGTGTGAATTCAGCGTTTTTCCGTTGCCAATGACGACTGTCGTTTTTTCAGTGTCATTAAACTTAGTGAATGCGCCTTTACTGTTTAGAATACATGTCGATGAACCTGAGTCCATTATCCAGATTTGTTTTCCTGTTTTCTGGACTAGAAAGGCTGCGTCGCTGCGTTTTTCTGAATTGCCCTGTGATTTCATTAGACGAATTTTTTCTGTTTCACGGTTCTTGTTTTCTCTGTAGTAGTTTGCGTTTTTATAGCACAATGATGATGTGTAATATTTGGGTTTGTGTGGCTGTTGTTTTTGTGGCGGCGAGTAAGTGTTTCTATTCTTAAGATGCCAGCATTCCTTGTATGTATGTTTTTTTAATTTACAGTATGCACACTGTTTTTCTCTTTTTATTGTAGTGTTCATTCAGAAATTTTTCATGCGTTTTAAACGCTTTTGCGGAATTCTCGCTCTGATCTGTGTTTTTTAAACGTCTTGTATATTCATCGGTGAGTTTTCCTTTAATAAACTCTGAATTAAGTTCATTTTCTGGACGGGCCTCGAGGACTATAATCAAAGTATTGTAGCTAGGTGGTAATGAACAAAGTAACAGAGTTGAAATGTGCGAATCGTTAATGGTTTTTCCTATACCCCAGAGTTTATCAATGAGTTGTAAAGTGTGTGTAATGTGATTTATTACATTTTCGTTTTCTGGGAGTTTTGCTCCGTATAACCTTCTCAGCAAATATAACTTGCTTGAGAGATTGGCCCTTTCATAGATTGTTTTTAAAGCTTGCAAGGTTTCTCTGGCAGTATTTAAGTGCTTTACATGCACGATTAGGGGTCCTCGATACACAAGTTTATTATCACACGTGCTTTACGGTCCATCTTCGTCCAGTCCGTGGTAATCGGATCTGGGGGATATTGTGTTATTATATCAAACAATTTTCTTTTGTTAATATCATTTCCGCCCGGAATTTCCAATTTGCGTAGTTATGCGAATTTACTTTTTAGACAATTTGGGCGTTTTGATCCCTGAAATGTTTACTTTTTTATTTCTTTATTCTTGTTACCAGCCTATTTCTCTTTTTTAAATCATTTACAGTAAAATGTTCGATTTATTTTTTATTTATTCACAAACTACAAATTGTTCATAAACTAAATATATTCACTTGTTGAATTTCTTTTGCATTCAACTTTTTTTTTATTTCTAGTGCAATAACATTCACTTTTTTATTATTCAATGCAGAATTTTTTTAATTCAGAAAAATGTTTTTAATATTTATAATTTAATTTACTATATATACCCTTTCTTTTCGCTAAACATAAGTACGTCATCTGTCTTATTATTCAATAATATTCTGTTGGCAGTTTTAAGTGGCGTGTCAAGCCAAAAAACACTCCTCTGTCAGCAGCGAGATTGCGCTGACTTATATTTAAGTAAAATAGATAAAGTAAGTCTCCTGGAGGCTTGTATTATGCTGCCTTTTATAATTCATTGATAAGTAAAAGAGAAATCGTTTACCTTCATTCTCCAGTTTCGCGTTGTCGTAAATCGTAGTTCGCGGGGCCAGGGATTTGCTTGTTAAATTGGTGCGATATATCCTCGTGCTTCTTGAAAAATATATTTATTTTTAAAACACTACTCTGTAAAAAAAAGTTTGAAATAATATCCAAGCGCTGTAAAGATAATGCATATTAATATATGTTATTGTGACGAAAATAACGACTCATTTCTGCACTACAGATATTATATATTTTACACAATTTGGAATATGAATAAGTTCCGTGTTATCGGAGTGACTGCATGATTAAGAGTGAGAAATACATATACGGCGTTAAACAGAGAGTCACTGAAAGTATAAACAAATCATTAAAAAAGAGTCTAGTAAACTTTAAGAGTTCAGATGTTATAGTCAGTTACATATTAGTGGTGCAATCTCAGTCATTACAACACGGAAGTAAAAATAGTTCCCTAATTGGCTTTTAAAATGTTCTGCGATCAGTAACTAAGTTCTTTTCTCATTTAATTCCTTTTTGTAGTTGCCGAAAACGTCTCGGGAATTAAATTCAACAAAAAGTTCAATTAGAGTCTGGTAAGTCTTAAGAGTTAAGATGTTACAGCCAGGTACATATTAGTGGTACAGTCTCAGTCATTACAATACCGAAGTAAATATAGATCACTAATTGGCTTATAAAATGTTCTGCGTTCAGTAACTAAGTTCTTTTCTCATTTAATTATGCTATGAATTTGCTATAGACATGCTATATGCTATATATGCATTTAATTATGCTTTTCTCATTTAATTATGCTATAAAGCTATGAATTAAATAAATATTGCCAGTAAAGTATTTTATTCCAATCTTTACCACGCTTGTATCTATTTTCATTGCGAGCTCTAAAAGATATAATTCTTGTAAAATGTCCATAAAAGCACCATAAAAAAAAAAGAATTCATTCAATAAAAAATGATACTATGGAGTATTTTTTATTTAATACTCCGGTCGTGATAGTAAACACAATAGTTGAGTACAAAGACGAAGTTACTAAATGCAAACCCAGATGTGATGATCCGTTTCCTAGAAAAATCCATCAGGCAATAATTCAGAAGAACAGTTTCCATGGAAAAAGTATTAATTTTTACGGAAGTGGGCATAAGCTGTAAAGCAGTGGTGGCCTCCCTAACTCAGCAAATTTTTAAGCTGTTTACAGTACGAAGATCATAGAGCAAGTCCTTTTCAATCTGCGTAATTTAATACGCCAAGAATACATCTGTCTTGAGCCAATATTAAAATTAAAATATCTATTAAAATTTGAAATAGATAAATGCCAAGGACAGAAACCACATTTGGCAACGAATTAATAAGTGGAATAATAAAGTAAACCTATTATTGCTTACCTAGAGTATAACGGTGAGGATAATTAATGTCAAATATCTATTTACCGGCCGAAGTGAAAATGAAATTTATGTGTATTTTAATGCATATACGAGACACCAGCAAGCTTAAAATTAACTATATGATCTTTAGATTATGTAAACAGATTTGTAAAAGAAGCGGCGTTTAACAAATAAAATATTAATAAAGAATATTTATGCGGGTAACGGAAATGTGCTTAAATTAGAAATAACAAATAAATCTTTAATCTGAATGATAGCTTTTAACAGAAACAATAAAAGAATACTTATGTGGTTATAACGATTGCACTTAAATTAGACATAACTTAGAAATGATTTTTTGAATGCAAGCGTTAAATAGAAGAAAGGGAAATAAATTTTGAAAACAGATTAATTTCGAATACAAATCTAAAACAAATATATGGCCTCGCCATAGATACATTCACTCGTATGAAAAAGTGACTTTTCTCTCCTTCCAGGGGTGAAAAAACGCACTCCTTAGCAAGAGTGAAATGTCACTCCTCCGAAAGAGTGATTACTCACCCCTGTTTAGAGTGTATATTCACTTCCAGGAGTGAGTATTCACTCTTTCAGAGCGTTAAAAATTCCACTTTTGCTTTGAGTAAATAGTCATTCTAAAGAGTTTGGGCATATTTTGGCACTGCGATAGAGTGAATATGCACTCCTTCGGAGTGAATAGTCATTCTTTTTTATTTAGTGTGTACACAGAAAAAAATATATGGAGTGATGGACCATCCTCTAAGTTTAAATATAAATCCATGTCAAAACTCCTTTTCAGAGAAATGTATGGAGAGAAAACATTCACATGTAAAAAGAGTAGTTGATGGGGTAGGTGGTAACTTAAAAACACTTCTGTACCAAAAATGGTGAGTAAGAGGATAATGCACCCAATTCAATCTACAAACGATTTTTCTGACTTTGTAGGTCAGCTTTCAGAGAGCACAAAATATTCTATATTCGGAAATTGGAGAAATACATAAGGGAAATCCTTGGAAAACAGCAATTAAAATCAAAGGAATATCAAACTTCCATATCACTGATCACAATTAAAGGAACATAGTTTGTCACAACAACTGCCTGTCGAAAGGAAAAATATTGAATCAAACAATTCAACAATCTTAATTCTCAACGAAGATCTAAAATTTGGAAAATGGATTATTTTGAATTATGAGGGTGCGATACTATAAATGATACATTTGATATAAATGATACAAAAAATGATACATTTTTTGAAAATGCCATAGAAGAAAAAAAAATCTAAGATTATTTCAAATGGCTCAAACATCGATTTGAAATTTCATACAAACATGATGATATATTAAATGCTATTTAAGATTATCTATGCATTTGAACTATGCATTCAAACTTCTAAAACAAAACAATAAAACTTGTTTTGTCATTAATATTTTGCTTTTATTATTTTGTTGAAATTGTTTTTTCATACAGTTTCTATTCATGAAAATTTTATTTTTAAAAGTACATTTTATGTATTTTATACCTGTTTCTTCATATTAATGTAGAAACTTTCTTAAACGAATGTTAAATCAACTTTTTCAACTAATAAGCAATTGACTTCTTTTTTCTTAAAATTAGGATATCGAACATTGTCTCACACGTGACCAGAATAACCTGCGCTTTACATCTGTTAGAAAAATTATTACTTGTACTAAATTTTACTTTTTCAAACAAATAACACAATAAATAGCTAGTAAAGAGTCCGAGCATTTAGTAAAAACAATTACATCTGTATAAACACAGCAGATTCAGAGCATTTCTTGTTAGAAGCAAAGCATTTCAAAAGTGATGTGTTCTGCACGTGACAGCCCTAATTCATTAATTTTTTTTTCGTTTAAAAATGTGAATATTTTTTTTTTATATATAACATCACATAAGTTGAGTATTTATTCTGGGCAAAAAAACAACCTTAAATGGGTTTCATAATTGAAAGAGTCTTCATAAAAATTTAGTCTAATTGTCCCACACGTGCCGGTGGAATAGCCCCGTTACGAAAGAATTGTCCTCTGTTTCTTTGTGCGAGAAGCGAATAATTTGTTATCTCAAACCTTTTGAAGTACTAAGTTATCACGAGATATTTCTTACTATCTGGGACAAAAAAAGGAGAATCCCTTCTACTTAATTCTCGGTACATGTAATATGTTCAAATACGTTTAGTTTTTTAATTTAACAGCATTTAAATATATCTATATTTTTTGTATAGTATCACATAAGTAGAGTACATATTCTGGGTCAAAAAACAACTTAAATGGGTTTCATAATTGAAAAAGTCTTCATAAAGTTTAGGCTAATTGTCCCGCACGCGGCGGTGGAATAGCCCATTACCAAAGAATTGGCCTGTACTTTTTCGTGCCAGTGGCCGAGAGGTGCTGCTCGCAAAGCTGGTAGACGGGAGGTGCTGGGTTCGAACCCAATCGCGTCCGTCGGACTAATCGTTCGAAGTTTTCCGTGGTTTTCTTGGAACCTTGCATTTCCTTGCGTAATTAGGGGTTAGGTTCCCTTAGAGAGACCCCCCACGGAGGGCATCTTCCCCCTTTGGACCCATATCCCACGTGTAGATAACTGGCCGTCACAAACAACACCAACACAGCTTCTTCGTGCCAGAAGTGAATTATTTGTTATTTCAAAAGTTTCGAATAGATGACAGCACTAAGTTATCAGGAGCAATTTCTTATTATGTGGGACAAAATAATAGAATCTTTTCTACTTAATTCGCGATACATTTAATATGTTCAAATATGTTTGGTTTGTTAATGTAACAACAGAAATGTAATTAAATACGATGACAGATAATGCGTTTATTCGTAAATATTAATTATTAAATTTAAGTCTAAAACATCCAATAGCTTTTTCCTGAAATGTACCAAAAGAGAAATGTGACTGTAAGTGCCAATCATTGCCGTTATAGAACAATGATTGGTGAGTGAAGGAAATTGTAAAAACATTACAATACATAACAATATTATTCTACAGATTTTAAACAGATTTATTATATAAAATATTATAGTCAAAAATGAAGAATTACCCTTCTTCAGCCAATTATTTTATACTTCGTAATTAAATTTCTAATACAGATAGTGACGTATTCTCATCGTTATTTAATACATAGGCCAAAATATTTTTCATTGCATACAAAGGAATCTTCATCTTGATCCAGATAATATATCGTCTTTCTAGCTCACAGGCTGTCAAAGCCTGCGAGCTAATGTGCCCGCAGATTCTGTATGTACGTATGTATGTATGTACGTAACGCGATAACTCTTGTTAGAAAAATCCGATTTGCTTCAAATTTTTTTTCTAGGTTCATTCTGATAAGGCGTTTCCCTGATTAGTGTTGGGAGCTCATTGGATAAGTATAAAGGGGGGGGGGGGGTAAGGGGAGCTAATCCCCTCCTTAACTTAGATAAATGGGTTTTTCATGCATAATTATCAGATTTGCTTCAAATTTGGTATACCGGTTAATTCTGATAAGGCGCTTCTCTGATTAGATTTGGTGGTTCATTGTTTAAGTATAAAGGGGAAATGGGGGGCTAATAGCCCCTTAATTTAGATAAGTGGGTTTTTCTATCCTATTTGCTTCAAATTTAGTATACAAGTTTATTCTGATAAGACGCTCCCCTGATTAGATTTGGAGGTTCATTGGCTAAGTATAAAGGAGGGAACGGAGGGCTAACACCCCCTTAATTTAGATAAATGGGTTTATCTATCCGATTTGCTTCAAATTTTGTATACCGGTTTATTCTGATAATGAACTTCCCTGATAAGATTTGGAGCCTCGTTGGTTAAGTATAAAGATGGAAAACAGAGAGGTGGGGGCTAATCCCTCTTTAACTTATTTTTCGAAAGGCATTGTTCTTTGAAATAAGAGTAGGGTAATTCCGGGATTTATGCCGCACATTTTCTTGAACTTGTGTATAAAGTCCCATGGTGGACATAAAATTTAAAAAATCATGCTGTGCTATTTAGTGTTAATTATAGAACGCGTGTATTGCGACAAAAAAATTCCAAACAAATTATTAATATTTTTAACAATTTTTTTCTAAAACATTACACTGCGGCGCGTCACCCGTACATTCAGGCTGAGACGCCGCACTTGTGCGGTAGTTATGCCGCGCTTGTAATAAGAGCAGAATGAAATTATAAATAAAAATATTTAAAAAAATATTCATATCTGGACTATAATTAACGATGTAATAACAAAATGAAACTAAATGAGTACAACGAAACATATTAGTAGATTCAAATTAATAACCGTTGCCTACTTTCACTATTAAAATTATCAACTTCTTTTTTTACATTAAATTAAATTTTAATTGTTATTTCAGCAACAACGTAACATCAGTGTATTAGAAAAGGAAAAGAAAAAAAGTAAAATTGTGTTTACATAATTTATTTATTAACCGTTTTGGGACCGGTGGCTTTTACAGACGTTTTATTCGGTTGGTACCACTTTTTTAAAAGAAGTTACCTTTACTTAAATAATCATGAAAATGCTCTAATTAAACAACACAGATATTACTTTTCTTTTTTAC
The DNA here is from genome assembly GCA_963932465.1 of Maratus speciosus. Taxonomy (NCBI): domain Eukaryota; kingdom Metazoa; phylum Arthropoda; class Arachnida; order Araneae; family Salticidae; genus Maratus; species Maratus speciosus. The sequence continues at coordinate 444,680,860 of OZ010789.1, forward strand.
TGGTGCCAGAAATAAATTTTGTAAGTTCTTTATGAAGGTGCTTATATGCACCTATGGTCCCGAATGGGTTAAAAGACCTGTTTTTTCGACTACAATGTACAGAAAAAGTGTCGAAAAAGTACAGTCTTTATGTAACTACATTTAAACTCATGATGCAACGAAGCCAATTACACTTCCTCTTTTTTTGCAGTATTTTGCAAAGAACGTCTGCGTTACACGTAATCCAATTTTTCATTATTATCATCTTGACTTGCATCTTTCTTCCACTTCTTACTTTTTATTTTCTCCTTTTTCTCCTTTGTTTTTAGTAAACTTGATAACATGCCTAACAAGGTTAGTCTGTGCAAAAAGAAAAGGAAAAGTTAATAACACTTACACATCCGTACAAAAGAAACTGCTGCATCTATACCGCAATAGCATGTATCCCATTTTGCAGGGTGCAGACGTCGGCCATCATAGTTACCTGCCATCGCTAAGGGGAATGGCGTAACCATACACAAAGTACTCTATACAAACGCCATACTTAGTTTTGACTTCGAAATCATGCATGCATTTAGTAATTAGTGTATGTAAAGTATTTAAACATAACGTGTTTAAAAGTTTGGACAGTGAAATCATGCACTTACGTCAAATTAAGGATTGTACTTCTACAAGTAAACATCGAAATGGATTCACGCTATACACTGGTTAAAATAATCTCATTGCGCACCTATACTATGCGTTTGACGACCACTATCGATAATTACAAGAAATACAAGGGGTGCGGCATCTATCCCGTATGCGGCGACTCTCCCGGAGTTACCCTATAATATACAATAAGTGTGAATAGCCTGTGATCTCAATGCCATCAGTTTAACTGGGCACTTTTCTTTTTATTTCTTATTATCTATCTAGAGGAAAAAAAAGATTCCTTTTCAATATTTAATTTATTTCCCAGTTTGCCACCTTTTTTTTTTTTTTTTTTTGGTTTGTAATTTTATTTATGAAAAACGTGTATTATCTGTTTCACAGTTTTACAATGAAAAAAAAATCTATATAAAATGTATGTAAGCACATGGTTATTTTTAACGAAACCTAGAAAGAAATTTTCGCTATTACTCGCTGGATTATTTATGGTTCTTTACATGTTGTTTTAAATCCCACATGGAAGAAGATATTTTATTAATTTAAGTATAAGTTTCGGGAATATCTTTGCGCCTTTTTATATAGTGCTGCGAAAACTTTTCATATATAACGAAGTACAGCATTTGTTTTGACATCATTAAAATAATATTATTATTTTTGTTTGTGAAAATTGAAAACCTTATCTAATTTAACGGTGTCGAATATTTATTTTTATTTATTTATTTATTACTTTTATTTACATTTATTTATTAGCCCCGGATATGCTATTTCTTTCGGGCAATAATTAAAGTGTCGTCCCTAAAAAACAACGTTCCATACATAAACAAGCCGTAAAACGTAGCAGATGTATCATTGTACTGTGAAATACTAATAATCTCTACTGCATTTTTTTTTAAAATTTACATCGCACACTTTTAATTTTTGCACCGTCGTATAGGGGGGGGGGGGGGGGGAGTACTTTTAAATGCAATTTCTTTGAAAACTGCATCTCAATTATTTTTGAGATATTATTTTTTTTTGTCGTTTTAAAAGCCATTTCTTTAATGATGGTAACTGAAGTACTCCATTTTTGTAGAAAGTAAAGGAAAAATAGTAGAATAATATATCTTTTTGTTGCCATTTTCTCATAAAATAAAAAAAAGTAATTAAAATACCTGCTATGGCAATAATATCGTCAGCTGTATGTAATAATGTATTTAAAGAATACTTGTGAGATTTATTTTCTTCGCATTCACTTAATTCCAATCATAAAGTTGAAGAATGCAATTTCATTAATCTGTGTGTCATAACATTTTCCGAATTTTTAAAGAATATAAATGAATGATTTCTATAAAACATGGAACTATTATAAATAATATTTAATTTTCAGTATTCCTATTAATGTTACAAACACATGAAGGCATGTGAATAAATAAATGGCCGACTTTTAAGCGATGTCGAGTTTACGACATCGCTTTTTGCTGGGTTTGTGTATTATTCCGCGATTGTGACGTCCTATGGATACTTTTTATAGATGTAGTTTAAGACCAGATTGTAAATGTGGAATTCTTCAGCGGATGCAAATAATGTCATTTTATGTAAAATAAAGGCGTGTACTTTAAGTCTTAAAACTGAAATATGTTTTGTACTAACTATCTATCTATATATTTTTTTCCATTGAAGTCAACTTTAAATTTTGAAAAAGCAGAATTCCTATTTTCTATTTTTTATCATATTATTTTTCTCCAATAATAAATACGTAATATATACATGAAAGGAATCCTGAAATCAATCCGCTTTACTTCATTGTATGGGAGTGTAGTCGTGGCGTTAACAAAAGCTGAGGTAGCCTTCTCATGAATCTGACTTTATTTTCACTAATATTACATGATCTCACATGAAGTCAGGCCCAGTGACGTGGAATCTGGTAGGAGCAAAAGCTCTCTAATTCATATGTGAGCTTCACCAGAAGATAACATTATAATCTGCCTCCCTTTCCCCCTGCACTCTGCTTTTCATAAGCTAGTTTTTACTTTTTCCAGCAGAAGCAGAAGTATCAAAGTGGGAGGTTTATTCTTTCATGATTCGTGAATTATCTTTTTTATAATTGTGCTTTTATGGAGACAAGAATCCTGACTTATATGATTGCAATTGTACCACTAAGAGCTAATTCTAATTTTAATGTTAAATATTATTTATGAGGTAGTCATAGTATGAGCTGTCAATCAGACAAAAGTTAATTATAATTTATCTCTTATAATGCAATCATCAAAATTTTATTTTAACTCTAATTTAACTTGGTACTTTAAACATATTTACTTTGATTTATTTCTCTGAAATTAATCCTTTGTTGTTTACAATTTGATTACTTCTTGACTGAAGAGAATATTTATTACTTTTATAAGGATTTTAAGATAATTTAATACGTATTATGATGACTGTCTTATGTCAACAATCTTTTCCAAATCTGTTTTATAAATACCAATTAGTGTCAAAGATTTTTATGATGAGTAAACTGTATTTAATTCTTTGATTTAAAAATGTATGGAAAATAAGTTGGGTTTCCTGATCTAAAAATTTAATTTAAATTTTGAATTTTAAAGGTTTACCTGTTAAAAAGGGATTTATTTTTATTTATTTTCTTTTTTCCTTTCAAACATATTTTTTCAATAATGTATGCTTTTTTACTCAGAATGATTTTATTTTCTAATTCCAAACTTGGAAAATTTTAGCTTTCAATTAAAATTTTAGTTGATTTGTAACAATCACGAAACTGGTGTAATTTTTCTAGAGGAATTGTATGCTCCTTACAATATATAGGTGATTAAAAAAGAGATTAGACAAGATTTAAGAAATGATTTTTTATTCCCAATCAAAACGAACATAATAAATGAAAACCAGGGTCTAAATCCCTCTTTTTCATTAAAAAATGCAAGGTGTCTCATTCCATCCCGCACATAATTATCGTTCATAACTGTAAGCAAAATAAAGGTATTTAAAAGCAATTATAAGCAGTCTTGCTTTGTGTGAAATGCAAAAATTTTACCAAAAGCGATGGAAGCGTACAGAATTTTGACATTTGAAACTAGAGAGCTGTAACCAGGGGCGTAGCCACAGATATTTTTTCGGGGGGGGAGAATTCTAAAATTTCCCAACTTGAAACAAATTGCTCCAATTTTCGACTAAAATGATATGCACAACGTGTGTAATATTTATAATGATACTTTTGCATAAAAAATTCCTTTCCAAAGAAAAATTCTGAAACTGAAAACATAAAAATTATAATTATGGGTTTGTTTACTAAAAAAATGAATACGCTTTTTACTTTCTTCTGTCTTTACAAGAAGAAAGTATTGGATTCGTGAAAAAATTCGACTTCCGGTTTTAGACTCATTTATACGTTTTAGTAAGTCCTGAACACGATTCGACTGTTTTTAGAAAATATCTGTCTGTCTATATGTGATACAAATTTTGTGGGCGCTCTAACACAAGAACTAATGCACGAAATTTAATAAAACTTTAGAGATTCACTTATACAGTCGAACCTCATTAACGCGAGCAATCAAGGGGAAACTTTTTTTGTTCGTATTAAAAGTAGTTCGTGTTATCGGAACTCAACTACATTACATACAACTTGGACGAGGCAATCGGAAACAGTTCGTGTTAACGAGGTTTGACTGTAGCTTGATAAAAATTGGTGCTGATTTGTTTTTGGTGTAAATCGTCCAGCAGGTGGCACTGCTATGTGGCATTTTGCACGATTTACATGATTTTAGCGATAATTATATCTCAAAAACTATTGCACGGAATTTGATCAAACGTTATATTCTGTTAAACCTTGACATAATTTGATGCACATTAGCTGTTTATGTATATCATATAGCAGGTGGCGCTGCTATGCAGCATTTTTCACGATTTTGCGATAGCTGTATCTCAAAAACTAATGCACGGAATTTAGTCAAACTTCATATTCCACATAAGTAGCATTTCCACATAAATAGATCCGTATTAGGCTTGTGTCTATACTGTCCAAAGCTATCACTTTTGTGCACTTTCAGTAAGGAATTTTGGTTGCAGACATCTAAGAGGCTGGGTACCAAAATTCAATGATTTGTTTGACAAATGCTATGCTTATATCCCCTTTTTAAATGCACGCAATTGAACAAATCTATACCTTTAGAGTTTGTTATTATAGGCAAAGAATTGTCATTTCATTTTGGCACTGTGATTGCAAATTTTGAGGCATTAACATGTATGGAGTAGAAGAAAATTTTGGGATTGGCACATCCGACTAGTTTTCACTTAATATTAATTCCTGTGGTCTTCAAAGAAGCCCACCTGTTAATAACATCGCTTAGTTTAATAAAATTCCCTATTTCGCTTTCATATTTTAAAAGCATTAGGCCGTCATCCCTTATTGTAGCTTGCAATATATATATTTTTTAATTTTTATTTGACTAAAGATTCTTTCATTAGATGCAACGCCATAAAGATAAGCTGCTGTGAATGTTAAGATACGACTATAATAGTTTGACGGCGTGACCAAATAGTCTTAGAATTTCATGGCATGAGTAAAAGGTTTGTTAAGTGAGTTGGGATTTGGTTTATTTCTATTTGACTCTGCAAGTCATATACATCCGGTTTCTCATATCCAGGTGGAAACATTATTAACTTTTCCCTTGCACAATTGTAATTTAAATATGGAATGCATTGCTGCAATATTCTCTTGATACAGGGAACATTGTCAGTTAAGCCCATTACTAAATTCCCGAAATTTTCTTGTATTTCTTATAATTCTTTACTCTAAAACTTATGTGTATCAATGTCCATTGCTGTGCTATTATTTTTATCTATTGCCTTTGGTGAAACCGTTTTCCTACGGTGCTTTCGGAATTTAGCTTCTCTAGTCACATCCTAATATTCATAATTGTTTGTGAGCTTGTCTATAAGGAAATCTTTATTTCTTCAAAATTTTATTCAAGTGCAACGTGTCAGTGTTACAGTGCATGTCGATTTTTTCTTCAGTTGATGGACTGCTTTCATGGTCATATTTCTGTTCCAAATTAAAATCGTCCATTTTTTACCTTTTTCATCCTCGAATGGATTTTTAGATGCTCCAAAATCTTGCACGAAAACTCTTTTCCTATTATGAAGGGTTTCTTCGTGCTGAGATTTATAGTAACTTTTTAGAACAGTTTTAAACACAGAACACTGGACTTTTGGTTTAAAATTTTATAAACACATATGAATATAAACGAACAGGACTGATATATATTTCCGCACACAAATAAAAGTAAAATGTGACAAATTTATCTAAACTAACGACTTCTTATATCCGCATTTGCTCATATAACGCTTTTTACTTGACAGCGAAAGGTTAACTAATTTTTGCGGCAAAAAAATCACGAGAATGAGTAAAATATTGTCCAAAAATCGCTTCTTGCCCATAGCTGTGTTTCAAGTAGGTTACTATATTCCTTTCTGTTGTGCTACAAGTGATCTCCAAATTTCAAAAGAAGCTGCAATCCCTTTGGATTAAAATAGCTGAATTCTCTTTTGGGAGGAGAAGGGGAGGTAGGGTGAAATTTTTGAGAAAGGAACAAAGTTTTGGAGGAAATAAAGGAAATGGTTAGTCAGTTATTGATGGACAGGAGAGAAATCTAGGTCTGGTAGATGTACAATATTTTTGTAGAACTCAAAAATACAATGATAGATTGAGTGTGGCTGATTTCATTTTGTATTTCTTTTGATAATTTAACTTGTTTACTGTTGCAGTACTCAAAATAATCACCAAAACAATAAAAATTTCGTAATTTTTTTACTATTACTTAAAAAAAAAGTCTCAAAAATCTAGAATTTCCCAGCTCTAAGCTCAAATTTACCAACTTCACACATATTGGGGGGGGGGGGAGGCTCCCCCCCATACCCCCATGGCGACGCCCCTGGCTGTAACTTACATTTAGAAATAAGGATCGTCTATTTGGATAAGGACAATAATAACTTCTACTATTTTTCCCGATATTGTTATAATTCACATAAGAAAGAGCAGTCGTCTATTGGGAATGTCGTTAAATATATTTTTTATTGTTAAAAATATTGATAAACGTTGGGCATGGTAACTAAGCAATCTTTGTGTCACTTATATGTAAACAAAAAAGAAATATTGAAAGACATTTCTTATCAATGTCAATTTATAATCCAATAATCTATATTAAACTCTTTATAATACAAAATTCTACACTTATATATATCGTACTATATACATTACTTTTTAGCTCACAGGCTATCAAAGCCTGAGAGCTTATGTGCCCGCCGGTTCTGTATGTACGTGTGTATGTACGTACGTACGTATGTACGTAACGCGATAACTTGATAGAAACATCACATTTGCTTCAATTTTTTTTTCTAGTTTCATTCTGATAAGGCGCTTCCCTGATTAGTTTTTGGGGTTCATTCGTTGAGGATTAAGGGGGAAAAGGGGAGTTAGTCCACACCACCCTCCCATTTAATTCAGATAAATGGGTTTTTCATGCAGAATTATTCGATTTGCTCCGAATTTGGTATACCGGTTTATTATGTTAAGGAACTTCCCTGATTAGTTTTGAGGGTTTATTGGTTAAGGATAAAGGGGGAAAGGGGGGGGGGGTTAGTGCACCCCTCTTAATTCAGATAAATGGGTTTTTCATGCAGAATTATTCGATTTGCTCCGAATTTGGTAAACCGGTTTATTATGTTAAGGAGCTTCCCTGATTAAATTTGAGGGTTCATTGGTTAAGGATAAAGGGGGAAAGGGGGGATTAGTCCACCACCCTTAATTCAGATAAAGGGTTTTTTCATGCAGAATTATTCGATTTGCTCCGAATTTGGCATACCGGTTTATTATGTTAAGGAGCTTCCCCGATTAGATTTGGAGGTTCATTGGTTAAGTATAAAGATGGAAACGGGGGCTAATCCCCTTCCCTTATTTTTTTGAGGGGCACTATTCTTTAAAATAAGAGTATAATATACAATTAGTTTGAATAGCCTGTGATCTCAATGCTATGAGTTTAGCTGGGCCCTTTTCTTTTTTATTTATTAATTAATTCAAGTTAAATTTAGATTACTTAAATGCCACTGTTTAAATTCAGTACAACAGTGGCTTACTTCTCCGCTTTCGCATTTTAGATTATTCTAACAATATGTAACACATCTAACATATTAGCTGTTGCTTTTAGAATCAAGCTATCTTTCTTTTTTTTTTCAAAGACTTCATCTTCTCATCTAGTCTGCCGAACTATCATATGTTAATTTTCAAATAATTACATGATTGAAACTAACAACTTCTCGTTAAACTTTCACCAAAAACTTAAAATCTTGAACTTGGAAGTTAAAGTTACAGATATTCTATTAGCAGCCCCAACTTAAAAAAAAATATTAGGTGGGCTCAAAAAAGTTTGATTAAAATAACACATGCAACTTTTTTTTTTCCCCAGTGCGTGTTTGTGGAGGAAGAGGCAGAGGATCGAATGACTAAAGATGATATTTCGAACTCAAATAACAGTTTTTCTAAGTAAAATGTAAAATTATTATAATTTAATAAACTAGGGGGCTCGGCCCCCTACGAGCAACGCTCGCCAACCCCCGTCCAGACACTGCAGACTCTAAATGCACGCTAATTTGATCGGCTTTAAAAAGATTTCGAAAGATTAAATTATAATTTAAAAAACAGTGGCGATCTCCCTATAAACGGATTTCTATTCATTTTTCTTTGATTGGGGAATTTTAACGCCAAATCCGCCACGGTACTACTTGATTATCCAGTCGACCAATTTCGCCAAATTATATAAATCGCCAAATTATACAAATTGACATAATTTTTATATTAAATAACGAAAGAAGAAATAAATTAGTACATCATTAATAAAAATACAAATAAAACGTCGAAATAAAAATAACTTGATGACGTAGACACGTGCAACAACATTTCAAAGTAAGCTAATATAAAAGGAATTAAATAAACAGAGTCTTTGTCTCGTGGTATTTTTTAACAAAGCGAAAAGAAAATTCTTTTAAATGAGACATTTTAAATAAATAGTTTTTAATCTGACGTAATTATTACCATGGTTCATGGTTCTCTTCTTCCACTTTTCTTATGCCTGATATTTGTTGCAATATCATAAATTATACAAATCTTGTGATGTTGGGAAATGTTAATTCGCAGTCTTTACATATCTGAAAATATTTTTTGGTGTTTAAAGTTGTCCTGACTACAATACTTTTTTTATAATTAATTATTTTATATAAAAATTTATCATATGGTGCAAAGTTATACTAAATGGCTGGGTAACTTTGAACCACGCTAAAAATCCATTTTTTATTGCTTTTATCCTTATTATTCCTTAATTTTTTATAGTCAAACAATAATTTAGGATCATTTCTTCTCTTTTATGCCCCTAGTTGCGACAATATTCTTCAAATAAGAGTGTGGCATATGAAAATAGAGGAAATGCGGTTCAAAGTTCTCCTTATTGAGTGTATATATATAATTTTCCGAACGATCAAAATTCAAAATGTCATATGCAGATATCAGACACTAGATGCATACCTTAATTATTAGTTAATTAAAATTCAATTTAGATAAATTCAGCAACATTGTTGAAATTTATTATAACAGTAGTTCTTTTATGCGAAGAGAATAATGTCACACCTCGATTACCGGACAAAACATATAAGTTTGTCTTATTGGGAATGTAAAATGAGTAAGGAAGAATTTAAAAACAAAATACCAAGCTGGCAGCAAGAATCTCATGAGAGACGTAGGAAATTTCAACCAAGTAATCCTTGTCCTGCACTTTGTAAAAAAATAGCTAATATTTAAAATTCATAATTCCTTACAATATTAATTGATAATTCCTTACAATATTAATTGACAATTCCTTATAATATTGATAATCAAATAATCTATATTATACTCTTAATAAATATCATATTTTATAAATTGTTGTCATACAGTACATGCATAATTTCATTATAAACTAATTAAAATTAAATTTGTATAAATTAGACATTGCTGTTGAAATTTATTACAAGAACTGTGCGAAAGAACAAAGTCAAAACCTTAAGATAAATCATCGTTGGTTTAGAAAAATAATGCCTTCTGATGTCATTAACGTCATTAATTCTTTATGGATGTTGTACAACATTTCGTATTTGCTCAGTTGAGCGTCGGCACCGATTTCATAAAAGTACTCATTACACAGAATGACAAATCTGGGACAACATACCATTTTTTCGTGATCTTGTAAGTATTAAAGGTGCAATTTTACACCTTATGTTTTAAAAGTTTCCCTCATTGATCTACTCATAGAACCTTATATATATGTGCAAATGTGAGGTTGAAATGTATACTGCTAGCAATACATTTAATAAAACATTGCTTCAGCCCAGATAACTGATCTTTTTCACTTACAATTATGATATAGCATTAAATGTTGAAAATGCGTATAAATAAGTGGTTATGCGCTAGAGCGAATCGCAGAAAACTACATTGGTAAAGAATAAACAGATTAATTAATCAATCAATTAAATTACAGAGTACTCTGTTTTTAAGTGAATGATATATTTAATACAATTGTTTACCTCTTTTTGATTATTTATGATTTATTTCACTATATAGGACATTTTATTATTTTTATATTTAATTTTATGTATTGTTACTACTAATATTGTATTGCCTCTCTATTAATGCTTCTTTTCATTATCTTACATTAATTTCACTTCTCTCATTTTAATGCATTCTGCCTGATACCGTCATAATGGCTGTCTATTATTTCTATACCAATGCACTAATTCCACTTTTCATTTTTACAATTTCGAGGAGCACGCATGCCCAATTTTTATGTGATGATGCATTTTGTCGGCATGATTTTGCACGAGATGAAAGATTGAACCAGTACTAAGTTCTAACAGTCATAAAGATTTTTAAAAATATTTTTACCCAGACATTATATTTTTATTAAATTTTTATTTATCTATTGTCGTCTCAATTGAGGTACTGCCAGATTATACATTGTATTATATATTAAGATACTAGTGTAAACGCCCATCTTAGGATGGTGGGTAAAAATCGTGGATTTTCCTTAAAAATATTTATATACTAATTGTTCCGTAATCGAGATATTTGATTTAAAAATTATAAAAAATCAGTAAACTGAAATTCAGTTTTCAAACAATTTACATTTGATAGTACACCCTCCCTATTCAACGGTGTAAAATTTAAAATTTTGTAATGATAAGAAGAATTGAGTTTGAAAAAAAAAAAAAAAAAAAAAAAAAAAAAAAGGAAAATGGATTAATTATTCATCAAAGCAATTTTTCCAAAATAAATTAAACATACAAACTAAAGGCTGTGTTTATTACATTAATACTCAGAAAATAGAGTACTTTTATGTTAGCTTGGCTATGTGATAAATGGCCAAATATTGTTCCCATTTACATCATTCATATCGCATTAATTTCAACTAAAATATAAACTTTAACCCATTTTATTTAAAAAGCATAACTTATATTTAAAATACAAACATTCAAACTACATACAATTAGAATACATGCCTTTCACTCATTTCTTTTAAAATGCGTAACAATAATAATAAATAGCATAGCATTTTATTTCAACTTTAAAGTATTGTTCCTAAATCACACACGCGAAAAAATAACTACAATTGACGGGGGAAAAAAAGCCTATTATTGGCAAGATAACATAAAAGTAGCGAAAATAGACTTGAGTTTTCTAAAACTTCGCTTTTAAATTAAAAACTATTTTCATTGGTTCACAGGCAAATGACGTCAAAGGCATAGTAATACTACAGGAAAGAGGAGTTAAAATATTCAATGTGCGAAAGTTTTTAAAATTTTATCAATGAGTTTTTAAAAATGAATGACTCACTACACATTATTTACATTTGCAAAATTAATCGCAATTTCTGAAATATTCGTTCGTTTATATCGATAATCTGTCGTTTGTAGAAAAATACAATTTTTTACTGTTCTAACGCAGCTTGTCTAACAATTTTCTGACAAATACTTTCGAGCTATTTATTTTTTCAGCAACTTCAAATGTTTCATTTTCCGAGATTTATCTATAGCAATGATTAGCGAAAAAGCCAGTCGTCAGCAATGCGTAGCTTTTTATTGGTAGTTGGTGGCGTGATTCCATCATTTTTATTTTATTTTTTTCAATTCCTACTATTAGTTCACACTCTCCCTATATTTATTTATGTGTTTATATATCTTGCTCAAATTTTCAATCGTTAATAAAATACTTATTATTCATCTTATCAAGTTGAAATAATTTTTTTTTTAACTAGTACTGGATGACAATTGATGTTAATACAGCTTTTTCAAATATTAATTAATTAATTAAATTTTAATTAACTAATTTTAGTTTTACATGGGAGACAAAATGGCGGCCATTGGTTATTGAAGAATTTAATGCATCTTCATATCTATAAGGGGGGTTATCATAGGGGGGAGCTGTTCTGTCGCCAAATACCGCCAATTTCGTCGCCAACTTGGCGATGTATCACCAAATTTGGCGACCAAAATGAGTCGCCAAAAGTGACGCGAACTTGGCGATATCTCTAATATTTTGCCAAATTCCCATAGACTTCCATTGTAAACCTACTTGCTTATAGAAAATCAACAAATTGAAATATTTTAATGCAACAAAAACTAATATTAGCTTAAGGGATTATATTAAATTTTTCTTTGCTGACCTAAGTAGGAATTGACTTAAAAAACAAAATTTTTATATTACTTATTTTATTTTTAATTATTATTTTGTACACACAGTGTAATTAGGAAAGTTTAAGGGTTCTTGTGTTTGTTCACAATGATTGCATGTATACGTATCAGAATACCTTAAATTGTTATTGTTATTATTCTTTTTATTTTGTATATATAAATTTACCAAGTACAAGTCTAAAGAAAGTGGTATAACAGGAATTCCCATTTTGAGCAGCAAAATAAACTGATGTTTTTATGTCTGTATAATTTATGGGAGATCAGGGGTCAGACTTCATGTCAGGTCTGCACCCACGGGAAAATAGTCACGTGATTGCCAGTAAATGTCCCATCTGGGAATGCAGGAGAATATTGGCTTGCAGGATAGAGAAGCTCTCTGTCCACCGACATTTATCTGGGGCTTACCAATTCTTCATGAGTCTGGCCACGGCCTAATTATGCGACACATGCTAATTCGGGTCGACCACTCACCACTCAGTATGCAAATTTTTGGAAAAGAATATGGAGATAAGCTGGCTTGGCGAGAGTAGTGTAAAACAAGAAAGAAAAATCATATTCCCATCACATTTCCAGAAATTATCATTTATAGACGGCCATGCATCCAATTCTTTGAGTGATCCTGTATATCATTTTATCTATATTCTACAAAAACTTCTTAGTAAACTAAATGCAGTTCAGTGTAAAAATGCATAACTCATTTAAAAATTACCTTTAAGGAATTTACACGCATACCCAGTATTCTTTACATATTCTTTTGTGTAGCCCTGTATATGAGTTATAGCATTTATACACACTATATACTATGCCTAAATATAGCGAAACATAAAAGTGAATATCATAATTAAAAATGCATTACCAGCAATCATCGCTACTGTACAGTACTTCGGATACAATATAGTATCTGAAATCTTTTAAGTGTCCCTGTAAATTCTATGCACTTCGTGTTATACATGAAATAAGTTATTGTAAACCTTAGCGACGTATATCAATTTCATTATACATGAAATAATTTAACATAATTTAAATACTCCGTAAACAGTTCCCTCCACCCCTATATCATTATGTAACGGAATTCTTTTGCGTAGCCCTGTAAATGAATAATAACTATTCTTTGCACCACATATTCTACAGAATGTATATTTTAGAGCACTTCATAAATGCACATCAATGTTTGAAAGAGTGTAACATCATTAAAAACCATTTTAAACGATTTTTTCCCATAGGCCGTAATGTAACGGAAAACTTTTGACTGTCCCTGTAAATGAACTAAACATGCTACAAACTTCATTTGAAATAGGGAACGTGCTATGGTAAACGTCAATAACATCGAAAAGTTTCAGGGTAATCCGAGTATATTTACGAGAGTTAGAGCGCGGAGATACGGGCAGACGGACAGACAAACTGAAGACATAATCACTTTTCAACTTTGTTTAAAGCGTTAAAAAAAATATAGAATTTTCAAAAGTATTATGTGTGCAATTTCTGTATTATGATTATATTGTTTATATAAGTAAACGCCGCAGGAGAAACTGAATCACCTTTTATTTATAAATTAATTAATAAGATTTAGGAAATGTTAGGATCCAATTAGATCCCATTGTCAGTAGTGTTTATTTTGTTTTTGTTTTTCTTTTAGTATTTCCTTTATGTAATTTTGCTGACAGATACTGTAAATAAACTTTTGTTAATGTTAAATATTAGTTTTTAACACTTACCAACAAAGTTGAAAAGTGTTTCTGAATTCAGTTTGTCTGTCTCTCTGTGCTCTAACTCGAGCAAATATACTCGGATTGACATGTAATTGATTTTCGTTATTGAGGTTCCATGGCATGTCTGGTATTCAAAATGAAGTGTGTGGCATTCTTGGTTCATTTACAGAGGCACTCAAAAGTATTCCGTTTCATTACGGTCTATGGAGAAAAATTATTTGCGATATATTTTAATGATATTACATTTTTTAAACATGCTGAAATTTAAATATACCACTGACGTGTATTGCAAGGAGCTGTAGAATAAGGTGTGCATAGAATTTATTGTTCATTTACAGGGATGCACAAAAGAATTTGGCTACAGAAGAAATTGAACTATTGAAGCCTGTGAATAATAATTGCTGGAAGTGCGTTTGCAGAGGTGGTACACGCTTTCAAACTGAAATGCATATTTTAAAACTATTACTTGGTATGCGTAAATTCTATAAATCATGTACAGAGCTGCTCAAAAGTTCTCAAATACATTTCCGTTTATTCAAAGAAATTACTGAATGGAAAATTTCAATTATTGTATTCGTTTAACTGAACTAACTTTTAGCGTACCATGCAGTGTACATACAAATCTATACATCATATACTGGGCTGCACAAAAAATACAAAAAAAAAAACAAAAACATATTTTTCCGACTATCGGTTGTATTAGCAGAAATAAGTTATCAAATGCGTTATGAGTTTTTCAAACTGTTTATTTAGACATCATCTTTCTCCTTAATAAACTATGAAGTTTTGTTGCTGTATTCTGAATGTGTTGAAAATGTTACATAATCCATGCTGGACGCATGATTTTTCGTACTTGATTTTATTAGTTTAGACTGAGTCTTTTATTGCTTGATTGATTTCAGGCATTAAAAAGAAAAAAAAAGTAAAGTTATTTATTCGGTATTGTCTAGGTTGGTTTGTAAACGGAGGTCCATCTGTTGGTTCTTTTTTTATTATGAAAGAAAAAGCAATCTTTATGAATGAAAATCGAAATTCTTTATTGAACATGGAATATGCCATTTATGTATGGAATACAATATCGCACACGTGGCCACCACGGCTGCGCTTACCTGCCATCATCCGAATATCAAAATTTTCGATGACTTTTCTCAGAATGAGCGGAGGCATGGCCAAAATTTCAGTCCGGATGTTACGTTTGAGATCGTGGATTGTGCGGGGAGGGGGGGGGGGGGCATTGGCGTACACATTACTCTTCAGAAATTTCCAAAGAAAATAATCCATTGGAGTTAAATCGCACGATCTTGGGAGGGGGGGGGGGGATTCACATCAGACTTTCTTGAAATTACGCGATCTGGAAATTTTTTCATTCAATAAGTTAATGGTTTGGCGAGCAGTGCGTGCCGTTGCACTGTTGTTGTGTTGTCAACGAGTCCATAATTACAAATGGCATACATTTGACAGTTCACACATGCATGACACATGACAGCTGACACAAATAACCTGTGAAATATTCATAGTTCAAAAAAGAACCAACAAATGGACCACCTTGTAGAAACCGGAGTGTTCATTCACTTACACCAAATTAAGGGCCATAAGATAGATAATCATCAAAAATTAACGCAGCGTAATTTAATTAGAGTCCTTAAAATTATAGTCTTTAGATGTAACAAACGTAGGATATCTCTTGTCTATCTAGGTTAAAGTCACTTAGACTTTTGTAAACAGTAGCTCTGGATAATACTGAGCAAAATGTTTAGGGCTGGGGGTTTCCCAACCCTCGATTAGCTCATAGTTGGTAGTTTACTTTTTAACGACATATGGTAACCAACTGTAGAGTATATGTCTAAAACTTACCAGCAGTTGTTATTTGCATATAGGATACAGTATATAACACAATATATATCAAATGCAAATGCTAGCTGATTGAAATATATCACTTCTTTTAAATTTTTTCTTATTTTTATTTTGTCAGTTACGTGTTGGATAAATCGCAAAAAAGAAATTCGTGATTTTTAAATAACATTTTGGTTATAATACTTTTATAATGTATAATAATTTTATTCATATTGTTTATTTTTAATGTCATCAGAATATTTTAAATTTAAAAGTTTATTGTAATTTTTTTCTTCGCTCCTCATTTGAGTGAGCATTAGGGCATTAGCAATAACTTGCGAAAATGATTCCCTTATGTTGAGCTAGATGCAGTAAGAAGGATGAAAACTAAGCATTTCTCGATAAAGCGAGTAATTATCGCACGTTAGCTAGATATATGTATGTGCATCATATTGGAGAAGCGGACAAAAATTGCAATATGGACATACTATTAGTATATAGAGTGTGTTTAAAAATTATGTGTGAGAAATGTAAATGCAGGTAGAGTGAATCTTAGTAAGCAGATTTCGTATAGGAATGTAATTGCGGAATTTCAGCATTGAGGCAGTAGGGGGCGCTGTTGTGTTCGACGAATCTTAGATCGTCATTTCCCGCACGGAATTCGGGCAACTTGCATCGTTACACCAATGCGAAGCGTGCCGACATGTATTTCATGTATGTGGCTGCCCAAGAAAATGGCTCACACCAAACGCACGTCCAACAATTCTCTAGCTTTTTGAAGGACATTACTGTGCATAATAATGCTTTTTCCAGGGCAAGAATTCTGCGATATCTTCCACTGCCCGTATCACGCCTAGAGGCATAAAATGATCCACTCTCGCATAACTCCCTATGAAGACACCCAAGTGCTCGGCGATCCGGCAGATTCCTACTTGGAAATTGTTCCATGTAGGTTCTTTGAATAGCCGCTCCATTTTCTTGCGCAGCCTCATACATGAAATGCATGGCGGCATACTCCGCATTGGTGTAACGACGCATGTTCTCGAAATCCGTGCAGAGAATGGCGATTCAAAACCGTTAACTTTTATTCATTCCCTTCAGCTCTTAAGGGGCGGTTTCTGGCAAACATGTAATGGTCCATCATCGTCTAGAATGTGGAAGTCTAATATCACCTAACCCACAAATTTATTTAAAGAGAGGAAATGTATTTTTCTTTTCGTTTCTTTCAAAGTAAGTTTAATTACTTTAAATCTGGGTTTCAGTAAAAATATAAATATGTTGTGAGATTTATATTTAAAGCAGTAAAATAGATTACATATTTTTTTTATAAAAAGTAAAAATTGTTCTTAAAATGCACGGTATTCCATGCATTTTCTTTGCCGGCGCCTCTTTACACTCATTATTCATAAAAAAAAACTGAAAGAAAATGAATAAATATTTAAAATAGATTAAAATAATTTAAACTAAATATTAAAAGAGAAAAACGCCCTTAGATTGTACCTAAAGCAGTCTCTGTCTTCCCCCCTCCCCTACTCATCAATGCAAAACTTTCACATACATAAATAAAATCATTTTTAGCCGTAAATGAGTAAATATTTCTAAAATTGACGACTACTGTATCTCTAAAATTGGCTTAAAAATACAATTAATTTGACATTTTGTCTGTGAAAGATAATTTTTTCTTTTACTGAAAAATAAGAAATGCTCTTGAAAAAAAGAAAATGCATTTCGATTTCCTTGTATCTGCAAGCGCGGATACAAGGGAGAGGTTGTGAGGCTCATGATTCTCCCTTTAATTGAAGGATGTTTCTGTAGAACAATACATGTTTATAAAATTCTTTTGTTTTTATTCTTTTTGTATTAAAAGTGTTTAAAATTTCCCCCCGCTTAAACATGCTTTTGATACATTTTGTAACATCAATTACTTTCTGATACATTTAGTTATTTTTGTACAGAAATTAATAAAAATTATTTTTGCATTATTGTTTACGCATCAAAGAATCGAACAACATTTTCCATTTCTCTGTAAATGTGGTACATGTGGAATTGTATCCACACTTCCCTGATTATATAAAAATTGGCAATCCGTCAACCCCCCCCCCCCCAAATGATACACGGTCCTTTTTAAATGAGGGGCTGGATACGCCTCTGTGAATCTGAATAAGAATACCTCCAAATTTATTTATTTAAGAATGAAAATGAGTGCGTCACAGAGCCGAAACTAGAAGGAAGGGAGCAGAGAGGGCATGTGCCCCTGGTGCCAGAACGAAAGGCGAAGGAGGACGCCATTTGTCGTGTTATACAAAAATTTATATATATATATGAAATACAAAGAAACTCGCAAGCTAATTTCAAACCTGTGTGAGCGTTCTTTTCAAATTTGTGAAAGTAAAAGTAACTTTATAAAACAAAAATTCTGCAACCAAAATCAAAAAAAGTAAACACTAACCCGGTTAGAATTCAATCTCAGCTATTCTAAGCAAGAAAAAAAAATCATTTAAAACTCTTAACATGCAAGTGAGAAATTTTAAAAAGAACGCTCCCATAGGTTTAATATTAGCGATCCAGTTTCTTCTCATGACAAGTGTAGGCTATTAATGCTCAAGCTAATGTTTATCTTATGGGAGCATTGTTTACATATTTCTTACTAGCATTTTAATTATAATTAAATGATTTTTATTTTTAAGGATTTTCTTTGCATAGGGTACTTGCGGTCGGTAACTTTTAATCAGGGATGTAGTGGAGGGTATACGGGGTATACGCCGTATACCCTCTGGATTTTTTTAAGGAACAGCGTATACCCTCTGTTTCTGAAGAAAGCTATAGTATATATACACTAGAGTATACCCTCTGCCTTGAGCGTATACCCTCTGCTTAGAACGTATGCCCTCTGTTTTTTTTACGACTACACCACTGCTTTTAATGTGCGTGAGGAAGGGGACGCCAAAATCCATGTTTGCCCCGGGCGCAAAAAAGGCCAGTTTCGGCCCCGGCGTCGCGCCAATACCAGTAGAAAAAAAGCTTAAACAAGTTTTGAAACACAGGACGGTGTGTGGATTGTATGCCCCTATCGAACACTTTGGGCCAAGGACATTGTTGCCTTCAGTGGTCCAAAAGTTGTGCGTTTCTTGAGTATATACCTAAAACTTTGATTAAAAAAAAAAAAAAAAAAAAAAAAAAAATTATAGATAAAATATTTTTAATTTAAACCCGCTTAATATGACCTTTTTTTGTTTCAGAAACGTCACATATATGTATATATTCTTCCATTTCATGCACCCACTAAACATACCATGATTCTATTTTTTTTTTAATCATCCGATTTTTTTATCAATAGAGTATATAAAGGATGAATAAATAGAAAAAAAATAACTGAAAAGGTGATTAAAATATTCGAAATTCACAAGAGTTATCGTTAAATTGGGGGAAAAGTCGCGTTAAAAAGGGGAGCACAAAACATTATATATATAATAACACAAAGTGTATAACGCTTCCGGGGTTGAACTCATCCGGATTCCAGTTCACTTTATCATATTCCATTTGGCCATTTTAATTAAAAATTATTTTTTCGAATTAAACTTCATAAAAGTTACATTTTTAGAAAGATTATTCAAAATAAATTAACATTTGAGAGATGACTTACATTTAATTATGTACATATTCTGAGATAACTTCAGTTGAAATTAGTTTGGCCCTCTCCCTCCATATGTAAACATTCATTTGTATCGCATTCATTGTGAACTTTGAGCTTTGTTGGCTCCATCTATCGGTGGTTAAAATAAAAAAGAAGTTTCTTTTGAAATTCTTTGAACTCTGAAGACATTGGAGGAAAAATGAATAGTATTTCTTATAAAAATATAATTAGACTATCAGGGATACTTAATGCCGTGTAGAATATATATATATATATAACAATGGAAATAAAATTTTGCATTTTTGTATTTTGTAGGGAAAATAAATTTGTAATTTAATAAAAGAATTTGAGAAAAAAAATTCTGTGAATGCAATTAATAGTTACAATTTACTTAAGTGATAAAGGATCATATTTAATGATCAAAATTTATTATAGGTTTCTTTATGCATGTTTTAAAAAAAATGAGGATTTAATCTGAGTTAAACTTTTTAAAATTTAAGTTATATAATTATTATTTTGGCGTCAGCTACCGGCAATTAATCCGTGAAGGACTTCTTATGTATTTTTTTATTATTATTATTCTGATTTATAAGAAATTGAAGGTTATTGATTTTTTTAAAGCAATGAACGAAGACGAAAGTTAATTGACAATATATTTTAAAATAGCATTGTTAATTCTAATTTGCATGTTTTTTGTGAAGTAGTTCTTTAAATTTTGTGAGTGAAGTTCTTTCTTGCAAATTAAGTTTCAATTATAAATGGGCTGTTTTTATAACTATTTTACTCCCACCTGATCCTATTAGTCAGATAAGATAAAATTTATTACTTCATAATTCTTTTTATAATGCAATGCTATATCATTCTTTTGAAAATACAAACACGTCATTCTGACGGGCTACCTTCTAGTTGAAATATATAAAGATGTATCAGGGCTATAAGAATATACCCTTAAATTGAGATAATCCGTAAATCGAGAACGTTAAATTGGTGTTCATTTTACTGTAGCTGTAACAGATTTTCCTTATCACTCTCCTATTTTGTATTTCGGGAGATTTCCAAGGGCATGGACTTTTTTGCTGACTCACTTCCCCTTTGCTTTCTCTCCCCACTTTTTCTTGTTGTCAATTGTCATTCTTCATTCGATTTCGACTATGACGAGGCTGTTTTTGCGAGACCTCTGAGGTAGGAAGGAGATATTTAAAAGATTGTAAGTTTTGCAAATTTGTTGTCTATTCATTAAAGAAGTTTCGGAAATATTTCTGCATCATTTTCTTGCCTTATATATATATATATATATATATGAGAAGTATATAAAATAAATATTTAATGGTAAATGTTAGCATTAGTTGTTAGTTTATGAACTTATAAATGTCGCAAAATGTTAGCTTTTGTGCATTCACGCAGAATTATTTAAACGTATTGTGGTTTACGCAAAAGTAGGATAAGATTTATTTAATATTTATTAATTTTGTTAAATATAGATTTCTTCTTAATTATACAAAATTTCATTCAGTTGTATCTTTCAATGGATTTTTGTTTTATGAAATGTTTTCTTATTTTTGGGGTTGTATAAATCGATTTTAAGCATTGCGAATTATCGAAATTACTTTTTTAATCTTCTGCTTTATTTAAAATAAATTGTTTTAATGTGATAATTATTTTTTTAAATGCGACTTATAAAGAAATTTTTTTTGTCTATGAGTGCGGAGAATAATTTCTCCTCACAATAAATGTCATTGAATTAAACAAACAAATAAATTTAACGCAATTAAAAAATATAATAAATTAAAGAAAAAACTCAATTCAAATTGCTCAAAATAAATTTCAGATGAAAAGACTAGAATATTATTATTAATTTATTATTAAATTTTGAGAGGAAAATATAATATTACCTGATATAAACAAAATAAAAATATATATGAGAATGAAAAAGGATTGTAATAAATTTGAGACCTATATAAACATCAAACTGTACATATATATATATATATTATAATATTTGTGTGAAAATTTGTGTTCATTAAATGAAAAGGATTAAAAAATAATCATGATTTAATGTACTTTAATGAATGGACATCAACTATTGGTAACAGACTTATCAATAAGAAAACAAAACACATATACATATATCAAAATAGATCTATTTTAATTTAAAACACATATTAAGATTATATAAATTGTTTAGGTATAAATTCAAAATTTGATCCATAAAAAATATTTGTTGGAAGTTTATTTAAATGACACAGTGTTTTTGTATGAAAAACAATATTTGAATAATCATTTAGGTACATTTTTTTAAGAAAAAGTATAAATTTACTTATCTTAAACTTTTCTGAAATGCAACGATTGTCAGTCATAGTGAATTAACTATTTTATTTTTTTCAGTTAATACCTTTAAAGTGTTTCGAAACGCAACTATTTAAAAATGGCATTACATATAAGTTTTTAAAATGTATCTCTCTATCTCTCTATTCTAAAAAGAAGTAACTACCGCTGTCACCGCCGCCGCCGCCGCCGCCGCCGCCGGTTTTGAATTTTTTGTGACCTGAGGTCTTTCTTCGTTAATATTAAGAAAAATAATGCATACAAAAATATGAAAATCGGTAGTATTATACAGAAATGTTTGATAAACACGCTGATGCAGACAGTTTTCAAATCGAAGAATTATTTTAAGAGATATTTAATGCTAAAGTTGGACAAAATCGTTCCACTAAAAAAGTTTTATAGGAGCAAAAACTATTCATTGTAATTTAATCATTTTTATATCATTTTATGCGTTTGAAATTCCCGGTGTGCAGACTGTATCTCGTTTTTTAATTTGACTCATTTTTTGAGGTTTTATTTCCATTTTAAATTCAAATTTTCAGCATTTCGAGAGATATTTTTTACTTATTTTAGAAAATTGTACTAATTTAACCTGTTGCCAACTGTATAAACAGCGAAAATAATAATGTTTGCTTCAAATTAAAAATTTATTTTACACGT
The DNA here is from genome assembly GCA_963932465.1 of Maratus speciosus. Lineage (NCBI taxonomy): Eukaryota > Metazoa > Arthropoda > Arachnida > Araneae > Salticidae > Maratus > Maratus speciosus. The sequence goes on from OZ010789.1 coordinate 444,703,405, forward strand.
GACTATTATTAACAGAAAAAAAACTTTCAAATTAGGTTTAAATAATTACGTATGAAAAGCAGGAACTTATTGAAAATACTTCATAAAAACTATAATTACACGTGAATTTTAAAAGAAAAAGGATATTGTAAAATAATAAATTCATTAACATGCGTTAGAAGTCTTAAATAGGAGAAATTACGTCACATTACATTTATTACGTAAAATGAACAAAAAGTAATAGTGCAAAAGAGTTTAAATTTAAAAATTGCGCAAGACATTATTTTGATATTTTGAGATTATACTAATAGGATTAACATTAATTTTATTGAAAGCGTTTAGACTACTTTCGAGCGACTGTTTAGTAATTTAATAAAAATAAAAAAGATTACAAGCTGAAAATGAAGTGTCATCGACAAAAAATATGATTTGAAAGAGTAAAATCTGTGAAGCAGAAAATAAAGAAATTGGGCACAGATGTCATATTCGCCCCATATTGGCGCGATTTTTTTCTGGCGCCAATGTCATATACGCAACGGGTACTTAACTGGCGCCAAAGTGTCGTTATTTTGCTTGATGTGGTAACCCGGATTATGTTGTTTATGCTGTTGATGTTTTCGCCAAATTGGCAACCGAAAAAAAAAATCGCGCCAATATGGGGCGAATATGACATCCGTGCCAGAAAGGGCTTAAATGGTTTAGTTAAGATTCGTTAACCTTCTGTGTCGTTTCCGTAAAAAGAAGGCATTGGTATTTGTGAAATATATTTGCATTTTGATGCAGATTTGCTTATTATATTAGCTTATTTTGAAATGTTTAACTGATTTGATATAATCAAAGACGAATACAGCCATTATACCTTTTAACAGCAGCTGATTTTTCCTTAAAATTCTGCAATCGAAGATAAATGAATAGAAACCCGTTTATAGGAAGATCGCCACTGTTTTTTAAATTATAATTCAATCTTTCAAAACCTGTTTAAAGCCGATCAAATTAGCGTGCTTTTAGAGACTGCGGGGTCTGAATGGGGGTTGGCGAGCGTAGCTCGTAGGGGGCCGAGCCCCCTAGTTCTAAAAAAAGTAACTACCGCTGTCACCGCCGCCGCCGCCGCCGGTTTTGAATTTTTTGTGACCGGAGGCCTTTCTTTGTTAATATGAAAAACAAAAATGCATACAAAAATATGAAAATCGGTAGTATTATATAGAAATGTTTGATAAACACGCTGATGCAGACAGTTTTCAAATCGAAGAATTATTTTAAGAGATATTTAAGGCTAAAGTTGGACAAAATCGTTCCACTAAAAAAGTTTTATAGCAGCAAAAACTATTCATGGGAATTTAATCATTTTTAGATCATTTTATAAGTTTGAAGTTCCCGGTGTGCAGAATTAATTATTTTTTTTAATTTGACTCATTTTTCGAGGTTTTATTTCTATTTTAAATTCAAATTTTCAGCATTTCGAGAGATATTTTTTACTTATTTTAGAAATTTGTACCAATTTAACCTGTTGCCAACTGCATAAACAACGGAAACAATAATGTTTGCTTCAAATTAAACATTTATTTACACGTGACTATTATAAATAGAAAAGATGCTTTCAAATTAAAATTAAATAATTGCGTATACAAAGCAGGAATTTATTGAAAATTACGTCATAAGAAGTATACACGTGAATTTTAAAAGAGAAAGGATCTCTCTATTCTAAAAAAAAGTAACTACCGCTGTCACCGCCGCCGCCGGTTTTGAATTTTTTGTGACCGGAGGTCTTTCTTCGTTAATATTAAGCAAAATATTGCATACAAAAATATGAAAATCGGTGGAATTATAGAGAAATGTTTGATAAATACGCTGATGCAGACAGTTTTCAAATCGAAGAAATATTTAAAGAGATATTTAATGCTAAAGTTGGACAAAATCGTTCCATTAAAAAAGTTCTAAAGGAGCAAAAACTGTACATCGGAATTTAATCATTCTTAGATCATTTTATGCGTCAGAATTTCTTGGTGTGCAGACTGCACTCAGTTTATTAATTTGACTCATTTTTTGAGGTTTTATTTCTATTTTAAATTCAAATTTTCAGCATTTCGAGAGATATTTTTTACTTATTTTAGAAAATGGTATTAATTTAAACTGTTGCCAAGTGTATAAAAAGCGCAAATACTAATGTTTGCTTCAAATTAAAAATTTATTTACACGTGGCTATTATAAACAAGAAAATATAAAAAGCAGGAACTCATTGAAAATTATCATAAAAACCATATTACACGTGAATTTTAAAAGTGAAGGAATGTTGTAAAATAATAAATTCATTAACATGCGTTAGAAGTCTTAAATAGGAGAAATTACGACACATTTACGTCACATTACACATTACGTAAAATGAAAAAAAAATAATATTGCAAAACAGTTTAAATTTAAAAACTGCCCGAGACATTTATGTAATATTTTAAGATGATATTTTCAACTATTTTTATTAGGATAGCGCAAATAATATTTCATTTCTAACAAAATTATTTTCACGTGAACAGTAAAAGGAGAAAGAAAAGTTTAGTGAAAATTACGTCAGATTAAAAACGATACATTTAAAGTGTCATTTAAAAAAAAAACTTTCTTTTCGCTTTGCTAAAAAATACCGGGAGGCAAAGTCTCTGTTTATTTAATTCATTTTATATTAGCTTATTTTGAAATGTCAACTGATTTTATTTAGTCAAAGACGGAAACAGCCATTGTATCATTTAACAGCCGCTGATTTGGCTTTAAAATTCCCCAATCAAAGAGAAATGAATAGAAACCCGTTTATAGGGAGATCGCCACTGTTTTTAAAAGTATAATTCAACCTTCCGAAATATATTTTAAGCCCATCAAATTAGCGTGCTTTTAGAGTCTGCGGTGTCTGAACGGGGGTTGACGAGCGTTGCTCGTAGGGGGCAGTGCCCCCTAGTATTGTAAAATAATAAATTCATTAACATGCGTTAGAAGTCTTAAATAGGAGAAATTACGTCATATTTTTGTCACATTACACTTATTACATAAAATGAACACAAAATAATATTGCAAAACAGTTTACATTTAGAAATTGCGCTAGACATTTATTTGATATTTTGAGAGGATCTTTTCAACTATTTTTGTTCGGAAAGCGCAAATAATATTTCATTTCTAACAAAAGTATTTTCACGCGAATATTTAAAAGAGAAAGAGTAGCTTGGTAATAATTACGCCAGATTAAAAACGATTAATTTAAAATGTCTCATTTAAAAGAACTTCCTTTTTGTTTTGTTGAAAAATACCAGGAGACAAAGACTCTGTTTACTTAATTCCTTTTGTATTAGCTTATTTTGAAATGTTGTTACACGTGTCTACGTCATCAAGTTATTTTTATTTCGACGTTTTATTTGTATTTTTATTAATGTTGTACTAATTTATTTGTTCTTTCGTTATTTAAAATAAAAATTATATCAATGTGTATAATTTGGCGAGTGGTTTGGCGATTTATATAATTTGGCGAAATTGGTCGATTGGATAATCAAGTAGTACCGCGGCGGATTTGGCGTTAAAATTCCCCAATCAAAGAGAAATGAATAGAAATCCGTTTATAGGGAGATCGCCACTGTTTGTTCACTATGTGAAGTAGGGCTGGGCGATATATCAATAAAACCGATAAAATCGATATAAAAATCAAATAGAGATGATAAAAAAAAAATCCTACAAAACGGTATATCATGAATATCGTAATCGTGACATAAACCTTGATTATTATGGTTCTTCATTAAACCGCAACATTAAGCAGCGCTCCTTCGGCTTCGAGTTCTCTAGATCCGCCTCCTCCCTCTAAACAGAGGTATTAAATACCAAATCGTCTGTTCCAATTATTATGATACTAACGGAGTGATTTCTCTGAAGTCTAAACCGTGGTATTAAAAATACCGATTCCCGGGTTTCGGTATTCTTGATATTAACGGTGCGACTCATCCCAACCTAAATCGTGATATTAAATACCGACTCTTCGGAGTTCGGTGTTCATGATACTAATGGTATGTGATTTCGTTTCGGTGGGTGATAAATACCGTACATGCAGTTTTCGATGCGATCGCTGACAGCAGATGATATATATTAGGGTGGGCCGAAAAAAACTTTTTTTTTATTTTCGATGATGGGTAGTGCGGAAAAGTAGCCACTAGTGGCACCAAGTTCACACAAAAAATTTGAGATTTTTAGGAGAATTCCTATATTTGCCGCTTTTGGCTTGAAATTTTGCTAAAAGGCTGATTTTTGAACTTTTTTAGCAAAAATTTTAAAAATGTTAAATTAAACTTATTTTAATTGTATTTACTTGAAAAGGCATATTTAATGTTCCAAATGTATAAATAAGCTCTGATAATGTATTATTTAATTGCTATGTGTATTTTAAATTAGACGATTTTTATAGCCTTTTCGCGTTTAAGTGAGCAAAAGTTGCATGTATTGTTTGAATCTTTCAACGGTTTCTCTCTTTTGTCTTGTTTATGTCCCTTGGTCTTCCTTATTTTTTTCGATGTTTTAAGGGTCATATATTTGGGTGACGGACAGCAGAATCCCTCAGAAACAGATCTGGAAAGAGAGAAGGGGGTGAGGCGAGAACTTAAATGAACGCAGTGACTCATCGCGATGTTGGGGGAGTGAAGGAGGAAATACAAGAGGGGAGAAAGTGCGATAAGGGATGCTTATTATTTTCAGTGCTCAGTTTCCCTGAGACATGGCAGACGCAGTGTGAGACAGGAATATGCGTTTAGGAGTGTTTGGCTTTGAAGGGCCAGGTTCAAATTCAGATTCAGTCGAACTGCTTGCTTGAAAGCTCCCACTACTTGAATCTTCCAACAATATAACTGTCTTCTATCTGGATCTAACTCCACTTGTTGAAGGCTTTGTCGCAGAACCACTATTCCTCGTTGAAATAGTATCCAATTTCATTTTCCGCGATATTTTCTTTGCAAGAGTTTTGCTTGTTTTTAAATCAATTTTTCTGATAAACATTTTTCGAACAATTCTTTGATCCTTCAAGAAGTTCACCTCCCGATGTGGAACTTTACATCTGATATCGCAGCTACAATTGTTCACCCTCTACACTTACAAGCTGCAATATCAAAGAGAGAGGTTTCCGCATTTCGTACGAAATCTTCGCGGATGGCCTTGCCTTTAACGCCCGTATGATTACAAGATTTCTCCAATGATTTACACTCATTGTAATAGTTTTTAATCTTTCCGTTAATTGTTCGTTGATAAACCACTGATGTGGAAGATTTTTTCCAGGTTTCGGAAACTTTTTCACCTACCTTTTTAATAATATCATCCACTGGTTGAAGATAAATATCTCGATTTTCTTCTATATCGCTTCGCAACCAATAGTAGTGGCGCATGATATCAGCATTAGTTGGCAATTGCAAGTCTTTCAATTCGCACGGTGCCCCAAAATGGCTACTTTTCACGTTATCACATGTCTCTACATGATCATGAACTTTCGCACTATCCATTTCTAAACTCGTCGTAATAAAACGCACAAAACACAGTAAAGGTACGTTAAACGATCGAAAAAGCAATGTATTGCACGAGAAAAAGGTTTTACACTGAACAAATGTCACAGGGAAACCGAGCACTGAAAAATAATAAGCATCCCTTATCGCACTTTCTCCCCTCTTGTATTTCCTCCTTCACTCCCCCAACATCGCGATGAGTGACAGCGTTCGCTTAAGTTCTCGCCTCACCCCCTTCTCTCCTTCCAGATCTGTTTCTGAGAGATTCTGCTGTCCCTCACCCAAATATATGACCCTTAAAGCATCGAAAAAAATAAGGAAGACCAAGGGACATAAACAAAACAAAAGAGAGAAACCGTTGAAAGATTCAAACAATACATGCAACTTTTGCTCACTTAAACGCGAAAAGGCTATACAAATCGTCTAATTTAAAATATACATAGCAATTAAATAATACATTATCAGAGCTTATTTATACATTTGGAACATTAAATATATACTTTTCAAGTAAATACAATTAAAATAAGTTTAATTTAACATTTTTAAAATTTTTGCTAAAAAAGTTCAAAAATCAGCCTTTTAGCAAAACTTCAAGCCAAAAGCGGCAAATATAGGAATTGTCCTAAAAATCTCAAATTTTTTGTGTGAACTTGGTGCCACTAGTGGCCACTTTTCCGCACTACCCATCATCGAAAATCAAAAAAAAGTTTTTTTCGGCCCACCCTAATATATATATATATATATATTGCGGTATTGATGGTGTAAGCTGAATATCTGAGTGTATGCGTTGTATGCTACAGACACCAAGGCTTTCATTTGATTATGGTATTTAGATTTCAGCGGTGTTGATGAATATTTGCTTTTTGTTATTGAACAATGTGTGAATCAGGGCGATAAAGAAATGAAATATAACATTTTATTTGCAACAGTGGATTTAATTAGACAAATGAAATAACAATTATATAGTCGGGTCCCCATGGCCACTTTTCTAACTTTGGCCGAAACCCTTCATGTGGCGTATAGTTGGAAAGTCCTGTGATCACTTATTTATTTTATGCACCTCCGGTGACCCTCCCCCCATTTTCACATCTGAAGAGGCACTTTTCTAAATTTTGCCGACATCCGTCACGTGACATATCCGTGAAAAGGCCTGTGACCGCTTATTCATGTTATGCACCTTCGGTGTCCTTCTCCCCGTTCCCCCCCCCCCGCGGGAGGGCCTTTTTCTAAATTTTACCATCGCCCCTCATGTGACGTATCGTTGGAAAAGTCTGTGACCGCTTAATCATTTTATGCATGTCCGGTGCTCCGCCCACCACTTTGCTTCCCAGGGGGCACTTTTCTAAATTTTGTCGAAACCCGTCATGTGACATATCGTTAGAAAGGTCTGTGACCGCTTATTTATGTTATGCATCTTCGGCGTCCCTCTCCCCACTTGCTCCCCACCGCGCGAGGGCCATTTTCTAAATTTTGCCGTTACCCCTCATGTGACATATCGTTGCAAAGGCCTGTGACCGCTTAATTACTTTATGGCCTTCTGGTATTCCGCCCACCACATAGCCCCCGGGGGGTACTTTACTCAATTTTGTCGACACCGTCATGTGACATATCGTTGGAAAGGCCTGTGGCCGCTTATTCATGTTATGCACCTTCGGTGTCCTTCTCCCCGTTTCCCCCCCCCCCGCGGGAGGGCCTTTTTCTAAATTTTACCATCGCCCCCATGTGACGTATCGTTGGAAAAGTCTGTGACCGCTTAATCATTTTATGCATGTCCGGTGCTCCGCCCACCACTTTGCCTCCCAGGGGGGCACTTTTCTAAATTTTGTCGAAACCCGTCATGTGACATATCGTTAGAAAGGTCTGTGACCGCTTATTCATGTTATGTACCTTCGGCGTCCCTCTCCCCACTTGCCCCCCCTCGGGAGGGCCATTTTTAAATTTTGCCGTTACCCCTCATGTGACATGTCGTTGCAAAGGCCTGTGACCGCTTAATCACTTTATGGCCTTCCGGTATTCTGACCACCACTTTCCCCCCGGGGGGGGGCTCTTTCCCAAATTTTGCGACACCCATCATGTGATATATCGTTGGAAAAGCCTGTGACCGCTTAATCATTTTATGCACTTCCGGTGCTCAGCCCTCCCAGGGGGCACTTTCCTAAAATTGAAGACACCTAGACCCCCCGCGGGAGGGCCTTTTTCTAAATTTTGCCGTCATCCCTCATGTGACATATAGTTGCAAAGGCCTGTGACCGCTTTATCATTTTATGCACTTCCGGTGCTCCGCCCACCACTTTCCCTCCCCTCCGGTGTGGGAACTTTCCTAACTTGATATATCGGAATATCATGATATAAAGATGCCGATTTATCATGATATTTAATTCTAGACATCGCCCAACCCTAATGTCTAGTATTGTATTTTGGAAATTTTTGAAAAAATTCAAGAAAGCAAATTTATGTATATTTTTTAATGTACCTAAATGATTACTAATATATTTTATTTTTCATGCAAAAACACTTTATCATTCAAACAATTTTTCAACAAGTATTTTTTATTCAACAAATTTTTAATTTTTGCTTAAATAATCTTCATGATATGACAGTGGCAGGCTTTTGGCTAGTAGAAACCATAAAAGGCTTTTTTGTGAGCAGCTTTGGGCTAAATTTAATTCTTTCAAACATAAATGGCTGGGCGAGGACGAACTTCTGGCTATCCGTTATCTTTAGTGGTCATTAAAATAATAAATGTGGGCAGTTTGAAACTATCTAACACTTTTGGTAAAAAGTTAGAGGCAAGGTTGTGGGCATCTTCATGTATTTACGGCCAATTTTCATGCGGCTTCATTGTGTCCGGCGTGACATTTTTTTTTAAGGAGCCGTTACAAATAATGATAGCGGGTCTAGATCGAACACTTTGGGCCAAGACTAACGTTACCTTCAGTGGCCCACAAATTGTGTGTTTGTTGGGGCAGGGAAGTGGAATATTACTTGTTTTATGATTTCACTTAATATGTTATGTTAATACAAATAATTACAATAGGTTATGTTAATAAATATAATACGTTTATGTTAATATTCCACATCCCTCTATATCCATGTTTTATTTTCCCAATATTTTCCGGATTTAAAAATTGACTTTCACTTTCATTCCTCTCGACACTAACTACGTGAAATTTGAAAAATAAGACTTTAATAACATTGTTTTCATATTCTCTGACGAAGGCTGTGTTTATAGCTGAAAGTACTAAGCAAAAAAAAAAAAAAAGTAATTTAACATCTTATTAAATATTTTTTTGTCATCTTAAGTATTTTACGCATTGTGTAATTTTATGTTTACTTTTAAAGATGGATTTAGCATTCTGTTTATTTATTTACTGAAAACATTTTAGTTTTTGTGACAGCCACTACCTGTCTCTTCTACTTCCTTTTCTTCTATTTTCAGATAAAATTTTTAAGCATGAACATAAGCTCAAACGTTCAGTTAGAAGAACAAAAGTTCTTTTTTGAAAAGGGACCTTCACCGGTGGTGAAAACAGCTGATGTTGAACTTAAATCAAATAAATTACAAAACAATGGAAGAAAAGATGACGCACTTTCAAAGGATAATGGCGATTTAGTAAGAATTTTGGAATTTTTCCTATTTTGCATTTACCAAACGATTGACGATAAAAAAAATCCGAATACGTTATTATTATTAAAGCAATGTAAAATTAACCGAAAGCAAATACTTACGGAATTTAAATCTAAGAAGGGCACAGTAGAAAGACAGTAAAAACAACACATGTGATGTTTGTCGACTAATTTTAATTGAAAAAGAACTCTGATATCCTTCTTTCAGCACTACATTACTTTCCTGTAGTTATTTGTATTTTTTCATGCTGGTTCATTCCGATTAACAATTTATGATAGTACATACGACATTTAGTATCTTATTTGATACATGAATGTGTTTTAGAGATCACTATACACACAATTATCCGTGAAAATAATCCTGATTTGTTAAAATTTCAAGAACACCAATAATTCTATGTATAGTAAAGTGGGGACAGATGCCGCAGTTTTACTTTTCTTCTTTTAAAATGTACAATAAAGCAAAAAAAAAAAAAAAAAAAAAAAAAAAAAAAAAAAAAAAAACAAACTAAGTACCAGAAATCATTAATCAAACCATTTAGAATCTAATTTTTATGTTAAACAAGTTAAAACCCTTTTAATACAGAAGGTATAATTATTTTCGCATACGCCTTTTTATTACAGCATTTTTTATGAGCTGGGTAAGATGCCGTATGGGGTGTTGGACAGATGCCGCATATAGAAAAATAGCTAGGTTGTTTATTTTTTCCTGCAAATCACAATTTTATTTTCTCAAACTAGTTAAACTGAAAATAAATTACAGTAAACTTACAAAAATTATATATATATTACTAAATTGTAAAAAGTTTAGCGAAAATGCAAAAGTGTAAGCTCAAAATATTAAACTTAAGACAATTAATGAAAATGAAAAGAAAAATATTTGAATTTACATGAATGGACAGCATAATTACTGGAAACAATAGACAGAATAATTACTGGAAACAATGGACAGCATAATTACAAAAAAAGCTATAAATCACTGGTTTAATCCAGCGAACATTGAAGTTTGCTCTTAATGTAAGTATTAGTTCTGTTCTATTTAGGCCCTGTCCTATCTTGTTTATTTTTGGCCTTTCTCCTCATTCTTTGATTCTGTATTTCCATACGCCCAAAATCACAATTACACCCGTTGCAAAAGTAAAGTGAGCATTTTTCATTCAGCTACCGATTGAATTTGATGCACTGAATCCTGCTTGCTTTAGACTTTGTTTCTTGATAAGACTCCAGACAATCAGCACATTCAGAGTCATCAAATTCCAATCCAATACTGTCATCAGAATTCATAAGAGGAACTATTTGCTCATTGTCAAAAGATGAATCATATTTTAGTTTCTTCCTTAAGTAATGTGTTTTCAAGTTGATCCCTTCCTTTTTTTTCGCATTTTACTTCAGCCAAGCTATCGTTCTTTAACGCTTTCTAGTTTCTTTTCCTTTTTATTTTCTTCTTCTTTTTTCTTGTTTATAAACTCTGTGCTTGTAATATTTGCATACTTTTGCTTTCTCTTACTTGTCTGTATAGTTCTTTTGACCATTGGGATAGGAGATATTTTGTTTAACAGTTCAGATGGTGAGAATTGTAAACTGCCTACGGTTTCCTTATTCACACATGGTGAACCAACATTGTTGTTGAGAGAATTTTTTTATAAGTAGCAGAATGCGCTAATATACGTTCATTTAAATGTAAGTTCTACTTAAAATAGCAGTGATGAATTTAATAAACCGAAAAAACAAAAATATATTTTGCGGCATCTGTCCTTCAACCTCGGTGCGGCATCTGTCCCATACTGGCGGGTAAGATGCCGCACCGCCATTTTGTGTCATGTGAGCGACGCGAGAGAAATGCAAGCACATGTCTGTATTCTGCGATGATCTCGTCTACAGTTGGAATCGGTTTTGGTGTGAAATCTCTGTTTATTTGACTTAAAATATGTAATAAAACTTTATTAGAATAATTTTAGCAACTTACCACGCAGGTTTGAAGCATAAAAGCTGGCAGAAATATTTAAATACTAATAGTTAAGCAGTGGAAACGCATACAACTCAGCAGACAGCACTTAGGCACACAACGATATTCTGAATTTGGCCTAGGGAGCGCTAGTGTCGCCAATACAATCTCTGCGGCATCTGTCCTCACTTTACTATATAAACGAGTATGCTGTGCCATAAGCTTTCGTCTATACAGCATTGTAATATATTAATACCGTTAATAATTATTAATATAAATCATGCTGAATTTATTCACTTTTAACACGAAGTTACAATGATCAGTGAATTGAAAAAGAAAAGAACAGAAGAACAGTTGCCGTGTCTTGCTTAAAATTTAAAATTAGATCAACATTTACATTTTTAAACATTCAAAAATAAAAATCGGTACACTTCTACACAATAGAAACCAAGATACAACTGTAATGTTCAACGTAAAACACATAGGACAATATTCCGTAAACGGGTCCACAGCCGAATTATGTCGTCGAAAATGTTCGATTCTGTTAACAATGTGGTTTAAAATGTATGAAAGTTACAAGAAGGGAGTTTATAATACCGTAAACCACTAACGCTAAATTTCATCAATTGATTATGGACTCGATAATCATTAAAATTTTCGACTTCCGTCTTTTTGATGGATTTACGTATTTTATTGTCCTGAAAAAAATTTGACATTTTTTGAAAAATGTCCGTCACTTAATGTGTGTCTGACACAAATTTTGTCCCTGCTCTATCTCAAGAACTAATAAGGGGAATTTAATCAGACTTAAGATTCAGTTAGGCCTTAACGTATATTAGTGTTGATGAGGTTTAGTTGTATTCTGCCCAAAAGGTTGTTACTGCTATGCTGCATTGTTTTCAGGACAATGCAAAATACGTAAATCCATCAAAAAGACGGAAGTCGAAAATTTTAATGATTCCGATATTTTCTTCTTACAATACTGAAGAAAGTAAATATAGATTATGAATGTTCATCGTAAAAAGCATAGGGCAATATTCCGTAAACGGATCCATAGCGGAATTATGTCATCAAAAATGATCTATTCTGTTAACATTGTAGTTTAAAGTATATGAGAGTTACAAGAAAGGAGATAAACCATGCCCGCTAAATTGCATCAATTGATTGTGCACCCGATTAGGAAACTTTCCCCTAAGAATAACAGCACCTCCTTTTTTAATAAAGAAGGTAAAAATTGAATCAGCATTCATTGATGACAAACTAACAGAATATGGAGCTTGATAGAATTCTGTCATTAGTTGTTGAAATATAGCTCCACAGAAATCCCGAAAAACACAGTATAGCAACGCAACTTAATGTACGATATAAACCCAGATTATTTATTTATGTCAAAGTCTAACTGAATATGAAGTTCAATAAAATTCCGGACATTAGGACTTGCGATATAGTAATCGTAGATATCGAGCAATTGAAGCATAGCAACAAGGACACGTTCATTGTGTAGTATACGCCTAATCGACACTAATAAAAGTCAAAGCATAACTGAATCTTAAGTTTGATTAAATTTTCCCTATTAGTTCTTGAGATAGAGCGGCGATAAAACACATATTAAGTGACGGACATTTTTAAAAAAGAGCGAAATTGTGTTCAGGACAATACAAAATACGTACAAATCCACCAAATAGACGGAAGTCGAAAATTTTAACAATTCCAATATTTTCTTCTTACAATACTGAAGAAGGTAAATATAGGTGATTTATACACTCTTCTATCTTCAATAGAAGAAAGTATTGTAATCGAAATTTTTTTCTGCTTCTGGTTTTCTACGGATTTACACGTTTTAGGGGTCAGAGATCATCCCCAAAATGTATATAGAAAATGTCTGTCTGTCCGTGTGTCCATATGTCTGTCGCCATTGTACCGTCAAAAAGTGTATGAAGTTATGCATAGAATTGAACAATATTTTTTAAATTTTTGGCTATGGCAAGCAGGTCTTTTTTTAATTTGAAAAAAATCCGCCGGAAGGGGGCGCTGTAATAGCGATTTTTGTGCCATTTTCAATATTGTACCATCGAAAAGTGTATGAAGTTATGCATAGAATTGAACAAAATGTTTTGTGCATGTTTATGGCCATGGCAAGAAGGTTCTCCCTGAATTTGGAAATATTCCACAGAAAGGGGGCACTATAATAGCGAATTTTGTGTAATTTTCTTGATTTTTCATTGTTCTATTCTACAGTGTCGGCTCGTGAAGCGACGCGAAATTCCCATACTCATAAAACGACTATTCCCGAACAGATGATATACAACAGAATAACGGAAAACTGTTGATTTTATCAAATATTATGATCGAGATTAACTCGATTTTACTCCGTCTAATTGACTGAAGCAGAAATTTAAGATGAAAGTCTAAGTTGATATAGTATTGAACTAATAAAAATGAAATATTAACATTTGTAACAACATTTTGAAATATTAAAATAGGGTAGGGGAGTACACAGTGAGACATGGTACACAGTGAGACAGCAGCCATTTTGACATATAATTATAACTTTTTCTGCTAGCTGAAACACACACTGAACCACCTCATCTTATGCAACACGTGGATGTAGTTTTGGCACTTCGGTTACTCGTCCAACAAAATAGTAAGTAATTATTTATTTTACAGTGTTTAAAGTTACATAAACGTCCATTTTAAAGTTCATTTCTTTCATTATGGCATATATTTACTTAACCAAACCTAGCTATATTTAATGATAGACTATGTCGACAAAACGACACAAGCATTCAAAGCTATGAAATTGATGATCAAACAGATATGGCATCCATTTTTTTACAACGTAACGAAAGTACACAGTGAGACACACAGTTGTGGTACACAGTGAGACGTGCCTCATTGTTTATCTACTATGCGGTTCTGACGTAAAAAAAAAGTTATTTATTAATAAAAGAAGGTTTTTTTTTCTCTCTCTCCATCTGTGTGTGGGCCGAGCGATGGCTAGTGAAATCTACTAAACGTAAGAGGCTGAAAATTTGCATGAACGTAGCCCAAGGTCTGCCACTGCCCACCCGAGACTCATATTTTTATTTATTTATTTTTTTTTATCTAGAAATATTAATTAGAAGTCAAACTGCAGGAAATTATTGATAGAGTATAAAAATGTATGATTTATGAAAATATATACATTGTCTCACTGTGTACCACTTGTGGTAGACAGTGAGACAATTTTCGATACTCCGTTATGCTGCTTCTGTTCTTTTATAAATAATTTTTTTAAAACCATTTATACATTAATGTGTAGCGTATTTGTGTAGTTTAAAGATGTAGCAAAATTTTTTTCAAAGGAATAAAAATCGTTACCATTCGTTAAGTAATAATAATTTTCGTCTCACTATGTACTACACTTCCCTATATGAGATAGAAGAAAATTTTGGGATTGGAACATCCAACTAGTTTTCTGTTAGTTAGGAATGGCCAATAATTTTCTATAGACAAAAATAAAGTTATTTTATGTAATGGTATAAATATACAAAAGAAATTATCTGTTAGATATTTTGCTGGCTAAAAGAGATTAGCTGCAAAAATTATATTTCAAAGATTTAGATGTTTCTCTTGTTAAAATTAAAAAAAATTTTTAAATGTGTAAAAAAAAAAAAAAAAAAAAAAAAAAAAAAAAAAGCCTTATAGCCTCCTCTAAAGATGAATAAGGTAGTACTGTAGTTATTTCTTGTAGGTTAGTAGATTGTAAGGCATGTACTTGGATGTACACAGTCGTGGAATAAAAAAACTAAACACACCCCGCTAACTCTGGAACTGTTACCCCCTGCTAACTATCGTAGAAAGAATTTATGGGTACCAAACGATTGGGAATAAAGTCTACTTTTAAATGACGTATATAAAATTTGCTTAGGGAGCCATCTACATATAAAAACGAACCTAAACTTTGTTTTTTTCAATAGCAATACCCACGTTTGACACCAGAAATAAAATATATATTTTATAATTAGCCAAATACCAAATTTTCATAAAATTCGTGCAATTAGTTTCCTAGAAATTAATTATTTTAAAATGAGCATATTTTAGGGGCTGTATCCAAATTGAAGTTTGGAACTCGAAGAGGAAATGCTATATAATGACTATGTCACTTCTATTGATATATTATTTCTTGCTACTATAACCCTTTCATTCAAATGTTTCGACTATGGACAGCACAAATATTTCAATAAAATGAGTAAAAAAAGTTTTTTCAAATTATGCTTTTCTGCACATCAAAGACGTCCCAGACAAAGACGTCCCATCAAAGAAGATAAACCATCATTTTGACGCTTTTTAATGATAATTCGAAAACTAATTGAAAGAAAATTTTGAAATTGAGTATTTACATAAAGCAGGACATAATAAATATTATATAAAAAAAATGTAAGTTGCAATTCATATTTTTTTCGAATATTAATTTCATAATTAATATTAAAAAAATTTTTAATTAAAAATTTAATGTGTTTATTTTTAGGAGTTTTAGTATTATAACCACACACAAAATTATCACATTAGGATTATAATTTCAGGAGATATTACTAAAAATATGAAAATGTAATTTAATATTAGAAGCTACTTTGAATGTTTATAAATCAAAGGGCATTCTAATGACTAGAAATTTCATTTCTTGGCTTAGTTTGGACCGAAAATTTAAAACATATTGTCAAATTTGGGTGTTGCAATTGAAAAAAAAGATAGGTCTGGTTTTGATTCGTAGATGCACCCCTAAGCAAATTTTATATGCGTCATTTAAAAGTAGGCTATATTTCGAATCGATTGGTACTAGTAGTATTCTTCTATTATAATTAGTTGCAGAGTTAGTCGGGGGTGTTTATTTTTTTTCCAACGACTGCACTTATCTTTTCATGTGATTTAATTAAACACATTGATCTTTCGATAAAATATTCAAATTTTTATTCCGTTCGAAAATTGTAAATTTCATTATTTTACAGGATGATCGCTCAAGAGTTCCTAACAACCCAAATATTAAAATTACTATTTGGAGAAATAGAAAAATATATATCAACAAATCTTTGATTCCCCTACGAGCTGCACTTTTTCTTTGGTTCGCAAGTAAGTAACTTATGTTGTGTTAATATTTTTTCTTTTGTTTTTTTCACACAGATTATTCTATAAAAAGTAACACATAATTATAGCCTCGTAAAATATGCGCGTTCAACAAGTAGGGTTATAACAAGAAAAATTTAAAGTTTTAATTTTATTATCTGTTAAAGTTAAAAGATATTACAATTGATAAGAGAAGATAACAATTTCTATGGGCAATATGGGCAGAAATTATCGTTGTCACAATGGTGATTATAATGGTGATTTTAATGGTGATTATCATTTATTTTTATGAATAACATTCCTGATTAGTATCGAAGGTGATTAAAAATTGTGATTAAAATTTTTAATGTTTCAAAAATTAGGGGGGTTGGTGCGGTTTCGTTCGCCTGTGTCTCAAGTTTTCACTACTAAATATACATATTTTTTTTTTTTATAAAGAAACTTATAAAGAAAGCTCGGAAACAGTTAAATTTATAACATATAAATATTTCAGAGAATTCAGACGATATGAACTTTTTTTTTTTTTTGTATGGTAATGTAATCGAACCGAAAAAAAAAAAAAAAAAAAAAAAAGAAAGAAAAAGAAAAAGAGCGAGATAAAAGCGTATTTCTTTATCAAGTAGGGAAAAAAAGGTTTTCTTACGAGCCATCTTACCAATAAATGTCGATGTTTTTTCTCGATTGTTTCACACCTGCAACGAAAATTTTATGTTTCTAACTTTTAAAAATTTCAAAGCGTTTAGAGATAGGTTCTATTTTTTGCTTACTATTAAAACACCGGGTGATTACCCCCCCCCCCTCTCCACACACACACACAAACACACACACTCCCTCCCCTTTTCTTGGTATAGGGGAGACTAGGGGGTGTTGAAATATTTTTTACAAAATGATTTTTTATCTTTTAAACATTGAACCTAGAATAAAGTTTCATATATCACTTTGATTGTTACACAATCAGTTATCAAAATATAATTGCGACATAAGTAAACTATATAAGAAACTCGAAAAATAATTGATTTTAAGCATGAGAAATAATGGGTCAAGGGTTCCCACTATGCGAAGCTTGACCCACTTTATTTTCTGTTGAAATATTTGTTAAGGGAAATAAAATCAGTTTTAAAAAGGCAGAATAAATTTATGCTACATGGTTTAAGTATTATTAAAAATTATTTGGGAAAATGTGATGTGTAAACAAACCTGCTTAGACAGAATTCAAGGCACAGGGAAGAAATTCCGTTTTAAATACCCATTTTTTGTGACACTCGACCTGGAAACACTAGTTGCTACATACTTTGGCTTCATCTCACTGTGTTCATCTTGGTGAAATTTGTCTAAGTACCTTCTAAAGTGTTTTCATCAATGTTACGTTCTTCTGCAGATGAATGAACACCTAACATTTTTAAGGCTGCTGCTTTCATTTTTTTTAGTCTTTTCCATTCTCTCTATTTACGTACTATGGGTACTATTTAAACGAAATAAATCTTCCTATTAACTTTCTAATTTATATTTCATAAGATTTTTTTTTGCTTCTATAGCAATTTTTCATATCTTCATTTAATCAGTTTTAAAATTTTCTTTTCTATCACTCCATTTTATTGTAGCTTTGCACAATAAATTTACAATATTTTAGAAATATAACCATTAACCCTTTATTATGTACAGTGTGGAATAAAAATATTTCCAAAAGCACGTAATTGAGCTTTGACCATCTGGTCAACCCTCTCGGTGATTGGGTCAAGCCTCCCTACATAGCCACTTTTTAAAGTATAGCACATTGTTATCTTTACCCTAATTTACTGTACAATTTTTATGCCTGGAATGAAAGCCCAATATTTCTGCATTACTTAAAACCTATTTATTTAAATTCATATAAAATATGTTATCTGAGAAAATCTTACAAAATGTTTCTAAAAATACACTTTTTAAGCTGAAAACTCTTCACAATTGTTTTTTTCATACCTGTTTCAATTATCTCCATGAAACAAAAACTATTGTTTGAGCATTTCAGTAGCTTTGGTTGCCACCTAGTGGCACAGCTCTGAAATTCTTTTAAATATGAAAACTGAAGGTAGGGTCAATCCTCCCGTTTGGTCAACCCTCCCCAGTCTTCCCTATTTCAATATTTTGCACCGACTCCGAAAATCGAAACACACATAAAAGAAAATACCAAACAGTATATAGGTCCAATTCTCTTTCCAACACTGCAAACCATTAAAAAAAATACAAAAATTATCCCTTTGGAACAAACTTATTCCTTGAAGTCACTTTTCGTTTTTTTTTTCCCCGCGCAATTTCCCTTAGGCTTAACATTACGCATATTTCGATGAAAAAAAACACTTAATTTTATACAATAGCTCTGAAATTTTAATACCATATACGAACCTTTTAGCTAATGATCGAGTATCGATTTGCTTGAGGTAAAATCAGATTTAGGAGTAAAATAATTAATTAGAAAAAATTTTCGGATTTCGATGCAAAAAAAAAAAAAAAAAAAAAAAAAAAGAGAAAAAGAAGAAAAATAGTTACGCGTAAAACCCTGAGTTTTACAAGTAAATACAATATTCTAGCGCGAAAATTACACACAATCGCCAAAAAGATATTTAGAATGATATTTTAAATATTTGGTTCCGAAATAATTTTTCTTTATATGTTATAATCAGTTCGAATTTCAAAAAAATTTACCACCAATAAAAAAAGAAAAAAAAAGAAAAAAGAAATAAAAAAAGAAAAGAAGAAAAAGAAAAAGAAAAATAAGAAAGCCAACAAAAGCAGAAAAAGAAATAAACAGAAGAAAAACACTGCTTTCTACAACTAAATATTATCTTATCACGAAAAATTATACACAGACTTTTGATGGCAAGATGTGTATTTTTTTAAACGTTGAATCCCCGCTTAACCTTCTCCTGCCAGGAATTTGTAGCCCTTTTACTGCTAAATATCTGTTTTTTTTTTTTTTTTTTTTTTTTTTTTTTTTTTTTTTTTAAACCAATTTTTCACACATTCAGTGGACATGCATTTTATATAACATAAACAAACTGTAAACATTTGGACAATTATAGGTTACAAAATTTATTATATTTTTTTGAAAATTAACATTTTGTGACAAAAGATGAAATCAAATGAATAATCATCTTACGAGCACTTTTACCAATAAAAATGAATACTATTTTACGATTTTGTTTTAATTTAATCCTGTATATCCTAAATTTTGAATACAAAAATTGCTACACGTGAGTAATTATCTATATTATAAAGGACAAACATATCTGTGCGTAACGCATACGTCATTTTGCGAATGGCAACACTTTGAAATTTGAAGTAAAATTTTGGTTTTGTAATTTTCTCTACTGCAAATTTTTATACTTCTAAACATCGCACATTTTAAATTTTTACACCACCTTATAACGAAAAAAATTCTCTTTTAAATGCAATTTGTTTGAAAGCTGTATCTCATTTTAATTTTAAGATATTAATTTTTTTTGTAGTTTTTATTACTTTTTTTGTAATCGTGGCAGCTGAAGTACTACATTTCTGTTGAAACTAAAGATGGAAAAAATGAAAATAGTAGACTGCTGTATCTTTTTGATGCCATTTTCTCATAAAAACCGAAAAAAATTGAAATTAAAATAGTGCTATGTCAAGAATATCGTCTGTTATAAAACCCAGTGAGTTTTGGCTTTATTTCGTTGTTATTTATCAATTAAATGATTTTGCCGTGCCGGCTCCATTGAGAAATATTAATAAACAATTTGCACATAAAAAAAGTTCAGAATTTCTCTCCCGCTAATTTTCTACAAAGAAATTAAAGCTTCATCAATAAATAAATAAAAGAATAATATATTAAAAAGCACGAATTTAACACACATGTAGTCGAACAATTTAATTTTTTTGAGCCGAATTGGGAAAAATATGTGCTTTTAAATGTAATTTGTATGAAATAGAGTTGCTAGGCAACTGTTAAAGTAAAAGAGAAAAAATAATCTATATATTGAAAACACAAGATAGCTTTTTTAGGCATCTTCCTTGAACTTTCTACTGTACCAATTTTGCTAATAATTCTTTTTTTAAATGAAAGCTGTTCATTTGTAGATGTCCTCGCACTGGCTATTTTTCTAAATATTTTCACTTTTATACTTTTAATTTAATTTGAAAAGATTTTTTGAAATTTCATCAAAATGGTAGCAATCGTATTATTTCCACTGTTGCAGAAAAAAAGAAATATTGGGGTATATTTATCCTTATTGATACCATTTACTCATTACAATTAAAAATAACTTTATTTTAAGTCTGAACGGAAAATGACGTCACTATTTTAAAAAACATTTTCGCCCATAAAGCTAATGTTACAATATATTTTCATTCGGCTGATACCGAATTTGAGACACTTGGCGTAATGCTTCAGTAAGTGCCATATTTAAAAGAAAACAACCCTTTTCTTTGATAAAACTATATATTTTTACACGAATACATCTAAAAGACATCAGTTTCTGGAATTTGTACTTCGCGGTACTGAAATTTGACCCTCAAGTCAAAAGAATACATTTTCACATGCAAAGTTTTAGCTGACAAACGGAACTTCACGTTTGAAAATCTATCTAAAGGAAAAATATGTCCGTGCGTACTGCTGGCGTCATTTTGAGAATGGCAACGCTTGACGATTAAATGTCGGATTTGCAATCTTTGCTACTGCAATTTTTTGAATTTCTAAACATCGCGCATCTTCAATTTTTACACCCGTTATATAGGGAAAAAAATCAACTTTCAAATGCAATTTTCTTGAAAACTTTATCTTAATTGACTTATTTATTATGTCTTTTTAAATAATTTTCAAGAATAATGTTTTTTAATCTATATCCACTGCGTACAGGCTCCATTACGGAATAAGCCATATTTGCACTTAAAATAATATAAATAATTCAGCATTTGTCCCTGACTAATTTTTTATAGCGAAATTAAAACTTCATGAATCTATTATATTAAAAAGTGACTGTCCATTTGTATTTCACAGCTGTTCCTCCTAGAATTTGGAATGTTGGTTGATCAAATTAACGCCAGTTATCCGCATGGGTCCGAGGATGTTAAACATGGTCGTAGAATTTTTAAATTTGTTTAGTTTTCGAGATAAATTTTTACGTTATTTTGATGATATTTCTGTAATGATGGAAACTAAAATTGCTCCATTTTTGTGGATAAAAGAGAGAAAAGGGAAAATTACAAGGATTATTAGGTATCATTGTTTGAAATCCTTTTTAAATTGAAATTAACGTATATTTGAATAAATAGTGAAAAAATGATTGTAGTCTTCAAGAAAATTTCACGAAATACGAACTCACACATATTCAAGCTTCATGAATCCGTTTATTTTATAAACACAAATTCGACTCTCAACTGGAACATTGAGATAAATTCTGTTGACGTCAAAAGAAAAAAAAAACATCGTACGTTATTTTCATTTAATTTAAAGTCGTAAAGTAGATTTTCAACCTTTGCCTTAAGATGGCTAATAAAACATTTCAGAAGCGGACATTAAAAATGCGAAATAGTGAGGAAAAAAAAAAAAAAAAGAGAAAAGTTTTAGCGAGAAAAAGAAAATAATTCTTTAAATATTTATTTTAATTCATAAATATAAAATGCTTCTGAATAAATTCGTTCAAACAAATTCATTTTTCTATAAGTTGACCCAAATGACATCATTTCTACGAACTCCGAAATTCGAAGCAAAATCTTGGAAGAGCGAAAAGTTCTAGGCAAATAAAGTTATGGAATATGTGCATTTTTTTGAGTAAGTTTTGACTTAAATTGTAAATATAACTTATTATTTGAAATATTGTATTTAATAAAATTAATATTGCAATGGCTTTCTAAATTTACAATAAAGTTAAGATTTCATTTTTCGCAAAGAGATCGATTGTCTCATGCAATTCAAAAGCAACACAACGGGTTGCTACGCAACTAGTTTGCGATAATGTCCAAGATATCCAGAACGACATATTTAATAATAATTTCATTTTTAGATAATTATCTAATTAAAACTCATTTAACAAATCGGTAGCTAGAACTCTTTTTGTAGAATATTTACAAGAATAATTAGATGAATTAACAAAAAATGCTGTTATGGAAATCGGAACAGTGTAACTAAATGTATAGTGTGATCCTATATGTAACAGAGAAGTGTTTTGTAGTTGCAAATATTTCGTATAACTTTTTTAATACGATAAAAGCTACACCTAAGTAAATGGTTGAGAAAATAACCACATTAAAAAATATTTAGCTTCGACAGTTTCACTGTGCTTTCTAAATGTGATTGAGCAAATTATTTTGTATGTAAAGTGCAATCTACTTTCATGAAGAGGACGGTGGACGTTTAAAATTTTTTTTTAATTTTCATAATAGAGATTTGAAATTTTGTGCAAATGTACATTTCACCATAAGCATATAGAACACCTCTGACTACGTTGAAAATGCAATTTTCGACCAAAATTGTTAAATTTATTTTATTTTATTTTATTAAAGACCAACATTTTACCTTTCCAAAACTATATTTGTTTTTATCATACGATAAATAGATACGGAGTTATAGCGGTTTTAAAATTACTCAACAGCTGTCACTCAAACCGGAAGTGCTGTTTAAAGGACTTTAAAAATTCAAATTTTTAAATTTTAAATTGCTTTTAAAGGGTCGTATGTTTGGAGAAATTTCGCGATTTTGGATGCATTTGTTTAATAATAAGAAATGTAAATAATATGCTCCATGAAATTTAGATTTATAATACTGTAAATTCTTGTAGTAAAACATAAATCTAAACTTTAAATGCATTTTTTGAAAATGTAATTTTCGGTGAAAATTCCATACGCAAAACATGATTTCTCAAAAGTTATTGGAATGTCACTATGAAATTTAAAATATACATTATTTACACTATTGTGAAGGCAATGAACTAAAGATTTAAATTTAGAATAAATATTTTTTGTTTTATGGATGTTTTTGTGGAATGACATCGATGAATTTTATGAAAATTAACATGTAAACAGGTGCGATATGCTATAAGTTTTGAAATACTTAAAGAATCTCTTAGATTTTAGTTCATTGCCTTCACCAATGCAATAAATATGAAGTGTAAAAAGAAAATTAAGATACATATACAGTAGAATTTCCTTTAGAGCGTTTTGCGTTTCGGGCCAAATTTCACCAAATTTTACTATAAATTCCTCTATTTACCAAAATTTCATCAATGAATGAAATAATTTTTACTTTTTTTCACATTTTCTAGTCCTAATCTTAGTAAAAATATGTTAAAAAAAATAATTAAATAGCTTTTTTGGAAAAAATTGCTCCGTACGTAGGCAGGCACCTTAAAAGACCTCATTATAATTTTAAGATCTTTTAAAAAATTTAAAATTTTAAAGCGAAATTTTAAAATCTCCCTGCGTCTTAATTTTTTAGATATTTCCTCGATTTTGGATTTTAATCACGTCAAACTCCATTACAAAGGAATCTGTGTATCGATTTATTAATCCCTTAAATAGTTAATTTTTTAGAGATATTTTTCTGAATTCCACATCGATTTTCATCAAAATTCTGCATTATAATAAGTTAAAAAGCAAATTTAATTGTCTGAATGAAGTCGAATTTTAAAATGCATACACAGCTTCTTTTTAAGCAATATTAGGATTCTTCCTTATCGCTTTCATGAATTTTGATAAAAAAAAAAATAAGTAGCAAGGATCATTTCAAATATTAAAAATGCTGGAAAATCAGTATTGAGAAAATAGATTTAAAGTATATTAAAAAGGCCATGAATTTGCTTGGGAACAAAATTAAAACACTTGTAACTTTGTGTAAAATATTTGCATCTGCATGCGGTTTTCCACGAATGACGTAAGTATAAATTGGAGAATATTAATACACTCAAAAAGAAATGTCAATTTTGGGGTCGATTTTTGCTCAAATAAAGGTCCACGGTCCCCTTAAAATACTAATTAAATAATTTTTAAATTGAATTTTGTTTAATGGTACTTAAAAGTACCGTTAGGGTACAAAGGGTTGAAAAAATAAATTCAGAGAAAATCGAGTTAAAGATTTAAAATCATTCAAATTTGCTGTTCAATTTAGGTTAATGTCACGGGGCCGATAAACGGCGGGCGGGTCAGCTAGTACTCTATAAAATAGCGTATATTTAAATATTGAATATAAAGGTTGATTTTATTTTTCAGGTGGATGTCTTTGTTCACCATTCTTTATGCTTTTGTTAACACACCGAGGACTGAAGTTGGCCGACTTTTCATATGTATTTTCTATGCTTTCCCTGTTTTCGTTAATAGTTTCTTATATCTGTGGTATTATTGTTGACAAGTTAGGCAACGCAAAGATCGTACTATTTTGTCTCATGCTATCGGTGATATCTGTTCTCATTGGTTTGTTGCTATCTCCAAATGTGAGAGACATGTCATGTGTAGAAAGCGATGTAAATATGACGTGTTTTAATATTTTTAATAATACGTCAGATTTAGAGACTTGCAAATATGCTTGTTCTATAAATAATACAGATTATTTCATATTCCAAGCTGTAAATGACAACAAAACTGGTTTCAGTTTATCTTCAAATTCCACTAATATTTTGCGCAGCAACGAAATATTCGAAGACTCGTTTTATTCTAAGAGTACGGTTATATTTTGCAATGAAATATGCTTTTGTTTTGACCAGTCTGCCAGAAACTGTTCTACTACATCTAAAATTGAATTAAAAATACTCTATGTTGGTCTAACTTTATGTTTCTTTAGCTTTTGGACTACAACGTATCGTTTTTTAGATTTAGCAGCTTTAACTTTAGCGAAACAACAAAGTTCAAATTTCGGAAATGAGCGTCTCTTTGGAACAATTGGTACACTTGGGGGAACACTTTTGTTAAATTTTGTATTAAATATTGATAAATCGGGAACCAAAGGAGATTATGATAATGTATATTGGCTTGCAGTTGTACTGTATGTATTAGCAGTAATATCAGTCTTTAATATAAGAGCGATAACATTACACCCCGGTGTAAATTTGACTAAAAAAACTTTAAAATTATTTACAGATATAAAGATAATATCGCTCATTCTTGTAGTATTTGTCGCGGGTACCGCTTTTACTTTTAATGAATTTTACTGCCTATGGTTTTTAGACAGTTTAAAGGCTTCGAAAAGAATTATTGGTATTTATGAAATGATTTTTCCTCTGTTTGGATTGCCAATGTATGTAACATCTCATTGGTGGTTAAGGAAGTTCGGAAGGAAGAAGATTATGATTATAGGTTTGTTATGTTACGCTATTCAGGGAACCAGTTATTCGTTCCTTTATAATCCGTGGCTATCCCTTGTTATTCAAATCACAAGCGCGTTCTCTTTTCATCTGTTTTGGATCGCAACAGTAATAGACTGTGGTGAAATAGCTCCAAAGGGTTTCGCAGCAACTCTCAATGCGGTAATAGGAACAGTGCACTTTGGAATTGGTAAGTTTGTTTTCATAATCAAAATTTTATATTTAGCATAATATATGGATAACATTTTAAACAATATTGTTTCTTCGTCTTTTTTAACACTTTCCATCGAAGTTGAAAAGTGCTAAAGCATTCGGTTTGCCTGTCCGTCTGCCCACGCTCTAATACCTGTAAATATACTCCGATTCTCAGGCAATTGGTAGACTTTAGTTTCACTAAAGCATGTTTGGTATCGTAAATGAAGTATGTTTGATTAATAGTTCGTTAAGGGGTCTCAGGACTCTTAAAATTGGAAAAAATGAAAAAAAAGGACCATTTTTAACATTTAATATCTTAAAATGTATTTGATATTAAGATACAATTTTAAATGGGAATGAAAGATACAAATAGGTTATTTCATTTCAAATATTTGAAAAATTGCAAGATGCAGAATTAGCATTTACAGACAACTTCAAACTGTCACACATTTGACGAGCAGAAAATCGGCATAGCAGCTTATGCGCACGATTACAAAATAAATTTTGCAACTAGAATGAAAATTTTGGTGCCTACTTATATCTCAGATTATAATAATTACACTGAACCTAAATAAATTTGTATTTAAAGCATTTCTATATTTTTAATACAAAATTGTATTTAGCTAATGCAAAATTTAGAAATTTTCAACAATATAAACCCCTAAAATATATTTTCTTTTTACAATAAAAAGGAAATTTTAGGTTCAGTTTATACAGACTAACATGAAACATATGTTTTGAAAATTTCATGAAAAAATATTCAGAAGTTTTTGAGATATCGTGCGCGTTATGTCCAAAAACGTCATTTGAAGAAAAATGACTTCAAAATTTTGGAAACACCGCTTCAGCTATTGAGCGAGTATAATTCTAAATGCCATAACTTCTGTTCTAATGGGAATTTGAAGATAAGAATTATATCAAAATGTTCAGAAAATATAGAAGTTTAACATCTAAAAAAAATTAAAATTTCGAAAATTTGAGAGCCTTAAGAGTCCTGAGACCCCTTAACAGGGACAGTCAAAAGAATTCCGTTACGTTATAGTATATGGGGAAAAATCGTTTGCAGAGAATTTTAATGAGATGTATTGTATATTTATTTTAAATGTATTGAAACTGATCTCTAATTTCACCACAAGATGATTACGATAGAACAGGTCATTCCTAGCATCTTTCGTTCATTCACAGAAACACACAAAAGAAATCGGTTACCGTACTGTCATTGCGTAATAATTGCTGGAAGTGCGTTTTAAAATTTTGTATGCAGGTTAAAATTTAAATAACTTTTTGCATGTTACTCGTTGTATATAAATTCTATACAGGTCTTCACAAAATAATTCAAAATTTCTGAAGGGGAAATTTTGTAATTCATGTAGTTAATAGATACAAATCTATATATTATATACAGGGTTACTCAAAGAATTTGGATAATTTTCTGATTGTAGATGGGGATAGGTGAAATTAGGTTTTCAAATGTGCTACATTCTAAAATTGGAAGGAGTGAAAAGTAAACTCATAGAAAGAGTTATTGATATTTGCAATCTTTTTGGAGTGAATTTTATAAAAATACACTCCTTAAAGAGTGGAAAGGTGTGATATATTTTACACCATTGTCGAGAGTGAAATATGTCGCTCTGTTGTCAATAATGAAATATCTCACTCCGCTGACGAGAGTGAAAACATGGTATTATACACTTTAAAAAATTTCCGTTCAACTTTGAACCAATATATAGAGTAAAATAATTAAAAGCACCAAAAGATGTCACTTCTTAATTTTCAAAAACTCCAAATCATAATGTAACCTTGTAAATTAGGCAAATTTGGTACTAAATCGCAATCCTTTTGAAGAGTGAATAGACATTCCTCTGAAAGAGTGACAATTCATTCCTGATTAGAATGAATACTCACTCTAAGCTGGAGTGAGTATTGTATGTATTGGTATTACTCATCAGCCCATCATAACAGTTTTGTCTATGACGCCTTTTTTTAAGATAAAACAAATATGTCCGTCATTTTAAGATTAAAATATACGGATATTATTAAAGTGATTATATATGGAACGTATAGGTAAGTCTAACTTAAATTTAGTTTCATATAAAACAAAATATAATTAATTCATAAAGGATACAGAATGATAGAACTTTTTTCTCAAAGAGCACTCGAAACACTTTTGCGGTTTCAGACAAATTTTTCTATTACTGTCAAATCTGCAGTTTTTAGCGAGCGCGTAGAAAGTATGTTCAAAGTTGTTATATAGGCATCGCCTGCATTATAATTTTCACTCCCGTCTTGAGTCTGTCATGACTGATAATTATACACAGTGAAGTTCATAGTAACAAATAAAGAGCGTCTCATTTAAGCCGATACAGCTCAAATCAACGAGTAATGCTGAAAATTTCCGACGAAAGAAACGAGATTTCTGGAATAAAGATAGTTTCGGTCGAGTTGCGGTCCGGCCGAATTTTTGGCAGAATTTTTGCCAAAAACGAATTTTTGGCGAAACACAAATGTTGGGTCGAAAACGAAACCAAATTTTCGGTCGATCTCTTATTGTATGTATAGGTATTACTCCTCAGCTAATCAGAACAGCAAGTTTACGACGCTTTTTTAAGATAAAACAAAGGCGTCCGCCATTTTAAGATTAAAATATACGGATGTTATTAAAGTGATTATTTATGAACGTAAAGGTAGGTCTTTTTTTTATTTTAATATTTTATTCCTGCAGATTTTGTATGTTGTGATTATGGGTTAAATAGTTTTGTGTTATATAGAAAAAGATTGATGTGGAATTGTTTTCCTTTGCGATTTGTTGAAAATGTGTTGAAAAAAAAAAAAAAAAAAAAAAAAAAAAAAAAAAAAACCGAATTGGAATTGGAATATGGAAAAAACCGAACACTATTGGCTGTAGGATTTCTTCCAATTTTTTACTGTTTTCTGATTAAAAACAGTTAAAGTATTCATCGTTATTATTGTTATTGTTTAATAGTACAATTATAAAATACTAATTGTTATTTTTAATGTTTATGAAATCGGTAT
This sequence comes from Maratus speciosus, assembly GCA_963932465.1. Lineage (NCBI taxonomy): Eukaryota > Metazoa > Arthropoda > Arachnida > Araneae > Salticidae > Maratus > Maratus speciosus. The sequence goes on from OZ010789.1 coordinate 444,732,096, forward strand.
ATTTATTTTTTTAAATTATACGTAACCATTTTTCTGCTGTTTATGGTTTTAATCAAAACATTTAATTTTAGACATTCTGAATAATTAAATTTTATTCTATTGCAAACTCATTTTGTACGTTTATGATACACGTAATTATTGGCACTAAAAAATAAAAAATGATATTTAAGCATTGAAATAAAGTGTTTTTTATGCCTGATATGAAGTTTATAGATAAAACTGCTTTAGTATATATTTTTTAATGTTCATAGTATCACTTAAATAATATAATATTGAATATATTTTAAAGAGATAAATAACTACTTTTTACATTAAATTTTCTTTCAAACAATAAGATTAGTACATATGCAGTCATTTTCTTTTTATGTTTCCTTCTTTTTTCTATTTCCTAGATCAATCTTTTCCGGTAAAACATACCAAATCTATTTAGCTCATATTCTCAAAATACAATATATACGGTAATAAAAAATTTAAATTATATATGGCTTATCATGTCGTTTCATAAATAACCGTTGTATTAATATCCGTTTTTCAGCAATAGCGGAACAAAATTCGAAATCATGATTAAGTTAAGGAATATGTTTAAAAGAAAAATACATACATATTCCAGAGAATATAAAATTCTAGACTCAATGTTCATATGTAATAAAACAATGACAAATGACAACACATTAAAAAACTTACACATTCTTAATATTTAGATCCAGATTAAAACTTATTAGAAAAATATGTAAGTTCATAAGCATTGTATTTTTAGTAGAAAAATTAAAAAGATTTTAGAAGAATTAGAGATATTTTACTGAAAATTAAGCTAAAAAGATAGGATTTTATATTTTAAACAAAATTTAAAATTAAATCACACGTTTTTAATGATATAACATCCACCTATTATACTTTTATTAATAAACCTTTAAAAGTAACTAAAATACAGTAAACAATAACGTTTGATTAGATTTAAATTTATTAGCAATGAATACTGAGATCTAAATATATAAAACTTGAATTACACATGAAAAAGAGAACATAATTAACGTACATCACTGGAATTATTAAAATACATAAATACAACTTAATGAGATATCTGAAAAGAACGAAATAATATTAACTGATTATGATTTCAGTTAATTACTTGCCCTTATGGGCACTTTAAAACTATCATACATTTATTGGGCATGCAATGAAAGCAAACACAAAAGATAAGATTGGAATAAAATATTTTAGTTTATTTCTGTCAGTAATCTAATTTAATTCATATGTATCTTTAATTGAATTTTTCCTTAAAAGTTCAATTAGTATTACAAACTATGAATTACATAAATATTGCCAATAACGTATTTTATTACAAATTTTACCATGCTTTTAGCTATTTTCATTGCATGCTCTAAAATATATGATTCTTTTAAAATGCCCATAAAAGCAACATAACTAAAAGAATTCACTCCATAAAAAATGAACATTCACTCCTATGAAAGAATGACCATCCCCTCCTACCAGGGATGAAAAAAAGCACTTCTTTAGCAAGTGTGAATAGCCACTTCTCAGAAAGAGTGATTATTCACCTGTGTTTAAAGTGAATATTCACTTCCCAGGTGCGCGTATTCACTTCATTCTTTCAGAGAGTTAACAATTCCACTTTTACTCAAAGTGAATAGTCACTGTAAAGAGGTTGGGCATATTTTGACTCTGCGATAGAGTAAGTATTCACTCCTCCGGAGTGAACAGTCACTCTTTTTTATTTAGAGTGTATGCGTTTCCATATGGTTGAATTGCATCTATATTTTGATTAAGAAAGATCATTTACACATTAGAAAATAGCATTATGTTCAGTTACTTTACTCGTTGCTGATAGACACTACACTAATTGTCCAAACTTATTTATTCATTGTATAAAATATTTAAGGTAAAATGTCAGTGATGTTCGGACTTTTATAACGTCTGGAATAAAATTTTTTTTTTAGATGCTGTAATAGTTTCTCTGTTACCTATCGACTTACCCCCCCCCCCTTCACTCAAGATTAATTTTGAACATAACTCTAATACTTAAAAAAATATATTTTCCCTCCCCCCCCCGTGCAATTGAAATCATTAATTTAATTCAATTCTTAAAAATCATACGGATTTTTATCTACGTGCCTTTTCCCCCTTTCTGTAACGACTTTAATTCAATACTTTTAAATATTCAGTTTTATGATTATAGATTTGTAATCCAGTTGCATTTTGCAGTTAACAAAATGCGTTCTCACATAAACAATTTCTATCCGTTAGCACTGTTTGTTTAAAAAAGTAAATAAAAAAATATAAGTGCAGCTGTTCGTAACATTACAACTGCGTTTCCTTTTCATCTATTTTCGCCCACGTTTTAAATAAGTCATTCTTAATCGCTTCTAAAATTTGACCGTTGAAAACAAATAACAAAAAATGTTAAAATGTATGCGAATGCTGCCTCAAAAATTATTACTTGTATTTTATCTTATCTATTATTCGATCTAAAAACTTATGCCCCTTCTCTGCATCCCCCCCCCCCCCCACATTCGTTTTTGTTGCGCAATAATAAGTTAAAGATTATTTAGTCTAAAACAACTTTTAACGAACATATATAAAAGTAGATTTATTTCGCAGCACCTATATGTAGAAGAAAATTTTATTTTGCAACCCTGTGATTCACACGTCTAGAAGGAAAACCATATTGCATTCCTCTAAATAGTTTCGCCAAAGCTTTGTTCATCTTCGTTCAGTCGCCAAAACCTTTGTAAATTGGCGATAATTTTTAACGCCAACGCCAAGCTATATGAATTTATAGCGAAAGTTGATCACTTCGCTTCTCCCCGCTCCGCTCGAAGGTCCTAAAAAGGGACGCTCGTCTGTTTGCTTTAAGTATTTTGCGGATCACCTATCTTTATACTCCCCATATACTCTTTATATATGCTTTACTACGAACTTATTTTCCATCTAATGAATAAATCTGACTTCATTTCTGCCGCGTACATTTTTGGAGATTTTTATCTCTGTATATCACCGAACCCTGCAAATACTTCAAAAAGCCGAACAACTTCCTCACAGACGCTATAAGAAAATCACTTTAAATATGACGTAATTTTAATCATTAAACGTTTTTAGCATATTGTAATATGATTATTTTAAAGTATTTTTTTAATTTTTAATATTCACTTATAAATAAATTTTTCAATTGAAATGTGTTTGGGAATATTATTATATTAGGCTTTTTAAAATCTGGTAACAGTATGTAAAAATGGCTATTTCAAAATATCAACTAAATTTTTATTAAAATAATGAAATTTATAAATAAACAATTAAACAAAAAAAAACCTCTAAAATTAACAAAAATGATTGGATACTGCTCACCTAAATATAGCCACGTATATGCCTGCTAACGAAGGTTAAATTTTTATGAATAGGTTTGATTCGATAAAACTTATGTAACTGAATTATCTTGACCGATTTAAACATTAACTCTTTATCTACTGACGGTAATTATAAGTACCATTAAAATAACTTGTTATAAAATTCATTTCATACATCGATGAGTTGGAATACAATTTAGAATGAGTTATAGATACATTACTTTATCTTGTTCCAAAATCATTATGCGTTGCACAAAACAAAAATATTTTTTAAAGGGTGATTTCTTTTGCCTTGTCATCTTTTCAGTTTTCTTGGCTTTGAGGGGGGGGGGGGGGGATTTTTCAATTCGGAAATATTTCTATATTTCTATTGTAAGAATTCTATTTACTATTCTATTTATCTAAGTTCTATTTACAAACTCTGCAAGATACTAAAAAAATATTTAAAATAAAGGATTTGAGTGGGGTTATAAATATTGCACAAAATCCCTATAAATTCAAATTTAATGAATCCTTCTAAATCCTTCAATCCTTCTAAAATCCTTCTAAAATTTGTTAAATGATTGTGTAAATCTCCTAATGTAGTTTAAACAAGTCACAAAAATGCTTTAGAAGATAAAATTTTCATGAATTCATAATTCAGTACATAAAGGATTAAATTTGGCTTAAAACAATTCTTAGATATGAAAATTGCCTGCATCAACGCATTTATCGACTTATTCTTTTCTATTAGTCTATTTGTTTTCTATTATTTATTTTTATTTTACTATTTCTTATTCTTTTCTAAACTGACATTTCTTATGTTTTTATAAGGCTATAGTTTTTGCAGTATAAGAAGAGAAAGGGAAAAGTTATTAATTTTTTAGAATAGAGAGATTTTGATATGTGAACGTATTTTTGTAACAGTAACGAAATCGTAAAAATAAAACTTGGAAAATACTGACAATCAGTTTGCCAAGTCGATTTTCGCAGTTTCTCAATATATTCTATTCGATGAAAGGGTTATTGTGAATGTCTTAAAAAAGTGCGAATACGGATTTGTGCATATCCATGAAAGATAACGATGGCAAAAATCTCGTGAAAGAGTCATTTTGACTAAACAACCACATTACGTAGAAAATACAGAAAGAAAATTTTGTTTTGAACGGAATTTATTTTACGGAGTAGCATTCAACATCTAAGTATACCCAGAACATACAGTTTCAGTGTATACTGGACTCTTATTTCTTAATTAAATCTTAGTATGATATGTATTTTTCTCTAAAATCAAAATAAAACCTAAACTACGAGTATTAATAAAAATTCTGTCAAGGTATACATATTTAAATTCTTAAATTCGGTTAATCCTTCTGATACGTGGAATGAATTGTGATATTGACATTAAATCATTATATTTTCTGGATACATAGATTGTAATATTTATGTTTTTCATAAATAATTCGAATGAGATATATGTGTAAAAATACTTCATTCCACAGGACGAAGTTTTAGCGTGCCAGTTGGAGGATATTTCATTAGCACCTATGGAGCAAGAATCACTTATAGAATATTGGTGGGGTTCTGCTTGGTAACCGCCATTTTGTATTCAACGTTTCTTTATTTGAAATCTTTGTTTTCTTCGGGAGGCAGTGAAAACCCAAGTAAATAAATATTTTATATAAGTTTTTGAATTTAGAATAAATGAAATTATTTTTAGACTTTTATTAAGATTTGTGCTTTCCTTCTTTTCAATTACTACGAATAATACTTCTGAAGGATCTACTCAATAAATTACTATATTTAACTACTGTATGTAGATAAAAAGCTAAAATCTTAAACAACGATTTTTACGCACAAATAACGTATAAAAGGATAAAAATACCCATACGATCGTTTCGAGGATACTTCGATCCCCTTCCTTAGTGAGAGAGAGAAAAAAAAATTAAAATGGGTTCAAAGAACCCCCGGCTATAGCCCCGGGAACTGGGCCGGGGGTTTCTTTGACTCATTTTAATTTTTTTTCTCTCTCACTGAGGAAGGGGATCGAAGTATCCTCGAAACGATCGTATGAGTATTTTTATCGTTTTGTACGTTATTTGTGCGTAAAAATCGTTGTAAGATTTTAGCTTTTTATTACAATTCGCACAAAGTTTATTCTATGCTTCTTGTATGTAGAGCTTATGTTAGTGATTGTCAATACCTAAATTTATTGTGGCTAGTATGACATACAAAATAAATTATATCTATAGCTACAGTGGCTCCCAAAAGTGTTCGTACACTTACGAATTTCAATGAAATAATGCTCCATTTATTAATTAAAATTAATATTACAGAATGAGCATTTAATAATAAGATCTATAACTTATTCTAAACAGAATTACATAAAATGTTTCAAAAAACATAGTAAAATGTTTTTTTGAAGAAATATATAATAAAAAAATAGCAAAAAAATTACCTCACAAAAGTCTTCGTACACTTTACAAAAAATCTCTATATATTAGTAAATATTGTGATATTTCATTAAATTAGTACGTAGCAGCATATCCTTTATCTTCTACATTAACTTTCAAACGTCTGGGAATAAATTTTACTAGTTTTGTTTGTAATTTTTTCATCAATATTGATACATTCTTCCATCATTACTGATTTTAGTTCGCTTATCGTTTTAATGTCGTTTCTTCGTACTCTAACCTCTATTTCTCGCCAAATATTGTTCTATTGTGTTTTAATCCGGCGATTGAGGTGATGTTTTCAGAACTTTTGGACAATTATTGAGAGACCAAAGGCAAATGTTGAGATCCGTGTGCTTAGTATCGTTATCTTGATAAAAAAACAAAGTTCTTTCCAATAATCAAATTTTAAGCTGATAACTTTAAATTGTCTTTTAAAATACAGTGAAATACGTTTAACACGAAACTGAGGGGACCGAAAAAAATTTTCGTGTTAAAAGATTCTTAAAAAAAGAACAAAACTCGCAAATATTTTCGACGTCATCAAATTTTATTTCGATTTCCTGTTAAACTACTTGTAAGATGCAACCATTAGGATAAAAAGCAAGTAAACAAAATATCGTTTTTGGCGGAAGAAATCAGATATCTTTTTTTTAGGTGTCTTTTTCAACATTCTGAGATCTAGCTTGTTTGAGCCAAATAGGTTAAGCTGTCTCTAAATCTTCCTGCTTAGCAGTTCTCATAGGTTTTCTCTTATGCTTAAACATACTGCGCTCAAACATTAACGTAATACGATGCCTGTTTTATATTATTGTTGATAATGTATAATTGGTAAAGCAAAACTCTTTGCAGATTTATATTTTCGTCCTTCGTTTTCATCAACTGCTTCATCTTCAATTGAAGCGAAATAGCAATTTGTTTTCGCACCGATTTCTCAGCCATTGTGCTCATAAAACATAAGCTAATTTACAAAAAACACGAAATTCTCTGATTTTCACCAAAGATTAGTGGTTTTAACACAAAATTCACCAATTTCAACTTAAACTAACTAGCTCGAAAGCGAATTTTTTTCGTGTTAAAAGATTTTTGTTTCGTGTTAAAAGAACAAAAAATGTATTAAATTGCATCGTATACTGTCCGGACCGCTATATCATTTCGTGTTAACCGATTTTTCGTGTTAAACGTATTTCACTGTATTTAAATAAAATGAAGGATTCATTATGCCATCAATAAATATCAAATTATCTCTTCCTGATGCTCCCATTCACCCCCACACAAGGATATCTCCACCGTCATGCTTAACTCTTCCAATTAAATTCTTAGGATTCAGTTCTTGATCTTTTCTTCCCCATAGAATTATACGCCCTTCGGAACCAAAAATGTTAAATTTGATTTCATCTGTAAATAAGGCATCATTCCAATACGCTTCCTTTCTTTTATCATTGATATTGCGAAGGAAAGCTTTCTACTTTTCACACAAACCGAAAATTTTCTGCGGTCAAAAAGCCCATTTAATCCAGCTGATCTCAGCACTCATCTAACAGTTTCAGATGAAATTGAAGTAGAAAATGTTTCTTTAAATTTTGTAGCAACTTTCACAGCACTTAAACAGGGATTTTTCACATTTTTTCTAATTATAGATGTCTGATCACGTTGTGTTAACTTTGTTGGACGACCGTTTCTTACCTTATTTTCGATCCAACTTTCTTCTTTAAAGCGTTTTATTTCAAACTGCACCGTAGAATGGGATAAATTAACTAATTTTGCAATATTTCGAACTGATTTACTGTCACTATGATGAAAGATAATTAATTTTCGAATGCTGTTAATTGTTTTTTTACCCCTACGTACCATTTAAAAATAATAAATAGAATATTACGGAGGAAGCAAGCAAAAACTAAAGTCAGACGATTTTTTAAATCGTACCAAAATGCAAAAATAAAAATAAGGTGACAGACGATGATTTTAATTATGAATTTATCCGAGAAATTTTCAGTGTACGAAGAATTTTGTGGCGTGTTCTTTCGCTGCCTTCTTCCGTTTTAATTTATATATACTATATATAAAAAAATCAGTTAATATTTTTAAAGAACGTTGAGTATTATTTAGAATAACACAGAGAGAACGAGGAAAAATATTGAACTAAATATTCGAATTCAACTCAAGGGTATTTCCTTTTTACAGCAAATTTCTAAAGTGTACGAACACTTTTGGGAGCCACTGTATATGGCGTTACATTGACCAGGCTTAAATAAGTAAGATCGCTTCAGAAAGGACTTTGTTAGAGGAAGTGACTCAAATTCTCATTTTTGTGTAAAGATAACTATGAAATTTTACACTTGTGTTCAGATTAGACCTGTGTATACCTGCCAAACTACCTGTATTCTACCGAGATACTCTTGAATTAGTGGCATTTATATTTCATCTAAATTGGTTCCGTGCTTTTTTAGAAATTAAAATAAATAAACATTTTTAAAATACTAGTTAATTTTGAACGAATTTCATTAAGTGACGTAGCGCTATCTGTTAGAAAGTCGTTATAAATGCTACCATAATGCCACCACCCTTATTCTGGCGATTGTTATTCATCAATTTTCGCCCTGGGTCCATAAAACTGACCAATCCTTTGGTCCGTCAAGACAAAAACCTTTTTTAGTCCGTGTAAACTGTTGCAAACCAAATGTGAGAGGAGAGTGAGTAATCCAGTGTTGTTGCAACTCGCGTCGTTTCTCCTTGTGTTTTTTTTTTTTTTTTTGATAAGACAATTTTTTACTAGCGTCTTTGTTAACATCAAATTCCTCTGCGCAACTTCTCGCGCGCAGGTCTGTTTGGTGCATCCGACAAGGTTTGTTTACACTTTCTTCGCTCGTTATCCAGCGTTGTTTAAACTCGCATCGTTTCTCTTTGTATTTTTTGATAATACAGTTTTTTTGGTTGGTCGACAGTATCGAAATTTCAGCTCTGCCATGCTCCTTTGCATTGTCCTTGTAGTAACGTGATTGAGCTAAAAGATGTTCTGAACTTTTGCTGCCTTAATACGCACTCTCTTATCGTTCAACTTTAAAACATCTTTCTTAACCTCCTCCTCCTCCTCACCTCTTTAGTGAAAAGTATCTTCTTGCGTCCACATCTCTTGAGAGCCTCTCGAAAAAAAATATCCTTTGACCCATCACCTCACCGTAATTTCTGGTATATCGAAAGATTGAGAAGTTTCCGAAAAACTTTTGGAAATTTTATAGAAATTTAAAAGTTTCTCGTATAGAATTTTTAGGTACATAATAAGACAAAAATAACTATTTATCACTTTTATACAAAGGAAAACAAACTCGTACCACGTCCTCAGCTTCTTTTTGTCACTTTCTCTGTGCAGTTCAATCGGCGAAATCTCTTCCATAACTCAATAATTAACTCGATTGGCTGGTAAACCGAATATTGTTTTATTCAGCTCGCTTGATTTAAATAATTTCTGATTTCGTTCGCAATTTGCCCGAAAAACATGAGTTGAAAACTTTACATGATCTAATATTCTTTTGTGACGAGGAGTAAAAATGAAGTAGGGATTAGTTTATGAAAATAATGTAACTTTTATAGAAGTTATTTTAAAGCTCTTTTTAATATTTCACTTAACGGTAATTGATTAAAATGAAGTGCAATTAAATTTAAATTGTACCAAAAAACATCGCATGCAAATTCAAAATTAGAAAATTTTAATGAAATATTATACCAAAAATTAATTTTGAATTTTAATTAATATTGCAGGTAAAGACCCTGAAGAAATGGAAAATATGAAAGAAAATGAACCTTGAAAGATGCTTTGTTTCATGAGAATATTGAAGATTTTTGAAAGAAGATTTGTTTTTCTGAAGACACAATTACCTATAACAGCAGTGTATGTTGAAATAGTTTTGTTGTATAAATAATAATTATAATATTACATAAAAAAAAAATCTGATTATTTTCTCCGTTTTCTCCTTTTCTATCTGTTTTTAAATTTTACAATTAGACTTTCAACACTTCCTTAGGAAAACATATTTACTTCAAAATCTGTTACTAGTAGCTTTCATATAATTGTAGTATCGGTAAAGATTGGATATAATGTTTAATTAATATAATATTCCATGTTCTTTAATTTCGTTGATTGATCAACAAATAATGGAAGAAAAACGACTATCGATTCATTATACGTGTTTCTAATTTCACTGATTGATCTACAAATAATGGAATAAAAACGACTATTGACTCATTATGCGTGTCTCTTATTTTACTTTTAATATTTAATAAGATACATTTACAATATACATATATTTAAAGTCTGAATTTGAAACATTTAAATGAATAGATAAAATAAATAAAGTAAGACAGACTTGAATACAGTTTTAAGTAACATTTATAAAATGTTTTAAATACTAACAATATTAACTAGTATGTTGTGGTCATCACAAAACTTTCTTCTATATAAATCACGTCAATTAAATCCTTTAAATAGTACAAGAAATAACAACGATTTAGCACCAATTCATATCAAAGTATATCTGAATTTGAAGTTGGATGAAAATTCGTGCATTAGTTCTTGAGATAGAGCTATAGCGGGAATTCTGAAAAAATGTAGCATAGCAGCGCCACCTGTTGAGCGATTTACACTAAAAATAAACAGCACTAAACTATACTAAGGTATACCTGAATCTGAAGTTTGTTGAAAATCCAAGCATTAGTTCTTGAGAAAAAGCTATTGCGGAAATCGCAAAAAATACAGCATAGCAGCGCCACCTGTGGAGCGATTTACACCAAAAATTAAACAGCACTAATTTATACGTCAATTCATGTCAAGGACTAACTAAATCTGAAGTTTGATGAAAATCCGTGCAATAGTTCTTGAGATACAGCTCTTGTGGAAATCGTGAAAAATGCAGCACAGCAGCGCCACCTATTGGGCGATTTACACCAAAACTTAAACAGCACTAATTTATATCAGGGACTAACTGAATCTGAAGTTTGATGAAAATTCGTGCATTTTTTCTTGAGTTAGAGCTATTGCGATAATCATGAACAATGCAGCATACCAGCGCCACCTGTTGGGCGATTTTCACAAAAAAGTAATCAGCACCAAACTATATCTTGGACTAACTGAATCTGAAGTTTTATCAAAATCCGTGCAGTAGTTCTTGAGATATAGCTATTGCAGAAATCGTGAAAAATGCCGCATAGCAGCGCCACCTGTTGGGCGATTTTCACCAAAAACTAATCAGGTCTAGTTTATATCAAGGTCTAACTAAATATGAAGTTTTGTGAAATTCCGTGCATTATTTCTTGAGATAGAGCGTCCACAAAAGTTTTGTCACATACAGACTCACAGACAGAGTGACAGAGTGACAGAGTGACAGACAGACTCACAGACAGACATTTTCTAAAAACCATCAAATCGTGTTCTGGGCATTCTAAAACGTATAAATCCGTTGAAAACCGGAAGTCGAAAATTTTCACGAATCCAATACTTTCTTCTTGTAAAGATAGAAGAAAGTAAAAATACATTTAGTAGACGTTTCGCCAAGCAACCGCAAGGCCTCATCAGTACAATTTAACCATTGCAAAACAAGCCACATAACACATTAAGTACAGTTGAAGTTAAAGTTATTTTATCAGAAACAAGCAATATTCACATGGTACAGGCTTCATTCAATGTCGGCGATCGTAATTGAGTAAACTAGACTTCAAGGAACAATCTATCATGATCACTGTGACAACCTGATTTCAAAATACAAGCGTTCGCAAATAGCGGGATGTGATCCGTTTTAAGAGAATGCTGGACTATTTTTGGTGCTTTCAAAGGAGGAAATCTAAATTCAAAGATTGTCCAGCATTCCCTTGATACGGATAACATCCCGCTATTTCCGAAAGCTTGTATTTTAAAACCAGGTTGTAACAATTAACATGGTCGATTGTTCCTAGAAGGCAGGGCCCCACCAGTGGCTGAGAGGTTCTGCTCTCGAAGCTGGTAGACGGGAAGTGCTAATCGTTCGGAGTTTTCGTGGTTTTCTTCGAGCCATGGATTTCTGTGCGTTAATACGGGTTAGGTTCCCTTAGAAAGACCCCCACGAAGGGCACTCCCCCTTGGGCCTATATCCCTAGTGTAGATAATTGGCCGTCAAAATCAACCAACCTAGAAGGCAAGTTTACTCAATTACGATCTCCGACATTGAATGAAGCCTGTTCCATTCCTGGTGAATATTGCTTGTTTCTGAAAAAATAACTTAAACTTTAACTGTACATTATTTGTTCTGTGGCTTGTATTGCAATGGTTAAATTGTACTGATGAGGCCTTGCGGTTGCTTGGCGAAACGTATAATAAATGTATTTTTAATGATTTTAGTATTTAAAAAAAATGTTTTTAAACTGTATTCAAGTATGTCTTATTTTATTTATTTTATTAAGTCGTTTAAAAGCTACATTTAATTTATTTTTGAGACACACACCTGAATAAACAATGGATGTACTCTATCTTGCGACAGATCCAAGAACATATTTTTATGCATAAATGAGACGTAATACAAACATAACGTAAAAGTTATGCATTGTGTCTGCTTCTACGACGTTCTGCTGAAGGACATTCACTTGCGGAAAGGAAAGGAAAAAATAAAAGAAACACCAAGTCATGCTATTTTGAGGACCGTTTATGGTAGTGGCTCTGCTGATTTGTATGCTTGGTATACACAGGATATGCTTGGATTATAATCTGCAGATCATCGCCTTCGTATCAAAATTTCAACTAACTTTTACAATTTAAATAGTAAAACCCAATTTTCAGCCCCGGGTTCAAATTTAATCGTCGTCGGGGATATATTTTTGACTTGAGTGTTGAGTCCTGCATCGGGTCAGGTAACCCGATTTTTCCTACACACGACCCGAGTCGTGTCGAGTCGAATGCAGGTTAATTTTTCAAATAAAGATATTAGGTTAGTTTATGGAAAACGCGACCCACGGAATAGCAGGCCGCCGATTTTTTTCCTTCGGAAGTCTTATTGGCTTGGCTATAATTTTTTCGGTTTCGGGATGAGTTTTGTTTCTTAAGCGTCGGTTTTGTTTAAGCTGATTTTTCAAAAAAGTGCTCACAATTATATCTCAAATTAGAGTCCAGCATCGATTCAGGTTGCCCGATTTTACCTACATCCGACCCGACCCACGGCTCGGATTGAGGATAACTTTTTTCGTTGTGGGTGGATTCGGTTTCGGGTTCAGATGGGTTTGGAGTTGAGTTTTGATACTTACGAGCAGTGTTGCCAGGTGTCCCGATTTACGTGGAACGTCCCGAATTTTCCCAAATTACGTCAAATTCTTACGAGTTTAATTCAAATTAAAATTTTATTCCTTAGTCTGATACGAGAAAATATAAGAATTTAACCAATTGTCGGTTAAAGTCTGTCATCACAACGGCCGGATGTTACCGAAAACCTTAAACATTTTGTCTAGAATTCATTCATGTGCACTCCTGTTCTATGTTTATTCGATTAACCGCAAACTTACGCGTCTATAAGAAATACGATCTCAAGAGTAGACAGGACGTTTAAATTCATCTGCTCGCTTCGATCTTCTCATTAAAAACCGTAGAGTAAGTATTTTTATAAATGAATGAGTAAATAAAAAGAGTTTTGTATAATTTTTCAAGCGAACTTAGTATCAAACTAAAAATTCTTTCTTTGTTCATTAATTTCAATATACAATTAGTAGAGTCCCATTTTGTGGATATTAATCTGTATTTAATTTATAGAAGAGAAATGAAAGGTATAAATAAGAAAACAATTATATACATACATAACTTCATAGTAAACTGAGGGAAGATGTGTATATAGCAATAATTAAATTCTTGCATCGGGTCAGTTAACCCGATTCTACCCGAACGTGTTGGCCATTGGCTCTAAAATTTTGCTGCGGATCGGGTTGACTAGTGCTTCCATTTTCGGGTCATCTCAGATTAGAGTTTTTGTTTCTTGGGAGTCGATTCGAGTACGCCAAATTTTTCCTAAGAAAAGTCTGCCCCACTAGTGGCCGAGAGGTTCTGTGCTCTCGAAGCTGGTAGACGGGAGGTGCTGGGTTTGAACCCAATCGCGCCCGTCGGCCTAATCGTTCGGAGTTTTCGTAGTTTTCTTCGAACCTTGTATTTTCATGCATTAATACGGATTAGGTTCCCTTAGAAAGACCCCTCCCCTCACGGAGGACCCTCCACCTCGAGTCTATATCCCTCGAGTAGATAATCGACCATCAAAAATCAAACCAACCCAAAGAAAATCCAGATTATTGTTTCAAATGATAAAAAAAAAATAATTGTATATGAATAAGTAAATCAGTAGTGCATTCATTTTCAGAAATGTAAAATTGATTTTAGAGATATGATTGCAGACTATTTTCCTGAAATGTTTTACATTTAGAATTGATTTTCTTTTCATTTCATGCTTAGGATCAAGTTGCAGGTTCGGAAAAAAATATTTTGTCGATTTCGAGTCGGGCACAACTCGAACCGTGCAGGTTTGTAATTAACAGTTCATGTTTAGGGTCGTAGGTTAATATTTAGAAACTTAAAAAAATCGTGTAAAACAGAATACCGACTTACTTGATAATTTAAACTCGATTGTATTGTTAGACAAAACAATTTTAACTAATAACTTAGTTATACTTTGTAGAGGTCTATACGGGCCGAAATTTCCAAGTTCGGGATCGGCTCGACTCGTAGTAAGAAAAGTTCGGTCCGGCCTGGTGTAAAAGTTAAAACTTCGGTCGCGCCTGTCCCATACAAAAAAATAGTAATGGCCCGGCCCAGTATAAAAATTAAAAGTTCGATCCGAGCCCGGCCCGGAAAAAAGTTAAAATCTCGGCCCCAGTCCGACGGAATTTTACGTCAATTTTGTTAAAAGGAGTTCTGACCAAAAATACTTGTTTTAGCTCTTTTTTCAGGTTTATCATTTTCATTTTTAAAGAAGTACCGTAGGCTGCGATATACATTTTTTTTAATGCAACTCTATTTGTATGTAAATGTTTTAACTATAATTAATATCGTTAATCAAAAAATTATGTATTGGAGACATAAAAATCTGAAAAATGCTATACAGTTAAATCTTCTAAGACATCGCATAAGAAAGAAAATAAATGCGTTATAAACAAGTTCCCTTCTAAGCAGGTGTAAATGTATTATATTCTTTTTTCACGTATTATTATATTCATTTTGTATGGATCAATAAATTTTTCCATATAAGACAGGATTCCGTCATAGGCTGGTTCTTTTTCACACGTTTTACTGTATTTCAATATAATTGCCTAGAAATCTATTATTCTTTAAAACGAATAAATATTAATGTTCAATTGTAGAATAATGTCGATTTAAAAATATATACACTTTTTCAAAAATTTTTGGCCTGAGCGAAATTTTACTGATTTTTGCACGGACCAGGCCATGCCGAGACAATGATTTCATACAGGTTGGATCGAGATGGGACTGAAGATATCGGCTTTTGAAGGCCTAGGAAGATTGAAACCTGTTCCATTTCGGTGCGAAAAAAAGAAGCTAGGTCCGCCTGGTCCGGCCCGAGTGCCTTGAAGGAAAATAGGCCCGAGCCCGGCCCGTGCAGACCTCTAAACTTTGGCTGTTTCAAAATAAGTATGAATTTAAAGATTTTTTTTAGCATCAACAAGACTTTGTTTTATGATTGAGCTGATACTATTAAAATAATGAACTTTTACATTCTAAGCTATTTTACAAGTTTTCCTTAAATTTTTCTTCAGAATTTTGTATTTCCGTTTTAATGTCAGATTTAAATTCTGTATCTTATCAGAAGTTAGAGGACCATGCTGTCTGGTTTCGATCAATATACATTCTAAAACAAATACGTGAGTTGAAGGTGTTTCTTCAATTGCTTTTATTGTTATTATTAAAACACAAAAATTCCTGTTTTGATTTGCCCATTTCCCCACAAAATACAGAAAATTCATTATTTTAACGTAAAAATTATCTGAAGTTGCATTTTCGTCAAATCACAAGGATGTTCCCGTAACTGTGCTGCATGTTACTTTTATGCATCAGAAATTGATTTTTTACGTATGGTTCTTTTCCTCCAAAACACAAAAAGTTCGTGAACTGAAGATCAGTTTTTTTTCTTTTCTTTCTGTTTTTTTAATTCTCCAGTCAAAACACGGAATTTTCTTCAAATAATAGAAAAATCTGTTCCAACCACAAGCGCGTTCCGGCAACTTACGGTTGACGAAATGTTTTCTTGAGAGTGTACGTAATAATAATTGCGCTTTTCTAAAACGGCTGAAATGCAAAATAATGAAAAAAAAATAAAACGCGGTATTTGTAAAGTGAGCATTATTGTCATAAAATTACTGTTAATTATTTAGAAATCTCTAGTTCTACTAATTAATTTCACACCTATCCCTTATGGATAAAGTATAATTCACCTACATTCAATACGAAGAAAGGAAGCTGTTTAATACAGCAATCTATTAAGATAAAACAACAAAGAATCGGAGGAACTTTCCAATTTTGACAATCTTAGCCTGTTTTAGCCGATACTGCAAAATTTTTCAGTTTAAAGCATTATTCCATTACACTGTTTCCGTTTTAACAGGTTTTATTGTTGTGCTTAAAATGTCCGGCTTTTTCTCTCTCTCTCTGTCCCGCTTTTGACCTGACAACACTACTTACGAGCCAAGCTGGAATTAGCTCAATTTTACAAAAAGAATTTTACAAAAGTTATTGTTTGACATAAAAAATTACATATTTAAATTTGAATGAGTCGCTTTACGTGTTTATTTTCTACATAACTAGGGAGCTCTTCCCCTACGAGCTACACTCGCCAACCCCCGTTCAGACACCGCAAACTCTAAAAGCACGCTAATTTGGTCGGCTTTAAAATGTAACGCTTAAATGTATCGTTTTAAATCTGACGTAATTTTCATCAAGTTTTCTTTCCCTTTTTAATAAACTAAACTAAAAAACTCTGTGGCTATACAATCCAAGTAGGATCTGGGCCGACAGTGCCCATCTCTGTTTTCTTGACCCTGGGCCCCGAGGTGCTATGCAGCATGCGTCCCGGCCAGGTGGTCAACCTAACGCGAGACCCTCAGTATTTAGTTCCCAAGCAAGCTTGGCACTCATTATATCGACCCCAAAGGGATGAAAGGCTGAATGAACTTTGCCCAGTCGGCAGTCGAACTCTCGACCTGCTGTGCAGCAGTCAGATGTTCTGACCACTACACCACTGGGCTTCCCCTTTTTAATATTCACGTGAAAATACTTTTGTCGGGAGTTTGTTGTTAGAAAGGAAATATTATTTGCGCTGTCTTAGAATTCTCAACACAAGAGCAATGCGACTCTTGTAGTCGCTTCAATAACATCTGCATTGGTTCAAAATATCTCAATATGTTAATTTTATGTAAGCAAGTAAACCCTACTGGTTTACAATGGAAGTCTATGGGAATGTGGCGAAATATTAGAGATATCGCAAAGTTGGCGACTAATTTTGGTCGCCAAATTTGTCGATATATATCGCCAAGTTGGCGACAATCTTGGTGGCATTTGGCGACAGAACAGGGTCCCATTATGTTAACCCCCCCTCCCTTATAAATATGGAGATGCATTAAATGCTGTTCAATAACCAATGAGATGTGTTTCATTGATACGATAGCGCAATATATATATATATTGATTAGTTTTAAAAGATTATTTCAAAATATGAAATGTCTCGTGCAAGTATATTTTTAAATTTAAACTATTTAGCAATATTATGGTTTGGCAATTTCATTAATAACTTAATTATCAATTTTTAATTATCAATATTTTCCTGCTTTTAATACGTAATCATTTAATTCTCATTTGAAAGTTTTTTTTCTGTTTATAATAGTCACGTGTAAATAAATTTTAATTTGAAGGAAATATTATTCTTTGCGCTGTTTTTAAATTTGCCAACAATTTAAAATAATACACTTTTCTAAAAGTTGTAAAAAATATCTCTGGAAATACTGAAAATTTGAATTTAAAATAGAAATAAAACCTTAAAAAATGAGTCAAATTAAAAAAATAAATGCAGTCGGCACACCGGGAACTTATAATGTATAAAAGTATCTAAAAAATGATTAAATTCTTTTGTGTAGTTTTTGCTCCTATAGAACTTTTTTAATGGAATGATTTTGGCCAACTTTAACATTAAATATCTCTTAAAATAATTCTTCGATTTGAAAACTGCCTGCATCAGCGTGTTTATCAAACATTTCTCTATAATACCACTGATTTTCATATTTTTGTATGCAGCATTTTTCTTAATATTAACAAAGAAACACCTTCGGTCACAAAAAAATTCAAAACCGGCGGCGGCGGTGAAAGCGTTAGTTATTTTTTTTTTTTTTTTTTTTTTTTTTTTTTTTTTTTTTTTTTTAAGAATAGAGATAAAGATGGAATTGATATTAGAGATATGAGGGCAGACTATTTTTTCATAACTGTATTAAATTATAGATCATTTTTGTGTCGAGTCGTGTTCGGGTTGAAGTGTATCTGTTTAGGGTGAATAGAAAAATTGTTGTTGGGTTCAAGTTGGGTTTTGCGTCAACGGAAATTTTTTGGTAGGTTTCGGATTGACTTTAATTTGAACATTTGGGTCGGGTTTAACCCAAACCACTCAGGAATCTATTTCAGATGAAAAACTACGTATTTGAATAGGAATACTCCTTGCATGTTTATTTTTCTACATAAAAGATAGCATTAATATTGGAGATATGATTACAGACTATATTTTTTTATAATTACTAGGGGGCTCGGCCCCCTACGAGCTACGCTCGCCAACCCCCGTCCAGACACCGCAGACTCTAAATGCACGCTAATTTGATCTGTTTTAAAGATATTTCGAAAGATTGAATTATAATTTAAAAAACAGTGGCGATCTCCCTATAAACGAATTTCTATTCATTTCTCTTTGATTGGGGAATTTTAACGCCAAATCCGCTGCGGTACTACTTGATTATCCTGTCGACCAATTTCGCCAAATTTATAAATCGCCAAACCACTCGCCAAATTATACAAATTGATATAATTTTTATTTTAAATAACGAAAGAACAAATGAATTCGTACAACATTAATAAAAACACAAATAAAACGTCGAAATAAAAATAACTTGATGACGTATACACCTGTAACAACATTTCAAAATAAGCTAATATAAAAGGAATTAAGTAAAGAGAGTCTTTGTCTCTTGGTATTTTTTAACAAAGCAAAAAGAAAGTTCTTTTAAATGAGACATTTTAAATTAATTTTCAAAATATCAAATAAATGTCTAGCGCAATTTCTAAATTTAAACTTTTTTGCAATATTATTTTGTGTTCATTTTATGTAATAACTATAATGTGACGTAAATATGACGTAATTTCTCCTAAGACTTCTAACTCATGTTAATGAATTTATTATTTTACAATATCCTTTCTCCTATAAAATTCACGTGTATACTTTTTATGACGTAATTTTTAATAAGTTCCTGCTTTTTATACGTAATTATTTAATACTAATTTGAAAGTTTTTTTACTGTTTTTTACTGTCACGTGTAAATAAATTTTTAATTTGAAGCAAACATTATTGCTTGCGCTTTTTATACAGATGGCAACATTTTAAATTAGTACAATTTTCTGAAATCTGTAAAAAATATCTCTAGAAATGCTGAAAATTTGAATTTAAAATAGAAATAAAACCTGAAAAAATGAGTCAAAATAAAAAAATTAATGCAATCTGCACTCCGGCAAATTCTAACGCATAAAATGATCTAAAAATGATTACACTGCCCTGTATAGTTTTTGCTGCTATAAAACTTTTTTAGTGGAACGATTTTGTCCAACTTTAGCATTAAATAACTCTTAAAATAATTCTTCGATTTGAAAACTGTCTGCATCAGCGTGTTTATCAAACATTTCTGTATAAAACCACCGATTTTCATGTTTTTGTATGCATTATTTTTGTTAATATTAACGAAGAAAGGCCTCCGGTCACAAAAAAATCAAAACCGGCGGCGGCGGCGGCGGCGGCGGCGGCGGCGGTGACAGCGGGAGTTACTTTTTTTTAGAATAGAGAGACACTATATTTTGGATCAATTTTATCTGATTCGGGTTTCAGGTTGGGATTTAAATTAAGTATTTCGGGTTCGATCGGCTTGCGGGTAGACAGAATATTTTTGGTTGGGTTCGGTTCGGGTTGTAGCTTGGCTTTAAATAAAATTTGCAGCGCTTCAAATTTTATTTATTACCTGGGCAGGACCCTAGTTAGGTGTAAGGTTTAACTGCTAGTTTTCACGATTACACCTTCACTAACAAATTTAAATAATTTTAATTTAAATTAATTTTTGGTCACTTTATGCATTTTTGATGGGGATTTGCCAACTGATTTTTTTTTCATTTACCTCCAACATTAAAATACATAGTCAACCCGACCTGAACACGAACCGCGTTTAGAAAAAAATTGGTTACTCACTTTACTTGATGCGCGACTCTTGTTTCTAGGCCTTTGCATTTTCTTAAAAGTGGGGTGGTCCGACTTATAACCGGTGAACTGCTCCATACTTTGTCGTTCACACATTGCTGTGTAATGCCATATATGGGCACGTAAAATCTGTAATACTGAATGACCGCTTATTAGGAGGTTGCTGTGTGGAAGAAAAGTACGAAACAGAGTTTTTCCTCTCGGGAAATGCTCAAAAGTGTGGAAACTTTTTCTGTTGTGAATTCTTCCGCCTATAAAGATCAGGTGACTACTAAGGTTTTTCAAAAATACCCTTAAGAGCTGTTTTTCACTTTATTTATCTACAATATTCTTCGAAATTTATGTTTCGAATAAAAATCGTTTGGCCCTCTGCAATTTATCTCTAATTTAAATATCAGTGTGAGTGTTAGAGATCTGCGCGTTTCGGGATATGCCAAACCCGGACGCGAAAATTTTATGTTTTTCAGGTGATTAACCAACATATCCCAACTATTATTTAAAAAAAGGGAAACAAAAAAATGTTTTATTGTTCATTTGCTCAAAACAAATTCTGAAGTATAAATACAGCCCCAGTCCGGCACGAATCTACAGAAAAACGGGACGTGTCCCGAGGATAATGAAGTTCAGGTCCGGACCAACTTTTCAAAAGCTAAAATTTAGCCCGAGCCCGTACCGTGTTTTCAGATGAAATTAAGCCAAGCCGGAGTTTAATAAAATAAACCTTTACCGAGTTCGGGCTTCGGGACAGACCAGGGCTCGTGAAACATCTAATATATATTTTGAATTCGCCCCCCCCCCCCCCCGTAGGGCAAGTTCTGGGGCCGCCCATGGTTTTTAAAAAGCATTTTTGATCTTGAAATCACCATTATTCAAAGTTTTGATCTTCTAATGTTACATAACTTTTACTCACTTTTCTCAATATTCCTTAAAATTAAAATCTTAGACTGCTACTTTCTACGAGCATAGTATTTAAGGGCTAACACATGACAATATAATTTTTGAAACTCACACGATTTTGTAATATAAAATATTAATTACGAAAGTGTTTATAAAAAAATCTATGAATCATAAACTATATTAATATTTACCGACTGATAAATCATTGTCATACATCGTTTTAGCTTTTCGCATGAAGTTGGTTTTAGTTTAATTTAAAACACCATCATAATACAGGCTTAGAAAAGGATGTATAAGATGTACTGGATGCTCGCATAAAGGTAATAAAACGCAGTGGGATGATTCCATTGCGAACCCCTCCATTTTAACAGTCGGCGATAAGATGGAGCCATTTTAGACTTAATTTCTATTTGAGATACGTACGAGAGAACTTAACTGCCTAAATACAAATCTCCTTCACCTCAAATGACCTCTGTTCAGCATATTTCTCTGGAAAACATTCAAAACTAACAAAATTTCGAAGATTTTCGCAATCGACAAACATTTTAGAAATAGTGTTTAAAACAAACGTAACGTAAATAATTAGCTGTGTAGTGAGTTATTCCTTTTTGAGGTTCATTGATAAAAATTTAAAAAAACCTTTCGCGCATTAAATATTTTAAGTCTTCTAGTATTAATATTTAAATTTTGCACATTTTAATAGTTAATATCAAGATCGTGTTTAATCTTACTTTTTTTTTTTTTTTTTTTTAAGTGATGTTTTCAACAATCCCACTCGATTATCTGCGTTATAATTTCTGAAATAAAAAAAATATAAACGTCTTTTTTTCTGGTTTCCATGTATAATTTATTTTGGTAAAATTAATTGATTTGATGAATCATTAATCCTTTTCACATTTTTTTCAAATTTAATTACTTCTCAGCATCGAACATTTTAAATTTTACACCTTTAGAGCGCAGGGGGGGGGGGGGGTACTTTCAAATGTAATATGTCAGGAAACTCTATTTCAATTTACTTACTTTATATTATTTATAAACCAAACAGCTCGATAATAGAACATTAACACGTTTTCTTTATTGTTGATGAATAGTATATACATATTCTTGCATTTCTTACAGCAAAGCTTTTTGAACTGATATTACATGCAATCTATAAATTACTATATGTGTTTTATTTTACTAATTAAGATAGATGTGTAATTTCTCATTAAAAGAAAAAAAAACTTTTTTTGAATTGAAAATATCTGAAATTAAAACTTTGTATAAAATTTACATTTGTATAAATATATATATATATATATATATCAAGGCATATTAAAATGCATTGTACGTCGTTAGTGCTAGGGCCATTCCATGAAAAACAAGACATTTTTCGGCAGAGAAAATATTGTAAAAATAATTATATAAAATACTGAAATTATTTTTAAAGTCCAAATAATACATATATAGGAATAATTTCAATATTTCACTTTTAGCGTGTGTCGATAGTGCTTCAAAGACAGCCGCCATGAGCTGAATACCATGCAGAATGAAACGCAGTTACTTCAAAAGAGCGTAATTTCGTTTTCTTTTCTACTTTGAGATTTTTGCTGTTATAGTTTATTATATGCAAGCACCTTTTCCATTTTATGCATTTGGGGAATTTCACGACAATGTCAGTTATGTTATTACCAATTAAAGTTGCAGTAAATTTATGTCCCACATGTGACAGAATAAACAGTAGTTTTTGAAACTGGTACTGAACCAAGAATTATATCATTAAATGGTTGTTTATAAAGAACCTTTTTATGCATGAACATTTTCCCAATATATTTTTAAATACTATCAATTTATAAATTAATAAAACAATATTTTATGCTGTCCCACACATGACGCCACGTGTGCGATATTTCAAATAAAAATATTTCTAAATAATGAATATGAATGTTCTTTTGTTTAGTAAACAATTGTATTTGTTGTGTGACAAATGTTGTGGTGGAAAGCTATTTACAATTTTTAGTAATTCAAATAAACATGTTTTGGGAAAATATGGATTTCAAAACACAAGTGCATACCCGAAAGTTCTCAAACTAGAGATGAATATGAAAAAATAATTGAAAATATGACTAAAATAATGAATCGTTTAAATGTTACAAGGACCCAATATATGAAATTTGAAAAGAATAAGAAGAAAAACAGATAAGAATTTTGCAAATTGACTTTCGGATGTCATTTTCCTAGGGCTTTGTGGTCAAGGGCAAGTTTTAACTACAACAAATAAAGACAAATATATTCTATTTTTGCTTTTAACGAATCTCTTTATAAAGAAAAGTTACACTTCGAAGAAAAGCATACTCTCTAAAATTGGGAGGAGTGAAAAGTTCACTTTTTGAAAGAGTGACAGGTATTTTCGCTCTTTTTGAATTTTATAAAAATACACTCCTTAAACAGTGGAATTTTCCAGTCTACAGAAAGGAGTGAAATATTTCACTCCATTTCCAAGCGTGAAATATGTCATTCCGTTGTCCAGAGTGAAATATCTCACTCCGCTGACGAGAGTGAAAGGGCATTATATACTTTAAAAAAAATTCCGTTCAACTTTGAACCAATATATGGAGTAAAATAATGAAAAGCAAAAAAATATGTCACTTCTAAATTTTCAAAAACTCCATTTCATAATGTAAACTTGTGAATTACGTTGATTTGGTACTAAAACGCACTCTTATGCGATTGAATAGTCACTTCTCTGAAAGAGTGACTATTCCCTCCTGCTTAGCGTGAATATTCACTTTAAGCAGGAGTGAGTATTGTATATAATGGTATTACTCATTAGCCAATCAGAACAGTCTTGTCTACGACGTTTTTTTAAGATCAGAAAAAGACATTCGCCCTTTTACGATTAAAATACACACCTATTATTAAGGGGATCCGGGGCTCTAAATTCTATTGTTTTTTTTTTTTTATTATTTATAGAGATTTTATTATGAAATTTTTTCTGAAATATATTTTAATATAATAAGAATATTGAATGTAAATAAAATCTGAAAAATTTTATATATATTTTTTTATTTAAATTTTAAAATTTTAAACGTATATAATTTTTGATATAACCCTAGAAGTACTTACTCGATTTACAAATTTTTTACACTTTTGTGTACAGAAAATGTGTCATTTTAATTTGTTTTCGGGATTTCTTAAAATATTGATTTTGAATTTTTAAAAAAAATTTTAAGTAAGAAAATTAAGTTTTTTTATGAGTGAGTTTTGCATTAATTAGCCTATTTTCCCAACTATAATTCAAAATTAAAAATCCTGAAGACAATTTTTTGGATATGTAGCATAAAAGCTATTTTGAAAATTTCATACAGATGTCTTGCAAGGAACTTTAGATATATTCTTTTAAAGTTGACAAATCGTGAAAAAATTCATTCTGAGGTAAATGAAGTTAAAGTCGGGGAAATCAATTTTTTATTTTTTGAAAATTTCACTTTAAACATTATTCAAGGGTACATTTTATGGATTATGGCATGCATTTATCACAAAAAGAAAAAATATTTTTGAAAAAAAAAAGGGAATTTTAAGCATTATCTTAGAAATTTTCAAAATGCCCCCTGCGCTTTCCATATCAATGAAAATCCCCAATATTTTTATAAAACTTTGGTTTATATATATATATATATATATATATATATATATATATATATATAAATAAAACTGTGCATCGAATTTTATATATTTAAATATAAAGGAAAGAAAAAAAATTTCAAAAAATTTTCGAAAAAATTTCAAAAGTTTTCAATTTTTTTTAAACCTTTATATTTAAATATATAAAATTCGACACACAGTTTTATTTATATATATAAACCAAAATTTTATAAAACATATTGGGAATTTTCATTGATATGGAAAGCACAGGGGCACTTTGAAAATTTCTAAGATAACGCGTAAAATTCCCTTTTTTTTTTTTTGTGATAAATGCATGCTATAATGTACCCTTGAGTAATAAAAAAAATTCCATTTTTTGGAGAATTTTTTGCCCCGTACCCCCTTAAAGCGATTATTTTTGGAACTTTTATTTTCATATAAAATAAAATAAAATGTAATTAGTTCATAATGGATACAGAACTACACTGTAAAAAAAACGACATTTTTACAGTACAAAGTACTGCTCATCTCGCGCACAAACTCGATCACAGTGAATGTGCTGTATCTTTCTTTGGTTTCCTGATTATATAAACATGAAAAACACAGCAGTTGTGTAAAATTGCCAGCACAATGTGCTAGCAATTCGGACGCTAGCAGTTTGTGTTGGCGTCCAAATTGAAAAAAATTGTGCTGTTAATTTTACGCAACTACTGTATTTTTCATGTTTATACTGTCAGGAAACCAAAGAAAGGTACATCACATTCACTGTGATCGAGTTTGTGCTGGCAAATTTACAGTGGATTTTTTTAACAATGTATAGAACTTTCTCAAAGAGTATTCGGAACGAAACACTTCAGCAGTTTCAAACTAAAATTTTTCTATTACGGATAAACTTGCAGTTTTTAACGAGCGCATGAAAAGTATCTTCAAAGTTGAGTCATACATGCATTAATTGCTTTACAATTTTCACTCTCGTCTTGAGTCTGATATAATGATTGGTAATTATAATAAGGGAAACATATAGTCATAAGTAAAGAGTGTCTGATTTTAGTCGATACAACTCAAATCAACGGGTAATGTTGAAAATTTCCGAAGTAAAAAACGAGATTTTTTTTTTATATAGATAGTTTCGGTCCGGCCGAATTTTTGGCAGCATTTTCGCCGAAAGCGAATTATCTACGAAACTCAGATTTTGGGAAAAGCGACACTTTTTTTGTAATGAGAGAAATGCGTCCGCCATTATAGGATTAAAATATACTGATATTATTAAAGCGATTATTTAATGTTATCATTATGAGTTAAATATTTAATACACGTAATTATTGGCAGTAAAAAATAAAGAATGATCTCAAGTATTGAAATAAATTGTTTTTTTATGCCTGATATGAAGTTTATAGGTAAAATTGCTTTAGTATATTTTTTAAAGTTAAAGTGTTCATAGTATCACTTATATAATATAAGATTGAATATATTTTAAAGAGATAAATAACTACTTTTTACATTAAAAATGTTTTTCAAACAATAAGAACAGTACATATGCAGTCATTTCTTTTCTTTTTTCTTTCCTTTTTTTCTATTTCCTAGATCAACCTTTTCCTATAAAACATACAAAATCTATTTAGCTCATATTCACAACATGCAATATATAAGGAAATAAAAATTTTAATTAAATATTGCTTATGATGTTGTTTCAAAAATAAGCGTTGTATTAATATCTGTTTTTTAGCAATAGCGGAAGAAAATTCGAAATCATGATTACGTTAAGGAATATGTTTAAAAAATGTATAAAAATATTCCAGAGAATATAAAAGTCTAGACTCCATATTTAATAAAAAAATGACAAATCACAACACATAAAAAAATCTTACACATTCTTAATACTTAGATCAAGCTTAGAGCTTATTAAAAAAGGATATGACTTGATAAACATTTGTTTTTTAGTGGGAAAATTAAAAATGTTTTAGAAATATAGGATTCAGCAATGCAGCGCTAAAAAGATAAGATTTTATATTTAAAACAAAAATTAAAATAAAATCACACTTTGCTAATCATATAACACACACCTATTATACAGTTATTAATAAAACTTTAAAAATAACTAAAATACAGTAAACAATAATGTTTGATTAGATTTATAATCATTAGCATTGAATATTGAAATCTAACTATTTAAAACTTGACTTACACATGAAAAAAAGAACATAATTAAGCACATCAAGGAAATTATTAAAATACCAAATACAACTTAATGGGTATCTCAAAAGAAAGAAATAATTTTAACAGATTAAGATTCTGGTTAATTACTTGCCCGTATGGACATTTTAAAACTGTCATATATTTACTGGGAATGCAATGAAAGCAAACACGAGAGATAATAATGGAATAAAATATTTTAGTTTATTTCTGTCAGTAATCTAATTTAATTCTTATGTTATTTTAATTGAATTTTTCCTTAAAAGTTCAATTAGAGTTACAAACCATGAATTAAATAGATATTGCCAGTAGCGTATTTTATTCCAATCTTTACCATGCTTGTATCTATTTTCATTGCATGATCTAAAAGATATACAGTCATTCAGGGTAACTTTGATCCGCATTTTCTCTATTTTCATATGCCACACTCTTATTTTAAGAATATAGTTGCAACTAGGGGCATAAAAGAGAAGAAATGATCCTAAATTATTGTATGACTATCAAAAATTAAGGAATAATAAAACGCTATAAAAAATGAATTTTTAACCTGGTTCAAAGTTACCCAGCCATTTAGGGTAACTTTGCACCATTTGATAAATATTATCTAAAATAATTTATTATAAAAAAAAGTATTATATTTAGCACAACTTTGAACCCCCAAAAATGTTTTCAGATATGTAAAGACTCCGAATTTACATTTCCCAATATCACAAGATTTGTATAATTTATGATATTACAACAAATATCAGGCATAAGAAAAGTGGAAGAAGAGAACCATGAACATTTAGAAATAAAAAAAAACCTGTTTATTGTTCATATACACCATAAAAATGCAGTGGAAAACAATTTTCAATGTTTTATCTCAATAATATATCCACAGTTACAGCAATACATAATAGTACTAGTATGATTCAAACAAGAATAAAAAATGTCAAATTTGAGTAGCTCCGCCCCGAAAAACGCCCTTAAATGAATTGTATGTATTTTACACATATTTGTGAAAATATTTACATCTTATATCCAATGTTCACTTCCGGCATTTATATAAAATATACGTGCAAATATGGGAAATTTTTGAGGGTAGCACCTATAATCAGTAAATTATAACTTTGTGTCGGCTCAAAGTTACACTGAAAATGTGGTAAAATGTTAGTGCCTTCTTATTTTACATTTTATTAACTATTAATAAATAAATAATCACAAAATATTATCACATTTACAACATTTAGACAATAATATGTCTGATAAATGAGTATATTGTTACTTACTATTTAAATTTAATTGAATTACAACAACTTCAAAACAGCATTCAAAATTAACTTGAAAACAGTAGTTCACAAAAATAATTAGATGATGCATTTAATGTTGCTAATTTATTTTCTAAAATAAAGAGTAGAAATCCCAGTTTAAAACTTTGCCAACAGAGCACAGTTCTGGAGCTTATTTTGTCTTTTGGAGTGAAAAATATTGAAAATTAGGAGGTTGTGCAAAGTACACCACATGGTTCAAAGTTACCCTGAATGACTGTAATTCTTTTAAAATGCACATAAAAGCAAAATAAAAAAAGAATTCACTCCGTAATAAATTAACATTCACTCCTATGAAGGAGTGACTATTCACTCCTACTAGGGGTGAAAAACGCACTCATTTAGCAAGAGCGAATAGTCACTCCTCCGAAAGAGTGATTATTCACAACTGTTTAGAGTGAATATTCACTTCCCACGAGCGAATATTCACTCTTTCAGAGAGTTAACAATTCCACTTTTGCTCAGAGTAAATAGTCACTCTAAAGAGGTTGGGCATATTTTGACTCTGCGATAGAGTGATCTTTTTAATTATATATGGTAAGAGTGTATACCGCAAGAAATTATATGAACTAATGGACCATCCACTAAGTTTAAACATGAATTCATGGCAAAACTCCTTTTCAGAGAAAAGTATGGGGAAAAACAATTCACATAGAAAAGGAGTAGTAGGTAGGTGGTAACTTAAAAACATTTGTCTACCAAAAGACGATGAGTAAGAGGAAAATCCATCCAGTTCAATCTGCAAAAGATTTTTCTGACTTTGCATGCCCGCTTTCAGAGAGCAAGAAAATATTCTACATTCGCAAATTGAAGAAAGAGTACATAAGGGAAATCCATGGAAAAATGTAATTAAAATCAAAGGAATATCAAGCTTTCATATCATTGAGCAGCACAATGAAAGGAACATTGTTTGTCACAACAACTGCCTGTCGCAAGGAAAAAAAATGAATCAAACAAATCAACAATCTTAATTCTTACGATGATCTAAAATTTGGATAATGGATTATTTTGAATTATGAGGGCAAGCTTTATCCAGAAAAAATTACTAATAAGCTAAAGATATATTTTTTGGAAATGCCATAGACGAGTAAAAAATCTAAGATTATTTCAAATGGCTCAAATATCGAGATGAAATTTCATACAAACATGAAGATATATTAAAAGCTATTTATGCGACAATTATTGATAATAGTAAAGGCTCCTATAAATATGGAAACTAGGCGTTTGATCTATGCATTCAAACTTCAAATCAAAACAATAAAACTTGTTTATCATTAATACTTTGCTATTATCATTTTGTTGAAATTGTTTTTTTCATACAATTTCTATTCATTTAAATTTTAATTTAAAAAGTGAATTACTTGTATTTTATACCTCTTTCTTCATATTAATGTAGAAACTTTCTTAAAGGAATGTTAAATCAACTTTTTCAGCTAATAAGCAAACGATTTCTTTTTTCTTAAAATTAGGATATCGCACATTGTCCCATACGTGACAAGAATAACCTACACGTGATATCTGTTAGAAAAATTATTACTTGTACTAAATTTTACTTTTTCAAAGAAATAACACAATAAATAGTTAGTAAAGAGTCAGGTAATTTAGTAAAAAAAATTACAGCTGTATAAACACTGGAGATTCAGAGGATTTCTTGTTAGAAGCAAAGCCTTTGAAAAGTCGCGTCCCTTAATGTGTTCTGCACGTGGCAGCTCTAATTCATTAATTTTTTTTTCATTTAAATATATCTATATTTTTTATATAGAATCAGATAAGTAGAGTACATATTCTGGGTCAAAATACAACTTAAATGGATTTCATAATTGAAAAAGTCTTCATAAAGTTTAGGCTAATTGTCCCGCACGTGGCGGTGGAATAGCCCATTACCAAAGAATTGGCCTGTACTTCTTCGTGCCAGTGGCCGAGAGGTTCTGCTCGCAAAGCTGGTAGACGGGAGGTGTTGGGTTCGAACACAATCGCGCCCGTCGGACTAATCGTTCGAAGTTTTCCGTGGTTTTCTTGGAACCTTCCATTTCCTTGCGTAATTAGGGGTTAGGTTCCCTTAGAGAGACCCCCACGAAGGGTGTCTGCCCGCTTTGGGCCCATATCCCACGTGTAGATAACTGGCCGTCACAAACAACACCAACACAGCTTCTTCGTGCCAGAAGTTGTGGATGTTATTTCAAAAGTTTCGAATAGATGACAGCACTAAGTTATCAGGAGCAATTTCTTATTATGTGGGACAAAATAATAGAATCTTTTCTACTTAATTCGCGGTACATTTAATCTGTTCAAATATGTTTGGTTTGTTGATGTAACAACAGAAATGTAATTAAATGCGGTGATAGATAATGCATTTATTCGTAAATATTAATTATTAAATTTAAGTCTAAAACATCCAATAGCTTTTACCTGAAATGCACCAGAAGACATATGTGGTTGTAAGTGCCAATCATTGCAATGAGCAATGCATGTATACAGCAATGATTGGTGAGTGAAGAAAATTGTAAAAACATTACAAAACGTTACAATATTATTCTGCAGATTTTATACAGATTTAAAATGTAAAATAATACAGTAAAAAAATGAAGAATTACTGTGAGAATACTTCTCACAGTATTTAAATTTGGTTTATTTTTATTTCCTTTCAGCTATTTTTTTGCATCGATGTCTATTTAAACTCAATCTTTACGCCGCGATGTTGACGCTTTTATCCCTCACCGTAAAGCAAGTTCATTTTTCACCGCCGATATTCATATCTGCGTTGGGAGCGAATCGGCAGCTTGCGCATGCGCACTCCGTATTTTAGGAGCACATTTCTGGAGCTCTCGTTTCGATGGAGACAGCTTGCATTATGATGACGTCATTGAATTTATGCGCCGCCCTCTTTTGACGCCGATCGCTGACAGGAGAATCGTTTTGTTTCGTTTTCCAATCAGTGAAACTTTTTTTAATTCTGCAGCTTGTAATTCGATTTTCATTAATTTCCCGTAAATGTTAATTTAGCTAATCAATTTAAATTCTGCCTTTTAATTACTTTGTCAACCCCGTATTCATCATTTAAAAACTAAAACTCGTTAATTTTAAATTCAGAATTTGGTTTGATGTTGTCTGAAAAAGATGTAGTCTTTTAACGTAGATTTAGCGGAGCGCCAGCCCGCTGGCCGGCCGTTCGAATGTCGTGCCGCTTTTTTTTTGGCCGAATGAGTTTGATATTTTATTTAAGTGGATGTGTTTTTTTTTAAAGTTTAATCCTTTAAAGTTGTGCTGCTCTCATTAAAAGGAATCCCATGGATTTATTCCGTGTTGGCTGCTATTCTTCTTCTTAAAAGATTAGTTCTTCTATTTTAAAATGGTGACCAGAAGCAAGTACTTTCATAACCTTCTACCGCTACTAACGTAAGAAATAAAGAATATTTGTTTTCATCAAATTGCCTCTTCACTGTCTACATTTCAAGTAAGAACTCTCCAGTTTTATTATTTCTTTAACGATCAATAGTAATTTATTAAAAGACCTTCGCAATTTGTTCTAAACCACTTAAACGATCACTTATTATCGCCACAATTTGGCGCCGTCGTACCTTTCGAATTGCACGTTGTTGCTTTGGGATTATTGCAATTAAAAAAAAATACTGATTCTTGAAGATAATTTTTTTTTAGAACTTTTTGTTCTTTTTTTTTAAGAATTATGAGATTTTTGGTTGAAATATTTTAATAGAAGCTACATTTTCATGAAACTTGTTCTAATTTTTGAAGAAAATTAAGATCGTTATTCAAGAAAGTCAAGTAAAATTTTTTTTTGAGGAATTGTTCTCATTAGTTCAAAAGAAAATGGTTAGTTTAATTCAAGATTTATTGGATATAATTTATAAAAATATTGTAAAATATTTGATGTTCTCATTCTGAAAAATTCTTGAGTTATGCCATTTTTTTTGTTACGTAGTTACAATTTTTTTTACAATATTCTAAAGAATTCATATTTAAATTTTACTATATTTTGTAGAATATATTATTATTCAAATCAAGAAATGAATTTATATAATTACAATATTGAAAATGAATTTTATGTTGGTGCAAATAATAGCAATATTCTATTCTAAGAATAAAAGTCTGAGGCAGTTACATTTTTTTAATTGATTGAAAATTGTGGAATTAAAAATAATTTTGAAGAATAATTGTTATTGAAATATTTTTACAAATGAATTTATGTTCTCAAATAATTTCTATGAATTTGAAGATTGGCAAAAATTGTTCTCAAGAACATAATGTGATATTTTAGGAGGCATGGCTTTTGGGTTATTTTTTAATTTTCTACTTAGTAATGGCACTTTAAATGAATTATAAATTTGAATTTCAATATATA
Source organism: Maratus speciosus (assembly GCA_963932465.1). Taxonomy (NCBI): domain Eukaryota; kingdom Metazoa; phylum Arthropoda; class Arachnida; order Araneae; family Salticidae; genus Maratus; species Maratus speciosus. The sequence continues at coordinate 444,764,769 of OZ010789.1, forward strand.
TATTTTTTAAAAAAAGATTGAAATTTTATTGAAGTATTATTTTTAATTCTTGTTGCTGAGAAATTTTGTTCTTCACTTAAAGTTGTTCTCATCTCATTATGCCTATTTTCTCCAACTGAAGTTTGGTATTCTTCAAGTAATTTATAGTAGTAATTATCCTGTATGATTATTTTGAAGTATTGCCTGCTTCTCTGAATAACAAAAATGTAATATGAAAATTTATGGACAGTTATCCTTTTTGAAAAGTTCTTAGACTTGCTCCTTAGATGATTTGTGAAATACGCTGATATGTATGGTTAGCATGTTGTCTTGTGGACTAGTTTGATTTCATCTCTAATATTTAAAGAACTGTTCCTGTTTTTAAATTTACCTGTTGATGTTGTTATAGAACTCTCAGCTAACAAATTGAAAATATTCAAAATTTTCATTGCTTCAATTCTGTTTGGCAAATTCAATTCTTTCACAAATTTATAAGTCTATGCATGACATATCCACATCGACATCATCATACCTTATTCTCATGTTGTTTTATAAAAATAAAAAGAGCAACATTATTTTTTTTTCATTTAAAATGAAATGGGGCTTCTTCAATCCTGCAACAGTTCTACTTAAAAATTCCATTCATCATAAGAAAAATATTTTTTCCTTGCCAATAGTGAAGATTACTTTTATATATTAACTATCAATAGTTCTTAAGTTATGTGCTTTTTACCATATTTGATGATGATCTGTTCCTGTATATGCTGCTAGAAAATTTTTTAATTACCTGTAATGACATTCTTCAGACTTTTCTTCCATTCATCTGTTGCTTACCTGATGAAGGTGGTCAGTGGTTTTGTGTGACATCCATTTCTTCTGGTCTCTTCTCTGTTGTTGCACATGTTATCATGGAAGCTAAAAATTATAAAATTACCTACCTACTTCTTCAAAAGTTTCCTACATCTACAATAGTTTATTTCTTTGTGTGTATGCTTCGTATTGAGCCATAAGATACCTGGTGAAGATGTTGTTCATTTATAGGCAAATATCCATTTATGAAACCACTTCAGTAGTGTTCTTCAAGCTACAAATAGTGTTTACTACTTAGTTCTCTTCAATAAATAAATAAATAAATAACTTTCATTACTGATTATAATAGTGTGCCAGTTAACGTTTCTCATGTGAGAGCAAATATCCTCATCAAGTGAAATTGTTGACTTGTATGCTGCTAGAACTCAGTTACTCACACCATATCATTATTCTAAGTCTTCTCAAAACAAGGAAGTTACCTGAAAATACAGATGCATTTTACCTTCAATAACATAATTTTATGCTGCATTTTCTCCAAATATTCTAGCAGGTGCGATTAAAAGTATTCAGAGTTCATTTTTGCTTGTGTGTAGCAATTCATCCTCACATTGCAAAATTTTTGCTCATTGATAATCAAGTGTAAATTCTTAATCATATAAGAAGTTTGTGAATATTTGTTACAGTGTTTATGCAAGATCAAGTTATTTTGAAAAGTTCCCCATATTTATTTATTTATTATGTGCATAGTGCCTTTTACTTTAATTTTATTTCATACCCAAAGCCTCTAAGTTTTTATTTTGCCATTTGCCTCATTACTTTAGTATAAAAAAAAAAGGATTCGTTCATTTTGAAGATTTTTCGTTTTATGAAGAATTTAATAGTAAAAATGATCTTCATTTTGAAGTTTTCAATGTTTTATGAAGAAAGTGAAATTTATTAATGTCTTCTCTTCATACCTACAAATAATACGAGAAGATTACAGAAAAGCACAAGTCTAGATGGAAATTTTTACCAGCGCATTTATATATATATAGAATTTTTTTCTATAAATCATCTAGTGAAATTTTTTTTTTAAAAAAAAGTGCTTCTTGACCTCAAATCCTGATTATGTCCTATCATACTACATTTCATCATAAGTGCACCACCGACTTCTCGTCCTTGTTAATCTCTGCAAAAGTGATTCATGTATGCGTCGCAGAAGTATGATTGCTCTGCAATAATGAGTACGATGTCGTCAGTTAAGTGCTTCAAAGAGAATGCAATGCATTCTCACTTTCTACAAAGTCTCTCGTCATGTTAAAATGTTCTAATGTCATCATGCAAAAATCATCTAATTTTGATGATTAAGTGAATGTTCCAGTTTTTTTCGACAGCATCTGTTTTGGTGTATACAGTCTTTGTTAGTGCTTGTGTACAACCTTAGGAAGCAATGCTAGTACCAGTGTACCACCTCATGCTGTGTTACTAAACTTTCAGTGACATCAGTTTATCTTAATAGCCTTGCTCCATATGGCTCTGGACTCAATAAACATTGTTTTGAATCCAAGAACATTGCCTTTACCTCCTGCACTTACACAGTGTTATTATATTCTTATTTATAATTAAAATTTTCTTTTACTTAAGATGTTAGGAGCCTTGTTAGGAGATCCAAGCCACCTAAAATTTTACGTAGGAGTTCATATATGTGTTTATTTTTGTTCATAGATATGCTGGTGGCTAGGGCATGATGGTCATCGACATGGTTGTGGACTTCAATATTTACATATATATAATTTTTTTTGTTTGTTTACGGTGTTGCTGATGATTTATCTTTGTCATTATCATCATTGTGAGTCTAAAATTTAATTGTAATAATTTTATTTCTATATTATATTTTAAATGATTATTTAAAAATTATATTCCTGGTACATGGTATTTTAGTTTTATAAACTCATGATTTTGTCAATTTTTTTCTTTCATTCTATATGGAAGTACTTGAATTTTTTTTTGGTGATCACCAGTCTATCATATTTTGAAGAAAAACCATGGTATATGTATATTTATCTAATCTTTTGAGTCTCATACATACATATTAAGAATTCTTATGACTAATATATTGAAATTTTTATTTAGTAAAGTATAAAGTTAGAAATTGTGTCTAAGATGGGATTTATGACACTTAATTATGACATGTCTTTTAATTGAAATAGCAAATTGTTTCTATGGGATACTTTGTTTGGGTGATTGAGTAGTGCACGACTCAGTTACACAATTGGTATCGCATACAATTGGTTGTCTGTTTTATTTTAAATGAAATACTAAGTTTGATACACTAAAATGATATCATTAAGTTTTATGAAAGTTTATTTATATATGGCCATTTCATTTCCTTTCATGTTAAGAGTAATAAAGAAAACTCTTTATTTTTTTAGATATAATTCTAAAATTAAAAAATCCTAGGCATGTTGTAAAAGTCAAATTACAAAATAATTTTTCTTGACTTTTTTGTTGCTTTTGTATTTGCAACTTTTATCAGAAGTTAATTCTGTTTTTATTTGGTACCAAGATAGCAAAATTTGTTTTGACTAGTCAATGATCTCAATTTTGTTTGTTAACTTAAAATATGTTAACACTTTTATGATGATAATTTTATGAGATCAAATAGAAGGTTTTGCCAATGTTACTGTATTTATGGCATTTTTATTGTATACTTGATGTATTGTATACTTTTGGATTATGAATGTACTTTATGCAATGTATATTCTTTTTCTCTCTCTTACTTTTGGTCACCAATATTTTTTTTCCAGCACCAATTTTTTTTTCAACTGTTAAATCACCAATTTTTTTTCCAGCACATTTTTTTTTTCCAGCACCTTAACTTTGAATTTTATTGTTCGACTTTAATGATTTTTTTTCGCTTTGGCAGTTCAAAATTTTGTCATCCCATTTTCTGTAAAAGGTTTTTGATCAATTTTGCCTTTTACATCTCCTGGTCTTACAAAATTTTCTCGGTGAAGGGAGGTAATGTGAGAATACTTCTCACAGTATTTAAATTTGGTTTATTTTTATTTCCTTTCAGCTATTTTTTTGCATCGATGTCTATTTAAACTCAATCTTTACGCCGCGATGTTGACGCTTTTATCCCTCACCGTAAAGCAAGTTCATTTTTCACCGCCGATATTCATATCTGCGTTGGGAGCGAATCGGCAGCTTGCGCATGCGCACTCCGTATTTTAGGAGCACATTTCTGGAGCTCTCGTTTCGATGGAGACAGCTTGCATTATGATGACGTCATTGAATTTATGCGCCGCCCTCTTTTGACGCCGATCGCTGACAGGAGAATCGTTTTGTTTCGTTTTCCAATCAGTGAAACTTTTTTTAATTCTGCAGCTTGTAATTCGATTTTCATTAATTTCCCGTAAATGTTAATTTAGCTAATCAATTTAAATTCTGCCTTTTAATTACTTTGTCAACCCCGTATTCATCATTTAAAAACTAAAACTCGTTAATTTTAAATTCAGAATTTGGTTTGATGTTGTCTGAAAAAGATGTAGTCTTCTAACGTAGATTTAGCGGAGCGCCAGCCCGCTGGCCGGCCGTTCGAATGTCGTGCCGCTTTTTTTTGGCCGAATGAGTTTGATATTTTATTTAAGTGGATGTGTTTTTTTTTAAAGTTTAATCCTTTAAAGTTGTGCTGCTCTCATTAAAAGGAATCCCATGGATTTATTCCGTGTTGGCTGCTATTCTTCTTCTTAAAAGATTAGTTCTTCTATTTTAAAATGGTGACCAGAAGCAAGTACTTTCATAACCTTCTACCGCTACTAACGTAAGAAATAAAGAATATTTGTTTTCATCAAATTGCCTCTTCACTGTCTACATTTCAAGTAAGAACTCTCCAGTTTTATTATTTCTTTAACGATCAATAGTAATTTATTAAAAGACCTTCGCAATTTGTTCTAAACCACTTAAACGATCACTTATTATCGCCACAATTACCCTTCTAAATTTCCTAATTAAATGTCTAATTCAGATAGTGACATATTCTTATCGTTATTTAATACATAAGCCAAAATATTTTTCATTGTATACAAAGGTATCTTCTTATTGATCCAGAGAATATATTTTCTTTTTTCTTATTATCTATCAAAAGGAAAAAGAAGATTCCTTTTAAATATTTAATTTATTACTCAGTGTGACACCTTTTTTAAGATTTGTAATTTTATTTATGATAAACATGTATTATTTGTTTCACAGTTATACAATGAAAAAAAAAATATTTATAATGTATGTAAGCACATTAACTATTTTTAACGAAGCCTAGAAAGAAATTTTCGCTATATTCCTTGATTTATTTGTGGTTCTCTACATGTTGTTTTAAATCCCACATGGAAGAAGACATTTTTTTAATTTAAGATTAAATAACTTTGCGACTAATTGTATAGTGCTGCGATCTACCAACTAAATATGTAAACTTTTCATATATAACAAAATAAAGCATTTGTTTTGACCTCATTAAAATAATATACTTGTTATTATTTTTGTTTGTGAAAATTGAAAACCTTGTCTATTTTAACAGTGTCGGATATTTATTTTATTTATTTATTTATTACTTTTATTTACATTTATTTATTAGCAACGGATATTCTATTTCCTTCGGGCAATAATTAAAATGTCGTCCCTAACAAATAACGTTCCGTTACATAAGCCAGCCGTAAAACGAAGCAGATGTATCATTGTACGGTTAAATACTGATAATCTTTACTGCAATTCTTTTAATTTTCAGACATCGCACATTTTCAATTTTTACACCGTCGTATAGGGGAAAAAGGTAATTTTAAATACAATTTGTTAGAAAACTGCATCTCAATTTACTTTTGAGATTTTAATTTTTTTGTAGTTTTCAAAGCCATTTCTTTAATGATGGCAACTGAAGTACTTCATTTCTGTAGAAAGTAAAGGAAAAATGGTAGATTAATATATATTTTTTGTAGCCATTTTCTCATAAAAATGTAATTAAAATACTTCTATGCCAAGAATATCGCCTGCTATAAAAATCTACTTTAAAGAATATTTGTGAGATTTATTTTCTCCGCATTCACTTAATTTTTATTAAAAAGTTGAAAGAATGCAATTTCATTAGTCCGTGTGTCATAACATTTTCCGAATTTTGAAAAAATGTAAATGAATGATTCCTGATAAAACATGGAACTATTATAAATAATATTTAATTTTCAGTATCAAAGTTACAAACAAATTAAGGCATATGAATAATTAGATAGCCGGTTTTTTTTTGTCGAGTTTAAGACATCGATTTTTGCTGGGTTTCTGTATTATTCGGCGATTGTTACGTCCTATGCATACTTTTTATAGATGTTGTTTAAGACCAGATTGTAAATGAGGAATTCTTCAGCGGATGTAAATAACGTCATTTTGTGTGAAATAAAGGCATGTACTTTAAGATTTAAAACTGAAATATGTTTTGTACAATCTATCTATCTATATATTTTTCTCATCTGGGTCGACTCTAAATTTTGAAAAAGCAGAATTCCTATTTTCTATTTTTTATCATATTATTTTTCTGCAATTATAAATACGCAATATATATACATTTTTTCCGGCAATATATGCATTTATTTTTAATTTTTTTTTTACTCAGAACAATTTTATATTCTAATTCTGAATGAGGAAAATTTTAACTTTCAATTAAAATTTTTGTTGATTTGTAACAATCACGAAACAGATGTAACTTTTCTAGAGGAAGAATTCTTTCCTTACAATATATAGTTGATTAAATAAAAGATTAGATAAGATTTAAGAAATGATTTTTCATTTCAAATCAAAACGAACATAATAAATTAATAAATAAAAACTAGGGTCGAAATCCATCTTTTTCATTAAAAAATGCAGGGTGTCTCACTTCATACTGTACATGACTATCGTTCATAACTTTAAGCAAAATAATGGTATTTGAAAGCAATTTATAACAGTCTTGTTTTGTGTTAAATGCAAAAATATTATCAAAGTTGATGGAAGCGTACAGAATTTTGACAACTGAAATTAGAGAGCTGTAACTTACATTTAGAAATATGGATCGCTTATTTGGGTAAAGGATAATAATAACTTCTACTACTTTTCCCGATATATTTATAATTCACAGAAGAAATATCAGCCGTCTATTGGGAATGTCGTTAAAAGACCTTTTTTAATGTTAAAAACATTGAGGAACGTTGGACATGGTAACTAAGCAATCTTTGTGTCATTTATTTGTAAAATAAAATCTTAAGTACTGAAAGACATCTCTTATCAATGTTAATTTATAATCTTTTGCAATTTATTATCTTTTTTTCAAAAGCTGCATCTTTTCATCTAGTCTGCCGACGCATCATATTTTAATTCTGAAATAATTCCATGACTAACGCCTTCTTGTTAAACTTTCACCAAAAACTTAAAATCTTGGACCTGGAATTTGAAATTACAGATATTTTATTCATATCTTCGAAAGTAAAACCATGTTTAAACCCCAACTGGCAATTTCAAAACTCCAGCACTTATGTTCAATTACCAGCACGAAAGTTTACATTTTGGTGAAATTAACCAATAGTCTATCCCGTCCTCTGTGTCACTATTCCCTTCTATTTAAAATTATAAAAATATTTATTCCATTTGCTCTCGCTGCATCCAATTAAATATCTGTGAAACCTCCTAATTGATTTTTGGATATAAGGGAAAATGCATTATCCCCTGAACAACACTGCAAATCTCATAAATTGGTTTTATTGCTTATCGTATAACATGCAAGACACATCTATTATGATAAACTGCAATTCTGACGCTAACATTCTGGTTAGAGACGTTGTACTCATCACTAAGCAGCCTGTATTTCTTTTCTTTGTAAACAATGAATGACAAATATTTTAAAATTCATAACTTTTATCAATATATATATATATATATATATAATCTATATTATACAAAATACACACCTTGATTATTAAATAATTAAAATTCAATTTAGATAATTTCTGCAACGTTGTTGAAATTTATTATAACAGTGGTTCTTTTATGCGAGGAGAATTGTGTCACACATCGATTACCGGATAATACATATCCCAACAAAAAGTTTTCGGTAAAAAAAAGGGCCAAGTTCTCCTTAATGTTTCTGCCAGAAAAAGTAGTGATATCTAAAGTTCGCACAAGGGCACAAGTTAAAAGCCAAACATCCCAAATCTTTCATTGAAAATGGCTTCCTGCGACTTGGCCGTTAATGCCTTCTACAGCATTTCAAAATTAATGATTGGAAATTTCGCATTTATGAATTATTTAAATACTAAAATTAATATTAGTATGCAAAGAGGCAAATTCACATAAAGACATTATAAGTAAAAGATTTCTCATAAATACCATTCAATTTCAACAAACAATAGTTTCGATTACAGATCATTTAGTCCACATGTGGTTTAATTGACATTTCGTACGGTCTAAAGCTAAAGTCATTAACGTAAAACCTAAGAAATAAAACAAAATTTACTTTCTTCAAATCTCACAATATGTTACATTATATTATATTGTATAATATTGAAATCTTGTGCATTGACGAAAGAGATTTATTTCGTTTGAACAATTATTATAGTTTGTTTGCATACATTAAGAGGTATTGGATTTATAAACTGTTAAAAGCTGATACTAATTATGTTTTAGCAATTAGGGATATTACCTTCTGAATACAAGTATTTTGTTATATTTAACTTCTAAGCATTTAAATAGACTGAAGTGGTTTAAATGCTTTTTTTAAATGTGTATTTTATTTCTGTACTTTGTGCCACAAAATGCCTAAAATAATAAAAAAATGTAGTTGTCATGTAGCTTATTTGTACATACTTTAAAATTTGAAAAACCCTCTCGAAGGCATTAACGGCCAAGTCGCAGGAAGCCATTTTCAATGAAAGATTTGGGATGTTTGGCTTTTAACTTGTGCCCTTGTGCGAACTTTAGATATCACTACTTTTTCTGGCAGAAACATTAAGGAGAACTTGGCCCTTTTTTTTTTACCAAAAACTTTTTGTTGGGATATCACTACTTTTTGTATGTTTTTTCTAGTTTTTATCTAAGCTATATTAATATAAAATAACTTAAATTTCAGTACTTTTATGTTAGCCGGGAGCAAATCTCCTAATTAGCATTTTGTTTTTTCGCCAATAGTAGTTTTCATTTTTCACATGTGTAAATTAGAAACAATGCTTTGATTTTCAAATAAAATATTTTGGTTTATGTTATTATTTGTTATTTATTTATTTATTTATTTATTCCTATGTTAAATATTCTATTAAATAAAATGAGGGAAATGCATCTATTTTAAATGAGATGGCTGAAAAGTTTATATTTTTAAATGAAATGAATGCAATATGAACAATAGAGTTGGGGACAGTATTTGGCGATTTGCCACTTGGGCCCGGCTAGCATAAAAATACCTAAATTTATTTTATTGAGCTTTACAAATTCATACTTTATTTCTTTTTATATTAAAGTACTAGCCGCCTCTAGCAAGCAGTATATACTCTATTAATTGCATGTTAAACGTTGCATCATGTTACTGTTATTCATAATTTAATTTTTTTGCCCATTCTTTTGCCAAATCGGAAGCTTTTGATAGAGAAATCAATAACTCTTTACGATCATGGAAGCACATCATATATTTTGTGTTGTTATGTATTTCATTCTTTCATGACAAATATCTCTTAACTCACTTATGCATGTTTCCTTATCAATTCGTTACGATTCGTTCTCCAATGCGGAAATTTTTAATCGTATTAAGTAATCTTTTCTAATGTGGCTTACTGCCAATTATTGTATTTTAACTGATACGATTGGGTACAAGTGAAATGATTCTTATTAAATCCTTTGATAATATCTGCATTTTCATTAAACCACATTGATGCTAATATATTTTTGTTTCATGCTAACCTTTTCAATAGACTCGATTACGGAAGAATAAAAGGTCTGCGGGCTCACTGCTATCCATTTGAAAATCTATCATTCTTCTCATCTAATCGTGTTGAAGAACTAGCCAATTTGCCATGGTTTTAAGTTTTTAGCTAATTTTATTCGGAACCTGAAAACTAAAATGTGAGGAACCGGATTATAGAAGATTCCTTCTAACGGTACATATCGATTAACAGGTTACATATTATAAAATTATAATAATCATAAGGAGAATTGTCAGTTTCGGTGCTTTAATAGTTGCCCTAAATTCTATTTATATAATACAGAAGTTGCAGCAGAGTAAAGATTAACAACATAGTCACAGTAAGTATAATAACAGTACAATATATTAACAATAGCACTGACGAAACTACTGGCACTTTGGAAATATTCGTACGTTATATTATTTAACTATTCAGATGATATGCGGAAAAATATAAATAGATGGATCGTATTAATAATTAACTCATTGAAAAATAGCCACAGACGTCAAATACTCAAGCTTGGCGACATTTAGCGAAGTGTCACCAAATTTGGTAATATATCATGTCAATTCCCAAATTTGGCGTCAAAAAATGTTTTGTTTGTTCTGACGTCATAATGATGCATATGTATTATTTATTATACACATACCTATAATATGTATGATGCAAATGTATTACGTATTATATGCATATGTATAAAGTTCATTAACATCACTAAAACGCACTTAAAGGAATAGTGTTCCATAAATAGTAGGGATATTTGCCAGATTGACCAGAGTGCTAGTGAGATTAGAATTTCGACATTTATAATAGACCGGGAGGCGTCTGCACACACCATCATCTCATCGAGTCTACAGCTGAAATATTAGGATTAGTTAAAACTAGATTAGTACATTAAAATGCAACTGGTCTGTTAAGTCATATCTTGGTAGGAACCACCTGAAGATCTAATTTTAGTGGGTGACTGATAGGTTTACTATTGTATTTTTCTGCATCCAAAAGTATGGACACATGGAGGAATGGGTGCAGGAAAACATAATGGAAAATCCACCAATTAACCGGTAAAATCGGGTCTGTAGGTGGTTTCCAGAAAGATATGACTTGGCAGACCAATTACATTTCAATACACTAATCGATATTTAACTAATCCTAAAATTTCAGCCGTCAACTCGATGAGGTGATGATCTGTGCAGACGCCTCTCGGCCTTTAATAAAATTTGTTTTAAGGAAGTAAAAGATAGAAATATGGACAGATAAAATGAAAGATTTGCCTTATTAAGATTTTTGTAAAAGCATATAAAATTTCATTCAGCTTGAAATCGTGTAACACCTTTATAACTCAGGCTAATTTTCTGTAATCGAGTTTTGACAACCAACATATCTGATCTATAACTATAATCTTTCTTTTACAGATTTAAAATTAACAATAAATTAACAGTAAGTAGGCTAATAATACAATACTAGCCGCCCTTGGCGATCAGTTTGGTCTCCGTTAGATGCGTGCTAAGCATTGTACCACGTTACTTTTATCCAAAATTTAATTTACTTTCTCAATACTTCGCCAAATCAGAAGTTTCTAGTAGAGAAATCATGAACTCCGTATTTTTATGAGTACTACTTGGTTATCCCGTCGACCAAAAATATATTTAATTAAAAGCAGATTTTTAAACTTTCATATGAGAATTAGGATATTTTTCCACTATAGGGACCTTGGCGTTTTTTTTAAATCTTGGCGCAATTCGGACTTCAGAAACTGAGATATGTTGCCAAATGATGTAAACAACTATGAAAACAAACCTGATGAACTTTTATGTAATTTATATATGTTATATATATATGTATATACATATAAACATTTTATTTATACACGTATAAAATATAGTTTTTTATATACAAATTATTTATGTTGGTATACAAAAATAAATAAACGGGTTCTTTACATTAAATAAATTGTATACATATGGAAAAAAATGCTTGTGTATATGACACAGTAGATAGGTTGCCAGAAAATACGTTATTATCAAATTTCGTTTCTCGTCAAGGCTATTTTCTCTATTTCGCCAAGGCAACTATATCGGAAACATACCGAATTGCGGTTATATTTTGTTAAATGTTTTATTGTTTTAATATCGTAAATATATCATAACCTATACTGATTAAAATTTTTAGGTATATTCATTTTTTTTCTATTTAACAAACATCTTTGGAAAAGCATATATATAAAGTTTTATTCTGTTTGAAATTACGTGACCCCTTCAAAACTCCGTAATCGAGTATTGGCGACCAACATTGGCGCAATTAAATGTGAAGGAACTGTTTACGGCCAAATCAACACCCCCTGTTTTAAGGATTTAGAGGCGGAAATTCTGTGTTTTCAGATTTTTCTGGTTAATTGTGCTACAAACCCGACTTACTTGTGAAATTTCATGATTCTACGACTTTTAGAAGTACCTTAGTTATTTGATGATGCGAAGTGAGTCAGTGACAAAAAAGCGCTTTTTCGAAATTTAATATTTCGAAAACTACTAAATACAGAAACACGAAATCGTGGAATCTTAGTTCAGTTTGATCATACGAACATGTGTATAAAAGAAAAAATTCTATATCTCTCCCTAAAACGACGTTATGAGGGGGTGAAAATTATGCCGAAATGGTTCAGGAAAAGGTAGCTTACGGCTTGTGCGAACTTGGCGGACGCACTGCCGTGCTCCCAGATAAAATTCTTTTATTGCGAATGTAAAATGAATAAGGAAGGTTTTAAAAGTAAATTGCCAAGCTGACAATAACAATCTCGTGAAAGACGTAGGAAATTTTAACTAAGCAATCCTTACACATCACTTCTTTGTAAAAAAAAATAGCAAATATTTAAAATTCATAATTCCTTACAGTATTAATTGATAATCAAATAATCTATATTATATTCTTCATTAATGTCATATTTTATAAATTGTTATCATACAAAACATGCATAATTTCATTATAAACTAATTAAAATGAAATTTGTGTAAATTATGTGTTACTGTTGAAATTCATTTCAAGAACTGTGCGAAAGAACAAAGTCAAAACCTTAGGAGAAATCATCGTTGGTTTAGAAAGAGAAATGCCTTCTGATGTCACTAATATTTTATGGATGTTTTATAATATTTCCTATTTGCACAGCTTCCATAAAATGAATGCATGATGTAGACGAATCGCACATTTTAACTTATTTTAATCTTTCTTGTAAGTATGAAAACTCGTTTATTTAGATATTATGTTTTTATAGTTTTTCAAGACGTTTAACCTTTTAAAGTTTAATTTTATTAATGAAATTATGACAAAGCGTTAGCAAACCTTTTTCAAAGAATTAAATGGCAGGAAGAAAAGAAGGTAATCAATTTCAAAACAAGCCCCCTTACATTGCGAATTTTATGTATATCGTAAGAATTAATTACTTAAGAATCCCTGTGCATACAGCTGGGATCATTTCACAGAATGACAAATCTGATCCAACATACCAATTTTACGCGATCTTGTAAGTATTGAAGGTTCATTTTTACACCTTATGTTTTAAAAGTTTCCCTCATTGATCTACTCATAGAACCTTATATAAACGTGCAAATGTGAGGTTGGAATGTATACAGTTAGCAATACATTTAATAAAACATTGCTTCAGCCCAGATAACTGATCTTTTTCACTTACAATTATGATATAGCATTAAATGTTGAAAATGCGTATAAATAAGTGGTTATGCGCTAGAGCGAATCGCAGAAAACTACATTGGTAAAGAATAAACAGATTAATTAATTAATCAATTAAATTACAGAGTACTCTGTTTTTAAGTGAAAAATATATCTATTGCAATTGTTTACCTCTTTTTGATTATTTATGATTTATTTGAATATATATATGACATTTTATTATTATTTTATTTTATTTTGTGTATCTTTACTACTAATCCTCTCTATTAAAGCTTCTTTTCATTTTCTTACTTTAATTTTACTTCTCTCATTTTAATGCATTCTTCCTGATACTGTCAGAATGGTTGTCTATTATTTCTACCAATTCACTAATTCTACTTTTCATTTTTACAATTTCGAGAATTATGCATGCCCTATTTTTTTATATGATGATACATTTAGTCGGCATCATTTTGCACACGATGAGAGATTGAACCAGTATAAAGGTCTAACAGTCACAAAAATTAAAAAAAATATTTTTACAAAGTCATAATATTTTTAAATTTCTTATTTATTCATTGTCGTCTCAATTAAGTGGTACTGTCAGATTATAAAGATAATGAAAGTTATTTGCAAATAGGCTACAGTATATAACGCAATATATGTCAAATGCAAATGCTAGCTGATAAAATATGTAACTACTTTTATTTTATTTTATTTTATTTTATTATTATTATTATTTTTTTTTTTTTTGTCAGTTCCATGTTGAATAAATCACAAGAAAGAAATTCGTGATTTGTAAATAATATATTTTTTATAATACTTTTATAAAGTTTAATAATTTTATTCATATTGATTTTTTATTGTTATTAGAATGTTTTACATTTAAAATTTTATTGTAACCTATTTCTTCTTTCTTCATTTGAGATAGCGTTAGGGCATTTTTAATAGCTTGCGAAAATGACTCTAACAGATTACTTGACAAACAAAAAAGCTTTTATATACAGAATAGAGACATGAGCTCAGGTTGTGTTCACAGATTGGAAGCTTTTATACGAACTGTGCCGGCAGAAGCCAACTAACAGCTGAATTCAGGAAGTAAATTCATTCATTAAAATTTTCAGTAATTAAAAAGAATGTACTACTTGCGAAGAGATTCCTCCTTACATTGAGCTAGATGCAGTAAGAAGGTTAGAAACTAAGCATTTCTCAATTGAGCGAGTAATTATCACACGTTAGCTAGATTATGCATGTGCACCATATTGTAGAAGCGGACGAAAATGGTAATATGGACATACCATCAGCTTATATAGGGGAGCTGGGGGATGAATGGGACAAGGGATGGATGAGACATTCTCAATATTTCAGGAAACAAGCATTTTTTTTTATTGCTTTTTGTTCTTATATATGGTACTACCATATTGAGCTTTAGAAACAAGAGCAAAACCACATGGTTATTTTTATTATTCTTCAAAGTTGCATTTCCAGAAACTCTGCTTAAAAGTAATTTTTTTTTTTTTACATTTGAAGTTGTCAAATATCTTATACAATATATACAATTAAGATATGTTGTAGTTATTTATTTGAAGGTTCAATATTGGTAATTAAAATGAATGAATATTAAATATTGTGACAAAAAACTTTCTGAGGCAAAATATCTGACAATTGAATATATGCATCATGGGGATGAATGGGACTGTCTCATTCATCCCTAGAGATGTTGAAAAATGTATTTATTAACTAAATAATATTATATAGATTGATAAATTAACCCTTAAATGCCTGACTTTTTAAAAAACATCGTAATAATGTTTTTCGGCTTTCATTTTTTAAATAAATCATGGGTAAAATATTTAAAAAAATCATATTTTGTTTTAAGTATAGTTTACGGCTAATAAACAGTTTGTTACTAATCGGCAATACTGGTGTTTAATTGAAAAAATAATTTCCTTTGATAAAATTCTATAATATTAAAAACACACAAGAATTTTAAGAACTATAATAAAAATAAATTTTACTTGCTCATTCCAGGTCAAAATAGGGTATTTCGCAAGCTTCCAAACAAAACAAAAAGAACAAGTAGCAACATTTGAAAAAAATAAATTTATCTTTATTCTTAAACAGCGCAGGTGTTGCCATATACATGATGAAAATAGGTTTAATAATATTTTCAGAATCTATTTTATTGGTAACATTAGACATTATAGCTTCAATATTATTCTAATAGTATTTTAGAGCCTAAATTGGGTATGTTGCCGAAAAGCAACACCAGGCATTTAAGGGTTAATAATTTATATTAAATATTAGTATTAAACAGTACTCTTATTATACGTATAGGTTGTTTATTATTAAAAATTATATTGAATCTTAAATATTGTATTGTAATAAAGGTTAAATAGTTTATCAAAAAAATGCTACTGAAACTTTATCAAAAAATGCTATTGAAGCTTTATCAAAATAGATAAAATTGTTAAAAATAATATATCTTTATTGACCAAATGGGGAAAATTATATTGAATTTTGAACTTTTGTTTAAATAAATCCCCATTTGCCCCCCCCTCCCCTAACATAATTTCAGTTGTGCTTGATATCTAAGATGCATTTAATTAATATTAATTAATAAAATGTGAATGAAAATTATTAGCTATGCCGTATTTCAAAGAATATTTTCACTTTCATTTCATATCTAAAATGTCTCATAAGAGGGAAAAATGAACAGATTGACAGCCGAACTTTGCATTAAAAGTTAAAACTGCAGTAAAAGAAATGAATACAAACGCTGAGATATAACAGCCATATTATAAGACCATACATTACAAATATAATTACATATAAGGTTTTAATTATAAATTTTAATTAAGTAACATTGAATACGGGAAAGAAAATGTTTGTGTCCCATTCATCTCTTCTATGGGGATGATTGGTACAGAAAGAAGCTTTTTTTAAACTTTATAATATTTTACCGTATAATAATAATAATCTAGAATAAATATTGTGCATAGATGTAGTCAAATACCTAATGTATGAAATGTGATATATAATACTGATAATAACTTAAAAAAAAAGTATTAAAAATAAATATTTTTGTGAAAATGTGCCATTTATCCCCCATCTCTCATATAGGGTATGTGAAAAAGCGAGAAGTGTTTTCAACTGAAGCAGAAAATAAGCTTTTTAATTTATTTGTCTCCATTACTTATTATATTCTTTGACATAATTTAATTTGGATTTTGTATGTAATGATGGCATTTTGTGATGGATATTTTATTCACTTCGTCATATGTCAGAATTATAAGAATTTTGTACGGAGGTGTATTACCAATGGAAATAAATCATTTTAATATTTATAGAACCTTATTATAAATTAATAAATTAATTTTAAGACATTTTCCGTTATTCAGACGCACGTGATAATTCGTAAAATATTTTTTTTTTATATTTTCAACTGTGTATAAGTACAAAAACAATAAAGTTAATTATGAGCCAAATTACTTTCAACAAAACATGCCTGTCATGCCAACTGGCTGTAAAATTGCAACAGTTGAATATTTTAAACACTAAAGAGCAAAATAAAATAAATAAAAATAAAAAAAGTGTAATATGTTTTTAATAATATACCTATACTTTAATAAATTAATAGTTAAATATTAATTAGATTATGTTTTACATCGAGAAAACAGTTTAGAAATCTTGAATAGATAGTTTAAATAATGTTTTTTTTTTCTTTTCCGTTGCCATATCTTAAAGCAGAAACAAAGAAAAAAAATATTTTTTAAATAAATTCACAAGTTATCGCTTGAATAACAAATAATTCAAAAATGTGAATTTCCTATAATTGAGCTTCGCGCCAGACAAACATATTATAATGGACATTTTTTGGAATAACGAGAGTTGCAAGCATGAAATTAGACGTACTTTTAAGATAAACATTGAAAGATTATAGAAAAGTTTTTAAAATACTGTACTTTACTTTAATACATATTTTGGTTCAAGACCGTATGAGTAAGAAAATTGACATATACAGTATAAGAAGCAAATAAACTATGCATGCATTAAAACTGGAAATCCAAAAGCCTGTTTCTTTATCTGCTGGACAATTTGAGTTGATTCAAGAGTTTTTATTAACCCTTCCGGCTCTGACGTCTTAATAATGGAACATACCTTTTCATTAAGGCTGCTACTCAGTCAGTTTTCGAATTCTTCTCCGTAATGGTAAGTCTATGGGCGTTTGATGCATTCTTATATTTAAAATATCTCCCCAGGAAATTAATATTTTTAACTTATTTTTCCTGTGTCCTCTTCTTAGCAGTGTGGTCCAACCCGCGGCCCACCTGTTCATTTTTGTTGGCCCTTGCTCTTATAACTGGAAAAAATATTTTAAATTAACATTTGGAAAAAAATCATTTACCCTTCTTACAGCTTTAAGTTTTTAATCAATACCACTTTAGGTTTTTTTTAAAGTTTACTTCAGCAGCACCTTACAGTCTTCATTTCCCCTATAACAGCCATATTGAAGATTCACTTTTCAACCGTTATAATACATGGCACGCGACTACGTGTCTACTTGGATTTTCACTTTCAGTCAATAATGTTACGAACAGTCCGGGAGCCGGTGACATCAAAAGCCCTGTGATCGCAGAATTGAAATTTTTTTTATGTAAAGCAATAATAAAAAATCATACTAACAAAATGAGCTAGGTAGGATTACGGTTGACAAGCCGAAAGTATGTTTAATTAAATTAATTAGTATTAAAAAACTATAATGATTTACCATTATATGCGAAAGCCGACACATGACCTGCGTCCAAATGCGAAATAAAGACACCACCAGTAAAAATTCAAAGCAAAATAAGTGCGAATTTTATCACCAGCCGCTTGCTTAAAATAGGTATGCCAGACATTTCCGGCAGAATAAAGTTTCACATACCACGTTTTTCTGAAAGAACACAAAATTTTCTATAAAATGCTCTAAGAGTGATCAAAATCCACGATAATGGTAAAACATTATAGCTTTTTAATATTAATTAATTTAATTAAACATATTTTCTGCTTGTCAAACCTAATCGAGGGATATAGTACGGCAAGAGTTTGCTGTCGTCGCTGTTGCGAGAGCGGAACTTTTGAAGATTAAAAAACGACAATTTCAGTCAAAGTGGAAAGAAAGTTACTTTTTTGTTGAAAATAATGGAAAAACAGCAATGTGTTATCTGTTCCCCAGTCTTGGGTGTTTCGAAGAAGTATAATGTGAGTAAGCGCTATGCGAGCTTGCATAAATCAAAATACGATCAATTCCAGGGAAATGCCAGAAGTTGTGGGTTTAATGATTTGAAGCTGAAACGAACGAGACTGAAGAATATCTTACAACCACCAAACACTGCTGGTTTAAAAACATCTTATGAGGTATGTTTAGAGCTAGCTAAAAGTAAGACTTTTAGGGATGGAGAGCTCATTAAAAGATGTGCTGTAAAAACAGCATCTTCATTTGGAGATAATAAGGTGGCTAAATATTTTGAAACAGCGACCTTGTTTCATCAGACAGGGAGTAGAAAAATTAATGATATGAGAGGGTGAAGTTTCAGGTTCTATAAAGGGCATTTTGGAAAAATGTGAATATTAATCTCTCTCTCGATATGAGAGCACAGATATAGCTGACATCAGTCAGCTCTTTACCTTTGTCAGAGCAATAAACGAAGAATTTAAAATTCATGAAGGAGTGTTGGAATTGAAATCATTAGAAAACAGCAAAAAAGGCATTGTCATATTCAAGGTACCGGATGATGTCATTTCTAAATACGTAGGTTTTGTGAAGTGCTCTGGCATTGCAATAGATCAGGCTAAAGCAATGGTTGGCCATAAAACTGCGTTAGCAGGACTGTGGAAATAACAAGGCATGAATTGTTTGTTTTTCCACTGCATTATTCACCCATTATTCACCAGGAGGCTCTATGCACAAAATCATCAGGCTCAGTGAGACAATGAATACTGATATAAATACAGTAAATTTAATAAGGGGAGACAGAAAAGCACATACACACAGAGCATTTATTGCATTCCTGGGCAATTTGGATGCTGAGTATTGTGACATTTCATTGTACTAAGAAGTGCGTTGGCTGAGTGTTGGAAAATGCCGACAACAGTTTTTTGGTTTGAGAAACGAAATTCTTGCTTTGATCAGAAATGCGAACATTGGGCATCAGTATCAAGAAAAACTAGAAGAAATCCAGTTTTTAAATAATCTTGCCTTTCTGGCAGATTTAACATCCCATCGAAATGCTTTAAACCTGAAACTACAAGGCAGAAAATAAATCATCTCCCAGACGTATTGAGGAAGCCGTTGAAAAAAGTAAAACGTGACACAAATTTTAGTATGTTTCATTAAATAATAATAGATATTAAGAAAGAATTCCAGGACAGATTCCAGGATTTTGACTCCCTAAAACCAAAACTTGCAATGCTCAACAACCCCATGGCTATTGGAGGGAGTGATGTGTTCTGCGACCTTCAAATGTAAATTTGGGATCTGCAGGCAGATTCATTCTACCAGACTAAAGCGTGTGATGTCCCTGAAAATTTCTGGTAACTTATTTCTAAAGAACGATTTCCTAAACTGCTTAAATTCTCTCTGCAAATGTTATCGCTATTTGGTAATACATATGTGTGCGAAAGTGATTTTTCTGCTTTCAAGCAAATTAAATCAAATACGAGAAATGGAATTGAAAATGCTTCACTGGAATCGATCCTGAGACTTTGCCAAAGTGAACTTACAGACAGTGGACATAAACTTGGACATAAACATACAGTGGTGATAAACTTGTGTCAGAAAAGCAGTGCCAATCATCACATTGATTTCTCGACCGTAAAATGAAGTGGTATATTAAACTTCTTTTAATATAGATTTTAATAAAAGTTTTTGAATAACATATTTAATTCTTTCATCTAACTATCATCATTCTAACATCTTTTAGAAATGTCTCTCGCCCTCACATTCCTATTCAAAAGTTTGATTGGCCCTCGAGTAACTAAAGGTTGGTCCACACTGTCTTAAAGGGTGTCTCTTTTTTTTTTTTCTTAGTTGTCAAAATATTTTTAAATCTATGCTTAATTTAATATTTTATGTGTTAAAAGCTGTCCTACTGGGAGTAAAATTTTAACACTTTGTATAAAATTAAGCATATATTTTTAAATTACTTTGACAATTAGAAAAAGAAAGACATCTTTTAAGAAAAGTACTCAGAAAAAAGAAGTTAAAAATATTAATTTCCTGAGGAGGTATTTTAAATATAAGAATGCATCAAACACCCATAGACTTACCATTACCGAGGGGAATTTGGAAACTGACTGACAAGCGGCCTTAACTATAATTTTATCTTTACCATTGCTTTTGTTATTATATGCATGTATTAATAATAGAACAAGTCTTTACATTTACTATTTTCAACATTTAGTAAGAAAAATAAAGCTCTGAGACTTTCTTTTATACACGTTTGTCATTCTTTAAATTTAAAAATTAGGTACCTACCTGTATTTAGATAAAAACCTGTACTAACCAATAATCTCTCTATACTTAAAAGTAACTACTGCTGCTGCAACCGCCACCACCGTATATTTCAGTTTAAAAAGCTTTATAGGATCAAAAACTGTGCATAGAAATTTAACCATTTTCCGCAGGCATATATACCTGACTATTTTGTGAAGTGAAGTCAGCACTTTTTTTTTAAGTATCTAATTTTTTAAATATATATATATATTTTCTTATTCAAAATTTCATTATTTCAATGAAGATTTAATTCATTATTTGAAATAGCCAGTCTTTAACTTTTGTTGCCAATTTTAAAAAGCCCAAAAAATAATATTTATAAACTTTTCCATTGGAAAATATATTTACACGTGGATTTTTTAAAAAAGGGAGGAAACATTAAAATAATTAAGATATTACGTGCGAAAATAAGAATGGCGAAAATTTCATCTATTTTAATAGGTCATACTTAAAACGTCATATTTAAAACCATTTTCTTATAGTGCTTCTAAACGCTGTATTTTTAATTGAAATATATATTTACACGTGAATGTTGAAAAACAAGCAAAACTATAAAATTATTAAATTATTACATACGAAAATGGTAATATTAGGTCATATTTTAAACCGATACATTTAAAATGATTTTTCTATGGATAATTTCCATATGACGTCACATTGGGAATCAATTGGCGTAAAAGTAGCTGCAACTGCGTTTGTTTACATATTTCAGCACTTAAAAAGCATAAATATAGGTAAATGCACGCGTAAAATACATTAAATTTAGCTTCTACGAATTACTATTCGATAAACACCTGTTAGAAAATTCAAATAATATCTATTAATTAAAATAAATAATTTTAATTTTATAAACAACATGAAAAATATGCATGAAGTTGCATTAAAATATAGAAAGTAATTTATGTATAACTTATAACTGTTCCTAAAAATATGTAAAACTTGATATTAACATAAAATATAACCATAGATTTCCTAAACACCGTGCTTTTTGATGGCGTGTTTCTGAATATTATTCTCAAACAGACCAATTTTTATAGCCTCCAACAAGAAGTAGCAGGAATTTGGCCCTTACCGCTGTTATAAAAGTCCGAGAGGCGCCAACATTTTCAAGTTAACTATTTTATGCAAGTTTACTTTCAAATGTGCAATTGTTCTATCTCATTCAAGCACGAAAGCAATCGTCAGCTCTCTCGGCAACGGTGTATGCTGCATTGGGCGCCGACAAGTCCCCCAGTGAAAAGAAAATGAATGATAATCCGATTACAAAAGATTTCTACTAGTCCTGACGATATCATTTAATGTTCCGTAATCGGGTAATTATTTTAAAACAGAGCAAATTAAGCGTGTTTGTAGTACCTGTCGGGCCGGGATGGGGGTTGACGGGTGAAGCTCCTAGGGGGCAGATCCGCCTACTTAACAATAAGAAAATACTGGAACATTTTATTTCTATTTGTTACTTTTGTAGTACAACATTTTTCAAACGTCTTCAAAAATTTTTCTAGAGCATATTGTCATAAAAATAATAGATACAACAACAATATTCAAGAAATTTCAGTAAACAGTAATTTTCTCATTTGCATAGTTACTTTAATTTTTTTTTTTAATTTAAAGTAATTTCCGGTCAAATTAGAAATAAAATATCCGGATCCGATAAGGTTAAATTTATTTATCTTCACATTCCTGTACAACTACATACATGAGGTGAAAGCAATAATATATAAATGTTACATTTTATCTACCAAAAAGACCTTTTATATTGAAACTTCCCATCCAAGCACTCACAGATAGTCTATATAAAAACTGACTCCATACGCTGTGATAATCAAAATCAATCCATAACTTGGAAAAGGTGTCACAAAATTCCTTAACTTTTCAAATTTGTAAAAAGCATATTTCCAGTAAAAATTTTGGCAATAAACAAAACGAAAAATGTGAACAAAATATAAAAGCTCCGACTGGAGTAATAAATTTTTAACTGGGGAATTCCAAAGATTATTAGAATAAAACGTTTTAGTTTTGTGACAACCACTACCCGTCTGTTCTACCTATGTTTGTTTCTTCTTGCAGATAAAATATTTAAGTATGAGCCTAGAAAGAGACACAAAAGTTCAGGTTGAAAAACAAAAAAATTTCTTTGAAAAAGGACTTTTACCAGTGGGGAAAACAGCTGATGTTGAACTTAAATCAAGTAATATACAAAAGAATGGAATAACAGATGACGCACTTTCAAAGGATAATGCTGATTTGGTAAGAATTTTAGAATTTTTTTTATTTTGCATTTAGCAAACGATTGACTATATAAAAAAATTCAAATACATTAATATTAAGGAAATGTAAAATTAACTGAAAAACAATATGGAATTTCAATTTAAGAAGGGCACAGTGGAACGACAGCAGAAACAACACATGTAGTGTTTGTCGACAAAATCTAATTCTGCATTGAGGAAAGAACTCTGATATCCTTTTTTTCAGTGGTATATTATTTTCCTGTAACTATTTGTATTTTTTCGCACTGGTTATTTCCGGTTAATAATTTATGATAGTACATAAGACATTTAGTACCTTATTTTTTACATAAAGGTGTATTGCAGAGGGCTATACATATAAAGTACCCGTGCAAATAATTATGATTTTTTAAATTTTCAGGAACACAGACAATTCTTTCAGAAAACCACACTTTTAGAAATACCTTCTTCAGTTTACGAAAAGTTTCCTGGCAGCAATGTTACCGGTATTTTTCCGTTAATTGACCAATATCCGCTCCCCCCCCCTCCGTTACGGGAGGTAAAATATACGTCAATTGAAGAAAGTTGGGAAAAAGTATTAGAGAGGACTATACACATCTCAAGTATCCGTGTAAATAATCATGATTGGCTAATTTCAGGAACACCAACAATTCTAATAGAAAACTATTCTCAGAAATACCTTCTTCAATTCACGGAAATTTTCCTGACAGCCGTGTTACCAGGATTTTTCCGTTAATTGACGAATATCCGCTTTCCCCCCCTCCGTTACAGGAAGTAAAATATACGTCAATTGAAGAAAGTTGGGAAAAAGTAAAAGTTCCTGACCTTGGAATCGCACCAGCTACCTTAGCGTTAAGAGACTAGTACGTTAACCACTGGGCGACAGTTGCACAGAAACGGAACACTTTGAAGCAAATATGTTTACTTCAGATGGGTAGGACTTGATCAATATCTTTAAAAAGCTTTTGATTTGTTAACTTCCGGAATATTTCGTCTTTAATAAGTTTTCGGCTAGGATTTTAATACTCTAGATTAATATAGGATAAAAATATGAGTTATAAATATTTGTAAGTAGATTGCTAGATGTAAAATATGAGTACTATATTTTTATTAAATCAGAACTTTTTTTTTTTTGTTGAGTAAAATCGATTTTTTCCATTTAATGTTTTAATTAAAACATCTTTTAAATGTGTTCATTTAAAATATATTTTAAATGCGAATATTTATTTATAAACAAGTATATAAATTCATCTTTATTTAACTTTATTCAACTTATTTAACTTTAAAAAATAAATTGTGAGTACTTTTGTAAAATTAGGAAAATTATTATTATTTATTTTTAAATTTGAAAACTTTCTTTTCTCTTTTTTAATTAAATTAGAAATCTTAATGTATAGAATTTTTGGTTTTTCATTTTAAAAATAAATTCGAATTTAAAATTAATAGAACCAATACGCATGCGTGCTAGGAATAAATGGAAATTCTCCCTCTTTTTCAGACTTTCGGGAAGAATTCACGGATAAAACTTGCTTTCTAGGAGTACGGAAATTATTTCTTAATAAACAATTAAAATTAAAAAATCAAAAAACCCGACTGCGTGAAAAGCGAACTAATTAATTTTGAACGACTAAACGACGAACTAATGAATTTCTCATCAATGTGAAACAATTTTTTTTTTTCAATTCCAGCTATTAGCTCACACTCTCGCTATATATATCTTGTTCAAATTTTCAATCGTTAATAAAATACTTATTATTCAACCAATCAAGCTCAAATAATTTTTTTTTAACTTGTAGTAGATGACACTTGATGTTGATCAAGTGTTTTTCAAATATTAATTCATTAATTAAATTAAATTAATTAATTTTCAATAATCGAGAGAGCCCCCTTCTTGATCAAGGTATTTTAAGCGCTATTCAAAAGGAAAGAAGATTGGGAGAAAAAAATTTTCTTATTGATGTAAGTAGGAATTGACTTAATTTTTTTTTATTACTTGTTTATATTACCTTTTTTTTTTTTTTTTTTTTTTTTACTTCTATTGATGACTTTTAAGTTGTGTTTAACTGTTAGTTCCTATATATAAACACTGTTTAGATGAGGTCTACAGATGTCTATGACGGTTAGAGTTCCAGTAAAGCTAGAGATCCACAATACATACACAACTTCCAGGTTGTATAATATTTTAACGGAGCTTCGGACTGTAAAATAGTCAATGAAACATAGTCTTCATTTTGAAAGAACTATCCAATGATATGCCACTTAATGGGGTGCGTAATATTTTTCGTCCCTACCGCCATTTTGTATTTTACGGCCGCCATTTTGAATTTATAAAAACAAAACCTAGCCTGTAACCATCGGGCCGTTAAGACGAATCGATAGAGACCTCATTCATTTAAATCCATCCAGCCGTTGGGATGTTACTAGGGTATAAAGAAATCCACATACACAGATACGCGTGAAACACCCTTCTTTTCAGTCGGGTAAAAAATGAGGAATAAATTAGTGTTTATTGAAGAGTTTTTCTCACAGCGCGTATGAGGTGCCATAACAAAACTTTCGTCTGTGCTGTATTGTAATATATTAACTTTTAATACCGTTAATAATTATGAATATAAAGCATAGGGAATTTATTCACTTTTAATACGGAGTTACAGTGATGAGAAAATTAAAAAAAAAAAACAGAAGAACAGTGCCCCGTGTTTTGTTTAAAATTTAAAATAGATCAACATACACATTTTTAAATATTAAATTCAAATTTAAAAATCGATCCATTTCTACACAATAGAAACTAAGATACTGCTATAATGTTCATAGTAAAAAGCATAGGACAATATTCTGTAAACGGGTCCAAAGCGGAATAATTTCGTCAAAAATGATCGATTCTGTTAACATTGGGGTTTAAAGTGTATGAGAGTTACAAGAAAGGAGATCAAACACGCTCGCTAAATTGCATAAATTGATTGTGGACCAGGTTAGAAATACTTCCCTTAAGAATAACAGCACCTTCTTTTTTAATGAAAAAGGTAAAAATTGAATTATTATTTATTAATGACAAACTAAAAGAATATGGAGCTTAATACAATTCCGTCATTAGTTCTTGAAGTATAGCTCCCCAGAAAGCACGGAAAATACAGTATAGCAACGCAACTTAGTGGACGGAATAAACCCAAACATATTAAGCATTTATTTGTGTCGAAGTACAACAGAATATGAAGTTCAATAAAATTCTGTATTATAGAGATATAGAAGCTATAAAGACTATACAGATATAGAAATCAAGGATATCGTGCAATGGGATAATAGCAGTACCGGCACGTTCATTGGGCAGTATACACCTAATCAACACTACTATATGTCAAGGACTAATTGAATCTTAAGTTGATTAAATTCATTCTATTATTTCTTGAGATATAGAGTGGTGGCAAAATTTGTGTCATACACGCACTAAGTTACGGACATTTTCCACAACCCGTGAAATTGTGTTCAGGAGAACGAAAAATATGTAAATCGATGTAAAAGACCGAAGTCGAAAATTTTAATGATTCTAATAGTTTCTTCTCACATTATAGAATGTAGTAAACGTGGATGCTTTTCTTAAATGTCAGATAGGGATGACAAATTGTTTTCTATAGATTATTTTTCATGTGGATGTTCTACAAATTCAAGTTATTTTTTGTGATTGAAAATATACAAAAGAAATAGTTTGTTTAATATTTTGCAGGATAAAGAAATTTGCAGCAATTTTTTTTTTAAAAGATTTAATTATTTCTATTGACAAAATTAGAAAAAATATTGAATGTGTAAAAAAAATTAGAAAAAAAACTAACAACCTCTAAAGAAGAATAAGACAGTACTGTAGTTCTTTCTCGTAGGTTAGTAAGTTGTGATTCATGTACTTACAATGTACATGCATGTACATATCTTTTCATGAAATTTAATTAAACACATTGATCTTTCAATAAAATATTCCAATTTTGATTCTGCTTGAAAATTGTATATTTCATAATTTTACAGGATGATCGCTCAACAGTTCCAAAGAATCCAAATATTAAAATTACTATTTGGAGAAATAGAAAAATACATATCAACAAATCTTTGATTCCTCTACGAGCTGCACTTTTTCTTTGGTTCGCAAGTAAGTAACTTATGTTGTGTTAATATTTTTTCATTTGTTTTTTTCATATGGATTATTCATAAAAAGTAACATATAATTAGAGTCTCATAAGATATTCACATTCAACAAACAGGGTTATAACAAGAAAAATTTAAAGTTTTAATTTTATTATCTGTTAAAGTTAAAAGATATCACAATGGATGTTTCATGGCGAGAAGTTTTCTATAATATAGGCAAAAATTATCGTTGTCACAATGGTGATTGTAATGGTGATTATAATGGTGATTATCATTTATTTTTCAGAATAAACTCCTGATTAGTTTCGAAGGTGATTAAAAATTGTGATTAAAAATTGTAATGTTTCAAAAAAGATGTCATGAAACAAAATATAATGTGTGAAAATTTCGACGAAAACACTAAAAAACGAGGGACTTCGGTGCGGTTTCGCTCGCCTTTGTGTCAAGTTTTCACTACTAAATATAGGGAAAAGTAAGGTAATGACACTCAGAAGGGCAATTTCGCTCGCCCAATATCTCTAAACAGAATAGAATTGAAAACATGCGATCGGTACCTAGCGGACTTCGTCGTAAGTTCTCAGTAAGGATATAGTGACCGTCGGCAGGAAAGTACTTTTGTGTCCTCACGTTATTAATTTGCAGTTTTTTTATTATAAAATTCTACAACATTTAACTTAAAGATCCGTGTACACTCTTATTTTCAAATATTAATTTACTCATTATGCCTACAAAATATATACATTTAGCTGTACTTTTATTTATTTTTGTAGTGCGTTGTTACGCCAACTATAAAGCATTAAAGCCCAACATGGCGATAACGGGTAATGGCGGTCGCGTAAAATTCCAGAAGAAGTGCTTTTTTGGGCAACTTTTTAAAAATTCAAATTTACTGATTAACACCACTTTTTTGAAATGGTAAAATTCCCCTGTTTTCGCCTTAATTAATATGTCATAAAACAAGGAGAATTTTACGATTTCAAAAAAGTGGTGAAAACCAAAAAATCTAAATTTAAAAAAAGTAGCCCACTATATGTGTAACACAATATGTGTGCACGATATGTGTAAGGTGGTCGCAAAAAGTCATGTGGTGTGAAATGAATCGTGGAAAATGAGTCGTGGTCACAAAAATGTTGTGAAAAGTTAGAAAGATATAGTGAGCTGGTTGAAAAGTTGTGGAAAATCCCTTATAATAAAGCTATTTTTAGGAATCAACTCACTATATCGACCCTATCTTTGGGAATTTTCACGATATTTGACTGCACTTTTTATATAAGTTGCCCCAAAATACTGACTACCAAATTACGAAATAAAAATTTTGAAATCTTCCGCGCATGCGCAGTTAAAAATTGTCTCATAAAAATGCCCATATCTCATCCAATATTCATTATATTCATGTTTTAATTGCAGTATACCGTTGCTACTATTCTTTGGCAAGTTTTCGAAAAGTTGTGTTAAATTTGGTTGAAAACTCTGTATGCTATAAGCAAAAAAATTTGAATTTTTCACAGACACTATAACATCTTCACGAATATGAGTGCTATGCTTACACAAATGCACACAAACGTTGAACAGGACCCAAATAGTCATTTAACGCAGTGACAAACCATTTCCATCATTTTCTGTACCATAGTTGATCGCAAACATTATTTTATTATTAAATTTATTATTAGCCCCCTAATTGTCGGCCCGACTAAATCTTCACCAAGAAATATGAAATCAAACATGTTCTTTTCATCCCAGAAGTTCATGAACAATTCGCCAATAATTTTTGTAGATATTCGATAAAACGTGTGCAATCGAAAGCAGCCAGTCCTTGTACCTTCACTTTTGGAGGTCAGTGTAGAATAAAGTTTCATGTATCACTTTATTTGTTATACAATCAGTTATCAAAATATAATTGCGACAAAAGTGTACTATATAAGAAACTTAAAATATCACTGATTTTGAACGTGAGAAAATGATGTGTCAAGGCCCCCGAACCATGGGAAGTTTGACCCACTTTATTTTACATTGAAATATTTGTTAAGGGAAATAAAATCAGTTTTTAAAAATCCCTGCCGGCCCGGCCTACAGGCAGAGGTAGATTTCGAAGTTAAGTATACTAATTTCACCAACAAAAACTAAATCATTATTAGATATAAATCCACTTTAACAGTTTTATCTGTCTACTTTTGACGAGTTTTTATTTCCTTTTTATAAAATAGCTGGTTTTATCAGAATCATGTTAAGGCAATATTTAAAAAAAATATTTTTCCATACTCAACAACTCGAAATTTTCTGGCACATTTTCAGATTCATTTTTAATAAAAAAAAAAAAAATATGAAACATGCTGACGTGATTTTTGAAAAGATTTTAAAGCGACCTGTGTTTTTATTTTTCTTTCAATTAATTAAAACTTGATTAATAAACAATTATTTTTCTCAGTAGGGCAACATTTTTCGTTTCTAACACGATCGCTTCGGGAAATTCTGTTCAAAATGCCCACTTTGACAACATTTTTTGAAATATATTCTGCCTCTATCAAAAAATCGATCATTATTGTACATTATATAGCTTCTGAATAAGAGAATCTAGCAATTGGATGCGTTTGAGAGCAAAAATGAATTTAAAAATGAGTAAGAAAATATACAGTTTGGATTTGAATGCACCCTTAATAAGATGAATTTTTTCTTTAACCGCTATGTGTTTTTAATTTGTTTTTGCTTTAAGAATTGGCCCTATCAAAAACTTGCCTATATAAATGTTGAATACAATATTAAGAAGATATATGATAAATTCATGGAGATTTTATATCTTGTGAATTGACGGAGTTATGAAAATTTTTCTTCTTCAACCCCACTTTTTTGTTTTCGTTTTTAATTTTTTTTTGCGGTACGAATTGGTCCTATCAAAAACTTGTGAATATGAAAGTTGTAGATAATATTAAGGAGATGTATAATAAAATTATTTGATTTGATATCTTGAGAATTGACGAAGTAAGGAAATTTTTTTCTCCCAAAAACCCTATTTTTTGTGCCCCTTGAGCCTATTTTAAATTTTATCAAAAATCTGTGATGCATGAATTTTTGGCGCTATTTGTAGAAGTAATAAAAACTTTAAACTGATTTGATATGTACAAAAATTAAGAAGTTATGGGGCTTTTTCGGTTTTCACAAAACCCCTCCTTATTTCCATCCCCTTTGTCCGCTTTTGCCCATCAACGAACTTGACCGAGATTTTATATCCTTTGATTTTATGTATCAGTTTGGAAGAGATTTGTGCAGAATTGCGGAAGTTATCGTGTCCAGAAGAAAGTGATAACACAATTGCTTCGGGAAAATCCGTTCAAAATGCCCACTTTGACATGATTTTTTGAAATATATTCTGCCTCTATAAAAATATCGATCATTGGGGTACATTATATAGTTTCTGAATAAGCGAATCTACCAATTAAATGCGTTTGAGAGCAAAAATGAATTTAAAAATGAGTCATAAAAAAAGCAGTTTGGATTTGAGTGTATCCTTAATGCCAAAAAATTGAAAATTGAAAATATATTTTTTTCTTATGTGTTTGACCTTGATAAAAAAATTCGGGAGCAGTTTTTGTTTTGTCTATATCTTAAAAAATGGCTGAGTTATAGCATTTTGAATTTCTAGCGTGGCTGACATTTTGAAACGTCCTGATTTTGTCACGTGATAACAGGCGTATTTATGAACCTATTTGGATGTACCTTGGTGTATACATAGTACATACAAATATCTCATCCGTGTTCGTTGGCCAGCTTCATCCGTCATCTTGTTTCAAAATGGCGGCCATTTAACAAAATTTTAAAAATTTTAAATTTAAAATTTAAAATGAGGTACCAAAAAATTGGAAAATGATAAAAGATTTTTTTCGTATGTGTTTGGCCTTAATACAAAGATTCCGGAACAGTTTTTGTTTTGTCTATATCTAAAAAAATGGCTGAGTTATAGCATTTTGAATTTCTGTTGTGGCTGACATTTTAAAACGACCTGATTTTTGTCACGCGATGATAGGCGTATTTATGAACCGATTTGGATGTAACTTCGTCTGTAAATAGTACATACCAATGTCTCGACCGAGTTTGTTGGCTAGCTTCATTCGCCATCTTGTTTCAAAAGGGTTGCCATTTAAAAAAATTAAATTTAAAATTTAAAATGAGGTATTAAAAAATTGGAAAATGAAAAGGATTTTTTTATGTGTTTGGCCTTGATACAAAGATTCCGGAGCAGTTTTTTTTCTGAAAATTTGTTCTTTTGTTTATATTTTAAAAAATGGTTGATTTATAGCACTTTGAATTTCCAGCATGGTTAACATTTTGAAACGATCTTGTATTTGTCACGCGATAACACACGTATTCGCCTATTTCGATGTAAGAAGGCATGTGGATAGTATACATCAATATCTCGACCAAGTTCGCTGGCCAGATTCATCAGCCATCTTATTTCAAAATGGCGGCCATTAAATAAAATAAAATTATATTTAAAGTGAGGTGCAAAAAAATTAGAAATTGAAAAAGGTTTCTTTCTTAAGCATTTGACCTTGATATAAGGATTCAGGAGCATTTTTTGTTTGTCTTTATCTTAAAAATGGCTCAGATATAGCAGTTTCAATATCTAATGTGGGTGACATTTTGAAAAATCTGATTTTTTGCCTGCGACAGCACTCGTATATATCAACCGATTACGATGTGAGTGAGCATGTGCACAGCAATTACTAAGGTCTCGACAAAGTTCACTGGTTAGACTCATCCACCATGTTGTCTTAAAATGGCAGGCACTTTAAGAAATCGCCGAATTTGGCAGCCAAATATAAGTTACTTTAAAGAAAAGCAGCTTGGATAAAGCTGACTAATTTCGCGAAATTCTCATTCATTATATTGATAAAAATTAGTATTGAATCTCCTATATTCGGTTTCCACTAAATTGAGCTTCGTGTGTTTGAATAATATAAGTTGGCTTTTTTAAAATAAGGAATATGAAAGCTACCTCTTCCTCCCGGCACTGGCCGGAAGGTCTTTTTTATATACCGCTTTACTGAAGACGTCCTAAAAAAAGGAATCGTCTGCTCATCTATGGAAAATTTTCTCTGATCTCCTGGTAAATTCAAGCACCTGTCGAGCATTTGCTGAACTTTCCATAATTTATTATTTATTTCTGGTGGTTTACTTGCTGTATGGACAAAATGGAATGAATTTATCAAACTTAAAAATCTATCTCGTGATATGCATATAACTCATATAAAATTTATAAATCATATATGACATCTATAACTCAGAGCAGAAACGTACAGTTCGTTACATGTGCATATTATATATCTAATACTATCAGTTTTAAAAAGAAATCGTGAATAGTTCAAACCCATTAATTGAAAATTAATCCGATTTAAAAATGTAATTAATAAAAAATAAATTGCTAAAAACATATGTTTAAAAAAAATCTCTTAAAAATAAAAATTTTATATATTAGGAATTGTGCCCATTTTGGAAGTGGTAAAGGCCGGACCCGCACAATTGTGCTGGTCATTTGTTTTTCAACATTTGTAAAGCCTAATTAAATTTATCAAAGACTAAATCAATTAAAATCATGAATAAAGTATATAAAAAGAAAAATTAAATCTAAGCAAACACTTAAAATCATATTAAAAGAAATTACGACAGTACATACTTTTTGTCTATTGCTGTCATATGATATAATTTTTTTAAAAGCAAAAAATCTAACCCTGTATTGCAGTTGTTGTCCCTAGTTGTGTCTTATCAAAACATCTGAAGCCAATTAACTCATATAAATGTGCAGATTTGGTTTTAAATCTCACAAAAACAGGAAATAGACATTCTCTTTTACTTTAGCATCACCCGCACAATTGTGCGAGTCAGGGCTTAAAGGGTTAGACGGGAATGAAGACACAGGAAAAAAATTCCGTTTTAAACACCCACTTTTTGTGACACTTGACCTAGCAACACTATTTCCCACATAGTTTGACTTCATCTCACTGTGTTCACCTTGGTGAAATTTGTCTACATACCTTCCTAAAATGTTTTGATCAATATTATGTTCTTCTGCAGAGGAATACCTAGCACTTATAAGGCTGCTGCTTTAATCCATTTTAGTCTTTTCCATTCTTTCTATTTACGTACTATGGGTACTACTTAAATGAAATAAAAATTCCTATCAACTTTCCAATTTATATTCCATAAGATTTTTTCTTGCTTCTATAGCAATTTTTCACATCTTCATTTAATCAGTTTTAAAAATTTTCTTTTCTATCACCCCATTTTAATGTAGCTTTACACAATAAATTTACATTATTTTAAAAATATAACCATTAACCCTTCATTATGTAGAGTGTTGAATAAAGATATTTCCAAAAATTCTTAACCCTTAAAGCTCCGGAGTCTCTTGCACAAATTTTATTCGATCGGCACCACTTTTAAAACAGCAGTTTCCTTCAAGTACACAATTTCTAAAATGCTCTGATTAAATAAAGTGAATTTTATTTTCCTTTATTACTGGTACGGGAAAAGAAATTTTGCAAAAACTTAGGATGTCTCCGCAGCAGAGCCAACGGAGTGGGAAGGGTTAATTGAGCTCTGACCATCTAGCCAGCCCTCTCATTAATTGGGTCACGCCTACTCACATAGCCACTTTTTAAAGTATTGCACGTTGTTATGTTTACCCCAATTTACTGTACAATCTTTATACCTGGAGTGAAATCTAAATATTTCTGCATTACTTAAAACCTACTTACTTAAATTCATATGAAATATTTTATCTGAGAAAATCTTACAAAATGTTTCTAAAAAATACAATTTTTAAGCTGAAAACTCTTCACAATTGATATTTCCACACCTGTTTCAATTATCTTCATAAAAGAAAGACTATTGTTTGAGCATTTCAGTAGCTTTGGTTGTCACCTAGTGTCAAAGCTCTGAAATTCTTTTAAATATGAAAACTGAAGGGTGGGTCAATCCTTCCCTACGGTCAACCCTCCCTAGTCTTCCCTATTTCATAACTTTATATCGACTCTGAAAATCGAAATACGCATAAAAGAAAATACCAAACAGTATGTACGTCAAATTTTCTTTCCAACACTGCAAACCATTAAAAAAAATATACGAAACTTATCCCTTTGGAACAAATTCATTCCTTGAAGTCACTTTTCGTTTTTTGCCGCGAAATTTCTCGTAGGCTTAACATTACGCATATTTCGATTAAAAAAATATACTTAATTTTATACAATAATTCTGAAATTTTAATCTTATATACTAACATTATAGTTAATGATCGAGCCTCGATTTGGTTGAGATAAAATCGGATTTAGAGGGGAAGTAATTAGTTTGAAAATCAAAAACTTTCATTTCGGATTTGGATACGAAGAAAAAAAAATAAGAAAAAAAATTACGCGTTAAACCCTGATTATTTTCAAGTAAATACAATATTCTATTGCGAAAATTACACACACAAGCGTCAGAAAGATATTTATAACTCATAAATTTGGTTCAGAAATTACTTTCCCCTTACATATAACATATAAGGTGAAAGTTGGAATTAAAAAAAAATTGACATATATTCCACTAATAATAATAATATTAATAATAAAAGCAGAAGAAAAACACTGCTTTCTACAGCTAAATATTCAATCTTATCACGAAAATTATACACAGGCTTTGGATGACAAGAAGTGTGTTTTTTCATACGTTGAATCCCCTCCTCCCTTCTCGTGGCAGCAATTTGGAGCCTATTTACTGCTAAATATCTGTTTTTCTTTTGAACCAATTTTTCACACAGTCAGTGGACACGCATTTTGCATAACATAAACAAACTTTAAACATTTGGAGAATTATAGGTTATAAATTTTTTCATATTTTTTTAAAAACATTTTGTAACAAAAGGTGAAATTATGTTATTGAAATGAGAAATCTTTTTACAAGCGCTTTTACAATTACAAATTAATACAATTTTGAGATTTTTTTTCATTTAACACTTTATACCCTGAATTTTGAAAACAAAAATTGCTTCACCTGATTCATTAATTACGTTAATGTCCAAGATATCCAGAACAACATATATAATAATAATTGGATTTTTAGCTAATTATTTAATTAAAACTGATTTGACAAATCGATAGTTAGAGCTCTTTTTGCAGAATATTTACAAGAATAATTTGATTAATTAACAAAAAATACTGTTATGGAAATCTCACAGTTCTTGTAAGAACAGTGTAAATAAATGTATATTGTGATCCTATCTGTAACAGAGCAGTGTTTTTAGTTGCATATATTTCGTATAACTTTTTTAATACCATAAAATCTGCACCTAGGTAAATAGTTGAGAAAAGAACCACATTAAAAAATATTTAATTTCGACAATTTCACTGTCCTTTCTAAACATGATTGAGCAAATTATTTTGTATATAAAGTGCAAATCTACTTTTATTAAAAGACTGATTAAATAAATTTTAGATTGAAATATGTTGTGTGCTACTTAAAAGTAGCATTAGGGTATAAAGGGTTAAAAATATAAATTCAGAGAAAATCGGGTTAAAGATTTAAAATCATACAAATTTGCGATTTATTTAAGGTTACTGACAAAGGCGGGCGGGTCAGCCAGTACTCTATAAAATAGTGTATATTTAAATATTTAATATAAACGTTGATTTTATTTTTCAGGTGGAAATCTTTGTTCACCATTCTTTTTGCTTTTGTTAACACACCGAGGACTGAAGTTGGCCGACTTTTCATATATATTTTCTATGATGTCCCTTTTTCAGCTAATAGTTTCTTATATCTGTGGTATTATTGTTGACAAGTTAGGCAACGTAAAGATCGTACTATTGTGCCTCATGTTATCAGTGATATCTGTTCTCATTGGTTTGTTGCTATCTCCAAATGTGAGAGATAAGTCATGTTTAGAAAGGGAAGCAAATATGAAGCGTTTTAACGTGTTTAATAATAAGTCAGATTTAGAGAGCTGCAAATATGCTTGTTCTGTAAATAATACAGATTATTTCATATTCCAAGCTGTAAATAACAACAAAACTGATTTCAGTTCATCTTCAAAAACCACAGACGTTTTGCGCAGTAACGAAATGTTCAAAGACTTGTTTTATTCCAACAGCACGGTTATATTTTGCAATGAAATATGCTCTTTTTTCGACCAGTCGGCCAGAAACTGTTCTACTACATCTAAAATTGAATTAAAAATACTCTACTCTGGTCTAACTTTATGTTTTTTTAGCTTTCGGAGTACAACTTGTCGTTTTTTAGATTTGGAAGCTTTAACTTTAGCAAAACAACAAAGTTCAACTTACGGAAATGAGCGTCTTTTTGGAACAATTGGTACACTTGTGGCAACAGTTCTGTTAAATTTCGTATTAAATACTGATAAATCGGGAACCAGAGGAAATTATGATAATGTATTTTGGCTTGCAGTTGTACTGTATGTATTAGCAGTAATATCAGAGTTTAATATAAGAGAGATAAGATTACCTCCTGGTGTAAATTTGACTAAAAACACTTTAAAATTCTTTACAGATATAAAGATAATATCTCTCATTCTTGTAGTATTTGTGGCGGGTACCGTTTTTACTTTTAATGAATTTTACAACTTATGGTTTTTAGACAGTTTAAAGGCTTCGAAAACGATTATTGGTATTCATGAAATGATTTATCCTCTGATTGGATTGTCAATGTGTGTAACATCTAATTGGTGGTTAAGAAAGTTTGGAAGGAAGAAGATTATGATTATTGGTTTGTTAGGTTACGCTATTCAGGGAACCAGTTATTCGTTTCTTTATTATCCGTGGCTATCTCTTATTATTGTAATCACAAACGCGTTCTCTTATTATTTGTTTTGGATCTCAACAGTATTACACTGTGGTGAAATAGCTCCAAAGGGTTTCGCAGCAACAGTCACTGCAGTAGTTGGAACGGTTCACTTTGCAATTGGTAAGTTTGTTTTCATATTCAAAATTTCACAGTTAGCATAATATGGATAACATTTTAAACAATGTTGTTTTTTGTCTTATTTTTAAATGCTTTCTTTTAGCTTACAATTAATTATGTGTGTGTGCGTGGCAGTCAAACTTGTTCCTGTTGACATAGAGCTTTAGAATTTGGAATGTATATGCATGCCTGAGGGCAATACCTGAATTGGGCATTGATGCTTTAAAATTTCGACCTCTAAGGGGAGCAACTGGGGCAATTTTACTTAATGGTTACATTCAATTTCCTATGGAGAAATTAACATCAACTTCAACAATGAATATTTGTTGAAAAGTACTTATGACAAGGTTACCAAAATAGCGCCAAACTTTAGCCAACTTGGCCAAATATCGCCAAATTTGGCGACGAAAGTAATTTGCCAGAAATGAAACCACGTTGGCAGTAGCTGGCAAATTTGGAAAAAATTCCTTTTAAACCCATAAATCTTCCATAATTGAGCTCACTACAATTTAATTTACTAGGGGGCTCGGCCCCCTACGAGCTACGCTCGCCAACCCCCGTCCAGACACCGCAGACTCTAAATGCACGCTAATGTGATCGGCTTTAAAAAGATTTCGAAAGATTGAATTATAATTTAAAAAACAGTGGCGATCTCCCTATAAACGGATTTCTATTCATTTCTCTTCGATTGGGGAAATTTTAACGCCAAATCCGCTGCGGTACTACTTGATTATCCTGTAGACTAATTTCGTCAAATTATATAAATCGCCAAACCACTCGCCAAATTATACAAATTGACATAATTTTTATTTTAAATAACGAAAGAACAAATAAATTAGTACAACATTAATAAAAATACAAATAAAACGTCGAAATAAAAATAACTTGATGACGTAGACACGTGTAACAACATTTCAAAATAAGTTATTTAAAAGGAATTAAGTAAACAGAATCTTTGTCTCCCGGTATTTTTTAACAAAGCGAAAAGAAAGTTCTTTTAAATGAGACATTTTAAATTAATTCTCAAAATATCAAATAAATGTCTAGCGCAATTTGTAAATTTAAACCGTTTTGCAATATTATTTTGTGTTCATTTTATGTAATAACTGTAATGTGACGTAAATATGACGTAATTTCTCCTATTTAAGACTTCTAACGCATGTTAATAAATTTATTATTTTACAAATTCCTTTCTCTCTTAAAATTCGCGTGTAATTATAGTTTTTATGACGTATTTTTTAATAAGTTCCTGCTTTTTGTACATAATTATTTAATTCTAATTCCAAATGTTTTTTTCTGTTTATAATAGTCACGTGTAAATAAATTTTTAATTTATAACACGTATAAATATATATATATATTTTTTTAAGCAAACATTATTGTTTCCGCTGTTTATACAGTTGGCAACAGTTTAAATTAATATCACTTTCTAAAATCTGTAAAAAATATCTCTCGAAATGCTGAAAATTTGAATTTAAAATAGATATAAAACCTCGAAAAATGAGTCAAATTAAAAAAAAATATATCAATTCTGCACACCGGGAAATTATAACGTATAAAATGAACTAAAAATTATTAAATTCTGATGTATAGTTTTTGCTACTATAAAACTTTTTTAGTGGAACGATTTTGTCCAAATTTAGCATTAAATATCTCTTAAAATAATTCTTCGATTTGAAAACTGTCTGCATCAGCGTGTTTATCAAACATTTCTGTATAACACTACCGATTTTCATATTTTTGTATGCATTATTTTTCTTAATATTAACGAAGAAAGACCTCCGGTCACAAAAAATTCAAAACCGGCGGCGGCGGCGGCGGTGACAGCGGTAGTTACTTTTTTTTACAATAGAGAGAAACTCCCTGAATTTAAGGTCTTTTTTAAAAAGACTTTTCTACTTTTTAGTGCATTTAAAAACACATTTACCACATATTTGGGAATTTTAATGAAAGCATGTTAATTAAAAAAAAATGCATTTATATTTATTTTTTTTATATACGGGCATCAGATAATCTAATTTTTGTTTGAATGTTAATAACGTTTTTCAGAAAAAGAGAGAGAAAGGAAACAAAAACAAAAACAAAATGAAAATTATTCGTATTAGAAAAATGTATTATCAGTTTTCGGATTACCTTTTAGATAATGTTTGAATCATATAATTAAGCATCTACGTTCCGTAAGTCTGATGAACTTTGCAGAGACGAATCAGTACAGAATACTGCCATAAATAGTAGAAAATGCATATATGACTTATGCAAAAAATATGCATTGTACATAAATTATGCATTGAAATATGCAAAATGCGTATATATTGCATCAAATGATATAATGCTTGAATAAATACATGCATAATGAACATGCATTCATGTGAGGTTTCATTACAATATCTCTCTATTCTAAAAAAAAGTAACTACCGCTGTCACCGCCGCCGCCGGTTTTGAATTTT
The DNA here is from genome assembly GCA_963932465.1 of Maratus speciosus. Taxonomy (NCBI): domain Eukaryota; kingdom Metazoa; phylum Arthropoda; class Arachnida; order Araneae; family Salticidae; genus Maratus; species Maratus speciosus. The sequence goes on from OZ010789.1 coordinate 444,804,466, forward strand.
TTGTGACCGGAGGTCTTTCTTCGTTAATATTAAGAAAAATAATGCATACAAAAATATGAAAATCGGTGGTTTTATACAGAAATGTTTGATAAACATGCTGATGCAGACAGTTTTCAAATCGAAGAATTATTTTAAGAGATATTTAATGCTAAAGTTGGACAAAATCGTTCCACTAAAAAAGTTTTATAGCAGCAAAAACTATACATGGCAGTGTAATCATTTTTAGATCATTTTATGCGTTAGAATTTGCCGGAGTGCAGATTGCATTAATTTTTTTATTTTGACTCATTCTTTCAGGTTTTATTTCTATTTTAAATTCAAATTTTCAGCATTTCTAGAGATATTTTTTACAGATTTCAGAAAATTGTACTAATTTAAACTGTTGCCAACTGTATAAAAAGCGCAAGCAATAATATTTGCTTCAAATTAAAAATTTATTTACACGTGACTATTATAAACAGGAAAAAAACTTTCAAATTAAAATTAAATAATTACGTATAAAAAGCAGGAATTTATTAAAAATTATGTCATAAAAAGTACACACGTGAATTTTAAAAGAGAAAGGATATTGTAAAATAATAAGTTCATTAACATGCGTTAGAAGTCGTAGGAGAAATTACGTCATATTTACGTCACATTATAGTTATTACATAAAATGAACACAAAATAATATTGCAAAAAAGTTTAAATTTAGAAATTGCGCTAGACATTTATTTAATATTTTGAGAGGATCTTTTCAACTATTTTTGTTAGGAAAGTGCAAATAATATTTCATTTCTAACAAAAGTATCTTCACGTGAATATTTAAAAGAGAAAAAAATAGCTTGGTAAAAATTACGTTAGATTAAAAACGATTAATTTAAAATGTCTCATTTAAAAGAACTTTCTTTTCACTTTGTTAAAAAATACCACGAGACAAAGACTTTGTTTACTTAATTCCTTTTATATTAGCTTATTTTGAAATGTTGTTACACGTATCTACGTCATCAAGTTATTTTTATTCGACGTTTTATTTGTATTTTTATTAATGTTGTACGAATTTATTTGTTCTATTTTTATTTAAAATAAAAAATTGTGTCAATTTGTATAATTTGGCGAGTGGTTTGGCGATTTATATAATTTGGCGAAATTGGTCGACGAGATAATCAAGCAGTACCGCAGCGGATTTGGCGTTAAAATTCCCCAATCAAAGACAAATGAATAGAAATTCGTTTATAGGGAGATCGCCACTGCTTTTTACATTATAATTCAATTTTTCGAAATCTTTTTAAAGCCGATCAAATTAGCGTGCATTTAGAGTCTGCGGTGTCTGGGCGGGGGTTGGCGAGCGTAGCTCGTAGGGGGTCGAGCCCCCTAGTATAATGAAAATTGTGCTTTGCATATAAGGTCATGGTGCATAAAGGTGATGATTCCTAAATGTGATAATGTTCTTTTACTTAAAATCTTAATGCAAGAATTATAAATAAGTGCCGTATAATAAGGCATCCGATATTAATGAACAGAACCCGAAATATTTTTCTGCATTTAAAATGATTTTTTTAAAGAAATTTTCAATCAAATACACATAGTTTATTTTATAGCGCCCCTGTGTATCGTAAATGCGACAAAAGTTCTCAAAATCAGCTCACAGATTTTCTTTTGTAATTTTTAAGATGAAATAACCTTATGAACGTCAAGAACTACGTTTTCTGTTTCTGTTACACGACCTTTTAAACTTAAGAAAAGACGATCATTTTTCGGATTAGAATTTAACATATTCTGCGCATTTTGGAGACTTTGTTTTCCGCAGGTACTTAATAGCGACATACCGATTTCTGTAAATGCGTAGAGACATTTAGAAGATTAACGAGGTAAGTCTATATGGTGTTTTTCATTATTGTATTAAAATGGTGTTTAAAGCAAATATTATGTTTAATTAACATGTGTTGAGTCAGAATAATCCTCTTTTAATGTTTTTCTTTAAACCAGGCACTTAAATATGTGTTTTAAGACGATCCAAATAGAAAAATACGCTTATTTAAAAATTTTAATTCAAAAAAAGATATAAGAAACGCGGTGTATATCCGAGTGACATAATATAGACACATGATTATGGAATTTGTAATAGTTTTATATGATGGAAATTCAGGAAAATCTTGCGTAAATTGAAAACTTTTAAATAATGTTTTTTTTTTAAGTAAAGTTAAGTAAGTTAATTTTACCAACATCATACCATTCGGTAGCTTAAATGCTGTCTCTGATTAAAACAGGATGTAATTGAGTTATGCCCTGGTTTAGGAGTACATAATTTTTTTTCAGCACTTTTTAAAAATCTGATATCTTAATTCTGTTTATACCATTATAATCGACATTTTCTACTTTTAAATTAAAAAACGATTAAAAAAACTAAAACTATGCTTATCTAAATGAATATTTGTTTCCATATACGTAGTTTTAGGTACAGAAAATGTTAATTTTTTTTTAAGTGGAAGAAAAATGAAGAGGGGTGTGGGTGGGGGCAACAGAATGTGAGGGACAGGGCTTCTCTTTGGCTTAATCAGAATTATTAGAACTATTGTACGATTTTATCTATATAATAAATAAAGTTATATGTAATAAATATCCTTGTTAACAATATTATAAATATCTTGTAAAGACTCTTTTGACCCGTAAACTCTACAAAAATGCAAATTCGCACCGACCGAAATGTAGGTGCTATTTAAAACATGATTTAATTAATTCGTATTTTTCATTACCAAAATAAGACTTTTGATAAAATCCAATATCTCATTTTGATTTCTTATTAAATTTCGTATATGAATCATGTAGTTATATTTCATCATCACTAGATTGTGAGGAAAATTATACGGAGTTGATGTTTCGGAAACCCAAATAGTACTAGTGTAGAAATTATGGGTTAATATTCACGTGCGAATTCAGCGAAATTTAAACGGAGTTTTACGCGACAATCATTTAATTGTAGTTATGGCTATAGCTCTGTGGGAAAGAGGGATGAGAGTTATTTATATTAGGAACAGAAGCATTATAGACAACATTCAAATAACAACTGGAGAATATTAGCAGTGTAAAATATGCAAACAGAACGATGTTGTGCCGCCCGTGATAAACAATTCAAACATGATAGATGTGTTGTAAAGTATGAATATTGAAATATGCGATGTTTAATTATGATTTATTAAAATTATCTCAGTTAATGTTTTATTATTTAAATTACTATTAAATAAAGTTTATTTAGCAGTTGAATAATAAGCCATTTAACTTTCAATTTTATGTATTTCAACTCTTTATAAACCCTCAACCGCTGTTAGCCGTCTCGCGATTCTACATTTTTAAATTTTCACAGTTAAACTTGTAATTTTCAGTTAAGCTATGAATGCTAGTAAAATTTTCTTTCATTTGGAGCCCTAGAACTAATTCTGGGGTTTCTGAATGTGTCAAGTTTAATTTTAATAGTATTCTACTCGTTAAGTACAGAAACAGTACCATGTGAGTTAATAGAGCCTTTCATTCATCAGCAATCGGTCTCGGAGACCGCTCACTGTACTTATGGGACAATTCCTGTCACAGTAGTTAAGGGTTAAGTAATTCAAAAAATAATTGCAATTAACCGTTAAATGCTGTTCGTGTTTCTTTTTTTTTTAATTTTCATAGCTTCACTTGTTCCAGTTTAACTATCGATACATTGAAATTGTGCTTCATTTGGAGTCCAAGTAAAATTGTTTGAAATGTTTGAAAAAGTGAAATTTTATTAGAAATAGTACTGTACAAACAGTTTAGTGCAAAAGCAGTATTTTATGGTTAATCGCGGCTTTTATTCATCTTTCAATCGAATGATTTCGCAGAATGCTGACAATTGCTATGTGGCAATTTTCTGCAACAGCAGTTAAGAGCTAAATGGACTTTTTTAGATGAACTGACATGTGTAAAATGTATTATCACATTAGGATTACGGACGTCTCATTTAGGTTTTAACTGCCGTAAATGCAACAAAAATTACCTAAATGCGACAATTGTACATTGTGGTTTTATACTATAGATAATTATTAAATTTATACAAAGTAAGTTAGTTTTGTACAATAGGTACAGTATTCAGTAATTTCCTGGTTAATAAAATATATATTTACTAGGGGGCTCTGCCCCCTGCAAGCTACGCTCACCAATCCCCGTTCAGACACCGCAGAATCTAAAAGCATGCTAATCCGATCCGTTTTAAAAAGATTAGAGAAGACGGAATTATAATGAAAAACCAATAGCGATCTCCCTGTAAACGTGTTTCCATTCAATTCCCTTTAATCACGAAAATTTAAGGTCGAATCAGTTGCTGTTAAGACACCCAGTGGTTGTTTTCGTGTTTGATTAAAGGAGATCAGTTAAACATTTGAAAAAAAAAAAAAAAAGCTAAAATAAAATGAATTAAGTAAACAGAGTCTTTGCTTCCCGGTATTTTTTAACAGCGTTATAAAACGATTGACGTAATACAATTTTGTATAATTACTACAATTTACTGCTATAACCCCTTCAAGGGCGGTGGTTCACTTTTGGACCACTTAATTTTAATTCTGAAATGTACATTGGTAATTGTACAAATGTACATATTGGTCACAGAATATTGGAATGAAAAATTTCTTTTTATTAAGTAAGTGAACAAAAACATTTTTGTATTTCGAAATTTGTGTGTAAATTCTGATGCTATTCACTGATTTCAACATTTTATGAATAGAAGTACCTGGCCCTTGAAAGGGTTATACGCAAATTAATGCCTTTATTATTTTAAAGTTTCCTTTCTCTTTAATATTCATGTGTAAATACAATTTTCAAGACATAATTTTCAATATTTTCCTGCTTTTAACACGTACTCATTTAATAACAATTTTAAGGTTTTTTCCTGTTTTTCATAGTCCCGTGTAAATAAATTTTTAATTGCTAGGAAATATTATTATTTGCGCTGTTTTTAGAATTGAAAACAATGTCTATAATAATAGCCTAAGTCATGTGACTATCATCAACAGTTCCGGGCAATTCCCTTCGCTTTTTATATTCCAGGCTTTCATCGTGGCACTTTAATGTTAGCCAGCCACAGGTGATAAGTAGCCAAATATTATTCTATCGCCATCATTTCACCTATATTATAATAGACCAAGTCATGTAACTGCCATAAACAATTACGAGCCCTTCGCTTTTTATATACCAGGCGACCATTTTGGTGTTTTAATGTTCGCCAGCCACATGTGATAAGTCGCCAAATAGTATTATATCGCCATTATTTCACTTATATTATAACAGTTCAAGTCATGTAACTGCCATCCACAATTAAGGGCTGATCCCTTCGCTTTTCATAAGAAAGGCTTCCATTTTGATTAAAGAATCAATTTTTTTTTAAAATAAAACTACATAAAAGTTTCCATGATCGCAAAACATTCTTAGTACTTTTATGTTAGCCGGGTGCAAATCTCACCAATAGCTTTTTTAAAACTCGCCAGTTAGCATTTTTTTATTTTTAGAGTTTTAAATTAAAACGGTACTACTTGGTTATCCCATCGACCAAAAATCTATCGCCAAACTATAAGATTAAATGTCAATAATGGTTGATCATAAATTTCACATTCACTTGACTTTAAGGAAGGTACACATGCTTACGCCATCAAATGATTTTTTTTCAACGTTTTATTTGTATTTTTATTAATGTTATACTAATTTATTTGTTCTTTCGTTATTTATAATAAACATTATGTCAATTTTGTATAATTTGGCGAGTGGTTTGGCGATTTATATAATTTGGTGAAATTGGTCGACGGCATAACTAAGTAGTACCATTAAAACATTGCTTTGAAGTTGAAATTAAATGTCATGATTTGTTGCATTATTTAAGGTTTGGCACAGATATCATATTAAGACAATTTATTGTCATTTTACGACAATTTGACGAAAAACTCGTTTTCGAATACCAATTACACATGTATTTTTAAATTATTTTATATTATTTAAAAATGAAATAATAATAAATAAAAAAAGTTTTATTAATATCTATAGAACAAAACAATTTATAAATTATTTTGAATAAAAAGAAAATAAATGTAAATAAACATTTATTAATAAATAAGCAACAATAGCCATGTTACCATGTGAGGCAAAATAACGCCATCTTGGCACCAATTGGGTACCCCGGTTAGTTAGTATATGACACCTCGGCCTAATATTTTCCGTTTCGTTTCGTTTAAAAAAAAAGAAAGAATTGAAAGCCATTAATTTTAAATGTTTCAGTTTTAAATTAAAGTTTTGTATTAAATAAAATAATAATAATTAAAAAAAAAAAAAAAGAGGCGAGGGGAGAAATGTTTTATCACCTGTGTCGCACTAACATAAAAACACCAAGTTCTTGATTTATCTATCCGAATCTTCGGATTTGGCGAAAGATTGTTCAAGTAAATTGAATTATGAATAAAAGTAACATGATACATTTCTTAGCATACATTTAACGGAGGCCAAACTGGTCGCCAAATTAGTTTAAAATAATAACCTTTTCTAATATTTGAAAAAAAAAAATATGTGTTACGATTAAAATTTGAGTCGCCATCATTAGAGGAAAGTATTTACAATCAGAAATAAATTAATATCTCGAAAACTAATTCAAATTTAAAAACTCTAATACCAGTTTTAAGTCGTTTCATAAATTCGTTTCATTAATATATTATATATAGGATAGATGTATTAAAATGTCAAATATACCCTAAATGTGACAGAGCTACGGGAAATTGCGTCTTATTTAGGCACAATGACCTTATAAGGTGTTATCAAAAATTTATTTTTAAAACTCAACTTCGTGTATCGCAGTGCGGTTTACAACATAAGACTTCTGAAAAGATTATTTTTATGATAAAAGTAAAAATCTTCAAAGAATTATATCCATTCAAATTTCAAAAACACATACAAAATGTAACATATTTTGATATTGCTGCATTGCACCATAAGACTTAGAATGCTCGGAACGACTGTAGCAAAAGATAGTTAATAAAATTTCTGACTTATTCTTTTTCTTTTGCCACAAAAATATAGGACATTTTGAAATGTTTTATGGCACAAAACTCACTCCGATATATTTTCTGTCCCGAGTTACACTTGATGACCCTCGTCTTGCGCTGTTTTAAAAAGATTACCGTGTTATGAAAGATTAAATGACATTATCACGGCCAGTGGCAATCTTCCCAAATCGAGTTGCAATTCATTTCCTACTGACTGCGGAATTTTAGGTAGCTTTCTTTACAAAAAAGCTACCTATTGCAGCCGTTCGAAGGAAAGCGATTTAGAAAAATTTTGGTATATTTTCATCGATCATGACCCCCAGACCCCGAAACCACCCTCCGTTCAAAATTGATATATATATATATATATATATATATATATATATATATATATATATATATATATATATATATATATATATATCAATATATATATATATATATATGTATATATATATATATCTGACCTATGTCATACTGTAACTCTCGTATTTATGAACCGATTTGGATGTAATTCAGTGTGTACATAGTACATACCAATGTCTCGACCGAATTCGTTGGCCAGCTTCATCCGCCATTTTGTTTCAAAATTGCGGCCATTTAAATTTTTTAAAAAAATTTAAAATTTGAAATGTGGTACCAAAAAATTGAAAATGGAAAAATATTTTTTTCTTATGTATTTGATCTTTATACAAAGACTCCGTAGCAGTTTTTGTTTCGTCTATAACTTAAAAAATGGCTGAGTTATAGCATTTTGAATTTCTAGCGAAGCTGACATTTTGAAACGTCCTGAATTTTGTCACGCCATAAAAGGCGTATTTATGAACCGATTTGGATGTAACTTCGTTTATACATAGTACAGACCAATGTTTCGACCGAGTTCGTTGGCCAGCTTCATCCGCCATTTTGTTTAAAAATGGCGGCCATTTAAAATTTTAAGAAAAATTTAAATTGGAAATGTGGTACCAAAAAATTGAAAATTGAAAAAATATTTTTTTCTTATGTGTTTGACCTTGATAAAAAGATTCGGGAGCAGTTTTTGTTTTGTTTATATCTTAAAAAATGGCTGAGTTATAGCATTTTGAATTTCTAGCGTGGCTGACATTTTGAAACGCCCTGATTTTTGCCACGTGATAACAGACGTATTTATGAACCGATTTGGATGTACCTTGGTGTGTACGTAGTACATGCAAATAACTCAACCGAGTTCGTTGGCCAGCTTCATCCGCCATCTTGTTTCAAAATGGCGGCCATTTAAAAAAATTAAAAAAAAATTTAAATTTAAAATGAGATGCTAAAAATTTGGAAAATGAAAAAGATTTTTTCGTATGTGTTTGACCTTAATACAAAGATTCCGGAACAGGTTTTATTTCGTCTATATCTAAAAAAATGGCTGAGTTATAATATTTTGAATTTCTATTGTGGCTGACATTTTAAAACGACCTGATTTTTGTCTTTCGATAACAGGCGTATTTATGAACCGATTTGGATATTACTTGGTCTGTACATAGTGCATACCAATATCTCGAGCGAGTTCGTTGGCCAGCTTCATTCGCCATCTTGTTTCAAAAAGGTTGCGATTTTTTTTAAATGTATTTTAAAATTTTAAATGAGGTATTAAAAAATTGGAAAATGAAAAAGATTTTTTTTATGTGTTTGGCCTTGATACAAAGATTCGGAGCAGTTTTTGTTTCTGAAAATTTGTCCTTTTGTTTATATCTTAAAAAGTGGTTGAATTATAGCACTTTGAATTTCTATCATGGCTAAGACTTTGAAACGATCTTGTATTTGTCACGCGATACCACACGTATTCGCCTATTTCGATGGAAGAAGGCATGTGGATAGTATACATCAATATCTCGACCAAGTTCGCTGGCCAGCTTCATCAGCCATCTTGTTTCAAAATGGCGGCCATTAAATTAAAAAAAATTATATTTAAAGTGAGGTGCAAAAAAATTAGAAATTGAAAAAGGTTTCTTTCTTAAGTATTTGACCTTGATATAAGGATTCAGCAGCATTTTTTGTTTGCCTTTATCTTAAAAAATGGCTCAGATATAGTAGTTTCAATTCCTAACGTGGGTGACATTTTGAAAAATCTGATTTTTTGCCTGCGACAGCACTCGTATATATCAACCGATTCCGATGTGAGTGAGCATGTGCACAGCAATTACTAAGGTCTCGACCAAGTTCACTGGTTAACCTCATCCACCATGTTGTCTTAAAATGGCAGGCACTTTAAGAAATCGCCAAATTTGGCAGCCAAATATAAGTTACTTTAATTAAAAGCAGCTTGGATAAAGCTGACTAATTTCGCGAAATTCTCATTCATAATGATTTAGTATTGATAAAAATTGGTATTGAATCTCCTACATTCGGTTTCCACTAAATTGAGCTTCGTGTGTTTGAATAATATAAGTTGGCTTTTTTAAAATAAGGAATATGAAAGCTACCTCTTCCTCCCGGCACTGGCCGGAAGGACTTTTTGGTTCTTAAGGCCACAACCACCGCTGTCGCGACAGCTCATGACTGTTTTCGGGATTAATTAACACGTTGAGTGCCACGATGACTGACACTGAAGCGCTGAAAATTTACAATGTTTAAAGTAATTTTTAAGAAAGTATAATCCTGTAATAAATAAAAGGTAGGTAAATTTTAAATATTTCTTCAGTAATTATTTAAAACAATGTATATTTTTTCAGTTTTGTATCATATTTTAGACGTCAACCTTCGGTGAATGACGCGTTTTAAATGGAAAATTTGCTGTCAGCCACAGGTGGCTGACGTGGCGCTTAATGTGTTAAGTAAGGTCACTTTTACATTAGAAAATCGCCTTGTGTTCAGTTACTTCACTCGTAGCTGACAGACACTACACTAAATGTCTCCTGTTCTTTAATCACTGTTTGAAATATTTAAGATAAAAATGTCAGTGTTGCTTGGACTTTTATAACGTGTAGAACAAAATATTTTTTTAGACGCTATTAGAAAATCGTTTTAAATATGACATTTGAAATATATCATTTTACATATGACGTAATTTTAATCGTTAAATATTTTTATCACATTGTAACATGATTATTTTAAAGCACTTTTTTTATTTTTAATGTTCACTTGTAAATACATTTTTCAATTGAAATGTAGTGTTTAGAAATATTATATGGGCTTTTTAAAGTCTGGCAACATCATGTAAAAACGGCTATTTCTAAATATGAACTAAATTTCTGTTAAAATAATGAAATTTTTAAATAAAAATTGTAACAACCACCCCCCCCTCCCCCCCCCCCAAAAAAAAAAAAATGATTGGATTTGCTCACCATAGGCACGCACGTATATGCCTGCTAACGAAGGTTAAATTTTTATGAATAGTTTTGATTCTATAAAACTTATGTAAGTAAATTACCTTGACCGATTTTAATATTAAATTGCGCTTAAAACAATTCGTAGATATAAAAATTGCATGCGTCAACGCATTTATCTACATTTCTTTATAAACTGCCATTTTTCATGTTTTTATAATGCAATAGTTTTTGTAGTATAAGACGAGAAAGGGAAATAATATATATATATATATATATATATATATATATGCTACCAGCCAAACCCGATTTTAGGCCAAACTAGATTGGCCTAGGTCAAACTTGTTTATCCTAACGGGTATGAGATAAACTAGTTTTTCCTAGGCCAAACTAGTTTATCCTAACGCCCATAGGATAAACTAGTTTTTCCTAGTCCAAGCTTGTTTATCCTAACGCCCATAGGATAAACTAGTTTTTCCTAGGCCAAACTAGTTTGGTCTAACGTACATAGGATAAACAAGTTTAGCCTGCTATTCATTGGTCCGAACTAGTTTATCCTAGGCCAATACAATTTAGCATGATTTTATTGATCCCAAAGACCGCTCCGGCGCCAAAACCTTCTAGTTTATCCTAGGGCAACGCAATTTGACGTGCTTTTATTGATTCCAGCTACCGCTCCATCGCCAACCTTGTGCAAAGTAGCATTGCCGTCACCCCTGTGTAATATATTTTATTCGATGGGTAGTGAGATACTGCCCCCATCTTCCCCATTTCACCGCCGGCGGTAGTTACAAAATATGTTCCATATGACAAATTGTGTGCTGGGGGACCAAAGAATGGGATGAGAGGTTATCATAAAATTTAGGAGAGGAAGAATTTAGAGGATTGATTATGTAGCGTATAACTTCGAAAATCCGGCATCGTCGGGACCGGGTCTTCGCCGGATTTTTGAAAATTCCAGATTATTGAAAGAATATCAAATGTACTTCTGATATTCTTAATGGTGCATTTATTCATAAATAATTCAAAGCAAAGTGATATTTATGTGAGAAAAAAAATTTAATATTAAAAAAAAAACATTGATTTTCATTTCTCACATAAATATCACTTGGCTTTGAATTAATAATGAATAATTGCACCATTAAGAATATCAGAAGTACATTTGATATTCGTTCAGAAATCTGGAATTTTCAAAAATCCCGCAAAGTCCCTGTCTCAGTTTGGCATAAACACATATATTTTAAAGTTACCATTATACCACAATTAAAATTCTCTTTAAAGAATATTACATATACATTTATACGGATGGGGATACAGAACTGTAAAACCTGTTAAAGAATCTGTGCATGACGAAATCGTATTTTAAACGGATTTTTTTTTTTTTTTTTAATCAGTGCAAATTCGATATAATAATTCGTTTGAAAAAAACATAATACATTTGGTAGAGATGACTGACCTGCTAAAAAAGAAACTTAACTATAACAAAGTTTTTTTCTCTCCTATGTGATTCCGTCTTAGAAAGTTTTTTTACATGAAATTTTTCAGATTTTCAAGTTTACAAGCCATGTAAAAAATTAATGGTATTAGTAATTATTCGGATATTTACATACAAACAAAGATTCCTTAAAAAATCAATATAAGTTACAATAGAATCATTAATATCGTTAATCCACATTCTATGGCTTGGAAATTTAAAAATTTTATACAATAAAATCTTCTAACACGGAATTGCATAGAAAAGAAGAAAATTCGTTATAGGCAGGTTCCCTTATTTGAAGGTTAATCTCTGTTGTAAATGCATTATATTCTTTTTACAAGTACTAATATCCTCATTTTACATAGATCAACATTTTTTTTTTTTTTTTTTTTGTTAAACACGTGATTCCGTCATAGGCAGGTTATTTTCCTCAGGTTTTACAGTACTTAAATTTTATTACCTAAAAATGCATCTACTCATCTTAAAAAAATTAATAAAAATAACTAGAAAACAGGAATTCCGCTTTTTCAGAATTTAGTGTCGCCCCCGATGAAAAAAAAAAAAAAAAAAAATCTATATAAATATAGACAGTACAAAACTTATTTTAGTTTTAAGACTTAAAACACAAGCTTTTATTTTATATAAAATGACATCATTGGCATCCACTGAATCATTCCTCATTTACGATCCAGTCTTAAACAGCATCTACACTAAATTATTCGTAGGACGTCACTATCGCTGAATAATACATAAATCCAAAAAAAGAGATGTCGTCATTCAAGAAACTCGAAAAAAAATATGCTATCTAATGATTCATATGCCTTCATTTGTTTGCAATATTAATATAGATACTTAGAATTAAATATAGTTTGTAACAGCTCCATGTTTTATCAGAAATCATTCATTTATATTTTTTCAAAATAGCACGTATTTTAATTACATATTTTTTCTCGAAGTTGGTAGACGGGAGGTGCTGGGTTCGATCCCAATCGCGCCCGTCGGCCTGATCGTTCGGAGTTTTCGTGGTTTTCTTCGAGCCATGGATTTCCATGCGTAAATACGGCTTTGGTTCCCTTAGAAATACCCCCACGGTGGGCACTCCCCCCTCGGGCCTATATCCCTAGTGTAGATAATCGGCCGCCAAAAATCAACCAACCTTTAATTACATTTTTTTGTTGTTGTTATGGAAAAATAGCAACAAAAAAATATAATTACTATTTTCCAACTATTTGTCTTTTACTTTCTACAGAAATGAAGTACTTGAGTTGCCAACATTAAACAGATGGCGCTAAAAACTACAAAAAAATTAATATCTCAAAAATAAATTGAGATTAAATTTTCAAACAAATTACAGTTAAAAGAGCTTTTTTTTTTCCTAACACGACGATCTAAAAATTGAAAATGTGCTATGCTTAGAAGTAAAAAAAAAAAAAAAAAAAAAAAAAAAAAAAAAAAAAATTGCAGTAGAGTATTTAGCCGTACATTGATACATCTGCTTTTTTACGGCTGGCTTTTACGACGGAACGTTATTTTTTAGAGACGAAAATTTTATTGCTGGTCGAAAGAAATAGCATATCTGGGCTAATAAGTATATAAATTTTAATTGTGGAATAATAGCGATTTGAAAGTACGTGCATTAAAAAAAAAAAAAAAAAATTGGGCCTGCCTAAATGTTACTGATATTTTTACTGAACAGACCAGAGATCCTGCCGGTCCAAATGATTTTCATATGAGCTGGATTGGAAATTGGACTGAGAATTTCTGTCTGTTTAGACCTCAAGAAGAATGCAGTCCAGTCCCGACTTAAGCTGAAAAAAAATTGAGCCCCTGTCCACCTCGGTCCGAACCTCTCAAAAAAAGTAATCCCCAAACCAAGCCCGTGCCGAGTGTCGGGAAGGAAAATTGAGCGGGCCCGTAAAGACCCTTACATCGAATAACCAAAAGACTAGCTCACAAAATTTTGTGAATTTGGACGCTAAACTCCTATTATATTTAAAACAAGAAAGAAAAATCATGCGTTAAGCATAGATTATGAAACACTTTCCAACACTTCCCGAATGCTTTAACAAAACTTCGTTATTTAGGGAAATAATGTATATAAGAGAACTAAGTAAACATTTTAGAAAACGCATAAAACATTTGAAAAACTTATTCCAGCAGTTACCATTCATAGCAAATATGTATTCCAATTCTTTTGAACAGCTCCGTATTTGATCTGTAGGTTGATATATATGCTATATAATGGGGAAATTAAGTTTAGCAAGAAAAAGAATAACAGGTTGAAATTTCTCTTTCAGCAATTTATACTAATAGATGGAAAAATACTTGTATACATTTGTACAACCCTGTAATTAACCTAGTACCTTTATTACACGCCACTATTTAGCTAAAGTTTAATTCAAAGTAAAACACTCTTAAAACTACTGGGATCACATTTCGAGAAATTATCATTTATAGACGGCCATGTATCCAATTCTTTGCGTGACCCTGTATATAATTTATCTATGTTCTACAAACATTGCTTAGTAAACAAAATGCAGTTCAGCGTAAAAATGCATAACTCATTTAAAAACCACCTTTAAGCAATTTACAATCATACCCAGTAACCATTACGAATTCTTTTGTGTAGCCCTGTATATCAATTACAGCATTTATACACACCATATACAATGCATAAATATAGTGAAACATAAAAGCGCATAACATAATTAAAAATGCATTTCCAGCAATCATCGCTACTGTACAGTACTTCGGATACAATATGGTATCTGCAATCTTTTGTGTCTCCCTGTAAATCCTATGTATTTCGTATTATGCATGAAATAAGTTATAGTAAACCTCAGCGACGCATATCAATTTCATTATACATGAAATAATTTAACATAATTAAAATACTCCCGAAAAAATTCCCTTCACCCGTATATCATTATGTAACGGAATTCTTTTGTGTGGCCCTGTAATTGAATAATATTTATTCTTTGCACCGCATATTCTACGGAATGCATATTTTAGTGCACTTGATAAATGCATATAAATTTTATTATGTTTGAAAGCATGTAACATCATTAAAAATCAATTTTAAACGATTTTTTCCCATAGGCCGTAATGTAACAGAAAACTTTTGACTGCCCCTGTAAATGAACTAAATATGCTACAAACTTCATTTGAAATAGGGTTCGTGCTATGGTAGAGGTCACTAACATCCAAAAATTTCAGAACGATCCGAGTATATTTACGGGAGTTAGAGCGCGTACAGACGGCCAGACAAACCGAATGCATAAACACTTTTTAACTTTGTTGGAAAGTGTTAAAAAATAAAAAAACGAGTTTTTAGTTTAACTTCGATCACTTCCATAGATGTGTTTGCGTTGAGCGGATTCGTTTGAAAATTTTTGAATTTGAGCGTGAACGTGATTCATTTTTGAGAAACTGAATTAGAGTTTGAATTAGTTCGGGTTTTTTTTTTTTTTTTTTTTTTTTTTTTTTTTTTTTTTTTTTTTTTTGGCGTGCTTAACACTGGTTGGCATCAATTAAAGTGCGTCAAATTGAATTGGCCTAGGATAAACTAGATTGGACTAGGATAAACTAGAAGGTTGGCGCCGAAGCGGTCTTTGGGATTATTAAATGCACGCCAAATTGAATTGGCCTAGGACAAACTAGTTCAGACCAATGAATAGCAGGCTATACTAGTTTATCCTATGAGCGTTAGGACAAACTAGTTTGGACTAGGAAAAAGTAGTTTATCCTATGGGCGTCAGGATAAACTAGTTTGGCCTAGGAAAAACTAGTTTATCCTATGGGCGTTAGGATAAACTAGGTTGGCCTAGGAAAAACTAGTTTATCCGATGCGAGTTAGGATTAACTAGTTTGGCCTAAAATCGGATTAGGCCGGTAACATATATATATTTTAGAATAGAGAGATTTTGATGTGAGAACATGCAAGTGCTTTTGAAACAATCTGGATTATGGGAATATGGATTTGTGCATATCCATGAATGATAACGATGGCAAAAGTCTCGTGAAAGAGCAATTTTGACTAAACAACCAAATTACGTAGAAAATACAGAAAGAAAATTTTCGCTTTGAGCGGAATTTATTTTACAGAGTACCATTCAACATCTAAGTATATCCAGCATATTCAGTTTCAGTGTATACTGGACTACAAACTGTTATCTCTTAATTAAATCTTAGATTGATAATTTATCATCTCTGTAAAAGAAAAATAAAACCTAAACTGCGGAGTGTTAATCAAAATTCCGTCAAGGGACACATGTTTAGATTCTTAAATTCGGTTAAGCCTTCTCATACGTGGAATGAATTGTGATGTTGAGATTAAATCACTTATTTTCTAAATACGTAGATTGTAATAATTATGTTTTTGTCATAAATAATTCGAATGAGATTTATGTGTAAAAATACTTTATTCCACAGGAAGAAGTTTTAGCGTGCCAGTTGGAGGATATTTCATTAGTACCTATGGAGCAAGAAACACTTATAGAATATTGGCGGGGTTGTGCTTGGTAACTGCCATTTTGTATTCAACGTTTCTTTACTTGGAATCTTTGTTTTCTTCGAGGGGCAGAGAAAATCGAAGTAAATAAAGATTTTATATACGTTTTTCAATTTAAAATCGATGATTATTTTTAGACATTTATTAACATTTGTCCTGTCCTTCTTTTCAGTTACTACGAATAATATTTCTGAAGGATCTAATAAATAAATTACTATATTTAACTACTGTATGTAGAGCTTATGTTAGTGATTATATTTGTCCGTACCTAAATTTATTGTGGCTAGTATGACATACGAAATAAAATATATCTACAGCTATATGGCGTGACGTTGACCAGACTTGTATAAGTAAGATCGCTTCAGAAAGGATTTTGTTAGAGAAAGTGACTCAAATTCTCATTTTTGTGTAAAGATAACTATGAAATATTACACTTGTGCTCAGTTTAGATCAGTGTATACCTGCCACCCTACCAGTATTCTGCCTTCCATTGACCCAACCGTCAAAGTATTTTGAAGTAGCTATGCGTTATCTGATGAGTCTGCTTACAGCGCCACTTAGAGGAAAACTGCAGAATAAGAGTATCTGTCTGGAAACCGGTATGAGATACGAGAAGCAAATTAATTACAAAGTTATGAAACGTTCTCGATTTAGTATGAAATGATGTCTTACATGTAAAAGTAATTTTATTAGGAAACCTTTAATGTGTTTTAACTTTTATCACCAGCTTGAATACGCCACATGCTTACAGAAGTGCAGCATAAGGCATAAGCACATTTACTAGAAGAATGAACACATGTAAGCAAAATACAGTTAATTTTAATAAGAAATTCAAGTTAAGCATGCAAAACTTATCCACTATCGGAGCACATGCATGATACATTGCTGCTGACGATAAACGAATTTAACATTACTTAATTTTCCCAGAGAGTTTGGACAGCTAATGTTAAGAAAATCATTTTTTATTGTTATCCATAATTGACCCAACTCGCGTCATTTCTCCTTGTGTTTTTGTGATAATACATTTTTTTTGGTTGGACGACAGTATCGAAATTTCAGCTCTGTGATTGTCCTCTGCGTTGCTCTTGTAGGAAAATGGTTGAGCTCATAGACGTTCTTAACTTTTGATGCCGGAACGCGTTCTCTCTTATCGTTCAACTTTTTAACATCTCTTTTAAATCTCCTCAAATCTTTTCGCGAAAGTATCTTCTTACGTCCACATCTCTTGAGAGCTTTCAGGAGAAAAGTCCTCCTGTCCTTTGACCCATCATCGCACTTTAACTTCTGGTATATCGAAAGTTTGAGATGTTTCCGAAAAAGTTTTGGAAGCATGATAGAAATACAAACATTTCTCGTACAGGATTTTTTGATGCATAATAACACAAAAATAATTATTTAACACTTTTATACAAAGAGAAACGAACTTTTCATTACTGTTCATGCCTCCTCACCTTCTTTTAACATTTTTATTTCGTTTTATGTGAGTGGTTCAATCGGCGAAACCCTTCCCAGAAGTCAATAATTAATTCGATTTGCTGGTAAACGGAATATTGTCTTATTCAGCCCTGTTGATTTAGATAATTTCAAATTTCGTTCCCAGTTTGCAGGAATATCGGGATTTAGAACACTTTCCATGCTTTCACATTCTTTTGTGGTGAGGAGTGTAATAGAAGTAGTAATTAGTTTACGAAAATAATGTAATTTTTATAGAAAAAATCATTTTTAATCTCTGATTAATATTACACTTAACGGTTACTGATTAACTAACTGCAGTGAAATTTAAATTATACTGAAAAATATCATATGCAAATTGTAAATTGGAAAATTTGAATAAAATATTATACCAAAAATTAATTTTGAATTTTAATTAATATTGCAGGTAAAGAGCCTGAAGAAATGTAAAATATGAAAGAAAATGAAGCTTGAAATATGCTTTGTTTCATGACAATAATGAAGATTTTTGAAAGAAGACTTTTTTTCTGAAGAAATAATCACCTATAACAGCAGTGTATGTTGAAATAGCTTTGTTGTGTAAATGATACTTATAATACTAGATTTTTTTTAATTTCTGATTTTTCCGTCTCCCCTTTTCTATCTGTTTTTAAATTTTATAGTTACACTTTCAACACTTCCCCAGGTAAAAATATATTTAAAACTAAAAGCTCTAAAATCTACTATTAGTTTTCATCTAATTGCAGTATAAATAAAAATTAGGTATAATGTTTTACTAATAAAATATTCCATGATCTTTAATTTCATTGATTGATCTACAAATAATGGAAGAAATATTACTATTGATTCTTTATACGTGTCTCTTATTTTCTTTTTAACATTTAATAAACTACATTTATTTTATTTTTGAGACACACACCTGAATAAACAGTAGATGTGTTAAAAAGCAGTAAACCAACGTTTAAAATGCACAAATAATGCGTGAAAAGCAGCAAACAGCTGTTTCGAATCTACAGCGAGATTCTGGGCTCAGCCTTGCTTTTTCTAGCACGCTGTTCCTTTTTTACCTATCTTGCACTGAAGTAGAATCTCGCTGTAGATTCGAAACAGTTGTTTGCTGCTTTTCACGCATTATTTGTGCATTTTAAACGTTGGTTTACTGCTTTTTAGTATTCCTGCACAAAGGCTTTAATTGCTATTTTAAAGTAGATGTGTTATTTGTGAAAGATACAAGAATATATATTTATGCATGAATGAGAACATAAGACAAATAGCATATAAATGTTACACGTTGTGTCTGCTTCTACGACATGCCGCTGAAGGACATGCAGTTGCGAAAAAAAAAGAGGACAAAAAGAAACACCAACATATGTTATTTTGAGGGCCTTTTATGGTAATGGCTCTGTTTATTTGGAGACTTGGTATACACTGATATGGTTGAATTATAAAATTGGGATCATCGCCTACATATCAAAATTTCAACTGTCATTTACAATTTAAATAGTAAAACCCAGTTTTCAGAAAGTGTTTTTAATCTTGAAATTACCATTATTCAAAGTTTTAATCTTCCAATTCTAATGTTACATTACCTTTAATCACTTATCTTAATATTCCTTAAAATTAAAATCTTAGACTTTGTTACTCTGTATGAACAGAGTATTTAGAAGTTCACGCATAACTATATAGTTTTTACAACTCACATGATTTTGTAATATAAAATATTAATTACGGAATTATTAATTAAAAAAATCTATGAATCAATGTACTATATTAATGTTTATTGATTGATAAATCATTATCATGCACGTTTACATCATTTTAGCTTTTCGCACGAAATTGTTTATAGTTTTATTTGAAACACCATCATAATACATTTTTAGAAAAGGATGTATGAGATGTACACGATGCTCGTACCTAAATATAATAAAACGCAGTGTGTCGATTCCATTTCGAAGACATCCATCTTACCTGTCCGCGATAAGATGGAGCCATATTAGACTTAATTTCGATTTGAGATACGTGCGAGAGAGCTTATCTGCCTAAATACAAATCTCGTCTCCCTCAAATCACCTCTGTTCAACATATTTTTCTGAAAATATTCGAAACTAACAATATTTCGAAGATTTTCGCAATCGTCAAACCATTTCAGAAATAGTGTTTAATACAAACGTAACGTAAACAATCAGCTGTGCAGTTTTTCATTCATTTTTGAGGTTCATTGATAAAAATTAAAAAAAAAAAATCTTTCGCGCGTTGAATATTTTAACACCTCTAGTATTAATATTTAAATTTTGCACATTTTAATAGTTAATATCAAAAGATCATCTTTAATTTTGCTACCCTTTTTTTTTTTTTTTTTTTTTTTTTTTTGCTTTTAAGTAAAGTTTTTGACAATTCAACTCCATTATCTGCGTTATAATTTCAGAAATGAAAAAAATAATAAACGTCTTTTTATCAGGTCTCTTTGTATAATTTATTTTGGTAAAATTAATTGTTTTGTTTAATTATCAATCCAATTCACATTTTTTACAAATTTAATTTTCTTCTGAAGTTTCTTTCTGAACATCGTATAATTTTAAAATTTTACACCAATAGAGTGGAGGAGGGATGTATTTTCAAATGTAATATGTCTGGAAACTCTATTTCAATTTACTTATTTTATATTTATTTATTTATTGAACTACAAACATACGACTTGTGTGCTTGACATGAGAGCCCGCTTATAAGTCGGAGACAAGATAACACAAGGAAATATTACAACAACCAGAGAAATACACCCTCGGAGTCCCACACAAAGAGTGTGTGCAGTGGAACCAGCGGGAATCGAACCCACAATCTCTTACGCTCGCAAGCGATTACCAGAGTGATGCTTTGACCATTCAGCCACAGAGACCCTTACTTTATATTATTTTTAAACCAAACAGCTCGATAATAGAACATTAACATGTTTTCTTTATTGTTGATGAATAGCATATACTTATTCTTACATTTCTTACAGTAAAAGTCAGCAAAAGCTTTTTGAACTGATATTACATGCGATATATATCTAACTATATCTGTTTTCTTTTACTAAAAAAGGTAGATGTGTAATCTCTCATAAAAAAAACATGCTTCTTACATAAAAAAAGAAAAAAAAAGAAATGAAACAAACTTTTACAGATTTTCGAATTGAAAATGTATGAAATTAAAACTTTGTATAAAATTAGCACTTGTATGAAATAAACAAAAACATATAGCAAGGTATATTAAAATATACATTTGGACTTTTGCGTATCATATGCGGTCAATGACTGCAAAGGAATCCAGTTCATCACATTGTACGTCGTGAGTGTTAGGGCCATTCCATGAAACAAAAGACTTTTTTCGGGAGAGAAAAATATTGTAAAAATCTATTTATATAAAATCCAAGTCTCTGTGTGTCCCTCACTATTCCGGTAGGACCGCCTCATTGAAATGAGTAATTGTTGAAAAATATTAATGCAGGGTTACCACAGTAGCGCCAAATGTTCGCCAACTTGGCGATAGCTGGATAATTTGGTGAAGTTCCCATTTAAAACCATTAATCTTTCATAATGGAGGTCACCGAAATTTAATTTAAACTCCACTCTTTTAAGATATTTTTTCGAAATCGATGGGTGAGAATTTAAAGTACATCTTTACATCTTCCTTCCGATGCTACTAATAAAATAACCGCCAATAGACAACGGTGTACTGTGTGAGCTCCTAACTGCGCGATTTTAATGTGCTTTAGGTACTTTTCCAGTATAGGTAGGTGCCTTGGGGAAAAAGGAAATTTGGTAACATATTTTCCGGGAACCTATTCACTGTTTCATTTTATATACACACGCATTTTTTTCGATATTTATACGATTTATTTAACATAAAAAAGCCGTTTCTCTAATTTTATACAGAAACAGATGTAATTTGTACATAAAAACATCAATAATATACATATAAAACAAACAAAAACGTTCACCAAATTTGTTTTCATAGCTGTTTATATGGTTTGACAACAAATCTCGATATTTTTCCGTTATACGGACACCATGCCAAAATGTATGCTAATGCGCCAATTATTTCAAAATGCTAAATATATTTGTAATTTTATGCCAGCAGTTTAATATGAGTTTTATTTTATTGCTTTATTTTATAGAAGTTATTTGTTCACTTATTTTAAGTATATATTTGTGATTTGATGAAATAGTTCATCAAAGTCTGGAATTTTCAAATGTTATATTTTTTAAATGCTCACTTTAGTATCGACAATGGTTTTTCTTTTATTTTTCAAATGCTTCAATTCACGATTTTGCGCCAACTATTACGCTTGGCGACAATGGTGTCCGCATAACGGAAAAGTACCCAAATCTCACTTTCTGATGCCCAATTTACACCAAGCTTTTTTAAAAAAATGCCAAAGCCCCTACAGTGGAAAAGTACCAAACTGTCTATTATTTTGCGCTATCCGTGTTATAGTTTGTACTATATGCAAGGGGAGTGGAGCGAAGAGTTTAAACATTAAATATTAAAGTTTCGGCACAGATGTCATATACGCCCCATATTGGCGCGATTTTTTTCTGACGCCAATGTCATATACACAACGGGTACTTAACTGGCGCCAAAGTGTCGTAATTTTGCTTGATATGGTAATCCGGATGTTGTTGTTTATGCTGTTGATGTTTTCACCAAATTTGCGTCGGAAAAAAATCAATCCAATATATGATAACGTATATGACAACTGTGCCAAAGTTTCTATAAAGCAGTATAAGATTAAAAAATTAAGAATAAAATAAATGCAAAATAAGACTAAAGAAGAAAGAAAATCATGCGTTAAGCTTAGAATATGAAACACTTTCCAACACATCCTGAATGCTTTAACAAAACTTCGTTATTTAGGGAAATAAGGTAAATAAGATAACGTTACTTCTTAGATATCCCGTCGACCAATTTTGACAAATTATATAAATCGCCAAATCAATAGTAAAACATTAACAAAAATACAAATTAATGGTTTTATTGGCCATTATTGGCATTTAATCTTACAATTAATTAATTAATGGCAACCATTATTGGCAATTAATCTTACAATTTGGCGACAGTAATTTGGTCGACGGGATAACTATGAAGTACAAAGATAAACTAAGTAAACATTTTAGAAAACGCATAAAAAATTTTAAAAATTGATTTCAGCAGTTACCGCCCATAGTCAATAGTACCGTTATTGCATGCCACTATTTAGCTAAAATTTAATTTAAACTACTCTTAAAAATACTGAAATCACATTTCCAGATATTATCATCCATAGACGGTTATGTATCCAATTCTTTGCGTGACCATGTATATCATTTTATCTATATTCTACAAACATTTCTTAGGAAACTAAATGCAGTTCAGCGTAAAAATGCATAACTCCTTTAAAAACCACCTTTAAGCAATTTACTCTCATACTCAGTAACCCTTATGAACTCTTTTGTGTAGCCCTGCATATGAACTATAGCATTTATACACACAGTATAGTATGCATAAATGTAGTGAAACATAAAAGCGCATATCATAATTAACAATGCATTTCCAGCAATCATTGCTTATGTACGATACTTCGGAGAAAAGTTTCTTGGCGAGAAAGAAGTTTGCCAACGTATTTTCTGGCAACCTATTTACTGCTTCATACTCACAAGCAATTTTTTCCATATGTATACAATTTGGCACAGATGTCATATACTGGCGCGATTTTTTTCCGACGCCAATTTGGCGAAAACATCAACAGCATAAACAACATTCGGGTTACCATTACAAGCAAAATAACGACCCTTTGGCGCCAGTTAAGTACCCGGTTCGTATATGACATCGGCGTCAAAAAAAAATCGCGCCAATATGGGCGTATATGACATCTGTGCCGACAATTTAATATAAAAAATGGTACAGATGTCATATTCGCCCCATATTGGCGCGATTTTTTTCGGTTGCCAATTTGGCGAAAACATCAACAGCATAAACAGCATAATTCGGGTTACCACATCAAGCACGATAACGAAACTTTGGCGCAAGTTAAGTACCTGTTGCCTATATGATATTGGCGACAGAAAAAAATCGCGCCAATATGGGGCGAATATGAGATCTGTACCAAAAAAATCTATTTACCTATTTTTATAAAGAAACAGAAGTAATTTTTGCACAGATGTCACATACGCAAGGGGGTTGGCGTGATTTTTCTATGACGCCAATTTGGCGGAAATTTCGCTTTCGAATACCAGTTACTTATATATTTTTCAATTATTTGCTATCATTTTGAAAAGGAAATAACTATAAATAAATAAAATTTGAATAATAACTATAGAACAAAGCAGTTTATATAATTAAAAAACAGAAAATAAAAGTAAATAAACAATTTATTAATAAATAAAAAACAATAGCCGGGTTACCATAGCAGGCAAAATAACACCATTTTGGCACCAGTTAGGTATCCCGGTTCATATCTGAAATCTGTGCCGTAATTTGTATATAAAAAAATTATAAATATTTAGAAACGATTTTTTTATATATATAAATGCATATATAAATAAGGATAAAAGTTCATTAGATTTGTTTTCATAGCTGTTTATATATTTTCGCAACATATCTCACTTTTTGATGCCCGAATCGCGCCAAGCTTTCTTTAAAAATGCGCTATAATGGAAAAGTACTTAAATAAATAATTAACAGAAATAACAAATTATACAAACTAAAACTTTTTATTTCGAGATCAAAGCATTGTTTTTAATTTCGATTAAAAATACATATATCCTTGGATAACTTCAATTGAAATTAGGTTCACAGCTTAATATCTCATTCCATAAACCTAAACAAGCACAGCTGATTCATTCATCGTGAAACGTCAAAAATATTAAATCATTGAGGTATTCATTCACAAAGTAAGTTCTCCAACAATCAATGGGTAATATTCTAATTAGGGATGTAACGAATATTCGGCCACTATTCGGTATTCGGCCCTTTTGCCGAATATTCGGCCAGCCGAATATTGAACAGATATTCGGCCGAATACCCGTGGCCGAATAGTGGGACATTTGACCGAATACCTGTAGCCGAATAGTGGCATATTTGGCCGAATATTTTAAGATATTTGGTTAGATATGTTCCAGAAAATCAAAACGAAATATGATTTTAAATATTTTCGACAAACAATATTAAAAAACTATACCTAAATACATTAATTATTATAAGAAAAAGATCTTATTCTGAAATATGGGGTGGAGGAAGTATTATGAGGGGCTTGTTAATTTTGAGAGAAAAAAAAGAGAAAAGTATATCTTGGTAGCAGAAAAGAATATATAATATTTTAATGGAATGAATAATTATATTTTAAGAAAATAACCTTTTTTTTTTTTTGACATACAGAGTTAAAAGTTTTTTACTAAGTTTAAGTTGCATGAAAAAGCATATAAAAAGACAGAGGACACATGCAAGTTCTTACTTTTAGGGGGTGAAAGGATTTTACTAAAATAAAAAAAGTTGCATTTTTACAGAGGTAATGAGTTCTATTTTAGATAGTATATATATATATATATATATATATATATATATATATATATATATATATATATATATATATATAACCAATAATTAAACATAACCTACCACCATCAAAAACCGTAATGTTATGAATTAAAGCTGTAAGTATATATATATATAAAAAAAAAGAAAAAAAAGATTAAATTATTTATAAGAATTATTATGGAAGAAAAATAAGAAAGTGGACATATATATATATATATATATAAATTACTAGAACTATCTATGGATTAAATAAAAAATTATGAATTAAATTATTATTTACATTTTTAAAAGTCATATGTTATCTTTAAAGTATTTTTTAAGACATTTAAAGTATAACAAAAAATACATTCTTTATGATTTTTGAAAACTCAAACAAAAAATTAATTTCAATTAGTCCTTAATTTAATTTTTTATTTTAAAATTGAAAAAAAAATTAAACAATTAAAATAAAAGTCATTTATATTAAAGTCAGTATTCGGCCGCCGAATATTCGGTATTCGGCCTAAAACTTGGCCGAATATTCGGTATTCGGCTATTCGGCCAAATCACTATTCGTTACATCACTAATTCTAATGACGTCATAGTAAGTAAAATGGTGGCGGTATCGTTTGTTTATGGTTTGTAATCACAAAGATTTAATTTTGCAATGTCTCTTAGTTACATTATTTTATTGTCCTATTTATGAGCTCAGAACAAAAGCCTAATTTTTCATTATTTAGTTATTAAAGACGGAAAAAAATCATAAATGCATGATTTGAAAATTTTAAATAATTTTCTTTCTTAATACTAAAAAATAACATCGGAAAGTAACAGCAGGTTTAAGTTAAATAAGTTTAACTGTTTAATTCTGTTGTAATATTCAAAATAACTGTATTTATTA
Organism: Maratus speciosus; assembly: GCA_963932465.1. Lineage (NCBI taxonomy): Eukaryota > Metazoa > Arthropoda > Arachnida > Araneae > Salticidae > Maratus > Maratus speciosus. Next base: position 444,830,648 of record OZ010789.1, read on the forward strand.
GATTTCAGTACTCCACATCAGGGCCCGATTAAACTTTGAAGTTAGAGGAATTACAATATTACTTCAGGACCTTTCTTTTGGAGAAGCTTTTCTAAATTCCATATATACATGGAAAATCTTCAGTGTTAGAAATATTATTCCTAGGACTGACATAACACGAGAACGGCCTGCAATTTTACACAAGTTTTTGAAAGCTACTTTATATCAGAAATTTTACTAAAAACTGGTTACTTTTTTGTTATAGCGGCCCACACTATTAGGATTATGACAAGTTGCAGCCAATTTCGTCAACGTCGTAACCAAGATCGTGAAGCACACACATATAATACCATATAATACCATTTCATGAAATCGTATACGATAATTTAATAGTTTTTAACCTTACTTCAAGTGTGTTATTTATTTATTTTTAAGGCTCAACAATCTAAATTGTCCAATATATAAATTTAAAAAAAAATGTAAACAAAGATTGAATAGACATGACCGCAAAAATCCTCAAATCTGCATAACACTTGGAACCAAACTGTGCAGATTAGACGTCTTCTACTGTACACAGTTTTTCATAAATGTGTTTCGTTCTTAAAATGTGTTATTTTCATCTATCACTGCGGAACAAGCGAGAAAACTCATATTCTTGCACATGAGTTGTATATATCTTTATATCTAAATTTCCGTCATTTTTGACGGGCTACCTTTCTAGTAATTATATAAAATACTGAATTATATAAATTACTGAAAGTCCAAATAATGCATAGATATGAATAATTTTTCAATAGTTCACTTTCAGCGTGGGTCAATAGTGCTTCAAAGATAGCCGCCATCAGCTGAATACCATGCAGCTAAAACGCATTAACTTCAAAATAGCATAACTTCGTTTTCTTTTTGACTTTGAGAGTTTTGAATATTAATGATGTGAATTATCACATTAATTAAAATTTGAGAGTTTTGCTCTTACAGCTTATTATATGCAAGTACCTTTTCCATTTTAAGCATTTTTGTGGAATTTTGCGGCAATATCAGTTATGTTATTACCAATTAAAGTTGCTGTAACTTTATGTCCTACACGTGACAGAATAAACAGTAGTTTTTGAAATTGGTAACTGAACCAAGAATTATATTTTTAAATGGTTGTGGTTTATAAAGAAACTTATGCATAAATAGCCTTATGCATAAACATTTCCCAAATATATTTTTAAGTAATATGAATTTATAAATTAATAAAACAATATTTTATGCTGCCCCATACGTGTGCGACATTTCAAACTAAAATATTTCTAAACAATGAATATGAATGTTTTTTTTGTTTAGTAAATAATTGTATTTATTGTGTGACAAATGTTGTGATGGAAAGCTATTTACAAATCTTAGTTATTCAAATAAACATGTTTTGTGAAAAACATTGGAAAATATGGATTATAAAACTCAAATGCATACCCGAAAATTTCTCAATCTAGAGATGAAAATGAAACAATAATTGAAAATATGACTAAAATAATGAATCATTTAAATGTTAAAAAAACCCATTATATGAAATTAGTAAAGAATAAGAAGAAAGCACATAAGAATTTTGAAAATTGGTTTCGAATGTCGTTTTCCTTCGAGTATCAGAATGAAGTTCAAAGTACTTTGTTGTCGAGGACAAGTGCATTTTTGTTCACCGTGCAACTTTGTTTCATTGATAACTATCTCAGTTATCCCATATGTTTAACTACCACAAATAAAGACAAAAATATACTATTTTTGCTTATAAAGAATTTCTTTATAAAGAAAAGTTTCACTTAGAAGAAAAGCATACACTCAAAAATTGGGAGGAGTGAAAAGTTCACTCTTTGAAAGAATGACAGGCATTTTCACACTTTTTGGAGAGAATTTTATAAAAATACACTCCCTAAAGAGTGGAATTTTCCACTCCACAGAAAGGAGTTAAATATTTCACTCCATTGTCGAGAGTGAAATATGTCACTCCGCTGATGAGAGTGAAAGTCTGGGATTATACACTTTAAAAATTTTTCCGTTGAACTTTGAACCAATATATGCAGTAAAATAATGAAAAGAAACAGGTCACTTCTTAATTTTCAAAAACTCCATTTCATAATGTATCTTTGGGAATTATACTGATTTGGTACTAAAACGCACTCTTTTTCAAGAGTGAATAGTCGCTCCTCTGAAAGACTGACTATTCACTCCTGCTTAGAGTGAGTACTTACTCTAAGCAGTTGCCAAGTAAGCAAGGTCTACGACGCTTTTTTAAAGAATACATGGATATTATTAAAGTAATTATTTATGGAACTTTGTGTTTTCATATAAAACAAAATAAAATGTAATTAATTCATAATGGATACATAATGATAGAACTTTCTCAAAGAGCATTCGAAACGAAACACTTCTGCGGTTTCGAGTGTCTCATTTGAGCCGATACAGCTCAAATAAACGAGTAATGTTGAAAAATTGTGAAGGAAGATACGAGATTTTTGGAATATAGATAGTTTCGGTTGAGAGTCGGACCGGCCGAATTTTTGTAGCATTTTCGAAGAAAATGAATTTTCGCCGAAACTCAAATTTTGAGACGAAAACGAAACCGAATTTTCGGTAGATCTCTAATTTTATGTATCGGATTACTCATCCGCTAATCAGAACAGCAAGTCTACGACGGTTTTTTTAAAGATAAGACAAAGGCGTCCGTCATTTTAGGATTAAAATATACGGATATTATTAAAATGATTATTTATTAAACGTAAAGGTAAGTCTTATTTAATTTTAATATTTTATACTTATAGATTTTGTATGTTATTACTATGAGTTAAATAGTTAATACACGTAATTATTGGCACTAAAAAATAAAAGATGACATTTAAGCGTTGTTTTTTTATGCCTGATATGAGGTTTACAGTTAAAACCGCTTTACTACATTTTTTTAAATGTTCATAGTTTCTCTTATATAATAGAAGATCGAATATATTTTAAAGAGATAAATAACTACTTTTTACATTAAAAATCTTTTTCAAACTATAAGAACAATACATATGCAGTCATTTCTTTTCTTTTTATGTTTCTTTCTTTTTTCTATTCCCTAGATGAATCTTTTCCTATAAAACAACAGAAATCTATTTAGCTCATATTCACAAAATACAATATATACGGAATTAAAAATTTAAATTAAATATGGCATATGAGGCCGTGCCATAAATAAGCGTTGTATTAATATTCGCTGTTCAGCAATAGCGGAAGAAAATTCGAAATCATGATTAAGTTAAGGAATATGTTTAAAAGAAAATATAAGTATATTCCAGAGAATATAAAAATCTAGACTCCGTGTTGATATTTAATAAAAAAATTGACAAATCACTACGCGTAAAAAATCTTACACATTCTTAATATTTAGATCAAGCGTAGAAATTATTTTAAAAAGATGTGAGAAGCATTGTGTTTTTAGTGGGAAAATTAAAAATATTTTAGAAGAATAGGATTCTGCAAAATAGATTTTATATTTAAAACAAAAATTAAAAGGAAATCGCACGTTGTTAATCATATAACATCCACCTATTATACAGTAATTAGTAAAACTTTAAAAGTAACTAAAATACAGTAAACTATAATGTTTGATAAGTTTTAAATTCATTAGCAATGAATACTGAGATCTAAATACTTAAAACTTTAATCACACATGAAAAAAAGAACATAATTAACGTACATCACGGGAATTATTAAAGTACTAAACACAACTTAATGGGTATCTGAATAGAAAGAAATAATATTAACTTATTGAGATTTCGGTTAATTACTTGCCCTTATGGACATTTTAAAACTATCATATATTTATTGGTCATGCAATTAAAGCAAACAAGAGGGATAAGATTGGAATAAAATATTTTAGTTTATTTCTGTCAGTAATCTAATTTAATTCATATGTAGCTCTAATTGAATTTTTCCTTGAAAGTTAAATTAGTGTTACAAGCTATGAATTAAATAAATATTATCAGTAAATTATTTTATTCCAACATTTAATACGCTTGTATCAACTTTCTTTGCATGCTCTAAAATATATAATTCTTTTAAAAGGCCCATAAAAGCAACATAAAAAAGAATTCACTCCATAAAAAATGATACATTCACCCATATGAAACAGTGACTATTCACTCCAACCAGGGTTGAAAAACGCACTCCTTTAGCAAGAGTGAATAATCACTCCTCCGAAAGAGTGAACATTCACCCCAGTTTAGAGTGGATATTCACTTCCCAGGAGTGAGTATTAGATCTTTCAGAGAGTTAACAATTCCACTTTTGCTCTGAGTGAATAGTCACTGTAAAGAGGTTGGGCATATTTTGACTCTCGATAGAGGGAGTATTCACTCCTCCTGAGTAAATAGTCACTCTTTTTTATTTAGAATATACACAGAAGGAAATTATATGGAGTGATGGACCATCCTCTAAGTTTAAACATAAATCCATGGTAAAACTCCTTTCCAGCGAAAAGTATGGAGAAAAAAATTCACATAGAAAAGGTGTAGTTGATGGGTAGGTGGTAACTTAAAAAAACTTGTGTAACAACAGATGATGAGTAAGAGGAAAATGCAACCAGTTCAATCTGCAAACGATTTTTCAGACTTTGCAGACCAGCTTTCAGAGAGCACGAAAATATTCTACATTCGAAAATTGGAGAAATAGTACATAAGGGAAATCCTTGGAAAAATGTAATTAAATTAAAATCAAAGGAATATCAAGCTTCCATATCATTGAACACAATGAAAAGAACATAGTTTGTCACAACAACTGCCTGCAGAAAGGTAAAAAAAATGAATCAAACAGTTCAACAATCTTAATTCTCAAAGAATATCTTAAATTTGGAAAATGAATTATGAGGAGAAGCTTTATCCAGAAAAAATTACTAATAATCTAATGATACATTTTTTGAAAATGCCATAGAACAGTAAAAAAATCTAAGGTTATTTCAAATGGCTCAAACATCGATATGAAATTTCATACAAACAAAAAGATATTTTAAAATCTATTTATGCGACAATTGTTGCTAATAGTAAAGGCTCCTATCAATATTGCAACTATTCATTTGAACTATGCATACAAACTTCTAAAACAAAACAATAAAACTTGTTTTATCATTAATTCTTTGCTTTTATTATTTTGTTGAAATTGTTTTTTTCATAAAATTTCTATTCATGAAAATTTTATTTTAAAAATTACATTTTTTGTATTTTATACCTGTTTCTTCCTAAATGTAGAAACTTTCTTAAATGAATGTTAAATTAAACTTTTCACTAATAAGCTATTGATTTCTTGTTTCTTAAAATTACGATATCGCACATTGTCCCACATGACCAGAATATCCTGCACGTGGCATCTTTTAGAAAATTATTACTTGTACTAAATTTTACTTTTTTAAACAAATAACACAATAAATACTTAGTAAGGAGGGTCAGTAGCAGCTGTACAAACACAGCACACAGCAGATTCAGAGGATTTCTTGTGTGAAGAAAAGCATTCGAAAAGTCGTGTCCATTAACGTGTCCTGCACGTGACAGCTCTAATTCATAAAATTTTTTTCATTTAAAAAGTGAATATATATATATATATATTATATTATATCACATAAGTAGAGTACTTACTCTGGGTCAGAAAACAACTTAAATGGGTTTTATAATTCAAAAAGTCTTCATGAAAATTTAGTCTGTCCCACACCTTGCGATGGAATAACCCGTTATCAAAGAATTGACCTCTTCTTCTTCCTGCCGATGGCCGACAGGTTCTGCTCGCAAAGCTGGTAGACGGGAGGTGCTGTGTTCGAATCCAATCGCGCCCGTCAGACTAATCGTTCGGAGTTTTCTGTGGGTTTTTTCGAACCTTGGATTTCCTTGCGTAAATACGGGTTAGGCTCCCTTAGAAAGACCCCCACGGACGGCACCGGCCCCCCTTTGGGCCAATGTCCCACGTGTAGATAACTGGCCGTCACAAACAACACCAACACAGCTTCTTCGTGCCAGAAGTGAATAATTTGTTATCTCAAAAGTTTCGAATAGATGGCAGCACTAAGTTATCAAGAGCAATTTCTTATTATCTGGGACAAAAAAAGAGAATATCTTGTACTTAATTCGCGGTACATTTAATGTGTTCAAATATCTTTGGTTTTTTAATTTAACAACAGAAATGCTATTAAATGGGATGATAGATAATGCATTTATTCGTAAATATTAATTATTAAATTTAAGCAGTGATGGGATTCAAATAATATAACAACCGGTTCGCTGCCCAAATGAGTTTTGATGCATTAATATGAATGGAAAATTAAGCATCGCAAACAGATTATGAAACAGTTTCCATTATTATAAGAACATTGTTTAAAAAAAAAATTCATCTTTTGGTATAGTGAAAAAAAATTCCTAAAACATATTTCCCTTTTAAAGGGCGTAATTTTTTTTAGTAAATATTAGGCAATCATGAAATTCTGCTCAAAATTTATATCATTAAATGCATCAAAACAGGATATAATAATAAGGATAGTACAAAAATAGCAGAAATTTAAGATTAAGAACCATGTGCATGATCTAAAGTTACAATCAGTTAGATATTAAAAATACTAACTGTAGGAAGATTGTGCAAGAAGTATTACTGAAGTATTTAGTCTCATGATAATACAAACTCAATGAATGCGAAGCATTACATACTTGCTTTGGTGATAGTTAATCTCAATAAATCGACTCTTGTCAGTTTTAAATGCTTGGTTTTTGGATTTTTTTAAATGCATGTTTTATGTTAGGATTTGTGGCCAGAGTCACAAATTTCACGGGTATGTTTGTCAATATCATCTTCTATAATTAGTTTCAAGTGACCCTAAAGTTATTTTTATAGTAATAATAATGCACACACGAAGAAGATATATTTGGAAATTTTGTAACAATAATAAAGTCAGTTTAAAAACCTTTCGTACAATAACTGACATAGATAACAATTACCAATGGAATGCACCAACACACTATATATTTTCGGATTTAAGTTAGCAAAAATAAATCCGAATTAAATTGGATATCCTGTAGGGAAAAAATAACTTTACATTTATGATGTTGTAAAGCTTAAAAAGGTATTCAAAAATGTAGTATAATATTTCATATAGTTAATACTTAAATAAAAGAAAAAAGGATGTAGAAAAAACTAGATTATAGTATGAAAAAGAATTTTAAAATATTGAATAACTCGTGTTATTTGAGATATTTACATTTTAAAAAACTTATGTTTCATGATAAGCGTCCTCATTTTCAAATTTCTTTGCTTTTACTCGAATATGTGCTTCTTAAAATACATTCATTATAAAAATAGGAACGCATTCCTTTAGAGGTGTTTAGGCCAATTAGACTTATCGTCATTATATTTGATACACTAGAAATAGTTAGTGGACTTCTCTTCTCTGACTATATTATATTTATCTTTGAAAATCTCTTTTCCATTAAAAATATACAGACATCAAGGCAATATCAGTTATAAAATATATAGGGCGTCTCTTCTTATAGCTGACCAAGAGCTAATTCCTAAATCGTTAAATTTAGAATACTTCTAACTTCAAAAAATATTTCAAATGATGTTCTACATCACTTTAGAGACCGTTTTTATTTTGGAAAAAAGTTAGAAAATTTAAATTTGTACTAGGTCTTTTGGGTTCTGTAACATATTTAGAAAAACGTTATCCATCCTATAACAAGTGAGAACAATTTTTGCAAGACCAAAACTTCTTGTATTATGATATTTAGAATTTTAGGAATACTTACCTTTTCTTGGTACAAAAAATAGGGCCAGAATATGCTGGAAATTCGCAAAACACAAAGTATCATGGACTCGGCAAGCGTAGACCATATAATGTTATTTTATTTGTTAGAGCATGGAAAAAGCTTTTCTAAATATGACCTATAAGATCAATTTAAACTTAGTTACATATATGAAATAACTACTTTAATTTTAATGACTTCTAAGATATGAAGAACAATATTTTTTAAAAACGGAGTTGGAAGTATACAGCTAAATCTAACGATTTATCTATTAGCTACTGCTCAGCAGTAACCGAGAAGATTCATTATATTTTCAAAAGAAGCAGCCAAAGCAAAGTCACCTTTTATTCGAATATAAGTCGTTATTGCAATCTTGAATAAGCATGGCATATAACCAGGCTTAGCCAAAGATGCCGATTTGGATACCAAAATTTCTATTTTTTAAAGTTAAATTTCCTTTTCGAAGGACTGATGAAGAAAAAAAAATATTTTAGCAAATGAAAAATTATCTTACACTCTAAAATTGGGAGGAGTGAAAAGTTCACTTTTTGAAAGAGTGACAGGCATTTTTACTCTTTTTGCAGTGAGTTTTATAAAAAAAACACTCCTTAAAGAGTGGAGTTTTCCACTCTCTAGAAAGGAGTGAGATGTCTCACTCCTGAAAGAAGAGTGACTTACGTGTGCATTGTTTATTAACCAATCAGAGCAGCAAGGCGACGACACCCTTTAAAGATAAGAAAAATGATCACTTTTTCGTCCGACATTTTAAGATTAACAGATTAGGATTAGGATATCATTAAAATTATTCTTTGGAATACATAAAATGAAGGTAAGTCTTGTTTAATTTTAAGCATTTATCCGTGTAGAAATGTGGAATGTCCAGATTATGAGCTAAATAGTTGTATGTTTGTATAGCAAAAGATTGATCGTGGAGTATTCATAAGTGATTGTGAGATTTCTTCATGTAGCGATCTGAAATGTAATTGTTTTAAGGGGACCGGGAAAGCCGTATCTCCGCCATGTTAAATTCACCAACTTTATATACCTTTTTCTCAGAAATGGTGAAAGATAGGGGTCTAGATTTTTTAGAGTAGTTTGAATAACATGCTTTACGTTTTTAACTGACCATTTTCGTTCTAAAGTGATTGTGAGATTTCTTCATGTAGCGGACTGAAATGTAATTGTTTTAAGGGGACCGGGAAGCTTTTTCAAGAAGGCTCACGTTTTGAGCACTTTATCGCCAGAGCAACAGTTAGCGCGGGGATGAATTCAACGATACGCACCCTTTCTTGTCCGTGACGTCATACGCGTAGCGAACAGCAACCCCATTCCTTTGCTGAGAGTTAACAGATAGTGCTTTTTTTCATTTGTTTTTCCGCAAATATTATCAAGCAGAGAATAAAGTATGGCGAAATAATATTTCACCGTGGTTTACAATTAAAACATTCCTTAAAACAATGAGCTTTTTCAGATTAAAATCCTTTTAATTTCACAGTATATATAATTCAAACATAAGTTATTTTTTTCAGTTCAATAATATTCTTTTATTTCATTAATTCGCTATGTTCGAAGAAATTGAAAATGTATTTTAAAAAAGAAAAACAGACGTAATAATTTTCTTGTAATAAATATAATTCTATTGATCATGTTTTTATGACAGAATTGAACTTAGTTTTATTAACATTACTACTAAATTAATTTAGTTTTTTTTAATTAAGCGGCATAATTATGTGACGTGTTGTTTTAATTAATAAAACATATTTTAAGTGAAATAATTCATTAAAAATTAATTGTTTTTAATTTTTATTTGGGATTAGAAGTTAATAGGAAGTTGAAACTAAAATCAATTCGATTATAATTAGATTGAATGATAAATCAAATTATTTAGCTGTATCCTGCAATTAAATCAATCAGTTAAAATAATTGCAAGTTGATGCATGCAATTCAATCAATTGCAATTACATTTTAATGCTGTCAGATCTTTATCATTATTTGAGTTTTTATGAAAAAAAATTGGTCTGCCCCTAGTGCACAAAATTAAAAATCTTTAAAATTCTTCAATTTTTTATTTTAAAATTTTTTCCATATTTTTTAATGTTATTTTATCCTAGTTGTTTCATTTGTTATTTTAAAATAGTAATTCGTCATATTTGAATACATCATCTAATTGTTCTCTCGAATGAAATCATCCCCACCCCCCCACATACACACTCCATTTTTAGTCATTCTGCACCCATATTGCACTATTCATTAAGTTGAAGTGGCAATAAAATAATGATCAATCGTCTGAGGCAACCCCCATTCCGAATTTTCTCTTCTCCCCCCCACCCCCATCCTCTCCTCCAGCACACTATTTTTTGACTATTTAAAATTCATTGCTGCCATGCAGAAAAGATTAGTTAAAATTGCGTCTGAAATGTTAACTGTCCCTTCGCTTATCCATAACAGTGCATAAAGTTTACTGTTTTGCTCTATCTGTTGATTTTTAAATAAAAAATAAATAATTTACCATAAAAAAAGAAAAGGAAAGAAATAGAATGAAAGATAAAAAATCAGGATTAACCTTTAGTATACACATTCATTTTTTCTTTAATTTTTTACATTTAAATTATAATTTTCTGTGCTATTTATTACTTTGAGGTAACTATAAGTAAAGGAAAAATTATTCAAATTCTCCCCCCCCCCCCACAACGTAAAAAAAGAAAAACTTGTTTTTGTCCCCCCCCCACCACCACAAAACTCAAATATTCCAAGTTTTTAATTTTTTGGTTTGTTTTTTCTATTTGTTAATTTGCTTTATTGATAAATTTAACTATTTAAATCTACCCCTCACTATCGTACACAGTTAAAAAAATTCTCTAGTGATTTTATTTGTTACTTTGAAGTAACAAAAGATAGTCATTCAATATTCCTTCTCCCCCACTTCCCCCTTAAGTCTGTTCTTAACTGCGCTGCTCAACAAGCGCAAAACGTTTTGACAATTTACAAATTCATTTTTTAACGGAAAGGTATAAAATTAGAAAGACTGACCATGGAAGCGATTTGGAATTGAACTGTTTTTTTCCATTTTTTTATCCATAAATTATCTATTGAGTTATAAGCGTTTTTGAGATCACGTGACAAACACGCTTTTCGCCCACTCTTGAGTACTTATTTTCCGTTCGCGCGAAAACTCTGTTCAAAACGTCCACTTTGACACTATTTTCTGAAAGATCTATTGCGTTTGCAAAAAAAAAAAAAAAACAGAAAAAAAAACAGCTCGATGACATAGCTTCTGAACAACAACACCAGCTAGTTTCATGCATTTTCGAACAAAAATAGATTAAAACTTATGTCAGAAAGTTGCCCTTTTGGATTTGACAACACCCTTAAGAAATTCATCTTACATTAAAAAGGCAATTTCTAGACATCCTGGTTGCGGGTGTTATAGGTTTTTTTCTTTTTTTTCTTCCTGGTTTGGCCTATTTTCATTCGACTTTGGGGACTGTCACTGTTTCTGCAGAATGATTTGGTATTAAATTAATTATATAAGTTCATCGCAGAAAATATAGTAATTTTCTGCCACAGGTGTGTTAATCTGTTAAGTCTGTGTGTTAATCTGTATAAATCTGTGTTTATATACATCAAAATGCACTGAAACTGCATTAATGCATCATCCCCATAAATCCATCTTTATATGTAATCAAATATCTAGATTTATGAAGGTAATGAGTTTTTGTTTAGAGAATTAATAATACTCAATTGAATAAAAATGTAGATTTTTGAGGGGATCAAATAATCAAAATTTTAGCAATAATCAAAAGTTCGCAGTATTTCTGTAAACGATACATTCGCTGTTGGTAAGTTCTGAGAGTGAGAGTATCTTCTTAAAATACTCGATCTCATCCTTTGTGCAAATATCAGTTCGTAACACAATTTCTTTAGAAGAAGATTTCTTTTCATGTAGAACACATGATTGAAAATATTCCTTTAATTTAGGTAGGATTGTTATTCTAAAATATGCTACTTCGTCTTCCGCCATCTCGGATCAAAACAAAACACAAGACGACGATTGGCGTTTGGCGATAGAGCTGGCTGAACGTTCTCGCTATCGCCAATTCGCCAAGGCTAGTGCTCAAAACGTGAGCCTTCCCGAAAAAGCGACCGGGAAAGCCGTATCTCCGCCATGTTAAATTCACCAACTTTATGTACATTTTTCTCAGAAATGGTGAAAGATAGAGGTCTAGATTTTTTAGAGTAGTTTGAATAACATGTTTTACGTATTTTAACAGACCATTTTCGTTCTAAGTAAAATTCAAAATTAATTATTAATTATTTATTGAAAGTCATTTTTAAATTAGCACTTTTTGGTAAGATTTCACTGCCTAAAATAAATAATTCTCAACAAATCATTAAATCCCTGTGTATACAATATAACATAGTATAAGTATTAAAAAAAATCTGAGTTCTTATGTTTAATAGATATTGAAACAAGTTGGAAATTGCTCACTAAACGTGGCAAATGAGGTGCTTCGTACTATAACTAGTTTTAGAAATATTTTTTGCACCGCATATTGTACTGAATGTATATTTTAGTGCAATACATAAGTGCATATCCATTTCATTCTGTTCTGAAAGGCTGTAACATCATTAAAATGTACTTGCAATAATTTATATTCCCATTAGCCCTAATGTAACGGAAAACATTTGACTGTCCCTGTAATTAAACTATACATCCGATTTTTATGAAATTTGAAATGACTCGACAAAAGTTTGCAACAATTATATATTTAAAATTTCAGACCATTCGGTTGGGTAGTTTTTGCTCTGTTATATGCGGGTGTTGAATTCAAACCCTTATCTCCGGGAGGGATTTCTGTGGTTCCGGGGGGGGGGGGGAATTGCACTTTTTGACCATTGAAAACACAAAATCTCAAATCTTCCGGAGGGGAAATGCCCCCCCCCGGGCTACCCCCTGAAATCAACACTGACAGACAGACTAAACGACGAATATAGGGGCTACGTATTTATATAATTACGAACGCACCTAAAAAAGGAACATAAACATGAAAAATCCAAGTTTTGAGAAAAAGTCGATTAAAGATTTATTGTCATTAAGCTGTGAAGTACTCTTAGAAAGAATGAATAATTTCAACACTTATTTTTTATACATATAAACATGTGTGACACATCGTTGGAAAGACAAAAGTTTAAACTATTTAATGATATAAAAAAAATAAAAATCGCTTTTTAGGTGTGTTCGTAGTTATATAAATACGTAGCACCTATAGTCGTCGTTCAGTTCGTCTGCCTGTCCGTCTGCCCGCATATAACAGCGCAAAAACTACCCAACCTAATCGTTTGAAATTTAAAATATATAATTGTTGTATAATTCTGTCGCGTCATTTCAAATTTTATGAAAATCGGATGTATAGTTTAATTACAGGGACAGTCAAATTTTTCTGTTACATTACGGCCAATGGGAAAAATTATTGCAAGTGCATTTTAATGTTGTTACAGCCTTCCGAATGGTCTGAAATTTTAAATAGGGCAGATGTGCTAGTAATATCCACCCTTTGATGTTTTTGGTTCATAAAAAAATAAGTAATAAATATTTAACTTTAATTATTTTTTTTTTATAATTTCCCCTTGCATGTTTTATAAAACTGGGTTATTGTTGACACTTTTAATCAAACCAATTAGGAAGTAGAAAATAATGTTTCAAAGTTTTCTGTGAAAATCTTAATGAAGAGGCTAAGAGCTGGCTTCGTTTAACTAATTTATATATTATTTATTTTCTCGCAAAATTTAAATGCTTTTGTTTGAGTAGCAATAGAAAACTTAGACTTTTATATACTAACGGTCATTTACGAAATTTCATTTATTTTTAAGGTTTTAAGAGATGTTATCTATTACTAGAATGGTTAATTAGTCATTTTCCACCAAAACTTTTTAAATAGCTGCTTTTAAGTTAGTTTATGTGATTAATAAAATTTCAATATTTTATTCTTTTTTATGTATATATACTTTGCTATTTTAAAATCTGGCAATCAAACCAGGTAGGTAGTAGAAAATATTGTTTAAGAGCACAGCCAAAGACGGGCTCATAGGGCTTAATACCTCTCCTTTTAAATAAAAGCAATTAAGTTACAGAAGCTATTAAAAATCTATTTTCTGTGTTAAATGTTTGGTTATTCTTATCTGAAATAAAAGAAGGGAAAAAAAGTAATATTCCTTAATTTATAGGCAATATTCATGAAACTGGTAAATCTGCAGATCAGTGGCCTCAAACATCAGTTCTACAGTTTTATTTTGAAATTATTTTACTTAGCATTTAAAATATTCAACTCACAATATCATTTCTTTCATATTTGCAATATTAATTATTATAAATGATATATCAAGTAATCTCTGGAAGATTAATTGTTAAAAATAGCGAGACAAAACTAAACATCACTAACATTCCAGAACTTTTTTTTATTATTATTACCTTTTAAATCCCCCACTGTTTCAATAATTTAATAGCTGTAATTCCCTGATATTTAGTATTTTAAACTATCCCTCTAAAATAATTAAAACATTGATCGTCTGATAATTACAATAATTGATGCAAACAGTAAATGATCATCAAAAATATTTTATTAATTACTGGTATCCTTATTGTAAAATTTATTTGAAAATAACCATTTTGTTTCATTAGTATGTTTTCATTAAATTCTGGTTCTAAATACAGTCATAAAAACAATTATATTTATTACTTTTTATGGGGTGTCCATTACTGGGCTTTTGTGTGTTTTGGTATATTTCTGTTATTTAAAATTAAATTTGGATTCACATTGGGAAATGAGACTATAAGAATGGTTAAATATTGTTGATAGATTAATATAATATTGAAAAAACTGGAATGTAATAATTATAACTATTAATAAAAAAATAATTTTAAAAGAAATTCCTTAAGAGTGTCCATTACTGGCACATCTACCCTATTTAATTGTTGCAAAATTTTGTCGAGTCGTTTCAAATTTTATGAAAATCGGATGTACAATTTAATTACAGGGAGTCAAAAGCTTTAAGTTAACTTTAAGGTCAATAGGAAAAAATTATTTCAAAGTGCATTTTAATGATGTTAGTCTTTTGAACAGAATGAAATTGATATGCACTTATAAAGTTCACCAAAATATACATTCAGCACAATATTCGGTGCAAAAAATATTTATAAAATTAGTTATAGTACGAACGCACCTCATTTGCCACGTTTGACGAGCAATTTCCAACTTGTTTCTATTTCCGAGGTCAATCTTTTCCTATAAAACATATAAAATCTATTTTGCTCATATTCACAAAATACAATATCCACGCGAATAAAAAAATTAAATTAGACATTGCTTATCAAGTCATTTCATTAATAAGTATTGTATTAATTTCATTTTTCAGCAATGACGGACGAAAATTAGAAATCATGATTAAGTTAAGGAATATGTTTAAAAGAAAAATATATACATATTCCAGAGAACTTAAAAGTTTAACTTTAGACTCCATGTTCATATTAAATAAAACAAAAGCAAATGACAGCGGATAAAAAATATATATACATTCTTAATATTTAAATCATGCTTAGAACTTATTTAAAAAAGATGTGAGTTTATAAGTATTGTTTTTTAAATGGAAAAATTAAAAATATTTTAGAACAATAGGACTTTGCAAAAATAGCAATAATTTAAAGAAAAAGTACGGTTTTATATTTAAAACAAAAATTAAAATAAAATCAAACATTGTTAAACATATAACATCCGCTGATTAAAAAGTCATTAATAAAACTTTAAAAGTAATATCTTTATAGGGCATGCAATAAAAGCAAACAAAAAGGGTAAGATTGGAATAAAATATTTTAGTTTATTACTATTAGTAATCTAATTTAAATTCGTATGTAACTTTAACTGAATTTTTCCCTAAAAGTTCAATTAGTGTTACAAACTATGAATTAAATAAATATTGCTAATAAAGTATTTTATTCCAATCTTTACTACGCTTGTATCTATTTTCATTGCATGTTGTAAAAGATGTGATTCTTTTAAAATGACCATAGAAGCGAAAAAAAAAAAAACCGACTACATAAAAAATGAACATTCACTTTTATGATAGAGTGACTATTCACTCCTACCAGGGGTGAAAAACCGCACTCCTTTAGCAAGAGTGAATAGTCACTCCTCCGAAAAAGTGATTATCCACCCCTGTTTAGTGTGAATATTCACTTTCCAGGAGTGACTATTCACTCTTTCAGAGAATCAAAAATTTCACTTTTGCTCAGAGTGAATAGTCACTCTAAAGAGGTTGGGCATATTTTGACTCTGCGATAGAGTGTATTAAATAAACGGACCAGAGCATGTCAAAATGTTAAATATAGAAAACGCTGTTGTGCAGATAAACATTTAAAGAAAGCAAACTAGTGTAAGTGAGATTTTCGCATCTGAAGTATCACTTTAACAACCGGTTCGCCGAACTCAACACAAGTTAACAACCGGTTCTACTGAACCGGTGCGAACCGGCTGAATCCCACCCCTGAATTTAAGTCTAAAACATCCAATAGCTCATAATGAAGGGAACGAATATAGTTTCATCATGTAAATGCTATACTTATAGCTCGGATGAAGGAAACTAGCGCTGCAGTTCGCAGCCAAGTCCAACTAATAAGAGTGAATTATGTCAGCCAGGTATCGGTCCGGATTGCCTAACAGGTAAGGCATTGGCACAGCACGCCAAACATCCAGATTCGATCCCTGGTCTGGACATTTTTTGCTCTGTTGGAAAAAACTTCAACTGTGCTACTCCAGCCTTGAATATGATCCAATAGCTTTTTCCTGAAATATTGCAGAAGAGACATGTGACTGTAAGTGCTAATCATTGCCGTTATAGAGCAATGATTGGCGAGTGAAGAAAATTGTAAAAACATTACAAACATTACAATATTATTCTATAGATTTTAAACAGATTTAATATATAAAGTATTATAGTAAAAAATGAAGAATTACCCTTCTTCATCCAATTATTTTAAATTTCGTAATTAAATTCTAATACAGATAGTGACGTATTCCCATCGTTCTCAGTTATTTAATACATATGCCAAAATATTTTTCATTGCATAGAAATGAATCTTCTTATTGATCCAGATTATATACTTTTTTTTTTCTTGCTATCTATCTAGAGGAAAAAGAAGATTCCTTTTAAATATTTATATTATTACCAGTGTGCCCCCCCCTTTTTTTTGGTTTGTAATTTTATTTATGATAAACATGCATTATCTGTTTCATAGTAAAAAAAAAAAAAAAAAAAAAAAAAAAAAAATGTATATATATATATATATATATATATATAACGCACCTGGTTATTTTTAACGAAGCTTTGAAAAAAATTTTCGCCATACTTGCAAGTTTATTTGTGGTTCTCAAGTTGTTGTTTTAAATCCCTCATGGAAGCAGACTTTTTTAAATTTAAGTTTTGGGAATATCTTTGCGACTCATTATATAGTGCTGCGATCTACGAACTAAATATGCAAACTTTCAATATATAACAAAGTAAAAAATTTGTTTTGACATCATTAAAACTAGCAAAAGCCATGCTTTGTTTGGATTCGCGAAGCATTATTTAATGAGATAAATATTTGAAAGTAACAATATTTTTTTATGTTATTTTTGCATCTTTATTAAGCAAAAACGTTATTTTATGTTTTGGAGCATTTAAATTTTAGAAATGTAAATTCAGCCAAATAATTAAGACTTTTTTCGGAATTTTTTATTTATAATATAACGAATTTAACAATTAATTTTATTTGTTTACAATTCTTTCGATGCAACTTTACAAAAAAAAAAAAAAAAAAAAAAAGGTCATAATATAATTCAAGACTCCTTTATCATAAATCGGACTTGACAATCCGGAGAAAGCCTATGGGTGAAAATGTCCCCAATAATTGCCAACTAATTAACCGACTTTGTCCCGAAAGTTACGCCACCTGGCGCATACTACTGACAAAACTCCGCAAACAAATGTATAGTGAAAAATTAAAAATATTGTGTTATTGACATTAATTGAAAAAAAAAACGCAATTTAACAAATTACAAAGACCATTTGGAAAATGATCTTTTCAAAGACTAAAATTTAAGACATAAAAAATCGCACAGAGTTGATCATACATTACGTACGCCATGGATTACATTTTTCGGTACTGTAAATTTTTAAACTTCTACGGAGCTGGTCATTCATTACGTACGCCATGGATTAAACATTAATATTCCTGGACCAATTTTAAATGAAATTTCATTCTTAAACTTCTAAACACCCCACAATATTACTTTTTACACCATCGTATAGAGAAAAAAATGTACTTTTAAATGCAATTTGTTTGAAAACTTATCTCAATTTGTGTCTGAGTTATTAATTTTTTTGTAGTTTTTATTACTTTTTTGTCATAGTGGCAACAGAAGTATCCATCTCTGTTTAAAGTAAAGGGAAAATACAGATTACTGTATAGACCAATCAGAAAACGAATAAATTACGGATTCAACAAATAAAACGCTTCAGATATCTTAAAAAGCAGTAAACCAACGTTTAATTGTTATTTTAATGCTTCAGATATGTTTTTGATTTCCTACCCTGACAGAGGACAATAACCATTTTTCCAAATTGTTAAAAAATATTTTTCGGATTCCACTAAAATAAATACGTAAAAAATAACTTATTTCACACAATTATTTTCTGGTTTTCAAAAATGTGAAAACTTTTGAAAATGAAGATTTAAATGTAAGATTTACTGGTACTTTTTCAGTAAAGAGGTCTTTGCGGTTTTTTTTTTAAATCTTGCCATAATTCGGGCTTCAGTAACTGAGATTGGTTGCCAAATGATACAAACAATTATGAAAACAAAAATTTATGAACTGTTAGCTTGTCGTATAAGAATTTAAATGTATAAATTTAATTTATAGATATTATAAATTTTTTATATACAATTTGCTTATGTTTGTACATAAAAATAGATAAACTGCTCTTTTATATTAAACAAATTGCATAAATATAGAAAAATATTACTTCTTTATATGAAACAGTGAGTAGGTTTCCAGAAATTACGTTGCCAAATTTCCTTCTCTCACCAAGGATTGAAAAGTACCGATTTTTTACTATATAATGTAGTATTAGCAAATTTTAGGTAATCTGTTCTACAGCCAAAGTTAGCTGCAAAAAGCGCGATGCTGGAACAATGTGGTATCATTTATATGGTTTAAATAATATGGTTTGGCGCAAAATTAGTTTTGCGCCAAACTACATTTACTGTAATAAGCCAATTGGCTGTAAGGATTAATGAAGAAACCAAAACAAAGATTTACAAACATCAAAATCGTAGATAATCGTTAAATAAACTTAATCATGACAATACTTTATCTTTTGGGGGAAAAGCTGAGTGACATGTATAAATTAAAGTGATTATTGAACTTTTTATGTTTTCAATTTTTTTAAAGTGTTTATGGCTTTGTTTGTCTATCTATCCGTGTTCTAACTTTCCTAAAATACTTTGATTACCGCAAAATTTAATTTATATATGTTATTAAGTTTTACTGTAATTATTATTATTAAGGCTAGTAATTGCTGGATTCGAAGTTACATAAATTTTAATACATTATGAAGTGCATTGAACTTCTATATATCATATACAGACGTACATAACGTCTCATATACACAGTAACCCACATAACACACGTGAGTTACAACAAGGATATTAATTATGCCCCAAACAATGCGCGCTAAGATATGCCAATTTGCTGTGTACCGGATTATGAAACTTTTCATCGATTAGTACATACAAACTTCATATGAAAAAAACAGTGAAGCTTGCGCCTAAAGTATGTTAAGCTGAAATGATCCCCTATTGCTTCTAAAATAAAACAAATCATAAACAAATAAATAAATAAATGAAAGTGTGCATTTAAAAAATTGAAGGAACGGTATTAAATTAATACTGTAACATGAAATTAACTGTGAAAAGAAGCAAAACACCAGCAATAAAGTAAATCATATAATTGAATATATAAAAGAGAAAATATATTAAAATATTTAACTTTTTAGGGATCTAGATGCTATCCATTTATTTCAAAAGCTAATGCAATATCACTGACGAATTTGTGGAAAACTATTTTCCTTTCCTGATTATAATTATTTACATAACGGAATTCAGCGATAAACTTTTATTGTTTAAAAGTAAAATAAGTCCACGTTATTAAAATAAAATGTCCAGAACGTATGAAATTTTTTAAATTAACAACTATCATTTCTGAACTACAAATATTCAGCATATCGTAAATAAAATGGGAAAACAGATGTGAAAAACAAATTAAAAAATATTTCTAATTCTCATGTTAGATGGCGCTAGTAAGAGGTCTACGAATGGCTTGTGACCCCGTGTACAATGGACAAAGGAAACTCAGCCATTGTCAAATCTGATATACGATAAGGGAGTCTTGATATAATTCTTCTAAAATGAGTAAGTATCGTCTGCGTAAATGATTTCAAATAATAAGAATAAATTGTGTATTGGAATTCTTAACACTGAAAAATACTTTTACAATTGAATGTAAATAATTGAATTTTCACAAATTTTCATTAAAAATATGTTATAATTTTCATAAAAAAGTTATTTTAAAAATTTCATAAAAGAAATCGTGAAACTATTTAATTAATCATGATTCTATCTATGATTGATTCTCCATGATATATTTTTTCTTCTGAAAATATACGTGTTTCATTTTTTATTTGCAAAAATGAATCCGTAATGGAAAAACATGTAAAATAAATTAAATAAAATAATAAATTTTTGAAGGTTATTCTGTAAAAAATAATAACATTGTGCAAATCTACATATCATAATTTATTTTTATGTTTAATTTCAAGTCAAAATACTGAATAGTTTTTTTGTAAAGTGTACGACAAAATGTAATTTGTGTAGACTAGTAGAGGATTCGCTTCGCTCATCCTAATAATATACTCGTTATAATTTCTGTTTTTGAAAATTGAAAACCTTATCTAATTTAACAGTGTCGGATATTTACTTTTATTTATTTATTTATTACTTTTATTTACATTTATTTGTTAGCCCCGAATATGCTACTTCTTTCGGTCAATAATTAAAGTGTCGTCCCTAAAAAACAACGTTCCGTTACATAAGTCAGACGTAAAACAAAGCAGATGCATCATTGTATGGTTAAATACTGATAATCTATACTTCAATTTCTTTAATTTCTATACATCGCACATTTTAAATTTTTACACCGTCATATAGGGGAAAAAAGTACTTTTAAATGCAATTTATTTGAAAACTGCATCTCAATTTATTTTGAGATATTATTATTTGTGTATTATTTAAAGCCATTTCTTTAATGGTGGAACTGACGTACTCCATTTCTGTAGAAAGTAAAGGAAAAATAGTACATTACTATATCTTTTT
This sequence comes from Maratus speciosus, assembly GCA_963932465.1. Classification (NCBI taxonomy): domain Eukaryota; kingdom Metazoa; phylum Arthropoda; class Arachnida; order Araneae; family Salticidae; genus Maratus; species Maratus speciosus. The sequence continues at coordinate 444,851,882 of OZ010789.1, forward strand.
GTTGTCATTTTCTCATAAAAATTGAAAAAAAAAAAATTAAAATATCTGCTATGATAAGAATACCGTGTGCTATAAAAATGTATTTAAAACAATATTTGGGAGATTTATTTTCTTCGCATTCACTTAATTCCTATCAAAAAGTGGAAACAATGCAATTTCATTAATCCGTGTGTCATAACATTTCCTGAATTTTGAAAAAATATAAATGAAAATTTCTGATAAAACATGGAACAATTATAAATAATACTAGGGGGCTCTGCCCCCTGCAAGCTGCGCTCGCCAACCCCCATTCAGACACCGCAGAAACTAAAAATCGAAAAACATACTAATCTGATGGGTTTTAAAAACATTAGAGAAGATTAAATTATACTGAAAAAAGCTTAGCAGATCACCTTGTAAACGGGTTTCCATTCAATTCCCTTTGATTGCAAAAATTTAAGGGCGAATCAGTTGCTGTTAAGACATCCAATGGTTGTTTTCGTTTTTGATTAAAGAGGATCAGTTAAACATTTGAAGAGAAGCTAAAATAAAATGAATTAAGTATTCAAAGTCTTTGTCAACCGATATTTTAAAACACTCTCTATAACAATAGCCTAAATCATGTGACTATCATCAACAGTTCCGGGCGAAACACTTTGCTTTTTATACTCTAGGTGCCATTTTGATACTTTAATGTTATCCAGGCACAGGTGATAAGTCGCCAAATATTATTCTATCCCCATCATTTCATCTATATTATAATAGTTCAAGTCATCAAATGCCATAAACAAATACGATCTAATCACTTCGCCTTTCATATGAAGGTTTGGCACTAATGTCATATTGGCGCGATTTTTTTCCAACGCCAATTTGGGGAACGCATCAACAGCATAAACAACAACATCCGGCTTACCATATCAAGCAAAATAACGATACTTTGACGCCAGTTAAGTACCCGTTGCGTATATGACATTGGCGTCAGAAAAAAATCGCGCCAATATGGGGCCGTATATGACATCTGTGCCGAAAGCAAAAAAAAAAAAAGCCGGGTGCAAATCTCGCCTTTTTTTATCAACTCGCCAGTTAGCATTTTTTTTATTGCTCGAGTGGTAAATTAAAACATTGATTTGAAGTTGAAATTAAATGTCATGATTTGTTACATAATTTAATATTTCGCCAGATGTCATATACGCATCGCATGTTTGGCATGATTTTTTTTTTTTTTTTTTTTTTTTTTTTTTTTTTTTTTTTTACGAAAATTTGGCGTAAACGTCGTTTTCGAATACCAGTTACATATGTATTTTCTGTACTACTTAGTTATCCCGTCGACCAAAAATCTATCGCAAACTATAAGATTAAATGGCAATAACGGTTGATCGTAAATGTCACATTCACTTGACTTTTAGCAAGTTACACGTGTTTACGTCATCAAGTGATTTTTATTTTGACGTTTTATTTTTATAGTTATTAATACTATACTAATTTATTTGATCTTTCGTTATTTAAAATAAAAATTTTGCCAATCTGTACAATTTGGCGAGTGGTTTGGAGATTTATATAATTTGCGAAATTGGTTGACGGAATAACTACTACATTTTACCGTATTTTTAAATTATTTTCTATTATTTTCAAAAGGAAATAGCAAAAAAATAATTAATAACTATAGAACAAAATAATTTATATAAATTTAAAAAAGAAATAAAAGTAAATAACCATTTATTATTAAATAAACAACAATAGCCGGGTTACCATGTCAATCACAATAATGCCATTTTGGCGTCAATAAGGTAAACGGTGCGTAGATAACATCTGTGCCTAATTTTTTTTCTTTTCGTTTTGTTTTTTTTTTTTAAAGAAAGGGGTGAAAGCCATCAATTTTAAATGAAAGTTGTGTATTTTAAATAAAAAGAATGAAAGGATTATATTTTAAATGAAATGAATGAAATATGAAGAAATGCGATGGAAAAAATGTTTGGCGAATTATCATCTGCGTCTCGCTAAAATATCATCAGAATTGATTTATCTATCAGAATCCTTCGATTTGGCGAAAGATTGTTTAAGTAAATTGAATTATGAATAAAAGTAGCATGATACATTACTTAGCATACATTTAAGGTAACCTTCTCTGAATTATGAAAAAAAATATCGGTTATAATTAAAATTTGAGTTGCCATCATTAGAAAAAATGTATTTAAAATTAGAAAAAATTAATATTTCGAAAACTAATTCCAATTTAAAAACTGTAATACCAGTTTTGAGATCTGTGGATAAACACGGATTTTTGGTGTTAATTTCATCGCAAAGTATTATTTTAGGAGAAATCGCCGTGAAACAAAATCAGTTGTTTAATCAGTCGATTCAAAGAATCGATACATTTCAGCCGTTTCATATATTCGTTTCATAAATTCGTTTCATAAATTCGTTTCATTAGGATTTTATATATATATAGGGAAGATTTAATTTTCAGTATCCCTGTTAATGTTACAAATAAATGAAGGCATATAAATAATTATATAGCTGATTTTTTTTTTTTTTTTTTTTGAGTTTACGACATTGCTTTTTGCGGGGTTTATGTATTATTTCGCGATAGTGACGTCCTATGCATACTTTTAATAGATGTTGTTTAAGACCACATTGAAATGTGGAATTGTTCAGCGGATGCAAATAACGTCATTTTATGTAAAATAAAGGCAATTTATCACTTTAAGTCTTAAAATTGAAATATGTTTTGTACTATCTATCTATATATCTGTACCTTGGAACAAAAAGGGCCAATGTCAATTTTTCTCAAATAGCAGAATACCCAATTTAAGTCTGAGGAATTTTAAGAATCTTGCTACGATTTCTGTACTATTATTTTTCAAAGTTGTACCTTTCAATTCAGTAATGTTTTTCTCACTACAATCTAATGTTACATTGATTTAGTTTTTTTTTTTTACACTAGGGGGCTCTGCCCCCTACGAGCTACGCTCGTCAACCCCCATTCAGACACCGCAGACTTTAAAAGTACGCTAATTTGATCGGCTTTAAAAAGATTTCGGAAGATTGAATTATAATTTAAAAAACAATGGCGATCTCCCTATAAACGGATTTCTATTCATTTTTCTTTGACTGGGGAATTTTAAGGCCAAATCCGCTGCGGTACTACTTCATTAACCCGTCGACCAATTTCGCCAAAATATATAAATCGCCAAAGCACTCGCCAAATTATACAAATTGACATCATTTTTATTTTAAGTAACGAAAGAACAAATAAATTAGTGCAACATTAATAAAAATACAAATAAAACGTCGAAATAAAAATAACTTGATGACGTAGACAAGTGTAACTTGCTATAAGTCAAGTTAGTGTGACATTTACGATCAACCATTATTGGCATTTAATCTTACAAGGTGGAACCCGTCGAATTTCGACGAAAGAAAATGTTTACAAACGAACTGTAGCATCAAATTTATAATACATCGACAACAATAATTACAATAAAATATCCATCTTACACTTCTTAGTTTAACTCTCTAAAGACATATTTTAACCTACGATTAGCAAAATACTTTTTTTCATAAACTTCAACTATTAAAATTATTGAAAAATTAAACTTTATTCATATACGTATCATATAATCAAGATAAGTAATTTTGATTAAGTTATCAATTGCTGCTTGGTATTACGGAATGAAAAATCAGCAAAAATGATTGGCACAGATGTCATATTCGCCCCATATTGGCGCAATTTTTTTCTGACGCCAATGTGATATACGCAATGTGTACTTAAGCGGCGCCAAAGTGTCGTTATTTTGCTTGATATGGTAACCCGGATGTTGTTGTTTATGCTGTTGATGTTTTCGTCAAATCGGCATCGGAAAAAAATCGCGCCAATATGGGGCGAATATGACATCTGTGACAAATGATTTCACCTTGACATAATCATAGAATTTTTCCCCTTTAAATCTAAACCGAATCAACTCAGTTTCCACCTTTCACATCCATATTAACCATTTAAAAGCATTTTAACGCGCAATAGGTTATTAATAAATATATTTGCAAGCTTGAAGTCACGTTTGTCAACTATTACAACTTTCCATGTTAGAATTCCCACTCGTGATTTGAGGTCTTAGTATAATCTCTGTGCCTGCGTGTAAAAATTCCAGAAATTTATAACTTTTAGACATATTCAAAGGGAAATATCTCATTTTAGCAAATAAAATTATCGTTTTCTTTTAAATATGACGTCATTTTCAATCGCTGAAATATTTAACCTATTGTTTAAAACTCAATGTCAGCGAAATGAAAAAATAGTGAAATATAACAGCATCATCAGGGAAATTGTGTCTTTTTTAAAGTGTAACGTCATTTTCTGTACAAATTAAAAAAAAGATATTTTTAATTGTAATGAGAAAATGGCATCAGTAAGAATATAATCAATAAAGATAACTAAACCACTTTTAAACGAAATGAAGTATTTCAGTTGCCACGATTAGAAAATTGGTATTAAAAACTATAAAAAAATTAATATCTCAAAAATAAATACAGATACAGCTACAAAAGATACAGCTTTCAAACAAATTGCGTTTAAAAGTGCATTTTTTTCTGCATACGAAGGTGTAAACCTTTAAAATGTGGGATGTTTAGAAGTTTAAATATTTGCAGTAGCGAAAATTGCAAAACCAAAATTTCATTTCAAATTTCAAAGTGTTGCCATTCGCAGAATGACGTATGCGTTACGCACAGATATGTTTGTCCATTATAATATAGATAGATAGTTTGGCGAATGATAGATTTTTGGTCGACGGGATAACGAAGTAGTACCAATAATACATATGTCAATCGCTGTTTTCGTCTTTGATTAAGTAAAATAAGATAAACATTTCAAAATAAGCTAATATAAAAGGAATTAAGTAAACAGAATCTTTGTCTCCCGGTATTTTTTAAGAAACCGAAAAGAAAGTTTTTTAAAATAAGACATTTTAAATTAATCGTTTCTAATCTGACGTAATTTTGACCAAACTATTCTTTCTATTTTTAATATTCACGTGAAAATACTTGTGTTAGAAATGAAATATTATTTGCGCTTTCCTAACAAAGATAGTTGAAAAGTATCCTCTCAAAATATCAAATAAATGTCTAGCGCAATTTCTAAATTTAAACCGTTTTGCAATATTATTTTGTGTTCAATTTATGTAATAACTGTAATGTGACGTAAATATGACGTAATTTCTCCTATTTAAGACTTCAAACGCATGTTAATAAATTTATTATTTTACAAATTCCTTTCTCTCTTAAAATTCACGTGTAATTATAGTTTTTATGACGTAATTTTTAATATAAGTTCCTGCTTTTTGTACATAATTATTTAATTCTAAATCCAAATGTTTTTTTTTCTGTTTATAATAGTCACGTGTAAATAAATTTTTAATTTATTACACGTATAAATACTTTTTTTTTTTTTTTGAAGCAAACATTATTGTTTCCGCTGTTTATACAGTTGGCAACAGTTTAAATTAATATCATTTTCTAAAATCTGTAAAAAATATCTCTAGAAATGCTGAAAATTTGAATTTAAAATAGAAATAAAACCTCAAAAGATTAGTCAAATTAAAAAAAGAAATACAATCTGCACACCGGGAACTTCAAACGTATAAAATGATCTAAAAATGATTAAATTCCCATGAACAGTTTTTGCTCCTATAAAACTTTTTTAGTGGAACGATTTTGTCCAACTTTAGCATTAAATATCTCTTAAAATAATTCTTCGATTTGAAAACTGTCTGCATCAGGGTGTTTATCAAACATTTCTGTATAATACTACCGATGTTCATATTTTTGTATGCATTATTTTTCTTAATATTAACGAAGAAAGACCTCCGGTCACAAAAAATTCAAAACCGGCGGCGGTGACAGCGGTAGTTACTTTTTTTTAGAATAGAGAGTTTTTAAAATGGTCATTTTTACATTAACAGTAAGTAACATTGGCCTCAACAAAATATTTTGTTTTCAATGATCTATAGGACTTTGGCCCTTTTAACAATCACTCTATATTGCATCCTGAATTCATTCGTGCATTTAACTCAAATTTCTCAATTTTGGACATTGTCCCTTTCTGTTCCAAGGTACATATAAATATTTATTTTTTTCATCGGGATCGACTCTAAATTCTGAAAAAGCAGAATTCCTGTTTTCTATTTTTTTATCATATTATTTTTCTCCAATAATAAATGCGCAATATATACATATTTTATCAATAATATATGCTTTTTTTTTTTTTTTTTTTTTTACTCAGAACAATTTTATATTCTAATTCCAAACGTGGAATATTTTAGTCTTTAATTAAAATTTTAATTGATTTGTAACAATCACGAAACTGATCTAATTTTTCTAGAGGAAGCGTGTGAGCCTTACAATATATAGGTGATTAAAAAAAAAAAAGATTAGACAAGATTTAAGAAGTGATTGTTAATTCCAAATCAAAACAAACATAATAAATAATAAATAAAAAACAGGGTCGAAATCCCCCTTTTTGATTAAAAAATGAAGAATGTTCCATTCCATTCCGCACATAACTACCAATCATAAATTTAAGCAAAATAAAGGTGTTTGAAAGCAATTTTTAACAGTCTTGCTTTGTGTGAAATGCAAAAATATTATCAAAAGTGATGGAAGCGTACAGAATTTTGACAATTGAAACTAGACTGCTGTAACTTACATTTAGAAATAAGGATCGCCTATTTGGATAAAGAACAGTAATAACTTGTCCTATTTATCCCGATATCGGTATAATTCACATAAGAAAAATCAGCCATCTATGGTGAATGTCGTTAAAATATCTTTTTCATTGTTAAAGATATTGAGAAACGTTGGGCATGGTAACTAAGCAATCTTTATGTCATTTATTTGTAAACAAAAATGAGAAATATTGAAAGATATCTGTTATCAATGTTAATTTATAATGTTTTATAATTTATTAACTTTTTTTCAAAGACTGCAAGTAGTGTGAGAATGAGAGTTTGGCGGCGTTGTGTAGGATGTGGAAGTTTGTAGAGTGCGTGCGGACAGCGTGTGCGTTGATAAGACTCGGTGGAAACGCGCTGATAAGACTGGGCGGAGTCGAAAATGCCCAAAAGATAAGATTCCGTGGTTGGAGGTATGAAAGAGCTGTCTTGTTGTACCATTGTATTTATTTCGTGAAGTGAATGAGTTAGTAAGACTTTGAAATTATTTGACGGAAATATTTTAGTTTAATGAATAGATTGGGAGGTATCGTATTATAGTAGGATGCTATTTTATTTTGTAAATGTATTTAGCGGAGACAGAAAATTTTCGAGGAAATATTTTTATTTTCGAACTTAATTTATTTTTCTGGAAAATGCTTTATATTTTGAGAACTTTTATTTTTTTTTTTTTTTCGCGTAATATATGGATTTTGCGAGTTTTTTTTTTTTTTTTTTTTTTTTTTTTTTTTTTTTTTTCGTGATAGAAAAAATTTTGAGAATTTTTATTGTGCGATCTTTATGTTAGAGGAGATAGAAAATTTTTTGAGGAAAATTGTTATTTTATTTATTTAGCGGAACTTTGAAAATTCGCGGTTAAGATTTTTTTTTTTTTTTTTTTTTTTTTTTTTTTTTTGAGGAAATTAATTTTTATTTTAGAGGAGATAGAAAATTTTATTTTTCGAACTTGATAGAAAATTTTATTTTGAGAACTTTATTTTTAATTTAGCGGAAATATTTTTATTTTCGAACTTAATTTTTAATTTAGCGGAAATATTTTTATTTTCCAACTTAATGTATTTTTAAGGAAAATATTTTATATTCTGAGAGCTTTTATTTATTATTATTCTTTTCGTATAAAATGACTGAGTGTTAGAAAATTGGGAGGAAGTGTTTCAGAGTAGGCTAATGGTTTATTTTGAAAATGTATTTAGCGGATGATAGATGCTGCCATATTTAGTTTGAATTTTATTTTTTTATTTTTTTAATTGTCAGGAAGTGTCTTACAGAAGGATGTTATTTTATTTTATTTATTTAGCGGTGATAAGCAATTTTCGAAGAGAAGATTTTCTGTTTTGTGTTGTTCGAGAAGAGGCATTTTTGCGTGATATATTATCATTTTAGTATAAATTTTTGGAGGAAATGTACTATAACATGACGATATTTACTTTAGAAATGTATTGAGCGGAAAAGATACTAATGAACGGATGTTAGAAAATTTTGTGGAAAGATCTTAATTTTGAGAACTTAAATATTTTTTCAATTTTAATTTTCATATGTACGTTGTTAGAAAGTAGTAGATATATAAATATTATCATTCAAGTGTAAATTTTTAGAGGAAGTGTACTTTAACACGGTGATAGTTTAAATGATATTTCTTTTGTTTGCACGCACAAAGGAAAAATTTTAGTTGATTTTGGTAAACGTCGTGGGAAAGATTTTTTTTTTTTTTTTTTTTTTTTAAGTTGATTTTGGTAAACGTTGTGGGAAAGTTTTTTTTTTTTTTTTTTTTTTTTTTTTTTTAATTTAATTCAACAGTAGATAAAAAAAACTGGCGAGAAATGTTTAAAATGTTGGTATTTATTTCCTTTTAAAATGAGCGGGAGAGAGAAAATTTAGTGGAAGCGTCTTATAACATAATGATATTTTAAATTTATGTTGCACGAGTGAGTTTTACTTTGATAAGTTGGAAAATTACGAGGAAAAATATTTTTTTTTCTTTTTAAAATCAGCGTGAGATTAATAAATTTTATTAATGAGTGAGAGACGTTTAAATAATTTTAACAAATATGGAATTTAACAGGTGTTAGAATATTTTCGAGAGAATGACCTACTTTCCTAGAGAACATATTTTACATAGAGTGTTGCCAGCGAATAAAGATTAACATAGTGCTCCCACTGAATGAAATGAAATGTAAATAACTAAATAAAATTATAAGATGTTGCCACTAAATTAAGTGAAATGGAAACATCGAAATAAAATTAAAAGATGTTGTCAGCAAATAAAGAAAAATGTATGCTAAGAAATAAAAGGTAATGCCACCGAATTAAGAAAAATAAACTGTTACCATTGAAAAAGAAAATCGGATATCTTTTATAATAATAAAGAAAGAACTTTGTGTGTGAGTGTCGACGGTGTTCTGAAGGGACCGCTGCACGTAGAGCTACAAAATTTGGGGAAAGGGTACATCTATATATGAAGTTTTGCACCTCGAAGCCCGATTTTTGATTTTTTGATTATATTTTTTTAATTAAATTTTTTATGCGATTTTTAGCGCCTTTTTTAAGTTTCGAGGCGATTTTTCCACATTAGTGAAAAGAATACGGTTTCTTTCTTTTAACCCAATATAGTAAATTTTGTTCTCTTTTCAAAAAAGTTTATTCGGAATTCGTACATCGATTTTTGAATTTTTAGCGCATTTTTTGTGCGATTACTGAACAGCAGTTAATGCGTCTTGATACGTATAAGGGGTGTTACCGTAGGGGGGACATAGTTCTGTCGCCAAATACCGCCAAGTTTGTCGCCAACTTGGCTATATATCGCCAAATTTGGCGACCAAAGTTAGTCGCCAAAAGTGACGTCAACTTGGCGATATCTCTAATATTTCGCCAAATTTCCATAGACTTTGATTGTAAACCAATAGTGATTACTTATAAGAGGGTTACCGTAGGGGGGACATAGTTCTGTCACCGAATGCCGCCAAGTTTGTCGTCAACTTGGCGATATCTCTAATATTTCGCCAAATTTCCATAGACTTCCATTGTAAACCAATAGGGATCACTTGCTTACAGAAAATGAACAAATTGAGATATTTTATTGCAACAAAAACTAATATTAACTTAAGGGGTCATATTAATTATATTTAAGGGAATGCAAGTAAATTAAATTATGAATAAAAGTAACATGATACAATGCTTAGCATGCTTTCCCAAACATAAATTTTAAGAGAGCCCGAGGTCAAAGGAATTAGATTTTAAACTTTTATCCAATTACAGTAAATTTAGACTTTCGTGATTTTTGAACTTTTTGTTATTTTTAATTCGATTACTACGTTTCTTCGCGATCTGCTGCAATTTTTTGACATTCCATTTTAAGCCTATAATACTAATTTCTGCCCTTATTTCAATAAAGTTTATTCGAATTTCCTATAGAAATTTTCGAATTTTTCGGGAATTTTGTATGTGATTTTTAGTGTATTTTAGCGATTTCCTACCATTTTTCCACATTAGTGAAAGGAATCAACTTTCAATCTTCGAACACAATATATATATATTTTTCTCTTTTAGAAATTTGTGCAGCAGTTTAAAATTTTTCCGCGATATCTTATTGTGATGTTCAGAGCTTTTTCGTAATTCGAGCTGTTTTTTGACGTACCCGTTACGTTAGCTAGTTATAAAATAAAGTAACCATTAAAGTTCTCATTAACAGCACATTAGCAAAAGAAATTTAAAATTTCCTTTAAAGAGTAAGTACGTTAATTGAAATAAAGCACTGAAATAATAATAATAACATTCAAATAATAATAGTAGTAATAATAATAATAATAATAACATTCAAATAACAATAACAAAAACAACATTGAAATAATAATAAAGAAAACGTTGAGATAAAAAATAAATTAAGAAAGTTTGTCTTTAGACTCAGTATATTTTCAGGAAATCTAGTTAATTTTTTAGAAAATTAACTAGATTTTTAGGGTTCCGTACTTAAAAAGTGAAACCATTATACGATCACTCCTGTGTCTGCCCTGTCACAGCCATTTTACTCGTACACTATGGAACGTGGAAAGTTCAGATTGGGGGAAGTAGTAAAGGCACACATATTTTCAGATTGTTAAACATTCACAAATATATTTAGAAAAAATGTTGAGGGGCTAATTAAGTTACTTGAAAAAAAAAATCTTTTCTATGTATAACGTGTGGTGTATCGTGGTTAAAGATTTCGTGATGCTGAACTCAAAAATACATTTCTTGTAATTTTAGGTATTATATTTTCAGAGATATCGTCGAAAATGTAGGACAAAAATATGTCAACCCCCCCCTCCCCCGTCTATTTCCGAATCTACTGAAACTAAAATTATGAAAAAATTAGAGGGAGTAGGCGGTAATTTAAACCTTGCAGAAAAATTATAGCGATTGCCCTAGGTCACATAGTTTTTGAGAAAGGCACATTTTTCCGTTACACACAAATTTCGATTTGCGGGCATTCAGCAAACGTGTTGTGGAGCGCTGGAGGTACCTATCGTAGCAGAAGTATAAAAGCATTGTTGATTATGATTTTCGAAAGAAATCGTCGGTTATTAGCCGAGATATTAACACTTAAAGTTACGGACTGTTTGTACACACATAATGACAGGGGCGGCGGACTCAACATACCATCAGATTTTAAAGCATAGATAACAACTTTTAATGATATATTTGTGTAATTCAATGCCCAGTAGCAGTATAAAAGCAATAAATATCAAATTGTTAAAAACAGACTAATTTAATTAGAATTAATCACATAAATACTATGAAATTCGCGACTACTTTCCAATGAGTTTTCAATGCGCCTCCTGTGTCTTTAAAAGTTAATTAAAAACCTACCTGTGAAAATTAGGTGCGCACCATGCGGCGTTGCAACTTTGCGACCTTCTTTCAGAGAGCGCTTAGCACAATGCCAAGTTTAAACTTTGAACAAGGGTTTTGTGTTAGCTACACTGTAAAAAGAAAAATTATTACCACGCTAAATTTAGTTTTATAAAATGCCAAATGAAGTTTAAAAATGCACTACTTTTATTGTCAGTACCGAATTAAGCTCATAAAAACATATTAGGATAAGACTAAAAATAGAGTTATACAGAATAGCAATATTTGATATTATTTAGGCTTCATATCTCTTTGAACTTTTATGGACTACCCATTCATACTTTGGGACTATTACATATATAACGTTATGAACATTTTGCTAATTTTGGACACCCTTCTCCCTTACGATACCGTACGTTATCATTCGTAACCGCCCCCCACCCCCATCCAATGATATCGTTATCAATGTCTAAAAATTATTTTATTTTTAGATTCTTTTTCGTTCTTTTCATACGCTTACAGTGATATACACATATGATTATACATTTATTAGTTGCATATTTTATGGATTCTAGAAGTCAATAAAATATCTATAAATGAAATAAATTTATTTCATAGAACATCTAAGAGTTAGTTATTATTTAAAAGTACTTAATAATAGCATACTGTTACATAATCTATTCAAAAGTAATATTGTCTTCTTGCCGGGGAGGTTAAAATCAGAACTTATCAATACAAGGCTACCACAGGCGACTCATTTTTAAATTGTACCTCACGTCACTTTCTCAAAACAAAAATTATTGACATACTGTTCGAGAACATTTGCAAGAGAAATATACTATACAAAATTTGTTTTTTTTAATAGAGGTGCGAACAGAATAGCAAAATAGTCACTTGTGGCAACCCTGTCCATAAAACAGCGGACAACATTCTCTGTCTTTCTTTACCGGTAAAAGCAAGTATCATTTCCTACATATTATGTTCCTGATTTTTCTAATAACGAATTATATGCGCATATGGCAGAAGAAAAGGGATGTCAAACGCTGGCGTATTCCAAATTTTGGAATGAAATGATTTTATAAACATTTAATGGCTTATTAATTATAGCTTTGTATTTTCATAAAAACATATAAAAAACAGATAGGTAACAGACTATGTGGATGTAAAGAAAAAGTTTCCGAAAAAAGCAAAGTTTGGTTGGATTAAAAATGATAACGATATCAAAAAGCAAAGTCCCCCCCCTCCCCTAATAATGTTATTATTATTATTATTATTATTATTATTATTATTATTATTATTATTATTATTATTATTATTATTATTATTATTTCACTGCTATATTTTAATTAACGTACTTACTTTTTAAAGCAAATTTTAAATTTCTTTTTGCTAATATGCTGTGAATAAGAACTTTAATGCTTATTTTATTTTAAAACATCTCATTTTCTTTTTCCATGGTAATAGTTTATTTTCTTAATTCGGTGGCATTACCTTTTATTTATTTGCATATATTTTTCTTTATTTGCTAACAGCATCTTTTAATTTTATTTCGATGTTTTCATTTCATTTTATTTAGTGGCAACATCTTATAATTTTATTTAGTTATTTAGATTTCATTTTATTCAATGGGAGCACTATCTTAATCTTTATTTGCTGGCAACACTCTATGCAAAATCTCTTCTCTAGGAAAGTAGGTCTTTCCTTCGAAAATATTATAACACCTGTTAAATTCCATATTTGTTAAAATTATTTAAACGTCTCTCCCTCATTAATAAAATTTATTAATCTCACGCTGATTTTAAAAAGAAAAAATATTTTTCCTCGTCATTTTCCAAGTTATCAAAGTAAAACTCATTCGTACAACATAATTTTAAAATATCGTTATGTTATAAGACGCTTCCACTAAATTTTCTATTTCCCGCTCATTTTAAAAGAAAATAAATATCAACATTTTAAACATTTCTCGCCATTTTTTTTATCTACTGTTGAATTAAATTGAAAAAAAAAAAAAACTTTCGCACGACGTTTATCAAATTAAACTAAAAATTTTTCTTTGTGCGTGCAAACAAAACAAATTTCATTTAAACTATCACCGTGTTAAAGTACATTTCCTCCAAAAATTTACACTAGAATGATAATTTTTATGTATCTACTACTTCTCGAACAACATACATATGAAAATTAAAATTGAAAAAATAATTTAGTTCCCAAAATTAAAATCTTTCCACAAAATTCTCTAACATCCATTCATTTAAAAGAAAGAATGTTTTCCGCTTAATATATTTCTAAAATAAATATCGGCATCTTATAGTACTTCAACATCAGCAGAGAAAGGATGCAACTATTTTCTCTTCCCCTACTGTCACCACTACACCCACTTCAGTTCCAAGAACAAACACATATCCTCCATCGTCCACTTCACCCCATCAGTGGCCGAGAGGTTCGGCTCTCGAAGCTGGTAGATGGGGGTGCTGGTTTCGAATTGCTGGGAGATGCTAGGTTGTCCAATCGCGCCCGTTCGCCTAATCGTTCGACGTTTTCCGTGGTTTTCTTCGAACCTTGTGTATCCTTGCATAAATACGAGTTAAGTTCGCTTAGAAAGACTCTCATGGAGGACACTCTCCCGGACCTATATCCCTCGTTTAGCTAATCGACCGCCATAAAAACAACAACAACCCTCGTCCAAATCAGGAAAAGCGATAAACTTGTTTCAAGGTGGAAGGTTGCCGTAGAAATTTTTTATTAGGTGCAATAATTACTTCGTCTTAAATGGGAAAATTTGCCTTCATGTTCGTATTAAACGATCCAATTATTATTGTTTTCGAAGATAACGTGACGGGGAAACTATTTTGCTTCGTCTTAAGCGAAATTTCGTGTTAACCGTTTTCGTCTTAATGAGGTTCGACTATATATTTTTGTTCAATTGAGTCATTTTTTCTACTTTAATTAAAAATATTCCTGAGGCAAAAATAAACTAAAAGCAATAATAAAAGTTTCTACATTTAAAATATACACTTTTATCCATAATATCAAAAAATTTAAAAGTTTTAAAAAGCTTTCCTTCACGTCCAAACAAGTGATAGAAATATTGCATTTTACCCTCAACAGTTTTTACTATTTACTTATTTCTCATTAAGGAATAAAAAGGCAAGAATGAAATTTTCCATATTTAATCTATATACTTTTAGCTATAACGTCAAGTAATTTTAATATTGTCAGAGGTGTTCTTCATCTTTAAACGAGCAATAGAAAAATTGCATTTTTTTCCCACAAACATTTTCAAAAATATTTTTTTTCTCTTTACGGAATAAAAATAAAATTACTAACTTACGCCAATCTATTACTTATTATTCATTCCTAATTATAAATAATTTTTAATATAGTCTTTTGATTCCGAAGGCCAATAATCAAAATTGAAATTTCAAGCGCGTAGACAAAACCTCGATTTTGCATACACTTTTAATGTAAATTTTAATACAATCCTGGAATCTATTATTTTACATTTACTCATAAATAGATATGATCTACTTACAAACTGATTTTCATTAAAATCTGTGACATGTCTTCCACAGCTGATTTGCTCATTTTGTATAGAATGACCCAATATTGATGGAAAGCTCAACTGCATACCCGAAAGTTCTCAAAGTAGAGAGTAATACAAAACAATAATTGAAAATATGATTAAAATAATGGACCATTTAAACGTTAAAAGATCCCAATATATAAAATTTGAAAAGGATAAGAAGATAAACATTTAAGAATTTTGAAAATTGACTTTTGAATGACATTTTCCTTCCAGTATCAGAATGAAATACAAAGTGCTTTGTGGTCGAGGGCAACTGCTGCAACTTTGTTTCATTGGTAATGATCAGACTTATCCCATACGTTTAACTACCACAAATAAAGACAAAAATACTATTTTCAAATTTATTGAATTTCTTTATCAAGAAAAGTTTCACTTAGACAAAAATCGTACACAGAAAGAAATTATATGGAGTGATGGACATCTAATTTCAAATATAAATGCATGGCAAAACTCCTTTTCAGAGAAAAGTATGGAGGAAAATCATTTGCGTGGAAAAGAAGTAGTTAATGGAGTAGGTGGTAACATAAAAACACTTGTGTAACAAAAGATGATGAGTAAGAACAAAATGCACACAATTCAACCTGAAAACGATTTTTCTGACTTTGCAGGACAGGTTTCAAGGAGCACGAACATATTCTACATTCCAAAAGAGAAAATTAAAGAAAGAATACATAAGGAAAATCCTTGGAAAAGTTTAACTAAAATCAAAGGAATATCAAGCTTCCATATCATTGAACACAATGAAAGAAACATAATTTGCCACATGAACTGCCTGTCGAAAAGAAAAAAAATAATCAAATACTTGAACACCCTCAATTCTCAGTGAAGATCTAAAATTTGGAAAATGGATTATTTTGAATTTCGAGGTTAAGCTCAATCCAGAAAAAAAATACTAATAAACTAACTATGCACTTTTTGAAAATGTCATAGAAGAGTAAAAAAAAATCTGAGATTATTTCAAATGGCTCTAGCATCGAGATTAAATTTCATAGAAACATGAAGAAATAGTAAAAGCTATTCATGTGACAATTGTTGGTAATAGTAAAGGCTCCTATAAATATGGAAACTATGCATTTGAACTATGCTTTCAATCTTTTACAACAACAACAACAAAAAAAAATTAAACTTGTTTTGTCATTAACACTTTGCTTTTATTATTTTGTTGATTTTTTTTTTTCATACATAGCAATTTTATTTTTAAAGTACATTTTTTGTATTTTATACCTGTTTTTCATGTTGAGCCTTTGTTAAATGAATGTTAAATCAACTTTTTCAACTAATAAGCAATTGATTACCTATTTGTTAAAATTCACACGTGACAAGAATGCCCTGCACAAGACATATATTAGAAAAATTACTACTTGTAGTAAATTATACTTTTTCAAACAAATAACACAAATTTTACTTTTTCAAAAAAAAAAAAAATAAAAAAAAAATAAATAAATAAAATAAATAGTAAAGAGTCTGAGCATTTAGTAAAAAAAATATAGCTGTATAAACACAGTAGATTCAGAAGATTTCTTGTTAGAAGCAAAACATTCGAAAAGTCGTGTCCAATAATGTGTCCTGCGCGTGATAGCTCTAATTCTTTTTTTTTTTCCCCATTTAAAAACGTGAATAAATAATTTTCTTTATAATATTACATACGTAGAATATTTACTCTGGGTCAGCAAATACAAAAAAAAAAAAAAAAAAAAAAACAACCTTAAATGAGTTTTATAATTGAAAAAGTCTTCATGGAAATTTGGTCTAATTGACCCACACGTAAAGGTGGAATAGCCCATTACCACAGAATTGGCCTCTCCTTCTTCAAGCTAGAAGTGAATAATTTGTTATCTCAAAAGTTTCAAATAGATGGCAGCACTAAGTTATCAAGAGCATTTCCTTATGTTCTGGTACAAAAAAGAGAAATCTCTTCTCCCGTTAATTCTCGGTCTCGGTACATTTAATTTGTTAAGATATGTTTTTTTTATTTACTTAATAACAGAAATGTAATTAAATACGATGATAGATAATGCATCTGTTCGTAAATATTAATTTTTAAATTTAAGTCTAAAACATCCAATATCTTTTTCCTTAAATGTGCCAGACATTAAAGGCTCCTTAATGTGTCACTGTCATTATAAAGAAATGATTATGAATTGGAGAAAATTGTAAAAACATTACATTATTATTCTACAGATTTTAAATAGATTTAGTACATAAAATATTATAGTTAAAAAAATAAGTATTACTTTTCTGCAGTCAATTATTTTAAATTTCGTAATTAAATTTCAAATACTGATAGTGACGAATTCTTCATTGTTCTCAGTTATTTAATATATATGCCAAAATATTTTTCATCGTATAGAAAGGGAATCTTCTTATTGATCCGGATAATATATCTTCTTCTTTTTTTTTTTTTATTGTCTATCTAGAGTGAAAAGAAGGTCCCTTTTATAAATATTTATTTTATTACCAATGTGTCGCCATTTTTTTGTTTGTAATTTTATTTATGATAAATATGTATTATATGTTTCGCAGTTTTACAATGAAAATTTTTTTATACATATAATATATATAAGAACCTGGTTATTTTTAACGAAGCCTTGAAAAAACTGTTCGCCATACTTGCTGGTTTATTTGTGGTTCTCTACATAATTATCTTGCTGTTTTTAATCCCACATCGAAACAGAAAGTTTTTGAATTTATGTTTAAGTTTTGGAAATATATTAGCGACTCATTATATAGTGCTGCGATCTACGAACTAAATATGTAAACTTCTCATACATAATAAAGTAAAGCATTTCTTTTGACATCACTAAAATAATATATGTATTATTTTTGTTTGTGAAAATTGAAAACCTTATCTAATTTAACAGCGTCGGATGTTTAATTTAATTTATTTATTTATTACTTTATTTTACATTTATTTATTTATCTTATTATTTTTCTCCAATAATAAACATGCAATATTTGTTTTCACTAATATATGCATTTATTATTATTATTATTATTATTATTATTATTTTTTACTCAGAGCCAAATGTGAAAAATTTAAGCTTTCAATTAAAATTTTAATTGCTTTGTAATAATCACGAAACTGATATAAATTTTCTAGAGGAAGCATGTGTGCCTTACAATACCGTATATACTCGTGTATATGTCGACTCGTGTATAAGTTGACCTCCTCCCCCCCCCCCCCCCCACCCACACACACACCCCACCAATTCTTAATCAAAATTTTGAAAAAAATTGAATTTTCGTGTATAAGTCGAACCACATTTCTAGTAGTATGTTGAAAAATGATTCGTAATCGAGGATAAAAAAAAATAATAATTAATAAATTTTCGTTAAATTAGTAAACTTTTTTTTCCACGTTTCTAATTAGATTTCTTTTTAATTCAATGTTTTAAAACTGTATAATTATGTAAAACCGAAGAAGGTTAAACTATTTTGAAACCTACATTCACGTCCATTTAATAATACTTAAAAAAAAAAACCTTTCAAAAATCCATTTAAGCCTTATTTACAAGGGCAAACACCTTCTTAGACTGCTAAAATACAGTACTTCTTTGTATTGTAGGGCTTTTAGAAGAGATATCTAGATACATTCTCAAGATGAACTTTTTTTAAAAGGGGGATTAAAATATTGAAAGGAATGACCCTGTATTGAAGGGAACTCTATCCCAAGAGAAAATGGATGCAGAACAATTACAGCGACATTATTGTTGAGTTTTTTTTGCCAATCGTAGGGAAATGACCATTGTCCGCTTTTATCTCTCTCTCCAACCTAGACCCATGTGTGATTACTTAAAAGACTTGCCCATTCGCCAAACATCTGAGATTTTTTTTTTCTTTTTTTGCCTCCGGTACGGTATGCTATTTCTTTCTCCCAGCTTATTTTGTGTCCAAAAAATAACGTTACATTACAGAAGCTAGCCGTAAAACAAAGCATTACGATTAAATACTCTTTAGCAATTTTTTAAACTTCTAAGCATCGCAGATTTTTCATTTTTATACCGTCGTATTGGAAAAAAAAAGTTCTTTTAAATGCATTTTGTTTGAGAACTGTATCTCCATTTATTTTTGAAACATTAATTTTTTAGTAGTTTTTGCAGCCATTTGCTTAGTATTGGCAACGGAAGTATTCCATTTCTGTAGAAAGTAAAGGAAAAATAGTTTTAAAATAGTAATTATATATTTTTGTTGCCCTTTTCTCGTAATAACCAAAAGAAAATGTAATTAAAATACATGCTATTTTGAAAAAAATATAAACGAATGATTTCTGTTAAAACAATAGAGCTATTATATACTAGTGATGGGCGATAACGAGATGTTTTTCTCGATTTTCTCGATTGTATGGACATCTCGATATTTTTCGATTGTGTAAATTTTTTCTCGATGACTACAGTTTGCAAATTTCTTTTATAAATCATATATTATGTATTATATACGTCATACATTTATCAAGAATCGTCTGCGGGTGAACTGGAATGAGTCGATGGTAATAAAGACTGGGTGACTTCGGCCGCTAGCGGGCCCCTCCTTTAATCGGGGCCCCTAATTTATTCGTAATCTTGTAATATGAAATCACGAACAGGTTACCCGCTATATACGGTACTGATATATGATAGCAGGCGGGTGTGGTGTGCACGCACTACAAAATCTTGTAAAAAATATAATATCGAAACGAATGAACGTCGGACCAGATCTCTTGGGGGAGGTGTCAAAGCGAGCGGAGGGGCACAGTAGCTGCATAATATGATTAAGTCGTCACAGGTCTTTAGGCCTTTCAAACCATATGTCACATGAGAAGTCTGGATCTGAATTTATAAAAATGCCCTCCCCGTGGGGGCAAACGGGGGGGGGTGCGGGAGGTGGATAACATGAGTAAGTGGTCATAAGCCTTTCCAACAATATGTCACATGAGGGGTCTCGGCTAAATTTAGAAAAACACCCCCGTGGGGGAAAAGTGGGGGGGGGCGGTCACCGGGGGTGCATTACATCAATAAGTAGTCACAGACCTTTCCAACGATATCTCACATGTGGGGTCTTGGCTAAATTTGGAAAAGTGTCCCCGGGGGGGGTTCAAAATGGGGGGGATGGACACCGGAGGAGCATAACATCAATAAGTAGTCACAGACCTTTCCAACGATATCTCACATGAGGGGTCTTGGCTAAATTTGAAAAAGTGTCCCCCGGGAGGGGCAAATTGGGGGACACTGTCACCGGAGGTGCATAACATCAATAAATAGTCACAGACCTTTCCAACGATATCTCACATGAGGGCTCTTGGCCAAATTTGGAAAAGAGCCCCGGGGGGTGGGGCAAAGTGGTGGTGGGGACACCGTAGGTACATAACATCAATAAGTAGTCACAGACCTTTCCAACGATATCTCACACGAGGGGTCTTGACTAAATTTGAAAAAGTGTCCCCCGGGGGGGCAAAGAGTGGGGGGGGGAGTGTCACCGAAAGTGCATAACATCAATAAGTAGTCACAGACCTTTACAACGATATCTCACAAGAGGCACATTGACTAAATTTGAAAAAGTGTCCTCCGGGGGGGGGGGCAAAGTGGGGGGGGGGCACCGGAAGTGCATAGCATCAAAAAGTAGTCACAAACCTTTCTAACGATATGTCAAATGAGGGGTCTTGGCTAAATTTGGAAAAGTGTCCTGAAATTTCATATATTATAAATAATATTTAGCGGAGGGCTCCATAAAAAAATCCGATCTAAAATGATAAAAGCGGAAAAAACTACCCTCGCAGTGGGGGCCAAATTGGGGAGGGGAGGAAGAAAGTCTCATAATATGAAAGAGTCATCCGAGAGCTTACCGATGACATATCACATGACCGGTCCAAAAAAAAGTTTGAAAATTGCTCCCCCTCTCTCCCCCCGTGGGCCCACTCTTTCGTCCCGGAATTCACACAGCCGCCACTTTAAAATTTTTATGTTTAATAAATAATATTTACCGGAAGACTGCATAAAAAACCCATACCTAAAGTGATATTTAAATTTATTATAGAAATCGGCTACGGTTTTTAAAATATGTTCCCCTTTCCCCACCCCCCTTTGGTCGAAGAAAGGTTCGTAGTATGAAAGAGTGGTCAAAGGGTTTTTCTATTATATGCCACAGGAAGGGTTCGGTAAAAATTTTAAACCTGCACACCGCATGAGTCCACTCTCACGTCCTCCTCCCTCGAAATCACCCGACCCACCTTCCTCTTTGAAAATTTTATATTTAATAAATAATTTTTATCGGAGGGTTCCAGGTATGTGACATCTTGGTAGGGCTAAAATAAGAGAAACTTTGAAAATTAGGGCTTCATTTCACAGTTCATTGTCATGCCTTTTTCTCTATCTCGTCCCTTGGTACTCTCGATAAATTTTCTTACTTTTCTTCTCTGCCGAGGACGAGAGAAATCCTCGAAAAGCTTCTCATAGCGAAATGTTGAAAAGCGCGAGAGAAATCCTCGAAAGGCTTTTCATTGGGAGATTTCGAAAAGGACGAGAGTAACAAGCGAGAGGCTTCCCATCGGGAAAGGTTGAAAAGGGCGAGAGGAAACTCTCGAGAGACTTCCCATTCCGAAAGGTTTAAAACCGCGAGAGAACCAACCATCGAGCAGCTTCTCATCTGGAAGCGTCGAAATGCGGGAAAAATCATCGAGATGAGATTTGCCGAAATGCGAGATGGAAATGAATCTTACAGAGTCAAACTTACCGCATTTCTGGTTTAAGTCATAATTTCTCAAAGGAGTCCATCTGCTTATCCAATCTCTTTTTAGTTCACAGGCTATCTAAGCCTGAGAGCTAATGTACCCGTCGGTTCTGTGTGTATGCGTGTACTGTTCGTACGTACGTACGTATGTATGTACGTAACGCGATAACTCTTGATTAAAATGTACGATTTGCTTCAATTTTTTTATGTTCATTCTGATAAGGCGTTCCGCTGATTAGTTTTGACGGTTCATTGGTTAAGGATAAAGGGAGAGAAGGGGGGCTGGTCCCCCCCCCCTCCTTAATTTAGATAAATAGGTTTTTCATGCAGAATTCTTCGATTTGCTCCAAATTTCGTATACCGGTTTATTATGTTAAGGAGCTTCCCTGATTAAACTTGGAGGTTCATTAGTTAAGTATGAAGGGGGGAAAGGGGGGTAGACCTCCCCTCCCCCCTTAATTTAGATAAATGGGCTTTTCATGCAGAATTATTCGATTTGCTCCAAATTTGGTATACCGGTTTATTATGTTAAGGAGCTTCCCTGATTAAACTTGGAAGTTCATTGGTTAAGGATAAAGGGGGAGAAGGGGGGCTGGTCCGCCCCCCCCCTTAATTTAGATAAATGGGTTTTTCATGCAGAATTATTCGATTTGTTCCAAATTTGGTATACCGGTTTATTACGTTAAGAAGTTGCCTTGATTAGATTTGGAGGTTTACGGGTAAAGTATAAAGGGGGAGAAGGGGGGCTGGTACCCCCTTAATTTAGATAAATGGGCTTTTCATGCAGAATTATTCGATTTGCTCCAAATTTGGTATACCGGTTTATTATGTTAAGGAGCTTCCCTGATTAAACTTGGAAGTTCATTGGTTAAGGATAAAAGGGGAGAAGGGGGGCTAGTCCCCCACTTAATTTAGATAAATGGGTTTTTCATGCAGAATTACTCGATTTGTTCCAAATTTGGTATACCGGTTTATTATGTTAAGGAGCTTCCCTGATTAAACTTGGAGGTTCATTAGTTAAGTATAAAGGGGGGAAAGGGGGTAGACCCCCTCCTTAATTTAGATAAATGGATTTTTCATGCAGAATTATTCGATTTGCTCCAAATTTGGGATACCGGTTTATTATGTTAAGAAGCAGCCTTGATTAGATTTGGAGGTTTATGGGCTAAGTATAAAGGGAAGGGGCTAGTCTGCCCTTAATTTAGATAAAGGGGTTTTTCATGCAGAATTATTGGATTTGCTTCAAATTTAATATACCGATTTATTCCGATATGGCGCTTCCTTCATTAGATTTGGAGGTTCATTGGTTAAGTATACAAGGGCGAAAAGGGGGCAAGTCCCCTCCCCTTAATTTAGATAAATGGATTTTCATGGAGAATTATTCAATTTACTTTAATTTTTTTTTCTATGTTCGTTCTGATAAGGAGCTTTCCTGATTAGATTTGGAGGTTCATTAGTTAAGTATAAAAGGGTTAAAGGGGTTAGACCACCCTTAATTTAGAGATATGTTTCTTTTTTTCATGCAGAATTATCTGATTTGCTTCAAATTTGATATACTGATTTATTTTAGTTAAGGAGTTTCCCTGATTAGATTTGGAGGTTCATTGGTTAAGTATAAAAGGGGCAAACGGGGGATATTTCCCTTCATTTATTTTTTGAGGGACATTATTCTTTGAAATAAGAGTATAATATACAGTTAGTGTTAATAACCTGTGAGCTCAATGCCATCAGTTTAACTGGCACTTATCTTTTTATTGCTATTAACCGATGTGGGTTATGAAGCATAGTGGTTTATGTATTCAGTTCTGTATAGTCCTAGTTTCCAATTTTACTGTTAAATTTAATGTCATTTTGCCCCGAATTTTCAATGTTTCTCTTATTTTAGCTCTGCCAAGCTGCCCCATACCTGGAGACTCAGATAAACACTATTTATTAAATATAAAAAGTTCAAAGAGGAAGGTGGGTGAATTCTGGGGGGCGCGAGAGTACACAAAGGGAGGTTGGGGCGAGTAATTTTCAAACTTTTACCAAACCTCTCCCTGACATATCATCGGAAAGTCCTTTCACCACTCTTTCATATTATGAACCTCCCAGAGTTGAATTCCGGAAGGGACGGGGGAGCGGTGCGGGGGTGACTTTTTTTTTAATTGTAGAAATTTCTACAATAAATATCATTAAATGAGGTTTTTTAATGGAGCTCTCCGATAAATATTATTTATTAAATATAAAGTTTTAAAAGTGGGGCTGCGTGATTTCCGGGTATATTCTGGGATAAAAGAGGGAACCCACGTGGGAGGGGTAGATTTCAAACTTTTTTTGGACCAGTCGTTTGATCTATCATCGGAAAGTTTTCGGTTATCATCGCAAAGTTACTCTTTCACATTATGAACCTTTCTTCTTCCCTCCCTAGTTTGGCGCCCCGAGAGAGGCACTTTTCGAACTTTTTTGAAATCGTAGCGTTTTTAAACATTTTAGATCGGATTTTTTTACGGAGCCCTCCGATAAATAATTTTTAATACATGAAAATTTCAAAGAGAAGGATGGGCAGGGTATATTTCGGGGGGGAGGGGGGGGGCACGATAATTGGAATCCTGGGAGTTGGGACTCTTTTCTATCTTTTGCTGACACCCCTCATGTGATATATCATTGGAAAGCTCTGTGACTACTATTTCATTTTATATATCGCCCGCGCCCCTCCCCTTACTTTGCCCCGAGCGGGGGCACTTTTCTAAATTTAGCCGACACCCCTCATGTGCCATATCGTTGGAAAGTCCTGTCACCACTTATTCATATTATGCACTTACCTTGCCCCTCCTATCTACTTTGCACCCCGCGGGAGTTCGTTTAATGTATTCCAGTCGAAGACTTTCTAAAAATGGTAAATTAAAGATCCAATCTCAAATGACGTAGAAAAATCAATAAAAAATTTTGATCCCTTTTCTCATCCTTTAGTTCATGTTTTTGCCACTAGGGGGTGCTTTTGTTTCTTATTTCTTTGGCCATTTTGGTGCTAATTTCCGAAAAATTCTAATTTTTGATACTTAAACTCCCCTTACCGCTTCATAGCTACTCGCGTTTTTTCAGCTTTTTTCAACCAGGGGGCACTCTTACAAGACTTTTCCAGTCTTATGGCCCCTTTATAGTTTCATTTTGGTTTGTTGTTT
Source organism: Maratus speciosus (assembly GCA_963932465.1). NCBI lineage: Eukaryota > Metazoa > Arthropoda > Arachnida > Araneae > Salticidae > Maratus > Maratus speciosus. The sequence continues at coordinate 444,876,865 of OZ010789.1, forward strand.
TTTTATTCCATTCGTTTTCAGTTACCCTATATTTAATAAAATCTGCCTTATATATATGTAAAAACAATGATTTCAATAATCGATTCTAGAGCATCTCCTTTGTAGATTCTCGAAAGTAATCGATGACTGTATAGATTGTGTATTTTACGATAACGATTTTTTTCGATAGGTAAAGTTTCGAGAATCGCCCATCACTAAGCCCTATCACTACTATGAAATTGTCGGCCAGAATAATAGCTAAGTTTTCCAATAACTGTTTTTAGCTTTTCTCATTATAATCGATTGTAAAACATCTCGATTGTAGATTCTATGAATTAATTGACGGTTGTATCGATTGTGATTTTTTACGATGACGATTTTTCTCGATTGTCGAATTCTCGAGAATCGCCCATCACTATTATATACTATATTTAATTCTAAGTATCTATGAATCATTAGATAGCTTTTTTTTTTTTTTTTCGATTTTCTTCAATGACGGAATCTTTTTGCTGCATTTGTGCATTATTTCGCGATAGTGATGTGCTATGCATGCTTTACTGTAGATGTTTAAGAGTAGATCGTAAATGTAGAATTCTTAAGCGGATGCGAATGACGTCATTTTACATAAAATAAAACGCGTGCTTTATGTCTTAAAATTGAAATATGTTTTGTACTGCAGTAGAGTCCCTCTTAACCGGATTATTTACTTTTGATGGACTGGTGGCTTCTATTATTATGAAACAGCCATTATAAATGAAGTGTTAGGTGATGATGAAAGAGTAGCCGAAAAAAAAAATGGCCATTTTTTTCTCCCATTCTGACCAGAAAATCACAGTTCTAACTTTTTACGTCTGCTCTTTCATCTTCACCTAACACTTCATTTATAACGGCTGTTTCATAATAATAGAAGCCATCAGTCCATCAGAAGAAAATGAAGTAATGGAAATGCCGGGGGCGACACTAAATTCTGAAAAAGCAGAATTCCTGTTCTCTAGTTTTTTTTTTTTTTTTTTTTTTTTTTTTTTTTTTTTACTAACTCGTGTATAAGTCGACACCCCATTTTCAACTCCCAAATTTTGTCTAAAATCCTTCGGCATACACACGAGTATATACGGTATATAGGTTATTAAAAAAAGATTAGACTAGGTTTAAGAGATGATTGTGCATACCAGATCAAAACGAACATATAGTAAATAAATAAATAAAAACCAGGGTCAAAATCCCCCTTTTTTTATTCATAAATACAGGGTGCCTCATTCCATTCCGCACATAGCTATCGTTCATAACTCATGTCGTCAATCAATAAATAAAACAATAAAATATATAATAAAAAACAAAATTAAAAGATGTAATTGAACTACGCGCGTAAACCACTGGAAATAACAGAATCAAAAAGTCTGATTGTAAATAGTGATCATTGGCGATTTCTCGGACTGTTAAATCTTGCAGCAAGGCCAATAGCAAAGTTTCAAAACTTTATTTTAGCGTATTTCTGCTTTTTTGCACAGAAATATGATTTTTAGTAATCTTAGTGGGGTCTAAAAAAATATTAAATGTATAAAATCTATTATAAGTTATCAATAAAAAAAAAGAGTAGATCTGTGTAAGATTTTCTCGCCACAATCTTTGAAGTTATTTGTTGAAAAGTTTTCCCATTAATTTTTGATTAATTGCAATTTTTTTTAAAAATTTTAATTGTATGCAAGTATACTACGTCAAAATTCACTTGGAGAACCTTTTGAAAAATACCCCATTCATCTCTGTGCCTTTGGTATGTGCAGAGGAAAAAGCGCTTTGGCATCACATGATTTTCACCTACATTCTGTTACCCGGGATCTTGGGTTTATCCATACTTTTTAATTAAAAACTAGATTTTGCTAGTTAATGACTGTGATTGGTACTTTAATTAATGAGTCAATTGATTTAAATTCGTGTTACTCACTGGTTAAGTTATCGTGTACGGACTGTACGTGATCATCCCATGTTCAATATATTAAAAATTCCCTACTATATTCACGATGTACTACTTAGAAGAATATTATGAATTAAAAAAGTAAAATGAAAGGCAAGAGAGAAAGGACCAAGATTACATGGAACAATGTAAACGATGGCTCCCTGAGTCAAATTCCAAAGCTACTGATAAAATATCTTACAGTCAAAATATAGTTGCCAGATTTCCCGACTTTTTCATTACCACTAATTTTGAACAGAAATACATTAGGTTTACACAATAACAGAACTTAGTGATTAAGAATAACGAATAACTCTACGACAAATAGCGTTGTTCAATAAACAATTAAATTTAAAAAATCAAAAAAGCCTGAACTAATTAATTATTTCTCATCAAAGTGAAACTATTTTTTTTTCAATTCCTACTATTATCTCACACTCTCGCTATATATATCTTGTTCAAATTTTCAATCGTTAATAAAATACTTATTTTTCATCCAATCAAACTCAAATAAATATTTTAAAACTTGTAGTGGATGACACTTGATGTTAATCCAGTTTTTTTCAAATATTAATTCATTAATTAAATTAAATTAATTAATTTTCAATAATTTAGAGAGCTCTCTTCTTGATCAAGGTATTTTCAGACTGAGAGAGCCCTCTTCTTGATCAACGCATTTTAAGCGCCACTCAAGAGGAAAGAAGAATGGGAGAAAAAAAATTCTCTTATTGACCTAAGTAGGAATTGACTTAATTTTTTTTTAAATATTACTTGTTTATATTAATTACCTATTTTTTTTTATTTACTTGTATTGATGACTTTTAAGTTGTGTTTAATTGTTAGTTCCTATCTATAAACACTGTTTTGATGAGGTCTATAGATGTCTATGAGGGTTAGAGTTGCAGTAAACCTAGAGATCCTACATACACAACTTCCAGGTTGTATAATATTTTAACGGAGCTTCTGACTGTAAAATAATCAATGAAAAATTGTCTTCATTTTGAAAGACCTATCCAATAATATGCCACTCAATAGGGTGCGTAATTTTTTTTGTCTCTACCGCCATTTTGTATTTTACTGCCGTCATTTTGCATTTATAAAAACAAAACCTAGCCTATAACCATCGGGCCGTTAAGACGAATTGATAGAGACCACATTCATTAAAATCCATCCAGTCGTTGGGATGTTTCGAGGGTATAAAGAAATCCATATACGCGTGAAACACATAACCCTTCTTTTCAGTCGGGTGAAAGCTGGGAGATCTATAAAATATGTCAGCATAGTCAGGGCTTAGTTTGCGCCGGAGCCCACCGGAGCTCCGGTACTTCTCTGTTTTTAGTAAATATTTAAATATTGGTCGGAATTTACCGGAGCTCATAAATACAGGGCTCCGGAGCCCAGTGCAATAGCGCTTCCGAAAAACCGAAACCTAAATTACCTTTTCCTTTCCTTCCCATCTTCAAGCTTTTGCATTATTTTTTACCAAAACACTGTTCCATTCTTCAGCACATAAATATTAATTTCCCTAAATTTCATTCATTTTTTCTTAAAAATGCATAGCTGGGAACTATCTTTTTTTTTTTGTTAACACTATTTCCTAATCGTAATCCTTACTGTATTTAATCGCAGAATTCCACAATTAATTAACATTAAAGGTTGTCAAAAATTATTATTCAGAAGGAGTAATAACTAAAAAGTGGAATAGTTGACAGCTAAGTATACGCTGATAGATATATTTAAAATTTTTATCTTTCTAAAGAAAAAAAAAATGCTTTAAATTTTACAAATAATGTACGAAATATAAATATGCACATTGGAGTGCTGGGGGGGGGGGGGGGGGGAACAGTATGGTTGTTGTATCGGTACCACAGAATATTAGGGCTCCGGTACTTTTTTTGTTAGAAATTAATCCCTGAGCATAGTCAATAGAAAAAATGTGCTCATCCCAAATCAGCTTTAACCCAGGACTTACAAAAGTCTTTGGTCAATCCATCGTTAAGTGCGAAAAACGGTTAAAATTTGCCTGGTACATTAATTATGTACTTAGACAGGCACACTTAAATCAACTCGGAAATTGTACGTCAGACGTGGCAAACGAGTTGCGTTCGTACTATAACTAGTTTTATAAATATTCAGATCTTGGAGCAATACCTGTTGATGCAAAAAGGCATGAATAAAAGATTAATTACGATTATATATATTAATTTCAGTAATACTGAAATAATAGGACTCCATCATAAATAGGACGTAATCACCATGGCAACTTAGAATCATTACCTATCATGGGATATCAATGAATTAATTACGGATGATAGAATTTAATATAATGAAGAACACTTTTACTAATATCTTTTTAAGTTTTGATTCGATTTTCATAACACTTGAAATGAATCGACAAAATTCTACAACGATTACATATATTAAATTTCAAACCATTCAGTTGGGTTGTTTTTGAGCAGTTATATGCGGACAGACGGACGGACCAGACGACGACTATAAGTACTACGTATTTATGTAATTACGAACGCACATAAAAAAGGGAATGTCCTATTATAAGTATGCAGTCATTAACAATTTTCCTTATGTCATTAACTATTTCTCCCAAACTACATGGCAGAAACACTTCAAATAATTCTCTTTTTAGGCGCGTTCGTAATTATATAAATACGTTGCATCTATAGTCGTCGTTCAGTCCGTCTGTCCGCATATAACAGAGCAAAAACTACCCAACCGAATGGTCTGAAATTATAATTATATAATTGTTGCAAAGTTTTGTCGAGTCATTTAAAATTTTATGAAAATCAGATATATAGTTTAATTACAGGGACAGTCAAAAGTTTACCGTTACATTACGGCCGATGGCAAAAAATTATTTCAAGTGCATTTTAATGATATACTGCACTAAAATATATATTCAGTACATGCAGTGCAAAAAGTATTTATAAAACTTGTTATAGTACGAACGCACCTCATTTTTCATGTTTGGCGTGCAATTTCCAATTTGTTTATTAAATACTGTTGAAATTAATGAATTAAAACTATGCGAAGAATGATGAGAGAATGTTAAGTATAAAATTAACTTTTCATTCAGCCAACTGCTTTCAGCATACGATCAGTTATTTTAGCCGGGCTATGCAAAATTCTCTGATAATCGCATAAGATTTTACTTTATGAAAGATTGTATGTTCATTGAAAAGAAAAAAAAAAAAAAAAACGGAGATTCTACTGGCAATCGAGAGGCCAGTACTATTTCCGTATTTTAACGGAAATTTCCTCCCATAAATTCCAGAAATCCGTATTTATATGAAATTTTTCCCCATAAATTACAGAAAATTTTCCGTTTTTCTGTAATTTATGCGGGAAAATTTCCGTTAAAATGCGTCTCGATTGCCAATAGAATCTCCGTTTTTTAGTCTTCCTTTTTTTTTTTTTTACAGTGTTCTTCTATGTTCTAGCTTCTCTATTTTTATGAAATATTGTTCAATCAATTCTATTTAATTCCAGTTATTACATCAATTTTTTAATCATTATTAAAAAAGCAATGAATTTGTCTTAAATATCATTGTTAAAGATTCCAAAGGAAGACAAAAAAGGATTTTAATAATCTTCTTAAACTTGTGAAAATTTGAAATATTTTTCTTATTTATAATTGCAAAAATAAACTTTTCTGTAAAGGAGAGTATACGGGTGAATATCACAAAACGTGTGTTTTTGAAAACAAAAATTTTGAAAATTTAAATCGTTTCAAAGCTTCTGATTTAAAAAAAAAAAAAAAACGTGTTAGTTGAACAGCTGAATAAAGGAATTTATGTGTAAAATTGTTAAAATTTGAAGAGCTTAAGTTCATCTTTATGTAATTATAATTGTGTGTCATTTTATTGGCATATGTATGCCAGGATAATGACAATTTCATTCTAAGACGTTTTTCACATTCTTGTTTTTTTTTTGTCTTTTGATAAAACATTTTAATTTTGTTTGAGGTACATGTTTCCTCTATAGTACCTCAAATTCAGTGTAGTGTTTAGTTTTATTTGGAATTTATAGAAGCCAGGAAAATGACATAATAAAAGTCTACTGAATTTTTACAAAGCCTTTAAACACATTATTTTCAAAGAAATATCTAAAAGATCTTGATGGTAGCAATGATTTTATTACTTCTGACTTGAACTATGTCAAGAACAAGAAAAATTACTCTGCAGCGCCATCTTTATACCTCATAAAGAACTAAAATGAGCAGGCCAGGACACCGATACTAATTTTCAGTGACAATCATATTTTAATTACTAGCAAGCTACGCCCGCTACGCTGGTCGATTTTTCCAAACGAACCTTGAGTCAAACAACATGTGAACTTGACCTTGTACTTTAAAACAATGTGGACCTTCACCTGGGATATCCTTCCACAATGCTGAAAACGATGCGAACGTCATTGCGATATTATATTACCACTGAATTGCAGAAATTTTGAGCTATTAAGAAGCAATACTTTCAGTTGATCATTTACAGTGCATTTTAGTAGCGAAATGAAGCCATTACGACAACAGGAATTAAAATTTTCTCTAATCTAACACTATTAAATTAGATAGCATTACAATGATTACAGATATTGACCACTGAATACGAATAATGTTAGAATAGTTAACTTTTGGGTGCTTTTTTTTAAACTCATGGTCTCTCAGCTTGAGAATATGTGGTTTTGGTAGCTTAAATACAATCTCACTGAATTATACGTTATACTTCGTAATAAATGTCCTCTCTTGACAGTTCTATTACTACTTTTTCCCTCTTTGAAATTCCAGTAGAGTAAATACAGTCAAAAAGATGATTGCATGTATTTTATTAAATGATTTGAAGAAAAAAATGAGTGTTTAACTTTCATTTTTAACAGAAAAGTGACGCATAAAAATGTGTGTTTTTAAATCTGAATCGTTTGAATAAAATTAAAATAATGTCATTTTCATTGCTTTTTCATTTTGTAGACTAGATGAAATCATGTAAACGTTAACCCGGGAAGAAATTCTACGACTTAGAAAAATAAACTTCATGCATTTAATAATACATTTCTAATCATCCATGATCGACCTCATTGTGAGGGTTGGGACAAACATTAAAAGTGATGCATCAATATTGTTACACATGCACCACAGGTAATTGCAAAACGAAATTACCCGCCAAATTACGTTACAATAAATAATGCAGTTTTTATTGACTCAATAATAGATATTTTACCAACAAATCTCCATACCTTAAATTGGACTGACAACGATAAATAAAGTTAGTTCTACAAAATTTTTAGCAATATGCATTTTGGTCAATACGGATTGAAGATTTATTTTGCATTATTCTAAAGACCCTATTAACACGGAGAAATGAATAGACTTGATATTTATATTATCAAGTGTAAACTATTCTTCCGTCTATTGTGTAAATAACCCAGATTATGAAAATAACTCATAATTTATTGCTACGATTAGCTGCTAGGGTGTGTGTCAGGACAATATGCTTTATGATGATCGAAAATTGAGATAGTTTTATCCTATGTAGGCTAAAATGTTAAGTCGACAGATATTAATACATTTGCCACCATTGGAATAAAAGTTTTTCCTCTCCATTGAAAGTATTGTTTTTTATGAGGTAAAATAATTTGAGATAAAGAATAAATGATAACAAAAACTTATTTTGTTCGTTTGGGTTCACTGTCCAGAGTCTCTTTCAAATATAAAAAGAAACATCCAACGGTACAGTAAATACGCTAATTAGCGGGTAACCTGATTACGGAAAATTAATCCAATATCTTTTAAAAAAACCTTCAAAAGAGAAGAAAAGATACGCAAAAAAAAAAAGCAAAGAGAATGACGAATTAAAAAGACTATCGAAAATTTATTTCAATAAGCAATTTTTATTGTAAAATGTTTTCTCTGTGGTACTAAAAACGCATAATTGCATAAATTTTCTTACGAATTATCTTTAGTACTTAACATTTGAAGCAGTAGATATTTATTAAAGGAAAAATTAGCCGTATGTGTTTTTTTTAAAAAAAGTGGATTATATTCGCTGATCTACCTTCGATGTTATAAAAGTCGCAAGTTTGGAAAAAACAAACCAGCATGTTTCCGTAGTAAAGTATGTGAAAAACATCTTAAATGTTTGAAATTAAAATATTTTACAATATGTGTGTGTGTGTGTGTTTGGGGGAGGGGGGAGGGGGTGCAGACTTTTAAACTAAAATGTAAGTATTAACTCCACTTTTATAATTTTAACTGCTATATATATAGTTTAAATTTGAATATAAAAAATTGCTCTAAAATTCTGTCTTACGCTTTAAAAATCACCTATAATGTGAACATCCCTGGGTTGATGTCAGGTTTAGGCCTTTTTGGATTAAAATCAAATTGTTTGGCGGAAAATGTAAAATCTGCTAGTTTTTTCTGTAAAGGTTAGATAATAAAAAAAAAGTAAATAAAAAAAATAACAAATCACAAACAAAATTGTTACTCATTTGGAAAGTCTCCGTAAAGGCCATACTCAAAATATTTTGAAAAAGGAAATGCTAATAAAATTACTCATGTATGTAAAAAAGATCAGTCAAATGTAGTGGCAGAATCCAAGTAGAAAATATGTAAAAAAATATATAATATTTTCGATTATTTGGCGCGAAAAGATTTATGCTGCACGCTATTTGGCAAATCAAAACATTTCGTGGCCAAATACAAGAGATTGAAATGCATTTATAAATTACTTGTTCAATAAGTATTTAAATGCCTAATACTTAACGAATTTAAACTTAAAAGATGAATTAGTTTATTATTTTTTTTTCTGTAAGCTTATATAATCTATATATAAGCTTTAAATTTTATACGGTGTCCTCGGCTAGATAAGTTTTAAGTGTATTTTGATTAAAAATGCTATCATTAAAAATTTAGATATTGAATCTTTGTTTCCATGGCAACAATACTTTTCTTTTGTTGTCTCTGACACTAACAATATCGATGTCAAACTGCCAATGCTCTGAACCGAACCTTAATTTTGAGTTTGAAACAATGTTAATCCATTTAAACTTTGTTCTAAACAGCATAATTACTATCTTTAAATTTCATTATATACACATACATGTACATAACAAAACTACAGTTATAAAAATGTATTTAAGTTAAACTTACTTAAACTAACTTCGTATGGAAATTTGAAAAAGTTTTCTTAAAGAATATTTATTATTTCAAATTTTATTATAGTATTATTTATAATAGTATTATTTCAAATTTTATTGCGTCGCCAACCAGCGTTAAATCGCAAAAAATTATTATTTATTTATTTATTTATTTTATTTTTATTTTTTTATTTATTTATTTTTTTACGAAAGCTAAAAATCGAGGTTCTGCCGATTTTTTCTTTAATAAATTATATCCTCATGAGAAGAATATTCTATATATATTTTTTAAATATTTCTGAGTACGCGCTTATGAAGAACTTCCTTGATATAATCTTATCAAAATTTCAGATGCATTTTTCTTAACCTGACGCAAAAGAAAGATAAATCGCCAAATCCTGTTTTAATTACAATATTTCAACTGCGTAATTTTTTAAGCATTACGAACATTTCCTTTCATGTTTAAATTAAATATTTTAATTTTTTAATATGGAAAATTATTTGTAAAATACAGAACTTGTTACCTTCCACATATATGTGTTATATAAGGTATAATTATTAATTATAAATAAAAAAAAACTAGAAAAAGATATTTGTACATGATAGCAGAAAGCCTTTTATGTTGCATACATTACAGTGTGACATGCCAGGAAAATGACAATCTAAAATTTTAAGTCTTTTAACTGCTTTATTTTTGTGTTATTATGAATATAATATATCTTGAAAATACTTCTAAGAATGTTTTTTATTAGAATGTAAAAAAAAAAATTTCTTTATATAACATTAAATAGAAACTTTATCGTACGGACTGCAATTTTCGTATTTTGTGATATTGGCCCATACGCAGCCGTTAACTGTTAAAGGAGATGGCTGATTATTTATTTACTTATTTGTCTTGCTCAATGTCTTAAAAATTGGTTTTCATCAATTCAGCAATTGATATTTTTCATGAAAATAAGTATTTAATAAATACAAATAAAGAAGAATTTTAAAATACTCATTTTAAATTATTCTTATCATTTAAGTATTGGTAGGAATCAGATTTTTTATTGTTTTTTAAATCAATGATCAAATTACTTAAATAGGCAGTCTCATTTGAATAATTGATTTGTACAATCTTAGTGAATTAAAAAAAAATGTATTATTAAACAAAAATTTATATATCGTACGTATAAAAAAGCTACCAGATTCAAGGGTTCCTTCAGGATAAAAGAAATAAAAATATAATAAGAAACAACATTACTTCCGCCCAACCAAAAAAAAATAGACTAAAACTCGCAAGGAATGGATTAATATTAAATATGGAAGTGCACCGCCCCCCCCCTCCCCATTCGATGTGCACCTCAAGTCGGAAACCACAGCCTTACATTATGGGAATCAATCCTTGATGACGTTTCTCATGATGCAGCCCATATTACTTCGTTCCTTTAACAAATTCGTTGTTGACTTCGTTTTACTTACCCATCCTACATAGTATAGAGTGAGTCTTGTAATCGTTTTAAAAATCGAATTTTTTTTACGGACACTGGAGACGGACAAACGTTTCAGACACTGGAGATTTTGAAAAACATTTTTAGAAGAAAAAAAATTGCCGTCCGTCTGTCTGTCTGTGTGTGTGTCTGTAAACGCTCTATCGTCCGAACAAATTAAGATAGCAACTTGAAATTTGGTGTGTACTTACTCTGTAAGAATGAGAAGAAGCCTATTGAATATCATTAACATCGATTATACGGAACTATTTTTTCGGACTCTCGAAATATTCGTCCTTATAAAAGGTATATAAAAATATTTTCGAAATTGTTTATTTTAAGGAGTGAATATAAAAGACAAGAAAAAAACATAAATTTTGCATAAAGAACGAAGTCGATTGGATAATTAGTTGCCGAGATATTTATAATCATATTTTCCACACTCTTCGATTTTTTATGACACTGTATTTCATTCAAATTTCAATTCAAAGGTATATTTTCATTGGAAATGAGACGCTTAATCCGACGCAGTAAACTATTAGTTAATATGATTGTCATTTTTGGAGTTATAAGGATGTTTCTTTTACGCAATTCAGTAATAGAGAATTTAAAGCTTATGGCGTCATCAAGCCACGATTTTAAACACTCTATCTACCGAACAAATTGAGATAGAGGCTTGAAATGTGCTTAGAATGTAATAGTGCGACAAAGCATATTAAATTTCAGTAAGCTTAGTTATCCGTGGATATGCATTTTAAAAATAGTTTACACATGTTTTATTTTCATATTTTATATTATGCATATCCATGATGTGTAAGTTTACGGTGGCCCCCAATGACTAGTTTTGTTTTGCTTCTGTTGCTGTTTTTATTCATATTGGAATTATATATATAATATTGTTTTTTCTTAATCACTTAATAATATGCTACCCAAACTTTCCCTTTGTTAATGTGTTTCGACCTCGCTTTACCATCATATATCACTTAAATTAAGCATTCTTCAAATACAGAAAATGTAACTGTTGCCTCTGTGAGACAATGTTACATGAAAGAATGGTATCACGTAAAAGGAAGTTTTTTATTAAATCGTAATAAGGCAAAACAATGGAATACAATAATAATGAAAATAAAGGATTACGTGCAATTTTAACCTCTAATTGAAAATTGAACGTAAAAAGCAACAGATGAATATCCTTTAAAGAACATTAATTATTTACGATTTTAGAGGACAAAACTTCGTATGATTCTTCTTCACAATAAAAGTGTAGACATGAGAAACATGAAAGGATAGCGTGTGATGTATTTGTAATAATGCAACGCAAAACTACTTTTTGGTGAGCGAAAGTTGCCTACTTTTTATTTCCCGGAATATTTCTTCGAAAGCCTTTTTGTGCATGACATACCTTAACACGCTTGTGATTTTCAGTGTTTCTGTTATTCTAAATGCCTAGCTTCTTCTTTTGACGAATAAAATGGTGGTATAATAATAGATGCATTTAATAAAAGATAAATAAATGAATAAATAAATAAAATAAATATATAAATAAATCAATAAAATTTTAATATAGTGATTTTCAAAAACATGTTTTATGTTGAAATGATAGTTATAATGTATGTTATGTTTGAACTATAATAACATTTAATATTTAATGAGAAAAAGATAGTGTTTGATTATGGAATCTTCTGATGTAGTTTCGATTCATAGTTAAGATGTCATTTTCATTTACCAAAGTATTCCATATTTAAGATCTATGTAAACACCATGAAACAACCGCTACAGGTAGTATGCAAATGACGTACGGTAGCAAAATTCTTACACAAATACATTGTAAAGGGTTGCTTTAAAAAAATAATTAAAAATAAAATTTCGGCATATACAGCTTGCCTCTAATGATTTATATGCCTTCTTTTGTTTGTATTACTTCATATTGGTATTCAAAGCTAAAGCAGTTTACAATAGCTCCATGTTATATTAAAGGCCATTCATTTAAATTGTCCCCAAATTCGGAAGTTTTTACTTTGTACAGATCAATGATGTTGCATTATTTCAGATCCTTGGAGGGGGGGGGGGGGAAATTTATGTAGTAGATGTAAGTGACGTGAATGATTTTTTTAAAGTAAAGTAAAACTAAAATCATAAAGTTTATAAAAAAAATAAATATATATGTTCAATTCAGATAGCAGACGTTAATCGTGACATATCATCTATTAACCCTAAAGCAATTCATTTCTTTACACTTGTAATGATAAAATGGCCATAAGAATATATAATAAATCTGTTAAACAAAGCACCACAAAATAACATTACAAAAACGAGTAGGAAACGTTTCAGAACATAAAAGAAATTCTATTTTTATAAATGCTGCTTTAAATCTCGAAAATATATTGGTTTCTACGGTTTCTGAAGATAAAGAACTCTTTTCGGAATCGTGGATAATTTTGAAGAAGTTACGTAAATTTTCCTAGATGAATAAATATTTGTCTTTTTTACAGTGTTGAGAGAAGGTCACATTAATTTCATTAAAATATTGCCTTTGCATTCAGAATACACGAAAAGATTTTGGCAGTGTTTTTTCAATTTAGGGCTGTACATATATAACGTTATCAACTTTTTAGAAATTTAGACCCCTGCACCCCCTTACGATATCATACGTTATCATTCCGAGAATTCCCCCCCCCCCCCCCTCCTTAATGATATCGTTATCAGTGGGTAAAAATTCTTTTTATTTTTGCATTTTTTTTCCTTTTATACGATACTTTTTCTATGATATACATTTATTATTCGCATATTTTACGGATTTAATTGATGAGAAGTCCGTAAAATATTACAATTACAGTGAAACCTCCCTGTGCGACCACCTCCCTGAACGACCATTTTTTCATGGAACGAAATTTATTCCCATAGGCTCAATACTAATTTTACCTCCATACAGAGTTCATCCCAGTTGAACTCCCTCAATGAGCGACCCATTTCTTTGAAGAAAAGGAAACAAATTCCGTTTTTTTCTGGTCGCTTGAAGAAGGGTTTTATTAGAAAAATAATTCCGGAGAGCGCATTATTCACCAAACCTCTAAACTAAGTTTAGTTTTTTTTTTTTTTTTTTTTTTTTTTTTTTTTTTTTTTTTTTTTTTTTTATTCCGGTAAGTTTTAAGTGTTTAAATCCCTTTGTGTTTTTTTAGGGCAATGAATTTAACTCTGATGACAAATTAAGAATGACGGTTGATAAACTCCCCTGCCCTATTCTGTCAGGGAACTCCCATAGAAATAGATAAATTAATGAAATCGTCATTATTTGTTCCCGTCCAAAAAAAAAAAAAAAATGCATTTATTTATTAAACTTCGATAGGACTTGGAAATAAAAGTTAATTTAAGAAGATAAAACCGTAAAATCAAAGGAAACGTCAGTGTATTCATTTTTTAAACACTGCAGTTTAAACTTATGCAGTTAACTTTTGTTTTGATACTTATTTTTTTATATATTTTCCTAATGTGAAAAATAAATTTTAATAACATTAAATGTTACTTTTTTTTTCAAAATTAAAATCTAGATTTAAACATGACCTCCATTAAGAGACCATCTCTCGGAGCGACCACTTTTTAATTGGAACGGAACGTAGTCGCTTTAGAGAGGTTTTACTGTATACATGAAATAACTTTATATCAAATAACACTTTAAGTAAATACTTACTATTAAAAGTGTTTAATAATGTAGCTTTTTGTTACATAATGCATTCAACAGTAATATTGTCTTCTTGCACTTGCCGTCTATAGCCCAAATAGAAGTTCTTATCAACAAAATAGGTGGACTCCCCATTTCTCCCATATTTTTACTACTAAACATAACAAGTATAATTTCGAACCTCGTTTCACTAACAACGCATTATATGCTCATGTGGCAGAAGACTAGAAATGCCGAACGTTGGGGTATTAGATATTTTGAATAAAAGGATTTTATAATTATTTAATGGTTTTAATAATAACTTTGCATTTTCATAAAAAAAAAAAGATAACAGACTATTCTGATGTAAGAGAAACTTACCAAAAACAGAAATTTTTCGTTGGATCAAAAATCATAACAATACCAAAAGACAACCCCCCTCCCCATACAGATATCTTAGAATATGGTGTCAGACACCCCCCTCCTAAAAGTGATAACGTTATACATGTACAGCTTCTTAGAGTATTATATATTCCGATATAAGTTGGCACTTCACCTTCCCCGATAGCAATATCATTTGAATACCAGTTATTCTGAATAGTTATTTTTATCTTTTCTAAACGCAGAAAAGCATTATGGATTCCTGAATTAAATAAGACGAAGATAGTTATTCGAAATTACTATTATTCAGAAGAGTATATATACACGAGTATATTGGTAGATAATTTGGAAAAATAGAATTATAGCAAAAATTTTGAAGAAAGAAATAACTTCATAAAATGTGACAAAGCATTGCAAAGAAGTAAAAAGTTATAGTTGTAGAATACATATCGCTATAAAATGACCTTCGAAATAATCTCAAATGTATATCTAATGGTTGCAAAGAAACATCTTACTGAATTTCCGGTTTAACATCCACGTGACACATTATTTTAGTTATTGTACGAGTATTACAAAAAAGAAAATTCAGACTTTATATTTTTTATCTAAATATCGAAAGTAAATAATATATTAATACGAAAAGTTACCTTGAGATATACGACGAAGAAATTCTCCAGATGCCATTATAAAATATTAAATAATAGTTTTTTATTAATATTTTGCATGAAATTCAGTTTTATTATTCCATAAAATGCCCGTAGCGCATTCTTCATATGTTTTACAATTAAGAAAATAAATAAATGATATGATTTTATGCCTACTGTTACAATTTATCTATATTAATTAAAGAAAGATGTTTCTCTCTCTGTTTGCGTGTGCGTGCGTCTGTCAACGTTATTACCCCAGATTAGGTATAAACAAATACTTTGACGCTATTACGTTTGTGGAGTTCTCAATAGTACAACGTTGAACCTTAACTATCATTGTGATTTCAAACTTTTATTTTCTCTGTAGAAAATTAGTTTCTATAAGTGTCCTTTTTACTAGTTAATTACTTCATAAGAAGCGCATATAGCCAATAGAACTCTTCCAGTTTGGAAAAATATTAGTCCTTAACAAAAATAAAATAAAAATAAAAATATTAACAAATAAGATAAGGTTCGTGAAAACCTGTATCGATATTAATAAAAGTAAGTTTTTGTCTATCTATGTGCGTGTTTATCTGTTACGTAGATGTCAAATTTGAATCTGGATATATTTAACTAGGCTTCAATGCCCTAAAAATTCAGATTTTTCATTTTTTTAATAATTAGCCTATATATGTTAATTAAAAACTCCCATCGAACGCTAATGAACAAGTTTCAATTTTCATCAGTTTGCTATCGTTAAAATTCCTTCGTCCACGACTACCTGGAAAAAACAGGGTTCTTCCAGAACATAGTTCGGAGACGCACTGTGGGACGAAATCACACAAAAGCGCTTAAAAATCAATAACTTTTGAAAGGGTGGAGCTGGAGACTTCAAATTCAGATCACAAATACATCTAACCAAACAGGTAAAGTGCTTTGCTTATTAGCTTGATCGTATCTCATTAAAGCGTCGAGAATAAAAAAAAATCATTACAAAAGTCCAAAAAATTAAAAAATGTCTACAAAAGTAATCTGGGTATAAAAACAAACCCATGTTTACCTGGGGAAAACATGGTTGTTCCACCACCTAGTTTGCAGACGCACAATGTGGCGAAATCACAAAAAAGCGTAAGAATCAATAACTTTTGAACGGGTGGAGCTGGAGACTTCAAATTTGGATCACAAATACATCTAACCAAACAGGTAAAGTGCTTTGCTTATTAGCTTGATTATATCTCATTAAAAGGTCTAAAATTAAAAAAAAAAATCATTACAAAAGACCAAAAAATTAAAAAAAGTCTGCAAAAGTCAACGTATGTTCCAGCACGTAGTTCACAGACGCACAATGGGTGAAATCTGTAAAAAAAAAAAAAAAAAAAAAAAAAAAAAAAAAAAAAAAAAAAAAAACGCTTTAAAATCAATAACTTTTGAACAGCTGAAGCTGGAGACTTCAAATTTGGATCACAAATACATTTAACCAAACAGGTAAAATTCGTTGCTTATCAGTTTGATCAGATCTCATTAAAGGTTCAAAATTTCAAAAAATCATTGCAAGAGTTCAAAAAATTAAAAAATGTCTACAAAAGTCACCTGGGGTATAAAAACAAACCCACGTTTATCTGGGCAAAACATGCATGTTCGAGCACGTAGTTCTCAGACGCACAATGGGCGAAACCTCTAAAAAAACACTCTTAAAAATTCATAACGTTTGAACGGGTGGAGCAGGAGACTTCAAATTTAGACCACAAAAACCAAACAGGTAAATGACTTTGTTTATCATCTTGATCAGATCTCATTAAAGGGGCTCAAATCTCATTAAATTTTAAAAAATCAGTACAAAAGTCCACAAAATTAAATGTCAACAAAATCTTCTGGGGTATCAAAGTCTATATATTTTTGGACACTGTAATAAAGAAAGCTAAACCAGTTTAATATAACTAACTTTTGAACAGCTGAAGCTGGAGACTTCAAATTTGGATCACAAATACATTTAACCAAACAGGTAAAATTCTTTGCTTATCAGTTTGATCAGATCTCATTAAAGGTTCAAAATTTCAAAAAATCATTGCAAGAGTTCAAAAAATTAAAAAATGTCTACAAAAGTCACCTGGGGTATAAAAACAAACCCACGGTTATCTGGGCAAAACATGCATGTTCGAGCACGTAGTTCTCAGACGCACAATGGGCGAAATCTCTAAAAAAACACTCTTAAAAATCCATAATGTTTGAACCTGTGAAGCAGGAGACTTCAAATTTAGATCACAAAAACCAAACAGGTAAATGGCTTTGTTTATCATCTTGATCAGATCTTATTAAAGGGTCTCAGATCTCATTAAAATTAAAAAAATCAGTACAAAATTCCACAAAATAAAATGTCAACAAAATCTTCTGTGGTATCAAAGTCTGTATATTTTTGGACACTGAAATAAAGAAAGCTAAACCAGGTTAATATAAATAACTTTTCAAGAACTATGCCTGTCATTGATTTTTAGATATACATGTGGTGGAGGAGCAAACATTAACTAAACTTTTAATTTTTTAGATATGTTATTATGGTGAGTTAGAATTTTTTTTGATACAGTAATAGTCTTAAAAAAAAAAAAAAAAAAAAAAAAAAAAAACATTTTTTTTCAAAAATTTTAAACCAAAATTGAATTTTGATTACCAAAAAATACGTAGGAAGTCAAAAAAATAATGCCGGACAGGAGTCAGAAGTATACTAAAAATTATTTTTAAAAATATTTAAAGAGTTTAATTCTACAGTTTATAAATTAAGTTAAAAAATACTTATAAATGCACATACCATTGAGTTAATTGTCCATTTAAATATGCACATAAATAACTGGCATGGGAATAATCTGTGAACTTGCCAAAACGCCCTGAATAATGAAAAGCAAATCTGAGATAGATAAACTCATACCTATCACGTATGAGTCGTTAATGATTTTCATACATTTTCCCTACTTGACGTAACAAAGTTTTGCCTTATCTCTCTATAAGTATGAATAAAAAATATTGATTAAAAACTTACTTGAAATTTTGATTTAATAGTACGTTTTTCTTAAATGGTTCCGCTGTGAGACGATGGGAATACATTTTGTTTTTCCTAGAGTTTAAAATCGCGATTGTTCAGTGTCTGAAGGGGAAAAAAATTAAGAACATCTTTGAACAGTTGGTACCTTCTCAGTATTGATGCTATTTTTGATTAAATAAATATGAATATTTACTATTTTAAAAAAAATGTCTTCTAAAGGTCATTTTCGTTTTTTTTGTGCATTTTAAATTTGCAATCTCTGGGATCTAAATGGAATATATATATATATATATATATATATATATATATATATATATACATATAAACGTATAGTAATCACCAACAAAAAACAAATTATATTCATGTGAAATGCGCCAAAAAGCTGCAGTAAAACACATAAATTCAATATAAACCAGTAAAAGATTATATTTAGCACCCCCACCCCCTCACAGAACAAAAAGAATATAACTGTTTGTAAAAAATTAAAATTTCAACAAAAACTAGGAAAAAAGAGGTTGCGGCCTCCTCGGCAGTGGGTTACATTTCAAAAGCAGCCGAGCTTTCAAAAAATGTATATGAAATATGTATCAGTGGCAGTGGGTTTCGGCCAGAACAGTGAATAGCAAAATCAAATATTAGTGGCAATGGTTTTCGGCCAGAACAGTGAATAGATAAATCAAATTTGATTTTTGATTTTGCTATTCACGGTTCTGGCTGAAACCCACTGCCACTAATACATATTTTATGTACATTTTTTGAAAGCTCGGCAGCTTTTGAAATGTAACCCACTGCCGAGGAGGCCGCAGCCTGTTTTTTCCTAGTTTTGTTGAAATTTTAATTTTTTACAAACAGTTATATTCTTCTTGTTCTGTGAAGGAGGGGGGGGGGGCGGGGGCGCTAGTTCAAGCTAAATATAATATTTTACTGGTTTATATATATATATATGCAATAATAAAAAATTTCGCCTTTTTTTCTTAGTAAATCTATTCCA
Source organism: Maratus speciosus (assembly GCA_963932465.1). Classification (NCBI taxonomy): domain Eukaryota; kingdom Metazoa; phylum Arthropoda; class Arachnida; order Araneae; family Salticidae; genus Maratus; species Maratus speciosus. Next base: position 444,896,103 of record OZ010789.1, read on the forward strand.
AATTCTTAATATTTTTCCTTTTTTACCTATCTTTAATAATATCTTAATATCTTTTGTCTTTTATTTTATGCATTTAAATTTGCGTATTCTTTTATTATTCTAAAAACCTTAATCCATTCGTCTAATTTTATAAAACCCATTAAATTACTTTTTCATTTTCTTCTAAAAATAAATTCTTTTTCTTTCGAATTTTTTTAATATCATTTGTTCTTTGGTATTCTATACCCACAATTCCATGCGCCCGTCAGCATTTAATGGCGCTTTAAATCTGACGCCGTATAAAGATTTCATTATCGACGTCATCAACCTTCCCGTCGAATCGTAACTTGTTTTTTGTCCCATTCCTCCCCATCTCTCTGCTGGCATTGATTCTCCACTTTTCTCTATCCGCCCGCGTTCTGTTGCTTGTAGCACATATGTCGTTACATCGGCGAAGAGCGAGAGAATTTACGTTTTTCCGGTTGTTTAATTAAGCTGCGTCGCTTGGAGTGAACGATTCTAATGTGTAGATCCTAATCTTGTAACATCTAAAGTTTTATGAAGTGAATGATCGATTATTGAAAGTTGATGAAACAGCTACTGGGAATGTTCGATATGTTTTTGTCAAATAAACCAGTTTAATGTTACGATGACTCTATTCATTATGTGATGGGAAATGTCTCAATGTTTATTAAGCCTGTCTTACTCGCCACCCTGACTGCAATCCGATATTTTTATAATAACGGATGGCTGCCCTTGATTGCTCTATTACGTTTTATTTCGAGATGTACTAGTGTCGCCGAAATGTCTGAAAGTCGATAGCAAAATGTCGCATATATATATATACATATACATCGGTCTAGATAGTACTTTAGTAGAACTGAGAGTATCTTTCATTAAAAAAATATTATCATTTAGTATTTACAAAATATGTTTCCTGGAGGTAGTTAAAATATTTTTAATTTTTAATTGTTTTAAAATCCCAATTGCCGGGTTCGAATGCAGTTCTCTATAAAAAGAACCTATTTGTTATTGATATTTTCGTAAAAGTGATGGTTTCTTTCATTAAAAAATGAATATTTACTATTTAAAAAAATACTTTAGCTGAAGGTCGTTTTCATATTTTCTGTTTTTTATGCAGTTTAAAATTGAAATCGCTGGGGCTCGGTTAAGTTGCATGATATGGCAGACTGCATATCGCTGCTGACAGGTTATTTGAGTGAGTTATACTGCCAGAGTTAACAGGGACAGCTTAGCTGCTAGAGTGTTGGCATAATATAAGCAGGCAGTCCATGTTCGATTAATCGCTTTTTCACGGTCTTGGCAGTTTTCAAGGGAATACATATTTTTCTCTGGACGGCAAAATGTGATTTTTTTTTCTCTCCAACCAATATTTTAAAATTTACTTTTATGCATTCTAGTTGGAGTCGATTTTTGCTTTGAGTATTTTTAATTGCAGAATTTTCATTTCCTGCAAATGTAATTTTGAAATTAAGAAATATTTTCATTTAATTTTTGTAAAATTTGGAAATTTACACTTTAGAAAAGTAATCAAACTATATTAATTAATTAACAACTAAAAAAAAAAAATTCGCGACAAGCCTGAGACTCATTCAAAGCACACGAATATAATGCGACATAGCAGTTAAAATCACCTGTTATAGAAAAAGTTTAGTGTTCAACTTTAACTCTCTTATGAATCAAAGTTTGTACGAAACAGATAAAAATCTATGCGTACTGGCACGTGAATACCATATTCATAATGTTTACATTTTCTGATCAAAATTTTTATCTTAAGTGTCTCATTTGAATTCTTAATGATAAAACACAGTTACTCTCTATTTTCGAGTAGATATTCTATAAATTAACTCAAAGATTTAACCTCCAAAAGAACCGATTTAGGTCAGTTTCAGTCAGAAGGAACTGTTTTCATCTGAAAATAAAAAGTCTTTTATAAATGCCATTGGGAGAAAAACTGACATATTTTTTCTTTAGTTATTCATATATTCGTGATTTTGAATATACTGTTTTTGTGTTACAATGAACACAAACTTTTCTTTTTTATCAGCAGGAATCACCAAATTTCATCCACTGAAATAACGTACACCATTTCAGTTATCCCAAATACAAATTTTCATTGGTGAATTATATGTTTTTGAAATGTATATTAATAATTTATCTTAGTTGTCTCTCCCTACTTATATTATAAAGAACCTCAGAAATTTCTATACTGACACGTAATTTAGAAACCTGAATACGAATCTTGATCTTGAAATTAGACCGAATATAAATTATTGCTATGTTTTCATGGTTAGTTTTATAAAGATATTAATGATTAAAAGTGAAATAAGTTTGGGTACGGTGAAATAAATGAAAATATAGTATTGCAAGATTCAGATTCTATACCAATTGAAAATACTATTGCATTTAGTAAACACTAAATTAATTAATTAAATATCTTATCAAATAATTGAGACCATATTACATGTTTATTAATACATATTATTAATAGTTTTTTGCGGGGAGGATAATTTTTATATATGCACAGGGTTCTCGCTGACTTTTGATCAAGGTTAGCAATTTGGCTATCAGAATTTAAAAACTCCCGCCAAATGAAAAAAAAATGGCAAAATAAATTAGTCGCGAAACACTTGAAAAATCGCTCGTTAATCCCTCCATGTATCCCTTTTATCAATACGTTCTAAAATAACCTACCTTTTTTAACTGCTCATAGATCAGTTATTCATGTAAATTCTATTATCCGCTACAGAAACAATAAAAATATCTAACCCGATTTAACTCATTAAAATGTTATGAAATTAAACTTTCCAACACAAGTTAACTTAGTATTTTAAGATATTACATCCAATAAATTCTGCAGAAAAAAAAATACATGGTCACTTTAAAAAAACACTTTATTTTTCTATAATTTTTCTGCTTTTTATTGATGCACATGCTTCAAAAGCAGTTTCAAAATTGTAGTGTGCCTTAGAGATCTGCACGGGCCGGCCCGAGCCCGGCCCATTTTGATTTGTGCCACTCAGCCGGACCTGGCCCGGGCCATACTTTTTTCTGAAGTCTCGGGGGGGGGGGGGGTAGTGACTACTCTTTACGGGTCGGGCAGCGTTCGGGCCTTACTTGTTTTTTCTGTACAGAGACGGGACTGGTTTCTTTTCTAGTCTTCACGGCCCAAAATTTTCAGTCCTAGTTTTGAGCCAGCCCGTATGAAAATCATTGTCTCGGCGTGACCTGTTCGTTCAAAGGTCAGTAAAATTAATCCTGGCCTCAAAGATTTTTGCAAAATATGCAAAATATGAATCACCATTATTCTACAATTAAACATTAAGATTTATTCTTTTTAAAGAATAGTAAATTTCTACGCTAATTAAAATATAGCTAAATTAAAATATAGTAAAACGTGTGAAAAGGAACCTGCCTACGACGTAATCCTGTTTTGAACTGAAAAACCTGTCGATACATGCGAAATTAATATACTAATACGCAAGAAAAGAATATATAATACATTTACAATTGCTAAGAAGGGAACTTGTCTATAAAGCATTTTTTTTTCTTTTCTATGTAATTGAGTTTTAGAAGATTCTACTGTATAACATTTTTCAGATTTTTAACAATTCAATGCATGGAATACGGATTAACAATATTAATGATAACTGAAACATTTACATAGAAGAAACAGCAATTCATTAAAAAAATAAATATCGCAGCCTGCGGCACTTCTCTAAAAAGGAAGTTTAGAAGGATGAAAAAAAGTTAAGATGAATATTTTTGGTCAGAACTTCTCGTAAGAGTCAAATTTTTAAACAAATCGATGTAAAAATCAATGTTTTGTAGCAACTCACTCGGGCCGGGCCGGGCTCGGGGCGAGCCATTTTTTTGTCTACGGGCCGAAATTTTTTTTCTATGAGTTAGGCCGGGCCCGGGCCTAGAAATTTCGGCCCGTGCAGACCTCTAGTGTGCCTATTTGGCCCGTTAACTCATACTGAAATGACATTATTGACATTTTTTGTGTATATTCGGATTCTCAATTTAGTTTTTGTTGCGTTCATGACAATGAAGCTTTTTCACAGCTCACTGAGTGTATTGGCAAGATTACAGCAAATTGTAGCATGTTACATATTATAGGATGAAGTTGTTGCAAGTCTTTTCTTCGAATGTCTCCTAAATCCACGGTTCTGCAACGAGAACTCAAGAAACTTTTAAGTAATTTTCATTCTGGAACTGTCTGTATTATTCAAAAGTATAAAGGTTAAAAATTGATTCAGTATCTTTTATACCACAGTACTGAAAATTGGCCTTATCGCTTCCTAACTGGAGATTTTGTGGACAAAACACACTAAACATCTGTAGTTTGTCTGATTTAGACAAACTACACGAGCCGAGGACACTTTTCATTCACGAGACTCGGCCGGTCCAGACTTCCTTTTTTTCCGGGTTGAGTCGGACCTGTACTTTCCCAGAAGTCTCCTAGAGGATTCCTAGAAACACGTGTTGAAATTTCAAAGCTCGGTCACGATCCAGATCGTAGAAAAATCATTACTGGCCGGCCCGTACAAAATTCATTAAAAGCTCGACTCGACAATTTTTGCAAAAAAAAAAAAAAAAAAAAAAAAAAGTATATATTTTTAAATCGACATAATTCTACAATTAAAATTCTTTTTAAAGAATAGTGCATATATTTCTGAGCAAAATAAATAAATAAATAAATAAATAAAGTACAGTAAAACCTGTGGGACGGAATCTTTTCTTAAATGGAAAAACGATTTGATCCGATTAATATAACAATCCGTGAGAAAATATTATAACACATTTACAACAGACGATATATCTGCTGAGAAGAAAACTTGTCTATAGCGAATTTTTCTTCTCTCCTATGCGATTCCACCTTAACCCTTTAAGACCTGAAGAGTTTTGGTAGAAATTAAAAGGTTTTTAACCTTAATTAATAGAAACATATTTGATTAAAAATATTTTGAAAATTTTCCGATATCAGGTTACGTTAAGGGAGGATCCACATAATTGTGTTGTGCAGGCTCAACTTTAAATCACAGGAAAAGAGAAAATTGTTTTTTCTTTTTCCTTAGGATCATCTACACAATTGTGTAGGTAAGATTTTATTGTATAGCATTTTTCAGATTTTTAACCACTTAACTGTTTTGCCCGAATTGCGTTCGCGCAAGAAGACTTTGCTTGCTTTGTTACTAAAAGCTTTTGGATACCACTAATTTGTAATTGTAATCTTCTCTTTAAGAATTGGTCAGACATTTTTCGATTATATAAGGTAAATATTTTAATACGAAAAAAGTGGTTTTCTGCTCTATTTTTGGTTTATGGTGTCAAATAAATAAATAAATAAATAAAAATAAACCGTTAAGGTGTTATGTCTCAAGCCATGGAATATGGAATAAAGATATTAAAGATAACTCTGACATTTTTATACCAATAGAGATTAATTAAATCTAGGAATGTCCCAGCTTGAATCCGACGAAATAAATCTTGCCCGGGTTTGCTCGGGTTTCTTGCCAGACCCGGGCACATGTAGATCTCTAAATTCTTCGACTTGAGTCTTATATTGCGCAGGCATTTTATTTATTTATTTTTGTAAAAATTATAATAATGATGTACATTTGTTTAGCGACATCTTTGAAAATTTAATTTGATTTAATAAATAACGGAGACATATTTTGAAAAATCTACCTTTTTTCTCTGTAGAACTTTAAAATTACGATTTTCTTTTAGAATCTTTTTCATCCTAAACAAGGTTGATTCTTCTTACTGAATCTTCATTTGAGTGTAATTGACAAAGTCAATTTAAAAAAAAAAATCGGTGTCTATCTACGTTAAGAGATTATTAATATTGTTATTCCAAGCATTTCGAACATAATCCGAAAGTAAAATCTGTGCTTAAGTAAGTGTGCTTTTTGAACAATTTTATTTGTAGAGTACTTTTTGCTTCAAAAATATCGAAATTCTGTCGGACCAGGCCATGCTCGGGGCGAACTTTTAACTTTTATATCGGGCACAGCCGCCAGGAAGTTTCTGGCCGTCTAGACCTCGTATCAGGTACGATGCGATTGAACATGATAAGCGACATCAATCGTTCAATGATGCAAATAAGATTGGCGTCTTTACTGACAAACACATACAAAAAAAGAAAGCAAAATTTGAGCTGTTGCAATTAGGCAAGTCTAATCTTTGGTTTACTCCCAAAAATTAATAAAATGTCAAGAAATTCAGCTGAATGATGTCTGGTATGTACTTGAAGTAAAAAAAATATATATATATATATATATTTTTTCAGTGTTAGCTGCTCAAGACAGAAATCAAGACAGTAAATTTCGATCGACATCTACTGAATGTTGGTTAAAGATAAATGATCAAGTGGTACTATATGGAACACGCAAGAATCTGGATCTTTGTTTAAGACAATAATTGAGCCAATCATGCCAGATCAAATTTCAGAAATAAACAATACTGAGGAAAACGATTCTTTATTACAACTTTATCATAAAAGATTAGGTCATCAAGATAAATGTCACATCAAACAAAAGCTTGAAAAAGAATTAGGAATCAAAGTTCGACTGGAAAATAAGTTATGTGAACCATGGGAACGTCCATTCGTTATTTTTGTGACAATTAGAGCAATTTTTCATAAATACTTGCAATTATTTTATTATAAAATATATTTAAGATAAAAATTGATGTAACCAATTAAATATGATTGTGTTCCACTCGCGTGATATATATCTAATTGGCAACAAAAAAGCATTTTATTTGTTTATTTATTAAATTAAAATTTTGTTACTCTTTTGATACTCTGATCACAAGAGTAACACAATTTTGATTTATTATATAGACAAGCAAAAGACTTTTTATTTCAAATTAGCTATACATTAACTGAATGGAGCACAGTCGTATTTTACTGGTTATGTCCCTTTTTATCTTAACTATATTTTATAATAAAATAATTGGAATTATTTGTAAAAATTCGCACGAATGATCACAAGAGTAACAGTGGACGTTCCTCCAGGCATTTATGGAAAAGCACATCGCTTACCTTTTGGAAACAGAAAAAAAGCAACAGAACCAGGTGAGCTTGACTGTTCTTAAATGAAACCTTTTTTGGCAATCTGGCGCAAAGGCGCGCGGCAGCGATAACCCTGCGACAAAGCAGCTAATATTAATAAATATTTTTCCATGCTTAAATTCTAGTAATGTAACTTCGTGTCACCGATGAGTGATAAATCCAACGAAAGTTGGAACCGAAGTATGTTTTTTTTACGTGAACTTTCATTGAATTAAAACATTACTAACTGCTGAAGTTGAACCCTTGCGCAGATCACCCCAGCGGTTTTCACTCTTTAAATACCTACAGAAGAAGATTGTACCGATTTTTCGGGATATAGCGAGATTTTGACTTTACAAACTGAAAATGTTAAAAATTATTAAAAAAAAAATTGTGTGTGAAGAATTACGCATAAAAAAAGATAGTTTTAATATAATGAAACAGGAAGTTTAAATATACTAAGGTTACATAATGTTGAATTACACTCTAAAATTGGGAGGAATGAAAAGTTCACTATTTGAAAGAGTGACAGGTGTTTTCACTCTTTTTGGAGTGAATTTTACATAAATAAACTCCTTAAAGTGCGGCATTTTCCACTGTCTATAAAGAAGTGAAACATTTCACTGTATTGTCAAGAGTGAAATAAGTAACTCCATTGTCAAGAGTGAAATATCTTACTCCGCTGACGAGAGTGAAAGCCTGGCATTATACACTCTAAAAATAAAAAAATCCGTTCAACTTTGAAGCAATATATGGAGTATATACAATAAAAAGCACCAAAATATGTCACTTCTTAATTTTCAAAAATTCCCTTTCATAATGTAACCTTGGAAATTACGTACTAAAACGCACCCCTTTCAAGAATGAATAGTCACTCCTCTGAAAGAGTGACTATTCACTCTAAGCAGGAGTGAGTATTGTATGGGTATTAATAATCAGGCAATCAGTCTTGTCTACGACGCTTTTTTAAGATAAGAGAAAGACGTCCGACATTTTAGAATTAAAATATACAGATATTATTAAAGTGATTATTTATGGAATTTTTTATCTTCATATAAAATTAAAGGTAACTAATTCATAAAGGATACAAAATGACAGAATATTCTCAGAGCATTCGAACCAGTTTTGCGATTTCAAACTTCTATTACTGTTATCTGCAGCAGTAAATAGTCACTCCTCCGAAAAGAGTGATTATCCACCCCTGTTTAGAGTGAATATTCACTTCCCAGGAGTTACTATTCACTCTTTCTGAGAATCAAAATTTCACTTTTGCTCAGAGTGAACAGTCACTCTAAAAGAGGTTGGGCATATTTTGACTCTGCAATAAAGTGACTATTCACTCCTCCAGAGTGAATAGTCACTCCTTTTTGCTTAGAGTGTAGAAAATATTGAAACAATTTCATATCTATTTGAGTTAACTTAATCAATTGAAAAGTAAATAAAATAAAAATGATCAACTTCACTTAATTGTGTGTAAAGATTTTATTCAGTATGGAAAATAGTCGATATGTAACTAAACCATATACAATAAAATAAAAGGTGATAGATAGTGTAATCAAATATATAATTTAAAAAGACAAGAGTTTTCAATACAGATCAAATGTCTTAGTTGTTACATATAGTGTTCAACCAGAAAAATAATGAAACAAATACATAAATATACTCAAGCTAAAAAACAACAACAAACGAATAGTAAATCAAATCTATGTAATCGTCATAAAGGAAATTTACAACATATACACTTATAGATAGGCTGCAACACGTACTAAAATAAAATAATAATCAGGCAGACGGCTGTTATGATTACAACTGTTATAGTTCAGCAACAAATCTGTAATTGCAAACGTTCAATGGAAATGGAATCTCAACATCATCAACGTGTGATTTTAATAATAATATTGGTTGCGTTTTATGACAGTAATGTATATTACTGTAAACAAATCCTGTCGAAGTTCTAACAGGGTGATCAAAGAACACCGTTTTCAATCCATCTTCTAAACATTTCTCACATATATTCCATTAGATCCTCATCTTATGATCTTAAAAGTCATTGAATATGCAAAATTTCGTTTTTCACGTACCTTTGAACCAATCCATCCATATGCGCACGCACATTAAGTCTTCACAAATATTGCGTCTGTACCCATTTCAATTACATTGCATTATCAGGCATGAAGAATTACTAGGAAAAAATATAAACCAGTAAGTCCATACATTGAATTTTCTTCCATTGATAAACGGTCTCAATTGTAATAGTCTTTTTCTAGGATGTTTGCCACCCAGTTTCCAATCGTCGTATTTTTTCATTCAAAGTCCTTCGAGAATCACTCTGGGAATTAAATAGAGGCTGATTGAGAAAGAATATTTTATTTGAATTATCATTCGCTAAACGCAATGTTCATACGGTCAGTTCAAGTGGGCCACCATATAAAATCGTGTCAAAATAGAAGATTGTGTTAAAAACATTCCACTCTCATTGAATAGATGCATTGTAGCTTTCTGAGATATTGTTGTATGAGCTGAAAGCTAGTCTTGCACACTAGTTAAACACTTTCTCGGTAATTGTCTTTTGTTATAAAGTTTATTGACCGGTAACATGCCGTGGTGCTTCTCAATATGAGAGTCTTTCAAGAGTCATTCTTGGTGTTAAATGGAGACTCATTCCTGTGGCGTACATGATTGAACTAATCACTCATAGATGCTCATTAGCTCGGCTCAAGTGGGCACTCATGTAAAATCTTGACATGGAGCACAAACAGGAGGTTATGCTAAAAATATTCCTCTTTCATGATAGTCCATACTTTGTAATTTACTGTGATATCGGCCTTCATGTACAAGAAAAAAAACTTTTTCTGCTCATACTTATAAAATACCTCCTTTGTAATAGTCTAATTTTTTTAGATTTTCTACCAGCACCGATAAGGCTTTTCTGATTCTGGTGATTTAGAGCGTACTTCATTCAGTTAATCTGATGGTAATTGTCCAAACAGCTACTGGAATCTTATATAAAATAGTACAAAAGAGCACAAGTATAAGGTTGTGTTAAAAACAACCCATCCAGACAAACCAAGCTCCACAACCGCATGAACAATCCATCCTCATTTCCTCTGCTCACGAAATTTATGAGGGTAGTTTAGTGCTAATTTGTGTAGTATCAGATGTTGCCTTTGTGTAGTATCAGATATTACGACGCTAGCGGTTGCGTTGATGGCGATCTACGTTTTTGGCACATAACAATCGTATGCCGCTAAATTAAATCTATGGATTCAACTCTATCATATGCCGCTAAATTAATTCTAGGGATTCTGATCTATGACCTTGAAGACACTTTCATCATTTTATAATAATAACAAAGCCAATTTATGGTGCTATAACGGGGATTATCGTTTCTTGCAATACTGGATATTCTTGCATCTGCTTGCTTTATTTCGACAGTCTTCTAATATGTCAAAAGTCGTACATGGCTCCTTCTATACATGGTTTCAATTTTGGCTGTCTGGCATTATTTAAAAGGAAAAAAAACTACAGATTGCGATTTTAGAGCAAACTATTTCACTATCCGAAATTATCTTTATCTTGTTTATCTTTCACCTATAGGGATTCATGTTATCCAAATTACCATTGCATATTTGAAATTAGAAAAAAAAAATTCAATAACTTGTTAATTTTAATTCAACATAGCGAATTTAATGAGACTATTTTTGCATTTGTTTCTTGTTTTTTTAGCATGAGTATATTTCTGTAAGGATAGTAAATTTCAAAGTAGCAAATAATTAAATGAAATTGATATAAATGCGCCTAAGGATTCAATTAAATATGTGAAAGTTGTGACAAATTTTTGTGCGTTAAATCCAAACAATAATTACATATATGATAAATAATTACATATTCAAATAAAAAAAAGTTTTTAATGTATTTTAATATTATTGTTTGAACATTTTAAGGGAAGACACGACTGCGACGCCATGCCCACTTATATTAATTTAGCTCTAACATTTTATATTCATTTATTGTATGTAACTAAATTTAATCCAAATTTTTATTATATACAGTAATTATAATAAAATTAATAAAACTGTGCAAGAACTTTACACAAGTTAGAAGTGTCTAAGTTTTTTAGCTCTCAGAAAAATTGTACTTTTTCGCTAAAAACTCCATTAACTCTTCAACTACCCGAGCAATTTTGATAAAAAAAATTTTGGTGGTAGAGTATGAAAATAAGATCATATTGGCAGGCAGTTAAAAAAAAAAAAAAAGTAATTAGTTTCAGCAAAAAATACTGAAAAATGGAAGATTTTCTGAAAAATCGCCATTGCTCTAAACTAAAAAGTTTTATCCCAGAAAAAACCGTCTGCCATAAATCTTGAGAATAATCCAGTGAATATGGATTCCAAATTTCATGAAATTCGGTCAATTAGTTTTCGAGAAAACGGTCTTAAAGCTCTCATATTTCCCATAGCATTGCACCCAGTATTGTCTTCCCTTAAATGCTGTACAGTGTTCAACTATATATCCATTGAAACAATTTCATAACAATTATAGTAGGATTAATCTGATAATTTTTTTTTCTCAATTGAAAAGTTACAAAACAAAACAAAACAATCAAACAATTAAATGCATTTATTCCATGTTTACCGTTACCAGGTTAAGCGTTTGTAATTCCATATGAGAGACCCATCTAGGAAGAGTATATGAACCATATGCCATATTTGAAGCCATAACACAAAACATCACAAATAAAAACATATTACAATCGGAAAGAAAAGAGTTTTCAGTATATTTCTAATCCATTGATGAAATGTATCGCGTTTTATGTACATTCCAGCTAGAAAAATATTGAATTGTTTTTTATCTACTTCAGTAAAGAAAACTTAGTCAATTGGAAGGTAGCAAAAATTAAAAAAGCATGAACTTAGTTAAAGACGTTGAAAGATATAATTTAGTATCTGAAACAGATGACAAGTCTTTTTAAATCGTATTCAAAAACGAAACAAAACAAAAATAATATAAATAAAATAAAATAAAAACTAATAAGTTATCATGAATCACATATTTAAATTAAAATTTTTTTATAAAATATGTGTACGAGTGATGCATGTTACATAATTTATTACATGTTTCATATATCAATAGAAAAATATTCAAACAGTTTCATAGGTATTTCAGTAAGGTTAATCCGTTGGAAGGTAACAAAAATTCTAAAATGAACAAACTGAATTAAATACCTTTAACGATTAATTAAATATGGGAAACATTTGCCACGTATTTGTAAACCAATTGCAATAAAATAAGTCATAATTAATCATATATTAAAAAGAGTTTCAATACATTTCAAAATTGATGTTTAAAGGACTTTGAATCTCAGTGTTAAACTAGAAAATACTGGAACAATTTCATAACTTTACTTATGCTCAGTAAATACAACAAAAACAAATAATCATATTAAAAGTATATCATATTAAAAAGAAACAAAATTAAAATAAATAATAAGTCATGGTTAATCACATATTTAAATTAGAAAAAAAATAATATTAAATATGTGTATGATGTGATGCATGTTTCATAATATATTAATAGGAAAATGTTTAAACAGTTTCATAAGTATCTTAATAACAGGGATGAGAGCGCTCCGACCCAAATGACCTATTGCTACCGCTAAATATTAATAGTATTTCTCGCCATACTTAATGACAGAATTTCAGAGATCTAATAAAGCAAAGAATACTATTAAAATTTAGTGGTGAGAATCAACGATTTGGGTCGGAACGCTTTCATCCCTGTAATAAGGTTAATCCATTGGAAGGTAACAAAAATTTTAAAATGAACAAACTGAAGTAAATACATTTAACGATTAATTAACATTTAACGATTAATTAAATATGGAAAACAATTGCCACGTGTTTCTAAACCATGCGCAACAAAATAAGAATCATATATTAATAAGAGTTTCAATACATTTCGAAACTTATGCTTAATGAACGTTAATGTTACACATGTTAAACTAGAAAATATTGGAATAATTTCATAACTGTATTCATGCTCAGAAAATACAATGCCAAAAATTTATCATATTAAAAGCATATCATAATAGAAAGTAATAAAATAAATAAAATAAAAATAAACATTAATTCATGATTAATCACATATTTGAATTAGAAAAGAATAATATTAAATATGTGTATGATGTGATGCATGTTACATAACATATTACATATTTCATAATATATTAATAGGAAAATATTTAAATAGTTTTGTAAGTATCTCAATAAGGTTAATCCACTGGAAGGTAACAAAAATTTTAAAATGAATAAACTGAATTAAATGCATTTAACGATTAATTAAATATGGGAAACACTTGCCAAGATTTTCTAAACAATGTGCAATAAAATAAGTCATAAGAAATCATATATTAAAAAGAGTTTCAATACATTTCAAAACTGATGATTAATGGACTTTAATATTAACCCTTCAGGGGCAAAGCATTTTCAATGCTAGAGTGTTGAAATAAATGAATGGCACCGGAATTTATCAACAAATTTAATTGGAAATAAGAATAACGCTATATTTCCCTTTCACATTAAATGGAAAATATTTTATCAAAATTCTGGTGCCATTGTACCGTTTGAGAATTAAAATTAAGTGGTATCTTTATAAAACCACCGCCCCTGAAAGGGTTAAAAAGGGTTAAACAATCTTAAACTAGAAAATACTGGAACAATTTTATAAGTGTACTTATGCTCAGAAAATACAACAAAAACAAATCATTTTGTAGAGAACGAAATCTATACTAATGACATTTTTATACACAGACTACTGCACATACTAAAAAATTAAAAAATAAACGAAACATATCTTACGTTATCACTATTATATTTTGAAAACAAACTGAGTATTTAAAATGTTCAATGGAAACATATACAGGGTGTCTACAAATTAGTTGGGCGAAAAAAAGGAGTTATTAAATAGAATTAACAGGAAAAAAAAATTAAAATACATATTGTTGTAAGTTAGAAAAATAAGTCAAGTTTACCATTATCACAAATGATCGATGTGTCTTCCTTTTGTAACTCTGCAAATGTCCCATTGGTAAATCATTTCTTGCCACTGGTCTTCTAGCATGTTTCCGTTGATCAAATTAATTGCAGTGCAGATTCTTGATTTTAGTTCAGGAATGGATGCAGGAAGTGGAGGCTTTAATACTGTAAAAGCACTTATTTTCGCGAGCCGTAATTTTCGCGAAAATGAAGATATCGGTGATTTCGCGAGCTGAAAATTTCGCGAATTTATATGAACAGAACCGAAAGTTGAAAAATCCCGAAACTACCTAAATAGAACTCCATTTGCTTAAATTTTTAGAGGAAAAAAAATCTGTGGACCTGCAAATATCCTGACTAAAAGCGATTCACGCTTCATGGCTTATGCAGATATTTAGCAATGTTAAAGCCAAACATGAGATAATTTTGAATGTCTGGTATAAATATTGTAAGTGAATGAGCTGCATTCTATTAGTCGTATTATTGTTTTTATTCAAGAAATAGTTGTATAGTATTCAAGAAATAGCTGCAAGTATTCAAGAAATTTTTGTACTTATTTCTGATTTAAGTAACTGTAATCATTAAATTTTGGATAAGTGAAAAATTTCTGATATTTTATTATTATTTGAGGCCAAAAAAATATATATTTCGCGAGGCTTAAATTTTCGCGATTACGACTGGTTCGCGAAAATGGCGAAAATTAAAGCCTCGCGAATGTAAGTGCTCTTACAGTACTTGATTCTTTACAAAACCCCATACACCGAAATCAAGCGATGAAAGACGTTATGATCGTGGTGGCCATTGAATAACACCTCCGCTCGCTAAGCGATAGCGTCAGTTATGACACCTAATGCCATCTATGAATAAACTTCGGCAATATTACTAATAGTCTGACTTTAAACTAGTTAATTTCCTTTACTATTTCGGAAGTTCTTAAATTACAAAATTGCCCAACTATTTTGTAGATACCCTGTATTTCACTGCGTATAATCACTAGTCGGATAAAATGAATGGTGAAGCAATAAGATTTGTCTTTTCAATAATAATGGCTATAGCTCTTTAAGTACTAATACCCATTCCTCTAAAATCTTATGCCGGAACTTTTAGAGGGTAATAAAAGAAGCTCTGCGGTTTTCAGTTCAGTTGTCAAAAATTTCACACTTGGTGAATTTGGAAGCCTTTGAATAAATGGAATAATTTCATTCTGGAAGTATCTTAAAAGAACTATCACTATACAGATTATCACTTGTGTCCGTAAATATTGCATGTTCATTGGCACAAACGAACTGGGATCTAGTTAGTGTAAAATCGTGACAAATTAACATAGATATTAGATCAGAATAGAAACGATCCCTTTACCCCCCCCCTCCCCTTGCGACTGTTACGTTGCGTAGTTAACTGAGATATGGTCACTAATGTACAGGGTGGCCATAATTAAACTGCAAGTGTTCAAGGGGTGTTGGAGAGAAAACTACCGGGAATATTCCAGTGAAATTTGGTAGCTACACGTTTCAGAACATGCGCAAGTCAAATATGAGCAAAAATCGCCATTTTCACCCGATAGATGGCGCTATACCGTGTTTCAATGCTTATCGACGGCATATATGCAAATTTTAAGCCCATCGAACAGTATAAAAACATCAATACATTGAGTAAAGGCCAGTCATGACTCTGAATAAGAAGGAACGTGCATTGTTAGTGAACATATTCTACCAGAATGGTAGCAATTATTCAGCTACTCTGGAAGAATATTGGCGTATGAAACGATTAAGAAGAGGTCCAATGAGTGTCAATGGATTGAAAAATATGATTTTAAAATTTGAAGAATCAGGAGAATTGGGCGTTATTCCAACACAAGAGGGCGACGTCCCGTAAAACCGGAAAGAGTGCAACAAATTGATGACGCCATTGCGACTACGAGTAGCAGTTCAGGAGCCAGTATGCTGTAACAAGTGAGCGCAAGAAGTGTGGCTCGGACATTATCTCTTCCCTGGTCAACTGTGCATAAAGTGTTGCGCCACATTCTTCGGCGTTATCCGTATAAAATTAAAATTCTCCAAGAATTGAAACCTCATGATGACACCCTAAGATTTGATTTTGCAAACCTTGTCCTGTCGAAAATCAGTGAAGCACTTGGATACAGAGAATATTGTGGGCAGACGGGGCGCATTTTGCACTATCAGGTAGTGTAAATGCGCATAACTGCAGGATATGGGGAACGAACAAACAATACGCTAAGCGTGAAGAACCCCTCATTCCGATTATGTAACTGTACTTGTGATTTTCTTGTGGGTCCATATTTATTTGAGACCCCAACTCCAAGTGGTCCCAAACGCTGTAGTGTTACAGGGACTAGCTACGGTGCGATGTTGAGACAACAATTGATTCCAGCATTGCAAGAGAGACATTGTTTAGAAACCACGGTATTTATGCAGGACGGAGCCTCACATCGCTAAAGATGTTAAAAAATTGCTGCATGATACCTTTGGTGCGGACGAAGTCATAAGCAGAGGTATCGACAATGCTTGGCCCCCACGTTCACCGGAACTTAATACTTGCGATTTTTATCTGTGAGGTCATCTGAAAGATATGGTTTATAGAGAACGACATGCTTCGTTTGCTGAATTGAAATCTAGCATAACGAGACACGTGAGGTGTGTTACACCACAGATTTTAAATGTGACGGTGGACACCGCTACGTTTACAGCATGTGGTTGCATCTGGTGGTTCGCATATTGAGCACATCATGTAATAATTTCCTTGAATAAATAATGGCTTGTTTTCCAAAGCGTCTTTATGATTGTTTAATTCATAATCTAGTTTACGCTAATTTTTGTTACATGATACTGTAAAAATTTAATTACTGAAGCGAATTGTATGGAATTTTGATAGACTGTAAATGATATTTTATATTGTTTATATGCCTCTTAGAATGTCATTATGCTCTGTCTATCGATTTTGGAGGTTGTATATGCCATCGGTGAACGTTTCAATACGGTACAGCGCCACCTATCGGGTAAAAATGGGGATTTTTTTGCATATTTGACTTGCGCATGTTCTGAAACGTGTAGATACCACATTTCACTAGAATATACCCGGTAGTTTTCTCTCCAGCACTCCTTGAACACTTGCAGTTTAATTATGGCCACCCTGTATTAGCAGAGAACAATGAAGATCGATGTCGTGCAGATAGTGTTGCAGGGCTCAAGAAGCTTTAGGAAAAAATATATATAATCTTGCCATTTAATTGATACTCGTTAGTTATGATCCATGCAAATATTTGTATCTATAATGATTACAATTTCAATTTATGACGCGACAATTAAAAATAAAGTTTCGTGCAACTTTAAATTATCTTACACTTGGCTCGAAAAATTCTACTGCCTTTCTACTTTTTAAAGGCGGCAAACGTAACGTTTCTTCTGCATGTAATTACAAATTTGCCTAACACATTTTTCTTGTACGACTCATAGATTATGCGTTTATGAAAAATATGCTTCATTGTCGGAAACGCTCTTGTTTAAATAATTGTATTTTAATTACAGGATTCTATTATATGCAAATTTCGATCGCCTGTTTGAATTTAGAAACGTTAATATTATACAATATGCAAATCTCGGCATTTATTTCCAAATAACAAATTTGATACAACTACTTTTGTATTTGTTACATATTTTATAAGCATGAGTATAATTCAATAAGTTTAATAAACTGGAAAATAAAACAAAATTTTTTTAAAAAAGCTCAAAATGAGTTAAATTTAAATATGTTTAAAGATATAATTGCGTATCTACAGCAGTTGGCAGGTATTTGAAAACAGTTTGGAATAAATTAGAAGATCATGAATATTCAGATATTCAAATTTGAAAGAAAAGTATTTTCACAATTTCAAATATCACGCTTAAATATATCTATTTATACAGAAAGTTACAATGAAATATTATTGAAACAATTTCTGTAAGTTTAATTAGATGGTAACAACATTTAAACGAAATCACAAAGTTGAGTTGAATGCATCAGGAGATTTAATTTAGCATGATAAATACAAATGAACTACAATATACAATATTATACAATAATCACATATTAAAAAAATTTTTAAAGAAAATTTCAGTATGTATCAAATCAGTGTTATGTTTTATATGTTACACAATGTTCAACTACAAAAATATTGAAACAATTTCATAACTATTTAAGTATATTTAATCAATTAGAAGGAAGCAACAAATTTAAAAAGCACAAACTGAGTAAAATGTCTTTTGAGATTTAAATCAATATTGGAAATAATCGATAGGTGTTTGGAATAACGATTATTTACACCTTTCTTATAAAATATAACTTTGAAATTATTACCACTTTTAAAATTATATTTTTGCAATTCATTCAGTTATCTTCTGTAATGATCCTATAATTTCATTTCCTAAAGAATAACTTTTTCAAATGAAATTATTAAAATAGAATGCATGGAAACTGAAACAAGGAAATATGTTTCCGTATACTAAAATTAAGACTAAATTAAGACTGAACCACAATTTCTGGGTAGAGCGTTCCATCTCGTTTATTTAATCTCAAAAGAATATATATATATATATACATATATAACCATTAAATAAACATTACCGACCACAAAAAAAAAAACAAAAAAACTATGAAATTATGAATAAAATGACATTAACAAATACAGTTCCCCCCAACACACTTAACATAGATTCCAAATACATAGTAAAAAACAGCAGAAATTGAATAACATAAGTGGAATAATGGAAATTTGTAGAACTTAGAAAGAATCATTTACATATATATATATATATATATATATATATATATACTCCATCTCTACTTCTTAAAACAACGTGTGTCAACTCAATCGTAACTCTGTCTTTTCTGTTATAGGTTGCCGAAAATTTAGTTTTATTTTTTTACAAACAACGCCGATTTGATTGAACTCCTCGGCTTTTAATTAAAATACGGTAAGTACTTTTATTAAACAGACTTTTTTTAAATATTAGGCATATAAATACATTAATATTATTAGGTATCTATACATATTTACTTCATGCTTCAAATGTAAGGCCGGTGTTCCAGTTACCCAATAAATTTTTCAAGAATGGGGTAACTGGGACATGTATCAGGTGTAACTGGACCAGTGGGATCCCGTTATGTTATAAATAATTTTTTGGAGTTTCTCTTACTATGGGAAATTAATTTCTCCGTTGTTTTTTTTGCTTGCAATAATGAAAATTATATAATACCTTATTAAAATTACATAATAATTTTTTTAAGCATGCTGGCGGTTATCAAACCAAATTTCTTAAGTGAGACTGCCAAACTTCGAAATTTTACGATGCAGACGAAGTGGCGTACATAAGACAAAGTGACATTATTAGAAAATTATCGAAAGGTATAAAAAATAATTCTGTTCGATATTAAAACATTTTTGCATTCTCCGTAGATTTACTGAACTTATCGAACTTTCAATGAGGTAGATAAAAAAGAGAATGATATACTTAATTACTTACGTACCCGTTTGTTCATACATTTATCTTGTTTCTTTTTTTACTAAAATGCCTCAAATTTTTACTAAAATACCACTGTAACTTTTATACTTAGTACCTATACTAAACTACATAAGAAATTATTTAATTCTTATTTATTTTGTATAAATAAATCTAATAATTTCACATTTGGTGCTTTCTTTAGGCATCTTGACAGCAAAGGTTTCTCTTACAACGCTCTTTAGTTGATATATAATTTACATGATCTGCCTAGTTTAAATTTTTTAATTTACACTTTTTCAAATAGGATCTGATACCCGATATTAAAATAAACAAAACGCGTGTGGAACACAGACCTACCTGGACCCATGAAGAAAGAAAGATGAAATATATATATTTTTTTATTTTTAGACATTAAAATGTAATTTTGAAAATTTCTGTTTGATAGAGTGAACTCAACTGAACACATTTACAAAGATTCAGACTTTTAATTCAAATGAACATTAGCTTTTGGAAGCTGAATTGTCAGAATCTCCAGAGTCACATTCTAAAATCATGGCCCAGTTGCCCCACGAAACCTTACAGATTTTAAGTGAAACCATTTCAAATACGTCAAACCAATACTTTAATTGATTTGCAAATTTCCAAGTGGGTGAAAAATGTCCGGGCCAGAATTCGAACCAGGGACTCTTGGCTGAAGCCGTCAATTCAATGCCAACTGAGTCATACTGGACGAATCTGGAGGACGTAATTCACCCAGCTAACCTTAAGGAAGTTGGTCACTACTCAACATCGGAATTCTCCTCCGTAATGTTAAATCCGTGGACTTTTGATGCATTCGTATATTTAAAATATCTTCTCGGGAAATTCATACTTTTAACATCTTTTTCTGCGTACTCTTCTTAAAGGATGTCTCTTTCTTTCTTAGTTTTCAAAATATTTTTAAAATCTATGCTGAATTTAATATTTTATGTGTTAAAAGCGGGCGAACTGTTAGTAAGATTTTAACACTTCCTATAAAATTAAGTCTATACTTTAGAAATACTTTGAGAACTAAGAATAAATGAGACATCTTTTGGGAAGTGCACACAAAAAATAGAATTTAAAAATATTAATTTTCCGAGGAGTTATTTTAAATATACGAAAGCATAAAATGCCCATACACTTTACATTAGTGAGGAGAAATCGGAAGCTGAGTGTCCCGCCCCCTTAACGATCAAAGACTCTGGTCTGATTTAGCTCAACAGAATAAATCACAGGTTATGGAACTCCAGTAAACGCTGGATGCGTATTTATATTATATAATCAGTCACTAAAATAATGAAATATCAGTATTCTGAAAAAGTTGCATTCTGAATTTCAGAAAACACCCATATGGAACCAGCGCCGTAGCTAGTCGGCAAAGCCAGAAGGGCCTTTGAAATTTTTTAGTGGGGCTGATTCACAGCTTGTGTTTACTTCACGACTTTAATGATATTTAAATATAGACAAAAGTATAGGGCACACCCCCACTAGGGTGGAACTAAAAAACGTAGTTTCGAATTTTATATTCTAATAGTGATGATTTTTTTCCTTTTTAACTCCATAAAACAAAAATATTTTTCCTTTCTTTTTAAGATGATATTTACCGGTTCCTCAAAGCGTCTGATTTTTCCTAAAAAATGATTAAAAGCCAATACTTGCATGAAAAGTGTTTTAAGCTTATTGTTAAATTCATACTTTGCAAAATTAAATTAATGAAGTGTTAATGTCCTGCAATAAAGGGAATAATTTAGTTTGAATGCCATGGAAAAGATAACTCTACTTTATTTGACTTTTGTAGAAGCCAGCCTGCTGGGCGTAGGCTTTCATTGTCTCTGATTTATTTGGCTGCTACTTATAACAAGTTAGTCCGATTTAGCGCGTGTTAACCCTTTCAGGGGTGCTAGTTTCATAAAGATACCATTTAATTTTAATTCTCAAACGATACAATGACACCAGAATTTTAATAAAATATTTTGCACTTAATGTGAAAGTGAAATATAGCGTTATTCTTATTTCCAATTAAATTAGTTGGTAAATTCTGCTGCTATTCATTTATTTCAACACTTTAGCATTGAAAAGGCTTTGCTCCTGAAAGGGTTAAAAGTTACTTCGATTATTTTTCGATAAACAAATGTGACAATGTCTAAATCTAGAAAACTGTTGATGTTGTGTTTCGAGAATCAAAACAATTAATTTTAGACTATCATCTTCGGTGACCATATGAAGATGTTATGTAACATTATTCATGGGTTCAATTTAACTTAAAATCTGACTGCTGGAATCTGGAACATTATGTTTCTGAAACATCTAAAAAGCTGTTGCTGATACAATTAAAAGTATATTGTTGAGATCTTCAATTCCAAAGGTTCCTGATACACAAATCATAAAAAAATGATTAGAGACTATCATGAAAAATGTCAAAATTTGAGGAAAAATATTAAAATTAAAAAAAAAAAAATCCCACATCTAAATTAAAATTGCAAAATGTTAGGTAATCGTGCAAAAACGTCATTTTCTCGAAGACAATAGAAAGATGGGGTGATGGCAATAAGATCAATAGATATAAAAACTAAAAAAAAAAAAAAAAAAAAAAAATTGTAGCAAGAACTGGAAAAGGAAATATCAAGGAAAGAAAAAGTTATTTTAAAACAAAAAAGTGATGTTTTGATTGAATGACACGCCAAATAAAGAAAATAGTTCGGAAGGAAATAGTTCAATCGATAGTTCTTCTAAACCTGAATTTGACAATCAAAAGCTGAACGAACTGGAGTATTAGACAGAAAACTTCAAATATTGCAGCAAATGGTACCCTAGAAGATATGGGTATGTCTGATGATAATAAAGCTTAAGTACATGAAAGAAGGACTTCAAGAAGACAAAGAGAAAGGAAAAGGAAGAATTTGAAAGTACAAGAAAGACGAAATGAGTTAAGGTTTGTATTTTGATGGCAGAAAGGATAACACTATGATAACTGAAGCAAAATCAATAAAGAGGCACACATGGTCTTAGTTCAAAAACCAGGATAAAAATATATTGGTCATATTTCATTGACATCTTCTTCTTATGTTGATGTAACCACTGCAATTTTGGTGTGTATTTTCAAAATATAAGTACGGACACTTCAAATTTGAAATTTATTCGGTCGGTCAAACAGAACCGCCGTCAATGTAGGATGTAAATCTGCTATTTTCAAAACATTGATCTTGCTGGAAAAACTACGGGTACTAAAGGATTTTTTGGACCAACAGGAAAGCAACTCGAAGAAATGCGAACATATTGAATTTATAGAGTATTAAAAATGGATCCTGTCTTGACGGACTGATCTAATGAAGAACTTTAGATTTTTCTTGCCAAACAGTGGAAATGTGTGTCAAAATTGCCTCGCGAGCTGCATCAACCGTCCTTAGATATTAAGCGAGAGATGGCTTTACCTTGGGAAAGTTGAATTCCCGCAATGTAATGACAAAGTTTGCCTAAGAAGAATTATAAGCCAGTAGGTTGAATATGCAATTGGATTAATCCATAACAGAGGGAGGTAAGGAGGGTGGATGCCGATATTTAGCGACCTCCTCGTGGTGACTTCTGGGTAGTATTTGCTTGATATAAGCAGATATGTGCTAGTAGCTACTTTGTTTAGTTTAAGTTACTTTATACTGAAATTTTAAAACTTTGACGTCTTTTGAGGAACCGGAAAACAAATTAATTTAAAAAACCTTTTCAGCCAATAGTTTAGACATACAAAAAGGAAAAAAGTTTTCACTATTACACATTAAAACAAAAAAGTTTTTTTTTTTTTAAACCCCAACCCTCACACACTTTCATTACCTTTGTATATTTGCTAACTTTTTTGAAACCAAATAAACACAATGTGGACCAGAAAATTTATTTAACAAATGCAGTCGTATAAGTAGAACATAGAAATACGACACATTTTATCAAATGCATTTCCTGGTTTAAAAAATATTACTTTTTGCTTTAAAAAATCGGAATATTGACAGATATACTTTTACTATTTTCCACATTACAGAGTAATAAAAATATCAAATTTTAAAATAAATACAATTTAGAAAATTCAATTAATTTTTTTAGATTTCATGGATGAAAAGTATAAACCATTTTTTTTCTTTTGGAAAATAAAGTAAAATAAACTATAAATAACAATAATTTTCGAGCTTCGCATTAATATTTCTTTAACATGGTTGTATTAGTACGCATAAATTTTGTTCTTTGACTAATGTATAACCCCCGTCAAAAATGACGGAATGTGAATGATAAATCTCCAAAACAATATTTAAAAAAATATTTTTCTGACTTAAAAAAAAAAGATGCCTGATGCATTTTGTTAATCAAAAGCGGCACAGATGTCATATTCGCCCCATATCGGTGCGATTTTTTTCTGACGCCAATATCATATAGGCAACAGGTACTTAACTTGCGCCAAAGTGTCGTTATTTTGCTTGATGTGGTAACCCGGATTATGTTGTTTATGCTGTTGATGTTTTCGCCAAATTGGCAACCGAAAAAAATCGCTCCAATATGGGGCGAATATGACATCTGTGCCTCAAAAGGTACTATCATTTGATTTTTGATGATTAGAACAAAGATATTATGTAAACTTCAGTTTAAAATCATATTTTAAATATTTCAGCATGTCAACAGGAAAAGATCAAAGTTGCATTGCATTCACACACACACACACACACACACACACATATATATATATATATATAAAAATTATTAAAGGAAACATTACGCTTAATTCTATAAAAAATTTTATAAAATATTTGACATATTCATATTGCATGTGTAATTAAGGTATTTTTTACTCAGATTTGTGTATTTCAGTTTTAAAATATCAAAACACTAAAATATTTTTTAAAAATTTCACATTTTATAACATTATAAATACTTTATCTCTCCCCCCTCTCAAACTATTATAACATAAAAAAATTTACTAATGACATAATTTTTAATTAAAAAAATAGTTAATTAATTTATCCCAAATAACATTTATCAAAGAAAAATTTATAAGCAAACAGCATTAAAAAATATATAAAATAATCTCTGAATTTTAATATTTTCATATTTCAAATCTGGATGCCATAATTGTAAAATGTATATAAAAAAAACAATATAACATTAACACTTTTTAGTTTCTAAGGTTATTATTAAATTTAAAAAAATCCATCATTAAGCAAGGTAAATAAATTGTATTTTTTAATCAGATTATTAAAAGATCAATTTTCTTCTGTTCTATAAAAAAATTTAAATGATTGAAAAACGTAAATATTCAGTAAAAGATATATAGGTAAATAAGATATTTTAAAATTATTTCGCATAAATATGCATTAATAAATACGTATAATCTGTAAAAATATGAATTTACAAATAATAGATGACGCCACGCCTAAACCTAAATTGCTGGGATTTTGTGTATGAACATTGGCGTTTTCTAAAATTTAAAACTAAAAACCATAAATTTGAGTTACAAATAACTTAATTACATTTATGCAAATAATACCTCTTATATCAATGTATCCAAATCAAGGGATGAAAACTTCAGAAAAAAAAAAAATATTTTATAATGATTTTTTAATATAACTTCGTAACATAGCGGCTCCGTTTCCTGTAGCCATCATGTAGCTCACCAGGCATCGCTAAAACGATCCTTAAATTATAGAAAACAACAATAAAAACTGATTTGATTGAATAAATTCAAATCCACCATGTGTTCAAAACAGCATTTAGAAAGATCAATAAAAATGTTAAAACAGTAAAACAAACGTTGCCAATTGGCAATCAGTACAGTACAAATAATTTTGATGAATGATTCTCAAACGTGAATGACTCACCACATTTTTTTTTTCAACAATAATAATAATGATTAGCAAAGTGAAATGTAATTTCTGAAAATTTCACATTAAATTTTAATATGCTATTTATATGCAAATATTAACTTGTATTTTTAACAAACGTCGATTGTTTATATTAATTGACGATAGATGGCTGCAAAAATAGTTTGTGAAGGTTTTATACAAAATTAAAATATTTAAAGACTTTAATATGCTTTTACAAATATTTTAAGAACAAAATCAGATAATTAACATGTATTTTTTAATAAAGCGTTCAAAGAGTCATTCATTTGTTTTAATA
This sequence comes from Maratus speciosus, assembly GCA_963932465.1. Classification (NCBI taxonomy): domain Eukaryota; kingdom Metazoa; phylum Arthropoda; class Arachnida; order Araneae; family Salticidae; genus Maratus; species Maratus speciosus. The sequence continues at coordinate 444,921,872 of OZ010789.1, forward strand.
TTAGGAAATTGTGAATGGCAACAGTGTTCTTTTGTTTATATATAGTAATCTGATATTTATAATAGCTTATTTCTAATTCGGAACTTAATCCATTATAAATGATATGATATACAGGTTTTAGTGGAAATATGCTGAACAGACATGATTCCAAGTAGAAAAAAATATCATTTAGCTGTGATATGTTAAGATATGCTTTTCATTAAGTCTAACATGGCGTTTAGCTACGGTCGATTCGCACACTGGAGTGGTCCGCACCGGCATAGTTACCGACAGTTTTCTACAATCAGATTTTATTATAAGTAGATATAGTAATAATATATATATTTTTTTGGTACTTTTCGGTTAGCCGGGCGCCAGTGTTATATTTACATACATATATACATATATATACACATATATGTACATATATATTTACATATGTATGTATATATTTATGTGTGTGTACATATATATATGTACATATATGTGCAGTGCATATATATGTAGGGTAGATGCACCAGTTTTGGCCACATTGGATCAATTTGTCCAATATTTCCCTCATAGCATGCATGGTCACAGTGACGTCATTGTGACGTCACTGTAAGTCACTGTGGTCACGTCACATCTGTGACCAAAATGCCACCACTCAGTGATGTCACATTGTGACTGAGATGTGAACTTCTTAGAAAACTTTAAAAAATTACAAAAATTATTAAAAACATGTTATTTACTGTAAAATATATTTTTCTGCCGGATTAACAAGTTTTTTAAACCGTGGTCCAAGTTGCATCTGTGCCTCTAACAAAAACTTTTTATTTTCATATAACATAAAATGTAATTAATTCATCAGCAACACAAAACGATTTCCTAATTATGAGAATTTCGTATTATTAAAAAAATGTTTTAGGTAAGCAGACCTCGACTTATCTTTTATAAAGATTTTTGTAAATGATCATCTGTTATACTAGAAGTTTCTCAAAGAGTAGTCGAAACATTTCTGTCGTTTCAAACTAAAAACTTTCTATTACAGTTAAGGCTGCAGCTTTTAATGAGCACGCAGAAAGCGTCTTCAAAGTTCAGTCATATATGCATTTCTTGCTTTATAATTTGCATTCAAGTCATTTTTTTTCCTCTTAGTGTTTCACTATTTTAAGTATTTTTTTTTTAATTATTATTCTACTTCTTTCAAACGTTTAAAATAGAATTGACATTTTCCGAATATAAAATTAATGTACAAAATTTAGGCAAAGCCCACGACATAATTAATTATTCATGTTTTATTTTTTGTTTTCAAAATATATCTTTAAAAATTATTTTACAAGTTTTATTCTACAGAAAATTAATATTAAGAGAATGAGAGATTGACAAAGAAAAACTCATCTCTTCTCGATAATCTTGTTGTATTTTTTAAGAAGATATTTTGTATATATTACCTGTGATACAAATTTTACTTTTAAAAACAAGGAGGGAGTCATCATTATTACCATTAAATTAATTTGTATACATTTTGAAAATTTAAGCAATGTTTTATCTAGTAAACTCTAATTATGGATAATATTATTATTATAATTTACGTAAATGAAACTTTACAATTCAATAAAACTGATAAAAATAAAAGATGAAATACAATAAAACATTTTCAAACAGGAAACTGAATTAGAGACAATTTGACAAAATTATTACGCATTTAATTTCCTTCCGAAACTGTGGTATAGAAAAACAAATAAAACCAAAAAACATCTGCTTCGAACTTCGAAACTTAAAAATCGTCTGCATCTACACTATTTCAGTTGTTACCACTCGACCGCAGAATAACGGATAAAAGTAACAGTGAAACTTTTTAGAATAAACGCGGGACACTGGACAGTTCTGTGGACACTGAAGTTCTGTGGACACTGGACAGCATAGATGTGTTGACACGGATTTAAAAACTGAAACAAGAGCGTTCTCAGGATCCAAGTTAGTTCAGCTAACAAAATATAAACCCGAGAAAATCACGGTTGCTTTGACTTGTTGAAGATCATTCAAGTCATTGCTATCGTACTTATAATCGGATTTAATTGGTTCCCTAAAATCAAAGTATCACGTACAACGTCAATGAAATTAGGTATGCGAAAATATTATTTTCCCTGTTTGCTTTTTTTTTTTTTATATTACAACAATTTTAGTTAGTTTCTCATTAACATGCTGTAGAATATAAATATTTCATTACATTTATTTTTTATTTTGCTGAAATATCTAAAATATTATTTTCCTTGTTTGCTTTTTTTTTTTTTTTAATTACAATGATTTCAGTTATCTTCTAATAAACATGTTATAGAACACAAATATTTCATTACATTTATTTTTTATTTTGTTAAAATATCTAACTTCCTTTTCAACAGCTTTGATCAGATTATTAAAATTAGTGATTTAAATTGCATTTTAATCTGGTTTATTTTCTTATTTAAATATTGGGTTAAAACCACATGGTGGCATAAATATAAAAGTATATGGACAAGTATTATCATCAATCATTAACATAATTAATAGATATTTAAAGATAATTAAATTATTTAAAATTTTTGGATGTTATTAACGTTTACCATAGCAAGACCCCTATTTGTAATGAAGTTTGTAGCATGTTATTTCATTTACAGGGACAGTCAATTGTATTCCATTACATTACGGCTTGTGGGAAAAAAATCGTTTCAAATGATTTTTAATGATTTTACACGCTTTCAAACAGAATAAAATTGATATGCATTTATGAAGCGCACTAAAATGTGCATTCCATAGAATATGCGATGCAAAGAATAGTTATTGTTCATTTACAGGGCTAAAAAAGGAATTCCAATACATAATGATATAGGGGTGGAGGGAATTGTTTGCGGCGTACTTTATTTATGTTAATCTATTTGATATGTAATGAAATTGATATACGTCGTTGAGGTTTACATACTATGAATTATTTCATGTGTAATACGAAGTGTATATAGCATTTACAGGGACACACAAAATATTTCAGATACTATATTGTATCCGAAGTACTGTTCATTAGCGATGATTGCTGGAAATACATTTTTAATTATGATATACACTTTTATGATTCACTACATTTATGCATAGTATATGGTGTATATATATATGCTATAATTCATATACAGGAATATACAAAAGTATTCGAAAGGGTTACTGGGTATTGCTTAAAGGAGGTTTTTAAATAAGTTATGCATTTTAACGCTGCACTGTATTTAATTTACTAAGAAATGTTTGTAGTATATAGATAAAATGATATACAGGGTCACGCAAAGAATTGGATACGTTGCCATCTATGAATTATAATTTCTGGAAATGTAATTTCAGCAGTTTTAAGAGTGTTTTAGCTTGAATAAAATTTTAACTAAATAGTGGCGTGTAATAAAGGTTCTAGGTAAACTACAGTGTTGTACAAAATTATTTAAGTATGTTTCCATATATTAGTATAAATTGCTGAAAGAGAATTTCAACCTGTTATGCGTTTCCTTGATAAACTAAATTTTCCCATTATATAGTATATATATATCAATCTACAGATCAAATACAGGACAGTTTAAAAGAATTAGAAAACATATTTGGCTGTGGATGGTAGGGTGTCAACGATTTTAATAGGTTGATTTAAATCAGCGATTAAATCATGATTTTAATCAACCGATTTTTTAAAAAAAATCATTGATTAAAATCAAAAATTTTCTAAATGTTTAAAATGTCAAAAAAAAAAAAGTATTAAAATCTAACATGAACATAATTTGAAAGTTTCTACAGGTATTTTGACTTATTAATAAACAAAAAAAGAGCTTTAAATAATTGTTTCTAAGCTTAATTCATTAGTATTGTAAAAAAATTAAAAACAGTTGAGTTTGTAAAAAGCATTGTTTTTAAGTTTTTATCCAAATTAAAACAGTTTCATTTAAAAATGATATTTAAATCTAACATAATTTGCAATGTCATAATTTCCTTTAGGTGATCAATTTATGCATTATGTTATATAAAATACACATAGCAAGTATAATTACATTTCTACAAGTAAAAGAATAAATAGTAATTAATAGCAATCTCAAGTTAAAGAAGAATGAAAGAATGCCATCTGCTCAGCAGCTAAATTGTAAATGAATGCATAAGAGAAAAAGAAATAATTGGTATAAAAATGCTAAGCACAGCAAGAGCTTCTTTGGCATAGGTTGAATAAATGTTTATTATTATTATTATTATTATTATTATTTTATTTTATTTTTTTTGTAACTCATATATATTAAAAAATTGAACTATTGAAAACTAATAGAGGTAATAATGCTGTTACTTAAATATTTTGAGATTTCAGATATTAGTGGCTAACTTATATTTATTCTATATGAATGGGTTTAACTCATTTTCATTTTTTTCTTTTTTTTTTTCTTTTTTTTTCTTTTTTTTTTTTTGGTTAGCGTACACGTACATGTGTGTAAGTATAGATTTTGGTGGTTTACAGAAATTTTCCTAAATACAAATGCAAAATGAACTGCAAATAATATTTGTTAGTTTTGTTATTTGTGCTACTAACTAATGAATTTTACTTATTTGCAGTTTTTATTAATTCTGTAATTACTTATACTGCTTCTTCTAGGCCATTTTGTTTAATGGTGCCACACCATGCCCCTTTTGAAATTGGCAAAATGCACCCTGCCTTAAAAAAAGAAAAAAAAAAAGTTGAAATTTACCTGTAGTTGTAGCCAGAGATTTCTTGTAAAAAACTTCCCCATTCAACAGTATTCTAAATTCATGTGGAAAAAATCTTGCAAAAATATAGAACTTTATTTCTTTAGAAAAAACAGGATATTATTAAAATATGTTATTTAATTGTATTTTTCAATTTGTTATTCATAAAATTATTAAAAATTAAGGACACTTTACTTATAATGCTAAAAAATATTCTTTTTTTTTTCTTACATCATTACTAAACACATTACTAATATATTTCCTCATGAAATAGTGCCCGTTTTTTGAACTAGCATCCTGTCCCTTTTTCTTTCTAAAATGAATTATTATCATTTTAATAATTAAGGCTTAAAAATGTATAATATGTTCCTAATTAGAGAGTTGATTGTTTAATAATTAATTTGAAGTAATGTTAGCTATTTAGTATAAAATGCAGTTAATAATTTTCATAAATGTTAAGTATCTCTAGTATTTATAAAGTTTTACATAATTATTACAATATTAATGTATATAACATTATTGTATAATACTACCTAATGAAACTACTAATTTGCAGTTTTTATTTCTGTAATTACAAACTAACAATTATAATTTTATTAATTAAAGTGCAAAAACATAGATTATGTTAGCAATTAGTGGTGTAATTGTTTTGGAAACCTAAAACTCATGATAGCTATTCAGTATTTGAACGCTGGGAAAAAAATCATACAAATCTGATTTAAATAAAAAAAATCTGATTTAAATTAAAAAAAACCGATTTTATTTATTTATTTATTTTTTTAATTATGATTTTTTTTACACCTTAGTGGATGGTAACTGCATAAATCAGTTTTTAAATGTTTTACGCGTTTTCATGTGTACTTAGTTATCTTATTTACGTTATTTCCCCCGATGTCTTGATAAAACATTTAGGAAGAGTTGGAAAGTGTTTTATAATCTATGCCTAACGCATGATATATCTTACTTGTTGTTTCTATTTCCCAGATCAGTCTTTTCATATAAAACATACCAAATCTAATTAGCTCATATTCACAAAATACAATATATACGGGAATAAAAAATTTAAATAAATAGGGCTTATCATGTAGTTCTATAAGTAACAGTTGTATTAATGTCCGTTAGACTCCATGTTCGTATTTAAAAAAGCAATGACAAATCATAACACATTAAAAGCTTACACATTCTTAATATTAAGCTTGAATTCAAGATCAAGCTAACTTAATAAAAAAAGATGTCAGTTAATAAGCATTGTTTTTTAAATGGAAAACTAAAAATATTTTAGAAGAATAGGACTCCAAAATAGCGATATCTTGCTAAAAAGTACGGTAAAAAGATAAAATTTTATATTTCAAACAAAACTTTACTTTAAAATTATCGTAGTTTTTATGACAAGAATCATCACAGTATTAATACTTGGACATTTTTCCAGAGAGAAACATTCGCCTTGCATACAATATTTCAAATGAAAATCAAATTTCAAATAAATTGCTTAAAAGGCGCAAAGGCCAACATAGTGAAAAATATCCACGCCGGGTCTCGATCCCGGGTCATCAGTATAGCGCACTGACATTCTACCGACTAAACCACATGGAACGATACCCAGCCTGGAAATTTTCTCCTTATTACATGTTGGCAAGGCTACAAACGCCGCACAAGATGGAATATTTATCGTGAGCCACCGTCATGGGGCAAACACGAAACTTAATTAAACCAGCATCGATTAAATCTATATTAATACCTGGAAATTTTTCCAGAGAGAAACATTCGCCTTGCATACAGTATTTCAAATGAAAATCAAATTTCAAATTAAAATTGCCTTTTAAGCTATTAATTTGAAATTTGATTTTCATTTGAAATATAGAATGCAAGGCGAATGGTTCTCTCTGAAAAAATTTCCAAGTATTTAATATAGTTTCAATCGATGCTGGATTTAATTAAGTTTCGTGCTTGCGCCATGTCGGTGGCTGACGATAAATATTGCATCTTGTGCTGCGTTTGTAGCCTTGCCAACATGTAATAGTGAGAAATTTTCCAGGCTGGGTATCGTTCCATGTGGTTTAGTCGGTAGAACGTAAGTGCGCTATACTGATGGCCCGGGTTCGAGTTCCAGCATGGAATCTTTTTCACTAGTTCGCCTTTGCGCCTTTTAAGCAATTAATTTGAAATTTTATTTTCATTTGAAATCATCACAGAGTTTATGACAAGTTCGTCACAAATGACACATATTTCACAAATTGGTCACAGTGTGACTTCAAAACATTGTCACTTTCGTCACAGGTTCGTCACAAAGTTAATGCCAAAATAGTCACAAATGACACACTTTTCACAAATTAGTCACACCGTGACTTCACAGAGTGGTCACAATGTGACGTCACAAACGACCTCTAAAACGGCCATAACGACCTCACATTCTAGTCACTGTGACGTCACATCCACGTCACGTGACGTCACATCGACGGTCACAAAATCACAGTGTGACTTCACAACGCCGTCGCCGTGACGTCACCATGCCTTACGGGTTAGCATGTGAATTGATGCTAACAAATAATATGCATTTTTACACTTTAAGCAAACTCTCTTTTATCATTTACAATATCATTTGTTTATTTTTTGATAAAATGTGACTTGCCAAAAAAATAAATGTGTGAAACTGTAGTGTGTGCTTACATGTATTAAGATTTTTGCTTAGCTGACAAGTTTTCAAAATCTTTCAACATTAGGCACTTATCGGGTTCTATTTGTTCTGAAACAAATTGCTATTAGGTTTTATGAGGTAAGCTTTCTATCTACTGCAATTTTACATTTAAATTCATTATTTTAACAGTTTAATGGGGGGTGGCCAAAACTGGTGCATTAAATTTGCTATATGTACCAGCTATGGCCATGGGGGTGGCCAAAAAGGGTACAACATATGTTCCACTTTTGGCCACATGATTCATTATAGAGGGAATTTTAGCTGTTTAATAAATTTAAGAACATAGCATAAATCAAAATCAATTTAGTTTTGTTTTATATAGTAATGGCTTCAATAATAATAATAAAAGCAAGGCTAATGTCAGTTCTATAAAAGAGATTTTGTTATTCTCTGTCCAATAGGTAATTCACTTTAGAAAGAAGGACATTGTGCTAGTCACTAAAGAATGACATTGCTAAAGAAAATATAGTATTGTGTTTAGTATTGATAAAACAAAAGGGGAGGTGATATGTAATGTTTAGATATGATAAATAAATTAAAACATAAATTTTGAAAGATTTTATAACTTATAAATTAAAAAGTTCAATAAAATTATAGCATGATTTAATTTAGTGTTTTTCCTAAAGAAATGAAGAAGTTCCATAATTTTTGCAATATTTCAGGCACACGGATTTAGAAATACTAAATATTGTGAAAATCTTTACTAGAGATATCTAAATACAAGTAAGAATGTATTTCACATTATTTAAAAAGAACAGGATTCATTTTACCAAGTTTAAAAGAGATTCTGTGCTCTTAAAAAATGGCCTAGAGGGAACACTGCTCTAAGATAGGAAGTAAAATTAAGGCCATTCAAAATGTAACGCCAGCACTACAAGCTAGCAAAGTTTTGGAGTAACCCGTTCTTGCCTTACATCACAAGTTTGCAGGATGGACACCACTTTTCTCTAATAATGTTGAATCTCAAATAGTAGATCTAGGTACTAGGAATTGAAGTTAAAAATAATTAGAAAAGTGGATTTTAGATATTGTCAGAATACTATTTCCTATAAAAATTTAACAATTTTTAAGATTCCGTCCAGAAAATTGTAGCCGGCAAGATAGAAACTCCATCTCAAGATGGAAGACCAGGCATGAAATGGTATGATTCGCTTCTGAAATCACATCCTAAAATAACTTGCAAAGAAGCAGGGTACATAAATAAGGTACAAGCTAATATAAATCAAAAGATGATTTCAAGAAGTATAACTTTTTGATGAAAATCAAACCAAAATCAGAAAATGCTTTCAAGAAATATAACTCTTTGATGAAGATTCAAGTGTTCTGAACAAGCCATAATCTATGAATAATTATAAAACTGATTAAATAGTTAATCTTTATGTCCTACAGGCACTGTTGTTCCTTTTATGAATCAAATTTAAATATATTTTTTGTTTTTTAATTGAAATTTTCAGTTAAAACCAACGTAAGTATATTTTACTTGATGTTTTTATCAATTCATAAAGAAATTTGCAAAATTCTCTTAATACAGCAAACAAATATATGTGTGGTAAAATAGATGTTGCATAAAAATGCTTTATTTTTACTTATTATCAATTAAAATGTTTGTTAAACTACATGATATTGGAGTGGCCAAAACTGGTGCATAGAGATGGCCAAAACTGGTGTAGGGGTGGCCAAAACTGGTACAAATTGGAATAAATTACTCGATGATTTATTACTCACAATCTAATATATTCTGTAAAAAGTCATTGCAGTTAACAGAAAGACAATTAAATTTACTAAAGAATGATGTTATTATGATTTAATATGCTTTAATCGGTTAAGAACTGAAAAATTCCTATTTCAAATTTTCTCTAAAGGTGGCCAAAACTGGTGCATCTACCCTATATATGAATGTAAATATAACACTGGTGCCCGGCTAACCGAAAAGTACCATTTTTTTTTCTAATGTGGCCCGCGTCTATGTACATAATGCTTAATTTGGCTCTCGGTGGTAAACGAGTTTGTCATGCCTGTTATGGAGTATTCAGAAAAGAATGATTATACTCACCACTGGTTTGAGACAGTTTTTGAGAAACCTGCCAGTGGATGAGTTGGAAAGCGCTGCTCTGAAGAAATCCGCTTTATGTCCTTCCTTTTCCATCTTTTTCACTTTTTGCACCACGTGCTTCGTCGCCCATAAGAATCATGGGGAAAGAACAGCTGAGATTTATATAATATTGCTCCAAATGATTTTGACACGAGCAATAGCAAACCGGGATTCCCTTTCTCACGAAAGGGCAAGGGTGTTTTGAAAGGGATGACTCGAAATTCTTTTTATACTCTTCTTTTTCAATGTCATTCAATAAGAGTTTTCTACTTGACATAACAACTGTTGAAGGCTTCCAACATGCAGGGCAAACAATTGCCTTTTCTAAAAGTTCGTCTTCTTGGTGTATGAATCTAGACCTATTAACTTGAATGATTCTTTTAATGAATAGTAAAATGCAATCACCACAGAAAACGTGTTTGCAATCCAATAATCCAAACCTTCTGCCAGTGAAGCTCTTCTTTTTTAATACAGCCTGCAGACAAATTGTGCAACAATAATCAGAATCATCCAGAGTTGCTACAATATCTCCCGAATCTTGATTGATGGCTGAAGATTTGCTCAGTGACATAGTTGAGTGAGTAACACTAATACAAAGTAATAGAAATCCTACAACAGAACTATCCTCCAAGTCCCCGTCGTTTGCAAACAGCTCAAATTCTTTATTCAATGTTTACCTTAACTCTAAACCTGCTCTCTGAATCTAAGCCTGCAGTAAACTAATACAAAAGAATATAAATCCTGCAATAGAACTAACCTCTAAATGTCCGCCGTTAACAGACGACTCAACTTCTTTATTCAGTGTTTATCTTAACTCTAAACCCGCTGTAAACCTGCTCTCTAAATATAAACCTGTAGAAAACTAATATAAAAGAATATAAATCCTGCAATAGAACTAGCCTCTAAATGCCCGCCGTTGACAAACAAATCAGCTTCTTTATTCAATGTCTATCTTAACTCTAAACCTGCTCTAAATCTTCACTCCCTATGGTACGCTATTTTTAATCATTTACACAGATATGGCAGACAACAAACTCAGGAATGCAATTGATACCGAGATAGCATACGACAAAAACGTCGCGTAAAACTTTGATTCAAATTTACAGAGAGGAAGTTCATCTATTTGTTTCTTTCATTTCATGAATTAAAAACTTCACAATACTTAACTATCCGTTAACTACACACCGTGTTCTGAAACACCCACTATGCCAATTACTAAACATCCTATATGTGACCAATTACACCCTTCAATATTCCAATAATATCCACAGATGCAATTTTGAAAAAAATCCAGTTATTATTTATTAGGATTTTCAAAATAACTTAACTGATTACTGTACAATAATTCAAATTATAAAAATAAGTAATAATACAACAGCTTAGAAACAGCAATGTTTGTACCAATAACCACAATATGTTTCAAATATTCAATTAATAACCCGTGTTACTATTTACCAAAGACATTAATAAACGTGTTACTATTTACCAAAGACCGTTAAACATATCAAATAATCTACACTTATGTGCTTTTACAGATAACAGAAATGTACCTGAAACTATACACCAAGTTTCAAAATATACATTAACGAATTTACTATACCACAGATAGAATTGATTTTTCTTAATGTATTACGAGAATCTTTAGAATTTTATAATTACCTTTCTTTTCATGTTTCTTTCTCACTATCAAATAAAATTAGAATAACACACTACTAGGTAGATGTCCTTATTTTATGCCACATTGATTCAAAGAATACCAACTCTGCAGCAGATCGCACTAACCACCAAGCAACCGCCGTTAACAAATGATAGGAGTTATATATTCAATGTCTACCTCAACTCTAAAGCTGCTGTGGTCTGTACACTATTTTAAATTACGAATATTTTTTTTTCTGCATGCAATAAAATACAGAAAAAAAGATAGATTAAAAAACATTAAACCAAATATCCATTACATTACCAAACAGCAATCTTTAAATAATCTTTAGTAGAAAAATAAACGACAATATTATTTTGTATATTTTCATTTCATTAAAAAAACTCATTTGATGTCTTTGCAGTGTTTTTAACAGAAGAATTCCCCCTCCCCACCCTAAATCATTCATCTCCAGAAAATAGGAAAAACAAATAACATATAATACAAATTCGTTTTTGCATTATTTCACTCAAGGTCAAACGCATTAAAAAATTCTTTTATATAAAGAGGAGGTGTATTTGCTTATTTTGACTCACTTACGAAAAAAATATATATTTACTCTGTGGCAGAGTTCAAGGTGAAAGACCAAAAGAAGATCAAAGGCGGTCTCTTGAACTTTTTTCATGCACTGCTTTCTATAAAGTAACGGAAATGATTTTGAAACTTTAAAACTACACAAATCACACAAATAAATGCATGCAGTTATTTTTATTGACATTCTTTTTTTTCTTACTACGCGGGCAGTTTAAATGTAGAAAAGAACCGGAGACTTCATTAAAAATGCCGCGTGTCGCCGCCGTTACAAAATAAAATAGTTCTTAAATTATTATATCAGAATAATGTGGAATGATAAAATATTTAGATAATGTATAGAAAATATATAGATATGTATAGAAAATGTATAAATAAAATATATAGATTATTTTAAACAATAACGTTTTAAGTTTTATTTTTAAAGATTTAAAGTTTTTTAATAACACATGTTATTTAAAAAAAAAAGCAATGTTATTTTATCTTTTAGCTCTCTTTATTATTTTTTTGATCGGTTATGTTTATGTGAAATAGGGATACACCGAATAGTGATTTTGGCCGAATACCGAATATTCGGCTTGCCGTTTACTTTTAAGTTTTAGAATTTAAAAGTAGTAAAAAGTTAAATTTTGAAACAATTTTAGATAATATTTAATACACATACTTCCATATTGATAAACAAGATCTTTTTTACAAGTAAATTTTACACTAAAATAATTATGCTTTGAGTTATTATTTAGGAAGAGAACAGTTTTAAAGTTTATTTAATTGATAAAGTTTTTAATTTCATCTATTCCTCTCTGAATTAAAACAAATGAATAAAATGTTCTTATATTCCAAAAGGAATATTTTGAAGGAATTGGATGAAAATTTCTAATGTCATATACTGTTTATTTGTCAGGAAGGGTCTAAAATCGTCAATTTTGGTTAATTTTTTTACGTGATACTTTTCAAATAACAAATAAAAAATATATAAGCATTCTCTTTTATTTAAATATAATTCTATTTCTAATTATTAAATATCTGTATTAATTGACAGATAAAAATAGAAATTTTAAAGTTTTTAAAAATATTTTTAAAAAAGGCGCTTTAAGTGTTCGGTCTGGCTGAATATTTCGATATTCGACGAAACTGAATATTCCGATATTAGGCATACCGAATAGGTTGATATTCGGCTTAACCGAATATTCGGTGGTATGAGCGAATATGCTGAATACCGAATAGATACCGAATATTTGGTGCATCCCTACTGTTAAACTATGTTCATATTTGACTAATTTTTTTATTCGTTTTCACTTCGCCCATTTACTTCTTAGTCTTAATAATAACGCATCTTTTAAAATCAACTTCGTTTACTAAATGAATTATCACTTCGATTTTTCTGCCTGTTTGCTAATTATTTTAATGGTTTTTCCATTTTATAAAAATCATCTATTCAAAATAAAATTTCAGTATTTAAACACTAACATATCTTTAAAACACTATAAGAGTCATGTGTTTCCATCTAATTAATTCGACCTCTTCGGGTTAAAACATACATTACACTACTACTAGAAGAGGCAGAAGCAAAATAGCCAGTTATTTTTTAATCGGAGACGAGCTTTGGGAATTATACAGATTTAAAGTTCTAAGTTGTTAATATAAAATTAATTTTTGCTTTTTTCATTTTTATTTCCCGAAAAATTATTTTTCAAACGGATTTTTGCTGTGATGTTAGTAATAAGTATTCTATTATATTATTCTAGCATAATTATTGGATTTTTATGCATTTCCATAATTTTTATCAATAAAACATGAATTATGATATTACTATTGTAAATTAAAAAGGTTTGTATTATATATCTTAACAGAAGTTGATTTTTAGAAGTATTAATTTTTGTCCAAAATCCATTCGATAAATCAAATTTGATTGATCACATGGCTATAGGGCCTAGAAGATATTGTTTGGCAATCGGATATTCCAAAAGTGATATAAAAAAGAATATGTGAAGGTGTAAGGAACAACGATCAACAAGATTCAACTAGGTGATGAGGCCTACCCAAAGCTCTACTAGCCCTACCCAGACAAAGACTAACAATACAGAACAATAAATGTCGACTTCAGAGACATCTGGTAGCTCAAGCATAAACATTGCATATTGTTTGAATTGAGAAAGCGTTTCGTTCGACGATCAGATAGCAGATATCGCTGCGATCAACTTTTATTGTTTAGCATCGTTAGACATTTATCGGATTAAATTTTTAGCACCTTTTTAAAGGATTACTGGAAAAAGACGGTTTCCAAACTGTGACCAAGGACGGCAAACCTTTTCACATCCACGTGCAAATTTTTCCAAAAATACAATTTACGTGATCATGACGTGCCGATAATAATAATAAAAAAAATGGATCAAATAACAATGAATCAAAATTACTTAAAATTTTGTTTTTAGCATTAAAAAAATATGGGTAATATTTAATGTTCTACTTTAGAAATTTATTTTTAAAATATTATTTTTAATCTCATCTTAGATGCCAAATAATTTATATGAGCTTCGTACTTAGTTATTTTTAAGAGAATTTAAGTTGAAGTGAAATCCTTTGACAAGAAGTTTTTACTTTAATTTTTCATATTTTTTTATTAATCTTTCTTTTGTGATAATTTCCTGATTCTCTCTTATTCTTAAAATTTTGTAAGCCAATTTTGAGCTAGTTTGGGATACATTAAATTACATTTCAGTTTCTTCAATCTTTACGACAAAGACAATCAACCGGACTAATCGAATTCAGATAAACAGAGACAACATCTAGATTATTTAATGCATTTTGTAAAATTCCACTATAATTTGATGCAGGATGGCATCTATGCTGTGCCAAAAATAATCTGAAGCGTGCCACTTATGGCACGAGTGCCATATTTTTGCCATCCCTGTTCTAGACGCTGTACTATGGTGCTACTTTCTTACATATAAAGTCAGGAGTGTTGATAATCGTTCTTGTCCGAAATCTATTCAGCCAATCAAATTTTATTTCTCTTATGCCACATATTTTACATTTATAAAGATATTCTATTGCTTATTGCTTAGGTTTGAAGCGCAGTAGATAACAATACATTAAAATATTAAGTGTCCTTGTAAAGAAAAAAATAAGCTTGGTAGTAGAATTTTTTTAGCCTAAAACATTTCTACACTAGAATTGTAGTGTAAACGTGACATTCAAATCCGTTCAGTGGTTGTTGAGAAAAGTGAGGACATACACACATACATAACGACCAAAGGTAAAAGCTTCTTTTAATAACTGGAGGCTTAGATAAAATTAACAACGCAAAACGTATAATATCTTTTATCTGTTATGAATTACGTTATCTGATTATTTTAAAGAGAATCTTTCACAGTTAAATCGTGACGCATGATAAACATCATTAATAGGTCTCTTTCATTCTCTAACAAGATCAATGATAACATCAAAGTTAAGAAAAAAATCTTAGATAAATATTTTCCTGGTCAAGGAAATAAAAGTTAAATAAAGAGATTCAAATAAGAAGAGTGGCGTAGTAACTCGGAAATTATGGGAGGGGCTCAAGTAGTTGTTTTAAGGGGACTCTGTACCCATTGAAGATTTTTTTTTTTTACTGATGTACAGTCGTGGCAAAAAAAAAAAAAAATAATAAACACCCCCTACTAACTCCTTAACAAATTATCGTAGAAAAAAGCTACTGGTACCGAACGATTGGAAATAAAGTATACTTTTAAATGATGTATATAAAATTTGCTAAGGGGACCATCTACACATTAAAACGAACCATAACTTTGTTTTTTTCAATAGCAGTACACAATTCTGACAGCATAACTCTACACCCTTCAATTAATCTAAAAACAAATTTTTATGCAATTCGTACGATAAGTTTCCGAGAAATTAATTATTTTAAAACGAGCGTATTTTAAGGGTTGTATCCAAATTGAAGTTCGGTACTCGATTGTTAACCGAGAGAGCTCCCTTCTTGATCAAGGCACCATGCACCTTAAGCAGTCAATTAAGCCTGTTAGATTACAGGATAGCATAAGAAATTTCAAAATATTTAGTCAGTTCAAAATGTCTACTCACTTCCATCATAGACGGCCCCTTAAACCATCATTTTGCCATTTTTTAAGCGTAACTTGAAAACTACTTTGAAGAAAAATGTGAAATTTTGGATTTCCATAAAACAGGACTTAATAAATCTGAATCCATAAAAAAAATGTAGGTTGCAATTCATAATTTTTTTAATATTAATTTCATAATTCATAATTTGTATCAGAAAATTATAAAAATTGCAAATTCAACGTATTTATGTTTGGGTATATTAGTATTATTGCTACACAAAAAAATTAGAACATTAGGATCATAATTTCAGAAGTTATAAATAAAAATATGAAAATGTAATTTAACATTAAAAACACTAAATTATGAATGTTTGTAATTCAAAAACTTATTATTCAAATGACTTGAAATTTCGTGTCTAGGCATAGTTTGAACCAAAGATTTGAAATATCTCGTTAAAATTGAATATTGCCATTGAAAAATATGAGGTTTGGATTCATTTTAATATGTATATGGCCCCCTAAGTAAATTTTACATGCGTCACTTTATTTCCAATCGTTCGGTACCAGTAACTTTCTTCTACGATAATTTGTTGAGGAGTTAGTAGGGGGTGTTTACTTTTTTTTTCCACGACTGTACATTTAATTATTACATACACATATTATTAGGATGAGCGAAGCGAATCCGCTTCTAGACTACACAAATTACATTTTGTCGTACGCTTTACAAAAAAAAAAAAAAAAAAAAAAAAAACTATTCAGTATTTTGACTTGAAATTACACATAAAAATAAATTATGATGTGTAGATTTGCACAATATTATATATATATATATATATATTTTACAGAATAACCTTAAAAAATTATTATTTTAATTAATTTATTTTACATTTTCTTCTATTACGGACGCATTGTTGCAAATTAAAAATGAAGCACGTATATTTTCAGAAGAAAAAAATAAATCATGGAGTTAATCATTATAGATGGAATCATGATTAATTAAATAGTTTCACGATTTCTTTTATGAAATTTTTAAAATTTCAAAAAAGAAATCGTAAAACTATTTAATTATATAATTTTAAAATAAAAATTGTTTAATGAAAATTATAGCATATTTTTAATGAATTAAATTTTGTGAAAATTTAATTATTTATATTCAATTATAAACAATTATAAAAGTATTTTTCAGCGTTAAGAATTCCAATAGACAATTTATTCTCATTATGTGAAATCATTTACGTAGACGATACGATACTTATGTATTTTAAAATAATTATATTATCATTTTTTTTTGTAAAGTGACATCAAAAGAATTGTAAACAGATAAAAATTAACTGTTAAATTCGTTATATCATATTCATAAATAAAAAATTCCGACGAAATTCATAGTTATTTGGCTGAATTTACATTTCAAAAATTTAAATCAGCCAAAACATAAAACAACGTTTTTGCTTAATAAAGATGAAAAAATAATCTAAAAAATATTATTACTTTAAAATATTTAGCTTATTAAATAATGCTTCGCGAATGCAAACAAAGCATGGCTTTTGCTAGTTATAGGTAATACTTAGAAAAACTGATTTTGACAAGAAAAAAAAAATCATTCTGTGAGTAAAAATTAAGATTTCTTTTTTTTAATTTTTTAATTTTTTGCTTTTTTATATACATTACTGTGTTTAAATCACTAAAACTTCTATAAAAATTTATCAAACATCTATCAAAAATTTATCAAATTTTTTTAACCTCATTATAGTGTACTTAATAAAATGAGGGATGAATTTTGCAGTTAATGAATTAGTCTATGAGGGGAAAAAATACAAACAAAGATAATAAGGCAGCAAAAAACATGATTTCTTCAATGTTTCATTTTTTTTCTTCTTTTCATTGTATTGTAAAATCCACTCCTAGTTGCATTAAGTACACTGTATCGAGGAAACAAAAAATAATGGAGTGATTTGACAAATATTTCTAGAAGCTTTAGTGTTTTAAACACAGTAATGTATCAGAAAACAAACGTGGCGAATGTGGTGCGTTCATACTATAACTAGTTTTATAAGTATTTTTTGCACCGCATATTGTACTGAATGTATATTTTAGTGCACTTCATAAGTGCATATCAATTTCATTCTGTTCGAAAGGCTGTAACATCATTAAAATGCACTTGAAATATTTTTTTTCCTATTGACCATAATGTAACGGAAAACTTTTGACTGTCCCTGTAATTAAACTATACATCCTATTTTCATAAAATTTCAAATGACTCTACAAAATTTTGCAAAAATTATATATTTAAAATTTCAGACCATTCGGTTGGGTAGTTTTTGCTCAGTTATATGCGAACGGACGGACAGACAGACGGACTGAACGATCACTATAGGTGCTACGTATTTATATACAGTAGAACCTCGATTAACCAAGCCAATAACAAAGCCCATTTTTTTTTTTTTTTTTTTTTTTTTTTTTTTTTTTTTTTTTTTGTGTGTGTGTGTGTGTGTGTGTGTGTGTGTGTGAATTAGCCTTCAAAAAGACCACACTTTTTAGTTTACTGTCCGTGCTATACAGGCTCTTCTGCCCCCAAAAGCACCCAACTCCCAAGAAACATTGGACCCTGAGAAGTCAACAGCGAACAATGCTTTGTTTCCAGTGTCGGTATGAACTTCCGTAAATTTTTCAATTTGCTTTTTAAAATTTACTACTATTAATTGATTTCCTTTTTAATTTGCTAAGCTGTGAAACATAACTTTACATATATTTAATTTTATTATTTAAAAAACGTTCTATTGTTTTTTATTTTAAGAGATGTTAAATTCGTAAGTACGACGAGTTTTTACACACAGTTTCTATTAACCGAGATCTCCGATATCCGAGGTACTAACGGTCCCAATTAACTCGGATAATCGAGTCTGCACTGTAATTACGAACGCACCTAAAAAGACCACCAAAAATAAAGTCCTTACGCATTTGACATGCAGTCCTATTTTTCATTGCATTTAATAAGAATTAAATTTCCTGAAATTACTCGAAATCGTACTAGGAGTGATGGTAATATGAAAGAAATTAAACTACGGGTTTAAAGTTTTCTCTTTTCATAGATTAATTATCCAACAATGAATATATAAAATTTGATTCTTTGATTCAGTTTGCTTGCCTCAAGAAATCGTATTTATTTAAATCTGGTGGACTAGTTTCCCACGAGTGCTAGAGGTGAGTTCTGGTGCTTTTTCTGGAGACGGGGCCCGCCCGAGCCCGAAAGATTTTTTTGTCTTCAGAACGCTTTACCACCCGAGACCGATAGCAAAGGTACGCAGTAGAAAGTTGTCCATAATACAGTAAAACCTCCCTAAAGCGACCACGTTCCGTTCCAATAAAAATTGGTCGTTCCGAGAGGTGGTTGTTTAATGGAGGTCATGTTTAAATGTAGATTTTAATTGTTGGAAAAAAGGTAGCAATTAATGTTACTAAAATTTATTTTTTAGATTAAGAAAAAATACGAAAATTTAAGTATCAAAACAAAAGTTAGTTACATAAGTTAATTACTGCAGAGTTTAAAAAATGAGTGCATTGACGTTTGCTTTGGGTTTTGGCGTTTTGCTTTACGGTTTTATCTTTTATAACTTTTATTTCCAACTGCTTTCGAAGTTCAGTAAATTTGCAATTTTTTTTGGACGGGAACAAATAATGGCGATTTCATAATGTTACCTGCACTGTAAAAAAAAAAAAAAAAACGGACTAAAAAACGGAAACACTACTGGCAATCTAGGCGCCAGTACTATTTCCGTTTTTTTACGGGAATTTTTACCCATAAATTACAGAAAAATTTCCGTTTTTAATCAGAAAAACGGAAAATTTTCTATAATTTATGGGTAAAAATTCCCGTAAAAAAAAACGGAAATAGTACTGGCGTCTAGATTGCCAGTAGTATTTCTATTTTTTAGTCCGTTTTTTTTACAGTGTATTTCTTTGAGAGTTTCCTGACAGAATAGGGCAGGTGAGTTTATTGACCGTCATTCTTAATTCGTCATCAGAGTTAAATTCATTGCTTATTCAAAGGCAAAAAGGGGTTTAAATACTTAAAATTTACCGGAATAAATAAAAATTCTAAACCTAGTTTAGAAATTTGATGAATAATGCGCTCTTCGAAATTATCATTCTAATAAAACCTTCTCCAAACGACCAGGAAAAAACAAAATTTGTCTCACTTTCTTGAAAGAAATTAGTCGCTGATGGAGAGAGTTCAACTGAGGTGGCCTCTGAATAGATGTAAAATTAGTATTGAACCTTTGGGAATAAATTTCTTTCCATGAAAAAATGGTCGTTCGGGGAGGTGGTCGCAAAGAGAGGTTTCATTCTATTTAAAAATTATTGCAAGGTTATTTTTTTATATAAAATATTTTTTTTTATATAAAAATAAGCAATAGTACTAAATACACCAGAAAGTCTGCTTAAAATAGCATTGTTACTTATACCCATCCACTGGCAGAAATCTGCAAAAGTTACAATTTTTTATTCTTTTAAGTATCATTGTACAACTATGGCAGAAAGACATGAGTTCTGCTTATCAACGAGTCTGGAAAAGGACTTCAAACAGAATGCGAGGGGACAACAATACAAGGGAATGTTACTAAAACTGACCGTGCAAAGGCTTCAGAATAAAAGAGAATATTTCTCCTTATATCCCATCAATAACAATTAAAATCACTTTCAAACTGATTTTTAAGGGATTGTAAAATACTACATAAACAAAATAAAGAATTAAAAAAAAAAAAAAAAAAATAGCAATTTATCAAATTACAACGACCATATGGAAAACGATTTTTTTGAAAACTAAAATTTAAGACATAAAAAATTGCACGGAGTGTATCATACATTACGTACGCCATGAATTAAACATTAATAGTGTTATTAGACGTAAAAATTGCAAGCCAAAAATATCGCCTGCGATATTAGTATTATCCACCTGAAACTTACATAAATATCCAATCATTTCATTGGCTGTTCGGGAAAAGGCTTTTCCATCGTCAGATTTCCAAGAAATCTGACGGCCAATTTTAAATGAAATTTCATTCTTAAACTTCTAAACATCCGACAATATTACTTTTTACACCGTCGGATAGAGAAAAAAATGTACTTTTAAATGCAATTAGTTTGAAAGCTGTATCTCAAGTTGTTTCTGAGTTATTATTATTTTTTTGTAGTTTTTATTACTTTTTTGTCATAGTGGCAACAGAAGGTATCCATCGTTGTTGAAATTAAAGGGAAATACAGATTACTGTATAGACCAATCATAAAACGAATAAAATGCGGATTAAACCAATGAAAACGTCCAGATATGCTTTTAATTTCCCATCCTGACGAGAACAATAACCATTTTTCCAAATGGTTAATAAAATAATACAAAAGAGATATAGACTAGATTCCTGTTTCTCAAATAATTTTCATGTTTTTTTTTTTTTTTTTTTTCGCCTTTTTCAATTTGTGAATCCATAAAATTTTCCCTTTGGGCCAGAGGCCGATTACTCATGTAAATATCGAGCATTTCGGGTCCTGGGTTCAGGATCATAAAAGTGTGATATAATTAAGATATTAAGATATACGTAGTATAACCAGTTTTATAAATATTCAGACCTTAGTGCAATAGCTGTTGCACTCTTATGCAAAAATGAAGGAATACAAAATTCATTACGATTATTTATATTAAATTCAGCAATATGGACATAATAGGACTCTATCTTAAATAGGACGTAATCACCAGGGCAACTTAGAATCATTAACTATCATGGGATATCATTGAATTAATTACTTATGATGGGATTTAATAGAATGAAGAAAACGTTATTAATATCTTTTTATGTTTTGATTCGATTTTCATAAAATTTGAAATGATTCGACAAAATTCTGGAACGATTATATATATTAAATTTCAAGCCATTCGGTTGGGTAGCTTTTGCGCTCATACATGCGGACAGATAGACGGACGGACCAGGCGACGACTATAGGTGTTACGTATTTATTATATAACAGCCGAAATACCTGGCGTTGCCCGGTGTTTTAAACATGTTTGATTAGGAAAATCAATTTTAAAATAAACAATTAAATTTAGAAAATCAAAAAACCGACTGCGTAAAAAGCGAACTAATTAATTATCTCTCATCAATGTCAAACTATTTTTTTTTTTCAATTCCTACTATTAGCTCACACTCTCGTTATATATATCTTGTTCAAATTTTCAATCGTTAATAAAATACTTATTGTTCATCCAATCAAGCTCAAATAATTTTTTTTAAACTTGTAGTGGCTGAAACTTGATGTTAATCCAGTTTTTTTCAAATATTAATTCATTAAAATTAAATTAATTAATTTTCAATAATTAAGAGAGCCCTCTTCTTGATCAAAGCATTTTAAGCGACACTCAAGAGAAAAGAAGAATGGGAGAAAAAAAATTCTCTTATTGACCTAAGTAGGAATTGACTTAAAATATTTTTTTTTATATTGTTTATATTACTTGCCTATTTTTTTTATTTGTTTGTATTGATGACTTTTAAGTTGTGTTTAATTGTTAGTTCCTATCTATAAACACTGTTTTGATGAGGTCTATAGATGTCTATGATGGTTAGAGTTGCAGTAAAGCTAGAGATCCACAATACATACACAACTTCGATGTTGTATAATATTTTAACGGAGCTTCTGACTGTAAAATAGTCAATGAAACATCGTCTTCAATTTGAAAGACCTATCCAATGACATGCCACTCAATAGGGTGCGTAAAAATTTTTTTCGTCTCTACTGCCATTTTGTATTTTACGGCCGCCATTTTGAATTTATAAAAACAAAACCTAGCCCATAACCATCGGACGATTAAGACGAATTGATAGAGACCTCATTCATTAAAATCCATCCAGCCGTTGGGATGCTTCGAGGGTATAAAGAAATCCATATACACAGATACGCGTGAAACACATATCCCTTCTTTTCAGACGGGTAATTAAACACTGTACGGGCTATGAATCTCGCGCAAATATGCTCTCTTTTTTAATACATTGAAAGCTTTGAGAAATTTTACTGTTATATCAGTATTTAAAAAAAAGTTTCCTAAGCCTAAATAAACATAGTCTTAGTTCTTGAAAAAAAAATTGAAAATTAATGAAAAGCCCTTTATGATATCACTTTCTCTTGTAAAAGCCAAATTAACCGTATATACGTTTTAAATATGAGGTCATACGTGAATGAAACTATATTATTTACAACTAAAAAGAAATGACGCATGTAGTATTTGTCCAGAATTAAATAAAAATCATGCACTCGTGACATCATAATTCACTTTTATATTTTAACAATAATAAGGCCACTGTAATTTGTGACTCGTGCTAGTGTCAGTATGCGCGTCAGGACACATTGGCGCGATCGTTATCTTTTTAAGCGTGAAGATTTCGCCATGGTACGTACTCCATTGCGAAATTTGGTAATTTTTGAAATCAATATTTGAAAAACGGCATAATAATTAGCTTTGAAATTTATATGAAGAAAAATACAATTTTTTACCTTTCTAACGCAGTTTGTATAACAATTTTCTGACGAATACTTTTCGAGCTATTAATTTTTTCAGTAACTTCAAATGTTTCATTTTTCGAGATTAATCCGTGGCAACGATTAGCGAAAAAGCCAGTCGTGAACAACACATAGCTTTCTATTAAAGAGGATAACTACTAACGAACCTAAAAATGAGAATAAGTAAAAATAGCGAAATAAAAATTTGCTTCTTTAAAATATTTTTGCCGCATTAAAAAACCTATATATTAAAATCTTTAATTTATTAGTATTTTATCATATACATAAAAAATGTGAGAGGCAAACACGCTGAAGAGAAACTTTTTTTTTCTACTTCAAAGCGTTTAGATTACGTTTTTTCTCTTTCATCCTCGACCATCACTTGAAAATCAAATTCCAAACTCTGATACTTTCCTATGTAAACCGAGACTGATGGAAATCCCGATAACAACACGATCGGCTCCTCATGTGAGTCAGTTGCTGTTTTAACAGTTCCGTCTTCTATCTACCCTGTAGTAACTTAATTACTTCTTAGAGGGATAGGGATACTCATATATGTAAGTAAAATGTTTCCTATATAATACTTTATGCAATGATTGACAACAATCTCCAGTCCCCCCTCCCCTTTTTTTTTTTTTTTTTTTTTTTTTTTTTTTTTTGTCTTTTAACAGTGTTTTTAGGCGCGTTCGTAATTACATAAATACGTAGCACCCGTACATTTAAAAAAAATGTTATTCTGCAGATGTAAAGCTACAGAAATGTTTACTAAAATTTTATCTGTACACTGTAATAAAAAAAAAAAAAAAAAAAAAAAAAAAGACGCAAATTTGCGAAACTAGTTTTGTAAAGCTACAGAAATCTGTATGCTAACTAAAATTTTATCTGTAACCCGGGAATAATCACATGAATTGTTTTTGTTAATGAATTGTTCAGTGAAATTAATTGTTTTGTGAAATGTTTTGTTTGTTGCCATTCGGTTGGGTAAGTTACAAAAAAAGTTCTAGGCATCCCAGTTTCCTAAAAAATTCTTAGTAACCTTACAGATTTTTTGTTTTACAGTGCAAACGTGTATTCTATTACATGAATTTCTTTAACTTTACAGATTTTTTTTTTTTTTTTACAGTGTAGTTGTCGTCTGGTCCGTCCGTCCGTCTGTCTGTCCGACTTTCCGCATATAACAGCTCAAAAACTACCCAACCGAATGGTTTGAAATTTAATATATATAATCGTTGCAGAATTTTGTCAAGTCATTTAAAATTTTATGAAAATCGAATCAAAACTTAAAAGATATTAACAAAAGTTTTCTTCATTCTGTTAAATCCTACCATACGTAATTAATTCAATGAAATCCCATAATAGGTATTGATTCTGGGTTGCCATGGTGAATACGTCCAATTTAAGGTGGAGTTATATTATTTCCGTATTACTGAATTTAAACATAGAATCGTAATAAATTTTGTATTCATGCATTTTTGGATAAGAGTGCAACAGCTATTGCACCAAGATCTGAATATTTATAAAACTAGTTATAGTACGAACGCATCTCATTTGCCACATTTTTCGTGCAATTTTGGACTTGTTTTTAAAATACTAATCAAAAATCTGAAATTTTTATAAAAAATTAGCTATTAATGATAATAAATTACAGTGATATTTCACAAAAACATCTAACATTCCATAATGAAATGAACTGCAGCTGCTTCAATTTATTTTACACACTGTGTACATATGATAGTAATCTTCAAAAATAGTTAAAATCTAACTAAAACCTTTAAATGAAAATAAAATAAAAGTAATTGCACACTCTAACTTGTTTCTTTCTTTTTTTTTTGTTACTTTTTTCATTATATATATATATATATATATATATATATATATATATGCATCAAATCTTTTAATTCATTTCATTGACACCTAACATCTAAAATACTCTCTGAAAGTTCCAATAAATTATTTTGATTTGAGACATCATAATAATGAAGCACGATTTCTTTCGAAAAATAAAATTTTGATAAAATACTTTTAATGCGTAAAGTTATTGCAAAAAAATAAAGCATTAAAAAATATATATATATACGTATCGCTCTTTCGAATTTACGTAAAAGGAAAAAGAAAACAGTTTCGGAAATAATTTAAATAA
This sequence comes from Maratus speciosus, assembly GCA_963932465.1. Taxonomy (NCBI): domain Eukaryota; kingdom Metazoa; phylum Arthropoda; class Arachnida; order Araneae; family Salticidae; genus Maratus; species Maratus speciosus. The sequence continues at coordinate 444,947,321 of OZ010789.1, forward strand.
TAAAATTCTTTAATACCGAAATTGACTCTGGTATTCGAAAATCAATTTTTCGAAAACAGGCAGTTACATTAACCTCATTAACTAATTATTAATTATTATTAGTTTTTTAATAGTATTAATAACTATTATTATTTTAATAAAATAATGTAACAGAAGTAATGGGAATGAGAATTATACGTATATATGTCTTTTCTAAAAAAAAAAATAACTAATGCTGCTGGCGCCACCGTAATTAAATTTATTGTAACTGGGTATCCTTTCTCGGCTAATAATAATAATAAAAAAAACTAGTAAAACTCGTAGTTTTATAGATAAATGTATGATAAACACGTTGAAACAGCACTATTTAATATTAAAGTAGGTGAAGTCAGTTCAGTTAAAAAAAGTTTTATAGTATCAAAAACTATTCATAGTAATTTAACCATCTTTCGAAGGCACATATTTGACTACATTGTGGGTGTTCAGTGTGCAATCATTTTTAACACTGTCCAAAAAAGTTGAAAAGTGTTTATGCATTCGGTTTGTTTGACTGTCTGCCCGCCAGTTCGTCTGTCCGTCTGTCCGTCTGGCCGTCTGTCCACGCTCTAACTCTCGTGAATATATTCGGATTTTCATGAAATTGATAAAGGTTATTTAGGGTCAACAAAGCATGTTTGGTATTGTTTATGAAGTATATAGGACTAATCGTTCATTTACAGGGGCATTCAACAGTATTCTATAACATTATGGTATATGAGGAAAAATCGCTTACACAGTATTTTAATGACGTTACGCTATTTCAAATGTATTGAAACTGATATAAATCACTGAATATCACTACGATCACGCTAGAACAGTGCATTCATAGCATGTTTTAGTCATTTACAGGGACACACAAAAGAAATCGGTTTCAGTACAGTACTGTCTTTGAGTAATAATTGCTGGAGTGTACGGTTTAAAATTCGGTATGCACTTTTAAATTTAATTATTTTTTTGCATCTTACTCGTTATATATAAATTCTACACCTCAAATACAGGGCTTCACAAAAGTTTTCACGTACCGTTCTCCTTATTAGAGGAAATTGCTGAAGGTAAATTTTCAATTGAAATATATATATTTCTTAAGTGAACTAAATTTTGGCATGCATGTAGTTAATAGATTCAAATCTATATATCATATACAGGGAAGCTGCTGAAAAAAATTGCATAATTTTCCGATTGTGGATGGGAGCAGCTGAAATTGGGTTTTGAAATGTATTATGCGTTTCCGTATGGGTGAATTAAAACGTAATATTTTATTTTTTTAAACGGTGCAGTTTTGTTACATTATTGTGAATGTGTTGGAAAGTGCTTCATAATCTATGCTTGACGCATGATTTTTTCTTATATTTGTCTTTATATATCTTTATATATATACCTTTATATTTGTTTTCGTTAAGTTTTTATCATATTTTTATTAAAAATTTCGTTATCTGAATAGAGATTTAATTCATAGTTTGAAAAAGCCGGTTTTTACCTGCTGTTGCTTAATTTCAAAAAGCCCAAATAATAAAAGTTGCAAATACTTTTCAAATGAAAAACCAATTTACACGTGAATATTTAGAAAGATTTTTTTATAAATAACTAAGCTATTACTCTTGGAAAGCATTTAATTATGAAAATTACGCCATATTTAAACGTCATCTTTAAATGATTTTCTTATATCGTCGTTATAAAATTCCGAGAAGAAACGACTTTTACCTAACCCTTTTATATAAGTTGATTTTCAAATGTGTAATTGGTCTTAAGTAATCAGTCCCGAGAACAGCCGACAGCAGTCGCGAAAGCGGTTGATTCGGCCTTAAGAACTGAAAAATGCCTCAGTCCAAAGAGAAATGAATAGCTACCCGATTACAGAAGATCGCCACTGGTCCTTTTAATATTATTCAATATCCTGCGATCGGGTAATCTTTTTAAAACAAAGTGCATTAGTGCGTTTTTTAGAACCAGCGGTGTCAGGACGGGTGTTGACAAGCTTAGATCGTCCCCTAATAATATATTTTTAATATAAATAAAATAATATATTTTTAATAATATATTTGAGATTTAAATAACTTCTGCACATGTTTTTACAGTATGCCTTAATTTGGGACAATTATTTTTGACAATTTATGTGTTTCCGAGTCATCTCAGAATAACTAATTAAGGTAATAAATAAGTCATCAATACAGGCCTGCCACAAGGCGACTATTTTTTAATTCTATTTCACACCACTTTTTCAAAAGAAAAATCTTGTACATACCTCCTTTGGTAATTATTGCAGGAGAAATATACTACAAAATGAATTTAAAAAAAATAGTGGTGCGAATAGGATATAAAAATAATCGCCGGTGGCACACTTATCAATACCTTTTGCGATTAATGAACGCCATCCGGCGATCCGATCAGAATATCTTTTTAAGCCATATATAAATTTCATTATCAAATATCATGGTGTTTTCTAATGTAGATGTATTTAGGGAAATATTCTCGCACAATTACATTTGCGTTATCTCTGCTATTGTTTTTTTTTTCTAAAACTTATGAATAGAACAGGTTTTAATCAATGTAACTTTAGAGCTAGCTACACTCGGATATTTTTTTTACGCAATCATTCATGTGAAGCACTTCTGATGTAACAACAAATGATCGCTTTATGTGGAAAATCAAATAGTCATAGGATATTTTGCGGCTTTCGGATTTTCTGTTTTATTTACGTTTTAGCGAAAATAGTTTATTAGGATATATAACGAAAGGTTATTACATAAGATGGACTTTTCCCCTCCAGATTTTGAGTGTTTAAAGAAAGCAGGTAAAATAAATTTTGTATTATCGTTATACTATGGATATCGCTATTGGACTTTCTACAAAATTTTCCTGTATAAGTATTTTTTCTATACGAAAATATATTTTAAATGGGGAAATAATCTTCAACAGCTCGATATTGCATGATTTTATCACAGTATAATTTATTAATTTATTTATTTAATTTGGAGCTGTAAATATTTCTCAAATTAAGCAATTTTTTTAGAATAAATTGTATAAATCTGTGTGTGCGTATCACTTTAAATACATTTAATGATATATAATTAGCGTTTAATTTGATTAAGCAGACTGATTAAGTATTTCAATGACATACAGGTGTTGCGCGCAGGATTATAAAAAATATATTCGATATATCCACTTAATATCTACCCTATATATATAAAATCCTAATGAAACGAATTTATGAAATGATTTTATGAAACGGATTTAGGAAAGGATTTTATGAAACGACTGATTAAACAGCTGATCATGTTTCACGGCGATTTCTCCTAAAATGTGGAATACTATGTGGTAAAATTAACACCAAATATCCGTATTTATCTGCCGATCTCAAAACTGGTAATGGAATTTTAAAATTTGAATTAGTTTTCGAAATATTATTTTTTTTTCTAATTTTAATAACATTTCTGTTGTGACAATGTGTAATAACAACAAAATTACCCCCTCTTTTTTATTTATTTATTTATTTATTTATTTTTTTTGTCGTCAATTTTAAATTGATAATTGAAATGAACTTTTATTTCAATCGATAGTGAAATAATATTGTGATTAAATTATGTTTTTCAGCAAAATTAAAAAAAAAATAATAATCAGATTTGTTTTTCGTCGTGAAAAGGGAAATTATTAAAATAAGAAAGAAATTTTAAAATAAGAATTAAATGATCACGGCTCAAAAGCAGAAAATAAGGAAAATTACGTCAAAATATTTGCACGTAAGTATTTAAAGTGTGCGAAAACTTTAAAATAATAAAATTATTACACGCGAAATGCATTTAAATGGGTTAACTGCGTCATATCTAAAATTCCCAAATATTAAATATCGTCATAATTAAAGTATTCTAATTTTAATAACATTTCTGTTGTGACAATGTGTAATAACAACAAAATTACCCCACCCTTTTTTTTTTTTTTTTTTTTTTTTTTTTTTGTCGTCAATTTTAAATTGATAATTGAAATGAACTTTTATTTCAATCGATAGTGAAATAATATTGTGATTAAATTATGTTTTTCAGGAAAATTAAAAAAAAATAATAATAATCAGATTTGTTTTTCGTCGTGAAAAGGGAAATTATTAAAATAAGAAAGAAATTTTAAAATAAGAATTACGGTTAGAGGCTATAAAAATAGCCATTTTACCAATTGTGACGTATCAGGAATACTGTCTATTATTACGCGTGTAAAACTATTACTTAAAAACTAAAGTTATATTTGAAAAGGTGAAGTAATCATATTCCCGAACATTTTTAAATTAAATAATATATGCACCCGTGAATCTAAAAAGAGAAAAAAAAGTTTAAAATAAATAAATTATAACATGAGAAATGCATTTAATAGTGAAAATAGCGTCCTGCATTAAAACGATGCATTTATAACGATTTTCATTTCGAAGAATTTTAATGTGACATCACACAGTATAAATGTAGTGCGACTGGCAAATTTGTTTATATATTACATCATTTGATGCAGCGTAAATACAGGTAAATGTATGCGCAAAATACTTTCGTTTTATTTTGTACGAATTACTATTCGATAAATACATTTTACAAAATCCGGATATTCTTATTAAGTAATATAAACAATATATATATTGTAAAATATACATGATGGTGTATTAAAATAAAGAAAAACATTTATGAATAAGCTTATATCTGTTCCTTTCTGTCCCTAAAACTTGATCAAAACATAAAATATAAGCTTAAAAATTTCAAAATACAATGCTTTTCAATACCGTGGTTCTGAAAGCGGACGGAGATTTTTAATTTCGAAACTAAAAGAAGGGTATTGTCTATATTGTCGTTATAAAATTCAGAAAGATAACGATATTTTTAATCTAACCATTTTATACAAGCTGATTTAATCCTGAAAACCGCCATCAGCTGTTACTACAGCGATGTATGAGGCTATTATAATTGAAAAATACCCCATTCTAACGGAAAAGAATGGCAACCCGATTACAGAAGATAGCCACCGCTATAATAATATCTTTCAGTCTTCCGTAACCTGGTAATATTTTTTAAACAGGGCACATTACCGTGTTTACGGAGTCTGTGAAGCCTGAACGGGCGTTGGCGGGCGTAGCTAGCAGGGCGCAGAGCCCCGTAGTTACATATATATATTCTTACAATATTGTACTTTAACTTTAACCTAAAATAGTAATCAAGTTTACAGATGAAAATATTTTTTTCAGGCAATTAAACCATAAAACTCAAAATCTATGATAAAATTAACATAAAGTAAATGTATTACAAATACTTACTTAAAAATAGGTAGAGGTTATAAAGATATGTAAAATACAAAATAATCCAAAATTTTAAGTTTCTACGTTAGTTAGTTTATGAAATATGATGCGCGCAAAATGTCAAAAATATCTGATTTGATAAAAATGACTTTAAAGTTCAAATTTACCTTGATTAGGATAGAAATCGCTCCACATATTTTATCATAAAACCGGTTTTAATCGGACTATCGTCATAATTTCCTTTTAAGTTCGGTAGCATGATATTCTTTCATAACAGACAATTATTCTTTCATGATAGACAAAAACAATAACAACAAAATGTGACTTTTTAAAAAGTTTTAAGGTGACCTCCCCCGGTAATGCCAAACCGATATTAATACGACTTTCTACTTCACACGTGTATTAATCGTAACAGTGTGAGAAATAACTAAGCATACGAAAATAATCGAAAAATGTTACCGTTGTTTAGACGATGAAGAGACCAACTTAACAGTAAGCATTTTCTTTTTCATTTTTCGAAAAAAGAATAATATGACTAAATTTGAGCTACTACACTTTTATAAAATTATTAAAAATAAATAGACTTTTTAATGATATTGGTATCCTTGAAATAAATGATTAAAAGCATGTTTCATTTCTATACTGCCAATGAGTTCTTTAAAAATGGATTTCAAAATACTACATTGCAAAATTCAAACTATGGTCTTAAAATGTGCCTTCAAAAATCTAAAAAGTGCACTTTGATATTTACATGTTAGTTTTCGTTTATTCGCTTTAAAAAGTAAAACAAATATTTCTCTGGAAAATTTGTCAGAACAGGCTAATAATGGATTTGAAAATATCAAGTATTAAAATTTTTAGTAGGTTAAGGAAATATATTAGAATATTGTTTTACTGAAAATGTTTAGTATTATAAGATGTCTGAAAATTTTTTTTGTTTATATTATACGGTGTATTTTTGGTATTTTCAGATGTGGATAGTTGTCCTCACATTTGTTTCTGGTAAAAGATATCACGAAAAGTTTAAGGGCAGTTGGAAGTTCCTATGCCTACCATATTAAATTAATGTACAGTCGTTGCAAAAAAAGTAAACGTCCCCTACTAACTCCTCAACAAATTATCGTAAACGAAAGTTACTGGTATCGAACGATTGGAAATAAAATCTACTTTTAAATGATGTATATAAAATTTGCTTAGGGGGCCATCTACATATTAAAACGCATTCAAACTTCATTTTTTTCCAATGGCAATACACAATTTTAATGAGATATTTCAAATCTTCGGTTCAAACTATGTCTAGACACCAAATATCAAGCCATTTGAATGATAAGTTTTTGAATTATAAACATTCAAAATTTAGTGCTTCTAATGTTAAATTACATTTTCATATTTTTATTTATATCTCCTGAAATTATGCTCCTAATGTGCTATTTTTTTGTGTAGAAATAATTCTAATATACCCAAACATAAATACGCTGAATTTGCAATTTTTATAATTTTATGATATGAATTATGAATTATGAAATTAATATTAAAAACAATTATGAATTGCAACCTGCAATTTTTTTTATGGATTTAGATTTATTAAGTCCTGCTTTATGGAAATCCAAAATTTCACATTTTTCTTCCAAGCAGTTTTCTAATTATGCTTAAAAAACGGCAAAATGATGGTTTAAGGGGCCGTCTATGATAGAAGTGAGTAGGTATTTTGAAATTTCTTCTGCTGTGCTGTAATCTAACCCGCTTCACTGACTGCTTGAGTGATGCTTAAGGTGCCTTGATCAAGAAGGGGGCTCTCTCGGTTAACAATCGAGTACCGAAGTTCAATTTGGATACAGCCCTTAAAATACGCTCGTTTTAAAATAATTAATTTCTCGGAAACTTATGGTACGAATTGCATAAAAATTTGTTTTTAGGCTAATTGAAAGTTGTAGAGCTCATTTATGCTGTCAGAATTGTGTACTGCTATTGAAAAAACAAAGTTATGGTTCGTTTTAATATGTAGATGCCTTCCTAAGCAAATTTTATATACATCATTTAAAAGTAGACTTTATTTCCAATCGTCGGTACTAGTAACTTTCTTCTACGATAATTTGTTCAAGAGTTAGTAGGGGGTGTTTACTTTTTTTTCCCATGACTGTACCTTTACTCAGAAACTACCAAAGCTTTTCATTTGAAATTTCAAGCAGTAAATATCTACTCTCTGTAACTGTTGTCTACATCCAAAAATAGATTCGAATTCTTTCGTGCAGCCCTAGATACCGCCTACATAATACATGCACACTTGTAATGCACAAAAAAAAAAAAAAAAAAAAAAAAAAAAAAAATTGTTGTTAAGTTTAAAAATGCTTCCTACAGCTAAAACCCACTCACAGCAATTATCAATAATTAGTTGCGTGGAAACCCGATGTGTTGCTTTTGAATTGCATGAGATTATTCGATTCTTTTGAGGAAAATGAAATCTAACTTTATTGTAAATTTAGAAGGCAATTATAAAATTAATTTTATTAAATACAATATTTCAAATAATAAATTATATTTACAATTTAAATCAAAAGTTTTCCCAATAAAAATGCACATATTCTATAACTTTATTTTCCAATTGATTCTTTGAAGATTTGGCTTCTAATTTCGGAATTGGTAGAGATTACATCATTTGGGTGAACTGTTTTGGCGAATATATTCAAAAGCATTTTATTTTTATGAACTAAAATAAATGCTCAGAGAAGTATAACTTTTCTCCCTAAAACATTTCGTTTTTAAAGTTTTAATCGCCATCTTAAGGAAATAGTTGAAAATCTGTTTCTCTGCTTTAAATTAAATTGAAAAAGCTACGGTGAATTTTAATTTATTTTATTGTTTTTACGTCAATGGAATTTATCTCAATGTTCCAGTCGACAGACAATTTTTTTCTTTCTAAAATAAACTGATTCCTGAAGCTTGAATACGTGAAAATATGTTTGTATTTCTTGAAATTCAATCACAATATTATCTTCACTACCTATTCAAATCAAAGTTAATTTTAAGTTGAAAATGATTTCAAACAAAGAAATCTAATAATCTCTATCGTTTTCACTTTTATCCCTTTTATCTACACAAATGCAGCAATTTACTGGCCACCATTACAGAAATGCCATAAAAAATTACGAAAAAATAAATACCTCGAAAATGAATTCAAATTTTAAAGTTCTAAGACCACTTTTGACATATTTAAATCCATACAGTTAACTGGATTTAATTGGATCGTCCAATGTTCAATATTCTTTTTTAAATATAATACTTTTTAATATAACAGGTTGATTCCGTTATGAAAAAGCAGATAGAAACAAATTCTGAACTACTTGCATTGTTTTAAGTGCAAATCAGTTATTTCGTAATTGGAGCCTGCACGATTAAAAAGATTCTCGCTTAGAAATTATTTTAAAAGCCATAATAAATCAGTCAAGTAAGGTACAGTTTTAAAAAAAATTGCATTTGAAAGTAGATTTTTTTTCCTGTATGAAAGTGTAAAAATTGAAAATGTGTGATGTTTAGAAATTAAAAAAATTACAGTAACAAAAATTGCAAAACCGAAATTTCATCTCCAAGTGTTGCCAGGTGTCCCTAGCCAGGTGTACAGTCAGGGCCGGGTTTCCGTTTTAAGCGCCTATGGGACTAATGAAATTGGCCATCTCTTCCCTCTGATGTTCTTTCCAAGGTGTTGTTTATTAAACTATTAAAGTTTCGATTAATGGTTAAATCCTTTTTGAAATATTTAACAGAACAACAGATTATTTTGCGATGTTTTTCACCTGCTAACAATTTCTCCCCTTGGCAAACTGAAAATAATTTTTCTTTAGTGTAATTCGCAGAAAAGATATACAGTTTTCCAATGCAGTCATCCCATTAAGTCTTTCATATTTTTTAATTTTAAAATTTGGTTTTTCAGCTTCAGTAACTTGTTTTTTGTTTGCGACTTTAAATTTGCAGAAATTCTGTATTCAAAATTTTTGTAATTTTTCTTCGAAATAAAAAAACAAAACAAAAGGCTCTATAAACTTTTTTTGCTGCCTCTCTAATTTTTGGCCCGGTAGCTTAGTGGTCACCGCATTGCCCTACCATGTTACAGATCTATTCTTCGATTCCGGACTGCGGACTGGGTAAAGTTCAGTTAACTTTTCATCTCTTCGGGGTCAAGAAATGAGTACCAAGCTTACTTATGACTGAACACTGAAGTTCCTAAGAGAGGCTGACCACCTGACCGGAACATATGATTTATTCCGTTTCAGGGCCTATGGACAAGAAAATTGTAGCACCGCTTATTAGCCCCCAATATGTTATTTCCTTCAGACGACAATTAAAGTTACGTCCCTAAAAAATAACATTACGTTACATAAGCCAGACGTAAAACGAAGCAGATGTATCATTGTACGGTTAAATACTGATAATCTCTACTGCCATTTTTTAAACTTTAAGCATTGCACATTTTCAATTTTACATCTTCGTATAGTAAAAAAAAAAAAGTACTTTTAACTGCATTTTTTTTTAAACTGAAGCTCAATTTGTTTTTTGAGATAATATTTTTATTTGTAGTTTTTAATGCCAATTCTGTAATGGTGGCGTTTGAAGTACTCTATTTCTGTAGAAAGTAAAGGGAAAATAGTTGAAAAATAGTAGATTACTGTATCTTTTTATTGCCATTTTCTCATAACAACTGAAATTAAAAAAAAAAAAAATTAAAATACGTGCTATTTTGAGAAAATATGAAATATGAATAATGATTTCTGATCAAACATGGAGCTATTATAAATCGCTTTTTGCTGAGTTTGTGTATTATCCTGCGATAGTGATGTATGTAGTATACTTTTCTAGATGTTGTTTAAGACTGTATCGTAAATGATGAATTCTTCAGCGTATGCGTATGACGTCATTTTATATAAAATAAAAGCGTGTGTTTTAAGTGTCCGTCCAGCAACTTTGAAATTCTTCACAGGTAGAAATGCTCCACATTTGAAAATGGAGTAATTGAAATCACACACTGTTAAAATGCAAAGTTTTACAAAAAAAAAAAAAAAAAAAAAAAAAATAGAGTATCTTTATAGAAGATCTTATGTTAGAATAATATTTGTTTGAGAGTCAGACTAGGCAATATAAGATGCCTTTTTTATTGCAACTAATTTTGTAGGTTTATTATAAATTAATGAAACAGTTCCTTCAAAACATTTCCTTTCGTCGAAATTTGACTCAAAACATTTTCTTTCGTCGAAATTTGACGAGTTGCCCCTCGTAATAATCTCTCTATTCTAAAAAAAAAAAAAAAGTAACTAACGCTTTCACCGCCGCCGCCGGTTTTGAATTTTTTGTGACCGGAGGTTTTTCTTCGTTAATATTAAGAAACATATTGCATACAAAAATATGAAAATCGGTGGTATTATAGAGAAATGTTTGATAAACACGCTGATGTTTATCAAACATTTCAGTTTTCAAATCGAAGAATTATTTTAAGAGATATTTAATGTTAAAGTGGGTCAAAATCGTTCCATTAAAAATTTTTGATATGAGCAAAAACTATAGATAGGAAATGAATCATTTTTAGATCATTTCATACATTAGAAGTTCCCGGTGTGCAGACTGCATTTATTTTTTAATTTGACTCATTTTTTGGTGTTTTATTTCGATTTTAAATTCAAATTTTCAGTATTTCGAGAGATATTTTTATACAACTTTTAGAAAAGGGTATTATTTTAAATTGTTGCCAAATTTAAAAACGGAGCAAAGAATAATATTTCCTTAAAATTAAAAATTTATTCACACGTGACTATTGCAATAAGAAAAATCTTTCCGATGAGAATTAAATGATTGCGTATTAAAAGCAGGAAAATATTCATAATTACGTGATAAAAACTACATCTATACGTGAATTTTAAAAGAGAAATAAAATTGTAAAATAATAAATTCATTAATATGCGTTAAAAGACGTAAATGGAGGAAATTATGTTATATTTAAAATTGCCAAACCATAATATTGCCAAACATTTAAAATTAATAAATATACTTGCACGAGACATTTATTTCATATTTAAAGATAATCTTTTAAAACTAATCTACATCTGTATTACGCTATCGTACATGGCACAGAAATCGCGATTATTTGTTAATTGTTTAATGGCAACGCCAGAATGAAACGCATATCATTGCTTATTGAACAGCATTTAATGCATGTCCTAACCTATAAGGGGGTTACCATAGGGGGGACCCTGTTCTGTCGCCAAATGCCGCCAAGTTTGTGGATCAATAACCAAATTTGGCGACCAAAATTAGTCGCCAAAAGTGATACCAACTTGGCAATATCTCTAATATTTCAACAAATTCTCATAGATTTCCATTGTAAACCAACAGGGTTTACTTGCTTACGGAAAATCAACATATTGAGATATTTTGAACCAATGAACCAATGCAGATGGTATTGAAGTGCCTACAAGAGTCGAATTGCTCTTCTCTTCAGTTGAGAATTCTCAGACAGCGCAAATAATATTTCCTTTCCAACAACAAAAGTATTTTCACGTGCATATTAAAAAGAGAAATAAAACTTTGTTGAAAATTACGTCGGATTTAAAACGATGCATTTAAAATGTCTTATTAAAAAAATTTTCTTATAACGTTGTTAAAAAATACCGGGAGACAAAGACTATGTTTACTTAAATACTTTTATATTAGCTTATTTTCACATGTTTCACTGATCTGATTTAATCAAAGACGACGAAATCAACCCGTTATCAGGGAGATATCCACAGTTTTTTTTAGCCCCCGGTATGCTATTTCTTTATCCCACCTATTAATGTGTCGTCTCCAAAAAAATAACGTTATGATGTATAAGCCGGCCGTAAAACAAAGCAGATGTATCATTGTACGCAATAATCTCTACTGCAATTTTTTAAACTTCTAAGCATCGCACATTTTCAATTTTTATACCGTCGTATTGGAAAAAAAAAGTATTTTTAAATGCAATTTGTTTGAAAACTGCATCTCCATTTATTTTTGAGATATTATTTTTTTTGTAGTTTTTAGCACCATTTGTTTAATTTTGTACTCAAGTACACCATTTCTGTTGAAAGAAAACGGAAAATAATTGAAAAATAGCAATTAGATCTTTTTATTGCCATTTTCTCACAAAAACTGAAAAAAATATTCATTAAAATACGTACTATTTTGAAAAAATATAAACAAATGATTTCTGATGAAACATTGGATGAAATCAGAATCCCTGCTTCCTGCTTGTTTATTTTGTTGGGTTTTTTTAGGACCTTGGGATTGAACCCACACAGCCTGTATTTAAATTCGGCAATAGGCAAGACCTTACAGTGTGATTAAAACTAGTTCATTAATTTTCGAATTATAAGCGGTCCAACGTACACCCCCCTCCTCTGTGCAAGCTAATTAGTAGAACATATCAGTTATTAGTTGATCAGCGGTTTATCGGTAATCATTTAAAAGGTTTTTATAATTTTATAATAATAATAATAATAACTAGTCAGATGTGGCAATCCCAAAACTTTCTTCTATCTCATACATGTTAATACTTCCTGAAAAATGCAGCATATCAGCACCACCTGTTAGATGATTTACATCAAAATCTAATTATCAACAACTTTGACAACTTCCCACACAGCACAAATTGGTAAATATGACATCCATATAACGTAAAGTACATCCATATACCATGTCCATAATTCATCCAAGGAATTCCATATTACATAGTATCTACGTAGATATTACCATCAGATGTCTCTCCGAATACATCCATATAGCGTTTGTTGGACATCCAGATCTGACATAAATCTATGTAAAACGGATGTCTATGTCCATATAGATCATATCCTAGACATAATATGTATGTATATATACATCATATCTATGTAATATGTACGTATATATACTACACATATCTATGTAATATGTACGTATTTAAACTACACATGTCTATGTAATATGTACATATATATACATCATATCTATGTAATGTTTACATATATATATGTAATATGGAACAGTATGCGTATACCCAGGCTCTTCTGCATCTTATTTTTGTAAATTACAAGAAAACGTTATTCATAAAAAGTTTATGATTTTAAAAAATATTTTAAAGTATCAAAATTATTGGTAAAAAGCACAAATTATTAGCAATATTAGCTAAACTGTAATAACTGTATTTTAAGTCATACCAACTGTATCGTGTAACTGCTTTGATGACAATAAATATAATTAACATAAGAAATTATCAGGGAAAAAAATACTTTTTATTATCTTAAAACAACATAAATGCTTTATTTTTTAAAAATGTATTTTTTTTTTTTATTATTTTACTTTCAAAAACAGAAACTTTTATTATATAAAAACATCATATCTCTCCCCCCCCCCTTTTTTTATCTTTTAAAATCAAACCAAATAGTGTAATTACTCTGGTAACTAACAAGGTGGGAGTATACGTAGGGTTGTCCCACACTATTATTTTTACTTAGCGACAGATTTTATTTATGCCGCAGACTGACATATATAAATGTTTATTTCACATTATATTTACAATTTTACTTTATTATTACATGGGCATTTAAAAATATTTTCAGCTAAATAATTCTTGTACTTACTTTTCTTATTGTGTACTCATAGTTTGTAGCGTAACATACTATTTTTGGAAAATATAAGTTAGCGAGTAATGTGATTAAAAAAACTAGTTCGTAGGGAGCGCCAATATTATTATTGAGGTTACTTTAATAAACTTACTTTATTATCTCCTCTTTTGAAAGCAATGGGAGTCCTACATACTCACAGATTTTTTTAAATCTTCTTTTTTGAAATCTTCGATGCTGAATCCATAATCCTTGCAAAAGACCATACTGTCAAAGGACACCAGACAAATTCCAGTTGCTTGCAGAAGATCACTAATGGTAGTTACTTATTTTATAATAAAACTACACACCTGTGATTTTCTGAGAGCATTCAAATTTGAAGATCTATCCCGGCACCAGCTGATCCACCAGACGCACATCTCCACTGGTATACTTTGTATTGATTGAGATACTGTTTCTGGACATAACGTCAAAAATAACATTGATGCTCCGTACAAACTAGTTTATTTTTTTAAGATTACATTACTCGCTAAATTATGTGTTCTAAAAAATAGCATATTACACAACAAACAATGTCAAAACTAGGACCTACTATAGTTTCTCGTTACTTCTAATATAATATTTTGACCACTGAATTTATTGAATTCATTGATTCGTCAAAAATTTTATTATACACTCAAACATATAGACTCAAATCAAAGAATCTTCCATAGAAAGTATTTCATGTTTTGATAATAATCCCATTTTCAAAAATAGTAAGAATAATAAGTAAATGCTTTTTGAAAAAAAAAAAAAAGGTAAATTTTTAATTTAATAGATAATTACATTTAAACTGAGGACCTATGCTATAAGAAAAATCGATAGTAGCTATACTTGTAAAAGAAATGCACCTAAATATCAATTTAAATAAAATTTTGTATATATGTATTTCAAATGGAGAACCCCTATTATTTCGGTATCAATGCTTTTTCAATAAATGTAAACAATCATTCCATCGTTAACAAGATATGCAGATTTAACTTAAAATACATTGAATAGATAAAATTAAATATATGAAAATAAACTTTTGAGATTAAGAAACCTTTTTTATGAAACAATAAATTTTTAATAACGTAATTTAACAACATAATAAAGTGATAAGTTACTTTCAATGTTAAAAAAATATTTATTATTATTAGGCAAACTGTTAACTTATCCTTGTTTTCATTGGATCTAATTTGTTAGCATTATTTTCTTTTATTCAAGACAAATTCACCATTTGAAAGTTTTTATTGATAATAAACATTCTCTTTTTTTTTGCCAAAACAGACTGTTGACCCCAAAAAAGTGTTTGCACTATAATTATACAATTTTATATCGTTCGCATTAGATAAAGTTTCTGGGGTATGGGAGAAGGAGTATAAGAAATTAAATATAATCCAAACTTTGTAAAGTTTTATATACAAAATTAAGATTCACTGAAAAATCAAAACATTTTAAATGTAAAACCGATGAGTAACCATGTAAGTCAAGTATAGAGATTACTATGATCAGTCAATTATATGATAGGGATAGAGAAGATTATAAAATTTGAGGAGTTAATAAAAAATTTATATGGCTAATTTCTTGGTAGTTTTTTAAAGATAAGGTTAAAAATCGTAAATGCTACAAAAAGCACCAAAACAGAATAGCAAATAAAAACCTGAAAAAAAAAAGAAATCAAAGGACTTACTTACATATAATCCTGCTTGATATTTAATCCAAATCTCAAACAACACCATGCACAACCTAAAATAAAGTAAACATTACTTCTATTATTAGATTCAGTGGTTGTTGTAAATGCTAACTGTTTGATACAACTAAAAATTTATAAAATTAAAAACCAATTTGAACTTTCTTAGTCTAAATTTTCAGCCAAAAAATGCATAAACATCTGCATAACATAATGGCGTCGCGTCTGGCGTGTTTACAAAACAACAGAAAGCTCATGTTGCCACACGAAAAAGTGTATCGGAAGTAAGATATTTGACTCTTTTAGCGCTCTTTATAGAGGGCACTGTGTCTACCTCCATAAAGTGTTGGTATATAAACGTCATGTTGACGTAGTTTCTTTGACAATCCAGTTTATATTTTAGAATGAACGTTAAGTCTACCTCCATATTATGTTCGTCCATAGATTGTTGGGATATGAATGTTATATGAATATAATGTGTTCAACCATCCATCTTACGGCTTTGAATGAACATCATTTTGATGTACATGTATGTATTCTAGATGTAAACCGCTCTCAATAAACGAAATATCTACGTGTGTGCTGTGTGGGTTCTAGCTGAATCTGAAGTTTCATGAAAATCCGATAGAACTTAGATAGATAGAGCTATTTAGATAGATAGAACTATTTTAGATAGAGCTATTTACTTATTTACTTTTATTTAGATAGAGCTATTGCGGAAATTGTAAAAAATTCTGCATAGCAGCGCCACCTGTTAAGCAATTTACACAAAAAACTAATAGCACCAATTTATACCAGGAAATCTGAATCTGAAGCTTGATGAAAATGCATACATTCTAACTGGCTACATACTAATTGCCTATATTCATTACCCAATACTATCTGGAAATTTTGCACCGTTTTCAAACTAATACATTCGTTCTTGAGATATAGCTATTGCGAAAATCATGAATATACAGCAGAGCAGCGCCACCTGTTGGGAAATTTACACCAAAAAATAAACAGCACTAATTCATATCAGGGACTAACTGAATCTGAAGTTTGATGAACATCCGTGCATTTTTTCTTGAGTTAAAGCTATTGCAATAATCATGAATAATGCAGCATAGCAGCGCCACCTGTTGGGCAATTTTCACCAAATTGTAATCAGCACCTAACTATATCCTGGACTAACTGAATCTGAAGTTTAGGAAAATCTGTGCAGTAGTTCTTTAGATATAGCTATTGCTGAAATCGTAAAAAATGCCGCATAGCAGCGCCATATGTTGGACGATTTTCACCAAAAACTAATCAGGACCAGTTTATATGAAGGTCTAACTGAATCTATAATTTTGTGAAATTCCGTGCATTAGCTCTTGAGATAGAGCGCCCAAAAAGTTTTCTCACATACAGACTCACAGAGTGACAGAGCGACATGGTGACAGAGTGACAGAGTGACAGACTGAAAGACAGACATTTTCTAAAAACCATCAAATCGTGCTCAGGACATTCTAAAACGTATGAATCCGTCGAAAACCGGAAGTCGAAAATTTTCATGAATCCGATACTTTCTTCTTGTGCAGATAGAAAAAAGTAAAAATAGGGTGGCACATGAGAAAATTTTGCGTACATGAAAGTATAACGTAATTCATATTCATGCTTTTTTGTTATAAAAATTAGCAATGGAAGAAGAAAGTTAAATAAAAAATATGTATCTTTACAATAACTGTTAAGGAAGTTTAAGTTACTAATCATTCTAAAAAGCCTGTTACTGCCAAGTTTCTTACAATATCAATTAATAGCTAAATCAGCTGAACTGTTTATACGACGTAATTGCTGATCCGGCTAACTGCCTACATTCATTACCCAATACTATCTGGAAATTTTGCACCGTTTTCAAACTAATATATCTATTTCTTAATTCAATGAAATACTAACAGAATTCGATATGTAGATTACAGGCCTTTAATTAATTGAATGATCTACAAATCCTCAAAATGCTTAGTAAAGCGTTTAAGTTAATTAAATATGAAGATTTCTTACTTTCTTGGACACACTGTCTGGAATGCAATTTGCAAACTCAGATGATAATAACATTTATTATATGAGGAAATAAGCATCAGAACTGCGATTAATTGGTTTTGATCCAAAGCCAAAAACATTTCGCTATATAGAAGTTAAGAAAAAATGTAAAAAAAATCAAATAGTTTATATCCTTCTCGGTTCAGAAGTATCCCATGTGATACTTCAGAACTGAAGAGGTTAGATGCTCTAAAATAGGGGTGCACAACCTTTTTAAGAGAAGGGCCACTTACAAAAATGTTTGGGTTGTCGAGGGCCACATCAGTAACGCAGAGAAAATTCTATATCGGGGAGGTAGGGGGGGGGGTAATAAGTCTTTATTCTTGATGAATAATTATTTTTTGTCTATAATAAAAATAAACAAACGGAAATAAATAATTTTATGAAGGAATGCAGGGATTCTTCGCATCTGTATGAATAACCATTCAACCTCTTATGAAGACGGTTCCTTCTAGACAAATGGTAACTTGAAGGAAAAAAATTACACAAAATTTCTAAATAATTGAACGTTATTGAAAATTATAAAAAAAAAAATATTGAAGAATAACTTCATTTAAAATAAAAGGAAACTTATTTTGTGAAATAACAAGGCATGATGGACTAATTATGTTATTTTTCTGCGGACTATTAACAAAACTCGTTTTTCTTTTCTTTTATCAATCAAGTGCGACTGATTGACGAAATTCGCGATTTTTTATCAACGGCCGATTGACAGATTTCACGGTAATTTTCCATTGCCGATTGGCAAAATTAGCAATCTTTTCAAACAACCAATTTGCGATACCTACGATAAATTGACGCAATTCGCGATTTTTTTCAACGATAAATTTTCAAATTTCGCGACTTTATTTCACAACGGATCAACGAAAATTTCGATTTTTTCCGCCCGCGATCGAATTATTTCCCGACCTTTTTTGTTCTGCGATCGATCTTCGAAATATGCAAGTTTTTTCCATGAACTATTGACAAAATTGGCGATTTTTTTCATGAGTGATTGGCGAATTTTGTGATATTTTACGTGACAGATTGTCAATATTTGCAATTTTTTTCCAATGACCAATCGACGAAACGTGATTTTTTCCTGATATACATTGATGTAATTTGCGATTTTTGTCGCGCAATAAATTAGTGAAAATTGCGATTTCTTTTACGCGCACAATCGATGAAATTTGCGATTCTTTCCTGCAACCAATGGATTTATATTTCATGATATTTTTTGGGACCGACACAAAAATTTTCTAATTTTTTTCCATGAGCTATTCACGAAATTCACGAATTTTTGAGAAAATTCACGATTTTTTTCACGAGCGTTTGACAAATTTCGGAATACTTTTGCGACGAATTGATAAAATTTGTAATTTTTTTCTATCAATTGTCAAATTTTTAACTGACTCTGACGAAATTTTTAATTTTTCCCGCGGCAAATCGACAAACTTCCGACTTTTTCTCACGATCAACTAACAAAACTCGCGATTTTTCAGCAACCGATCAACTATTACATAATCGACAAAATTCGCGATTTTTAACGCGTCCGATCAACGAAATTCACGATTTTTAACTGACTCTGACGAAATTTGCAATTTTTTCAGCGGCAAATTGTCGAAATTCCCGATTTTTCCGGCGATAAACTGACAAAACTCGAGATTTGTCCCCAGTTGATCAACGAAATTTGATATTTTTCTGCAACCCATCGATAAATTTCGCGATTTTTCTGAACTCGATCAATGAAATTTGCGAATCTTAATTGGCTCTGATGAAATTTGCAATTTCTTCCCGGGGCAAATAGACAAATTTGGCGATTTTTTCCTGCGACATATGGACAAAAAATTGCAATTTTCCCAGTTATAAATTGACGAAATTGTGTCAAAGAAACGAAAAAATTATATAAATTGTGATCGCGGGCCACAAGTTAACCCACGACGGGCCACAGGTTGTGCATCCCTACTCTAAAAGAAAGTAGAGCACGGTAAACACCACTTTTTATAGCTAATATCTTGTAGCATTAACCTAATGATAGAAAGCAATTTATTTATATTTGCAATATTATAATGTCATTAAAAGAATAAACAACTTGCACCAGATAATAATGAATGGGAATTTTTAGTATGTCTCTGTAAACAAGCTAGTAAATTTTCCAAAACATTTTCAGCAGAAAATTTTCTGCATCCAATCTCAAAAATACATACATAGAATTCGTGTTAACCATTTTCCATCAAGAAATCTGAACATTTCGTATTTCATAGATTACTATATTTAACCTTTATAACGTATTGATTTGTAGAACATCTTTCTTTATTTACATCATTTGATCTGTTGATTATTTAAGAATTATTCACGATATTCTTAAATACACTTTGTTGATTTTATAATAAATTTATTATTCGTCTTTTAAAGATAACTTTAATCATATATATCGTTAATTAATAGCACATATACATTTTTTCTGTTTTCTGATATGTTTGTTTATATCGTTGAGAAATGAATCTAGAGGGAAAACATCTTTAAATTTTTCTCATAAGAGCATTTTACATAGTTTATTTCAGTATTTGACAAGTAAAAGTACTCTTATAATTCGAAACAAAAATTTATAAAGATAACATAGTTAAGAAATGGTGTAAAAAAATAAATGTTTTATGTATAACGCAAATATCGATCCGATTTTAAAACAACGAAAAATGTTCTTAACACACAAGAAGTGTTTTCGTCATATCAGTTTTCTTAGAAAATGTAAAAAAGATAACGAGAACAGAAAATATAGTTTAGTATAATTTTTTCCCTAATTTTACAACAGAAACTGAAAAAGTATAGAGGTTTCGCTTTTTTTCTACGAAATACGCAAAACCAAAGTTGATACTATATATTTTCTTATTGATTTTTTAACAAAACTTATACTTTTTATTGTAAATTGTTTATATTGAGCTATAATAGAGAAGAGTATTTATCTCTGCATAAACTGATAATGACTTTTACTAGAACATTCTATATCTTTTTTTTTAATGTAGATTACGAAAGACATGTACTAAGACATGATACTCTCACTTTCGTTCGCAAAAAAGAGACGACCTTTGAATGTCTTCCTAGAAACAATGAAGAAACAAAATGTTGAGTGACCCTTGAAGACAGCTAGTCTAAAGTTTTCTAATAACGCATCTTTGAATGTGACTACGTCTTTGGACGTCTCTTTCCCTTGAACATATTTTTTACCTCAATTACGTCTTTGGACGTCTCTTTCAAAATTTTTTGCTGAAATATTTGCTTTTTAACACTTTCCAACACAGTGGTGAATTCAGACACTTTTCTCCAGGAGGGATTTCTGTGACTCCGGGAGAAATTACAGAGTTCCGTAAGGGAGGATTGCTCTCTTTGACCATTGAAAACACAAAATCTCAAATGTTCCAGATGGGGAGGAGGGGGCAACTCATTGCTCCGAGAGGAAATGTAACTCCCCCGGGCCATCCCCTGAATTCAACAGTGTTCCAACATAGTTGAAAGTGCTTATGAATTCGGTTTGTCCGTGCTCTAACTCACGTAAATGTAGTCCGATTGCCATGAAATTGATATAAGCTATATGGGTTTAATATGGTATGTTCGGTATTGAAAATGAAGAGCGTAGCATTTACGGTTCATCTACAAGGACACTCAAAAGAATTCAGTTGCATTACGATCTACGGGGAAAAATCGTTTGCGGTGTATTTTAATGATATTACACTATTTTAAACATACTGAAATTTATATATATCACTTATGTTTACTACAAGGTTCTTATTATAGAATATAGTGTGCATAGAATTTATCGTTCATTTATACAGACACACAAAAGAATTTGGCTACAGAAAAAAATGAACAATAATTGAAATATTGAAACCTACTATAACGACAATTGTTGGAAGTGCTTTTTCAGTTCTGGAATGCATTTTTAAATTTAACTGTTATTTAAATATTACGTGGCGTTTATGAATTCTATAGATAATATACAAGACCGCACAAAAGTTCTCAACAAGATCCGTTTATTGCGGCGGAAATTACTGAACGGAAATTTTTAAATGTGTTAAGCGTTTAACTCAACTAACTTTTAGCATATTATGTAGTATATATACATATCCATACAGTTTATACAGGGTAGTACAAACAATTCATATATTTGATCTACAATTTATGGCAATAGCAGAAATTGGGTTTTCAAATACGTTATGATTATGCGCTTTCCAGATTGTTCATTCAGACATTATCTTTCAACTTAGTAGACTCTGAAGTTTTGTTATAGTATTGTAAATGTGTTGGAAAATGTTTCATAATCTATGCTGTTACGCATGATTTTTTGTTCTTGTTTATAAATATTTTTAGACCAGCGAAGAATCGCCCACTTTGCTGGTCAGTTTACCCAAATGAAGCTCGAATCATATGAATCTTTTTTCAAACGAATTTGGGGTTGGAAGCAGTGTTGATTTCAGGGGGTGTCCCGGGGGGGGGACATTCCCCCCAGAGTAATAAGACCCCCCTGGAAGATTTGAGATCTTGTGTTTTCAATGGTCAAAAAGGGCAATTTATCCACCGGAAATCTATTATGTCCTCCTCCGAGCCACAGAAATCCCTCCCGGAGAAAAGTGTCTGAATTCAACACTGGAAGCCCCGCTGACTTCAACAGCGCACACACAGGTGGACTACGGCCGCTTCTTTCTCAAATCAAACAAACCTAGAATTAATGTTATTTTTCATTTTTAGACGAAAATCTTTCCAAACGAATCTGTGGTTTAGGGTTTTACATACCCCATCACATAAACACACAAACACAAAAAGATTCATCTTTAGTATTTTATGTACGATATACACATTATACTTTATTAGATAAAATTTATTTCTCTTTTTTTGTTCGTTTGTAAATAATAGATACGAGTTTCAAATAAAAATCTTTAAATCAAAATTGCATACAAGATTTTAAAAAGAAAGTGTGTAAAAATATCAGGGCCACAAATCCTAATTTGTTTTGTTTCGGTTAGAGATTCAATTCAGTTATTTTATTTTATTTTATTTATTTTTTTTTTTTTAAGGGGGGAGGTCGTCCTTAAAATTAATGGTTTTCGGTTCGATACCAATTTTCGGTTCATTTTTAAATGAATGAACGAACTTTTATGAACCTGCTTTTGAAAATGCAGGCATACCTAAAAATAATTCAAATGCATGCCTCATCCGTACCTCAAATGCATACCTCAAATGGCCGATATTCGCGGATTCGATACCAGCGCGGTCTGAGTGGCCTGGCTATTTTTGAGGGATTATCTTGTACGAGAACCATAATTCGAGTCACTTTCTCTTTAAAAATTCTTTCTGAAAGCATCCTTCCTATATAGAAATATGATTTAAACTGGCAAATGCTTAACAAAATCCGTCCTTCATTTTTGAAAATGCATACAATTTATATTGCGTTTTATTAAATACGATTAATATCAGTGTTACTGTGTAAAATTAAAATAAAGAAAAACAAATGACTAGAAAACAGGAATTCTGCTTTATCAGAATTTAGTGTCGCCCCCGATGAAAAAAAAAAGTATATATAAATAGTACAAAACATATTTCAATTTTAAGACTTACAGCACACATTTTTATTTTATGTAAAATGACGTCATTCGCATCCGCTTAAGAATTCCACATTTACGATCCACTCTTAAACATCTAGAGTAAAGTATGCATAGGACGTCACTATCGCGAAATAATACACAAATGCAACAAAAAGATGCCGTCATAAAAAAAAAAAAAAAAAAAACCGGCTGTCTAATGATTCATAGGATTGATCATGATTTGTTTGTAACGTTATTATAGATACTTAAAATTAAATATAGTTCATAATAGTTCCATGTTTTAACGAAAATCATTCTATTAATATTTTTTTCAAAATAGCACGTATTTTAATTACATTTTCTTTCGGTTGTTATGAAAAAATGGCAACAATAATATATAATTAATATTTTACAACTATTTTTCCTTTACTTTCTACAGAAATGGAGTACTTCCGTTGCCAATATTAAGCAAATGGCTCCAAAAACTAAAAACTAAAAAAAAAAAAAAAAAAAAAAAAAAAAAAAAATGTTTCAAAAATAAGTGGAGATGCAGTTTTCAAGTAAATTACATTTAAAAGTAGTTTTTTTTCCCAATACGACGGTATAAAAAATGAAAATGTGCGATGCTTAGAAGTTAAAAAATTGCTATAGAGTATTTAATCGTACTGCTTTGTTTTACGGCTGGCTTTTGTAACGTAACGTTACTTTTTGGAGACGACACAAAATAATCTGGGAGAAAGAAATAGCATACCGTACGGGGGTAAAAAAATCGAAAAATATAGAAAATTATTTCAGAAATTAATTCTTATAAATTATATATTTTGAAAGAAATTGAAAATAAATAATTGCGACTACAAGTAACAAATTCCGGAAAATATTTTTATTGAGATGACCTTCTACATTCTATATTTTAAGAAATAAATATATTATTTTTTTATGGTTTCATTTGTTTCATTATACATGTCTGATTTAATTTATTACATGCCTGATATTTAAAAAAAAATAAAGCCCCGAAATAAGTGACGTCAATAGACTGTATTTTAATTTATCTTTTAAATAAAATATAATTAAAATAAAAATGTTTTTCAAGTTCAATTCCTGAATAGAATTAAAAATTCATTCTATCACAAGTAAGATTTTTTTCTGTTTTTCGTTCGGTTTCGGCTGGAAGTCTGGGAAAATAATATACAAGCAAAACATTCTGATTTGCTCATATTGCGGCCCTACCTCACATAAAATAAATAAAATTGAAAAGAATGGAAGAGATGTATTTAATGACCTTCTACATTCTATATTTTAAGAAATAAATATTTTATTTTTTTATGGTTTCATTTGTTTCATTATACATGTCTGATTTAATTTATTACATGCCTAATATTTAAAAAAAATTAAAGCCCCGAAATAAGTGACGTCAATAGACTGTATTTTAATTTATCTTTTAAATAAAATATATTTAAAATAAAAATGTTTTTCAAGTTCAATTCCTGAATAGAATTAAAAATTCATTCTATCACAAGTAAGATTTTTTTTCTGTTTTTCGTTCGGTTTCGGCTGGAAGTCTGGGAAAATAATATACAAGCAAAACATTCTGATTTGCTCATATTGCGGCCCTACCTCGCATAAAATAAATAAAATTGAAAAGAATGGAAGAGATGTATTTGGTACCGTTGCAGTGAAAAAATAAGTTACACAGTGAAACTTTCTTTTAACGAAGTCTCATCATTACACTTAAACACTTCTTCAGGAAGAAAATTCGTTACATAGAATCAACCGTCGCGTCGTCGAGTGAAGTGAGGCTTTTTTGGACATTTTAGTTGACATTTGATGATTCGAATTTGCGCTGGCTAGATGTTTAATATGCTGCATAAATTCTGGAGTGGCGTTGAAGTCTCAAATCCTTGCCGGCTAAATGTTGCGTTCTAGCAACATTGGATTGGCTTTATCGTTGAAAATGCAGTACTGGCTGTCACGATAGTAGTTGTGGATCAGATCCAGCGATAATGGCGTAAAAGAAGTGGCTAGAACAGATAATTCGAATCTGTTATATTAGTAGAACAAATTGTTGAAATGCAGTTGCCGAGTGAAAACAATGGAATACATCGTTCCGTGAAGTTTCGTGTGAAATTTGTTCCGTGAAGTTTCCTCAGAAGAAATTGAAACAACTCATAATATCAGCTAAGCACTTTATTAGAACATCTTGCAAAAGGTGCAGTTTCCATCAAGATAATTAGCCATTTCTCCGTAGTAGTAATTAGGTTTAAACAAAGTTCCAAATAATCGAATAACAGGACGGTGACCAGGGGATGGATGAAAACTGGAAATACGACTCAAATCTGCCAAAATCTGCTGAAACACAGCGAGTTTCAACTTTTTGTTCCTCACGTGTAAGAATACAAATATGACGTAGGTCGGTCTCTCAACCAATGAATAATTAAGAATGTCACGTCATATAAAGAGTGCGGACAGAGCTAGCGGATGAATTTGGAGGGAAAAAAGATAACCTCAGAAATGCGCGGGAAAGTAAAAATGGAAGCTAAAAGAATATTCTCGAAAGAAAAAAAGGCGCGGAAAAGGAACATTTAATTTAAGAATACTAAAAGCGTAATATTAAAGCAATTTAGACAAGTGAGACATTAAATTAAAGGGAATTTAACAAAGTTAATGATAGAGATTATTTAATAATAAAGATTTAGTGAATATAAAGTAGTAATTTAGAATAAGATAAGGAAATCGCGGAATTAGATCTAATAATGTAACATATATATATATATATATATATATATATATATATATATATATATATAATAAAGAAAGGTAAGTAAAACTGAAGGCTAGCGTATCTTTTCTCTTTATTCCAAATCTTTAACTTTAAAAAAGTCTGTAATTTTACTTTGTACAAGTATCTTATAAACAATACACTGTTCATAAAAATTTTCGCACTTTTGTGAGTATCCGAACTATTCATCTGTAACATTTTCGCGAAACTGGAATCCCCTTCTTATCGTATCGAAGGCTTTTAGCATTTCTTCTGCTGAAGGTCTGTTAACACTAGAACGCCTGGAAGGAGTCGATTCGACTGCAACCATATGATTAAATGTCAGTTGGAACCGGAAATTCTTTCACAAAATAAGTTAAATTTTAAAAACGCAGATTTACGTTAAATAAATCAGTCAAATAATTTTAAATAAAAATTCTGGTGAAAAATATTTTTATGAAACTTGAGTAAATTTCCCGGGCGTTCTAGTGCTAATTTGTTCTTCATGATCACCTCCATCGCTCGCTGTAGTTTCTTCACTACATTTTATTACACTTTGCAATATGTCATCGTCAGTAGGATATTCAATTGTCACAATGTCTTCATCAACGTTGAGAAAATTAGAGGTTTCTACACCTATTGCAAGACTTCGCATGTCTTTCAGTTGCTGTCATTTTTTTCTTCAGATCTGACAAACAGGTATCGGATTGAGAAACATCTAATTCAGTATCAGTTTTGAAGCCGCATCATTGCATCTGGCTCCATTGCGTCACTGCATCTTTTTGATCATTGAATGTAAAAAGGGGATTTTGACTCCCCCCCCCCCGTTGTCAGGGCCAGATTGTCTGTGTGAAAGAGTGGCGATAGCAAGTGTTTTCTTAGGCTAATGTCAGACGGACTTTTTTTGCACGGTTTTTTACTTACGTATTATCCCTGCACAATGCTAGCGGCATTGTGTAGGGATAATACGTAAGTAAAAAAGCGTGCAAAAAGACGTCCGCCTGACATTAGCCCTAGTGTGAAAAAAAGATGTTTTGTTAGCATCAAGAAGAATGAAAATGATTAAATAAATAATCCTACAATCAGCTGAATTTTCATACAATCAGCTGAATTTTCATACAATCAGTTCAATTTTCATGCAATCAGTTGAAATAAATCCATACATTCATCGCAACAGCAACCTCTCATTTTGAATTCTGTACAAGCCCGAAATTGGAATAAACTTCGTTATATAGGATGTATTTTTCGTAATATGGAGATTAATTTACATGTTAATGGTCATTTACATGTTAATCACAGTCAGGATTCAGCAGAAAATTTCTTTAAGTAGAAAACGTCGTTAGATAGAGTTTTCGTTAAATATTTAAGAAAATGCTTCGGGGCCTGTCTTATTAACACGTTGAGTGCCACGGTGACTGGCACTGAAGCTGAAAAATTTGCAATGTTTTAAGTAATTTTTAAGAAAGGATAATCCTGTAATAAATAAAAGGTGAGTAAATTTTAAATTCATTTTCAGTAATTACTTAAAACAATACATATACACTGCAAATAAGGGCGTCTTAAATTCAGACACATATGTGACTGAAAGAGTAATTCAGACACTTAAGTGTCTGAATATGGAATTTCAGACATCATAGGTGCCTGAAATTAAGACACTTAAGTGTCTAACTATATGATCATGGTATAAACACTGTAAACTGAAATGTCTGAAATTCAGACACATAAGTGTCTGAAACTGGAGTGTTCAATTTTCAGACATTTTAAAGTGTCTTAATTTTTAAGACACGTGTATATGTCTGAATTTAAGACGTTTAAAACATCTGAATCGCATCCATTTTTGATCACCCTGCAAGTTTTGCTATAGGCAATCAATTGTTCACTGTTTTTTGTAAGCTTTATACACTGTAAAAAATAACCATTACAATATGGAAATTATATTGCCAATTGGGACGCCAATTTACGTATTTTAATATAAATTTACTTCCGTAAATTCCAGAAAATTTTCCATTTTTTGCATATTTCTCCATTTAAAAGGTATAATATAATCTTTCAAGGACAAATCCACATATTTCGCAATCAGAATTTTCTAAACTCACGTATATTAAACATGATTTATTTATTTATATTGAAACTAGTGCATTGGCACACCTACTGGGGGAGTTAAGGGGGCTGAAGCCTCTCCCAGATTAGACTAGATATTATTTTTTTTTAATTATGAAAGAATATAATTATTTTTTAATAGATCCTTAAAAAATCGGAATTTTTAAAAAGATATTAATTTTGTCACACATTTTTTTTTCTCTTTTTTAAATTTTATTATGAAATTCGAAATTATAGCATGTTTAAAATTTACTTAATTATAAACATTAATTACTTAATTATACTTAAGTAAACTAATTAATTGATGTTTTTAAGATTTACTTTAGAAAAAAAAACTATTTACTTAATTATAAATTTAAGATCCAGTGCAACTTTTTGCACACTTTAACCTTTATAATATTTTGATAATTTAATAATAAAACTTTAAATTGTTTGATTGCAAACACACTTTAAAATTATCCAAATACGGAAACACACAAAAAAAATCGCAAAAACAAAAGTATATATTAGTACAGTACAGTATTTCATTATTTAACATTTTAAAAGCATTCAGAATTACACCAACCAAAACTTTCCAGTTTACGACGCTTGCATTTTTTTTTACAACTATAACACTGCCTCTAAAATATGCTAGTCCCCTCCAAATCGCAATTCTGGATGCACCACTGAATCTGTGTGGTATCCAAAGTGTATGCTGATTCTATTTCCCTCTGAAATTTAAAGAAAATATCAAGTTTAATTACTAAATTTTCGCAAAAGAAAAATAACTGGAATATATCTCAAAACTGTGGCGCCATCTATACATTTCTTATTCAATATATTGAATAAGAAATATCGAACTTATTATTAATTTGCGCATTTAAGTGTTTGATGGTGTTTTGAGAAGTTATTTAAGTTCGTTATAACTATTATTTT
This sequence comes from Maratus speciosus, assembly GCA_963932465.1. Taxonomy (NCBI): domain Eukaryota; kingdom Metazoa; phylum Arthropoda; class Arachnida; order Araneae; family Salticidae; genus Maratus; species Maratus speciosus. The sequence goes on from OZ010789.1 coordinate 444,976,305, forward strand.
GGAATTATATAGAATATTTCTGAAATTTTTTACTACATAACATTTTAGCTAATCATTGAGTATTGATTTAATTCAGGAATGATCTCATTTCACCGTAAGAAAATTAGTCTCATCGAAAACTTTTAACCTGTATTTCGATCGAAAAAAAGGAAGATAAAAATTATTTGCGCAACTATAAAACACTGGTTTTTATTATTTTTGAAGAAAAATTATATACAATATTTATAACTGAGAAATTTTGTTCAGAATATATGGCATATGGAATATGGAATATATAGGGATTAATGAGTCCAATTAAAAAAAAATTGCCATATATTCAACCGATCTGAAAAAAGAAAGAAAGAAAGAAAAATCAAAAAATAGAACACTATATTTCTTCACACACTTTTATATACACATACCTTCGCATTAACATTAAACACAGGCTTTGGGCAAAAATATATGCACTTTTTTTTATGAAAAATTGATTTTATTTTTAATGGGCGTTGAATTACGCCCCTCCGCCCTCCCCCCCCCCCCCAAACACACAACTGAAACGGGACAAGCCCGAATTAAATATATATAGATATTAATTAAATATATATGTAATATATATACATATGCACTGTTAAAACATTTTAAATATTTTAATATTTCAAAAATAACGTCTGCTGAAAATTTCTTCGGTAGAAGTAGATAAACCTTCTGCTAATCTTACATTGCAGGAAAAGCAAAATATTCAAAATTCTAGAGAGAAGATGTGTGAAATATTTCAAAATTATAAGCAGATAGACAAAATATTTACCGTTTCTGTAAAATAAATTGTGAGTCACAAGTAACTAACAATATTTGAATTTCCTAGCTGTGAAATCGTGGCCGAGAGGGATTATCGCATAGTCTACAGACCATAAGGTTGCGAGTTCGTATCCCGCGACGGATAGGTGCAATGCTGTTACGGTATATGTTAAATACATTGTTGTTGTAAATTGAGTAAAAGTAGTTAATCATGTAAAATGTGCGAGACTGTATTGAAATACATGTGTACCCTTCTCTCTTTTTTTTTTTTTTTTTTTTTAAATACAGAAATTTTCCAATAAATAAATAAATAAATTTTTCCAGAAATTGAAGAAAATTTTCATTAAAATACGTAAATTGTACTGGCGTCTTGATTGGCGGTACAATTTTTATATTTTGAAGGATTTTTTTTTCTGTGTATAAGGCTTTCCGAAAAAATGGCTGCTTTTGCAGAGAAATTAAAGGTGGTCAAACATGGATGCATTTCAGACATTTGAAGTGTCTTAAATTTAGACACATACAAGCGTCTTAAAAATTTAGACACTTTAAAATGTCTGAAAATTGAACACTCCGTTTCAGACACTTATGTGTCTGAATTTCAGACATTTCAATTTACAGTGTATTTTTAGTTTTATATCATATTTTAGACCGTCAGTTATCGGTTGAATGACGCGTTCTAAACGGAAAGTTCAGTGTCAATCACCGGTGACTGACGTGGCGCTTAACGTGTTAACAATAATAATGGAAGATGAAATAACCTGATCAGGGCTCTAACTGGCTCTTCTTTTTAATTCATCTTTTCTAAACTGTAATTTTCATGGTAGGTTCCTACAGCATTTACAGTAGAAATATACAACGAAGGTTATTGTTTGAAAATTGTAGTATTCAAAAAGAGACACGAGACCCTTGCCTATTATCAGGGGCGGCGGCAGAACTTTCCCGACGGAGAGGCACGGTATCACCGACAGGGTGGCCGAATTCATAATTATATAGTAGAAGTCTCCACGAGCGCGGACTTCACCCGAAACCGAAACCCGAGCCCTGGGATATTTTCTTTCACTAAACTCGGGCCGCACTTAATTTTCATCGGAAGAATCGGACCGGGCTCGGTACTAAATTTTATTTTTTGAAAAGTTGGGCCGGGCCTGAAATTCATTCTTCCCGAGACATGCCCACAGTTGCATTTCTTTCTCTAGATTCGGCCAGACCGAGGCTGTATTTTATTATTCCGATGATGCCGTGTCGGATAAGATTTTTTTTTACCACGAGTAATGTCGTGGTAATGTTATTCCTTTATTAGTGGAGAAAATGTGCGATAAACAACATTTCTTTTTTTCGCATGTTTTAAATAAAATGTGGAATATGCTGGCTAATCATGTTAATGATACTGTCACAGAATGCTGTGAATGACTGATTTTTCTTTTAAAATCTTACAATCTTTACCCTTTCGATTCGGGCGTCCCTTACACACATTTTATTCGGTTGCCCCCACTTTTTAAAAAGAATTTTCCTTCAAGTACACAATTTCAAAAATCCCCTAATTAAATAAGGCAAATTTTATTTTTTTAATTACTTGTACCAAAAACAAATTTTGCAAAGAAGAAGGATGTCTAGTAAGAGTAGACATACGAGTGCAAAGGGTTAAAATCTTAAACACTTACTTATCAATGAATCCGACAATGCTGCTTCTGATAAGAGTGGCATCGTTAGAAAGGCCTTGTCATGAGAAACAAAAAGCTCAATGGAACTACCCGTCCAAAGTGAACACCGCAGGAACTCCAAAGCAAATTTGGGCACGAGTGGAAAAACGTTAACAACAGCTGTGTGTCTAGTCAGAGTAGACATACGAGTGCAAAGGGTTAAAACCTTAAAATCTTACTTATCAATGAATCTGGCAAGGGTGTTTTCTGATAAGAGTGGTATCGTTAGAAAAGCCTTGTCATGAGAAACAAAAAATTCAATGGAACTACCCGTCCAAAGTGAACCCCGCAGGAACTACAAAGTAAATTTGGGCCACGAGTGGAAAAACGTCAACATCAGCTGTATGTCTAGTCAGAATAGACATACGAATGCAAAGGGTTAAAATCTTACTTATTAATGAATATGAAAAGGGTGTTTCTGATAAGAGTGGTATCGTAAGAAAGGTCTTGTCATGAAAAACAAAAAATTCAATGGAACTATCCGTCCAAAGTGAACAAACACCGCAGGAACTACAAAGCAAATTTGGGCCACGAGTGGAAAAACGTCTGCAACAGCTGCATTATCCCAATGTCCTACTAACCACATCCACTTCAAAGAAAACATCAAAGCAGTTGACTGAATTGCATTTTGAAACATTAACAAAATCTATACGTGAAGTGAATAACCTCTTCTACGGTCTTAATACGAAAATAACTAGAATAAAAAAGGCTGATGTAAATAGTGAAATCATTGGCTATTTCTGCGGCTATTAACCCGTGGTATGAGGTTAATACGAAAGTATAGCTTTTAATAAGTTTGAAAACTTTATTGGAAAGCATAATTGATATTTTTCATTGAAAAATGCTTTTTGGTGTTGTTAATGGGTAATAAAAAAATATATTAATTGTAAAATACCTATTAGGATTTTTAATAAAAAATAGTTTTCATCTATGTTCTACACTCCTATCAGTATGTAAGTATGTATACTATGTATGTCTATATATACAGGGTGCGTCAGGTATTTGAGAATACACGTTATAGGTGAAATCTCATCCTGTATATCGTAGTTACAAATATTTTCCTTTTACGTGTAAACATGTCAGAACCTAGACTAAGTAAATGAAGAGACATGCTGCCATTGGCTCACTGGCTGAAGAACGCATCGGTTTAGAGATTGCCACTTTCTTGAAACTCGCCCGGTCATTGGTCTTTAATATAAGGAGAAAACTGAAGGCTGTCAGGTTTCATGTGGCAAACGTTTCATGCAGGAAATGACATTGTCAGCAATATGAAATCATCAAGACACCGAAATTCGTCAGTGAAGTCTATGAAAATCCTACCAAGTCGATAAAAGCACTCGCTAGGGAGATGCAAGTTGATGAGGGCACAATTTGATGTGTGAATCATTAAGACCTTCGTTAAAAGTCTTACGTTATGTGGAGAGTACAGTTCTGGCCCGAAAGAACCAGGGATAACCGCCTGACCAGAGGCAAGCGCCTCCTTCACAAGCTGAAAAATCAAGAGGAACCAGGTATGCATTTCTTTCTTTCTAAGAGAAAAACTTTGACCAGGTCGAGAAAGCGAACCCATAAAAAGATTGGTGATGATGTAAAACCTGGAAGAGGTTCTGACAGATATTTGCAGAAAATTTCCAGCCTCACTGATAATTCCGGGGTGGGGTGGGGGGGGGGGGGTGTTGTCCTGAAAAGTGAAGATGATCTGATGCGTCCACATTTCTTTAACGTCGTTACTTATACCGAGGTATTAAAGCCCTAAATTACTTCTGTAACACGTGGGAGGCCATACTTTTTTAACAAGACTCTGTTCTATCCCATACAGACCATACAAACCAAAAATGGATGGCCGAAGCATTCATGATGATTTCATACCCATTTTGTCAGTCCCCAATAGTCATCCACACAACAATGTTACGGCTCTGAAGGCAGCCGTATTGTATGCAGTGGCAAATGTTCCCAACACTCATCTGATCATTACCTGCAGCCAGTTTTGACAGCCAGTCGAGGCGTTTATTGCGGCTGACAGAGATTTCAATGAATGAAGTCTTCTAGTGTGTATGTAATCACCTGTACATAACGTTCAAATTTAATAAAATGCGCTATCTCTAGTGTATATACCTGTTTGAAAGCAGTCGTTGATTTGTTCTAAAATACCTGATGCACCGTGTATGTAGTATATGCTTGTATATGTATGTAGTTAATCCGAGAAGTCCGGGTTGGATTTCCTTGTATATTTAATTTAAAAGTTACTATACTTACATAGAGAAATACCCGCATTGTACTACATAATTTCTTAAAAACTACAGTAAAGTTAGGCATTTCGAAAGAAAAAAATCATTCTTTTTAAGGTGAAGATACATGCGAAATTGCTGGTACGAGATCAGAAGTACCTGCTGCTCTAGAGTTGGAAAATTTGGACGCTTTATATGCGGAGGAAAGATTATTTTATTCAAGAAGAATCACTTTATGTCCATTTAAAAAAATATTTTACGTTATAATGATTGTACATATAATATCTTTTTAAAAATTCTGTCTTGTGTATGTGCATCGCGAAATTTTCATTTCTAATTATCAATATTCGCATTGTGCGACATTTTTTTTTAACTGCAGAAAAGTTAGGCATTTCGAAGTAAAAAATCTCTAAAGTCAAGGAACATGAAAAGTTGCTAGTACGAGATAAGAAGTAAACTACTGCTTTAGAAATGGAAACTAAGACGTTTTATATATAGAAAAAGGTCCTTTTATTCAAAAATCATGACTGTACATTTTATTCTATTTTTTTTTATTTTGCTATATAATTTGATTATATTTAAACTCTTTAAAAACATTCTTTTATATGTTTGCGAATAGCCGAATTTTCATTTCAAATAATAACATATTTCAATACAAAAAAAAAAAAAAAAAAAAAAAAAAAACATTTATATAAAAATACATATATTGGATTAATGACATTTTTTTTCATTCACAATCATTTTATAAGTAAATGACAGATTTGTGAATGGGTGAATTAATATTAAGCAAAACAAGTCCTTTTTTTTTTTTGAACTGTAAAACAATTTTAATCGAGAACTAAATAAAATGAATGATAATAACTAACATTATGCAAAAACTGCACCATGTTAATTTGTTATGTTTGGTCAAGGACATACCAATAATCAAACAAGCATCTCTTTCAGCGTACTGATAAATTTCAATCTTTACATCTGTTATCAAACAAACGTTTCTTTCAACGCAAAATAAGAATTTTAATTTTTGGATCACTCGGCGTTTTTCGTGACGTGATATTTTTACATAACATGATAAAACGTTTCAGTTATGTAATCCTGTGTTTTCAGATGATAAAGTTAGATAAATAATGTATAAATAATAAATCCTTTATGCCATTTATATCTCACGCACTATTTCTAAATACACAAAAATAAATAAGTAACTAAAATGAAGAAAAATTAAGAGCGTTGTAAAATCGTGTTTAACAACCATAACAAACCTTGCATAAAAATTCAGCTGAAAAATGAAAGTTAAATACAAAATATTTTAAATCTTTTATATATGCATCAGTGTGATTAAGATTAATAACTACGTTTTAATTTTTGCTTTAAAAAGATATATTTTGCACATCACTTTCCTGTGCGCATATAAAAACTGTATGAAGAATAATTTTATTATTTTTAATTAAAAATATGTAATTTCGCCATTGTAATATTCATAATTTTTAATTTGTGGAAAATGCACTTTCCATACTCAACATTGCTTGCCCATTTTTTTTTTTTTTTTTTTTACGAAAGAGTTTTTTTTCAGTTCTGTGTGGTGACATTTAAAATAGATATTTTAAAATAAAAGTAATATAGTTGTAAGGGAATTAAAAATAAAATATGCCATATAGATCAGCAGCAAGATCAGTTTGGGCGGTGTTCTGACACTAGAAACCAAATGAAGAAATTCCTGGCGTTGATGATATGCCATAAATGAGTTATCACTTTTAATTGAAAATTTTGATTGATTACCATTTGGTTAGTCAGAAATGGAAATCCCGATTTAACAAGCAGTTAATATACATAAAAATTTAAATTGAAGAATTTTGCATAATTGAAGCGTTCTTTTAGTTATAATGCTTTTTTAACAACTTTTCAAACTTGTTCAGTAACTTGTTCAGGCTAGATTTTTTTAAGCCAGTTTAAACACGAAAACTAAGCTGCTAAAGGAAATAATCTCAGATGATTTTCAGCATACTACCCTAGATGTAATATACTATACCATTTTTGATACCCTGTTGAAATTTTGATAATCCTTATTACTCTCTTGATATAGAATGCATATACCAATCACCGAGCTCCAAAATAGTACGGAGAACTGTTTTCCCTATTCTGTTACATTGATTCTAGCAGTTCGTACGTGAATACAATGCCACAGAGTTTCGGAGGAAAATTTATGGCAAAGCAACGATTTCCTCCCATAGAATGGAAATCCCGTAAGATCTGGTGTAGATCAGGCCTGTTCAACCTTTCAGTAAGCAGGGGGCACCTCAGCTGCTGAAACCAATTTATTACGTTTGTTTTAGTTTAAAATACCTACCACTACTTTTTAATAGTAATATTCGTTTTATTTAATCACTGGATGTCTGAAATTAAATGATGCTAATGTTACAATACAGAAATAGTGGTAGATATTTTGAAAAAACGCACTAAATTCGCAAAACTACGCCTTATACGATGCACACAAACTATTAAAAATATCCCTGTAAAATTACGAGCAGAGGCCGGCCGCAGAGATTCCAGTCATACCCCGTAAATATAAAAAATCCATGCCCATCGTTTTGTGCAGCCCGTAATTTTACGGGGCAAAGTAATACAGTTCCTTAAAACGGTATATAATGCACATTAAAACACAATAACACTTCACTTACTGCCCCATAGCACGTAGCACGTTAGATAATCATCACAGAATCACTGTTTTTGCGGATTAAAAAAATATGTTACGGTCGCGGTTAAATGACATTATTTTTCGAATTTAGGCTTAAACCTTAGCGGAGGAAAATGTATGGAGTCGTACCGTATTTTTGCTAACAGATGAGCTAGAACTGTAAGAATACGTGAATTGCCCTTAATTTTCTAAATATCCAAGGGATAAGGCCGCTTATTTAATGGATCAGACCGTTTTTCATCAAGTAAGGCCGTTTTTCATCATGTTGCCCGTGAAAATTAAAGGACAAACGCTCATAAATTTACTTTTTTTCTGTGAGTGCATATCTCATAGGTTAGCCATAAGGATTCTACGATTCAAGAAATCTATGTAAAAATAACTTGCAGAATAAAACATAAATCCTATTAAATTTAGAAGTACATTTTTTTTGAGAGGGAACGCATCTCAAAATTTTCTGTAAAAGACTGAAAAGCGCATATAATAATAATTTTATAAAAAAACATGCGAATATTTTAAATTTTAAATGAAGAAAACTTTAAAAATAATTTCTATTTTTAAGAAAAGCCAGTAACAGAAAACATTTGAAAGGGCACTCAGAAAACCTTCAAAGGGAGCCATGGCCATGGTGCTCGCGAGTGCCGGTTGGGCAGTCCCTGCTGTAGATATTTTGAACTGAAAAACTGAAAAAATTGTTATGTATTGTTCTTAAAAATGTGAAAAAGGTGTAGAAATAACCAAAAATTATAAAAAGTATGTGGAAAAGTTAAAAAAAAATGCATCTAATATAAAAAAGTGCAAGATTCCTTATTTGCGAGCATCTTCTTTTAAAAATATGACGAAGTTGGTATAAGTTTCACTGATATATATTTTTTATTGAATAAACTACATCTTTTAATCAATTTCATCACAAATATTTAAATTCACATTATTTAAAAATAAAATTTTATGCAAACTCAACAAAAAAAGTTGAAAAATTTGTTGTGTGTTGCTCATAAAAATGTAAAAAAGGTGTAGAAATTACAAAAAGTGATAAAAAGTATGAGGCAAAAGTAAAATAAAAATGCATCTAATATTGAAAAAAAAGCGTAGGATTCCTTACTAGCGAGCATTGAAAGTGTGATGCGGTCGTCGCAAAAGGTGGACCGGTCAGTTAGCTCACCGTTCTATTGTGGAGTTCAATGGTACCAACTGGAAAACTTAATGTAGGATGCGCTGATTTGTTATTTGCACATGCACAGACGTCTGATGTATTCACATAGGGGTCATTCATTAATTACTTTACGCAAATTTTGTGGTTGCTTAACCCTCGTTTTGTCATAGGTTGTCACACTCGAGAAATAACCCTTTCTATATTGTGATATAACATTTTCTACAATATTCTGCGAAACAACCCTTTCAGAAATGTTAATATGAAAGGTGGACATGACATAAAGTTTGGCTAACAGAATAAAATTTATTTCAACAGTAAGCGGGGAATGCAAGCAATGGAGTCGATAGGCTTATTCCAGTGTCCGAAAATAAGCTCAATATAGAAGAACTAAGATTCAGAAACCCTTTCCCAAACTTGTTTAATGATTAAGTATTTAAATCTGATAAAAATGTCCTAATAGTTCCTTCTATCAGAATCTGAAATATTCCACTAAGCAGTTGACTCTAAAGTTATAAAAGAATAATGCGGATCCCGGTACTGCTTTGTTTGAAGTATAGAAAGATTCACCTTACTGAATAGGAGACACTCACAGAAGCTGGCTATTTTAATAATTAATGCAAAATACAATCAGAAATTCTACTCTCAAACAGTCTCTACAGGTTCAGTAGTAGAGCTACTGTGTCTAGAAGGTATAGTATGGCAACGAGCTATTCCAGTAATGCTTTTAAAAGTGCTGAAAAATTGAATCCGATAAATCTCTAATGATGCTGAAGGATAAATGTCTTTCGCAGCGACATCTGCTAGCTCTTCATTGGTCGAAACATTTTCTCAATTCATTAATTATACAATATGTTTACGTTTGAGCTACAGATGCACCAGCTGCAATCTAAATTTATTGTTCAGCATCATTCGACATTTTTTGGATTCAAAATTTTAACACTTTTGGAATATCCATCTACCACACTATATCTTGAAGCTTTGTAATTTTGGGGTTATTGATTTGGCAGTGCTTGATTTGGAAAGCTGTGGCCCGATGCTATCGATTCTCAAGAAAACCACATTTCTTCTTATACCTTTTATCTCTTTGTTTCTATTATAGCAAGATTTATTAAACCGACAAACATTCTATATTTCACACCTGAAACTTGTAAAATGTGGCTTTCATAAGTTTGGCCTCTGCATAAGTCGTCCACCTACTTATGTTGACCCAAAAGTGGTTCCATAGTTGGTGAATATATACAATATTCAATAATACAATTTCCGCTGTACTAACTTCCTTGTTTTCACTGAATTTCTATTTTGCTATCATAATTTTTAAAATGTTAATTAAATAAATCTACCTGCTATCTAACATTTCGTCTTTTTTGGTTCAGAACATGGCTGTTAATCCTTACTACGACTCAAATACAATATATTTTTATCGTGTAATGTCACTGTGAAAAAATCTGTTAGTTATTATTGCGTTTTTAACTAATTGATCAATAAATAATTATAACACTTAATACAATGATGAGGTGACACTGACCTAACGAACATCATTCACATTTATTACGAACATTTCCAAATGAACGCCAACATACACAAACACAAGATTACATATATCAGAAGAATAATTTGCTTACATGAGTGGCTGTTTTTAAAAACTTTTTGTTATGCTGCCATATAGTGATTTAATATCCAACTAAAGGTAGCACAGTTATTTCTAACTTTTTTTCTTATAAAATTCTTAAAGCGCTAGTAAATTGTATATGAAAAACACTAAAATACAAAATATTGATAATTTTATTATATGTTACAGGTAGAAGAAAATGCTTGAACACAACCAAAATAAGCAATAACTGAAATCCTGACCTTGGTAAAGTGGTGTTTTATTATGGACGCAACAGAAACAAGAATGAATGGTGAGGCTCATTCGCCAAATGACAGAAACGTTTCAAATAGAACTGTTATAAACTCAGCATCTATACAAAGCGATCCAGAAATTATACAACAGATAGATGATGACAAAGATGAAAAAGTAAGAATAAGAATGACATAGTCTTTTCATTTAAGGGGGTCCGGGGCTCAAAATTCTCTTTTTTTTATTTATAGAGATTTTGTTATGAAATTTTTTTTCTCAGATAAGTTTTAATATAACAAGAACATTGCATGTAAAAAAAAATCTGAAAATTTTTAAATATTTAAAAAAATTAAAATTTAATAATTTTAAACATATTTAATTTTTGATATAACTCTGGAAGTACTTACTCGATTTACAATATTTTTACTCTTTTGTGTATAGAAAATGTGTCATTTTAATTTGTCTTCAGGATTTCTTAAAATATTGATTATGAATTTTATAAAAAAATTTTATGTAAAAAAAATGAAGTTTTTTTATGAGTGAGTTTTGCCTTAATTAACATATTTTCACAATTATCACTCAAAATTAAAAATCCTGAAGACAATTTGTTGGAAATATAGCATAAAATCTCTGTTGAAAATTTCATACATATATCGTGCAAGGAACTTTAGATATATTCTTTTAAAGTTGACAAATCGTGAAAAAATTCATTCTGAGATAAATGAAGTTAAAGTTCTCGTCAGAGGGCATCTGATGCATCGCTTCTCAATGCAAAAGGTGTTATATCTCTGGATCTAATGAAGATTTGAAATTTGAAGAATGAATTTGCGGTATTTAACGCTAAAAACTCAATATATTCTTTAAGCCAATAAAAAAAATTGCATTTTTGGGGGAATTTTAGCCCCGGACCCCCTTAAAATATTTAAACTAATAATTCCTTGGAATATCGTAATAAGGCTTCATGGTAGCTTTTTGTAAAATATTTCTAGGGAAGTGCTACAGACAACACATCTAATAAATGCCATTTCCAAATTGAATTTCAAATACAATAAATTATGTCCTATTTAAAAAAAATATGTGATACAGAATTTGACAATTTTTAAAATTTTAAAATCCTCTATGCGTTTGAGTGCTTTGCTGATTTTTCACAAAAATGTTAATAAAACATGTTAAATTAAGTTTCGTGATTGTGTGTAATAACTTTTATATCCCTACATCTGATATATTTCAGTTAGCATTTTTTTAAAATATTTTTTTTTTCTCCAGTTGAAGCTATTTTCAGGAAATAGAAAAATACGGGCAGGCCATTTTGATTGTGAACATCATTATTTAAAATATCCGAAAAAATAAAAAATAAAAAGCATGGCTCATCAATATAATTTTTTTAGCTTGGTCCTTTAATAAAGCTCATTGGTATTTTCCTATTTTATTTAACTATTTTCTTTTGGATTACAAATTATATCTAGTTTAAAAGAATTATAAAATAAAACTGGTATTAACTTTTCAATAATTTAAAAAAATTGTTATCTTTGATCTTGAATATTTTTGTTTAAATTTTTATATGATATTATTTTAATGATTATATATATATAACGTAGGCTAATTGCGAAATCCGGTTCTTTGCAAAGAGCCTCGGCTGTTTCCGAAGAGGCCGGCTAATTGGAGAATCCTCTTCCTTTTCTCAATCGGCCTGGTATTTTTCAGGCTTGTTGCAATGAGCCTAAGCAGCTTTAGGCTAATTGGAAAATGATCATTTTTTTTCAATCAGCCTGATATACTTTCAGGCTTATTGCAAAGAGCCTATGGAGAGTTAGGCTAATTGGAAATTATCTATTTAATTTCTCAATCAGCTTGATGTTTTTCAGACTCATTGCACTGAGCATATGCAGTTTTAGGCTTATTAGAAAATAAACCAAAATGATTACCGATGACCTCGTGTTTGTCCAAATAGCCCAGATTCGTCAAAGTTTATGCCAATATATCCGATGTAGTGAATGTTATGTTTTCATTTCATATAAAAAGTAGGAGGAGCTTGAAATGCTTGTAAAAATATATAAGAAAACTGTCATATTGACAGATGTTATTAATTAGAGTGGTTTGTTTTAATGTTTTTTTATCGCTAAAACTCCGTGCAGAAATATCAATATAATTTGCAGATAAAGCAGCATTTCTAATGTTTTCCTACAATTACGTACAGAAGATAGGTTGCTCAGTGAAAATAATTATAAAACATGTATAAGACAAATTGCTGTATCAAAAAAACCTGCAGATGAGGCCGATTTTTTTTCAACATTACTTAGAGAAGATATGGGTTGCTAATGAAAATAATTATAAAAAGTATTTTTGTCATAGTTAAAACAAAAAATGAAACAGATTTTTATTTGCTCAGTGTTATAGAGAAGACGAGTTCATGAATGAAAATAATTATAAAATTTATATAATAAAATGTTGATATTAATAAAATCTGCAGATAAGGCAGATTTTTAATGTTTCTTTCCGGAATCACGTAGAGAATATGGGTTTCCGATGAAAATAATGATAAAAAATATTTTCTGCGATAACGAAATCTGCAGATGAGCCTGATTTTTAATTTTCGCGGGATTACGTAGAGAAGATTGCTTGCTGAATGAAAATAAATATAAACAAGAAAATTTGCTGTATCGATGAAATCTAAAAATGAAGCAGATCTTTTATTTTTTCCTCTACATTAGGTAAGGATGATTTGTTGCTATTGTAAAACATTCTAAAAAAATTGAGAAAATTTAAGCAGTAATGAAATTTGCGGATGAGGCAGACTTTTAATGTTTTCTGACTTTACATAGAGAATATGGTCTACTGAATGGAAATAATTATAAAACATAGAAGAAAAAATTTTTATCAATAAAATCTGCAGATGAGGCATATTTTGATATTTTCTTAGCATTACGTATAGAAAACAGGTTGCTTAATTAAGATTATTATAAAACATATGTAAGAAAAATGCTGTATTACTACAAAGAGAGCATGTGCAGTTGAGGCAATTTTTTCCAAGTTTCCCCTAGTGTACCTTGTATTGCTTAGTATTGAAAAAATTATAAAAACAATGTATAATATAAAACAGCTGTATCAATAAAATTTGCAGATGAGGCAAATTTTTAATGTTTTTTCAATATTACGTAGAGAAGAGTAATAACTGAACGAAATTAGTCACAGCAAGTATATCCGAAAACTGCCGTATTGACAGATATGATTTATATTTCTGATTACCTGAGATTAGTGATTTCTTTAATTTAATTTAAAGTCAGTAGAGCACTTAAAAATAAACTCGCAATGCATCTAAATATCTGAGATTATTCACTCAGCAGTATTTTATTTCTACTTAATGCGAAAAATAACATTCCATCTTAAGTGCAGATTTTTTCTGCTACATCTTTACGGGTGGAGGACAAAATTTACTTCTAAAAAATAGCGTTTATTAACCTTGATTATCAACTAGATTCAAAAATGGAATCTGTCAAAAAAGAAATGTTCTTACTTTTTTTTTCTTTTTTTCGTAATCTATTTTATTCAGCAACCAATTTTCTGTACATAATGCTAGGAAAATATTAATCATGTGCCTGATTTGCTGATTTCATTATTACAGAAATTTTCTGATGTATTTCTAAAAATTGCTTTCATTTTAACCCATCTTCTCTACGTAATGCTGTGGAAACATTAAAAATCTCTCGCAACTGGAGATTTCATGATTACACAAATTTCCTTATATGATAGTATAACGAATTATAATTATTGAATTATAAGGGATTATATTTATAACTTATCATTAATCTAAATCTTATATATCATAAATTATTATTTTATAATTTTTTTCATTAGCAACACATAATCTCTACGCAATGTTGCAAAAGATTAAAAATCTGCCTCATCTGCAGATTTCATTCATAAAGAAACATTCATATATATTTTTTACAATAAGTTTGATTTGACAATTCATCTCCTCTACGTGAAGCTGCGGAAGCATTAAAAATCTGATTCATCTGCAGATTTCCTTATTGCAGACATTTTTTTTTATAATTATTTTCATTGTGAACAATTTTCTCTACTTAAAGTTGTGGAAACACTAAAAATCTGCATCATTTGCAGATTCCATTGATACATCAATTTTTCCTACATGAGTTTTTTAGATATCAACATTCCGCTTCCCATCTGCTCTATGTATTGTTGAGAAAAACATTAAAAATGTGCTCCATCTGCCAAATTTATCTGCATGGGTTTTTTGCGAAAAATGCACCCTTAAAGTAAAAATGAAGTACCTTAATTACTTGCATATAAGCCGCTGCTAAAACAAATCTGTGTTAAACCAGAAACTTTACTAAGTAAATAACGTCAAATAAGTACCAATTGGAAATAAGTTACATTTTATTAAACAAAATTTTTGGTAGGAAATAAATTTATTTGAGCCGCGGTTTATACGCCGGAACTTACGGTATTCTCTAATCTTAAACACTCAGGCACGGTAAGGAAATCACATCGATAGTTTGCTTATGCATTTTTATAATCCTTTTAAATTCCCCCTACACTTTTTTTAATACCAAAAATCATAAACTTCAGTACCTTGGACCTATTGGAATAAACCTGAATGAAACTAGGTTCTTTGTACATTGCAATGAGCCTGAAAAAGAAAATCAAGTTAACAGAGAAATAAATGGATAATTTCCAATTATCCTAAATTTCCACAAGCTCTTTGCAATAAGCCTAAAAAATATCAGTCTGATTGAGAAACAAATGATCATTTTCCAATTAGCCTAAAGCTATTTAGGCTCTTTGCAATAAGCCTGAAAAATATCAGGCCGCTTGAGAAAAGGAAGAAGACTCTCCAATTAGCCGACCTCTTCGCAAACAGCCTAGGTTCTTTACAAAGAGCCGGATTTCGCAATTAGCCTACGATATACAGAAGAACCTCTTTTATGCGAAACTCTAATAACCGAAACTCTCGGTTAACCGAAATCCAATTTTAAAGATTTTTCTTTTTACTATCACATTCCTTGTGTGCAAAATTCATTTTGAAAGTTATTTTTTTTTAACTATCATATTCCTTCTGTGCAAACGGTCCTTTCCGAATCACAAATACATATAAATATTTTCGATCCCCTTTCTAAGAGTTCCTTTGAATTTAACTTGAGTTCTCGTAAGCTGCGGAGTTGAACGAAGAAAACGAACAAATTAGCAATTCTGAAGCTTTTGAATGTTGTGCAAAAGGTTTGGCATGGCTGGAGCAGCAGAAAGACTGTGATACTGGGGAACTAATAATATTTAAAAACTCCGTGATAGAGCTTCAAAGCAAAGGCAATTGAAACTGCGACAAACAAAACATTGTGTCAAACCCTTGTGATATATGTTAAAGGTACTTAATTTCAAAATTAAAATTCAAGTAATTTATTCTTGTTTCTATTTTGCAATTGCTTTATTTTTATTAAGCACTTGTTACCATAATAAGAAATATTGCATATATTTCTCCTTAATCTTAAAATCAAAGCATTCTCGATTATCCGAAAATTTCGATTTTCCGAAATATGGTCGGTACCAATTACTTCGGATAATCGAGGTTCTACTGTATATATATATTATTTATTTACCATATCATTACAATTGAATTTTAAATTGTGGTTAGATGCACTCTCTCGCTAAATGTTTTAGAGTTTTCGCATCATTTACTTTCAATGCCTAACATTTCGTAAGCAATCTTGTTCACACCATTGCTATCCGGCATTTATGTATGTATCATTTGGTGTATTGTTAATATTACGATTACAGGGTTCCTACAGGACAGGGAATTTCACGGACTAGATGTTAGATACATACAAGTATTTTCTTTTGGAGAAATTCGCCTTATGTAATTGTGGAATTATTCAAGACGATTTTTTCTACCACTGAAAATGTAGGAACCCTTGATTATTCATGATATATTCGTGCAATTGTCTTTTTTTATGTTTATGTTTATTGGGTCGTTATGTCTTTCATTAAATTTGAAAGTGCAATAAAATTTCAGCGAAAATATTTTTTGATATGGATATTAACTGAACACAGTTGTTTTAATTTCGATTCTTTAAAATTATGTTTAACTTTTATTTGTATTTTCGTCACTTGTTTCTGTAAATGATTTCGTCATATCGAATGGTAAAATTTTTTTTGTTTCAGAAACAACGCGAAATGCTTCAGTAATCCTGGCAAGCTGGGCCTTAGGTCATTGAGCCGTTGGGCTTTATATCTAGGCAAGTTAGACTAAGAAGCTAGCAAAAATAATCGTATTAAAGATTTTTACAAAAGATAGGCACATAAAACGGCTGATTGTGATACTGGATTTCTGAAGGATTTCGCCTAATTAACGCATATTAGGCATAATTATCCTATAATAAGATCACTTAGTCTATTTCCAGTCTATTTAGGCCAGTTCCGGGAGAATTGGCCTCATTGGGCAATAATAAGGTCATTTTTGAAAGATTCGTGCAATTACCTTTTTTTTATATAATGATGCTAATTGGATCTTTAAAATTGATGGTAAGGTCTATAATTAAAAATGTTTCAAAGTACATATACGATTTCAATGAAAATACACTTTTATATGCATATTAGTTCAAAATGATTGCTTGAATTGCGATTAGTTTACATTATGTTTAATTTTTATTTTTAATTTCGTAACTTGTTTCTTTAAATTATTTCATCGTAAACTTTATTTCAGAAACAACACGAAATGCTTCTGCAATCTTTTCAGATTAAAAGTTTGTAGAATCTTTATGTTTACGATATCTACTCAACCAAATTCATAAGAGCAACTTATAAATCAATGTCGTTAAGTAGATTACACAAGATGGATACGTCCAATCAGAGTTATGAAATAAAGGAAATAGGCTGAAAACAGTTTTCGTCATGTCAAGTGGTTTTACATCTACGTCAGTCAAAGTGTCTCCGAGAGAAAAGACTTTTTTTAAATAAAGCAAATTCAGCTACATAGCACTGAAATATAAATGTAGAATAGTTATTATAGCAAACAATAAAAGCAGTGGCGCCAATTTATATGGGACCATGGGGCGCGAACCCACTCAATAATTTGATCTCTCCGCCCACCCAATTTCAATTGATTTAATTCATAATTTATTTGTTTAATTGCTTAAGGGGGTCCGGGGTTAAAATTCTCAATAAAATGCTATTTCTTTTTTATTGGCTTAAAAAAAATACTGAGTTTTTATCGTTAAATACCGCAAACCGCATACTTTTATCTTCATTAGACCCAGAGATATAACATCTTTTGCTTTGAGAAGCGATCCATCAGCTGTCCGCTGAGGAGAACTTTAGCTCCATTTATCTCAGAATGCATTTTTTCACGATTTGTCAACTTTAAAAGAATATATCTAAAGTTCTTTGCAAAATATATGTGTGAAATTTTGAACAGAGATTTCAATGCTATATTTCCAACAAATTGTCTTCAGGATTTTTAATTTTGAGTGATAATTGTGAAAATATGCTAATTCATGCAAAACTCACTCATAAAAAAACTTCATTTTTTTACTTAAATATTTTTTATAAAATTCCTAATCAATTTTTAAAGAAATCCTGAAGACAAATTAAAATGACACATTTTCTGTACACAAAAATGTAAAAACTTTGTAATTTGAGTAAGTACTTCCAGAGTTATATCAAAAATTAAATATGTTTAAAACTTTACAATTTAAATTTTTTACAAAATTTTTTTTAAATTGTTCAGATTTTTTACATGCAGTATTATTATTATATTAAAGGGTATGTCACAAAAAAAAATTCATAACACAATCTCTATAAATAATTAAAAAAAATAGAATTTTGAGTCCCGGATCCTTTAATCGCTGAAATGAAATTTGGTTTTATTAACGTTCTCAAAATGGTTTTGTTTGAAAAATAGTAAAGATATAAATTACTTACAGGCGCACTGAAAACCCATTCTGTGGATGTATAGTTAAATTTCTCACGAAAACAAATTTCCTGCATACTTTGCGATCTGTTTTGTTGCCTTGAATTGATAAACTACATCTGAATAAAATGTATGATTTTCTTGACATTTTAGTTTTTTGTACTTTCAATAGTTAGCAATTCCAATGTTATTTAAAATAGATATTAATGTATTTATAATTAAGAACTTATAGGAATATAAATTAATAAAATAATTTATTAAATTATGATTATAATTATTAAAAAAATATCTTAGAAAAAGCACAATTTAATTTCGAGTTATCTTTAGTTATTCGCTCTTCCCCTCTCTATCTCCACACACGCACACACTAAGGGAAAAGAATTATTTGCGTTATGATGTTATTACACGAGGAGTCAAAGTCGCTTGAAATTCCAGGTGTCTCCATGTTATTCCTTTGGCTCCAGGGGAGTCGCTTAGAAAGCAAGCAACTTTTTTCTGTCGGCGTGTCTTTGACGCTTGAAACGAAGCGAGTCGCCAGTAACAGCCAATCAAATACTTGGAAATCTGACGATGGAAAAGCCTTTTCCCAAACAGCCAATGAAATGCTTGGATAATACGTAAGTTTCAGGTGGATAATACGTAAGTTTCAGGAAATCTGACGACGCGCAGGCGATTTTTGTCGCTTGCGATTTTTACGTGTAATAACACTATTATTTAGTTCAAAGGGTTTTAAGCCCACCCAATATTTTTCAAAAGTTGGCGCTACTGAATAAAGGCAAATCAGTGAATATAGATTACTTCCTTCAATTTATGTTTTAATGACAACAAATATTCTTTAATCAGTTATGCTAAATCCTGCAGTAAAATCATTAAAATCAAATGATAATAACATCTTTAATAATCATTCATTAAAGCTTATGCGCCGCATAAGCTTTTTTATATTCAGAATTTTATGTCTAATACTAACGTTTAGTACAGGGTACAATATCTGGTATAGAAATTCTAGGTCGGGGTTGGCGAACCTAAGGCACGCGTGCCAGAGGCTCCCAAATAAGCTAATTTTTTCTGGTACGCGGAAAATTTTAATCGTTATACAGATAAAATCCGTTTTTTATTTCTGTTATAATCAATAAAATTTTGTTCCATAGGGGTAGATCACAAATAAAGCAATTATTGTTTGCACCAATTAATACATCAGAATAATTTTCTTTTTCTTCTATGCAGCGTTTTTTGCATGTATTTTGGCTTTCTATATGAATTTAAACAGCCGTAATTTTCGAATGAATTTCGTTTGACAGTCATTGCAGTAAAATGGCAAATGGATCAAATTTAGCTTTGTATATTTGTAAAAATAACAAAATATGAATGAGCTATATATAAAGAAATTCAAAAGCATTTTCCATCGAACGTACAACAGCAAAAATCTTAACAGTACGTTATTAGTACATTGTTTCATGCAACTTGGCAAATTGTAACCGAGATGTTGCATTAATAATTTAAAAATTGATGAAATAAAAGCTCGTAATCCACCCCCCCCCCCTTATTACAGTACATACCGCAGAAATGAATCCTATTAACGGTTTAAAAATTCATTCATTTAATGGCTTATTCCAGCATACAGAAAAATCACATTTTGATGTTTAAGATTTTTTAAATTATTAATGCATGAAAGCAACTGATTTTATAACCAGTACTTCGTATAAACATCGTACTCTTCAAAATTATTTCTGTATAAGTTTGGCACGTTATATTGTTGATATATATTGTTTGTGAATTTTCGGCGCGCGTACGTGAAAAGGTTCGTCGAGCCTGTTCTAGGTTATCAAATTTTCGCATTAGTGTTTTTAGAAATAGTAAGGCGAAACATATTGTAGTGACTTCCTCTATGGTCAATTACAGTTATAAAGGCATAATCGTTTAAATCATATATAGAATGCGTTCACGGACCGCACTCTGGGTTCCCCTCGTTTCCCCGTGGGGAACCCGAAGCGTTCAGAGCAGGCATCACGTGACTTCTTCCGAGTTTCCTCCAGCGCTCAGAGCCGGAGATTACCCGATTTCGGGGAACCCACATTACCTGAAAAATTTTGTTGGGTAAAGTGATCACGTGGTCTGGAAATCTGATTTGTTTACCATTTTATAGCTTAACTGTGACTGTTAATCGGAAACACTGTTTTGATCAGTTTTATCGCACATTGTTTCTGTTTTTTCAAATTACAAAAATAATAATAAAAACATTTCTGGTCTAAGTTTAACTTTTAGATAAGTTAGAAGATAATTGTAAATTTTGCCTATGACAAATCTCCGATTCAGCCTAAAATGGTTAGCAAAACCTGTGATATATATTTGTTGCGATAGTATTCGACATAAAAATTAACTTTTGGAACAGTTTCCCATCTAAAAAAAGTGATAATTGAATCTATTTGCACTGTCGAAAGTGCAGCTGCCGCCATGTTTGTAAATGTAAATAAAAAAATCCCGCAACTTTATCCGAAAGCGTTTCAGAGCCGTTTTTACCCAACCTTACACCGAGAAACCAGTATGACGTCATTCCCCATTTTTACGAGTTACCCGTGTTTCGGTCTCTGAACGCGCTCATAATAAACAAGGAAGTATATTATGGTTCAAAATAAATTCGCACATAGTCTGTAAAGGTATAGCGCCTAGAATACATAGTGTTTAAATTGGCTATCCCTGTAATATTTAAAAAAGCGCTAAAATATTGTATCCCTTAAATGCGCAACGACGCTGCTGAAATATAAAGATCGCAGCGACATCTGCAGGACATTTTCGAAAACTGCAAGAATATTGCTAGTCTATACAATGTAATACGGAAATCCCGCAGATGTCGCTGCGATCGACTTTTTTGATTTCAGCAGCATCGTCACACATTTAAGGAATACAAATTTTAAGCATTGTTTGGATAGCATCTTTCTACACTAGGTATTCTAGACGCTGTAGTGTAAGTATATTCAAATTAGGCGAACATGTGACGACATTTTCAGTGTGTGTGTGAGTATCTTTAAAAACAAACGTTAAAGTAATTGCATGTGCATTACAGTATTATTCAATCGAATTGTTTAATTGTAGAGAGCGACAGTGCCTGGCAGAAATTACGAATTGTAAGCTATGAATGTAAATAACTAAAGCGTATTAAAATAAATAATTAATTAAAGGTCATTTAGCCAAAGGTCTAGAAATCCAAATATCCACGTTTTGTTTGAGAAAGCTAAACTTCAAAGCTGAGAAATTGTCGGTGAATGTGGCCATAATTAAACTGACGGTACTCAGAGTGTTCTGTAGCGCAATCTAATTGCGAGAATGGCGCCAAATTTTGTAGGAATATTAAACAAGACGGGGGACGAGGATTCCGCGAAAAAAAAATTTAGTTCCAAAAATCAGTGGACCATATTGCATTCTGTGCACAGCATTTACAACAGCAGAGAATAACATATCTGCAGGAATCTCCCGTACAGTTCGCGATGTGTTATCCTTCAACGTAGCCAGGTCCTGGTCACCTCCGTGATATACCTTGTACTTTAGGTAACCCCTTAGCTAAAAGTCGCAGGGTGTAAAATCAGGGGACCGAGGTGGCCATGCAGTTGGAAAACAGCGGCTAATGACTCTTTCTGCTGTGAATTTCTGTAGTAGCAACTGCTGTATCCGCAAAGCAATATGTGGAGGGGCTCCATCTAGCATGAAAATTATTTTCTACAGGCACTGTCTTTTCTGAAGTGCCGCCGGTAACAGAACAAGTTACAGGTCCTATCGGAGTAATGTTCTCATACAAGAATGGACCTATGATCATATCTGCTGTGAAACCATACCAAATAGTTATCTTTGGTGAATGCAAAGGAATTTCTTTGAATGCTCTAGATGACATGTTATCCCAAATTGGGCAGTTCTGGGTATTTACAGTTCCATTCAGGTAAAAGTGGGACTCGTCTCCCCATAAGATTTTACAGGGCCAAGCATCATCCAACTCGATTCTGGCAAGAAAAGTGAGAGGAAAAGTCAATCGATTATCATGGTCGGTATGACGTAACTCTTGTACATGACTGATCTTGTAAGGATAGAAGTGGATAATTTTTCGTAGGATTTTCCATACCGTACAATAAGGTATATCCAGATTCCGAGCAATCCCACGAGCGCTGGAAGTGGTAGCAATATTGTCTGGTGCTCTGCCGACAATCGCCGTTGCCACTTCTCCGATTGTATCCTGTGATACGGGTTTTCGCCTTCTGCCTGACTGAACATTTAAAGAACCTGTTCTCTCAAACTTCTCAACCATTGCTTTTAAACCATTATCTGACAAAGGACCGTTACCTTTTCACATTTTTTGTGGTTTCTAAAAGCACAACGAGCGGCTGGCGCATTGCACTGATTGAGGTAAAAGAATTTGACTAGTAGAGCTCGCTCGACTAAAGAAGGAGACATTTATGAAAGATAACTTTCAATGAAATTGCTTCTAAAAGTAGCACATTACCTTTTAAAGCCGAACAATCTGGCACTGGACCAAAAGATGTAACGTGAAATTTGAATAAAGAACTTCTTCTGCTGCTGTTGCTTTCTCTGGGGCTCTGTAAGTGAAATTACAGATAAAGAAACTTAGCAGTGTTTATGTAAATTTTTAGCTTTTTATAAACTGTTACCATTTTGAGCTTGAATTAAATTGCTAAATTCTTTAAATAAACGGTAATTTTATTTCAGTATTGATTCTTCATTTTTTGAAACTCTCTTTTTCGAGTACACAGTGCCACACATTATCCTGGCCATGATTTTTGAACTAAATTTTTTTTTTCGCGGAATCTTTCGTCCCCTGTTTTGATTAATCTTCCTACAAAATTTGGCGCCATTCTCGCAATTAGATCGCGCTACAGAACACTCTGGGTACCGTCAGTTTAATTATGGCCACCTTGTATATTCAAAATTTAAAGAAAATAAATTTGCGTAAGGAATATTTTAGTTGTTAAACACCGTAATGTGGTTAGCCACTTTTCTTTGAAGTGTAGTAAACAACTGTTTCTTTTTACATCTCGGTCTTATTATAGCGGAAACACGTGAGCATTTAATTATTTGTCAAAAAAGAAAATACAAAATCTTCAGATATACTGATGAATTCAAAATAGTTGTAGAACTCTTCCAGACATTTAAATTTAAGTAAATTCGCAGGATTCTATCCAGCCGTTTTTTAAAAGCTGGCCAATACATACTTATTGATTAAATGAAAGTTATACTGCGAACAAACATTAAATAAAATAGTAGATATTATATTAATTAATAGATATAAAAAATGGTATTTCAGTAAACCTATTACTAATAAATAAAATGCTCTTATTCTGACTAGGAGAATGAAGATAGAATACTTAGCAAAGTAGATATTAAAGATTGTATCTATGTCATTGCACGAAAACAGAGTACTTTTATACATTCAGATATGTATTAAAACTCTGTAAATAAACTAAATATGTTGATAATATATTTCATCGAAGTATCTCATTCTTTAAACAAATAAAATAATTGTGTTATTAAAAAAAATAGTAATGCATTGCTTGTTGTGATTGATTGTAATTTATTTTAATTTATAGGTTTCTAGAAACTTTACAATTACACTTCACAAAAAGTTTAAATTTGCCATATACAAGCCCCTAATTCCTTTAAAAATTGCATTATTCGTTTGGTATGGAGGTAAGAATATCTAATTATCTATCTATCTATCTATCTATCTATGTATTTATCTATCTATATATCTACCTACCTACTTATCTATCTATATATAATTCTGTGTGTGTGCCGTTTTCAGTAAAACTGATTATAATTAAATGGGCTTTTTAAAAATTTTTATTCATTTATTTATTTATTTGAAGGAAAGTTCAAATACACTGTGTTATTGTGAATGAAAATTCAACGCAGTCAAATCGAAGAAAAAACGTTTTTCAATAAAAAGTTAGACAATAACCGTCAAAATGTAGAATAATCTCATAAAACTAGTCTAAAAAAGATATAATGCAAATTTGAAGCTACGGTCTGTTTAAATAATGCCGAAATTTTATAACACTAACACAGTTTTATAGATGAACTACCGGACTCTGACCCCCTTCGCTGAACATAGTTAAAATTCCTATTTGAATATTATTTTTCATATTTTTAAACTGACATTTTTAAATTTTCATTAAAACATAACATAAGCATTCACAATTACAAATTAAATGTTACCTATAACTTGAAACATTTCATTCTATTTTTAATATAAAACAATAAAATTTCCAAAAATTATCATTTCAAATAAACATTTTATATATGCTCACTGATTTAAATATTCAATCAAATTACATAAATAGTTTTAAAATATTTCTTTTCTGTCATTTTTTTTACACCAGAATATTTGTATTACACCGCTTCCTTTTAAACGATACTAGATGTTATTCATTTTTAAAGCCACAATATAAAGATTGATAGAATTACTAATTCGAGCGCATGTCACATACATCTGTCCATGATGTCCATAAGTAAAACAGTCTTTCCAAAAATATATTCCAGCTTTTAAGGGTGTATTCCAATCCAAACTGCTTATTTTCTGATTTATTTTTAAATTCATTTTTGCTCTCAGACGCATCAAACTGGCAAGTTCTCTTATTTAGAAACTACATAATGTGCCGTGCTCGTCGATTTTTGGATAAATGCAGAAAATATTGCAAAATATGCTGTCAAAGTTGGCGTTTTGAGCCGAATTTTCCGACGCGGGAGATCTGAGGATGAAAAAATGGCCATACTGAGAAAATAATTGCTTAAAATTCAAATTCTAATTAATTGAGTGAAAAATGAAATCACACGGCCTTTTATACATCTCTTCAAAAATCACCTGACCAAGTTTCATGTTTTTACTTTTAAAAATAAGTCCGAAAATGTCTCAGAAAATTTCGAGCTGTTGACGGTGGAAAAATATTTTTTCGAATACACTCTTAACAAAATTTGTTCTAGAGACTTAGTGACAGTCATAGCGAAACATAAACTAATTGGAAATTGAAGTCGTTTGAACTGAAATGGATAATTATTTGGGATAATAGGTATTCTTAGTCTAAACATAGCATCAACCTTGGTAGGTCCTTTTATAACAGCAGCTTCAATCACTTTTTTTCACAGAAATATTTTTTAATTTAGTACCATTAAAAAGCTTTTGTGGATTCAAATTACGAAGTATTATAATTGGTACGACAACTTTGAAACTCATTTTATGAACAGACAATTGACAAGCTGCAATGTTATTAAAGAATTCTGCAGGATTGTGACGGCTTCCTCTAGATTACAAACAGTATTTATATATAGATAACTTATTGTATCACCAGGAAATATTTCTAAAATATTACTGTCGATGACTGAAACTTGTTTTTCCGTAAGAGTTATTACGCTGTAAAACACACGGATGTTTCTTAAACTACGAAAATTTACTATAATCACGAATGAAAATATTCACGAATGAAAATATTCGATTCAAGTCACCCAATATTCCGAAAAGCGTTCCTTTATCTTTAGAAGCCTCAAAAAATTAATTTATTTTAGAAATTTATAGAAGCATTTATAAAAATAAATTTTTATTAGCTGCCCGTAATTTCCGGAAACATTTTCGGTAGCTTTTACAATGCATTAATCAGTTCTTTCTACCCGGAAAATCCGTTTTTCGGAGGCTATCAGACCCCAAACTAAACATATTCGGCTGCATAACTGAAATTGTGGATGCAATTGTAGCAGAAAAATTTTTAATTTTAATATTAATGTTAATTGTGTTGATTCTGTATGTTTTTCAGTTAAACACGTTTGCTGAACATGAAAATATTTACTTGAGACCTCATAGCATCTGAAAATCCAGTTTTCTGGGTAGAGAGAACTGTATTTAAATAAAAATCAAATTATTTTGCTTAAAAGGCGCAAAGGCCAACCTAGTAAAGTCCATGCCGGGACCCGAACACGGGCCATCAGTATAGCGCGCTGACGTTCTACCGACTAAACCACATGGAACGATACCCAGCCTGGAACCTCTCACTAATACAAGTTGTCAAGGCTACAAACGCAGCACAAGAAGAAATACTTTCCGTGAGCCACCCGTGAGGAATCTTTTTCACTAGGCTGGCCTTTGCGCATTTTACGCAAAATAATTTGAAATTTGATTTTCATTTGAAATATTGTATGCAAGGCGAATATTTCTCTCTCTGGAAAAATTTCCAAATATTAAAATAGATTCAATCGATGCTGGATTTAATTTAAGTGTCTGTGTTTGCCCCATATCGGTGGCTCACGGAAAATATTCCTTCTTGTGCTGCGTTTGTAGCCTTGCCAACCTGTATTAGTGAGAGGTTCCTGGCTGGGTATCGTTCCGTGTGGTTTAGTCGGTAAAACGTGAGTGCGCTATACTGATGGCCGGGTTCGAGTCCTGGCATGGCCTTTGCACCTTTTAAGCAAAATAATTTGAAATTTGATTTTCATTTGAAATATTGTATGCAAGGCGAATATTTCTCTCTCTGGAAAAATTTCCAAATATTAATATTTGGACTGTTATTAACTGATTAATGCAGTGTAAAAGCTACTCGGAACCGTTTTCGGAAACTACGGGCAACTAATAAAAATTTATTTTTATAAATTCTTCTTTAAATTTCAAAGATAAATTCTTTTGTGAGGTTTCTAAAGATAAAGGAAAGCTTTTCGGAATCTTAGGTGACTCGGAAGAGGTTATTGTATATTTTCGTTCGCGATTATAGTACATTTTCGTAAATTAAGAAACATCTGTCTTCTTTTACAGTGTAAAATTGATCTGTCACATATTCGATATTGTTTTTTAAACTGAAGTTATGTTCATCTTCATAAACCTCTTGGATTAAGATTTCAATATATTCTATGACATTACAAAGAGAAAATAGTAGAACTATGTTATGATTATTATCAATTTCCTGGAAATATCTAAAAGCCGTGGATTTCGGTTCGATCTGTCATATTTTCTGTTAGTTATACTCTTGTTGTGTCTTCATAATACTGAAAGTGTAATGCGAATATTTATTTCATCTGCGCCAGTACCTTTTCTAACTGTTGGTAATGTTTGTCTACACTTAGCAGAATTAAAAACAGTCATTCCACTGAAAGGTCAGACTTTATCTGCACTGTTCTACTAAATACTTGTATATACTACTAAATATTGTAGTTTTAATTGTCATAGTAAATTCACTTAATTATCAACTCACATTATTTGTAATAGCTTTCCTCTTTAACTACTTTTTCATATATTGTATACGGAGTTTCCCATATTATACGCCTTTATTGATATTTTAAACATACGTAGAGTGAAAACTTTTTGCACCAGGATGTAGAGTGACTGCAATACCCAGTGATGCGACAAACATTACAATTTTCTTGTTACATATACAGGGGGCTGCGTAACTCCTATACTTTACATGCTGTATCCATAAAATCATTAAATTTTCTAACACAATTAAGCAGAAAGAAAGTAAAAAAACGGGCATAACTATTTGTTTATTGGCCGAAAGCTTTATTTTACATCATTTCGAAATGGAAGAATATATGCACATGAATTCGGTTATAATTGAAGAATTTAGTGAAAGATGTTATGTCACATTTTATAAAAAATTGTCTTATTACATTACATGGATGAAGGTGTTATGAGGTGATTATCTACTTCTATACTAATATTATAAAGAGGTAAAAATTGTTTATTTGTAAGAGGTAAGCTCTGGAACTACCGAACCGATTCCAAAAGTAATGGTATCAAAATGATGGTATTAGTCCAACTTAGAACATAGGCTATACCTCATGTCCGTGCCACTAACCAAAAGGGGGTGCAGGTGCATAAAACGTTCTAAAGATGCAATTTTTGTCTTACTGAAGGGCCTAGAAACGTGAAATTTGGAATGGTAGTTACTTATAAGATACTAATGATCTGTAAGAACATTTCTTAAAAAAATCAATATTAAAAGGGGTGAAAATGCTCGAAAAGCGTTCCAAAAAACTTTCTAAATGGCGATTTTTACGCAATTTCAGGAAGTACCAAACCGATTTAAAAAATGATGGTGACAACCCTTGCTCCAACATAGGCTACATTTTATGTCGGTGCCAGTAACCCTAAAAGGTGTCCAGGAGCAAAATAACGTTCGAAAATGCGATTTTTGTGTTACTGAAGAGTCCAGATACATGGAATTTGGCATGGTAGTTACTTATTAGATATAAATGATTGTGTGATGATTGTGTTATGTGTGTAAGAACATTTCTTAAAAAATTCGAAATTTAAAAGGGGTGAAAATGCGCAAAAAGTGTTCTAAAAAAAACGATCTAAATGGCGATTTTTACGCAATCTCATGAAGTAGTGACAACCCTTCCTCCAATATAGGCTACATTTTATGTCGGTGCCACTACCCCTAAAGGGGGTGCAGAAGCAAAAAAAAAAAAAAAAACGTTCGAAATTTCGATTTTTGTGTTACTGAAGGGCCCAGATGCATGGAATTTGGAATGGTAGTTACTTATAAGATATAAATGATCTCTAAGAACATTTCTTAAAAAAATTGGAAATTTAAAGGGGGGGAAAATGCGCGAAAAGAGTTCTAAAAAACGTTCTAAATGGCGATTTCTACGCAATCTCAGGAAGTACCGAACCGATTTAAAAAAAATAATGGTGTGAAAACGATGGTGACAGCCCTCGCTCCAATATAGGCAGTATTTCATATCGGCGCCACTACCCCAAAGGGGGTGAAGGAGCAAAAGACTATATAAGTTGCGTTTTTTGTAATACTTCAGGGTCTAACAACTTCAAACTAACCATGGTAGTTACTTATAAGATATAAATTATCTCTAAGAACATTTCCTAAATAATTCGAAATTTAATAGGTGTGAAAATGGACGAACGTTCTAAAAAACATTCTAAATTGCGATTTCTACGCAATCTCAGAAAGTATCCAACCGATTTCAAAAGTAATGGATGGAAATTGATGATGACAGCCCTTACTCCAATATAGGATCTATTTCATGTCGGTGTCGCTATCACCTTGCGGTTGCATTTTAAAAAACGTTCTAAATTGTGATTTTTGTAATACTGAAAGGGCTACCAACTTGAAATTTGGCATGGCAATTACTTATGAGATGTAAATACTCTCTGAGAAGAGTTCCTTAAAATTTGAAATTTAAAAGGGATGAAAATTAACGAAAAGCGTTCTAAAAACGTTCTAAATAGCGATTTCTACGCAATCTCAGGAAATATAAACAGATTTCAGAAGTAATGACTTCAAATTGATGGTGACATTCCCCACTCCAACATAACCTATATTTTACGTTGTTGTCACTACCACCTGGGGGTTACAGGAGCAAAATATGTTCTAAATTGCGTTTTTTGTGTTACTGAGGGGAGTCTAACATTTTAAATTTGGAATGATAATTACTTCAAAGATGCAAATACTTTCTAAGAATTGTCGAAAGAAAATACCAAATTTAAAAGGATGGAGTGAGCGAAAAGCGTTGTATAGGCGTTCTAATTTACGATTTTTATGCAATCGTATGAAATACGAAACCGATTTCAAACATAATGGTTGCAAATTGATGGATGTAGAACCTGCACAAACATAAGCTATATTTTATGTCGAGGGTTGCAGGAGCAAAAAACTTCCTAAATTTTTATTTCTGCGGTACTGAAGAGGCTAGAAACTTTAAATAAAGCACGGTAGTTGCTTATAAATTATAAATGTCCCCTAAAAAATGTCGAAAATAAATTCGAAATTAAAAGGGGTGAAGCGAAGGGAAGGAGCGAGAAGCATTGTAAAAGAGTCCTAAATTACTATTTCTATTGAATCTCAGGAAATAATAAACCGATTACAGAAGTTATTAGTTGCGAATCAAGAGTGATAGTCCTTGATCCTATACGGGCTATATTTTATACCGTTGTCACTACCGCCTAGTTGGCAGGAACAACAAGAAAGCCTTTAAAAACCTCTAAATTCCGTTTTCTATAGAATATTAGGAAATACCAACCGATTTCAAGGTTAATGTTGGCAAATTAATGGTGACAGTCTCTGTTTCAACATTTTTCGAGACATTCTATTTCAACTCTGTTTCAGCATTTTATGTTGGTGCCACTAACACCAGAGAGGTGGTAGACTGTTAGACAAGAATCTTGGAATTTACATGATGGTTAATTTTAAGATGTAAATGTGTTAAGATGGTTTCTAAAAAATTCAAAACTTCAAATGAATACTGAAATAAGCATATGAAATGAGCATAAAAGTCTCAAAATACTTTCTAAATTATCATTTAATTGGAATTAGTTTTAGTTCTTTTTATTAATTAAAATCTCAATTCTGTCTATTGCACTTTTATAATTAGTTTAGTCAAACTGCGGCTTAATTTGTAATTTTTGAATTATTTCAAAAAGTGTTCTTCTAATAAAAAATAGTCATGCAGATATCACTTGGCATATTTCAACTATTACGCGAGCAAAGCCGCGGGGTTTGCTAGTCATATGATAAAAGTAATATGCTAACATTCTAAATATTCATAGATATTTTTTTTATTATTTAATAATTTAAATGCTATTAATATCTTTTAATGTTTAAATATTTAGTATTAATACATTTTTCTAGTAAAGATTATTATCATTTGCTAACATTCCAAAAGCAGGAACACAAGAAGGAAATAAATCAATAAAAGGGCATAGCGTGATAAGGATTGGAAACATGCCTTTCAATCAAATTTCCTGATTTTTTCCCCAGATGTGGCTATTTATCTGACAATATTTTCCCTATTATCACCCTATAAGTATTGATATTTAATGAGATAAAAATGTTTTCTCGATTTTTTAAAAAACAGATTTTCTCAAAAACTGCTGCACGGAATTTCATGCCATTAATTGAAGATATATAGATACCAAAGATGCATAACTGGTAATTTTTTTATAATTTTCTGTTTATAAAAACTGTGTGAAATAGCGAAATAAAAATTAAAAAATAAAATAAAAATCATATCTTATGGTTATCCGAAAATTACCATTTTCTTGTAAAAAATTCCCCATATGTGCCCGTATATTCTATATAAATGCCGAAAGTTTGCGTTGGGTACTACATATAAATATTTACAAAAATGTATATTAAAATTATTGAAATTCATTTTAAGGCATTAATTGCGTCGGAGCTAATCAACTTCCACACCTGAAGATTTTTTGGAATAAACAGTTACAGAATTGCTGTATTTTAAATTTTAATGAACATCTGAGCAACATTCTCAGCGCTGTTGATATAAAAATGAACATGAAGTTGAAAAACATGGCTTATAAGCTTAATGGAATCTAAAATACACCAGTTGACATATTGTCTGCTGACTTTGTTCCAAAAATTCTTCGGATGTCGAAGCTGAGTAGCTCCGCCCGAAATAACGCCTTAAAATGAATTTCAATAATTTTAACATACATTTTTGTAAATATTTATATGTAGTACCCAACTTTAGGCATTTAGATAGAATATACGGGCACATATGGAGAATTTTTTTACAAGAAAATGGTAATTTTCGGATAACCATAAGATATGATTTTTATTTTTGTTGAATTTTTATTTCGCTATTTCATACAGTTTTTATAAACAGAAAATTATACAAAAAATACCAGTTATGCATCTTTGGTATCTATATATCCTCAGTTAATGGCATGAAATTCCGCTCAGTTGTTTTTGAGAAAATCCGTTTTTTAAAAAATCAAAAAAACATTTTTATCTCATTAAATATCAATATTTATAGGGTGATATTAGGGGAAATATATTGTCAGATATGTAGCCACATCTAGGGAAAAAAATCAGGAAATTTGATTGAAAGGCATGTTTCCAATGCTTATCCATCTATGCCCTTTACAACAAAAAGCTTTCACGTCAATTTTATAGGAATTTTTGTTTTATAATATCTTCTACTGATATCTTCAGTAGTAATAAAATGCATGGCCTAATATTCTTTTTAATTAAAATATCAACACATAATCATAGGCGTAGAGTTTTCAAAATTATTGGAGGGGCTCAGCCAGTGGCTTAGCTAAGGGGGGGGGGGGTCCTCACCTCCACACCCTCCTGGAACAAAGAATTCATTTACTGAATCTTGAATACAAAAACAGTAAAAACTGCTGAGACAAAACTACAAATAACTGGTAAAAATTTCCGTTTTATACATGTTTCCGTCTACCTTAGCAGGTAAAAATTCACTGGGTTCCTTTTGTTGGGATCATCAAAGGTTTGCCATAATACAGGATTATGTTATATAGACAGGTTCCGTTTACACAGCCTAACCTTATATCCGTACGGTAAAACATTTGTAAAAGCAATCGCTAGCGACCGAAACAATATTCCGTTTCATACAGGTTTCTGGCTAAATTAAGCAAAATTGTATTGCAATCTTTCGTTCTGGAGCATCAAAGGCTTCTGTTTAAGACAGGATTCTGCTATAGACAGGTTCCGTTTTGAGAAGTTTTACTCTACATATAACATAATTATGTATGTATCTATAGTAATAAAAGACAAGATCGCTTTTTGTGTAAGTCTACTGCCGATGGCTATGAAAATCTACTGCGAGCATAGGTCTGAAAATTTGTCTGAGAATAGTTCAAGGCAGGTCTTGATACAAGTAAGACTCAGATTTTTTTTTAATTAGCCGAGATATTAATTAAAAACTCATCAAAAAAGCAATCTTTTTTTGCAAATCGGCGGAGGCGATCTCGTGCATGACCAGAACCTGCTTTTTTCATGGAAAGGAAGGAAGAACGAAATATAGTTTTTTTTTTTTTTTTACCCGTTTTTTTTTTATTGCCCATCAGCCGTGCCGTTTAAAATATGGAAAAACGGATGACATATTCTTAAAGTTCCTACTTTTACATCTGAAACACCGCAAATACTAGTTCGAAAAAATATGGTTATTTACCCTTTGAAAATATTTTCAAAAAGGGATTTCTCTAACGTCTTTTTCTCCTTTTCGCCAACACTTAATCAGGGCTCAATTTTAGAGGTAACGATTCACAAAAATACGTCCGGTTTTCAAAAAGACTAATTTTACTTTTTTTAAAAAAATTCTCGACCTAAGGTCACTTTTTTCTGCGCTAAAAGTAACTAAACGTCCTTTTTTTGTCACAATCTTTTTAGAGCATTTCGACAGACTGGATTTTACATCTATTACAAAAATTTCGAAATGTTTGGACGAGTAGAAGTATTTTTTTTTAAAACAAAATCTGAGAAAATTTCAACAAAAAAGCAGGGTGTTTCGCTTGGCTTCGGCTCACGTTTTCACTACTAAATAAACATATTTTCCATGAAATTTTATAGAGTGCTCAAATGCAGTTATATTTATAACATATTAAAATTTCGGACAGTTCAGACGACGAAGACTATTTTTTCTTTGTTATGTTAAAGAACCAGAAGCGAAAACAAGAAAAAAGGGAGAAGAAAACACATTTCTTTAAAAGTCGATATGAATATTTTTTCACGAAATTTATTCACGGCCTGCAAAACCGTTATATTTATAACCAATAAAAATTTCAAAGAGTTCAGACAACAAGAGCTATTTTTAAAATAAACTATGATACGACTCTGCGTGAAAAAACGGAAAATGGCTTCTTATATGAGCGCTTTTTCCATTAAAAAGCAATATTTTTTATGATTTTTTTCATTTAAAAATTTAAATTCGGACGAAATCGGATTAAATGTATAAAATCATATAAATTTGAGGTTACTTTAAGGTTATTACCACAATGCCCGGCAACGCCGGGCAGGTAAGCTAATGTATAATAATAAGGAAAGTAGTTTGTTTGTGCGTCGCCTATTTTCTGAAGAAATCGCTGCGCGCAAATCTTGGTACAAAATTTGGTATGCTACAAAATTTGGTATGAAGGTACCTCTATGTTGTAGTTACGCTACGCACTTCGAAACCCGATTTTGGATTTTTTGATTACTTTTATTTCAATTCAAATTTATGCGATTTTTAGCGTTTTTTAACGGTTGGCGGTGATTTTTTTTTGCATTATTAAAATAAATCCGGTTTCAATCTTTTAACCTATTATAGTAAATTTTGTTCTCTTTTCAAAAAAGTGTAT
Organism: Maratus speciosus; assembly: GCA_963932465.1. Taxonomy (NCBI): domain Eukaryota; kingdom Metazoa; phylum Arthropoda; class Arachnida; order Araneae; family Salticidae; genus Maratus; species Maratus speciosus. The sequence continues at coordinate 445,010,709 of OZ010789.1, forward strand.
TCGTAATTCATGCAGCGATTTTTGAATTTTTCGTAAATTTTTGTATGTGATTTTTAGAATTAATTCGTGTTTCCCAGCGATTTTTTTTTTACTATGATGATAAATGCTACAGGTAAAATAGTTTTTTTGTAGAACAACCTGAAGGCCATTCACCAAAAAATTGGGAAGAACTTCGTTTTGGCACTAGAAATGAAGATCCGGCGAGTTCCCAAAAAATAAAGTTAAACAACTTTATTTTTTGTTTTACTATGTTTTGGAAGTCAAAAGGAAATGGGGGATTTTTAACCCAGGGAGGAGGGCAATTCAAAAAATTTTAAGTAGGTCCAGTGGAGTATCGTATGTGTGAAAAATACATAATAAACGATACCCCACTTGACTTAATTAAAAAATGTTGAATTGTCCCATGAATTAAAATGCCTCCATTATGCCCTCCCCCCCCCCACACACACACACTAGAGGTCTGCACGGGCCGGAATTTCCAGGCCCGGGCCCGGCCCGAAGGAAAGCTATTTTGGCCCGGCCCGGTGTAAAAATTGAAAGTTCGGCCCGAGCCCGGCCCGGCCCGTTTACATTTTTACCGTTCTCGGCCCGGCCCGGCCCGTACAAAAATCAGTGAAAACAGGCCCGGCCCGGCCCGGCCCGACTCAATTTCAACAAAAAATTCCGTTTTTTCTCGATATACAATTAAGATTCTTTTAATGAACTAGGGGGCTCGGCCCCCTACGAGCTACGCTCGCCAACCCCCGTCCAGACACCGCAGACTCTAAATGCACGCTAATTTGATCGGCTTTAAAAAGATTTCGAAAGATTGAATTATAATTTAAAAAACAGTGTCGATCTCCCTATAAACGGATTTCTATTCATTTTTCTTTGATTGGGTAATTTTAACGCCAAATCCGCTGCGGTACTACTTGATTATCCCGTCGACCAATTTCGCCAAATTATATAAATCGCCAAACCACTCGCCAAATTATACAAATTGACATAATTTTTATTTTAAATACCGAAAGAACAAATAAATTAGTACAACATTAATAAAAATACAAATAAAACGTCGAAATAAAAATAACTTTATGACGTAGACACGTGTAAAAACATTTCAAAATAAGCTAATATAAAAGGAATTAAGTAAACAGTCTTTGTCTCCTGGTATTTTTTAACAAAGCGAAAAGAAAGTTCTTTTAAATGAGACATTTTAAAATAATCGTTTTTAATCTGACGTAATTTTGACTAAGCTATTCTCTCTCAATTCAATTTCCTTTTTCTCTTAAAGTTCACGTGTATACTTTTTATGACGAAATTTTTAATAAGTTCCTGCTTTTTGTACATAATTATTTATTTCTAATTCCAAATGATTTTTTCTGTGTATAATAGTCACGTGTAAATAAATTTTTAATTTGAAGCAAACATTATAGTTTGCGCTGTTTATACTTTTGGCAACAGTATAAATTAATATCATTTTCTAAAATAATGTAAAAAATATCCCTCGAAATGCTGAAAATTTGAATTTAAAATAGAAATAAAACCTCAAAAAATGTGTCAAATCAAAAAACTAAAAGCAATCTGCACACCGGGAAATTCTGACGCATAAAATGATCTAAAAATGATTAAATTCCTATGTACAGTTTTTGCTCCTATAAAACTTTTTTAATGGAACGATTTTGTCCAACTTTGGCATTAAATATCTCTTTAAATAATACTTTGATTTGAAAATTGTCTGCATCAGCGTGTTTATCAAACATTTCTGTATAATACTACCGATTTTCATATTTTTGTATGCATTATTTTTCTTAATATTAACGAAGAAAGACCCCCGGTCACAAAAAATTCAAAACCGGCGGCGGCGGCGGCGGCGGTGACAGCGGTAGTTACTTTTTTTTTAGAATAGAGAGATAACGAAAGAACAAATAAATTCGTACAACATTAATAAAAACACAAATAAAACATCGAAATAAAAATAACTTGATGACGTATACACGTGTAACAACATTTCAAAATAAGCTAATACAAAAGGAATTAAGTAAAGAGAGTCTTTGTCTCCTGGTATTTTTTAACAAAGCGAAAAGAAAGTTCTTTTAAATGAGACATTTTAAATTAATTCTCAAAATATCAAATAAATGTCTAGCGCAATTTCTAAATTTAAACTTTTTTGCAATATTATTTTGTGTTCATTTTATGTAATAACTATAATGTGACGTAAATATGACGTAATTTCTCCTAAGACTTCTAATGCATGTGAATGAATTTATTATTTTACAATATCCTTTCTCTTTTAAAATTCACGTGTATACTTTTTTTGACGTAAATTTTAATAAGTTCCTGCTTTTTATACGTAATTATTTAATTCTAATTTGAAAGTTTTTTTCCTGTTTATAATAGCCACGTGTAAATAAATTTTTAATTTGAAGCAAACATTATTGCTTGCGCTTTTTATACAGTTGGCAACAGTTTAAATTAGTACAATTTTCTGAAATCTGTAAAAAATATCTCTAGAAATGCTGAAAATTTGAATTTAAAATAGAAATAAAACATGAAAAAATGAGTCAAAATAAAAAATTAATGCAATCTGCACTCCGGCAAATTCTAACGCATAAAATGATCTAAAAATGATTACTCTGCCATGTCTAGTTTTTGCTGCTATAAAACTTTTTTAGTGGAACGATTTTGTCCAACTTTAGCATTAAATAACTCTTAAAACAATTCTTCGATTTGAAAACTGTCTGCATCAGCGTGTTTATGAAACATTTCTATATAAAACCACCGATTTTCATATTTTTGTATGCATTACTTTTGTTAATATTAACGAAGAAAGGCCTCCGGTCACAAAAAAATCAAAACCGGCGGCGGCGGCGGCGGTGACAGCGGTAGTTACTTTTTTTTAGAATAGAGAGAGAGAGATACTGCATGCATATATATGGGAACATTTTACAGTATATTTTAAATTACTATGTGTTCGCAAAATAGAAAACACACAATAGTAAACATTAACGATTACTTACAGTGTTTTAGTCAATGTCTCTACAGACGTTTCAAAATTTAAATAAGGGTTCATTAAAAGATTATTGTAGTTTAGAATAAAGGGTTAAAAAACATGATAACTTTTGAAGCTTATAATAAAAAGTAGATTTGTGAAAATATTTCTGCCATTTTAAAGCCTTTTCTCAAATCCAAAGGAGCTACATTTTGATACATTTATGAATTCATTTCTTTTCGGAAACGCATGAGATTGGCAGGTATTCTTATTCAGAAACCAAGTAAATGCCATTTTTTTCTTAGATAAAAGTAATATATCTTTTAGAAAATACTGCCAAAGTTAGCGTTTTGAATCGAATTTCCGGAAGCGATATCACAGGAAAGGAGAAAAACGTACAGTCACGTGACAAGAGTCTCTGTTATCTCTGTACGTAATTTATGAAAAATGGAAACGCTATTCGATTCCAAATGCCTTCAATACTTAGACCTGTCAGTTTTATGCCTTTATAGTTAAAAATGAGTCAGAAAATGTGTCTGAAAGTTTCGCATTGTTGAGCAGTAAATATGAGAAACACCTTAAGGTACATTTCCAAAGATACTGTTAACAGAAGTTCATTATTGCTATTAATACTTTTACAAAACATAATGCCTGTCCTACACATCCTCAGAACGATTAACACCAGTTCCGTCCCGGCACAAGTCTGCCGATAAAATTAAACCCGGGATCAGGCATCATGTAACTGTACGATGCCGATCTCTACGATGTACATGTTACATTTCTGTATTGATGTTGTTAAACTCGCATCGGCTCGTAACGCACATTTATACTTCTCGAAAAAGTCATATTCATTGGAAATGGCCTCGTATTTTATCTGCTTCTCTCAAATTCTTATATCGGGCCGATAGGCCCGATTAATTTTTTTTATCGGCCCGGACCGGCCCTGCAGGCCCGTTCAATTTTTTTGCCGGTCCGGCCCGGCCCGGCCCGTTGAAAAAATTGCCCTAATTCTGCCGGCCCGGCCCGGCCCGGCCCGTTTGAAAATTCTCCTCCATTCCGCCGGGCCGGGTACGGGCCTCGGGCCAAGCCCGGGCCCGTGCAGACCTCTAACACACACACAAAAAAGTACAACAACTTTATTTTGGGGGACTCATCATATCTGCATTTTTAGTGCCAAAACGATGTTCATCCCAAACTTTTTATGAATGGCCAACAGTTGTTACTTTAAAAACGTATTCCTGCATAAAGTATTAGTGTCGCCTTTCTACTCATAAAACCTGCCGTAACTTTATAAAAAATGATCGTATCGACTCACGGATGGTGTCATTTGATTCGGAATTTAAAAATGCATAATCGGAGATACCCCACTTGACCTACTTAAAAAAATTGACCGCCCCCCTATGATTACCCTTCTCTGAGGTAAATTTCCCCTCTTTCGCCAGCCCCAAAACAGGGTAAAACAGCTTTGTTTTGGGGGGAACTCATTGGATCCTTATTTCTATTTCCAAAACAAGATTTTCCCCAAATTTTCATGAATGGCCATCAGTTTTTGCATTTTACTCAATTTTTGGTATATTTTATCTGCATTTAGAAAAAGGAATTCGGTTTAAAACTTTTATACGGTAAATTTTGTCCTCCGAAATTTTGGAATTTGATTTTAAATGCGAGTTTTTGCTCTATTTTTGACATTCGTGAAAGAATACCGGTTAAAATGTTTTAGAACACTATAGTAATTTTTTACCTTTGCGACTTTTGAATTATTATAGATTTTAATGTAATTTTCAGCAGTTTTTCGCGTTCCGCAACGACTTTTTTTTTTACATTGGTACAAGAAATACGTTTTAAACTTTTAAACCTGATATAGTAAACTTTTCCGCCGTAAGTTTTGAACTTTTAGCGATTTTTCGCGTTCCGTGAAGGTTTTTTGACATTCGTGAAAGAATTCCAGTTAAAATGTTTTAGTCCACTACAGTGAATATTCTATATATATAACGTGAATATATTATTACGTATATATATTCGTGAGTATATTATATATACTCAGCAATTTTTTAATTTTTAATGCGCTTTTTCCGTTCCGTAGCGAGTTTTTGACACTCATAAGATTTCTGTTTCAAACTTTGAGCCAAATTTTCTCCTCCGTGATTTATGAAAAATTTTTAAGGATTTTTAACGCGATTTTTAGCATTTTTAAGTGTTTCGCGCCCTTTTTTTTCACATTTATAAAAGAAATTCGTTTCAAACTTATGACTATAGTAATTTTTTTTCCTCTGCAATTTTTCATTTTTTATCGATTTTTAATGCAATGTTTAGCGTTCGCTGCTATTTTTTTAACATTCGTAAAAGGAATTAAGTTTCAAAATTTTAGCCCAACATAATAAGTTTTGTTATATTTTCAATAAAGTTTATTCGAAATTCGTACAGCGATTTTGAATTTTTTTCGAATTTTTTATGCATTGCTTAGAGATTATTCGCGCTGCGCGGCGATTTTTCTACATCCGTAAAAGGAATCCTGTTTAACTCTTTTAGACCATAATAATAATTTTTGTCCTCTGCAATTTTTGACTTTTTAGCTGTTTTTAGAGTTTTTTCGAATTTCGCTGCAATTTTCCCACGTTAGTGTAAGGAATCTGGTTTATAATATCTTCGAACCCAAAATAGTAAATTTTGTTCTCTTTAAGTTTATTTGGAATTCGTGCGGAGATTTTTTAATTTTTTGCGATTTTTTATTACAATTTTTTTTAGCTTTTTCGTGTTTCGTACAGTTTTTTGACGGGCCGGGTGACGCCGGGCATGTCAACTAATTAGTGCATAAATTTATAATATAAATACTGCAGTGTTGCGCAGGAAAAAGCGTACTGCCTATTCGCCAATGAATGTGCCTGTACAGATTTTACATTTATACGAAAATAGAAAAGTTTGAAAATATCATGGAAATCGATAATCAAATGTCAGACCGACACGACACAAAAAAAAAATGAAGTTTAGTCCTGGCCCGGGCTTACAGAAAAAATGTAGACCCGGTTCCTACCTAGCCTGATATTAATGAAAGAAAATGGCCAGAGATTGGGTTTATTGCTAGGTCCGAGTAAGAACAATTGAATATGTACTGTTTATTGTTACCAGATCCTGGTGAATCATCAGTTACTTAAAAAGATCGCGTGATAGATTTCAATATTTTTAATAAATATAAGCTTTATACATGATTTAGAGACAGAGAACATCTCTCTTTATATTCTATGCTTTGGAGACACTTGTGGTTCTTCTAGATTGGTTATTTGAAACAAAACTTAACTCCTCACCCCCACTGCCGAGTTTTTCAAAACTCGTAAAAAGGAAACTTTTTAGGCCTAACGATAGTACTGTGTAGTTTTGAGAAACGGCAACCCATCTTATATGTGTTTAAATAAGATCATATCGGACACCATTTGTTGTCCGTCTACAACGGGAATTTATTGCCCTATGTCTATGACGCCGAAACAGGAAAAGAAATTCTTCCGAGAACGTGTGTCAGTGTCCAAAAAAGAAAGGTAAACTCACCATTGAGAGTGCTTGGTTTTTTCCCATACGCCACGCTAAAAAATTCTAATTGTTTTACTTGTTTACAAAAAATAAAAGTAAACAGAGAATTTAGAGAAAGAAACATTATCCATCGAAAACATTATATGCTAAAAAATTTTGTAAATTATGTGAAAATCCAAAATAGGAGATTTTTTTTCTATGTCAGTTGGCGTAAAAAAATATAGCCCATCTCAAAAAATTATTGGAGGGGCCCGAGCCCCACGGGCCCATACAACTCTACGCCTATGCACATAATAAGCATTTATAGGTACTGCATTGTAAAAAATGACAAATGTTTTTTAATATATGAAAGTAAAACATAACCATGAACGAAAACATGCAAATTTCTACCGAGTTACGTATGATTCCGAAACGCGTTCTTTATCAATAGAAACCTCAGAAACAAATATATTTTCGAGATTTAATCAAGTATTTATAAAAATAAAACTTCCTTTACTTGCCATTTTTTTTCAGAAACGCTTCCGAGTAATTTTTACAATGTAATAATCAGATTTTTAAATAATATATCGTTTTTAAAAATGCCATCAATTCTTATTTAATCATTTTCAGCTACGTAACTGAATCTATACATCCAAGAGTAAAAAAATAATATTCATTTTAAAGATAATGTTGTTAATTTATCATGTTTAGCCTGAAAAATATGTTTGTTGAACATAAAATTGTTTACAGTACAACCTCTTTTAACCGAAAGTTTCGGTTAACCGAAATCCATTTGAAACCTTTTTTTTTTTTTTTTTTTTTTTTTACTATCACATCCCTTGTGTGCAAAATCCATTTTGAAAGCCTTTTTTTAAAACTATCATATTACTTGTGTGCAAGCGGTCCTTTCCGAACTACGAGTACATGTAAATATTTTCAATCCCTTTTCTTAGAGTTCCTTCGAATTTAACTTGAGATATCGTAAGCTGCGGAGTGGAACGAAGAAAACAAACAAATTAGCAATTCTGAAACTTTTGAATGTTTTACAAAAGGTTTGGCAGGGTTAGAGCAGCAGAAAGACTGTGATGCTGGTGAACTAATAATATTAAAAAACTCCGCTATAGAGCTTCAAAGCAAAGGCAATCAAAACTGCGGCAAACAAAATATTTTTTCAAACCCTTCTGATAAATGTAAAAAGTACTTAATTTCAAAATTAAAATTCAGGTAATTTATTTTTGTTTCTATTTTGCTATTGCTTTATTTTTATTAAGCAGTTGTTACTGTAATAAGAAATATTGCATTTATTTATCCCTAATCTTAAAATTGAAGAATTCTCGATTATTCGAAAATTTCGATTTTCCGAAAGAGGGTCGGTCCCAATTACTTCGGATAATCGAGGTTCTACTGTACTTGAAAATCGGTAGGATCCGAAAAACCTATATTCTGTGTTGGAAAAACTGATAAATACATTATAAAAACTACTCGGAAACATTTCCGAATGTCAGTGGCAGCAAAAGAGACTTTGCTTTTCTAAATGTTTCTTTAAATCTGGAAAATATATTGGTTTCTGAGGATTCTAAAGATAAAGAACGCTTTTCGTAATCATGGGTAACTCGAAAAGGTTATTGTATATTTTCTTTCCTGGTTATAGTATATTTTCTTAGGTTAAGAAATATTTTACTTTTTTTAATAGTGTAGTAGTAGTAACCTCTTATTTTTTATTTAGAAAAAAAAGTTTATATCGATTCAGTGGTTATGAAATCGCGTAAAAAGCTAATAAATTCGTAAACAAAATTGAGCTATGCGTCTTAAGCATAAATTCCGTTGTTTATTTTACGTTCCAATTAACAAATATCTATTGATTCACATTGTTTGAAGTAATTTTACAATGCATGAGTTAATTTCTTTTACAATGTTTTTAAAGGTTTCGAAATATTTTTGTCTTTCTTAAAATAATGTTATTTTCTATTGTTTGAGATCATTCAAACGAATTTCCTTGATGAATAATTCAGGGAAATAATTTTAAAATACGTTACGTAAAAATTGTTGTTGTCATAAAATGAAATTTCAATTTTGAAAGAGGATACTCAAAAGAAAATAGATAGAAATGAAAATCCATAATGTATAGCATTAAAACAGTCTACGACATAAATTTTTTTCGTTATTTTTTAAATCACATAATTAAGCAATTTATTTTGAATATTATGTAATGCAAATAAAAATGTTGTTCACCAAATTTTGAAATGCATTTCACTTTTGTGTATGGAGAAAAGAAAAATGTGAAAAGTTTTAAGTGATAGAAAGTGTTGTGTAACAAAATTAAACTAAAAAACTAAAGGAATGCAAAATAGCTTTTGTTGTATATTTTTATTTATTTTCTTCTTGGTATAATATGTTTAAACTGTTAATGCAAATAAACTCTCTTAATAATCTTATTTAAGTATTTTCAGCTACGTAATTGAATTTATACATGCAAAAGTAAAAAAATAATATTCATTTAAAAGTTAAGGTTAAAGCTGTTAATTTATCACGCTTCGTCTGTGAAACATGTTTGTTGAACATAAAAAGTTTGCTTGAAAATTAGTAGCATCCCAAAAACCTATATTCTGTATTGAGGAAACTGATAAATACACTATAAAAACTGCTCGGAAACATTTCCAAACGTCAGTGGCAGCAAAAGAGACTTTGTTTTTCTGAATTTTTTTTAAATCTGTAAAATATATTGCTGTCTCAGGATTCGAAAGATAAAGAACTCTTTTCGGAATTATGGATCACTTGGAAGAGGTTATGTTGTATATTTTCATTCCTTGTTATATTATATTTTCTTATATTAAGAAATATTTTAATATTTTTTATAGCGTAGTACAAGTAACCTCTTATTTTTTATTAAGAGAAAAAAAGTTTATATTGATTGTGTTGTTATGGAATCGCGTAAAGAGTTAACAAATACGTAAACACACTTGAACTATGCGCCTTAAGCATAAATTCTGTTGTTTATTTTACGCTCCAATTAACAAATATGTATTCATTCACATTGTTTGAAGTAATTTTACAATGCATGGGTTAATTTATTTTACAATGTTTTTAAAGGTTTTAAAATATTTTTGTTTTTATTAAAATAATGTTATTTTCTATTGTTTGAGATTATACAAATAAATTCTCTAGAGGAATAATTCAGGGAAATAATTTAAAAATATGTTACCTAAAAATTATTGTTGTCTTAAAATGAAATTTCAATTTTGAAAGACAATACCTAAAAGAAAACAGAATTTAAAATAAATGAAAATCCGTAATGTACAGTATTAAACATTGTACGACATAAATATTTTTCATTATTTTTAAAATCACATAATTAAGCAATTTATTTTAAATATTATGTAATGCAAATAAAATTTTTGTTCACCATATTTTGAAATGCATTTCACTTTTCTGTATGGAGAAAAAAAAAATGTGAAAAATGGTAAGTGATAGAAAGTGTTGTGTAACAAAAATTAAACTAGAAAACTAAAGAGAATTCTTATGTTGAATATTTTTATTTATTTTTTTCTTGGTATAATATATTTAAAATGTTAATGCAAATAAACTGTCTTAATAATCTTGTTTAAACACTTTCAGCTACGTACTTGAATGCAAGAGTAAAAAAATAATATTAATTTTAAAGTTAATGTTAATTTATCATGTTTAGTCCGTAAAATATGTTTGCTGAACATTAAAATGTTTACTTGAAAATTGGTACCACGCGAAAAACCTATATTCTGTGTTGAGAAAACTGACAAATACACTACAAAAACTACTCGGAAACATTTCTGAACGTCAGTGGCCTCAAAAGAGGCTTTGTTTTTCTAATCTGGAAAATATAATCTGGAAACACAAAACTTTATTTATTCACAGCATATGTTCAATGTATATTCTATTTGCGTTAATTTGGCGCAGCATGTCCCTACAGGGACTTTGTGCCATAAAACTCCAATCAACCAACTAACCATTTGCGTCAAGCACATGTTTAAAACGGGAAAATATATGGGTTCTGAGGATTCAAAAGATAAAGAACGCTTTTCGTATTCATGAGTATCTCGGACGAGGTTATTGTATATTTTCATTCCTGATTATATTATATTTTCTTATATTAAGAAATATTTTACTATTTTTTATACTGTAGTAGAAGTAACTTCTTACATGTTTATTTAGAAAAAAAAGTTTATAGTCCAGGCAATAGGGAATTTTACCTGGCAAAATTAATGGTACTTCTGAAAATCGGCTTACTTTATGTTTTTTGGGTCGCTGAATTCGAATTTGTAACATCCCACCAAAATTTCCCCCGGCAATACCCCCAAATTTTGGTAAAAAGCCCCCAATAAAGGTTTTTATTAAAAAAATCAATTTTTTTTTTATTGTGTTAGGGGAAAAGTATCTAGAAATTCAGAAAGTAGACAAAATTTGCAACAAATTAGATATATGACATTATGACTTAGGATGAAGGGGAGGGGGGATCTGCCTCGGAACATGCGCGCGGTGCTGCGTGATATAAGTTGCGCAATTCCACTTAACCACTCACACGTTTACATACGCCCTCCCATCTCCCCTCTGAAGTTTCCTTATAAGGTTTACTTTAAGTTTTTTGGGTCGCTGAATCCGAAATTTTAACTTACCCCCAAAATCCCCCCCCCCCGAACCCCGTCCCCAAAATAGTTGTTATTAACTTAAATTTCTTATTGTTTTAGGGGAAAAGCATTACGAAATTCAGAAACTAGACAAAATTTGCAACAAATAGGATATATGACATCATGACGTAGGATAAACGGGGAGAGAGGGGGCTGCCTCGGAACATTCCCTGCGCGTTTTTCTCAAAAAACAATTTTTTTCAAACAATCAATTTTTGGGGGGGTTTCCGGGTGAAATTTTGGTGGGAAGTTACAAATTCGGATCCAGCGACACAAAAAACATAAAGTGAGTCGAAATCCAGAACTCGTATTAATTTTGCCAGGTAAAATCCCCTATTGCTTGGACTTCTTAGTGATTAATTTAGTGCACGTACCACCGAAGTGCATGTTCAGAGGCAGCCCTCCCCCTCCCCGTTCATCCTACGTCATAATGTCATGTATCCTATTTGTTGCAATTTTTGTCTAGTTTCTGAATTTCGTAATGCTTTTCCCCTAAAACAATAAGAAATTTAAGTTAAGAACAACTATTTGGGGGGGGGGGGGGGGGGGGAGGAATTTTCGGGGGAAGTTAAAAATTCGGATTCAGTGACCCAAAAAACTTAAAGTAAACCTTATAGAGAAAGTTCGGAGGGGAGATGGGAGTCCGAATGTAAACGTGTGAGTGGTTAGGTGGAATTGCGCAACTTAGTTCACGCAGCACCGCGCGCATGTTCCGAGGCAGATCCCCCCTTCCCCTTCATCCTAAGTTATAATGTCATCTATCCTATTTGTTGCAAATTTTGTCTAGTTTCTGAATTTCTAGATACTTTTCCCCTAAAACAATAAAATAACTGATTTTTTAATAAAAACCTTTTTTTTTGGGGGGGGGGGCATTTTACCAAAATATGGGGGGTTGCCGGGGGAAATTTTGGTGGGAAGTTAAAAATTCGGATTCAAAGACCCAAAAAACATATAGTAAGCCTTTTTCCAGAACTACCATGAATTTTGCTAGGTAGAGCCCCTATACGGTCTATATTGCCTGGACTATTATATCGAGTTGTTATGAAACCGCGTAAAAAGTTAACAAATACAGATACAAAATTGAATTATGAGTCTTAAACATAAATTCTGTTGTTTATTTTACGCTCCACACTTAGCAAATATCAATTGATTCACATTGTTTGAATTAAATCTAAATTTGAATCGTATCAAGTTTAAAAATTGGAAATATATTACAACGCATCAGACATACAAGTAAAAATTATATAAATACATATACCATTAAAAACGCAAAAGTTTCGGTTAAGTTTTAACCCCTTATTAGTGCAATAACTTTCAAATGAGCAGAAAACTTTATATCATGTTTACAGTTAATAATTATTAACAGTTAAAAAGTTAAACAGTTAAAAGTATCCTGTGCAGTTCCGCCTGAATACATAGCATTGCTTTGATATGTTTCTTCATAATTTATTTGATTTTAACTGTTAGTAATTATTAACTGTAAATATGATGGATAATTTTATGGTCATTTGAATTTTATTGCACTGATGAGAGGCTAAAATGTAGCTCGAAACGTTTGCGTTTTTAGTTGTATATGTATTTATGTAATTTTTACTGGTATGTCTGATGAATTGTAATATATTTGTAATTTTTAAATGTTCTTTATCAGACGTTAAACATTGTTTAGTCATTCATATTAAGTTTATTCTTTTTTAATTATTTTAACACAATCATATAGCTTGGTAAAGTAATCATACGAATTGTATTTTTCTAACTGAATAAAAAAAATCTTTTTCTTTCAGATGGGAAATTAATACTCGTCTGATTTCTTTACCACTGAGTATGATTGTATTAAAATAATTTACTGTAACTGCGTATCCAACTATTATTGGAGTTCGTTACCTTTGCTTTTCTTTATTGAAATGTTTTAGATAACAGCCGAGAAGCCATCGTCAAAAAGGCTGTCTGTGTTAAATGTATCCGCCGGATTTGTCAAGGATAGCTTAGTTGGTAGACCGTTGGCAGCTTAAGCCAAGGTCCTGTGTTTAAAACCAAGCTTGGACACCTTTTCCTTTAGTTGGAAAATTCCAACTCATATTGTTTATTCTTTGAATCATGTACAGTCCTGGGAAAAAAAGTAAGCACTCCCTAATAACTCTGCAACTAATTATAATAGAAGAAAGTTACTGGTACCAAACGGTTGTAAATAGTCTACTTTTAAATGATGCGCAGGGTGGTTACAATTATAGTTACCCTGTTTAGACCTACGTAGAGCCCGTTTCGGTAGACAGATATCGATGAAACTTGGAAAATACGTTATATGGACATGAGGAAAGGAAATCTGCAATAAAAAATAGTAATTCAAATTCCGACCACCAGGTGAGAAGAGGGCGCGTGAAGACCAAAACACTCAAACTGGAAACACAAAAGTTTATTTATTCACAGCATATGTTCAATGTGTATTCCATTTGCGTCAAGCACATGTTAGAAGCGTGTTATAACGTACTCAACAGTAGCGCCGAAGGTTTCCTCAAGCAATTGCAGCAACATGAAAATTTATGCTTGCTTTTAAATCAGGCGGAATCCATATGCTTCCTCCACAGAGAAGATGTTTCAGGAATCCTCACAATCAGAAATCACAGGGATTGAAGTACGGAGAACGAGGAGACCAGGTTGTCGGAAAACTTCTCGAAATTACCTGATCATCTCCAAAGTGGACACGAAGCTGTACTGCCTCTGCTCGGGTTATGTGAGGTGGTGGACCATCTTGCATGACAAATTACTGCCTTTCTGATAAAAGAATTTCACCAGTAACGCTCGTTCTTTTTTCTTTAACATGCTGCAGAATGACTTTACGGCAGCGACTAAGTAACCATTTTAAACCGCTCCAAATCTGCATAATGTAATTTCAAGTAAATGAAAACCGGCATCTATCGGTCGAAATTTGAACTACTATATTTTATCGCAGATTCCATTTCTCCATGGTGCATATGATGTATTTCTCAAGTTTAATCGATATCTGCCTACCATAACAGACTATATGAACTTTACTTATTAAACACAAATATTTTAGGACTGTATCTTTATTTATTTATATCACAACACGATCAGCGAACTCTCTATTTGCCATCTTACTTCACAACAACATTTATTCTCTACTCAGTTCACTTCACATTTCGATCGAGGAGAATTCGCGACGCCCTCTTATGGGACTTATAAATTTCCAATTTTCAATACTAAACATTCTCCCCAGGATTGAAATGTACAAATTTCAATATCTCAGAATTTTTACAATCAAATAAATTTAAATAGTACAATTACAGAAAAAATTACACAGTAAACAGATATACACAAATTAACAATAAAATGTAAAGTTTACAATATTTAATAACTATAGTTTCAAACTCTTCATAATTAAACTGTAAATCGCCTATCGCTCATTTAAAGTGATATTTAACTGATTTCACACCTGCCTCCCAAAATCCTCCGAAATGGGGAGATTTAAGAGGTATGAATTTCCAGCCAATCTCTTCATTAATTAAATAATTTTCTAAACTTTAATCTGGAAAAGTTGTTTGGAATTTGCCCCCTCGAAATTCCTAGCATTATCCGTAAAAATCTAAGAATATTTTCCACGTCTAGCCATAAAACGCTTAACAGTGGAAATCAGAGTATTCGAGTTTAAATTTCAGAGAAGCTCAAGATGAATGGCTCGAGATATAAAACATATGCAAACACAAATAAATACTTTGTTCAATGAACCCTTGTGATGATATTTATACGTTACATAAAATGGACCACATAGATCTAAACCGGTAAAATTAAATACTGGTGACTCACTAATTCTTTCATAAGGTAACTGACCCATTAGCTGAGAGCATGGAGTTGGTTTAACCTTAAAACAAATAGCACAAGCATGCATCGTTTTTCTTGCCAAATTTCTACCACCTAGAGGCCAAAATTTTAATCTAGCAGAATTCAAGAGTGCTTGGGAGACCAACATGAAAATGACGATTATGCATAGTAGTTAAATAAATCTTAATTAATTTAGAATTTTTTGGCAAAATAGTCGGATGTTTCTGCTCATAAGATTCGGAAGCTTTGATGAGCCTTCTGCAACACGTAAGATTCCCTTATCATCTATAAAGGGATTTAAAATATTAATATTACCTGTCACAGCCTTTTTACTACCTAAACATTTTTGTAATGCTCTAATCAAAATGCTTTCAGCTTCCTGGACTTTTTCAAAAATCAAGTTACCTTACCTTTTATCAGCATTTCTACAATTGTATATAAATCTGTGAACAAAAGAAAAAATATGTAAAAGTTTATAATAGTCATTGCTAAGATCAAAAAGGTTATAAAAAAAGGATAAATTCTCGGTGGCTAGAAATAAAGTCGTTTCACAGTTATTTTTCTTTTCGGGACATTTCATTTCACTTAACTAGTTCCGACTTTCGTTTTCAGTTAGTAAGTTACTTTCAGAAAAAAATGATTACAAACAACTTGAGGAAAATTCTAGATCCATCAAAAATTCGGGGCCTATAAAGCACTTGAATTGTTCACAAGGTGAGTCCTCGTGAAAGAAGATCTGCTAGTTGTCTTTACCTGCACATTGAAATCACGTTTCTGGTTGAGTTAATATTTGGATTTCATCCATACGATTGGCAACGAAGGACTTCAATTTCCTGCTGGAACCCTTTATCCAGAATAAAGCTATTTTTAATCTCTCCAATGATAGATTTTAGAAGTATTTTTACGATCAATTACCCTTTTAATTTCTGATCCTAAGCGAGCTGCGAGTAAAGCACCAATCAACTCTAGGGGCGACAAAGTTCTCTTTACTAGTGGTCTCTTTATTAGTGGTCAAAATTCAGGGCCTGTAAACCACTTGAATTGTTCACAAGGTGAGTCCTCGTGAAAGAAGATCTGCTGGGTTGTCTTTACCTGCACAATGAAATCACGTTTCTGGTTGAGTTAATCTTTGGATTTCATCCATACGATTAGCAACGAAGGACTTCAATTTCCTGCTGGAACACTTTATCCAGAATAAAGCTATTTTTAATCTCTCCAATGATAGATTTTAGAAGTATTTTTACGATCAATTACCCTTTTAATTTCTGATCCTAAGCGAGCTGCAAGTAAAGCACCAATCAACTCTAGGCGCGGCAAAGTTCTCTTTACTGGGGCAACTCTGATTTTAGATGCTATGAAACTAACAGAAACTTCGTTGCAATTTTGCACTTTCAAATAAACAGCACCATAAGCCTTTTGACCTGCATCAGAAAAGCAGTGAATTTAAATATGCTTTGTATCAGATGACAGGAAAATAATTTGCTTAATTTTTCTTCTACATTGCAAATGAATCCACAATAATTATCAGCATTATCAGTATTCGAATCAGAGATTCAACCTCCCATCACGTACAAAAATACGGTATTCTGTAAAATGGCGTTAGAACTTTTTAAGCGAATTTAACCAGTTCGCAATAATTCGTAGAAACACTCAGTCCCTAATTAAACATCGATTTTATTAGGTTCATTAAAGTTTGGATCTTCTAATCTCACATCTTGAGGCAGCTCGGAAAATGGAAATCTAAAATAATGCCCTGGTATAAAGTTTGTTATTTTTGGAACTATCCAAAAATCTATCGTCCTCTTATAATCAGCATTATTCGAAACAGTGGCCCTAATTTTCCATTTGAGACTTATTTGAGAATCATTCAAACATGAAATAGAAATATTAAATTTTTCCCTTCTAATTCCTAATAATTTTGCAAAGCTATCATAAATATATGAGTAATTTGAGCCGACATCTATTAATGCACGTGCAAGTATAAATTCACCAGACACATTCTCAATATTAATTAAAGCAGTAGATAAAATAGTGTTGTTTCTCTTTTGACATGAATTATTTACAGAAGTGCCAACGAAATCACTGTTCCCATTTTAAAAAACACTTAGCTTCGGGATTTAATATGTATTTTTCATCCTGGGTGGGAAAAGTTGAATTCACAATCATCTTTGACCCTCCTGGCTGTTGACTGAACTCCATTGGCGGAGAATTATTTATTTTTTCTCTTTGTATGTGAAGGAGGGATGAATAGCGTCTAGCGCAATATGTACAAGAATAATTAGATGTGCAATTTCTCGCTTAGTGGTTTGAATCTGATAAAAAGTTGAAACATATTTTGTTTCTTTTGACGAATTCAATGCGGTCATTGACAGACATCTTCTGAATTGCATCTAAACATTACATTGCATCAAAATAATGAATGTGAATTATTTTTGCAGCAAATGCACTTTGAATTCTTCGCACTAGTGTAAAACGATGTCGCTTTTTCTTTTGCTTGCTTTTTTTGACTGACGGTGTTGATGTTTGTTTTAGAAGCTTCTAAAGTCCGACCATGATTTTTTAGAAAGGAACTCAACTCTGAAATTTTCGGCAATTCATCTTTTTTTATTTCTCGTTCCCACCAAAGCTTACAAGAAGAATCTAGCTTCTGAATTAACACGTATGTAAATATGGTGTCTGAAAATCCCTCTATTTTTTGCTCGAGAACTTCTAATGATTTAATGTATTCAGTTACATTGTCCACTAATTTTAAAATAGAAAACGGATTTTCAATTTGAATGGAGGGAAAAGACATAAAACGATTTAAATGTGCAAATACTTGATCTCGTTTATTCGAAAATCTATCTTCTAACAGATTCCATGCTATCGCATAATTAGTATCAGTAATTGGTATCGACTGAATGATCCTTAAAGGATCAGCATGCAGTGCTAATTTCAAATAGGAAAGTTTTTACGAAGTTTATAAAACTGAATTATTATGAATACTAGAAATAAAAATGTCTCTAAATGATAGCCACTCATATAATTGTCCACTTAATGTTGGGAGATTTAATTTAGGTAAGCGGATTGTTTTGCTGACATCTCCTTCGCGTTTCGTTAAAACTGGAGCTAATTCATATAATTTTCTTTTTACAATTAAATATATTTTGTCTATATTCTCTTGAATTATTTGTTGTCCAGCAATATATTTATCAACATCTTTACCGTCACAAAGTTGAAAAATTTTCCTAAATATCTCTCCAGATTCTTTTTCAAATGCAGACGATTTTTTTTTCGTAAATTTTCTACTCAAATTTATCCAAACCACTTTTATTCGTGAGCTCATTCATAGCCTTAGTTACATTGGATTTCAGTAGTTTTTCTTCCTTTAAAAACGCTTACCTATTTGAATAATGTTTCAGAACAAATACTAATTATAATCAAGCAATAAGGAGGTCAGAACTCACCTTTTTCATCGTATCCAAGGCTGATATTAACAGCACTTAGTTTTTTTAAATAATATTCATAAAACGTAAATACAAATGTTCGAATTAAAATTTTTATCAACACGATATACTGACGAAATGAACTTGTTACTTATCCATAGGTCAAGCTTCGGGCTCGTACGACCACAAAATGTGTGAACTTTACTTATTAAACACGAATATTTTAGGACTGTTTATTTATTTATTTATATGACAACACGATGAGTGAACTCTCTGATCGCCATTGTACTTCACAACAAAATTTATTCTCTACTCAGTTCACTTCACATTTCATTCGAGGGGAATTTGCGACACCCTCTTACGGGACTCATAAATTCTCAATTTTCAATAATAAACACAGACTTTACGTAGGGCTATACAGGGTAACTTTAATTGTAACCACACGGTATCTAAAATTTGTTTAGGGAGCCATCTACAAATTAAAACCAAAAATAAACACAAATTAATTGTTTCTTTTTCAATGGCAACACCCAATTTTAACAATATATTTTAAATCTTCGGTTCAAAGTATGCTTAGAAATGAAATTTCATGTCATTTGGATGATAATGTTTTCAATTGTAAACATTCAAAATTTAGAGCTTCTAATATTAAATTACATTTTCATACATTAATATTTCCTGAAATTATAATCCTAATGTGCTAACTTTTTGTATGGTTATAATACTAAAAAACCCAAACATAACTGCATTGAATTTGTAATTAAAAAAAATTATAATACGAAGTATGAAATTAATGTTAAAAAAATATGTGACTTGCAACTGAAATTTTTTGCTAGATTTATATTTATTATGTCCTGCTTTATGCGTATTATCAATTTCATAATTTTCTTTCAAGAAGTTTTCGAATTATGATTAAAAAAGCGTCAAAATGATGGTTTAAGAGGCCGTCTATGATGTGCAGCAAAGCATAATTTGAAAAAAAAAATATGTTTTACACATTTTATTGAAACATTTGGGATGGCAACAGTTGAAATATATTAAGCGAGTGAAATAGTCCTATTGGCAAGAAATAATACATTTATAGAAGTGACATAGACATTCTGTAGCATTTCAAGAATCGAGTACAGAACTTCAATTTGGATACAGCCCCTAAAATAGGATCATTTGAAAATAATTAATTTCTCCGAATCTAATCGTACAAATTTCATGAAATTTATATTTAGGCTGATTGAAGAGTGTAAAATTTATTTATGATGTCAATTTTGGGCATTGCTAATGAAAAAAAACAAAGTTTGGATTCGTTTTGATGCGTAGATGTCCCCCTAAGCAAATTTTATATACTTCGTTTAAAAGTAGATTTTATTTCCAATCGTTTAGTACTAGTAACTTTCTTCTACAATATTTTTTGTTAGTAAGGTGTGTTTACATTTTCCCCACGATTGTACATATATTTATCGTCTAAGAAGTAATTCAATATAACATTTTCATTAACTCACGCATTTTTAGGAGTAATAAAAATTTCGGAATTTTACCTTTGCATATGCTGAATTATCTCATAACACAGTCATTCATAAAACAATTTTTTTAGAAAAATAGGACAAAGCACATTATCTCACTCGTGCTTTCAATTTATTTTAAATTTAGAAACTATTTTTGTTCATTTTTTATATGTAATAGTTGTTAAGTTCAATTAATATAATTTCTCTTTTCAGCTGGAGCTGCAGTGGGCACTTTTTTATTAATATTCTTCAAACAAAGAGGACTAACGCTGAAAGAACTATCGATAATATATATTTTATCTCCATTGGTTCAATTTTTCGGACCCACAATTTGTGGAATTATTGCTGATAAACTGGGACGATCTAAACCAGTACTTGTACTAAACCTTTTTATAACTATTTTGATCGTAATTGGTATGTTACTGGTTCCAAGTATGAACGTAGCGAACTGCGAACCCCAGCTTGTTAAGCTGAAATGCCATCATAATGAATTTGGTCGACTAATTGCAAAAACGAGCTGTGATGTTAATACTGACATTATTGAACTCGCTTCATGCAATGTGACATGTCCAGATAATGTAACGCAGTATTGCTCCGGGCAAAATCTCATATGTGAAATGCTAGAAGGTAATGAAGATTTTGATAATTTGTCACTATCAGTCCATGTGAATTGGGCTTACAAACTAAAAAGCAAATGTTATTACAATGTTACTTCGATGTCACATAAAAATATTTCTTATTCCTGGTGCAACGTTCCGCATAAAATGTACTGTAGAATAAATTGCACCATGAACGCAGAAGATAATTGCAACGAACAAAATGAAAATCGTTATATATATCTCATCTTGAACGTGATACTCTTAATTCTGTTTTTTACAGTCTTCTCTAACACATATAGATTTTTGGATGTAACAGCAATGTGTCTGGTTAAGGAACACAAAAGTGACTTTGGAAGGGAAAGATTTTTTTCTATCGTAGGAATATTAATCTTCAGCCCCTTTGCCGGATATATAGTAGATGCTTCCACTGCCGAAGGGGAATTAAAAAACTATGATGCTGTTTTTTACTTCTTTATTGGTATGATTTTTCTAATGTTAGCAGTTGTTTACAAACTCAAAGTTAGCATACGGCCACCTGGCAAAAACATGTGGAAGAAATCAATTTACCTTTTGAGAAAATTTGACAACATAGCTTTCATTATAGTGCTATTTGTACTTGGTTCAGCATGGGGATTTAGTAAAAATCTGACATCCTGGTATTTGGAAGGAATGAAAGCACAAGGATTTCTCTTAGGTCTCATAAGTTCTGCTAGTGCTTTATATGGTTTGCCATTTCTGCTCACTTCAAATTGGTGGGTGAAGAAAATTGGAGCTACCCAAATATTTATTCTTGGTTTGGTAGGCTATGTTGCCAGCGGAATTGGATATTCTTATTTAGTCGATCCTTGGTTAGCCCTTCTGATAGAAGTAACATCAGTTTTCACTTACCATCTCTTATGGGTAGCAGTAATTGTCCATAGTCACTCTATTGCTCCAGAGGGATTAACGGCTACTGTAATTGCAACTGCTGGAGGAGTACATTACAGTTTAGGTAAGTGCGTTTATCTTTAACAGATTTGAAATAAGTTTTTAAATGTGTGGAAAAATTTATACTTTAGTAATATTAATAAATTAAAAAAAATCAAAAAAATCAAAAAACCCGACTACGTAAAAAGCGAACTAATCAATTATTCCTCATCAATGTAAAACTATTTTTCATATTACTTACCTATAATTTTTATTTACTTGTATTGATGACTTTTAAGTTGTAATTAATTGTTAGTTCCTATCTATAAATACTGTTTTGGTGAGGCCTATAGATATCTATGAAGGTTAGAGTTGCAGTAAAGCTAGAGATCTTACCTACACAACTTCCAGGATCTATAATATTTAAATGGAGCTTCTGACTGCAAAATAGTCAATGAAACCCCGTCTTCATTTTGAAAGACCTATTTAATGATATGTCACTTAATACGGTGTTTAAAATTATTTTCGTCTATACCGCCATTTTGAATTTATAAAAACAAAACCTAGCCTATAACCATCGGACGGTAAAGACGAATCGATAGAGACCTCATTCATTAAAATCCATCCAGCCGTTGGGATGTTTCGAGCGTATAAAGAAATCCACATACCCAGATAACACATAACCCTTCTTGGAAGTCGGGTAATAATAAAAATAAATGAAGCTTTTCCTTTGAAAATGTTCGACATTAACATTTTTTTTTAGTATTTTTTAAGTCCGAATTGTTAATAGATTTATTTGTCCTCCACTGCGGAAAAAATAGGATTCTGACATCTAGAATCTAAATTGTGGCTCTAGAAAAATAGTTGTATGTCATTCCTATAAATATTAGTCCCCTTTGCTAGAGAGTTCAGAATCTCCTGCAAGAATTCAAGAGCGTTTTTCTATACTCTCGTGATCAAACTCATTTAAAAATCTCTGCAAATAGACGCGAACCCAAGTGGTTAGCTTTTATTCTAGGCTATGATTCTATTTTATGAAACCATTCATGAAGCGATAATCATTCAAGCGATAATTTCTCGCTACTGAAACGAATCATTATCTTTCGTCACCTAGAAAACAAGAGACTAGAAATTCTAGATCATTTCTTCTATTCAGTTTAGTTGTTTACCCTATTTGCATAACTTGGAAATCTGTAGTTCTCGTTTAGTTATTCATAAAATGATTACCTATTCATTCTAGGTGACGGCGGTATTTTTTTTTTCCTCAGTCTCTTACTGATAAAACAAAAGGAGAGCAAAATCTACCCAATATATATAAAATCCTAATGAAACGAATTTATGAAACGGATAGATGAAACGGCTGAAATGAAACGAATTTATGAAACGGATAGATGAAACGGCTGAAATGAAACGAATTTATGTAACGATTCTTTGAAACGACTGATTAAACAACTGATTATGTTTCACGGCGATTTCTCCTAAAATAGGGAATACTTTTCGATGAAATTAACACCAAAAATTAGTATTGATCCGCAGATCTCAAAACTGGTATTAGAATTTTTAAATTCGAATTAGTTTTCGAAATATTAATTTTTTTCTAAAATACATTTTTCTAATGATGGCAACTCAAATTTTAATTATAACATATTTTTTTTTTCCTATTTCAGAAAAGGTTACTATTTTAAACTAATTTGGCGACCAGTTTGTCCTCCCTTAAATGTATGCTAAGAAATGCATCATGATACTTTTATTCATAATTCAATTTACTTGTGATAATTCGCTAAATATTTTTCTCGTCGCATTTTTTAGGTAGATTTCGTATGAAATACTACCTATTGGGATCGTTCCTATGTTGGAATTTCTGAAAACGTTTTGCAGATCTACACCGATCATGACCCCTAGAACCCAAAACCACCCTCAGTAAAAAACTTTATCTATCTATCTATCTCTTTATATATATATCACTTTCTTCTGGACACGATAACTTTCCTAATTCTGCACCAATCTGTTCCGAACTGATACATAAAATCAAAGGGCATAAAATCTCGGTCAAGTTCGTTAATGGGCAAAATCGGACCAAGGGGATGGAAATAGGGAGGGGTTTTGTGAAAACCGAAAACCCCCCCATGACTTCTTAATTTTTGTACAGATCAAATCAGTTTAAAGTTTTTATTACTTCTAAAAATAGGGCCAAAATTTTATGTATCACAGATTTTTGATAAAGTTAAAAATGGGCTCAAGGGGCGCAAAAAATAGGGTTTTTGGGAGAAAAAAATTCATAACTTCGTCAATTCTGAAGATAACAATTCCAATTAATTTTATTATAAATCTCCTTAATATTATCTACAACTTTTATACTCACAAGTTTTTGATAGGACCAATTCGTACAGCAAAAAAATATTAAAAACGAAAACAAAAAGGGGGATTGAAGAAGTAAAAAATCCATAACTACGTCAATTCAAAAGATATAAAATCCCCATGAATTTATCATATATCTTCTTAATATTGTCTACAACATCTAGATAGACAAGTTTTGGATAAGACCAATTCTTACAGAAAAAACAAAAAAAATTACACATAGCGGTTGAAGAAAAAAATCATCTAAGTATTCAAATCCAAACTGCGTATTTAATGACTCATTCAACAATTCATTTTTGCTCTCAAACGCACCCAATTGCTAGATTCTCTTATTCAGAAACTATATAATATACAGTAATGATCGATTTTTTGATAGAGGCAGAATATATTTCAAAAAGTGCTGTTAAAGTGGGCATTTTGAACCGAATTTCCCAAAGCGGATTGTATTGGGAAAATCATTGCATTAAGGATGCACTCAAATCCAAACTGCTTATTTTCTTACTCATTTTTAAATTCATTTTTGCTCTCAATCGCATTTAATTGGTAGATTCGCTTATTTAGAAACTATATAATGTACCGCAATGATCGATTTTTTGATAGAGGCAGAAGATATTTCAAAAAATGATGTCAAAGTGGGCATTTTGAAAGGAATTTCCCGAAGCAATTGTGTTATCACTTTCTTCTGGACACGATAACTTCCGCAATTCTGCACAAATCTCTTCCAAACTGATACATAAAATCAAGGGACATAATATCTCGGTTAAGTTCGTTAATGGGCAAAAGCGCACAAAGGGGATGGAAATAGGGAGGGGTTTTGTGAAAACCGAAAAAAACCCCATAACTTCTTAATTTTTGTACATATCAAATCAGTTTAAAGTGTTTCTTACTTCTAAAAATAGCGCCAAAAATTCATGCATCACAGATTTTTGATAAAGTTAAAATAGGCTCAAGGGGCGCAAAAAATAGGGTTTTTAGGAGAAAAAAATTCCTTAATTCGTCAATTCTCAAGATATCAAATCCAATAATTTTATTATACATCTCCTTAATATTATCTACAACTTTTATATTCACAAGTTTTTGATAGGACCAATTCTTACCGCAAAAAAAGTAAAAACGAAAACAAAAAAGGGGGGGTTGAAGAAGAAAAATTTTCATAACTCCGTCAATTCCCAAGATATAAAATCTCCATGAATTTATCATATATCCTCTTAATATTGTCTTCAACATTTATATAGACAAGTTTTTGATAGGGCCAATTCTTACAGCAAAAACAAATAAAAATACATAGCGGTTGAAGAAAAAAATCATCTTATTAAGGGTGCATTCAAATCCAAACTGTCTATTTTCTTACTCATTTTTAAATTTATTTTTGCTCTCAAACGCATCCAATTGCTAGATTCTCTTATTCAGAAACTATATAATGTACAGTTACGATCGATTTTTTGATAGAGGCAGAATATATTTCAAAAAATGATGTCAAATTGGGCATTTTGAGCAGAATTTCCCGAAGCGATTGTGTTAGAAACGAAAAATATTGCCCTACTGAGAAAATAATTGTTTATTAATCAAGTTTTAATTAATTGAAAGAAAAATAAAAACACAGGTCGCTTATAAATCTCTTCAAAAATCACGTCAGCATGTTTCATATTTTTTTTTTAATTAAAAATGAATCTGAAAATGTGCCAGAAAATTTCAAGTTGTTGAGTATGGAAAAATATATATTTTTTAATATCGCCTTAACATGATTCTGATAAAACCAGCTATTTTATAAAAAGAAAATAAAAACTCGTCAAAAGCAGACAGATAAAACTGTTAAAGTGGCTTTATATCTAATAATGATTTAGTTTTTGTTGGTGAAATTAATATACTTAACTTCGAAATCTACCTCTGCCTGTAGGCCGGGCCGGCAGGGATTTCTTTATATTTCATTAATTTCATTTAAAATATAATACTTTCATTCATTTTATTTAAAATACACAAGTTTCATTTAAAATTGATGGCTTTCACTTCTTTCTTTGTTTTTAAAACAAAACGAAAAGAAAATAATTAGGCACAGATGTTATCTACGCAACGAGGTTCCTAATTGGCGCCAAAATGGCATTACTGTGATTGACATGGTAACTCGGCTATTGTTGTTTATTTAATAATAAATGTTTATTTACTGTTATTTCTTTTTTAAAATTATATAACTTATTTTGTTCTATAGTTATTAATTTTTTTCCCTTTAGAAAATAATAGAAAATAATTAAAAAATACGGTACTAGTTAGTTATTCTTCGACCAATTTCGCCAAATTATACAAATTGACATAATTTTTATTTTAAATAACGAAAGAACAAATAAATTAGTATAACATTTCTACCCTATATATATAAAATCCTAATGAAACGAATTTATGAAACGGATAAATGAAACGGCTGAAATGAATCGAAATTATGTAACGATTCTTTGAAACGACTGATTAAACAACTGATCATGTTTCACGGCGATTTCTCTTAAAATATGGAATACTTTTCGATGAAATTAACACCAAAAATCAGTATTGATCAGCAGATCTCAAAACTGGTATTAGAATTTTTAAATTCAAATTAGTTTTCGAAATATTAATTTTTTTCTAATTTTAAATACATTTTTCTAATGATGGCAACTCAAATTTTAATCATAACAGATAATTTTTTTTTCATATTTCAGAAAAGGTTATTATTTTAAACTAATTTGGCGACCAGTTTGGCCTCCTTTAAATGTATGCTAAGAAATGCATCATGATACTTTTATTCATAATTCAATTTACTTGAACAATCTTTCGCCAAATCGAAAGATTCTGATAGAGAAATCAATTCTGACGGTATTTTTATGTTAGCGAGACGCAAGTAATAATTCGCTAAACATTTTTTTACGCCGGATTTTTTTATATTTCATTAATTTCATTTGAAATATAATCCTTTCATTCATTTTATTTAAAATACCCAACTTTCATTTAAAATTGATGGCGTCTTTCACTTCTTTCTTTGTTTTTAAAACAAAACGAAAAAAAAAATAATTAGGCACAGATGTTATCTACGCACCGAGGTTCCTAATTGGTGCCAATATGGCATTATTGTGATTGACATGGAAACCCGGTTATTGTTGTTTATTTAATAATAAATGTTTATTTACTTTTATCTCTTTTTTAAAATTATATAACTTATTTTGTTCTATAGTTATTAATTATTTTTTTATATTTAAATTAAAAAATACGGTACTACTCAGTTATTCCGTCGACAAATTTCGTCTAAATTATACAAATTGACATAATTTTTATTTTAAATAATGAAAGAACAAATAAATTTGTATAACATTAATAAATATACAAATAAAACGTCGAAATAAAAATCACTTGATGCCGTAAACACGTGTAACTTGCTTAAAGTCAAGTGAATATGACATTTACGATCAACAATTATTGGCATTTAATCTTATAGTTTGGCGATAGATTTTTGGTCGACGGGATAACTAAGTAATACCAAAAATGCATATGTAACTGGTATTTATAAACGAGGTTTTCGCCATATTTTCGTAAAAAATAAAAAAAATAACGCCAAACTTGCGGTGCGTATCTGGCCAAATATTACCACTCGGAAAAAAAAAAAATGCTAACTGGCGAGTTGAAAAAAAGCTATTGGCGAGATCTGCATCCGGCTAGCGTAACAGTACCAAGAATTCTTTGCGACCATGGGAACTTTTATGTAGTTTTATTCGAAAAAAAAAAATTTAGATTTTTTAATCAAAACGGAAAACTTACGGCCCCATATTGCCGCGATTTCTTTCTGATGCCAATGTCATATACGGAACGGGGACTTAACTGGCGCCAAAGTATCGTTATTTTGCTTGATATGGTAAGCCGGATGTTGTTGTTTATGCTGTTGATGCGTTCCCTAAATGGCGTATATGACATCTGTGCCAAACTTTCATATGAAAGGTGAAGAATTCAGACCGTATTTGTTTATGGCAGTTCATGACTTGAACTATTATAACACAGTTGAATTGATGGTGATAGAATAATATTATACTTATCACCTGTGCCAGGCTAACATTAAAGTACCTAAATGGCACATAGAGTATAAAAAGCGAAGTGGTCCGCCCGGAACTGTTAATGATAGTCACGTGACTTAGGCTACTGTTATAGAGATTGTTTTAAAATACCGGGAGACAAAGACTCTGTATAGTTAATTCATTTTATTTTAGCTTCTTTTCAAATGTTTAACTGATCCTCTTTAACCAAAAACGAAAACAACCATTGGATGTGTTAGCAGCAATTGATTCGCCCTTTAGTTTTTGCAATCAAAGGGAATTGAATGGAAACCCGTTTACAGGGAGAGCTGCACAGCTTTTTTCAGTATAATTCAATCTTCTCTAATATTTTTAAAACCCATCAGATTAGGGTGTTTTTAGATTCTGCGGTGTCTGAACGGGGGTTGGTGAGCGTAGCTTGCAGGGTGCAGAGCCCCTAGTAATATTATGAAATAAACGTAATTTTATATGAGCATTAAAATGTTTAATTGAATTAATGTTATGTTTTTGTATAATTTATAGTTTATCATTTTGTATGCACAGTTAGATAGTATTCAGTGAGTGATTGTTAGAAAAAAACTTAAAGGCTGCAAATTTACTCGATTGGATAAAATTAAAATTTTGCGTGAAAACGTACGAACGATTGTCTATAACATTCAGTTGCAAAATAATTTAATTCTTTATGTATCGACGGGCGAAACTTTAACACTTGACTGTTGATAGTGGTCTCACAAATCGCTGCTTTATTTTTTTAATTTTCACAGATTAGCTTGTACTTTTCAGTTTAACTACAAATACCGACGAAATTTTGTTTGGATTGAAGTCCTAATACTTCCGTTAGGTATTTCCAAATTAATAAAGTTTAATTATAATAGTTTAATACATAAAATTAAGTACAGAAACAGCATTCTGTGAGTTGGTTGACTCTTTTATTCATTTTTGATTAAGTGGTCTTACAAACAGTTCATAGCTGTTATGCGAAAATTTCTGTCACAGCAGTCAAGGATTAAAATACCAATCACTAAAATATAGGACATAAAACTTCTTTAATAGGTCTATTAATGAAACAATTTTTTTATGTTTCATGCAAGTTGACTTGCTTTACCATATTTATAAAACCATGTGTAGTCATCGTAGCCAATTTTACGAAACAAAATATTTTAAAAAACGAATATTGTTTCACCCGAATACACATGGATAACTTGTATGTTGTTAAAAGATACATCATGGAAAATTTTACACCCAACAAAAGATGGTATTTAGAGACATATTCACAATTTAATTACTCTTACTATTTCTTAAGGGCTGAAAAATTTCAGAACAATATTATTTGTTTATTCATTTGCTTATTCATTCAAATTAATTATCTAACTGGTAAAGTTCAATATCTGTTGAAAATTTAAGTAAAATGTACTTTAATTTTCTCCATCCTTGAGCTTTTCTAGTTCTGGGCGCACATTATTCAGTTATTATGCTTAGAGTGTATTGCCAATAGTCATTTTATAGTCTATTAATAGTCTATTTAGTAGCAATTAATACAAATTTATGATAAAGATATTTCGTAGTTTTTATCACAAATTCTTAATACCCAGAATTTACTCTAAACGTATAATTCATATGTCTAAAATTGTACGTAATCAGTTAAGCTGTAGTATAATTTTTATGTTGACTTAAAATTTCTAGCATAAAAGTTAAAAAACTATTTTTTTTTTTTTTAAGATTCAACATTAGCAATTTAACTTTTAAATATGTATTCTTTTCATTTGATTGAATTTTTATGTATTTCATTGATAATATCATTATTAGATAGATATTTGTCTTTTGAATATCATGATTTGTTGCTTTTCTACTTTTTAAAACTCTTTAATAAATCCTTATCTGATAACGCTAAATAGGAATTTCGAAAACACTTTCAAGCATTTTATTTCTTTAATTTTAATGACTATTTATTTCGCCAAATTAGAACTCTATATAAAAAGTCAGTTCTTATTTATACTTCATGTATTTTCCAAGAGTGGTAACTAACTGTGCCAAATAATGTTATTTGATAAATTATTATTATAATAAAGTTATAATCAAAATCTTTCTTTATAATCCTTCTTCATTTGAGCGTATAATTTGAAAAAAAAATATTCTTTTTTTTTTTAATTATTTTATCATAAATAAATAAAACTGCACGAATTAAAATCACAGTAATATTCTTATCATTTGATTAATCAACAAAAGTAAAGCAAACTTGGCGTAACAGCAAACAGATTTCAAGTCTTTCCATTTCCAAATTACCTTTCCGTAATTCTATTTATTTGAATCCCAAAACCATTATTTAATATTAAAATAGTTTCATTAGTATGTATATATATATATACACACAGAAACAATGTTTGAATGCAAATTAATAACAATATTTAAGTTAAAATATTTTGATAAAGGAATGTTAAAATTCTAAAGCTAAAATCACCTTGAGTAAATAATCAAAATTCATATAAAGCACCAATAAAATGTACTCAAATTGCGTTTAGGTGCATACATATAATATAAAATTATTTAAAATACATTAAAGTACCTTAAAAATACATTAAAAATCAAATTAAAATCACAAAACGTTTTCAGTCAAATTCACACGGCATCTTCAGTGATTATTTAAATGGTGTTGTTTCTCTTTGAGCTTATTCGTCAAAGAGACCATTACAATTTAAGGCTGACCACTGACGATGGCCGTGTGAAATTGTTCGAAAACGTTTTGGGATCTTAATTTGATTTTTAATGTATTTTTTAGGTACTTTAATATATTTTAAATAATTTTATATTATATATATGCACCTAAAAGCAGTTTTAGTACATTTTATTTTTGCTTTATACAAATTTTAATTAAAATATTTTGTTCAACTTTATTGTAGGTAAAGGAGCAGGAGGATTTTTTGGAGGGCAAATCATGGAAACTTACGGCGGGCGCACTGCTTACAGAGTTTCAGCAATAGTTTGTTGCCTTACAGCTTTACTATATGCTTTGTATTTGTATGTTAGGAAAACATGTTTCACCAAAACACACGACCTGCACATTAAAGGTAAGTCTTATTAAAGTGATATTAAAAGTTGTGCTTTATGACTTCAATTTCGAAATCTGTAGGTGTTCCATAATTCTCTGCGGCATTTTGGACAGTGATAATTTATAAATATAAAAGTAAACATAGTGTGTTTTTGTTTTAAAAAATCACGTTTTCATAAACATTCAATGCTTATCTTATAAAACTCGCCTAAATTGATGATGGCAATTCATGTGTATCCAAAACATGTCCATTAACAATACGTAAATTAAGAGTGGGCTCCGATTTTGGAAAATTCACTCTTTTTATTTACGCTTGGTGGAACATGCAAACTGTAAATTTATAAAAAAAATAAAACCAATTCAGTCCAGTTTCCTTTTAATATACGGTGTGTGAAATACGGAAAGTGAGAGGAAGAAAACATTTTTATGTTGCTGGAAATGTTACATTATTTTAACTAATAAACATTTATTGTTGAGTCCCCTTGTAATAAAAAAAAAAAAATAGATTTTTTTTCTCAGTATTTTGTATGATATGGCAACAAGAAACAAAAAAATCTAGAAAATATTTGTATTACCGTCGGCAACATACAACTGTACACAATTTCTAGAACTGCAGCACACTAGGAAATAAATGAAAATGCATACAAAAATCCATCTTTATGTACACAAACTAACTTAATTTTAACAAAAGCGTATAAAAAACTATAACGAAAATTAAGAAAAATGTTTCACATCGCTTTATAAAGAGTCATTTTAAGTTAATGATTTGGGATTCATTGATAGACTTATAGACTGTAGGCTTTAGTACAAACACAAATGAGTAGTAAGCATTCCCCTTCCTCCTCTCTTTTTCCAACTTCTCCATATCTGACTTAATTTTATACATTTTTTTTCCTTTAGAGTTCATGCAGTAATCTCGCCCTGCAAATTTCGGTATCTTTCCTGCTCCCTCCCTCAGCATCACAAGTTGTTGTCATAATGGATTTGTTCCTGTTGGGACGTCAGATTTTTTCAACTGTCAATTTAGAATTTATTCTGATTTTTGAGAAAATTGCAATGACTATGCATTTTTTATTTTAAAAATATTTTTTAAATGCGCAATAAATTAAAAATAAAGTTAATAAAATTCTCACATTTCCACTGCCAGTAATACATTAATCATATTCAGTGCACGGATTTTCATACCAAACTTTTCAGGAAACATCCCCAACAGCCATTTATGGATTTTGATGATAGTGGTATCGTTCTAAAGATCTTGTCACGAGGATCAAGAAATGTATGGTAACTATATTCCTCAATCCAATAGTTCATGAAACATTCATAGTGGTAAATAGCAAAAAGAAAAGAAGAAGAAAACATTTGAAGTCTGTTTTACGATTTAGTGGGCGATAAACGCGAAATGCAAGTACTGACTGATTAATAACTGGAACTAACTCATCGCCTGGTCCTGTGGGCCTTCGATAGTTTTTGAAGGAATCTCAAACTG
Organism: Maratus speciosus; assembly: GCA_963932465.1. NCBI lineage: Eukaryota > Metazoa > Arthropoda > Arachnida > Araneae > Salticidae > Maratus > Maratus speciosus. The sequence goes on from OZ010789.1 coordinate 445,043,044, forward strand.
TTTCTGGCTGAATATCGCGAAATGTGAGATTTTGAAAACAAAATTTTTTGAAAATTTAAATCGTTTCAAAGCTTCTGATTCTTTTAAAAATGTTTTTTGAGCAGCTGAATAAAGGAGTTTACGCGTAAAATTGTTAAAGTTTGAAGAGCTTAAGTTCATTTATATGTAATTATAATAATGTGTTATTTTCTTGGCATATGTATGCCATGATAATCACCGCCAGGATAATGACAATTTCATTCTAAAACATTTTTGGCATTCTAGTTTTTTTATTTTTAGGTCTAAAATTTTAATTTCATTTAAAGTAACATGTTTCCTCTATAGTATCTCAAATTCAGTGTAATGATAAGTTTTATTTGTAAATTATTGAAGCCTGGAAAATTACATAATAAAAGTCTACTTAGCTTTTACAAAGCCATTAAACACATTATTTTCAAAGAAATGTCTAAAAGATCTTGCTGGTAGCAATGATTTTACTACGTCTGACTTGAACTATGACAAGAACAAGAAGAATTACTCTGCAGCGCCATCTTTATACCTCATAAAGAACTAAAATGAGCAGGCCAGGAGAATGACATTCATTTTCAGTGACAATCATATTTTAATTATGGAAAATTATTTGTAAAATACAGAACTTGTTACCTTCCTCATATATGTGTTATATAAGGTATAATTAATAATTAGAAATAAAAAAAAACTAGAAAAAGATATAGCAAAAAGCCTTTTACTTTGCACACATCACAGTGTGACATGCTAGGAAAATGACAATCTGAAAGTTTAAGTCTTTTAATTGCTTTATTTTTGTGTTATTATGAATATAAAATCTCTTGAAAATACTTCTAAGAATATTTTTTATTAGAATGTAAAGAAGAAAATTGTATTATCTAACATTTAATAGACATTTTATTGTTCGGACCGCAATTTTCGTATTTTGCGATATTGTCCCTTCTATCTTCTTTATTTTTCCAAACAGAAAAGGACCCATATCTCGCATATTATTGGATTCGGGTGTATAGTCTCTATACATTTCTTGATCATCGTGACAAAAACTTTCGAACAATACCACTTTCGTCAAAATCCAGAATTGACAGTTGGGGATGTTCTCTGGTTAGATATTAAATAACATTAGAAGTCAGATACTGTTTTTTTCTTCTTTTTCGGCTGTATTATTAGAAAGTTGGCAATTGAAAAATGTACGGTTCGGTCAGAAAAATGAAATAAAAAATTAAATAAAGGAGAGCGCTCCATACATTTTATTCTCTAAATTGCTACTGGGCAAAAAGATACTGAAATATTCCAAAATCTGAAAGTTTGAATACGAGCACATAATTTTGACATCATATTTGGCTTTTTCGGGAACTTTTACCTTATGTTACAAAACCGGAAGACATTCGCTCAAGTAATTTAGGAATTATGAAGGTTTAAATTTGTGAACTTCTAAAGTTAATTTCATTTGTATTTTGTGTAAAACTGATTGCACTGAAGGTAATTTTTTAAGCATAACTGAAAACTACATGATAGAATGAGCTGTAATTTTGGATTTTCACATTTGAAGATTTTAAAAATCGAATTATGTTTAAAAATGTATACGTTACAATTCATTAGTTTTGGGGAAATTAATTAATATATATCTATGTATGTATTTTCTAAATAAATTTAAGAAACAAATATGAATCGTAACCCATAGATTTTTTTTAGCAGAAATCAATTTACAATTGCGTGAAATCTGCGAATTTAAAATATCATTTTATTCTGCAAAATATTTTTGGGGTTAAAAGACATCAAGTGTTGCAATTCATTTTGCAACTATTAATACAGAATTTGACATTAGAAGTTTCAGACTTTAAACCTTTGTAATTTCAACACTTTCAACCGAATGACTTCCCATTTGGTATATTTTTCAGAAAAAAGCTATATATGGCATAAAAATTCGGCGTTCATACTGAAATTTCAGAGTTTTGTAGAATTTTAGTATGAAGATGATCCCTAAGCTTTTTTCTTTAATATAAATTGAAATAAGGTATAATTTCCTGTCGAATAGCTATATCCGTTTTTCTCAGTGACAATTTAGAGATTAAAATGTGTGGGGGTCTTCTCTCTCTCTCTCTTTTTTTTTTCTTTTTTTTTTTTTTTTTATTGGAAAACAAGCCCTGGAACAATAAGCTTTTCTACAGCTTTCGGCTCAGGCATCGGTCAAAATTTTAGCCGGCCAAGGCCGAAAGTAATAATTTCAGCCAGTGCAGACCTGTGACAAAAATACAACTCTCACTTTCAGCATTGTCATCACATAATGCGGAATGTGAGTTGAATCAAGGTTTTCTTGAAGTCATATCCCATAATATGATAAGTTACAAATGAGACCAAGAAATCTGTCATAGTGATTGCGTAGTAGAATCACGAAATAAACCTAAAAAAGTACACTGTAAAAAATGCATACAACGTTACTCCATAAAATTGGTGGCAACATGCTGCCTCCAATTTTATGGAGTAATTTAACTTACATATTGGTATAATTTAAACTGATATAACTGGTGTAATATTACACATTAGTGTAACGTAACACCAGCTATATCGGTTAAATTACTCAATAAAATAGAGGCAGCAAGGCTGCTACCAATTTTATGAACTAATGCTACATATATTTTTTTTTTTTTACAGTGTAAACAGAAAAACTTTATGAAATCTTTAATCGTTATAAAGTTTTTTTATATTCAGTTTTCTATAAAACAGTTTCCACTTACAAATTGAATGCTATACGATCTCAATTTTTACTAAATTTGCAAATAAATTCCTAACAATTTTTTTTTATAACTTTGTGATGAAAATTGAATAAACTATACACTGTTTTGGGTTGCTTTGACTTACAGAACTCAAATGAAGCATTAACATTGGTGTTGAAATTTCAAAAATCACGAAAAAACGTAGACAGCCCTCGCAGCATAATTTCTGACGTTAATAGTAGCACGTAATATTAGACGTTATTCCCAGTTGATTAGTATTTACATCTTCTTTTTTTTACCATTATTTGAAAAAGAATTTCTGTGAGGTGAAGTCGGTTTTTTTCTACGACTGTAGAAAAGGTAAACAATTTTCTACTCATCACTTTAAAAAATCCATGGAGATAATTTTCTTTTTTCATACGTGACTGAATGTATTTAGCAATTTATACTTTTAAAAATTACACTGCTACATTTATACTGAAATATGACATAAATTTATTTAGGAAGTCCATACAGTGGAAGAAAAATCCTAAAATGATGTTTTGTTATAATCGAATTTTTTACTAAACCTAACTTTTGAAATTTTGTGTTATATCTATATATATATATATAGTTATATATATAGTTATTTATATATATATATATGTACTATTACTATATATATATACATATATGTGTGTGTGTGGGGGGGTGTAAATAAGTGAAATGAAGTTATATGTGCATAGACTAATTGGAAAAATACATGTATAAACTAAGTTTAATAATATAAAAATAAGCCAAAGTATGCCAAAACTGAAAGTGATTAAATACATCAAAGATAATAGAAATATTATAATGATGGAATTAATACATCACGTAACCTCGCAAACATTGAAGAAGAATGCACATAAAATAAAAAAAATAATCCAAAGGAAAAGTGATGCTTATTGCGTTTTTCGACAACGAAAGGTGTGTTGCATCATAAATCTGTACCAGCTGAGCAAATACCAGCTGTTAACGGCCCTTTGTACGTGCAAGTTTAGAAAAGACGGAGGGAGGCAATCCGAAGAAAACGTCCTACCAAATGGCCAAATGGCAAGAAGATGGTCACATTACGGCAATGCTCCTTCCACACATCTATCCTTGTGCAGACATCGCTTGCAGAAAAGAACATTCCCTTCCAGCACCAGCCTCCTTTCTCATCGGATTTAGCATCATTTTGCCTCTTCCACAAGATCAAAATGTGTTTCAAAGGTAACCGTTATAACACCGTAGAAGACATCAAAATTAACCGTTTTGACGCCGTACACTGTAAAAAAAATGTGACCAGTTTTCCTGTAGGAATCGGAAAAATAGTTGCCCTTATCGTACCAGAAAAATGTCCGACCCAGCTCGGAATAAAATCTGTAAAATCGGAATAAAATCCGTAAAATACCGTTTTTTTTTACGCATTTTATTCCGAGCTGGGTCGGAAAATTTTCCTGTATGATAAGGGCAACTATTTTTCCGATTTCTACAGGAAAACTGGTCGGATTTTTTTTACAGTGTAGAAGACATCAAAGAGACAGCTAAATTTGAGAAGATACCAAAACAGGACTTTCATAATTGTTTCCAATAATGGCAGGAATGGTGGAACAAGTGCGTGTGTTCTGACGGAATCTACTTTGAAGACTACTAAGTAAATGTGTACCTATATTGTGGTAATAAAGAGTTACAATGAAATTCCGGGAATTTTTTGACTGCTCCTCGTACATATATAATAATTTAATTAAAATGACAATAAGTAGTAATATTTGTTTACTTTTATATTATCTTTATTATAATATTATAATAAAATATACCATATTATAATTTATACTAATCCATATTATCAATTCATAGTATAATTATTATATTATATTATATTGTTTCAGAAGGAAATAAGAAAAGTGTTGAAGATAAGGCAGAAAATCCTAAAGAAATATATGTGTTGCAAAATAAAACATAAAAAGATTTAATTGAATGTACAAAGACTCTAAATTCAATTATTTATGCCTCATTTTAAAAACATTTGCAGCATCTCATTAGTTTGTACATTATTCTCTTCAGCTTGATGTCTAAATAAATATTTTATATCTATTATTTATTTGATTTCTTTCTTTTCCCCCTTTGAATAGTCAGTCATATTGTGATAAAAGAAGAAAACATTAACATTAAAAATGCCTAAGTAAATAGTACTGAAAATTTCACATGTAAATAATTGATATATTAAATGTATCATTAATTTATGAAATAAAATATTTTGATTGGGAAGATAATATACTTGTGATGTAACGTTTAATGTTTAGCGTATTTTATTTATCTAGTCATTCATGACAAATATTCACGAATTTAAAAACAACTAAGTAAGAAAAATTACTTAAAAAACATAGTTTATTGTATATTTTGCACACTCATTTAATCGTATGAATACAATATGTAGATAATATCATTTAGGAACATAAAATATCATTTTTGGATCAAATAATCATTTTAAGAATTAAAAATTTATAGGGAACTTTTTTTAAATAAATGATTTTACTAACTGATCGTTTTGTTATTTGATTAATATTCTTTCTTCAGTGATAAACACACATGCACATACATACAGATATTCTCATAATTTCAGTGAAAAAATATTTTGTATTGCTAAATTCTCAATAATGTCAAAGTACGTAGATGTTGAAGGGTGAAGAAATACTTATATAGACATTTTTTATTACCTACACATTAAAGTTAAATTATTGCTGCTGGAACTTAAAAAAAACCTATTAGTCTTGTTTATTAGTTTTATTTAATAATTTAATAATTAGTTTTATTTAATTATAAAAAACAATTTAAACATTTTAATTACTTAAAAAAAAGATTGAACACTGATCTTTTTATACAACAACATTGGAAACACCTTCAGCAATATTCTTTAAAAATGAAATACTTTAATAGATGTCGTAAATGGTTAAACTCAATTTACATAATATGATCTGCGAATTTGTAACATTTAAAAAAAACTTGGTGCATTTATCCTTCTATTTTAAAACCTCAAATCTAAAGTGATACAGCTTTTGAAAATTCAAATTGGCTTATATTTCCCTTCGAAACTATTTTCCCTTTTTTATGTGTCCTTCACAATTTCATAAATATTCCTTCTTTTATTCTTAAAACTATTTTACAAATAAAAGAAAAAATAGGTGCATTGAAAAAAAAAAATCAAGAAAGATTGAAAAGTGAGCTCAAAGAGTTTTAAATTTGCATCTCAATAAATAACCGTTAAGCGTGAGACAGTTTCGGAACAGAAGTTCACTCGCTGGAAATGGTTTTGACAGAAAGAGTGCACTGGAATTTAATTATGATATGGAGTAAAATGGGTATGAATTAAGCATTCCGGGAGATTTCGAATGCATTATACAAAAATGTCTGACATTTAAAACGCGATCTCATTTTATCACGCATAGGCTAGTATAAATCACCAGCCAGTGACACGGTATTTCACAATAATCCTGTGGACAAAGCGAAAGTTCGCAATGAACACGTTTTTCGTATTAGGTGTTATTAGTGCATTTTGCTGCTCTGCAGTTTATTCGAGACCTGCGTTACCACCACAAGAAAGTGAACGCAGGGTCTTAGCTGTGAAGAATCAAAATCTTCTTGAACAGATTGTCACGTTTGCACCAAAGCCGTACCAGTTTGGTTATGAACTAGAAGACGGATATGGTATGAGCCAATATCGCAGCGAAGCTTCCGATGGTACAGGCATCGTCAAAGGCAGCTATGGATTCATGGACCCGAGTGGAATTTACAGAAAAGTTGACTATACAGCAGATGGTAATGGATACAGAGCCGTAGTCAAGACTAACGAACCCGGTACCGCAAATCAGAATGTTGCAGATGCTTTGTTTATCGTTGAACCCCCTCCTGCCAATGTTATTGCTCAAGGTCTATCAAACGAAATTTCGCCGAGAGAAATTAAAGACTGATGTTGATAAATATTTACAGAAAGACATAATAATTAAATATGTAGTATTGTTAAATTATCTTAATAAATTACTTCTGATGTGCTACATCCGTATTTTAGTAGCAATTTTTCAGTGGAATTTCAGCATCGATAGGCTGGAATATACAGGTAGTATTTTTAAACCATTCTTTTAATTAAATTACTAAGTTATCCAATATGTTATCAAATCTTTTGAAATGATAATATGATTATGAAATGATACATTTGAAAAAGAAAAAACTGAACGAATAACGCGTTTTATTTAATTTAATATGGATATAAATTTCATTTTTTGTTTTTTCGTTTCTTAATATTCTGTTTTTCCGCAACACACTTACATAAATACTTATATCTGTTAACTTATAAGTTGTTATAATATAAACTGTACATTAAAAATAACAAAAAACCCTAGACTTTCATATTAGCATAGTCCTTTTACTTTGAGGATACAATAAAATTGTTAAAGCAACAGTAATATGGAGAAAAGTTGCTCCACGTGTGACATGGAATAACCCTGCATAAGCAAATTATTTTTAATCAAACAGTTGATAACAATATTTCTTTTGATTATTATTCTGTAAGTTTTTCTGCATATTTTCATAAGTTTAACCATATATATTTTATCGACGTTTTGATAAAAACAATATTATGTTAAAAATTTTTAGAATGCAAGTAATATATATAAAGAAAATACGCTTACAAATAACACATTAAGGCTGTTCTCAACTGCTCTGCTCAACAAACGCAAAACGTTGACACATTTACAAATTCATTATTTTAACGTAAATATATAAAATTAGAAGGTCTGACTATGGCAGCGATTTGGAATCGAACTGCGTTTTCCAGTTTTTGATAACTAAATTACTTAATGAGTTATAAGCGAAAGTGACAAAACGTTTTTCACACTTCCTTGAGTGGATATTCTTTTTATTCTGCAATATTATATATTTATTCTAATTTAAATAGGTTGTTTTATATTACAATTATCTTTAAAGGGTCAGGTAACCTTTGAAGCGTCCAAAAATCGAATTTTTTTTTAAATACCTTATAATTAAATATGATTCTTTGGGAACATTTAAAAGCAAACCCCATACAAAAATTCTCATTAGAAGAGAAGTTATGTCTAAAACACTTTGAGCTTTTGCTATATGATCAACGAGTTTTTCACTCTTGAAAGCCAATTTTCTCAAAACAGCGATTTTGATCATTGCGCGCACGATTTCTGAAAAACTGTTGCCTAGAATTTCACGAAATTTTTGGTGGATGTAGTAAATGTACAGAAGCACAAAATGACCTATTATTATTTTTCACAAGTATGAAGTTTAAAATTCACGGCTACTTTTGTATAAAAAAATCTCGATATTTCGAATTACTCTAAAAAATTTTTTTTTCTCGGGATATACAAGTTTTATTTTTTTCATTGTAGGTCATTTTGAAAACACTTTATATCTGTACTCATAAAAAAAAAATCTTGGATTGTTTCAGCCATTCAAATGGGAAAAATCATGCGCGCAATGCATGCAAGAATAATTCTTTCGTAAAAATTGTATTATCTTTAAAAATAAATTAAAAAAAAAAACTATATCTGTGTATACCTTTTCTAACAACTTTGATTGATAAAATAAATCGTTCCTAATATGTGTTTTCAATTTTATAATTAAAAGTTAATTAGTTAAAGAATGACTGCAATTCTTGCAGAGGTCACTTTTCCATGTATTTTATTGGTTCAAAGGTTACCTGACCCCTTAAAATTATGTCGAATATTAAAAAAAATACTAAATCGAATTCATTTTGAAACTTTATATCTTGTGACACTGTCAGTTTTGCCACTCGAAATATGAATAACAAGAAAAATGAAATTTAGATAATCGTTGTTTACGCATAATATATCTCTCAAAAATTTATAACTGTGCACAATAAATTTTTTCTTTATTGCTTATAAATTTTCTAAATGTTCAGTGAAATTACTTAGAAATTCATAAAATAGTTTTGAAAAATTGCTTAACATGGTAATAAATATAAATTTAGATAATCGTTGTTTATGCATAATATATCTCTCAAAAATTTATAACTGTGCACAATAAACCTTTTCTTTATTGCTTATAAATTTTCTAAATGTTCAGTGAAATTACTTAGAAATTCATAAAAGAGTTTTGAAAAAATGCTTAACATGGTAATAAATATAAATTTTTGTTACTAAATTTTTCTAATACTATATTACAATGTTTTCAACCTTAGCATTTCTAGAAATTGATATTATTGCTATAATTTTGCATATGACTTTCCATTTTTAATGAAGGACGTAGCACGTTTTGACGCAACGTAGAATGTTTTCATGCGTAACTCTGAACGTGAAAATAATAAAAAAATATTAAAATATAACTCTTATAAAAATTTGAATACACAATTTTATAAATGACATTTCAATTTTTACAACTTACCAAAAAAAAAAAAAAAAAAAAAAAAAAAAAGAATCATCTTCGATAAAATTGATTTCCCCCCAAACTTTTCTTGTATTTTTCCGAGCATTTCCAGTACATCAGATTCTTTTTTTTTTTTAAATATATATAATATTAAAACCTATAAGATAACCAGTTGAGAACGAAACTTGAATTGTAGTAATTTTCGATTTATACAAGGTTCGCACGCATCAGGAGATCTAGGTGTTTTAGTACCAGAAATTTCGTAGAGTACTGGTGACTATATATGAAGATAGAATTTTTTTCATTAAATAAGACGAATATTACTTTAAAAAATTCTGGTAAAAGGTCGTTGAAAGTCCTTGAAGCGTACGAACCCTGTTATACTCATTATAATTATTTACAGTCTTTTTATAACTCATATGATTAAAACTATTGTACTAAAGTTATATTTCCCTAATCATTAAATATGATGACAATGTTATTATTTTTTAACCCTTTATACTCCAAATTATAAATTCATGAAAATTTAATCGTCGCGCTTTTTTCGTTAATTTTTTAAAATACGTTAGAAAATGAACACAATCATTTAATAAATTTTAAAAGGCTTTTTTCAATTAAAAGGAATTAATTAAATTTGAATTTATACTGATTTTGTGCAATATTTATAACGCCACTCAAATCTATTATTTAAAACTTTTTTTTTTTAGTATTTTATAGAATTAGGGCATGCACAAATATAATGCTCTTACAATAGAAACATAGAAAGATTTCCTAACTGAAACTCTTCCCCCACAATCTTTCAACGTCAACAAATCTGAAAAGATGCAGATAAAAAAGAAAGCATCCTTTTAAAAATATTTTTATTTTGTGCAACCAATGGTTCTTTTGGAACAAGATAAAGTAAAGTATCTATAACTCATTCTAAACTAACTAATTGAAGTATTAAATCAATCTTATAACAGTTATTTTAATAGTGCTTTAAAGTACCGTCGAGGCATAAAGGGTTAATGGTATTATCTCAGTTCATAAGTAGTACAGCTAAACACGGACAAGATAAAAATAGATTAGTTTACTGAATAGACTATATTACTATTTTTTTAACTTTATATAACTAAATGCTTATGGGGGGGATTGGTTAATTTAATGGGCAGCTGAATTTACTTATGGTTTTGTGGCTACTGAAAGAGAGTCATAGGCAATGAGAAATTTTTTTAAGACGCTAATTAAAAGCTAGATTATATCGGTTGAAGAAATTTTAACTATTGCATAGATAAATCTGCACATTTTGAGCAACTTACATGCCGGATTTATCATTACGAATAAAAAAGAATAATAATAAACCAGAGAACAGGAATTCTGTTTTTTCAGAATTTAGTGTCGCCCCCGGCATTTCCATTACTTCATTTTCTTCTGATGGACTGATGGCTTCTATTATTATGAAACAGCCATTATAAATGAAGTGTTAGGTGAAGATGAAAGAGCAGCCGTAAAAAGTTAGAACTCTGATTTTTTGGTCAGAATGGGGAAAAAATGGCCATAATTTTTTTTTACGACTGCTCTTTAATCTTCACCTAACACTTCATTTATAATGGCTGTTTCATAATAATAGAAGCCACCAGTCCATCAGAAAAAAATAACTCGGTTAAGCGGGACTCTACTGCAGTACAAAAATTATTTCAATTTTAAGACTTAAAGGACACGTTTTATTTTATGTAAAATGACGTCATTCGCATCCGCTTAAGAATTCCACATTTAAAAAAATTATTAGAAGTTATTAGATTAAAATTATTAGAATTTAAGAATTCCACATAAAAAAACCGGCTATCTAATGATTCATAGATACTTACAATTAAATATAGTATATAATAGCACCATTGTTTTAACAGAAAGCATTCGTTTATATCTTTTTCAAAATAACACGTACTTTGATTACTTTTTCTTTCGGTTGTTACGAGAAAATAGCAACAAAATATATAATTACAATTTTTTAACTATTTTTCATTTACTTTCTACATAAATGCAGTATTTCCGTTGCCAATATTAAGCAAATGGCTCTAAAAACTACAATAAAATTAATATTTCAAAAATAAATGTAGATACAGTTTTCAAATAAAATGCATTTAAAAGAGCTTTTGTTTCCAATACGACGGTATAAAAATTTAAAATGTGTGATGCTTAGAAGTTTAAAAAATTGCTAAAGAGTGTTTAATCGTAATGCTTTGTTTTACGGCTAGCGTCTGTAAGGTAACGTTATTTTTTGGACACAAAATAAGCTGGGAGAAGAAAGAAATAACATACCGTACCTGAGGCTAGTAATAAAATAATAATTAGAATCCGAACTCGTCTCATTGTGTACAACACCTAGAAACATGATGTGGCTGTGTCTGTATTTCTGGGTATCCCTTCTATCAACAGTTGAATTGTAGAATGTTTTAAAGCACCCATACTCAACCCGAGTTCAATGCTTGCCGAGGGTAGCACGTGTCCCGGCGACATTTTATGTACGACACGAGACACAAGATCATTAATCCATATTTTAAAAATTAATAGATCGGTATAAAAAGTATTTAAGAACTTAAATGTATACTTATTTATTTTCATGGGAAGACAAAATCTGTCCCGTTGTTCATAATTTAAAATTATGTTAAAACTTCTGAAATGTCTTTTGCTTAGTCAAAAATTTGTGTTAAATGTAGTTCTAGTTATGCTACAGTGGTGTACACATCTCTTAATCTTCACCACTAATCAAACATTATCGAAAATTAATTAAATTTGAACTAATATTTTTTCACCTTTAAAATATATATATATATATATATAAAGATTTTACATTGAGCAAAAGATTGATTTATTAAAGAAAATCTCCTGAATGTTTTTTTCATTTAAAAATTTGGAAATTTTTCATTAATATATTACAGTAGCATACCGCTAATCCGAAATTCTGGTTAATCCGAACCGATTTTATTTTCGAAAATCATACTTGAACAGATTAATTGTTGAAATGTTGTACTAAAAATAAAAAATACTTTTTCAGCGTGCATAATTTTGTGCACATTGAAGAAACTAATGTAATAATTCAAGGATGGCATTTATATTTAATAAAAACACATTACCTTAACACATCACATACTCATTTACATTAACGATATTTTGAGAGTGGATAAATTTGTCAGATTAGTCTGGCAAAGTGATGTTATTCTCGACGAAGAAGCGGTATTATGCCAACGTCTCATAAACATAACGTCTGTTGATGCCGCTTTTTTACTCTGCTCTATATGTTGCAGTTCTATTTCTAGAGCATTTTCAGCTTCAGAATAGGAAACGAGAACATTCTCTGGCTCATCAGTTTCTTCCAGATCAGAGTAATCTCGTGGCTTATTCTCAACTAAAGAGATAATTTCTTCATATGCATGTAACTGATTGGTTTCAGTATCACAAGACAACCACTCAGTTACAGAGTGTTCAGTTGCATCTTCACAGCCTAAGGATACATTTAATAAACTAAAGAATTTCGTTTTCGTTTTCTTCTCCCTGTTCAACATCGCTAGAATCAGCTAAACTTGGCCACAACTTCTTCCACGACTTTACTAAACAATTTTGAGTAAGATTATTTCATGACTCCTATACCCAGTAAATTACATCTTTTATTCTGATTTTCTGTATACGTTGCCGTACAGAGACAGAACCAGGGTCGGACTGGGTCAGTGTAAAGGGCGCAGACCTTAGATTTTCAGAGGGCACAAAAATTTTAGCGAATCAAGTCAATTTTACTTGCTTGTGTTGTATCTGGTTTGATGAGGTTTAACACACTCGCATAGCACCAAGTAAATGATAATGGCTTAAATTATATCTCTAACTCTGGATAGAAGACTTCGCTATATTCTTCGTGCATATTTAAAGCTCCATCAATCCTTCACAAGCAATTCCTACTAAGCAATTTTGTAAAACAAATCATATAACATCTAAAACTCCAGCAAGTTGAACACAGATTACCTTGTAGTAGATTACTGATATAAAGACTAGAGCTTTCTCATTTTCTTCTTCTACCTGTAGACACCTTGCAGAAAAAAAAGTGATCACCCTACCAATTTTCTTGAAAATGACTGTATAAAAAAGTCATAGGATACCAATTGATTAGGAATAATATTTACTATTAAATGCTTTTCATAAATTTTGCTTTGGGGGCTGTCTACATATAAAAAAATACACTAACGTTGATTTTTCAAATGGTAACATCCACTTTTGACACCCTATTTGAGTTCCTTTCTATCCAGGAGAGAGATATAGTTTATGTACTTTTCTTAATACTTAATTTATAAAACAAAATGTGTTAGGGGTTTATCCCTAAATTTCGGAAAATAAATTGAAGATCTTACAAGAAAAAGTACCAAAATCTCTCAATTAGTCACCAGTAAAATTTTACAAGTGTTATAAATTTATTAAAAACTTATTTTACATTAAAGAAAATCCTACAAAATATTTCTGGTAAGTTTTTACGACTTTTTTCTGTGGTACCTTTGATAGCGGAATACGACCCCCTTAAATTATGGAAAAGAAAATGTTCTCCATATCTCGAAAATTAATTATTCAAATGAGCTGTACACATCGATGTTTTAACAATTGTGGTTTGTTCCTTATATATATATTTTAATATGACTTTAGTAATAGCTTTCTAACTAAGAAAAATGTCTGAATAGCAAAAAAAGTCTGGGATCAGTTTGGGAATCTGTATAACTTTAATTAATTAATAAATCTGCATCTGTATAATTAATTAATTAATCTGTATATCTTTAATTAATTAATAAAAAATCAATCAGATAATTTTTATGAAGATAAAAATTAAGTTTCTCAAATGGATTTAGCTTTACCATACTCAAATTTAAACTCTTCTAACCCCATCAAGATTTAAGATAATGTATATAAAATATGTCTTTTTCAGGGCTGTCTCGATCCAAGAAACTCAAATAAGGTGTCAAAAATGAGTGTTATTGTTTGAAATTTCAAAGTTGGTACAATTCTTAATAAGTAGATGACTTCAGAAACATATTTTATGCATAACAATAAACTAGTAGATATTATTTCCAGTCGATTGGTACCTACATATTTTTTTACGATTATTTTTAGCAGAATTAGTTAGGAGTAACCACATTTTTTTTTTTCTGATCACCATTGATGCACTGAGGTTCTTTAGAAAAGCTAACAAGTTTTTTTCGCCCCAGGCGCCAAATAGAGTTGCCGCGGTGCTGCGACGGGCTTAATGTAATATGAATTAGTTATCAAGTTAGTTAAAAATCTCATAAATTTAATTTCTGTTGCAATCTGAGAACAACTAATTTTTATTTACTACTGTTTTATTACTATTGATATTATTAACCAAGTAGCATTTTTAAATGTGGTATCTGCAGGTATCTCCTTCAACACACACAAGAAACATACAGTGTGTAAACTTCGTTTATAAAACATTTATGTTTAAAACAAAAATATACTCTCCGCATGGCAATAGAAATTTGGAAAACTAAATCTCATGCTTCTTTTGTTCTTTTATAAAACTACCACATATTACAGGGTACTGGAATGCTGAAATATAGGGCTATTTGAATGTGAAAATAATACTTGCTTGTGAAAGCAATTGGTATTTTTTATCCTTAAAAAATGACTTTATGCATCCATAAAGAGCTGAATTGATATCACTTTATAAAAAAGTTTCTACAGAAAAAGTACACCCTAAAACAGTCGCTTTGCTAGTCTAAAATCGCTTAAATAATTTAGTAAATTTACTATTCTCATCACACTCTTCCCATGATTTTCAAAACTTTTACCATTGTTATAGATCAAGGGAAGGGAAATATTTAAGTTTCCCTACTTCATTGTTTTGAGAAGGTTCTCATTTCGATGCATATGTATTTTTTTAATGTATTTTCACTGATTACTCCTAAACTATGCGCGAAATTACTATCCGAAAATGATGGTAGATTTTGTGAATGAGAAAACGCTGCCCGCGAGATCCCACAGCTTGCAGGATTGTAATCTAAAAGTATCATCAACTTTGTATTCCCCGAAAAGAAAAAGATTGTGCTTTCCAATCAACAACAAAATGAAGTTTTTTGACTTCTGATATACTTCTCTCTTTTTTTTTTCACTCAAATTGCTTTTAAAAAGCACGATTATAGGTACATTCAGGGGCAGCTATAAAGGAGTCCGGCGCAAAGTACTAAAAGAAAAAGGACTGAAAGTATGCAAAATATTTGGTTTAAATCTAAAAGATATCATTCAAAAAAGCGATGAAAGAAATTAAGTCCAGGGCGCCATGGCTACTACAGCTCTCGTTGGGTGCATGTTTTATCTTTCAATCGCATGCAAAGATGTACTTTTTGGTTCCCGATCTTGAAATTGCTAAAAAAATACTTCTCTTGTGCTGTCTGTCTAGTGATTGTTGATTACTCGCTAAACGAATTCTCGAAATTTAGTACGCTAATCAGAATGTATGTCTACAACCAGTGAAAAATTATTGGAGCGGCTTTAGGCACTTAGGGGCGCGAAGTTTTCCCTGGACCAGGGCGCACCGGCCCTCGGGCCGATGGGCCGGCGGGCCAGTCCGAGCCTGGACAGAACTACCATCGCTTTCAATCCGTTTTCGAAGACGTATCTTCCTGTAGCTGGCTTTCACATTTTGTCAGACTTCTTGATCCATAGACAGTAATAAAGCTGTTTTTTATTGGAATTTCGGGTAATCCGAACTTTTTATAATCCGAACAGGCACCGGTCCCGATTAGTTCGGATTAGCAGGGTTCTACGGTACTATGTTTTGTATTTATTATATGGCTAATACTGCTTTTTTAGGGTTGAACATTTGTCGCCGAAAAATTGGCAATAAAAAATTTTTCGCTACAATTTCGAAACAAGAAACTCCACAGCGTATTTCTACAAATTTGCAATAGAGTTACAAACATTACAAAATAAACATTACAAAGTTTATTGTTAGGAAACATTGAGTTTAAAAATTTACGCCAACATTTCTTTCGAGACAAAGGTTCAAACATACTGGTAATATTAATTTTATTACTGGTAATATTAATTTTATTACATTGCTTTGTTATACTTATGTTGTCTTACTGTTTTAATTACTTTATTAGGTGCGTTCGTAATTATATAAATGCGAAGCGCCTACAGTCGTCGTCTGGTCCCATGGAGGTCCGTCCGCCTGTCTCAAGTTTAATAGACTAACAAGTTGGCTCCTCGCTCTGCTACGTCAGGCTACGTCACAAAAATCTACGGTCAAAATCCATCCCGTGCTTATAGCATTATATACATATTAATTGTTAGACAATTTTAAATGAAAAAATTATTATTACTTTTTTTTTACACGCTTAAAAAAATAAGAGATATCTTATAGAGAGATCTTAGTTTTAAAATTACATCGAAAAAAAATTAATAAATATTAAATCTTTACTGTGACACTGGGAAAAAATAAAACAATTTTGGAAAAAAAAAGAAAAAAAAAGTTATAGCTGTACTATAGTTTTTAGTCTCTATCTCTCTCTCTTATTTGTTATTATTATATATATATATTACTTATCAATTGTCTGTTTCTATTTTTTTAGAATATTTATTAAATTAGTAAAATAGTTGGTTGCAATTTAAATTCATTTAATTAAAATGTACGTTTTAATATGGAATTTCTACAAATTACAAAATCAAAATAATAACGTCTCAGAATCACGTTTATAAAAGTTAAAACGTTTTAAAATATTTTGTAATAATAAAAGTATCTAAAAATATTTTGTATAAGCTATAAAAAATATAAAAAATACTTACAACATATGCAACTATTATTCTTTTAAAGCATATTAGTAAAGTACAAAGTCAAAAATCTAGAATACTTGCAACTCGTCGGTTGGACTTTTTGCATTATTATTTTTTTTTAAAGAAAGCTTTATCCGCCTTCCATGGCGAAGTATTTACATCAGGAAAGTATTTTAATACGAAAAAAAAAAAACAAGTTTAATTTTTTATGTAGTTTTTAACGTTTAAATGAATTTTGTAGAGACTTTTCCACGTTGCTTACAAGAACCTGATTACAATATTTTAATCTAGTATAATGTTGACCTCAATTCAGTGAAGTTTATTCAATGTTTCGCATATTTTAAGTGATTTTGAGAGCTTTTTCGCGTTTCACAGCGATTATTTGACATTCGTAAAAGGAATTCGATTTCAAAGTTTTAGCCTAATATAGTAAACTTCGTAGCTTGTGATTAGTGATTTTTTAGGGATTTTCAAAGCGACATTTTGCGCAGTGACGGCTTAACTATAATTCGAATTTAAACTATATGGGAAATAATTTTTTTTTTAATTTGTTTTCCAAATTATGTTTTTGTTTAATATATATGTATATACAGTTGAACTCGGTTAAGACGCTCACGGTTAATGCGCGATCCCGCTTAATACGCTGATTTTTTCCTATCCCTTGAACATCGCCCATAAGGCTAATGCAAAAATATCATGTTTAAGACGCGAACGGTTATTACGCGATCCCGCTTAATACGCGATAAATTTTCAGTCCATTGAGGTAAAAAAAATCCCGCTTAAGACGCGAATTCATTGACCAAGATGCGAATTCTTTCTTTCTTCTTGAGTGTTGCCAATTTAGAGGATTTTTTTTTTAATTCAGAGAAAAAACACTGTTTCCAAGTAGTATTATTTATTTTATTTAATAGCAGATTACTTAAGACTAAAATTACTAATCGGAAATAATGGTATATATTTGAATTAAACAAACACCCGCTAAATTATCAACATTGTAATTATCAACAACAACTTTGATCCCGCCTCCTAACATTCTTTGGCTCTCGCTTCGTGTATGTTTTTACTGTAGCAGAGCGATATAGATGAATTCAGGTAGATAAGTGATAAAAAATATTATGATTAGGGATGATCATACCTGTTGTTAGTTTTTAAGTTTACGTTATATCACTACTATGTTTTATAATGCATATTGTAGGCAAAAAAAAATTAAACTCGTACAGATTAAACACTTACGACTGCGGTTGCATAATTCTTTTGTGTTTTCTTTACATTCTGTTATGCTACCAATATTTTTTATACAAAGATTAATAGGATAGTTTTTTACATTAAAAAGAAGGACAAATTATAATGGTATGGTACTCATTATTAAAAGTACTAAATATGATTTTAAAAATTGGATTACATATTTATTTTTTGTTATTATTCCAGTCGGTCGTATAAAAAGAAATAATGAGTTAAAATAGAATATAAATTATTTTAATGTAAGTATACGTAAAAGACACAATTTTCGAACGTAAACATATAAATGAAAGCTCTAAAGTTCATTTAGATGATTAAATGCGTAAATAATCTATGTTCTTGCAGCATTTTACAAATCACGTTTAATACGCGATCCCGCTTAATACGCGACTTTTGTCCACTTCTCTTAAAACGCGTCTTAACCGGGTTCGACTGTATATTAAAAATCCATTGTCTTTTTCCAAATTTTTGTTTTAGATTATTTATTAAATTAGTCAAATAGCGTGTAGCAACTTTAATTCATTTACTTAAAATGTATGTTTTAATATCAAATTTCTACAAATTAGAAAAAAAAAAAAAAAAAAGTAACTTCTCAGGATTACGTTTATAAAATCTAATAAATTTTAAAATATTTTTAAGTTGCGATAAACATGAAAAAAATATATACAACATATCAAACTAGTGTTCTTTAAAAGCATATTTATAGATAGTACAATCTTACAGTGTTTTTTAAATTAAGAATTGGCTATTTCGAAAGAATTTATTTGAAAACTGTATTTCAATTTCCTTGTTTATTTTAATTTAATTTATGTTATTCTTTATTTATAGTTAAAAAAAATTTAAGAATGATTTTTATTAAAATCTATGTTCATCGCGTGCAGTCCGATTACGAAATTTTAATCAGATCACACTTAAAACACTATAAATATTTCAGGATTAATTTCCGGTTAATATTCCATCCCGAAATTAAAACTTCATCAGTAAATAAAATAATATAAATAAAACACAAATTTATCAGACATGTAATCGAACTACACGCTTAAACCACCGAAATAATCCTAATCAAAAAGGCTGCAGTAAATAATGAAATATTTAGTGATTTCTTCGGCTTTTAACTCCAGACATGCGTTTAATAAAACATCGATTTTAATAAATTTCAAGACTTTATTGAATACATTATTGATATTTTTAGGCATTGTCAGTGGGCAATCTAAATATATATATATATATATATATATATTAAATGTAAAAAATCTATCAGAGTTTTCAATTTTAAAAAGGCACTATGGACTATGGATTTTCAACTATAGACTGTCATCTGGTAAGCCTGACCTTAGTATTTTTTAAATATGAACTTATTAATAATAATTTTTATAAATATAAATATGTTTTTGAATAAAAGGAATGCCTAGGTTATGCTTGAGCCCATTCATTGTATCTTTTAAAAACGAAAAACATTTCAATCGGATTATTTTTAGAGAAGTTATAAATTAAAATTTGTCACGTACACTGTAAAAAAAAATCTGTAGTTCTACAGATGTAAAGTTACATGCTTACTAAACTTTCACCTGTAACTGTACGAAAAAAGCTGCAAATCTACAAAACTAGTTTTTGTAAAGCTACAAAAATCTGTAATTTTACAAATGAATCTGCTAAAATTTCAGTAATCTTACTAAACTTTTATTTGTAACCCTGGCTGCAATTACATGAAAAGTTCTCGGAATCCCAGTTTCCAAAAAAATTCTTAGTAACCTTACAGATATTTTGATTTTCGGCGCAAAAGTGTGTCTGTTACATGAAATTTTGTTGTTGCAGTTACATGAAAAGTTCTAGGAATCCCAGTTTCCTAGAAAAACTTTAGTAACTTCACAGATTTTTTTTTACAGTGTAAGTTTAACTTTCGCATCCTCAAACTTTGAACCCTTCTAACTCTATGAAGATTTTTTAAAAGTGTATAAATTACATCGAACTAGCACCAAAAACTGGCGATATGAAACAATTAAAATAATAAAACTTTGTAAAAAATCACCATAAAACAAAAACAATACATAGGACGCGTTTCGAGCTAAAAGTATTAACAGCTCGTCATCAGCTAAAGTAAACACATGTCCGTAAGGAGAAAAGGTCAAAAATGAACTGAAAGGTAGAAAGTAGAGTTTGCAAAGAACGCGAGAGATGGCGCTAGCTGAAATGAGCACATGCAGAAGACGAAAGTGTTGCCAAAATGACAGAAGAGAAATTGATAGGGAAAAATGGAAATAAAAGAAATAGACAAAATTAAAATAAAATAAAATAAGTAAATTAAAATATATATGAATATAAATAATAATACTAAATAAAGAAATATGAAAGAATAAAACAAGAAAAAAACCAAAAGAACCTTTTATTTTCTGTTAATATTTTTAGCTTAAAACGCGTCCTATGTATTGTTTTTATTTTATGGTGATTTTTTACAAAGTTTTATTATTTTAATTATAAAATACATGCTTTACCAAGTTACTTTGTTCAAGGAAGTAAAATAAACTGCCAAATGTGGGGTGTTAGCATTTGAAAATTGAAAGTTTGTACAATTTTTAATAAATCGGTACTCCTATTTTAGTCTTACGACCGATAGGGAAATAAGGCTAATTGCCCTGCTGGGATTCTTGTTACGTATGACCCCTCATAACAACGAGAGTCGGCGGGGCGGAACCCTTAGTAACGAGCCAACCTATATGTCTATTAACCTTGCGTCTGTCTGTCCGCATATAACAGCGCAAAAACTACCCAACCGAATGGTTTGAAAGTTAATATATATAATCGTTGCAGAATTTTGCGGAGTGATTTCAAATTTTATGAAAATATCATCCAATCTTTGACTATTAAATCATGAAAAAAAAAATATTTTTTTTATCGTGCGCGCATGCGCAGATAAAAATATTTCATTCAACTGCTAGATATGTAATACATATTTACATTCCTATTACAACATATTATTTCTACGACATTTGTCGAATTTTCTGAAACTGGCGTTAAATTTGTTAAAAAATCCTGCATGATATAAACAAAAAAATGCAAATTTTTTTTTGAACATAAAAAAAAAAAAAAATCGATATCCATGAATATACGTGCTATTCTTCCACAAATGAATACATATATTGTACAATATCCACATACAGTAAACTCTCTGTAAGGAGGACTCTGTGTAAGACGGAAATCTGTCTAGCTGGGAAAGATTTTCAAATCCCTGCGAATCCATAAACATAGAGTAAATTTTGTCTAAGGCGGAATATTGTCTACTACGGAAAATTTTCTCTGGGCCAGATCGATTCCGCCTTAGACAGAGTTTACTGCAGTCGTAAGCTATAGCGATAGATCATTTCGTGCACTTTATTTTACAGGGTGATCCCAAACATTATTCTTTATTTTCATTTTTTGTTGGCCTCCTAATTGTCCTTCTGATCCGTCGTTTATAAATATGAAGTTCAATATAGTCTTCATAATCCTGAAGTTCCAGAAAATCCGACAAATATATCTTTAAATATTCGACAAAATGTCTAAAATTGATAGTAAAAGATTATCAACCTAAAGATTATCAATGGCCATATAGTGTATATGTCATACTCGTATCTGTTTACATTTTCTGATTAACTGTAAAGAACAATCTGTTTCTTCGAAATCGCCGTTATTATTAGCATTTATTACTTCCCTTCATAAAACTGAAGTATAACATTAATATACGTGACGATAAACAAATAATTTCAATTCGACTAGCTGAATCTTGTGACTTTTAGAATAGGAGTTTAGTATATTTTTTTCGTTTAATTGCCTACTGTTCTTTCATTTTTCGCAGTGTACATTTCGGAAAATTTTCTGTAATCTACATAGATGAACGAGGCATTTTACCACAATTATTGGCTTAAAAATTGTGAATGTGCAACGAATGTGACGTCATCCGTATGCATATTTTGCATAGAAAGTGATCTACAGAAAAATTAGATAAATACCAAATATTCTCTCATCCTTTTATTAAAATTCAGGAACTATTCGATAAATAAATATTTTTAATTATTTAAATAGCTGAATTACTGTGTTTTTCTTAATGGAATATTTAAATTAAACTATCTCAACAATCTCTATATATGTTGTGGAAAATGAGAATGATTCATATTATACATGACTTCATTAGAAGAAAAAAACAATTTTAATACATTTTATATGAAACTTGTCTATGTAATATAAATCGACCTCGGAATTCTTATTTAAAAGTGGACTTTTATTTTCTTTTGGGAAAAAATTATATGTTGTAGGTAAGAGATGAAAACATTTGATTATTGAAATCTCTAAAAGACTCTAAAAAATTAGATTTAGTTGTCATAGATAGATTTTTATTTACATAATCTTGACAACCCGTCTTTAAAATTTGTAATTCAAGTGTGCACCTTTCAGTATAACTGTATCATTATGTCAGGAAAATTTAAATTTTTTTTTAAATGTTTAGGAGAACTTATATGTCAGCAACTCCTAACAGATGGCAGCACTAGCAATGTGAAAACCTCGGTGAAAGATATCAAATGAGTTATGATAAATTTATTAATGATAAATATTTGTTTATTAAATTACCCCTGTGAGAATAATGAGGTATTAAATGACGAAAATTATTCAAAAATGCAATTTTAATGTCATATGCAGTGAATTAACATAATTCTTGCCTGTTTTTTAATAAAATGTTCAAACAATAAATTCTGTTCATTCTATACTAGTATTATAATTATATAAAAGAAATAAAGACAAATAATACTAAACTCTTATTTTTATTTAATAGAAATAGATATTATTTAAAATTTTACTTAGGATATAAATTTATTACTAATATACAGCTAATTTTATGAATAGAATGCTAAAGAAGACTGTCTACATTAAGAGGCGGGGGTAGAAAAGGGCTGCTTAGATTTTTAAATGAAGATTGTTGGATACAAGCACATAAATATATATTAAAAACCTAAAAAGGTCTTTCGAGGGAAAGGAAATCTTTTCGTTTTAGACAGGTTACCGTCTTAAAAGGTATAAATTTAAAGGTAGGCGATTCCTTCTTCTCTTGAAAAGATGCAAGAAAATTTTGGGTACTCAAAATTAATTGTAAAAGCAAAAAGAGAATATATTTTGTTCTCCTTGGAGGCTCTTATAAGGGTGGTTTCTAAGTGGGGGCCCAAAGCCAAATTTTTTTTTCGCATTTTGTTCTTTTCGATGATGCAATGAGGGCAGACACACATGGCGCGGTAACGGCGGTTATACGGACAGACATACACTTTGTACTCACAAAGATGTTTTTCGATATATCTGTCCTCTAAAATGTGTAAATTCTACGAAAACCGGAAGTCGAAAAAAAATTTGATTACAATATTTTCTTCTATTGTGGATAGAGGAATATAGGGGAAAAAAAAAAAAAAAGAAACAGAAAGAACGCCCTATACATTTTACTCTCGAAAAAATTTTAGACTAATATGAAAAATAGCCATTCAATTTGGAATTCTAGCTTCTTTCCATTTATGTTTAAAAAATAATAAGGTTAGGCTTACCACTGAAAGTGTACCAAAATTGGAAAATTTCAATACGAACACCTAGTTTTGACATCTCTGGAAAATTTTACTTCGGGATATCAAAGTTACTCGATAAAGTAGTTTAGGAATTATGCAGCTAAAAAGTGTTAAACTCCCTATGTTAAATTCATTTTTACTTTCTTCTATCTGTACAAGAAGAAAGTATTGGATTCATGAAAATTTTCGAATTCCGGTTTTTGACGGATTTACATGTTTTAGTGGTCAGAGAACCCGAAAAAGATGTTTTTACAAAATGTCTGTCTGTGAGTCTGTCTGTCTGTCTGTCTGTCTGTCTGTCTGTCTGTGTGTCTGTGTGTGACACAAATTTTGTGGGCGCTCTATCTCAAGAACTAATGCACGGAATTTAATAAAAATTCATATTCAGTTAGTCCCTGATACAAATTGATGCTGATTAGTTTTTGGTGCAAATCGCTCAACAGGTGGCGCTGCTATGCTGCCTTTTTTACGATTTCCGAAATGGCTCTATCTCAAGAACTAATGCACGGATTTTCATGAAACTTCAGAGTCAGTTAGTCCTTGATATGACTTGATGCTGATTACGCGTTGGTGTAAATCGCTCAACAGGTGGCGCTGCTATGCAGGATTTTTTACGATTTCCGAAATGGCTCTATCTCAAGAACTAATGCACGGATTTTCATGAAACTTCAGATTCAGTTAGTACTTCACATGAATAGACATTTTATAGATTTTGGTGTAAATCGCTCAACAGGTGGCGCTGCTATTGGGCATTTTTTGCAATTTCCGCAATAGCTCTATCTCAAGAACTAATGCTTGGATTTTTAACAAACTTCAGATTCAGGTATACCATGATATGAATTAGTGCTGTTTATGTTTAGGTGCAAATCGCTCAACAGGTGGCGCTTCTATGCTGCATTTTTCAGAATTTTCGCCACAGCTGTATCTCAATAACTAATGCATGAATTTTCATCAAACTTGAGATTCAGGTATACCTTGATATCAATTAGTGCTGTTTATGTTTTGGTGTAAATCGCTCAACAGGTGGCGCTGCTATACTACATTTTTCAGAATTTCCGCTATAGCTCTATACAAGAACTAATGCACGAATTTTCACCAAACTTCAAATTCAGATATATTGTGATATGAATTGGTACTATTTAAACGATTTAATTGACGTGATTTATATAGAAGAAAGTTTTGTGATGGCCACAACATACTAGTTAATAATTGCCAAGCAAACTGCAATACGTGTAGTTTTTAAAGAATAACTCAAAAACTACTTGGTGGAACAACATTTAATTTGGGATTCGCATATTTAAATCTTCGAGAAAACTATTTCTGTTAATATTTTTATTGGTTTCTGTAATTTGTTTTCGAGTATAAATTTCATAATGTTTAAATTATGAAATTAATAAGAAAAAAAAATATGTGTAGAAACCTATAAGCATTTTAACAGAAATTGATTTCTAACAGTTTGAAATATGTGAATTCAAAATTTAAGCTCCTCCCGCCTAGTAGTTTAGAGTGATATTAAAAAATTGCACTCATTGTAGTTTGCTTGTCATTTATTAAAAATGAATTTAACATTGGGAGTTCAGCTTCATAACTTCTAAACTACTTTATCGAATGACTTCCCGTGTGGTACCCAAACTAAAGTTTTCAAAACATCGAAATATGATGTAAAAAAGATTACGAATTTGAAAATTTGGTACAATTTCAGCATGAAGGCAGTTCCCTAAGCTTTTTTTTTTTTAATTGTAAGAAGACACAATTCTTAATGGCATAACTATTTTCATTTTCTTCTGCCACAACGAGGCGATTAAAATGAGCGGGTGTGCTCTTTTTTTTTTTTTTTAATAGAGAAAGTTTCTGTTGAGTAGCATTATTAAATTTAACAAAACTGTTTGGACTTTCTGGAATTAATTTGGACTACTAGTATTTGGAATTTCTTATATTGGCCCGAGGCCCATACCCTCTTGGCCCGAAGGCCCGTACCCGGCCCGGCGAAATGAAGGCGAATTTTCAAACGAGCTAGGCCTGACCGGCAGATCTAGGACAATTTTTTCAACGGACCGGGTCGGCAAAAAAATCGAATGGGCCAGGCGGCCGGGCGATAAAAATAATTTGCGGGTCTGCCGGCCCGATATAAAAATTTAAACAAAGACGCTAACATATGAGCTATTTTCAACGAATATGACTTTCACGAGAATAAGTATAAATGTCCGTCACGAGCCGATGCTAGTGACAACATCAGTACAGAAATGTAACATGACCAGCGTAGAGATCGGTATCGGACAGTTACTTGGTGTCTGATCTCAGCTTAATTTTTTTCCAGAAGACTCGTGGTGGTCCGAGATCAGGTTTGTATTTTTTTCTCTCTACATAGTCGAGCCGGGCCGGGCCGGAACTGAACTTAATTGTTCTCACGATGTGTAGGGCAGGCAATATGTTTTGTAAAAATATTAATAACTATAATGAACTTCTGTTAACATAATCTTTGGAAATATACCTTATGGTGATCCTCAAATTCACTGCTCAACAACGCGAAACTTTGACACATTTTCTGACTAATTTTTAACTGTAAAGGCATAAAATTGACAAGCCTGACTATTGAAGGGATTTGAAATAGGATAGTGTTTTCCATTTTTTGATAAATAAATTACTTGTCGAGAAATAATAGATTCTTGTCACGTGGCTGAAGGTTTTTCTCCATTCCCGCTGTTGCTTCCGGAAATTCGATTCAAAACGCTTTTTTTGGCAGTATTTTCCCAAAGATATATTTCCTTTATAAAAAAATGTATAACGCCATTCTATTACATAGTTTCTGGATAAAAAAAACCTGCCAATCATATGCTTTTGAGAAAAGAAATGAATTCAGAAATGTATCAGAAAGCTGCTTTTTTGGATTTCAGAAAAGCCTTAATAAACGACAGAGAAACATTTTCATAATCTAATTTTTATTACGCAGCTTCAAAAGTTATGATGTTTTTAACACTCCTTTTTTTCTTTTATTCTAAACTACATTATTTTTTTAATGAATCTTTATTTAAATGCTGAAACGTCTAAGAATCTAAGTAATAATTAATGTTGCTAGTATTTTCTGTCTTGCGAACCCATCGTAATTTTAAAATATACTGTAAAATTATCCCATAAATATGTATACAATGCTCTCTTTGTGGAAAAACTGTTTTTTCTATTCATGAAAATGCATATACGATTATCTTTCAAACTAACTAGGACCAGACACGGTTGTTCTCAAATAATATTTTAATAAGGCAGCCGTGGAACAGTGTCCAACCCAAACATTGATTCCTTATGTAAACGAAACAGGTTTTCGATATCCCCATTGTAATCGAATGTTACTACCCTCCGCTCCTACAGTGGCTGAGAGGTTCTGCTCTCAAAGCTGGGGGTCCCACCAGTGGCCGAGTTGTTCTGCTCTCGAAGCTGGTAGACGGGAGGTGCTGGGTTCGATCCCAATCGCGCCCGTTGGCCTAATCGTTCAAAGTTTTCGTGGTTTTCTTCGAGCCTTGGTTCTCCAAGCGTTAATACGGGTTAGGTTTCGTTAGAAAGACCTCCACGGAAGGCACCCCCCCCCCCCTAGGCCCTATATCCCACTTGCTGATAATTGGCCGACATAAATACAACCAACTCAAAGCTGGGAGACGGGAGGTGCTGGGTTCGAACCCAATCGCCCCATCGGCCTAATCGTTTGGAGCTTTCCGTGGTTTTCTTCGAACATTGCGTAAATACTGGTTAGGATCCCTTAGAAAGACCCCCCACAGAGGGCAACCCCTCCCTGGGGCCTATATCCCTACTGTAGATAATCGGCCGTCATAAATACCACCACCATTATCACCCTACGGAAATAGATATCCAAAGCAATTTATATGCAACAGAAACTTTTCTCCTGTGTAACATGTGCAACAGACTGTTTTTCTTAAGCAGTACCCTTAATGTGGTCAGACGCTCTTTTTCATGTGGTCAAGCTTGTCCGCAGGTCGGAGATCAGCGGAGGAGATACATGTTGTTTATCACAGCCTCTTTCTTTTGTTGAGACTCGCCTTTAATTTTCTTGAAGTCCACAGAAACTTTAGAAGAAAGTCCAGGGGAATGTTTTACGACTTTTTGTCCGGGATTGCAGATCAGTACAACAGGATGTGCTACAGAGCTGATATAACAGCCTTTGTATGGTTTGTATTTTCACACTAAGTCCTAATGACAGGGACAGGACACTATTATGACGGATTTTTCCCTTTAGGACGAATTCTACTTCTTTAAACCATAAAAGCAAAGACATAGATTATACTTTTGGGATAGTAGTACTTTCCCATGGAATTGTGATGTAAGTGACCAAGACAGAAAACACTGTTAAAAAAATTCCCATGAACAGATTATAAATCAGTATTTTAACCTCTTCTGTCCCTGGGTCCCCATACGGGGTCCCCTGGGTCCTCTGTTCTTTTCCTTATAAAAACTAAAATGTCCGATTTTTTTACATTTTCGCATCACTTCTTAATAGCTGAATGTTTTTTTGCGTTCAAAGCAAACGAATAAATGGCAGCATCTAAGCTGATTCGCACATAAAATAAATGTTATTTTAATCTGAGTTTGCAAAATGCCTAAAATTGCTCAAAAGATAGTATGGCCAAGAAAGTGAGAAATATTCATATTTAACTTAAAACTTTTTCAATAAAAATTTTTGAGAATTTGTGGATTATTTACTTGTTTACAGCTCTTAAATCTGTGATTGCGTTAATTTAGGTTAATGGTTAATAAATTGATGTTTTAAAGAGGTTTGTAGTTTTAGATCCATATTTTTTAACTTAAATTACTAAGCGCCTAAAGGATCAATTTCAGGAAAGTTATTTTTTCTGTCATTTACGATGTCATTCTGTTTGGAAAAATATAATGAATAAGAATTTGTATTATTATTTTAGCTTCGGAACTGAAGAGGTTAAATACGTAGCTTAGCTTTTTGTCTTATTACTATAACAAATATTCTAGTTCTATAAAATTTTACGGAAAATTATTTATAAAATGAAAATAGCATCTTTTTTAAAAGTTTTCTTTTAGCACAATTTCTTAAACACTTATATTTAACTTTTCTAAACCAATAAAATTCTCAGAATTTAGATAAAAATGTAACTTCAATAGAAAGAAAAAGAGAAAGGATAAATTCTGCATTATTGTTGAATTACGTAAAACCTTTGAAACATTTATTATTAACAATTTAAATCACAAATATTTTATTCTTAAATGTAATTTTCTTTGTTCTCATCATAAAAGCAAATACGTCTTGAAAATGAAAAAAATATTGTTTAGAAAATCAATCCATTATCATCTATCGCTCATACAAAAAAGCGAAACGACAACAAAAAAATCTTTCAGTACGGAAAGTGAATATTGGGAAAAATGATGATGCCCCTCAGCCATAAGCTTTTGAGAATGCCGGGGCACTAAACTGTACAAAAAAAAAAAAAAAAAAAAAAAAAAAAACCTCTTTTTATTAGATTTATTTTCCACTTTATTTACATTTTAAGAGTTTAATAAATGTCTCGTCGCGTTGTGTAACACGGATGTAAAATCTATCTGATAATATTTAAGATGACTTTTAAATAATAACTGTATACTCCTAGATTTTTAGATATATTAAATAAGTGCAAAAGTCAAAATAACTTAAAAAACAACAACATTCCTTTCTAAACATTTAATGTTTATCTTAAACTAGCAGACCCGCCCTGTGTTGCTCGGGGTTTGTAAATAATAACCTTAAACAAAACTAAAGTTTGTATGATTTTATATCTTTTCAAATTCTTTTAAATGAACCTAATTTTGGAGTCCCCATTGGCTTCCGCAGCGTCTAGTGTAGTGTGTTCCAAACAAACTTCTTTCCGAATGAACCTGTATTAATCTGGGTCCCTGCTAATTATGGCAGCATTTACCGGAAGTGCCACGCACGTGCCGGAGACAATCGAAAACCAAGTTGAGTGAGCCAAACATCGTAGCAATCAAGCCCATAGAATGAACAAAAAAAGAATGCACCATTAATGTTAGAAAATGTTGGTAATAAAGCTCAATTGTAATCTAAGGTGAAGGGAGCAAATCCGTTGAAATTGGGTAATTAAACCGGAGGAAAGAATGCACCCCTAAGCGGTGGAAGATGCCCCCTCCCCTTGTAAACTTCATGAATTACTGTTGCATTAACACGATATTTAGTAAACGGATGAAATCCCTTATCTAAAGTTACCTTTAAAGTAACGCGATTTTTAATTTACGGCTGAAGTGAGAAGACGTAAGTTGATGCTGAAAAAGGAGATTAATGTTCAAAAAAGGTGGTAGCTGAGGTATAAAGAAAGACCGGGCGCTGTATGTCAGGGTCTTAATTGGAATGTAGCTGGGTGTAAGAAAAATTTTCAGTGGTGTTAAAGTAGTTAGAAGACACTAAAACTATGTCAAAGAAAATTGCAAGGAATTCGGATAATTTTTAAAGAAGCTTCACAAAGGGCCCAAGAAGGAGATTAATATTCAAAATTGGTGGTAGTTGAAGTCTGAAACATTTTTCTTCGTTCATGTAGTAGCTAGAGAACCTAAGAATTTGTTAGAGGAAAAAAGTTTGTGAATCGGACTATTTTTAAGGGAGTTAGTAACTACAGGGGACCCAAAACGGTCCAACTGATAGTTGAGAGCAGGGCACCTAACATGAAAACATGTTTAACTGTTTTAGTATTTAGCGTTTTAGATCTTCAATTAGTCAAAATTAAGCATAGGGTATGAATTAATCATTAGAATAATATTTTAAAGAAATGCGCAAAAATGGGGTAAATGCTTAAAAAGGCCCCTAGGGCCCCAATAAAAATATGATTTAAAATTATGCAATGTGAATATTAGAAAATTAGGGGTTGAAATGCATGGCACACAAAAAGTTCAAGGAGCCCCGGATCGGGGCTTACTGGACCCTAGCTCCCCCAGGATTTTAACTGGAATATCAAAACAGGAGAATAACTAAATGGAAAAATGGTTCCAAAAATGAAGATAGGATTAAGATGGGAAATTTATTAATAATTTATGGTGCAAAAGCTTCAAGGGACCCTATACCGGGACCCAAGGGGAAAGGGACTTAAGTGGCATATAGTTTGGTATAAAGCTACTTTTTAGTAGTTTTTAAAGTAATCAGGGGACGCTAGAACTATATTAAAGAAAGTTGCAAGCAATTCAGATCATTTTGCACCAAGGGCCCAAGAAGGCGATTTATATTCAAAATTGGTGGAAGCTGAAATCTGCAAACTTTTTTTGTCGTTCATGTAGTAGATGGAGAACGTAAGAAGTTGTTAGAAAATAAAAGCTAGTGATTCGGACTATTTTTAAGGGAGCTATAATAAGGAGCCCCTAAATGCCTAAAAAAGGACCCTGGGGCCCCAATACAAATACGAAGGTGTTGGTCTATGGAGAAGAGTCCAAGACTCAACTTTAAAATTATGCAATGAGAAGGTGAGAAAATTAGGGGTAGAAAAATGCATGGCAAACAAAAAGTTCAAAGGGGCCCGGATCGGGCCCTATGGGAGACTAGGAGGCCCCAGGATTTCAACTGGGATATAGAAACGGGAGAATAACTAAATGGAAACATGGTTCCAAAAATGAAGATCGGATTAAGAGGGGCAATCTATTAACAATTTATGGTGCAAAAGCTTCAAGGGGCCCTGTCCCGGACCCCAAGGGAGAAGGGACTTAAGGGCATGTAGTTTGGTATAAAGATACTTTTTAGTAGTTTTAAACTAAGCAGAGGACGCTAGAACTATGTTAAAGAAAATCGCAAGGAATTCGGATCATTTTTAAAGAAGCTTCACAAAGGCCCAATAAGGAGATTATTATTCAAAATTGGTGGTAGCTGAAGTCTGAAATTTTTTTTTCTCCTTTCATGTAGTAGCTGGAGAACCTAAAAATTTATTAGAAAAAAAGAAAGGCTAGTGAATCGGACTATTTTTAAGGGAGTTATAATAGGGGGCCCAAAAGTAGCTAACTGATAGTTCAGAACAGGGCCCTAACATGAAAACATGTTGAAACCTTTTAGTACATAGTGTTTTAGATCTTCAATTTGTCAAGATTAAGCATAGGGTATGAATTAATCATTAGAATATAATTTGAAAGAAATGTGCAAAAAATTGGGGAAATGCTTAAAAAAGGGCCCTAAGGTCCCAATAAAAATATGTGGATGTTGGTCTAGGGAGAAGAGTTCAAGACTCAACTTTAAAATTACGCACTGAGAAGGTGAAAAAATTAGAGAGTGAAAAATGCATGGCCCTAGGGTCCTAATAAAAATATGTGAATGCTGGTCTAAGGAGAAGAGTTCAAGACTCATCTTTAAAATTACGGACTGAGAAGGTGAAAAAATTAGAGAGTGAAAAATGCATGGCCCTAGGGTCCTAATAAAAATATGTGAATGCTGGTCTAAGGAGAAGAGTTCAAGACTGAATTTTAAAATTACGCACTGAGAAGGTGAGAAAATTAGGGGGTGAAAAATGCATGGCACACAAAAAGTTCAAGGCGCCCTGGACCTTGCCGTACGGGACCGGACCCTAGACGGGCCCATGGTCTTAACTGGAATGTAAAAACAGGAGATTAACTAAATGGAGAAAGTATCTCAAAAATGAAGATCGGATAAAAAGGATGCAATTTATTAACAATTTAGTACACTAAAATTTCAAGGGCCCCTATACCGGGTCCCAAGGTTACCATGGTCTTAACTGAAATGTAGTGATGGGGTAGAATCTGAATGGAGAATTCACACCCAAAAATAAAGCAGATCGGATAGAAAAGAGTCATGTTATTAACAATTTAGTAAATAAAAACTTAAAGGGGCCCAGGGGCGCCGACCCTTAAAAATTAAAAATCTGAGGCTCAGGTGCATCATGACTTGCCTTAGACTAATCACTCTTAAATTTTCAGACCTCTACGTGCGGTAGATTTCGCTAACCATCGCCGACAGACAGACACACACACACACACACACACACAGAGCGATTTGTTCTTTTATTAGTATAGGCATCACGCTATTTCATGACTACAATTCCTGTTTTTCAAAAAAAAAAAAAAAACTAGTCAGATGTGGCAATCACAAAACTTTTTTCTATCTCATCATGTTAATTCTTCCTGAATAATGCAGCCAGTTAGATGATTTACACCAAAACCTAATCAGGAACAACTTATGTCAACTTCTAACCGAATCTGAAGCTTTGTGAAAATCTGCGCGTTAGTTTTTGAGTAGAGCCATGGCGGAAATTGTAAAAAATTCTGCATAGTAGCGTCACCCGTTGGGCGAAATATAGCAAAACCTAATAAGCAACAACTCAAGTCAACTTGATAACTGAATCTGAAGTTTGATTAGAATCAGTGCATCCCTTCTTGAAATAAAACTATTGCGGGAATCAGGAAAAATGCAGCATAGTAGCGCCACCTATTGGGCAATTTACACCAAAACGTTGTCAGCGCTAACTCATATCAAGGACTAACTGAATTTGAAGTTTGATGAAAATCCACGTCTTAGATCTTGAGATAGAGCCATTGCGGAAATCAGGAAAATGGATGTATAGCAGCGCCACCTGCTGAGTGATTTACACCAAAACATAGTGCACATCAACTCATTGTCAAGGACTAACAGAATCTGCAATTTCATGAAAATCCGTGCATTAGTTCTTGAGATAGAGTTATTGCGGAAGTCGTAAAAAATGCAGGATTGCAGAGCCATCTCTTGAGCGATTTGCACCAAAAACTAATCAGCACCAATTTATATCAGGAACTAACTGCATATAAACGTTTATTGAATTCCGTGCATTATTTCTTGAGATAGAGCGCCCACAAAATTTGTGTCACACACAGACACACAGACAGACTCACAGACAGATTCACAGACAGACATTTTGTGAAAATACGTTTTTCGGTATCTCTGACCCCCAAAACGTGTAAATCCGTCGAAAACTGGAATTCGAAAATTTTCATGAATACAATACTTTCTTCTTGTAAAGATAGAAGAAAGTAAAAAAGAAAGAAAGAAAGAGATGAAAGGTCACAATACGTTAATTTGGCTTGACTCCCCAATATTTAAAATTCAGCTGCTTGATTCACGCTTGGTAGAAAGCGCTAATAAGTACATTTATGACATAAATTATAATATTTGTCCAGTTTCTTTTTACTTTCTTCTAATGGATTTACACGTTTTAGGGGTCAGAGATCCCGAAAAATATGTTTTTACAATATGTCTGCCTGTGATTATGTCTGTGGGTCTGTCTGTATGTCTGTGTGTGACACAAAATTGTGGGCGTTCTATCTCAAGAACTAATGCACGGAATTTAATAAAAAATTATATCCTGTTAGTCCCTGATATAAATTGGTGCTGATTAGTTTTTAGTGGAAACCGCTCAACAGGTGGCGCTGTTATGCTGCATTATTTACGATTTCCGCGATGGCTTTATCTCAAGGACTAATGCACGGATTTCCAAGAAACTGCAAATTCAGCCAGTCCTTGATATGAGTTGATGTGTACTATGTTTTGGTGTAAATCGCTCCGCAGGTGGCGCTGCTATACATCATTTTTCCGGATAACCGCAATGGCTGCATCTCAAGAACTAATGCGTGAATTTTCATCAAATTTTAGATTCAGTTAGTCCTTGATATGAGTCGGTGCTGACTACGTTTTGGTGTAAATCGTCCAACAGGTGGCGCTGCTAAGCTGCATTTTTCCTGATTCCCGCAATAGTTTTATTTCAAGAACGATTGCAGGGATTTTAATCAAACTTCAGATTCAGTTATCAAGTTGACTTAAGTTTTGCTTATTAGGTTTTGCTATATATCGCCCAACAGGTGTCGCTGCTATGCAGAATTTTTTACGATTTCCGCCATAACTCTACTCAAAAACTAATGAGCGAATTTTCACGAAACTTTTGATTCTGTTAGAAGTTGACATACGTTATTGCTGATTAGGTTTTGGTGTAAATCATCTAACCGGCTGCATTTTTCAGGAAGTATTAACATGTATGAGATAGCAGAAAGTTTTGGGGTTGTCCCATTCGACAATTTTAAGCTATGAAATCAAGAAAGAAGCAAAAACGGTATTTAAACTATTTATTTACTAATTTTTTTCTCAACGAATAATCATAATTTAATTAATATTAATTCATTAATTGAAGATGTTAGTGGAAGAACATGTTATGATACATTTTTCAAAAATTGTTTTACTTTATGGATAAAAGCGTTATGAGCTTTATATCATGTGGTAAAACTGTAACGCATCTTTTTGCTGTTTCTCCGCATGGCCAGAAGACACTAAGGGTTCCTTGCGCATGGAATAACTTTTTATAGCTTTAACACGCAGTTATGAGTTAGCGGAAGTGCAAACTAGGTCATATCCGTTGACCGAGTAAAATTGAATACGCCAAACCTTAGTGATAGTGATATTTAAATATGTGAAAATTCTGGTTGTAATGTGTTGTCGTGTTGTCTGTGGAAATATGTTCATGGCGTCATAAAATAAAAGCGATTTTTGGGCTTACAAGAAATCTTCGAAAGTGCGTCATAAAACTAAAATATTAAAATTCTAATTGGCATTGAAGATATCAGACAGCATCTTTTAATATTTAATACTTTTATATTTAACAATTAAAATAGTGAAAATTATTTCTAATATTTTATAATTAAATTTTGATATTCTTTTCTAAGAAAATTTGGTATCACGTATTAACATTCAAACATATGCAACTAAGAAGGAATTAAATAAATATCTAACTGTAGGAATGTTATTCCATATGGAAGGCATGAATACGAAATTCCTCAATAGTAAAAAATAAAACGGCTAAAAGTTTTACCTTTATGTTTTGATGTGTTATTCAGTAGAAATATATTCTTCTTAGGATGAACAAAAATTTTTATTTGAAGATTAAATACACTAGAATAATATGCTGCACACAATACTGATAACACTTCACAATATAGAAAACAGATGTATATTCTTGAGACTATTTACAAACACAAATATAAAGAAATACTTTGAACTATGTATTTAACTATAGTTTGTTGCAGTTTTAATTGTATTATTATTATTTCTTTTGAATATCAGTGGATTTTTAATCCAGCAGCATTCTGCTGCATACTGCTATGAACCATGGAGGAATACTTACTGTTCTTGTCTGTGCCAGTAAAACAACAAAGAAAATTATCTGATGCTGCCATCTGATGGGATGTTCTTGAAACAAAACAGCAATTCTCTAACTCTAAATTGCAAAAAATTTTCATGCTCCTAGTCCTCCATGTTTACATACCTTTGAAATCAGGAAAACACAATTATAAACCAAATGATCAACCGCTAAAATCGGGCCTGCAAGTGGTTTCCACCAAGATATGACTTGGCAGACAAGTTGGATCTTAATAGGGTAAACGAGTTTGGTCTAATCCATGAATTTCAGCTGCCAATTCGATGTGGCAATAATCTGTGCAAACGCCTAACGGTCTATTAAGGCATATTTTTTTTTCAGAATTTATGTATTGATATCTCAACGTATAGTAGAAAATTAATTAATGTTTAACTATTTATTGAAAAAAGCGTTTTTTTTTTTACATATATTACACGTTTAATATTTTATTTATAATTTATTTTCTGCATTAAGGGGGTCGGGTCTAAAAATTCTCAAACAAATGCAATTTTTTTATTGGCTTAAAAAAAAAAAAAAAAAAAAAACAAAAAAAAAAAAAAAAAAAAAAAAAAAACTGAGTTTTTAGCGTTATATATCGCAAACCGCACTTTTATCTTAATTAGATCCAGAGCTATAGCACCTTTTGCCTTGAGAAGCGATGCATCAGCTACCCTTTGACGAGAACTTTAACTTCATTTATCTGAAAATGAATTTTTTCACGATTTGTCAAATTTAAAAGAATATATCTAAAGTTCCTTGCAAGATACGAAATTTGACTTGTACGATTTTCAATAGAGATTTTATGGTATATTCCCAAAAAATTGTCTTCAGGATTTTTAATTTCGAGTGACAATAGTGAAAATATGCTAATTAATGCAAAACTCACTCATAAAAAACTTCATTTTTTTTTTTTACTGAAATTTTTTTTTATATAAAATTCATAATCAATATTTTAAGAAATCCTTAAGACAAATTAAAATGACACATTTTCTGTACACAAAAGAGTAAAA
Organism: Maratus speciosus; assembly: GCA_963932465.1. Lineage (NCBI taxonomy): Eukaryota > Metazoa > Arthropoda > Arachnida > Araneae > Salticidae > Maratus > Maratus speciosus. The sequence goes on from OZ010789.1 coordinate 445,079,967, forward strand.
ATTTTGTAAATCGAGTAAGTACTTCTAGAGTTGTATCAAAAATTAAATATGTTTAAAATTTAAAAATTTAAATAAAAAAAATATTTAAAATATTTCAGATTTTTTTTGCGTGCAATATTCTTACTATATTAAAACATATTTCAGAAAAAAAAAAAAGAGCAAAATCTCTACAAATAAAAAAAAATAGATCCCCGGATACCCTAAGATTTTTAAAATGTTTGATTCGTCCTATTATTTATTGGCGGGTCTTTAAATGCATTTTTTTTCTACTCTCATATAATTGTACGAGTTACAGAGAATATTTGGCGATTTATCCCCCGTGGCTTGCTAATTTGAGAATGCCTGAAAATTAATGTATTAATTAATAATTAAGTGTTAAAAATATTAATATGTTGTATTGTCATCGCAAATTCACCTTTGTAATTATTATTATTAACCATTTGGAAAAATGGTTATTGTTCTCGTCAGGGTAGGAAATCAAAAGCATATCTGAAGGTTTTCATTGGTTTAATCCGCATCTTATTCGTTTCCTGATTGGTCTATACAGTAATATGTATTTCCCTTTACTTTCAACAAAGATGGATACCTTCTGTTGCTACTATGACAAAAAAGTAATAAAAGCTAAAAACAAAATTAATAATTCAGAAACAAATTGAGATACAGCCTCCAAACAAACTGCATTTAAAAGTACATTTTTTTCTCTATACAACGGTGTAAAAAGTGATATTGTCGAATGTTTAGAAGTTTAAGAATGAAATTTCATTTAAAATTGGCCGTCAGATTTCTTGGAAATCTGACGATGGAAAAGCCTTTTCCCGAACAGCCAATGAAATGCTTGGATGATACATAAGTTTCAGGTAGATAATACGTACGAGTTGCAGGCGATTTCTGTCGTTTGCAATTTTTACGCGTAATAACACTATTAATTATAATAAAACACTCATACTACAATATATATTAAAACACACATACACACATAAATAACGTCTGCATTCAACAGTTAAAGGTACATATAAATATTATACAGACATACAAACAATAAATACAATAAACCCAACTGGAGTGAAAAATTAGCCAGAGCCAGGAATCGAACCCGGGACCACAGTATACAAGACTGCTACTCCGGCCGATGGCTGAGGCTGCAATTTCTCACTAATAAACCATGTTGGGGAAGTCACCAGCCATCTATACGACAGCCTTGGAAGACCGGACAACGACGAACAGATTTTACTATTACATCGATCTACGATAATTATAATAAAACACTCATACTACAATATATATTAAAACACACATACACACATAAAAAAAGGCCTGCATTCAACAGTTAAAGGTATATATAAATATTATACAGACATACAAACAATAAATACAATAAACCCAACGGAGTGAAAAATTAGCCAGAGCCAGGAATCGAACCCGGGACCACAGTATACAAGACTGCTGCTCTAACCACTGAGCTACTCCGACCGATGCCTGAGTCTGCAATTTCTCACTAGTAAACCATGTTGGGGAAGTCACCAGCCATCTATACGACTGTGGTCTCGGGTTCGATTCCTGGCTCTGGCTAATTTTTCACTCCAGTTGGGTTTATTGTATTTATTGTTTGTATGTCTGTATAATATTTATATATACCTTTAACACTATTCATGTTTAATTCATGGCGTACGTGATGTATGATCAACCCCGTGTGATTTTTTATGTCTTAAATTTTAGTCTTTGAAAAAATCGTTTTCCAAATGGTCGTTGTAATTTGTTAAATTGCTTTTTTTCTATTTTAAATTAAAATTTTCAGCATTTCTAGAGATATTTTTTACATTATTTTAGAAAATGGTATTAATTTATACTGTTTCCAAATGTATAGACAGCGTAAACAATAATGTTTGATTCAAATTAAAAGTTTATTATTATTATTATTATTATTATTATTATTTATTTATTTATTTATTTATTTATTTATTTGTAATTCTAGCATGTTAAGAAGTGTGTTCAAATTCCATCTTTACATGTAAAACCCAGATTGAGTTAAATAAAACAGAGTAAAAAAAGAGAATATTTCAGCGGATGGTAGAAGATTTTTTGATAGAAAATTCTTTTCATATTATTATTGAAAAAAGTGCTTATAGATTGAAAATCCTTTAAGCAGATAGAAAGAAATGAACTTAACAAAAATATGATGTTGATACCGGAAACGAAAATATATTACGCATGACGAATACAAACGATAACTAAAAGAGTTTTGCAAACAAAACTTTTTAAAAAATATTGTCTTAAGGATCTTTTTTATTCAAGTAAAACATTGTATATATATGTATACAGTAATTTTGAATAAATAAATTAAAAAATAATTGCAGAGTTTGAGCCAAAATGTACTCCAAACTAAATAAAAAAGTCCTTCCGGCCAGTGCCGGGAGGAAGAGGTAGCTTTCATATTCCTTATTTTAAAAAAAGCCAACTTATATTATTCAAACACACGAAGCTCAATTTAGTGGAAACCGAATATAGGAAATTCAATACTAATTTTTATCAATACTAAATCATAATGAATGAGAATTTCGCGAAATTAGTCAGCTTTATCCAAGCTGCTTTTATTTAAAGTAACTTATATTTGGCTGCCAAATTTGGCGATTTCTTAAAGTGCCTGTCATTTTAAGACAACATGGTGGATGAGGCTAACCAGTGAACTTGGTCGAGATCTTAGTAATTGCTGTGCACATGCTCACTCACAACGGAATCGGTTGATATATACGAGTGCTGTCGCAGGCAAAAAATCAGATTTTTCAAAATGTCACCCACATTAGAAATTGAAACTGCTATATCTGAGCCATTTTTTAAGATAAAGACAAACAAAAAATTCTCCTGAATCCTTATATCAAGGTCAAATACTTAAGAAAGAAACCTTTTTCAATTTCTAATTTTTTTGCACCTTCTTTAAATATATATATATTTTTTAATTTGATGGCCGCCATTTTGAAACAAGATGGCTGATGAAGCTGGCCAGCGAACTTGGTCGAAGTATTGATGTATACTATCCACTTGCCTTCTTACATCGAAATAGGCGAATACGTGTGTTATCGCGTGACAAATACAAGATCGTTTCAAAGTGTTAGCCATGCTAGAAATTCAAAGTGCTATAATTCAACCATTTTTTAAGATATAAACAAAAGAACAAATTTTCAGAAACAAAAACTGCTCCAGAATCTTTGTATCAAGCCAAATACACAAAAAAAATCTTTTTCATTTTCCAATTTTTTAATACCTTAAATTAATTTTTTTTAATGGCAACCCTTTTGAAACAAGATGGCGAATGAAGCTGGCCAACGAACTTGGTTGAGACATTGGTATGTACTATGACCAGAGACAGACCAAGTTACATCCAAATCGGTTCATAAATACGCCTGTTATCGCGTGACAAAAATCAGGTCGTTTTAAAATGTCAGCCACAATAGAAATTCAAAATGCTATAACTCAGACATTTTTTAAGATATAGACGAAACAAAACCTGTTCCGGAATCGTTGTATTAAGGTAAAAGACATACAAAAAAAATCTTTTTCATTTTCTAATTTTTTGGTATCTCATTTTAAATTTTAAATTTTTAAAATTTTTTTAAATAGCCGCCATTTTGAAACTAGATGGCGGATGAAGCTGGCCAACGAACTCAGTCGAGATATTTGTATGTACTATGTACACGCCAAGGTACATCCAAATCGGTTCATAAATACGCCTGTTATCGAATGACAAAAATCAGGTCGTTTTAAAATGTCAGCCACGCTAGAAATTCAAAATGCTATAACTCAGCCATTTTTTAAGATATAGACGAAACAAAAACTGCTCCGTAGTCTTTGTATACAGGGCAAATACATAAGAAAAAAATATTTTTCCATTTTCAATATTTTGGTACCACATTTTAAATTATATATTTAAAAAAAAAAATTAAATGGCCGCCATTTTGAAACAAGATGGCGGATGAAGCTGGCCAACGAACTCGGTCGAGATATTTGTGTGTACTATGTACACGCCAAGGTACATCCAAATCGGTTCATAAATACGCCTGTTATCACGCGACAAAAATCAGGACGTTTCAAAATGTCAGCCACGCTAGAAATTCAAAATGCTATAACTCACCCATTTTTTAAGATATAGACGAAACAAAAACTGCTCCCGAATCTTTTTATCAAGGTCAAACACATAAGAAAAAAATATTTTTTCAATTTTCAGTTTTTTGGTACCACATTTCAAATTTAAATTTTTCTTAAAAAGTTAAATGACCGCCATTTTTAAACAAGATGGCAGATGAAGCTGGCCAACGAACTCGGTCGAGACATCACCCTCCTCCGTACTCTAACATCTACCCACCCAGCCAACCTATAATAATTTTTTTATATTATTTTGCAATTTTTAATTTTTTATAGATATTTTTTTATTTTATAATTTTTTTGTAATTTTGTTTACGCATGTGTTAATTTGTTTTAAAAGATCATGTAAGAAAAGTACTAATTGTATATTAATGAATATATGAATTTTTTTGGAAAACCATGATTTAATGCATCATAAATTAGTTTTTTAATATTATTGTTAATTAGAGGAGAAGAACATAAACATTTTATTCTATATAAATGATTAAGTATTATATTTCGAAATACAGAATGATGTAGACAAGATTTAAAATTTGTAAATGTATTAACTTTGAATTTAAATTCTTTACGTTTGTCATATAAATCTGTGATTGCTTTGTTGTCTTTTATTGTAATTTTAAGATCTAAGAAGTTAATTGTATTGTTAGATAAAAGGTTTTCCGTTAATTCCAAATTAGTGGTATAATCTACTGGAAATCGAGTAATTGCAGATTGATCAGTATCAATTAAAATTATGTCATCAATATAACGATATAAATGTACATTATTATTAGTAAAATTACGTTCATAATGATATAAGTATAAGTCTGAGAGTAAACTGGAAGTACAACCGCCTTGTGGAATACCGCCATGCTGTAAATATAAAGTGTTATCTTGCAATGTATAATTATTATAGATAATGAAGTTTGTTAAAGATTTAAAATATGCAATATCTATATTAGATGGTAATTCCAGTTTTTTATAATACTTTTTAAATAATGCATTTATAATTTTATGTAAATCTAGTAGGTCTATATTATTAAAAAGATCTTTGAAGTCATATGTCGTTATATTATAAACACAATGATGATTTTTTTAAATATTGACAAGTTGATAGCTATTTTTTATACAATGTGTATTATCATTGTTTGTAGTAAGTACATATAATTGATTAAGAATTTTTAAGAGAAGTTTATTGGCTTTATTATTATATGTATTGCAACCAATAGTTACAGTCCTAAATTTAATAGGAGTTTTATGAATTTTGGGAATAAGAACTAAATATGGATAATTAAAGTTTGTAGATAAAATATTTAATAGTTTATAATAACTTCGAATTTTACGATTATTTACAATTACATTTTCACTAGTTTTTTTAAATGACTTATTAGAAGAAATACAATTTTAAGAAGTTGGTGATAATATGATTTACATATAATAGCATAATTGTTAGGAGATTTGTCTACATATGTAATAACGTAGTTTTTTTGTAATTTAGTAATTTGTTGGAAAAAATGCTTTGTATTAATAGAAACCAAATCAGCAATATTATTTTTTAAAGCCATAGTTAATTTTTCAATTACTAATATTTTCCATTGATTAAAATATTCAATAGGCTTATTATAAGAGATAGAAATTTTATAAATAAAAATATCAATATCATATGTAAACTGTTTGATAATAGATTTAACATTAAATTTAGATGGAAGTCTATATTTAGTACCATAACCCATTAGTTGTTTCAATTTAAAATCATTAACAATATCAAGATTTCCAGCGATTATATGTCCATGATCATTGTTTATGTATTTTTTTAGAGTGGGGTCATTGCAGTTACACGGAAAATTACTTGCAGCAGATGTATTTTTTGAAAATGTATTGTAGTTAAAAATCTTTCTACCAATTGTATTCGGATATTTAAATGTTTTTGATATATGAAGATTATTAATAGGAAAAAAACAATTTTTATCATTAATTATAGAATTGATATTAATTTTATTAAATATGTGATTTGAAAAAGTAATTATCATTTGAGTATTCATGTTTTGAATTTTATGTTTTTTTTTTTTGTAAATTAATATTTAAAAGATTAACCCTAGTCATAATTAGGTCAAAATAAATATCAGAGAAATGTTTAGAGAAAGATTTACTTAGAAATACATTTAAATGTTGTACAATCTGTTTCTTTTTAATAGCAAAGATGTTTTTTCGAATTAACAACCAGTTATAATACTCTAAATATTTGCTTTGAAGATCATTTATTTGTTTAGTAATAGATTTTTTGGAAACTACAACAGATGATGAACCCTTTCCTCGTTTATTACGTGTTGTTTTACCATTTAAATTATGATTAAGAGTAGGATAAATTGGAGAATAATCAATATTGTTATTTATAGATGTGAAGACTTTGACAGGTCTGTTAAATACTTCACTGTTAAGTCCATAAGGATAAATTGTGTTATAATATTTCATATATGATGATTCCATATAAAGACGCTCTGTTTTATTTTTTAGAATTTGAAGGATTTCAATTGTCGTATTTTTAAATTGATGTTTATGAAAATGTTGAATTTCAGCTGTAGATTGTATATTTTTTGCTTTGTTATTATTAGAGTCTGAACGATGATGATTGATACGTTTATGAATTGGACCTGATGTTTCACCAATATATTTCATATTACATAAGTTGCACTTTATACTACAAATAACATTAAATGCTTTACAAAAACTTGAATAATTAGGATCTGAGACAATTTGTGTCTGAGAAGCGTATGGACATGTCTTGCACCGAGCATTATAACACTTACGAAAAAATAAAGGACGAGGGGGAGAGTATAAATGGTCGCTGGATGACGATCCAGGAACAACCCAATTATTGTTCCTGTACCGGGCACTACACTGCATAGATGCTAAGTGTATCTTGCCAGGATCGAGATGTTTACTAAGAACTGCCATATAAAAATTATGTTTGGAAGATGCAATAATTGCCATAAAAATAAGAAAATTTAATAATTTAATTAAATTAGCCTTGATTAAATAATAAATCTTGAGTATGAAAAAATATATACAATATTTACAATAATAGAAGCAGAACGCAGAAACAATCTTCAAATTTTCCATAACCAAATAATGATAACCCTAATTTCGTAGACTAAAAAAAGCAAGAAACCACTTGACTTTTTGATAACAAATAAGTCAAAAAAGATCCGCATCTAACATCCAAATCCTAGAACAACTATAACCATGCAAAGACAACCAAAACGCTTTCCCAATTAAGTTCTCAGATCAAAGTAATATGAATTTAAACTTCTAAAGCAAATTTACATTAAATCTATGAATAGAAATAATTATTGCTACCATATTGATGTATATATATAAAATGATTATCTCTTCAGAATTATGTAAAGCTGTAGCAAAAATAGAAAATATTAAAAATATTTAGGACAATATCATACACTAACTACAAGAAAATTCAGATAATATCATAACTAGAAACTTAAAAAACATTAAATAAATCATTGCAATGATAGGAATGAAAAAATTAATGGAATCCTAAAAAAGGTATCAGATATATATATATATATTGATATATATATATATATATATATCAATTTTGAACGGAGGTGTGGTTTCGGGGTCTGGGGGTCATGATCGCTGAAAATATATCAAATTTTTTTGAAATCGCTTTCCTCCGAACGGCTGCAATAGCAAAATTTTTGAAATGAAAGCTACCTAAAAATATATTTATTAAAATTCAGTTATATTTTGCTACATAATCCTTTGTTATAAAGCAAAAGCATGTTTGTGAGTAACTCTGAAGTCATATTAACGGTGGCAACGAAATGACCAATAAATTTAGGTTTACTGCATGTTTAAAATTTCTAAATTTTGCACAATTTTAACTTTTCGTTTTCGAATACAAAAAAAGGGCTAATTTCAAAGGCAATTTCTTTTTTAATTGTATTTATTTTTTATGGATTTTAAAGTAATTTTCAAGCACGGATATTTTAAAATCTGCGTTCAAGCCAGTTACGAAATACTAACCCGTTTGCTCTTAAAACTATATTATAAAGCAAAGAAACGTCCACCGTGAGTAATACTGATATAATACAATTGAAATAAATAATTTTCAAACATGAATTTTTAAATAATCTACCACTGTCGCGTGCAGCTCTATCACGGAAGATTATACCTTTTTACACAGAAATATATAAATAATTCAGTGTTTGTTTCTCACTAATATTCCATAACGAAATTAAAACTTCACCAATAAATAAATGAATTAAAAGAAAACACAAATTTAACAGGTATGCAATCTAACTACGCCATTTTAAATACTGAAGTAATCAAAATAAAAAAAGACTGCAGTAAGTAGCGAAATCTTTGGCGATTTATCTTCTATTAACCTCTGGTATGCAGCTAATAGCAAACTATCGCCTTTAATAAATTCCAAAACTTTGTTTGAATACATAATTTTCATTTTGTGGTGTTTTTAAGGGCAGTTGGAAACCCCCTATACCTACCATATTAAATTAATGTACCTTTTCTCAAAAACTACCGCAGATATTCACTTGAAATTTTTTATATACATAATATGAATAATAACTAATAAAGTGAAGTCAACTTTATAACAGATATTCTTTAGTTATTTTTTTTTTAATCTGGAATAAAAACTACTTTTAAATAATAAAAAACTTCCATTTTTCTAAAGAAATTTTTTTAATAAAATTTTTGTAGAAATATTTGTAACAAAAGTGCACTTTGATCAGGGATACGTGTGAAATATTCTGGAACGATTTCAAACAATAATATGTAGTAGTTTCTATAAAAAGGTACATCGAAGTTCAAAAAGCAACATTTTGAGAAAATTAAGTTTAAAGTTTACGTATGTAATGTTCATGTATGATATAAACAAACGGAATTATTAAATTTTTTAAACTTCTTGTTGTCGTAGAAACAAAAGTAATATACCGTTCGAAAGAGGGCAAATGAAAGATTCAAAATACTAAAAAAAATGACTTTTTTCACGAATTTAACTTTCAGCTGCCCTTAAGGGGCAGTCCAATATATACATATATTAAGTGTAAAAAAATCTATTAGGTTTTTCAATTTAAAATCAAGTTTTCAGCTATCCCCGGCAATAAGTTCTGTAACCCGGGAAGCCAGGGTTGGATATCACTCGTGGTTGGATCCTCTGTTCTATCCTTCTGTACATAAAAACAAGAAAGAAAAATCATGCGTTAAGCATAGATTATGAAACACTTTCCAACACTTACTGAATGCTTTAAAAAAACTTCGTTACTTATTTAGGGAAATAAGGTAAATAAGATAACTAAGTGAACATTTTAGAAAACGCATAAAATATATGAAAAACTGATTACCGTCCATATCCAAATATTTATTCCAATTTTTTTGAAAAGCCCTGTATTGGATCTGTAGGTTGATATCAATTCTATATAATGAGAAAATTTAGTTCAGGAAGAAAACGCATAAAAAATAGAAATTTCTCTGTCAGCAATTTATACTAACACATAGAAACATACTTGAATACTTTTGTACAACCCTGTAGTTTACCTAGAACCTTTATTACAAGGCACTATTTAGCTAAAATTTAATTCAAACTAAAACACTTTTAAAACTACTGGAATCACATTTCCAGAATTTATCATTTATAGACGGCCATGTATTCAATTCTTTCCGTGACCCTGTATATCATTTTATCTATATTATAAAACCATTTCTTAGTAAACTAAATGCAGTTTAGCTTACAAATAAATAATTTATTTAAAAACCACCTTTAAATAATTTGCGCTCATACCAAGTAACCCATAAGAATTTCTTTGTGTAGCCCTGTATATGAATTATAGCATTTATGCACACCATATAGTATGTATACATACGGTGAAACATAAAAGACCATATCATAATTAAAATTGAATTTCCAGCAATCATCGCTAACGTACAGTAATTAGGATACAATATAGTATCTGACATCTTTTGTTTGTCCCTGTAAATGCTATGCAACTCGTATAATATATGATGTAATTTATACTATAGCTCGGAGACGTATATCAATTTCAATATATATGAAATAGTTTAAGGAGGTCCGGGACACATTTTAAAATATTTTTTATTTATTGAGTTAAAATTCTGATTTTTTTTTGTGATATTTAGCTTTATCATTTGTAAACAAAATCACGTGATAAAATTTCTCAGAATTTTTTAAAAAAGAATTTAAAATTTAAAATTTATTAAAAAGGGGGGGGGGTAATTTAAAATCGTTATAACTCGAAATATTATTTATAGAATTTCAATTTTATTTTCATTTAAATAAGCAGAAAAATATAAGTTTTAATTTTGATTCGGCATTTTTCAAAATATTAATTTATATATATAAAAAAAAAAAATTAAGAAATAAATTTAAAAAAAGTGGTGCAACTTAAAAAAAAATCATATTTTCAAAAGTAAATATTTTTTTCCAAATATGATGAATCAAAATTAAAGTAAAATAATTGAAAAAGATATGTTCCAAGTTTGTTCCCTTTATCTTTAAAGTTTCTCGAGTTATAAGAATTTAAATACGAGAAATGGTGAAAAAACCTATCTTGAAGAAAAACGCATATTTGCAAGAAGTCGTTTCCATGATAGCCATTGCTTGAAAGATAGATTTTGAAAACAAACCAAAACGAAAAAATTAATATTTTTTGTTCTAATTCAGATAGAAACATGATTTAAATGTCATTTTAAGCAGGATAAAACAAAAAATAATTAATGAAATAAAATGTTTTTTGCAAAATTTGAAGGTTTCTGTGTCCTGGACCCACTTAACATAATTCTAATGCGCTGCAAACAATTCCACCCCTATAGAATTATGAAACGGAATTCTTTTGTGTGGCCCTGTAAATAAATAATAACTATTCTTTGTACCGCATATTCTAGAGAATGCATATTTTAGTGGATTTCACTAATGCAGATCAATTTTATTATGTTGAAAGAGTGTAACACTATAAAAAATCCTTTCAAACGATTTTTTCTCATTGGCCGTAATGCACCGGAAAACTTTTGACTGTCCCTATAAATGAACTAAACATGCTACAAACTTCATTTGAAACAGGGATCGTGCTGTGATAGAGGTCACTAACATCGAAAAATTTCGGAACGATCCGAGTATACTTACGAGAGTTAGAGCGCGACAGACGGACAGAACAAACCGAAGTCATAAACACTTTTCAACTTTGTTGGAAAGTGTTAAAAAAGTAACGATTTGGAACTGAGCCAAACGATTTGTAAATGGGCTAATGAAAATCTGCGTAGTTACCGTCTCATTGGCCAAAGCTTTCTGACTTTTCTTAGCAGGAATTGTACATGGCGAAAACCGTAAAAGTAGAGAATTTAGATAGGATGGGCGGTTAAAGGGAAGAATTTTCTGCATTTCGATAGACATGTTTTTTGTATTTTTTTCAGTGGTCGAAGGCAAAAGTGATTTTTAGAAAAAGAAGGTAATTTCCATTAACTAATGAAACAAGTTGGAAATTGCTCGTCAAACGTGGTGAATGTTCGTACCATAACTAGTTTAATAAATATTTTTTGCACCGCATATTGTACTGAATGTATATTTTAGTGCATTTCATAAGTGCATATCATTCTCATTCTGTTCGAAAGCCTGTAACATCATTAAAATGCATTTGAAATATTTTTATCCCATTGGCGTAATGTAACGGAACACTTTTGACTGTCCCTGTAATTAAACTGTACATCCGATTTTCATAAAATTTCAAATGACTCGACAAAATTTTGCAACAATTATATATTTAAAATTTCAGATCATTCGGAAGGCTGTAACATCATTAAAATGCACTTGCAATAATTTTTTCCCATTGGCCGTAATGTAACGGAAAACTTTTGACTGTCCCTGTAATTAAATTATACATCCGATTTTCATAAAATTTGAAATGACTCGACAAAATTTTGCAACAATTATATATTTAAAATTTCAGACCATTCGGTTGGGTACTTTTTGCTCTGTTTAGCTCTGTTACAGACGGACAGACAGACGGACTGAACGACGACTATAGGTGCTACGTATTTACATAATTACGAACGCACCTAAAAAGGGGTGGGGGGGGGGTTCATCTGTGTTTCGATAGCCTTCTGCTATTTTTTATGAGGGAGGGTATGTGGATTATTTAATAATTATTACGCCCGCAGGTTCTGTATGTACGAATGTACGTATGTATGTACAGTACGGCGCAAAAGTTTATGCACAAGATAAATATTTTTATAAAATACAAACCTTACGCCGGAATGTACTTTGAATGAAATTTTTACTGTATCTGAATAATTTGATTACAAATTCATGTTTCGAATTTGGAAACAATTCATTGTAAGGAAAATAATAAACTATAAAAAATTGAAAATTGTGATGTTATGCACAATGTTCGTTTTGTGTTTATGCACAAAAACGAAATATATTCATTTCACAAGGCACAAAATTCCTTTAGTAGTCCATGGTACTTCTATTGCAACTGATGAGATCGAATACTCGATTTTCCATTGATAAGACGAGAGTATGGAAGGTTTTGGGAGCGAGTTTGTACCAGGCTTCCTTTATCGCTGATTTGAGCTTTTGCACTCGGTAATACTTCTTCTCATTCTTGTAGCCATCATGTGAGATGATTCCCCAGATGTTCTCTATAGGATTGAGATCTGGACTGAGTGCTGACCAGTTCAGCACACTGATAGTCTGAGATCTAAGCCATTCTTTTGTGCAATGGGAAGTGACCATTGATTCGTTGTCTTGCTGAAAGGTCCTGTTGGGACCACCTAGGAGTTATCCAAACGTCACAAATGCTCCATCAGAGTTTCCTGATACTTTTGAGAATTTTGTCTGCCATTTAGGAAGCAAAGAGACGTTTGCAGATTACAGCCAAAAGCGCCCATACCATGTGTGAATCACCACGTTGTTGCGTGCTGAATATGCTCTTCGGATCTTTCCATAAGGCACGCCAAAAGAATGAGAAGCCATTTGGACCATCCAGATTCCATTTTTTTCATCAGAAAAAATAACACTAATCCATTCGTCACGATAATACATGTGCTGTTTTGCCAATTCAAGTCTTGCTTGTTTGTGACACTGTTTCAGAAAAACCTTTCCAGATAACTTTTGTTTTTCGGTGAATTCTGATTCTGATATTTAGTCAGCATATGATGTCATGTGATATTTTTAATCCAAGTCGATTTTTTTATTTCATTAAGAGACAAATAGCCAGTTAAAGTCAATCTTTTAGTTGTTCTATCCACACAAAATTCTTACTCGAATGTTCTGAGCAAGATGCATTTTTGAATTGTTTTCCACGTTGCAAAACACTATAAACACCACGTTTAGACCGATTTAAAATAAGCGAAATTTGAAAAAAAAGATTTACCTTCAGTTTTCAGCTTTCAGCTTCCAAACTTCTACAACTTCTTCAGGCGAGAGCGATCGAGATTTTGGCATTTTGAAATAACCAGTACAGCGATCTCTATATTATACTTTAGGAAAACAGTCTCGCCGATCCTCCTCCTATCATGTTTAAGAAGATATTTGCATAAAATCTCATTTGGGCATAAAATTTTGCAACATCACAAAAACTGTTCTCTTGTAATTTCGCATTTTCGTAACGATGAATTTGTTCGATAATAATAATTTAAAATAATGCTGTAGGTGTAGATATCTAATTTCAATTGGCTTAACGAAGCTATATAGTTTAAGATTGCGCCAATGATGTATTCATTCTATAACATGTTTGAAACAGAGATAAAAGAAAGAGTAAATTCTTCATTATTATGAGCCTTAGAATACTAGACGCTCGTAATTATTACGACTATGGCGTAGTACGGCTGGTATGGACTAGCTATGTTTAGTATTCTAGGGTAAAAATAAAGGATCGTTTACGAAAGTATTTAATATAACATATTTAAGATAAAAATACTTTATATCAATATAAAATTCTCTCTTTCGCTTCTCAAAAGTAAACACTTTGTGCAAATCCCAAAATAAATTTTGGAAAGTAATACCCAATTACCTTAAAGCTATGGTACACAAAAAATGAAAAAAAAATAATTAAAACATTCTCACTTGTTTTATAGTCTTTTCTTTACTTTTATACATTTAAAAGTTTAAGAAAAGTATCCTAGTATACGTATAAAACACTTATACTACCATTATACGAAAGATGGGCTTATAAAAGATAACTAAAAATTGGTATTTTTTAAGAAATATGTTCCAAAATAGAAATTAATCTCCTTCTGTATGCGAGAAAAACGATTTTGTGATAAAATATTCCTTATATGCTATTATTGAGAAAATACTTTTTCAAAATGCGCGAACAATATAACTATGATACTGATATCGGAAAAGAAGAGTCATTATGCATTATGCATGCAGAGGATTACTGAAATAATTTTATAAACAAAATGGTTTTCTTTAATATCATTCCAAGTATTGTTTTTCTATAAAAATAAATACACTTTTTAAAACAGTTTTAGTACACGTGTTTAATAGTTTTCACACACACTTAAAATCTTTAAAATAATAAACTTATCAATAAAGACACATTTTTATGGGAATGTTTAGAATAAGTATTGCAATTTTGCAGATTGTGTTAGTCTTAAGACAGTTATACAGGCTAAGATTACACTTATGCAGTATTAATTCTATAAGATGTTTAAAACCGATAAAAAAAGAGCAAATTCTTCAATTTCATTGAATAAAGGGTCATTTACGAAAGAAACTGATGTTTAACTAATATTTAAAATAAAGTTATTTTATATTAAGATAAAATATTCCATTTCGTTTCACTGAAACGTCTTGGCTATTGCAAAATACATCTTATATTATAATACGAGCAAAAATTGTGTGTGTGTGTGTGTGTAAGTTTTATCTTAAAAACGGCTCTAACGATTTTGACTAAATTTTGTATTTTACCATTTTCGGGCGCGAAAAGTCCATTGGGCTAGATCATGTATTCGGGAAAATTCGATTAGTGGGTCATTTTGGGTCATAATGGGTTATATCTAAAAAACATAATGGGTTAATTATATCTAAAAAAACAGCTCAATCAATTTTGATTAAATTTTATATCCAACCATTTTTGGGCACGAGAAAACTATTGGGCTAGGTCACATGTTCGAGAAATTTCTATTAGTGGGTCATTTTTAAGTCGCTTCGGGTCAAGCTAATTTTATCTAAAAAACTGCTCTAACGAGTTTGACTAAATTTTATAATCTACAGTTTTAGATTATGAGAAGACCAATGGGCTAAGTCACATGCTAGAGAAAATTCGATTAGTGGGTCATTTGTGGGTCACTGTGAGTCAAGCTAAATTTATCTAGAAAACGGCTCTAATGGTTTTGACGAAATTTTGCTTTCGATCGTTTTCGAGCACGAGAATACCATTGGGCTACGTCGCATGTTCAAGAAAATTCGATTAGTGGGTCATTTTGGGTCACAATGGGTCAGGTGTCAAGCTAATTGAATCTAAAAAATGTTCAAAACATTTGCAAAATTTTGTAATATACCGCTTCTGGGCATAAAATGACCATTGGGCTAAGTCACATGTTCGAGAAAAATCGATTAGTGGGTCATTTTGGGTCACTGTGGGTCAAGCTAATAGTATCTAAAAAACGAATCAAATGATTTTGATAAAATTTTGTACTATACCGTTTGTGGAGAATTATATGTTTTGACGCCAAATGGGCGATAACGGGACAGCAATGGATCTATTGTTTACGTAAGGTAACCCCTCCTGGGCTTATCGCGCGCGCTCTCTCTGTTTTTTCGAGATGGTGTTGTTGAAAGAATGTTTTGTTTTTAAGAACGCGTTTCGCTTTTGTAAATAAAATGTATTATAGTGTATAATAGATGTAAATATGTGTCTTCCAATTAAAAGAAGAGAAAATTTGATATCCCGTGGAATTAATTGAGTAAGTGCCAATTGATTTATTTTTAAGATAGTGTTAGTTAATTTAAGAAATCCACTGAACCAAAGTCGGTCGCCACACTGGTGCATCGGCCGGGAATATAAATTGATAACTACGCTACTGGCATTTCATTAAACGGGTAAATTATTTAAAATTTCTCTTAAACTTGCGATATATTGGAAGACATAATTCTTTGAATGAGTGAATATAAAGATGAATCAAAGTGAAGTTTTAAAACGAAACATAGCAAAACGCGGATCAATTAGAACCACAGTAACGAAATTGATAAAAAGGATTGATAGTGAAATTAAAAAAGAAAGTGATTCCAAACCGGAAATAGTTGAGGACTCTTTAGAAGCATTACTTGAACACAAATTATCATTAGAAAAATTGGATGAGTCAATTGAATCGGAAATTGAAACCGATAATTTAGAAACAGATATAGAAACTTCGATAGAATATAAGGAAGCTATTGTGACTTGCAAATCTAGAGCCAGTAGATATTTGAAAAATTTAAACATAAATTCAACTATCACGAGTGAACCAAAAGTAACTACGCCCTCCATATCAGACAGTCAATTAAAGTCGAATACGAAATTGCCGCGAATTTCTTTAAATAAATTTACAGGCGACATTTGCGAATTTCAAGAATTTTGGCCTCAGTTTAAAGTTGCTATTCACGAAAATGAAGCTCTTCAGCAAATTGAAAAGTTTACTTACTTAAAATCTTTAATTTCTGATTCAGCAGCTGCCGCTATTAATGGGCTTCCATTAACAAGTGAAATTTATGTAACGGCAATAAATATATTAAAGGACCGTTTTGGGAAAAGAGATGTTTTAATTTCCGAGCACACTAACAAATTATTAAACTTAGAAGCAGTACGAAGATCAAATGACATACATTCTTTGAGAAAATTATTTGATGAGATAACTATACAAATACGATGTCTCGAAGCGCTTGATGTGAAGTCAGACCAATATGGTTGCTTATTATTACCCATTATTTATAAATGTATACCGAATGATCTCATATTACAATTTCACAGAGAACAATGCGATAAAAAGGATGTTAGTGTAAATGATTTATTGTTGTTTCTGAAACGTGAAACAGAAGCGCGAGAAAAGGCTATTAATGTTACTTCTATCAGTTTTGAGAATACTAAATCCCATGAAAATAAATTTAAACAAAATTCTCCCAAACACTTTCACCAAGGAAAAATAAAAAATCCTTCGGCATTCACATTAAATACAATTACTGAAAACCTTTGCCCCTTTTGCTCTCAAAAACACGACGCAAATTCGTGTAAGTTAAATTTGGAACAACGAAAAGAATCTTTATTAAAACAAGCTAAATGTTTCAGATGTTACAAACGGTTCCACCGAAAACAGAATTGCAGAAACACTGAAATTCGTTGCACAATTTGTTTTTCGAGAACGCATCAAAATTCTCTTTGTAACAAAAAACAAAAAGAAAGATCATCGAATGAAAATAAAATTGACCTTCTTTCGACTGAGCGTGAACCGGGGGGAAAGGAAAATAAGAAATATGAAAAAATAACAGTTTCATCACTTTGTTGTAATCCAGATGAATATATTTATTTTCAAACATTGAAAGGAATTATGATTGGAAAGAATCAAAATATTAATGTTCGAATATTATTAGATAGCGCCTCGCAGCGAACATTTATTGGGAAGAATTTATCTAATCGTTTAAATTTAGAGGTGACAGGGCAGGAATCATTAAAAATTCATACCTTTGCTGGAAAGAAACCTATTGTTGATAATCATAATAGAGTAAAGATTTTCCTAAAAGACAATAATTCGGACAATATAATATGTCTGGAAGCGTTAGAAACGGAGAGAATCTGTTCCGATATAATACGAGCACCAAGTTCTGAGTTATATAAAAAAATTAAAAATATGGGTATAGACTTATCAGACGTTTCTAATGAATTAGATGATGGTGATAATGAAATAGATTTATTGATTGGTAGCGATTACTATTGGTCAATTATGACAGGAAAATATAAACGTATTTCACCAACTCTTGTTCTGAATGAAACTAAATTAGGCTGGACACTTCACGGCAAATTCTCAGAGGAAGTTAATAGAAATAATTTAGTAAGCGCTATGTACATATCTATTTGGGATAATAATAAAGATGATAAAATTTCAGTTCAAATTGAAAAATTCTGGACTATAGAAGGGTTGGGAATTCAAGAAGATAATACGAACAAAGATTTGTGTGATAAACAAATACTAGAACAATTTGAAAATTCGATTGAATTTAAGAACAACAGATATGAAGTTAAACTACCTATGAGATATGATAATCTTGATCTTCCTAATAATTATGAAATTGCCAAAAAGAGAATTGAAAGTTTAATTAAACGATTTATGAATAATCCTGCATTGTTTAAAGAATATAAAGATATAATTAATGAATATAAGGCTTTGGGAATAGTAGAAGTTGTTGAACCCCAGGAAATAAATTCGACCAATGGTAATTTGACATACTATTTACCCCACCACCCTGTGATTCGAACGGACAAACAAACAACCAAACTGCGCATCGTTTTCGATGCATCATCTCACGCTCCTTCTGAACCTTCTCTAAATGATATGCTCTTTCCAGGTCCGAATTTGAACTCTGATTTATTTGATTTAATTTTACAATTTCGAAGCAATAAGATTGCCGTAGTGGCAGACATTGAAAAGGCATTCTTGCAGATAAGCCTTGCTGAGACTGACAGAGATATGACACGATTTTTGTGGATCGAAGAACTCCCTCAAAATAAAAATGCTCCATTAAACTTTATAATTATGAAAATGTGCCGCGTATTATTTGGCGTTACTTCGAGTCCATTCCTGTTAGGAGCAGTAATTAAGCATCATGTGAAAAAGTATGCAACTTCGTATCCGGAAACTTGTTCCAAAATTAAATCTTCCATGTATGTTGACGACCTTTTGTTAGGAGCAGATACTGTTAGTGAAGCTTTAAAATTTTCAAAAGAATCGTTAGATATTTTTCAACAAGCAAATATGTCCTTGCGGAAGTGGCAAAGTAATTCTACTATTTTAAAGGAACATTTAAAATCATTAGATATGAA
Organism: Maratus speciosus; assembly: GCA_963932465.1. NCBI lineage: Eukaryota > Metazoa > Arthropoda > Arachnida > Araneae > Salticidae > Maratus > Maratus speciosus. Next base: position 445,099,154 of record OZ010789.1, read on the forward strand.
TGTTTGCCCTGATACATCAGCTGATACAATTCCATTTAAAATCTTAGGCTTAATATGGGACACGGAAGAAGATATTTTTAGATTTGATAATCATAGTCTTTTAGAATTTGTTCATTATCAGGAAAAGTCTAAAAGAACTGTAATTCGAGCGGCTGGAAGAATTTTTGACCCCATTGGGTTTTTATCTCCATTCACGATTTTAATAAAAATGATTTTTCAATCATCATGGGAACACGGTATCGATTGGGACCAGAAATTGCCAGAACATTTAGAGAAAAAATGGGATAATTGGTGCTCACAGATTCCATATCTTAGTAAAATAAAAATCCCAAGGTATTATTTCCAGGACATCGAATGTTTTGATAATGTAGAAGTCCACTGTTTTAGTGATGCAAGTATTAAAGCCTATGGAAGTGTTATTTATCTTAGATATAACAACAATAATAGCATAAAGACAAGTTTTGTTACATCAAAAAGCAGATTAGCTCCCATAAAAAAGTTAACTTTACCACGTTTGGAGTTAATGGGTGCTATGATTGGAGCTAGACTTGGAAAACGGGTAATGTCCATTCTCAAGATAAGTGAAAATAAAGTACACTATTGGACTGACTCGAACATCGTACTTCACTGGATCAAGAGTTCATCTAGTACTTGGAAGCCATTTGTCAGCAATAGAGTATCGGAAATACAAACTTTGACAAATCCGATGAACTGGCGACATTGTCCCGGTAGCTCAAATCCTGCTGACCGACTTACGAGAGGACTCTCACTTCTCGACCTCGAGAGCGATGATCTATGGTGGTCAGGGCCTCCATGGTTAATTAAGGATTCAAATTTATGGCCCAAGGAAGATAGAGAAGTAGATGAAGATATGAAGCAACTAGAAGCTAAAGGAAAAGTAATTTCCCAAAACCTTTATTCATCAGAACAACAGAAACCACTTATAGAGATTGAGCGTTTTAGTTCTTTATTGAAGGCAATTAGAACCTGGCAAGAATTAAAAGATTTGTCTTCAATCTAAGAAGTCCAATTAAACATAAAGGTGTATTATCTGCTGAAGAATTGACAGAAGCTGAAGAATTATTAATTAAAGAAGTACAAATGAAAAATTATAAGGAAGAAATTGAGTCATTAGAAGAAGGAAATCCCATTAAGAAGACCTCAAGAATTTATTCGTTATGTCCATATTTGGATAAAAATAAAATTTTACGAATCAGAAGCAGACTTAATGAAGGCTCATTTAGTTTAAATGAAAGCAATCCAGTCATATTGCCAAAGAATGAAAAATTTACCGAGTTGTTGATTATGCAAGAACACAGAAAATTGTTGCATAGTGGAGTTTCTTTGACACTTGCACAAATCCGAAAAAAATTTTGGATTCCTCAAGGAAGACAATTAATTAGGAAAAGTGTCAGGAAATGTTTAATTTGTAAAAAATACAATGCGAAAGCAGCTGACCAACTAACTGGCCAACTTCCGAAGGAAAGAATATCAGAATCTCCTGCGTTTACCGTTATAGGATTGGATTTTGCAGGACCGATAATAGTAAGAACAGAGAATAAAGAGACGTCAAAGTCATATATTGTACTGTTCACCTGTGCCACAACAAGAGCAATACATCTGGAAGCAGCCAGGGATATGACTACAAAATCTTTCCTTTTGTGTTTTCGTCGATTTATTTCAAGACGCGGAAACTGTAAAATGATTTTTTCGGATAATGCAAAGAGTTTTAAGGCTGCTGATAAAGAATTACAACAATTTGAGAAAATCATTAAAGATCAAGAACTCCAGGATTTTATATCGAATAAAGGTATGACATGGAAATTTATCGTCGAGCGTGCCCCATGGTGGGGAGGGTTTTACGAAAGGCTCGTAAAAAGTGTAAAAGAACCTTTAAGAAAAATTTTGGGAAGAGCTCTCATCACATTTGAAGAATTGGCAACAATCTTGACAGAAATAGAAGCCATAATAAATATGAGACCGCTAACCTACACAACAAGTGATTTCGGCGAGCCAGAGCCACTTACCCCGGCCCATTTCCTTCAGCTAGGAAGAGAGAACATCAGTTTTCCTCTACATTTTGCCGAATTAGAAAATAAAATTTCTACTAAAGAAACTTTGTTAAGGAGAAAACGATATCAAAGTAAGTTGTTGAAACAGCTCTGGATTAAGTGGAAGGAACAATACTTATTGAATTTAAGTTCAGTTCATGAATTTAAAACTCCTGAAAGACACAAAAACTTAAAAATTGGCGATGTTGTTTTAGTAGATGGTACTGCTAAATCTAAACTGTTGTGGGACTTAGGAATAGTTAAGGAAGTCATTATTGGCAGAGATAAACTTATTCGTGCTTGCATAATAAAAACTGCTAAAGGACTGCTGAGAAAACCAATACAACTTTTGTATCCTTTTGAACTAGATATCTGAATGATAAGTGATTTCAGTACTTGATTTGAAATTTATTTTTTCTACTAGTGTTTGAATATCAAAGTGTGTTCGTTTTATAAATTCATGTTTGGAAATATTTTTTTTTTTTGGGGGGGGGGGGGTGTTTTGCAATTTGTTGTTTATTTAGTAAAAATCTTTCATTTATGCATAATTGTACTTTATTTCAAATTGACAAGATAATTGAATTAATAATGGTATTTAATTTCTTTATATTATGTATATATATATATATATATATATATATATATTCAGTTAATCTTATTCAGGTAAAATATCTGGCCAGATATGTTCATGTAGCTACATGTTATAAGAGTGTCTTTTTTTTTAATTTATATTGATCATGACTTTATTATTTTATGTTTAATTCTTTATACTTCAACGCCTGTAGATTGAAAATTTTCTATTTTATCATTTGAGTTGTCATTTAAGGTCAAGTTTATTATAAGAATGTTTATGTTGATTTATCATTATGTACTCTCATGAGTCCAGGTGGGGAGTGTGTGGAGAATTATATGTTTTGACGCCAAATGGGCGATAACGGGACAGCAATGGATCTATTGTTTACGTAAGGTAACCCCTCCTGGGCTCATCGCGCGCGCTCTCTCTGTTTTTTTCGAGATGGTGTTGTTGAAAGAATGTTTTGTTTTTAAGAACGCGTTTCGCTTTTGCAAATAAAATGTATTATAGTGTATAATAGATGTAAATATGTGTCTTCCAATTAAAAGAAGAGAAAATTTGATATCCCGTGGAATTAATTGAGTAAGTGCCAATTGATTTATTTTTAAGATAGTGTTAGTTAATTTAAGAAATCCACTGAACCAAAATCGGTCGCCACACCGTTTCTGAGCATGAGAAGACCATTGGGCTAAGTCACACGTTGAAGAAAATTCGATTTGTGGGTCATTTTTGGGTCACTGTGGGTCAAGCTAATTGTATATAAAAACAACTCAAACAATTTTGACAAAATTTTGTATTATACCGTTTCTGGACATGAGAAGACGTGTAAGCTAAGTCACATGTTCGAGAAAATTCGATTACTGGGTCATTTTTGGGTCACTGTAGGTCAAGCTAATTATGTCTAAAAAGACAGCTTAAAACATTTTGACAAAATCTTGTATTATATTGTTTCTGAGCATGAAAAGACCATTGGGCTAAGCCACATGTTCGAGAAAATTCGATTAGTGGGTCATTTTTGGGTCACTGTGGGTCAAGATAATTTTATCTAAAAAATGACTCGAACGATTTTGACAAAAAAATTTATTACATCGTTTCCCAGCATGAGAAGACCAGGTCAATATAGGTCACATGTTCGATAAATTTAGATTAGTGGATCCTTTTTGGGTCACCGTGGGTCAAGCTATTTTTATCTATAAAACGACTTTAACAATTTGTATTCTATCGTTTTCAGGTTCGAGAAGATCATTGGTTAGGTCGCATTTTCTAAAAAATTCGGTTAGTGAGTCATTTTGGATCACTATGTCTCAGGATCATGCCATTGATGAGCAAGAATGATGAATGATACAGTGAGAATAAAATATCGAATTGAACTCAAGGCCAATTTTGACCGAGCTTAGATCGGCCATCCCTGCTAATTAAAAAAAAAAAAAAAAAAAAAAAAAAAAAAAAAAAAAAAAAAAATGAATACCCAATTATTTTAATGATCAGGCAAAGAGTATATAAAAAATGGAAAACAAATTCCAATACTTGAATGCAGAAAATAAGAATACCGTATATACTCGCGTATAAGTCGAGGAATTTCTGACAATTTTCGGTAAGCAAATATGGGGGGTCGACTTAAACGCGAGTCATTTAAAAAAGCAAAAACAAAAACTTCGAATACTGCAAAAATATGGCCTTTTATGTGTATGAATAGAAAAATAATATATAAAATATACAAATAATAATAATTTATCATAAAAATTTTTTTTCAATGATTTGTTTTTGTTAACTTACTACCTTTTTGCATTGGCAAGTGAAATCTTTGGTTTGATTTTGTGCAAAATTGAAGCAAAAATTAGGGGGTCAACTTATACGCGGGTTTTTGATTTTTTCCAGAATTTGCATTCGAAAGTTAGGGGGTCGACTTATACGCGAGTATATACGGTAATAGTAATTGATGACACTTAATCTGTTTTTCTAATAGAATACTTGGACATTTTACATTTTTTAAACATTCTTTTTTTTATTAAAGTCATTTCACTTATTTAAGAAAAGTATTTAAGTATATAAGACACGTATTTTATATCTAATTATAAAAAAGCGGTTTTTTAAGGGGACAGTTTCCCTCCAAAAATGCTAGAAAACTGATTCAATTTCCATACATTTTTACAAACTAACTAATGGAACAAATTCAATGAAATTTTTTTGATTATTAAATACTGCATTACTTGTTACAATAAACAAACAGATTGATGAAATATATTTAAATTAATTGGGAAAACTTATTTAAGTAACCTACTGCTTTTTTGTTTTTGTAATTACTGTATATGACTGCGCGTGTGATATCTTGTGTTCATTTTAATTTATTAACTTTAAATATATTTTTATTTAAATATAACACCTCGCTTAACATAATGAAGTAAAATCTTTTAATTATCTTCATATATAATATTTATATTTAATAATAAAAATTTAAAAAAGGAAATCTGTATATTCTCACATATTTTTAAATAAAAATTTTATTATTTAAGATAATTCTGAGATTTTAGTTCATTTTATGAAGAAGTATAATATTAATGCACTCAGAAAATTTCAACTCATTATCTTTAATAGTTTTTGAGAAATCATGCGCGCAGCGATATATAACGAGTACGAAACAAACAAACAAACAAAAAACAACAGTAGGTTACTTAATTAAGTTTTCCTATTTAATTTTAATATTTTTCATCAATCTCTTTTGTTTATTGTAACAAGTAACGCTATACTTAACAAGGCAAAACATTTCATTGAATTTCTTTTATTAGTCAGTTTGTGAAGAGGTATGGAAATTGAATCAGTTTTCTATTCTTTTTGACCGGTTGAAGGGGAATTGTCTGTCCCCTTAAATCCTTAAAGAATAACTGAAACCTCGTACGATACTAAAAAGAATGCTTCAAATGGAGATAATCTAATGCGGCATCCTCGAAAAACGATTTTGTACAAAATATTACTTTCACGTTATTATAGAAAAAGTACTTATATATTCAAAACGTTTAAGTAGTTCGAATGAAATAAGTAAAAACCGCGACCTTGCAATTGAATAAGAAAAATCATTATAAATAGAAACGATAAGTGAGATTGTTTTATAAAGAAAACAGTTTTTTAATATCACTCCAAGCGATAAAGTAAATAAGTACACTTTAGTTCAGTGGTTCCCAACTTGGGGCGTACGCCCCACAGGAGGGCAATTTGACTTTTTTTGGGGGGGGGGGGGCAATTTCCATTTTTTTACTCTACCACTCACTATGAGTTTCTTTTGTCTTTTTACTTAAAAATAAATGGAATACAAACAAAATTTAAAAAGTAATTTATTGTGTTGAATTTTAAGAGTTCATAATCATAAGTTGAAAATTGACTGAAACCGGAATAATGATACGAGATTTTGCAATATGAAAAATATACAAACTTTGACATCTACATTTTATAATAAAAAAAATTCTATAAATATTCTGGTTAGTGCTGTATTTATGCTGTTCGTAACACTTTGGTTTATATATTGAGTGAGCTTTATATTTCTATTCACTCTGCTATATGTCACAACGAAGAAACTTTTACACATGAAAATGATTAAGGGGGTCCGGGACACACAAATCTTCAAATTTTGCAAAAACATTTTATTTCATAAAAAACAGTCTCTGTTTTTTTCCTGTTTAAAATAACATTTAAATCATGTTTCTATCTGAATTAGAAAAAAAAAATAAATTTTTCGTTTTAGTTTGTTTTCAAAATCTAGCTTTCAAGCAATGGCTGTCATGGAAACGACTTCTTGTAAAAATGCGTTTTCCTTCATGGTAGGTTAATTTTGATTCAGTATATTTGAAAAAAAATATTTACTTTTGAAAATATGATTTAAAAAAAAAAGTTGCACCATTTTTTTTGAAATTTTTTGTTAAATATTTTTAATTTTTTTGTAAATTAATATTTTTAAAAATGCCGAATCAAAATTAAAACTTATTTATTTCTGTTTAAATAAATTAAAAAAAATTGAAATTCTATAAATAATATTTCGAGTTATAACGATTTTAAATTACCTCACTTTTTTAATAAATTTTAAATTTAAATTAAAAAAAATCTGAGAAGCTTAAGCATGTGATTTTGTTTACAAATGATAAGGTTAAACATCACAAAATCACAAAACATCACAGAATTTTAAGGGGTCTCAGGGCTCTTAAAGCTTTAAAATTTTCGAATTTTTAATTTTTTTAGATGTTAAACTCCTATCGTTTCTGAACATTTTGATATAATTGTTTCCTTGAAATTCCTATTAGAACTGAAGTTATGGCTTTTACATTTATACACGTTGAATAGCTGAAGCGTCGTTTCGGAAACTTTTAAGCCATTTTTCTCCAAATGATGTTTTTGGGCATAACGCGCACGATATCTCAAAAACTTCTGAATATTTTTTCATGAAATTTTCAAAACATATGTTTCATGTTAGTCTGTATAAACTGTACCTAAAATTTCCTTTTTATTGTTCAAAACAATATTTTTTAGGTGATTATTCTGTTGAAATTTTCTTAATTTTGCATTAGCTAAATACAACTTTGTATTAAAAATATAAAAAAGCTTTAAATACAAATTTATTTAGGTTCAGGGAAATAATTATAATCTGAAGTATAAGTAGGCATCAAAATTTTCATTCTAGTTTCAATATTTATTTTGTAATCGTGCGCCTAAGCTGCTATGCCGATTTTTTGTTCAACAAATATCTAACAGTTTGGAGCCCCCTGTAAATGCTAATTCTGCATCTTATAATTTTTTAAATACATGAAATGAAAGAACATACTTATATATTTTATTCCAATTAACATTGTGCCTTAAAATAAAATACATTTTAAGATATTAAATGTTGAAAATAGTCTTTTTTTTTTTCATTTTTTCCAATTTTAAGAGTCCTGAGACCCCTTAACTCAATAAATAAAAATTATTTTTAAAATTGCCCTGGACCCCCTTAAATGTATACCTAAATCCGACTGCTTTGAACAGATTTAAACTAAAAATTATTTGAAATGTCTAAACAAGATAATACCAAGTTTATAAAATATATGAATCTTAAATAGCATTGAAAAGAAATGGGTAGGTAGAAAATAGCTGTGGCTCTAGTGCTGGAATCCCAGACAGTAAATAAATTTACATCATGACATATTGTCATGACACATATTAAATTTTATAAATCAGATAATAAATGGCAAACACCTAACGATATTGATAAAAAGGGAAAACAGAGAAAATGTGGAATAATGTTTCTTTAAAACTGAAAAAAAAACAGGAATCTTGAAATGCTTCTCGTGTATTGTGTTATCCATAGAAAGAAATTTTAATGTCCAAAGTTTTTCCACCAACTCTTAATAAGTTAAAAAAATGAATTATAAAATGCATCAATGTGATAAATTTTAATGTTAAATCCGTGAGTCTCTTCAAGGTATTTTGTGAAGATAAATATGCAGGTCGTATAACAATTTTATTTAACATTAAGGCTAGTTGGTAAATAACAAAACCCTTTAGCCTGATTGCATTTACAGAATCACGTTAAAACACATTTGTAATTTCTTTGATAAGTTAAAAAATGTGAAATGGATAGTTGCCGAAACGTCAGTGAAGGCTTACTGTGGAGACACGAAAAGTTTTGATTTCCGTTTGTCTGTCTGTCTGTCTGTCCGTCTGTTCCGCGATAACTGCCGCAAAAAGCGCCCGATCAGCTTGAAATTAATTGGGCATATTCGTGAGATACCCGGACGTAGCTGTATAGTTTTTGGTTAAATTTGGTTCATTCGTTCGGAAAATATGGAAGATTTTATTTTTCTTTATAATGCTTTTCTACGGCAAGTCAGACGATTTTCAAATTTCCATTTGTTGAAAGAAAATGGCACGTTTGATTAATGGATTTAAATGTCAAATTATGGATACTAAAATTCCAAATAAGGGTTTTAAATTATTCCTATTATATTGAAATTTTATCAATATATCTATCAGATTTTTTTATTTACGTGTATAATGTTTTGAGGACATTTATACATGTATTCCAATAATATAAAGAATTTTTAAATTAATTTTCTTGATTTACATGATACGTATTTCTTTTTTTTTTCCTTTTCTTCGTTGCCTAGCGACTGTTATTCGTAGCCTATCATTGCGTCAAATATGAATGAAGTTAGTAAATTACGTTAATTTTGTTGCAGGTACTATTAAAAGGCTATCACAAAAAATATTTTATCGCGCCAAATCGATGCAATTTACGCAATTAACAGTGGCCACGATAATGAATTATTTTCCAGTAGATTTATAGATCTCCAGATATGCATATTTTGGGGGCTTTTAATATGTTATTGCTATCGCATGGATTAGGATGTTTAAACTAATGTTTAACCATGCTATAAGTGAAAAAAAAGTACTGTTAAAGGCATGTAAATCCTTTTTAACTCTTTCCAACATGGATGAAAAGTATTTATGACTTCAGTTTTTGTATCTGTCGCCTGCCGTGTTTCTCTACGTGCTCTAACTCGTGTAAATATAGTCGGGATTACATGTAATTGATATACGTTATTGAGGTTTGCCAAAGTATGTTTGATATTAAAAATGAAGAGTGTAGCATTCATAGCTTAATTACAGGGGCACTCAAAACTATTCCGTTACATTATAGTCTTTGGGAAAAATCGTCTGCGGTGTATTTTAATAATGTTACACAATTTTAAACGTAATGAAATTTATATACTTTATTAAGGTGCACTAGAACCTGGTTACTATAAAATATGTTATGTGTAGCACTTACAGCATGCGTACAGGGAACTCAAAAGTATTCATAATATTACAATCTTTGAAGAAAATCCTTTTGTGGCGTTTTTTAATGATGTTACTCTGTTACAAAATAATAAAATTGATATGTATTTTTGAAACATTTTTGTAGTATATGGGGTGCAAAGCATATGTTTTTTTCAGGGTCACACAAAAGTGGCCGATTAAAATGTGGTCTACGGGGGGAAAAAACTCTTCACAGCTTATTTTAACACATTAGCGACGGGAAACGAGAATTCTCGTTTTTATTCAGAATACATCATTGGCTAAGGGAGTGACTTCTACCTTACAGAAAAGACATTTATATTGTGTTGTCCATATTTTTTATAGATTGTAAGACATTATATATTACATCCGTACATTGAAAGATATTTACTGCTGCATAAACATGAAAAACATATCTCAGAAACCAATTTCCGAGACACTTTCAGAAGAGGGAGGAGCTTCTACTGTTTTTAAACCCAGATTTAATTAAATTGCTTGTCGTCAGTGTGTTAATTGTGTTGCACTAATTCAAACATTATGAAATTAAATTACATTACTGTGGTTGACTACAAGAAGCTTGAATATGATTTGTATCGTATTTATCGTTCATTTATAGGGTCACATAAAAAATTTCGGATACAGTTCTGGTCTATTAGGGATGATTGCTGAAGAGCATTTTCGATTATGGTGTGCGTTTTAACGTTAAGTAAATTTGTGCTTAATAAGTAGTGCATAAATATTGTATAGACCATGTACAGGAATACACAAATGAATTCGTAAGTATAAATGAAAATGAGCGCGAATTGCTTCAGTGTTTTGTTTTTTTTTTGGTTTTTTTTTTGAGTTATGTATTTCCCAGCCCAATTACATTTAGTATTCTAACAAATGTTTACAGAATTTAAATAGAACCATATACAGGACTCCGCAGAAACTGGATATATGGTGCACACTATGCATACTAATCCCCGGAAATGTGATATGAGCAGTTTTAAGAGGGTTTTTTGTCTGCATTAAATTTAAATGTTATAGACGACGCGTAAAAATCTTCACGTAATATACAGGGCTGTAGAAAAGAATTCATGTACGTTTCCGTCTATTGGTAGAATTTACTAAAGGACATTAACACAATTAATTGATAACTACAAATGTAAATTAAATTACACTACGAAGGGGTTCAGGGGGGCTCTGTCCTTCGAAGAAATCTACTCTATTATCTAAAAATTACCAGAATAAGTAGCTCATGAGATTTTCAGAATACCTTTACATAACAAGGGGTTTAATTTAACGCTTCTAATGTCAGAAACCTTCGAAATATTTTTTCGTTTTATAAATGTTTATGTAATTTCAAAACTTTAAATTTCGTTTTTTGTAGAAAGATTAATATTACTCAAAGGGTGCTAAACACAATGAATTGTAGAGCTGACGTTGAGGCTCCTGATCTGCAGATTTACTAGTTATTATTAAGGCTGGGTTACCTTTCCACCATGTGAATTGAGTTCAGTTTTAAAATAATAACAAACATATGTTACATAGGCCGGCTGGACATCGTGATTTTACTGATGCTTTGGTGGGGAGGGGCCAATAAAACGTTGGGAACCACTGCTTTAGTTGGTAAAAATAATTAATTTTACTTAAAATAAGTATACTTTATTTATCTAACCTATATATATAAAATCCTAATGAAACGAATTTACGAAACTAATATATGAAACGAATTTATGAAACGATTCTATGAAACGACTGATTACACAGCTGATTATGTTTCGCGGCGATTTCTCCTAAAATATGGAATACTATGCGATGAAATTAACACCAAAAATCCTTATTGATCCGCAGATCTCAAAACTGTTATTAGAATTTTAAAATTCGAATTAGTTTTCGAAGTATTAATTTTTTTTCTAATTTTAAATACTTTTTTCTAAGTATGGCAACTCAAATTTTAATCATAACAGATATTTCATTTTCATATTTTAGAAAAAGTTATTATTTTAAACTAATTTAGCGACCAGTTTGGACTCCCTTAAATGCATGCTAAGAACATTTTTTTTTTCATTATCATTTTATATAATAAAAAACTTTCTTTTGAAACTGAAAAAATTTAAATTAATGGCTTTCACTTCTTTCTTTTTTTTTAACGAAACGAAAAGAAAAATATTAGGCACAGATGTCATATACGCACCGGGGTACCTAAATGGCACCCGTTATTTTGCCTGACATGGTAACCCGGCTATTGTTGCTTATTTATTAATAAATGTCTATTTACATTTATTTGCTTTTGATTAAAAAAAAAAGTTGTAAATTGTTTTGTTCTATAGTTACTATTTTTTTTTATTTATTGTTATTTCATTTTAAAAATAATAGAAAATAATTTAAAAATACATATGTAACTGGTATTCGAAAATGAGGTTTTCGACAAATTGTCGTAAAAAAAAATCCCTCCAAACACGATTAAATAATGCACATATTACATTTAATCATGACATTTAATTTCAAATTCAAAGCAATGTTTTAATGGTACATACTTAGTTATCCTGTCGACCAATTTCGCCAAATTATATAAATCGCCAAACCACTCACCAAATTATACAAATTACCGTAATTTTTATTTTGAATAAGGAAAGAACAAATAAATTAGTATAACATTAATAAAAATAAAAATAAACGTCGAAATAAAAATCACTTGATGGCGTAAAGCGTAAGCACGTGTAAGTTCCTTACAGTCAAGTGAATGTGACATTTACGATCAGCCATTATTGGCATTTAATCTTATAATCTGGCGATAGTTTTTGATCGATGGGATAACCTAGTAGCACCGTTTTAATTTACCACTCGAAAAATGAAAAAAAAATGCAAACTGGCGAGTCAAAAAAAAATCTATCGGCGAGATTTGTATCTGGCTAACATAAAAGCACCAAGAATTCTTTGCGATCATGGCAACTTTTATGTGGTTTTATTCGAAAAAATAACTTTGATTCTTTAATCAAAATGGAAAACTTTCTTATGAAAAGCGAAGGGTTGTAATTGTTTATGGCAGTTACATGATATGGACTATTATAATATAAGTGAAATGATGGCGATAGAATAATATTTGGCGACTTATCGCCTGTGGCTGGCTAATATTAAAGTACCAAAATGGCCGCCTTCAATAAAAAAAGCGAAGGGATCAGCCCGGAACTGTCGATAATAGTCACATGACTTAGGCTATTATTATAGAGATTGTTTTCAATTCTAAAAACAGCGCAAAGAATAATATTTCCTAACGATTAAAAAATTATTTACATGTGACTATTAAAAGCAGAAAAAAAACCCTTTAAAATTAACATTAAATAAGCAAGTGTTAAAAGCAGGAAAATATTGAAAATTATGTCTTGAAAATTGTATTTACACGTGAATATTAAAAGAGAAAGGAAACTTTAAAATAATAAATACATTAATATGCGTTTAACCCTTTCAGGGACAAGGTATTGCTATTCGTAAAATTTTGAAATCAGTGAATGGCACCAGAATTTACAAACAAATTTCGAAATACGAAAATGCTTTTGTTCACTTACTTGATCACCCGACCGGAGCACCGACCAAAGAATGGCATAGGATGTAATACTCCGGTGGAAAATCCCCACAACAATCACCGATGCCGGACATCGGAAAGCACCCAAAATAACAAAGAAAAAGGAACATATTCTGACGAACTTACATAGTAAATCGTAAATTTACAAATCAATTGATGTTGCTTTCATCATAATAATAAAAATAAAAAACAATAGTGAAGTGACTTAAATGTATAACAAAAGTTAAGACTATAAGTCCTTGTTCAAGATTATGAAGTGTAAATGTTCATTAAAGTTCACTGTTCACTAATGTTCAAATGAGTTCAGTGTTCGAAAGAAAAATGTTCATAAAAGTTTTATATAATAAAAACTAACTTGAAGAAAGATCACCATAATGTTCAGACCTCAAGAGAAAATCACCGCAAACAAAAATGTCAGACAAAGGACAGTTGCTATAAAAGGCACAATGTTGAGCCTTTGATGTAGTGTCAGAAAACCACGTAATGTCCGTAGCGAACCACTGATGAGAATTAACAGTATGATAGAGGTAAATAGTTACAAGTGTAAAAATTATCAAAATTTATACCCAATAAATGAGTATTCCCTATTAAGTGCGTTGTACATAGCACACAGTTTTCTATAGTTTGAACGGGTGATGAGAAAGTTTCGAATGTTCCATCTCAGTGTACAATTCCTGTTGAATTTAAATGTACAAGGCATTAACGGACAATGTCCAAACAAATAATGTTGTATACTTCCTACATCACCACAGTTGCACCTGTTATTTGGGCGTTTTCCTATTTTAAACAGATACTGTGGAAATGCTCCATGTGAAGAAAGAAAATAACCTATCACCTGGGATTCACATAGAAATAAATCGTCAACCTTGTTTAATATCGCATAAGTATCTCTTCCCTTCTCCGAATTTTCCCAAGAAACCTGCCATTGATCATGTAGAAGTGTTTTAAAATGACGCTTTAAAATAGAAGTTGGTGCAGGAATGAGTAGAACTTTATCATACAGATCGTTTATAATAACTGATTTTGCCAACATGTCCGCTCTTTCATTTCCTGATATTCCAACATGCGCAAAGAGTTGAAGATATTAAAAAGCTGACCGTTGGATGGAAATAAGCGCTGAAGAGCGTAAATTGATGACAAGCTGTCAGTATAAAGATGAAATGAATCATGCGGGGAGCCGATGCACCAACTGATAGACTCGTCTATCGCAGCCAATTCTGTTTGAAAAACAGAATTATAGTCATGTAATTTTAATCTCATGTCTAGCATAAAAGAAAATGTTCACTTACTTGGTCACCTGGCCAGGACGCCAACCGTGAGGTTTATGGACTGAATGCCCTGGCAGGAAAAAACCCCTCTACCATCCAGCTTCACCCTATCCAGGAAACGGGCTAAACCAGCGACAATTATTTAACATAAGAAAAAGAACAGGTGCATAATCCTAATTATACAAATAGCAGCTCGCTATGACAAAAAGTACAAATCATGCAAGTTTATAGGATACTTGCAACAAAACTAAATTAAACAACGAATATAGGTTTATAGGTTACCTACAACTAACATAAAATACCAAAATAAGGACAATTTACATAGTTTGAGGGTTTGAGGTAACCCACAACTGAAAAGTAAAGTTCATAAAGTTTATTAAGAATCAATAGCCAGACTTCCTCAACAGGTAGCTTGTCAGAAAGTCCCATGTAAACTGCAGCTTCTTAGTAGGAGAACATTTCTGTAGAAGATGTCTAGTAACAAGCAAACTGAATGCAGTTTTTACCAATCGAAATATCAACATCACATGTGGAGAAGAAGAAACAGTATTAAAAAATTTCAGTTTATATCAGGCTTTTCCAAAAACAGTTAAACTTAAAATCTGATATTCATATAAATTCTAAACAAGTGATTAAGGTTTAAAAGAGAAGTTCACCACTTGAGTGTTGAAAAAAAAAATTCAAAGTTAAGTCAATAAAGATGAAATATCCAGACACCCTCAGAGAATATTCCCAATCAGGTAATGCCACTATGAAGAAAATTCATAATACCAAATCTTCTTATAAAGGTTCAAAAGGATTAAGTGGTAGGTTTATAACACTTTCTCTAACAAAAACACTGCAACTAGAAATCGCATGATAAAACGTATTAAACTGCTGTTAAGATTGTTCAGATTCCAATTGTACAAAGCAATAAAAAGATAATCCAATAAATCCTAATGATAGGGTAAAAGAATAATCTGTTCTATTCTAATGATGAGGTTCACAAAACTAATCAAAAGAAGGTGCACTAAATACTTGGTGACCGCTAACAATGATGTCTACCAACTTGGTTACGGTAAGTTTTCCAACAAGAAACGAGTAATAGGTCCAAAGTTCTCGCATGTAAAAAAGTAATCTTATACTTTAAATAATAAGGTAAAAGAATAGTCCATCTATCCCAATAATATCATATGATAATTTCAGATAGTATCACTAATACAGAAGATGAGACAGTGATACCAATAAGAACACTGTAGGTAGTAGACTATCTGACATGTATTACACATTATATTATAGTTGAAATTGTTCTGACTCCAATAATATAGAGCATTAAAATGATAGTTCAATATATCCTAAAGATAAGTTAAAAGAATAGTCCATTCTATTCAAATGAGAAGAATCTATGGGCTATGCAAAAAAGGAAACATCACATACTTGAAAACTACTATCAATCAGCTAGATGAATGTCAAAATGTAATCTTTCTTTTCTTTTTTTTTTCCTTTCTTTTTCCCTTTCCTTTTTTTTCCTTCCAATACTCATACAACTGTTCAAATATTGAAATTAATAATATGCATATATCTAAATGATCCACAGTTATAGACTTTCCAACAGAAAGCAGGTAAATGGTTCAAACAAGAGGTACGTCAGTAACGACTTTTATTTTCATAAAGTAAGGTAAAAGAATAGTCAATCTATCCCAATAATTTTCATGATGACTTCCAATAAGTATAGAACTTTAAAATGATATTTCTGTATATCCTGATGATTAGTTAAAAGAATAGCTCATTCTATTCAATCAATATACCCACAGCAACATATCGGCACTCTAGATACAGAATGCTAAACTAGTAAAAGAGAATAGTCCTAATTATTCCATTACAACACTAAAATTTATATTTAATAAACGAATAATGTTCGTTTAGAGAATTATAAATGTGACACAATTTCCGATAATTATCTTGATTAAAGAGGACTCTTTTAATATTTGTACTAATACTTGCAGAGTTGCCAAAGTAGAAAAAGTAGTGGACCAGGGGGCATCTTCCAAAAAGGTAGTGTATTGTATCACCTCTCTTGCCACAATCACAGTTTGGGGTGCCACGCTTACCAATTTTATTAAGAAAAACAGGAAAACTTCCATGTGAGGTTATAAAGTATTGTACGATCTGATTTGCACAGATATATTTAGTGTCCACTCTTTTCATAATACTATACGTATCTCTACACTTGCCAGAATGTTCCCAATAGCTCTGCCAATCCAGGATCGCTTTTTCACAACAAAACTGCTTAATTAGTGAAATAGGAAAATTCTGTATGTTAACTAAGTCGGATTCATTTTCATTAATAGCATTCTTTGCAAGTTCGTCTGCTCGCTCATTGCCAATATTTCCAATATGCGCCCTCGTCCATCCAACTGTAATCCTTTTTCTAGTACTCTGTATTAACATATCAAATATTTCTTTAACTATGCTGTTAACCGGAAAGGTTCTCTGAAGGACCATAAATGAGGCTCTGCTATCCGTAAAAATCACTGCATCATGAAATCTTGAATTGATAAACCAGTTAATTGCATATCTAATTGCCAGTAATTCAGCCTGAAATATTGAATTCTTGGAATGTAAGGTAACTTTAAAATCTTGTATAAATATGCCATCGTAATACACTGTAAATGCAGCGCCAACACCATGAATCATCTTCGACCCGTCTGTATATATAATTGGAATGCTTTTGCTCAAATAATCCGAATCTTTATCTACTGTAAAGTGTAAATTCTTCACATCATTATAATACGGGAAATTCTTCGTGGCTAGGTTATTCATTATATTTGTGCGGCCTATTACATCGCCATCAATCATTATTTGCTCACCTTCATTAATCACTTGGTATTTTAGACTCTCATATTTCAAATGAATATGCAATGGAATTATACCCGTTAAATCACATAATGCATCGGTTGAGACTGATCTATATGTTGAAATTACTGACATCAGTCCTATTCTCTGGCAAGAGCTTAACTTAAGTAAAGCATGGGATTTTAAATCGTTATACCATATTTCCGATCCATAAATGATTTGCTTCTCAATTATGTGAATATACCAAATTTTTCTGTACATTGTATTCAAGCCTCTGTCTCTTCTTGTCGTCTTCTTAATTGATGAGGTATAGTTTTTAATTTTCTCTCTTATATTTTCAAGATGTGTTATCCAGTTAAATCGACTATCAAGATGAAACCCCAAATATAAGACTGTATCCTTGACTGGGATAGATGTTGTTCCAACTTTGAAAATCGGATGTCTACTTTCTAAAGTATAGCTGCCAAACATCATACTTAAGCATTTTTCCTTGCTTATTGTCAATTCCAGCTCCTGGCATAATTCACTGAACCAAGCGATCTTCGAATTCATATCTGTTTCCAACTCTTTCCTTGTATCGCCATGGGCAATCACCACGAAGTCATCAGCGTATGATAATAAATCTTCAAATTTAATCTTGTATCTTTTGATAAGATAATCAGCAATTATTAACCAAAGTAAAGGTCCAATGCAACTTGATTGTGGACAGCCTCTGAAAATATTGAACCAACGTATGCCATTTGTAAAACTAAAACCAATTTTCCGATTGCTGATGTAATTTTTTAGAATAGATTTCAAGTAATTCTGAATTGGAAGATCATCAATAATTCTAGCTAAAATTTCCCAGACAACTGCGTCAAAAGCCGCCTGGATATCTATTGATGCCATTGATACGTATTTGTATTCGTATAATCTTCGATTTATAATATCTTTCAATGTTCGCATAGCGGTAACTGTACTGTGTTCTTCACGGAAACCGTGTTGAGCTTCATCCCAATAATTTTTACTTTCAAGATTTGGAACAATTCTAATCTTTATTATTCTTTCTAGTATTTTTCCTATAATACACAGCAAAGTAATTGGACGATATGAGCGAACTGTCTTCCCATCCTTGTTTCTTTTTCTGAAGAAGATTACTAGACCTCTTTTCCAGGGCTTAGGGAAATGTCCATGTCTTAAACAAGCTGTAAACATTCTTTTAACGTAAGTATGGCAGCAGTTGCAGAAATTTTTAATAATCAATGCATCTAGCATATCATGACCTGGGGCTTTTCCATTGTTTTGCCTATTGAGTGCGTATTTCAATTCTCTACTTGTAACCGGATCCGGAGAATTTGTTCCTTGATAAACAGTATCAGAATTATATTCGAAAATGTTTTCAGGTATATTATCTACTGCAAAATGTTCATTCATGTTCACAAATGTTCACTTACTTAATAAAAGGAAAATTTTCATTCCAATATTCTGGTGCCAATGTGGAATTTAAGAATTAAAATTAAGTGGTCCAAAAATGAACCACTGCCCTTGAAGGGGTTAAAGCGGTAAACTGTATTATGTCAAACGTTTATAACGCTGTTAAAAAATACCGGGAGGCAAAGACTCTGTTTACTTAATTCATTTTATTTTAGCTTCTTTTCAAATGTTTAACTGATGTTCTTTAATAAAACACGAAAACAACCATTGGATATCTTAACAACAACTGATTCTGCCTTAAATTTTCGCAATCAAAGGAAATTGAATAGAAACCATTATCTATACTTTAAAGCAAAAATCTGTCTGTGAATAACACTGGCGTTATTCTGACGATAGCAACACTTGACCATTTCGGTTTTACTACAATTTTTTTTAAACTTCTAAACATCGCACATTTTCAAATTTATACTGTTGAACAAGATTTTTTAAAAATTTCAAATGCAGTTTGTTTGAAAACTGTGTTTCATTTTACTGATTTTTTTAAAAGGAATTTAAAGTAATTTTCAAGCATGATTTTTTAAAAAAGTTTATCCCTATCGCGTGCAACCCAATTACGAAATATGAACTCGTTTGCACTTTAACCACTATAAATGGTTCATTATTTGTTAAATATTTCATATTTCATAACAAAATTAAAACTTCCTCAATAAATAAATAAATAATTAAAATAAAACACAAATTTAACAGACATGTAATCGAACTACTCTCGTAAACCATTAAAATTATCGGAATAAAAAAGATTGCTATTTATAACGTGCAAAATCTTAGGATTTCTGTAGATTTCTTCAGCTATTAACTTGTGATACGAAAGGCGAATACGAAAGTATCTCTGATACTAAAGTATGCCATATATGAAACGTAAACATTTGGCTGATATGAAATTATCGCTTTGAATAAATTTCAAAACTTTATTTGAGTATACTATTGATATTTTTTCACATAAAAAGGCTTTTTGACGTTGTTTCGTGAGCAATCTAAAGAAAATAAATTAAACGTAAATCATCTTTCGAAGTGTTAAAAAAAAAAAAAAAAAATCCCTGCCGGCCCGGCCTACAGGCAGAGGTAGATTTCGAAGTTAAGTATACTAATTTCACCAACAAAAACAAAATCATTATTAGATATAAATCCACTTTAACAGTTTTATCTGTCTGCTTTTGACGAGTTTTTATTTCCTTTTTATAAAATAGCTGGTTTTATCAGAATCATGTTAAGGCGATATTAAAAAAAATATTTTTCCATACTCAACAACTCGAAATTTTCTGGCACATTTTCAGATTCATTTTTAATTAAAAAAAAATATGGAACATGCTGACGTGATTTTTGAATAGATTTATAAGCGACCTGTGTTTTTATTTTTCTTTCAATTAATTAAAACTTGATTAATAAACAATTATTTTCTCAGTAGGGCAATATTTTTCGTTTCTAACAATCGCTTCGGGAAATTCTGCTCAAAATGCCCACTTTGACATCCTTTTTTGAAATATATTCTGCCTCTATAAAAAAAAAAACGACCATTACTGTACATTATATAGTTTCTGAATAAGAGAATCTAGCAATTGGATGCGTTTGAGAGGAAAAATGAATTTAAAAATGAGTAAGAAAATAGACAGTTTGGATTTGAATGCACCCTTAATAAGATTATTTTTTTCTTCAATCGCTATGTATTTTTAATTTGTTTTTGCTGTAAGAATTGGCCCTATCAAAAACTTCTCTATATAAATATTGAAGACAATATTAAGAAGATATATGATAAATTCATGGAGATTTTATATCTTGTGAATTGACGGAGTTATTAAAATTTTTCTTCTTCAACCCCGCTTTTATGTTTTCGTTTTTTATTTTTTTTTCGGTACGAATTGGCCCTATTAAAAACTTGTGAATATAAAAGTTGTAGATAATATTAAGGAGATGTATAATAAAATTATTGGATTTAATATCTTGAGAATTGACGAAGTAAGGAATTTTTTTTCTCCCAAAAACCCTATTTTTTGCGCTCCTTGAGCCTATTTTAAATTTTATCAAAAATCTGTGATGCATGAATTTTTGGCGCTATTTTTAGAAGTAATAAAAACTTTAAACTGATTTAATATGTACAAAAATTAAGAAGTTATGGGGTTTTTTCGGTTTTCACAAAACCCCTTCCTATTTCCATCCCCTTAGTCCGCTTTTGCCCATTAACGAACTTGAGCGAGATTTTATGTCCCTTGATTTTATGTATCAGTTTGAAAGAGATTTGTGCAGAATTGCGGAAGTTATCGTGTCCAGAAGAAAGTGATAACACAATTGCTTCGGGAAATTCCGTTCAAAATGCCAATTTTGACATAATGTTTTGAAATATATTCTGCCTCTATCAAAAAATCGATCATTACTTTACATTATATAGTTTCTGAATAAGAGAATCTAGCAATTGGATGCGTTTGAGAGCAAAAATGAATTTAAAAATGAGTAACAAAATAAGCAGTTTGGATTTGAGTGCATCCTTAATGCAATGATTTTTCCAACACAATCCGCTTCGGGAAATTCGGTTCAAAATGCCCACTTTAACAGCATTTTTTAAAATATATTCTTCCTCTATCAAAAAATCGACCATTTCAGTACATTATATTGTTTCTGAGTAAGAAAACGTAACAATTGGAAGCCTTTGAGAGCAAAAATGAATTATAAAATGAGTCAGAAAATAAGCAGTTTGGATTTCAATACACCCTTACTTAGATGATTTTTTTCTTCAACCGCGATGTATTTTTAATTTTTTTTTCTTTTTGCTGTAAGAATTGGTCCTATCCAAAACTTGTCTATACAGATGTTGTAGACAATATTAAGAAGATATATGATAAATTCATGGGGATTTTATATGTTTTGAATTGACGGAGTTATGGATTTTTTACTTCTTCAAACCCCCTTTTTGTTTTCGTTTTTAATTTTTTTTTGCGGTACGAATTGGTCCTATCAAAAACTTGTGAATATAAAAGTTGTAGATAATATTAAGGAAATTTATAATAAAATTAATTGGAATTGATATCTTAAGAATTGACGAAGTTATGAATTTTTTTCTCCCAAAAACCCTATTTTTTGCGCCCCTTGAGCCCATTTTTAACTTCATCAAAAATCTGTGATACATAAAATTTTGGCCCTATTTTTAGAAGTAATAAAAACTTTAAACTGATTTGATATGTATAAAAATTAAGAAGTTATGGGGTGTTTTCGGTTTTCGCAAAACCCCTCCCTATTTCCATCCCCTTGGTCCGATTTTGCCCATTAACGAACTTGACTGAGATTTTATGCCCATTGATTTTATGTATCAGTTTGGAAGAGATTGGTGCAGAATTACGAAAGTTATCGTGCCAGAAGAAAGTGATATATATAGATAGATAGATAGATAGATAGACAGATATATATATATATATATAAAGTTTTTTACTGAGGGTGGTTTTGGGTTCTAGGGGTCATGATCGGTGTAGATCTGCAAAAATTTTTCAGAAATTCCAACATGGGAACGATCCCAATAGGTAGTATTTCATACGAAATCTACCTAAAAGACAACTTTTCACCTATGTTCAGTAACCCGTGGATCCCCTAATTTTCATAACAAAGCAATAATACTCCCTCTAAATACAGTGTGAACTGAAAAGAAAAGATTGAGTAACTATTTCAATAATAGTGAATAAAGGATGATTTAGGAAAATAAATAATGTATCTATTAAAAATAAGTTTACTCTATAGTAAAATATCTCTTCCTTACTTCTTTTTTTTTTTTTTTTTTTTTTTTTTTTTTTTATCGCAGAAATAAATATTTTGGAAAAATCGCAAAATATATTTTATAAAATAATACCCAATTATCTTCAAGCTATCGCAAGTGAAAAAAGAAAGAAACGAGAAAAAAACGTTAAAAAAAAAATAAACTATTGTATTCAGAAAATAAATATAAAGGAAATTATGCTTTTTAGAAACAATCTTTTAAGACAATAAGGCATTAAATTTTGTAAAACGTTTTATTTTTGTTAGTCTTTTGTTTTACTTATTTGCATTTAAAAGTTATAAAAAAAAGTATCTTAGTGTATAAAACGCTTATATTATATTTGATTATATGAAATTCGGGCTGTTAAATATTAACTAGAGTTTCTAAGTTTTTAAAAAGAATGTTTCATGATATCTCTTGCCAACTATGCGAAAAACGATTTGTGATAAATATTTCTTTCATGTTATTATTGTAGAAATACTTATAGATTCGAAAAGCTTTAAGTGGCTGGAAAGAAATGTACTATATAGCCAAGCCATGATGACGATATAGGCAAAAAATAGTCGCTATATGTATTTTGAATATAAAAGCTAACTCAGATAGTTAAAAAAACAAAAGATGAACTATGACACCTGTTTCTTTTATTTGTCTGCAAGTAATATATTTTTGTACCAACAGCCTCAATTCATTCTAAACTTGTCGCACGGCCATCTTCGCTATAGAGGAGACTGGGGAGGATTGACCCATTTTTTTAATGATTTTTTATTTTTTAAATATTGAACCTATAATAAAGTTTCATACGTTATTTTATTCGCTATACAATTAGTTATCAAAATAGCATTGCAACATAAATGTAAAATATAAGAAACTGGAAAAATGGTCGATTTTAATCAAGAGAAAATAATGGGTCAAGGCTCCCACCTATGGGAGGCTTGACCCACCTTATTTTATATTGAAATATTTGTTAAGGAGACTACAATCAGTTTTAAAAAAGGCAGAATAACTTTATGCTGCATGATTTAATTATAATGAAACATTATTTGGAAAAATGACACGTGTAAACAAACCTGCTTAGACGGAATGCAAGGCGCAGGAGAAAAATTCCGTTTTAATCACCCATTTTTTGTGACACTCGGCCTGGTAATACCAGCTGCCGCATAGTTTGGCTTTATCTCATTGTGTTAATCTTGGTGAAATTTGTCTACATACCTTCCTAAAGTGTTTTGTCAATATTATGTTCTTTTGCAGGGGCATGAACACTTAACATTTCTTAAGGATGCTGTTTTTTCTTGCTTCTATAGCAATTTTTCACTTCTTCCTTTAATCAGTTTTAAACACTGTTCTTTCTATCACCCCAATTTACTGTAGTTTTACAGAATAAATTCATATTATTTTAGAAATATAACCATTATATTCATTATGTACAGTGTGTAAATAAAATACTTCCAAAAACACTTAATTAAGGGAGCTTTGGCCATCTGGTCAAACTCCCTCCCATTTGGGTTAAACCTCCCCACACAGCCGTTTTCTAAAGTATAGCTCATGGGGATGTTTACCTTAATTTACTGTACAATCTTTATGCTTATAATGACAGCTCAATATTTCTGCATTACTTAAAACCTACTTACTTAAATTTCTATGATACATTTTATCTAATAAAATCTTATAAAATGTTTCTAAAAAATATACTTTTTAAACTGAAAACATTTCACAATTGATTTTCCCATACCTGTTTCAATTATCTCCATGAAACAAAGACTATTGTTTGAGCATTTCAGTAGCTTTGGTTTCCAAATACTGGCAGAACTATGAAATTCTTTTAAATATGAAAAATGAAGGGTTGGTCAAGTCCGCCGTATGGTCAACTCTCCCCTATGCCATTTTCGTATCCTCACTGCAAATTAAAATGTCTGAAATTCAGACACTTAAGTGTCTGAAACGGAGAGTTCAATTTTCAGACATTTTAAAATGTCTGAATTTTTTTAGACACTTTTTGCGTCTGAATTTCAGACATTTCAAACGTCTGAATTGCACCCATTTTTTGTAAGCATCATACGTAGCCATGTTTGACCACGTTGAATCCTGAAAAAATATTTGGCTGTGGCCCTGCCCCCTCCACCCCCATACAGCCTGATTTTCTTCTGTGCTCCTAATTTTGGTATGCAATTTTCGTTAAGATGATAATTTAAATCTTTTACCACATTGTATTTATTATAATCAATATTTTGAACTTCAGGAGTAGAACAAAATTAAAACAAAAAATATTTATTTAAATATTAAGATTTTTTTTAAATCTTATTTTACTTTGAAAGGTCAAAATATTGATTATAATCAGTACAATTTCGAAACAGATTTAAAATATAAGCTTTACAAATATTGCACATCAAATTTGGTGGCACTAAAATCGTAGGGGGTGGGGGACACTGCCCAGTATGCCCATGCTTTAATCAAGAAGTTCTTTTGAAAAAAATGCAACCCTGCATTATTGTTATCTAAATTAAGATGTCCGGTATTCGGGAGTATCCGTTGTGGATGTTAATAGACATTCCCGAATAGCGGACACCTCTATTTAGCGAATACTTTTTTAATCCGCAAGGCATAGATATTTGTATATTTTTTTACCTCACAAAAGCAGACATCTTCGATTATCGGGCAAATTCCGCTGCCCCGCAGTGTCTCTATTAAGGTACACGGATAAATATATGCATATATATTTTATAATCTTTTCCCACTCTAAAAGTTCAAAATATTTGATATACTCGGCGATTGAATGTCGAAAAACATTTAAAATATCAGATGTAAGAAAATTGCAAGTAAATCCCCCCCCCCCCCCACCCCCAAGAAAAAAATGAAAATTCATAATTTTAAAATTAGATTTTTTAAAAATTATATTGCCACATAGGCACTTTTACATATGCATCAGATGATAATCACAACAGCTATTTAACTATGAATAAAAAAATAAATATTCTACTTTAATAACATTGAGAAAAAAATTACTTCTGTATTTTGTTAAATATATATTGGGTTTTTAATCTTGTCCTACTATGAAACTTCAAAACTTTAATTACAATCAGTGCAAGATTTAAGATATCAGCTTTACGAAAATTTCAAAGAAATCCCGACCCCCTCCCAGAAAAAAAAAATTAAAATCCTTATCTTTTAAAAATTAGATTTAAAAAAAAAATTATATTTCCACATGGGCAAGTTTTTATGTAGATCAGAGGGTAATCACAAAGGCTATTCAACTATCAATAAAAATAAATAAATAAATATTCTATATTAATTACATGAAGAAAAAATAACTTATAGTCTCCAAACTTCTTTTGTCTTAAATATATATCTTAACATCTGTCATTTTTGTATTTTTCGTACAAGTTTATGTTTTATCTTCTACATACTTCCTTTTATTTCCTGTTAAAAAAGTTTTTGAATGACTAAATATTTACAATATTAAAAAGTAATTATTATGACAAATTAAATTTTACATTATTCTCATAACCATGTAATTAAAGATTACAATTCTACGATAGAAAATCCTTTTCATTAGATATCTTCAAAGAAAAATAAATTTAAAAGCACGAAAAGAAACAAGCGCTTATCAGTAAACGTTAATCTCAAAATGACTCATGGAATGGAAGATCTTTCTACACGCAGCGAATTCGAAATAAAGAAATGATTTCGTTTTCCCTGACTCATCGCTGTGACGTCTGTTAGCATGTCAAAAGATTTACACGTTAAAATGTTTAATCGCTTATAAATATATGTAAAAAATACTCGAGATACACATTCTTTTTCAATGATACATATATACATAAATTTATAAAAATTGATTTTTATTCCAAAAGCAAAAGTCTATAAATATATTTTTTTTATTTCAGTTGAATATTGTTCTGTTAAAAAAAAAAAAAAAAAAAAAACTCCGAAAATCCCGGGATTTTCGGGATTAAAAATAGAGCGGGATCCCGGAATCCCAGGATACGGGATTGTAATCCCTATGTAGGAAGTAAGAAAGCATTAGGAAGTCTTTCAAAGCTTTTTTTTTTCTTTATATAATTGTGGTCGTTTAGTGATAGATAAGAATTAGAATTGAAACTAAGAACTCCCATGGAAAACAAGAGAATGAATTTAACTTAAAATGTGATATTATAACTTTAAATTAGGGGAAACATATGAGAATTTAAAATATATAATTTGTAATAAAAGGCAACGTCATAAGTTAAAAAATATATACTTCTAGAATTAGCGGGCTTTTTGCAAACAGATTCAAAACTAATACCATTTTATGCAAGATTTTGATCAGTGCTATTTAGAAAATCATAAAAAAGAACACTAAATTTAGTACTAAAAAGAAAAATTGTGACACTTACTTTAATCCTGTTGCAAGAAGTAAGATAAATTCCTCGATTTGAAATTTTAAAAAATATTACAGTGAGGAGCAAAGACTTGCATCTTTTTAGAAGGGAAGACGTTAATACATCCGACTAAGCATACTCAGAGAATGAAATGCTTCATCCTCAAAATATACTCCGCCAGACAAAAGTTCTTTTTTACCAGCTTTTATAAAGACGAAGTACAATAACACTAAATCTCGATACAAATTAACACTAAGTACGTTCCACACCGCACACCTTGCCACACACTTTGTAGAGTTCCCGGATGTAATCTTCAAGTGTTGTCTCTATCCCGAATTATATCGACGACAGCTTATAAGAGTCATTGGCTGTCAAGCACGTAAGTCAGATGTATATATTCAATACATAAATAAACTAAGTGAATACAACTTAAAATCACAGAACTTCAAATTTCGCAAAAAAATAAATACGCGTACATAAAACAAACTTTCAGTTACTACAACGTACGTTCCAACGAAAGACATCTGAAACACATGCGCAACTACAGTGCCCCCTGGTGGATACATTCTCCCTCCCAGTATAGTGAAATTTAATCAATTATCCTTTCTTTATGTCTGATAATTAAAAATATATGATATTTCTTTTCTTATAAATGGCTATAGAATAATTTTACGTTAAGGAAAATGTTACTAAAAATTTTACTTCAGAGAAATCCACCTTCCTTTGAACACTTCGTAGAAGACAATTTTAATTCTTTTCTTCTTTTGATATTGATATATTTCAAATTTATCTCAAAACGGTGTGTGTGTGTCGGGGGGGAAGGGGGGGGGAGGGGAAGAGTCCATTGAGAAAAAAAAAAAGTTTTATTTTCAAAAATGTCGTTTGAAACTTATTTTTGAACGATTAATTTTTATATTTATTTTTATGTTTGTATCTTTAAACATTTCTTGCCCGAGGAGTTTTGTCAAAATATTCTTAGTTTGCCTATTTCATGTTTCTGTTCTGCATTTTAGAAAAGCGGATTACGCTGTTGACCCCAGACCCAACTGTTCCAAAATCTTGTCCCTCCCTAAATTTCTTTCCACCGGTACATCTCTTAGTATTTAACGGGAGGGTGTGGCTCTTCCTTGGAAATACGTGCGTACGTCCATGATTGCGAGTAATTTTTGAAAATAAATATTTTTCATGAAAAGCAATTACTGATTTATTTATTGCGCCAAAAATAACTAAGTCCCAAAAACTTTAGTAAGCTAACTATTTCAATTTTCCAGACGTCCCATAATCTAAACAAATTACTTTTTTTTAAAAATATAAAATACCAAATTTAATGGATAAAAATATTTTAAACATCTGTTATCCATTCGAAAACAATTTTCTGGTGGTGCTGGCATACATATTGCAATACAGTTATACATACAGTCATCACACATATGATACAATTGTATCGCATTTAGACACTTAAGTGTCTAAATTTCTAAATGTCTTAATTTCAGACATATCGCCATTTTTCAGACATGTTTATCAGTTCATTTATGCCATGATCATAGTAAGACACTTATGTGTCTTAAATTTAGACACCTGTGATGTCTGAAATTTCAAATTTAGACACTTAAGTGTCTGAATAACTTTTTCAGTCACATATGTGTCTTAATTTAAGACGCCTCTATTTGCAGTCCTTGTATCGTCCCGTTTACTTGTGACGCGTGGCTTGTCAGTTCTGCTTTTTGTAGGTTGCATTTTAAAAGTATTCTGGATGGACCGAGATTTAAAAGTATTCTGGGTGGTCTGCAATTTAAAAGTACAATTTCTTCTGAAACACTCCGACCATCAAATCGCAGCAGTCCTCGAAATGTTTGCACGTGCATAGTGGCTATTTCATAACTAACAACCTTTCGACATTTTTTTAAAAAATCATATATGATTTGACCATGACAATTTATTTAATAAGATGTGTGTTGCTCCTGTGCGGTACTTGTATTATTTTATTTATTAAGTAAAATTTCTGATTCAGAATATGTTTTTTTGACTTGAAAAAAGCGGGATTTATGCGCAAATATGTATGCTGTATTTCTCATTAAGTAAATAAATTTCGATGATGGTTTCTAATACAAAAATTCTTTATATCGACATCTGTAATCGCTCTTTACAGCTCTGACCACCAGTCCAGATGCACCATGCATGTACATTATACATAAGAGTATTAAATCTACTTTGTCCCCTCGTCGGAGAGAACGTGCCGCAACCCTCCCTGCTGAGCAAATTCTGGCGCTGCCCCTAAAGGAAAGAAAGAGCAAATTCATCCAGAATAAAACATCATTTGCAAATATATATACTCTCATAAATGCTTTCCTCAATTCACGGAAATATTCCTGGCAGCAGAACTACCGCAATATTTCCGTTTTTTTTTTTTTTTTTTTTTTTTTTTTTTTTTTTTGTTTTGTTTTGTTTACGAATGTCCGTTTTTTCCCCCTCTGTGACAAGAAACAGAATATCCGCCAATCGAAGAAACATCATTTCTCTTTTCCGTTGTAAGAGATATATTTTCTGTAATTTGAAGAAAGGAATTTCTGAAGAAGTGCCCCTCTCTATCTTCTGTGGCTGACCTTGGCATTGAACCTGGGACCGGACTGTTTTGAATCGAATATCTTAACCATTAAGCCCAAGATCACTTGCTATAGGTCGATTTTAAAAAGAAGATATGGATTTTCTTCTAAGAATGAATAAGTCTTGATAAATTTCTCTTTTAGAAAGTTCGCAAATTTAAACTTAATTTGGGGGAGATTTTGTCGTTACGAGATAACGATTGGTGTTTTTACCATTTGTAGAATAATAGAGGATAGAAATGTGAATTAGACATATTTTGAATAAGATATAATTTGATTGTTAGATGTAAAACATGGATATCATATTTTAAATTAAATTCGAGAAGAAATGTTTGCTTTTTTGAGTAATATCGATTTTTTTAGTTAATTGAACTACTATATTTAAATGTGTTATTTTGGAATATATTTTAAATGCCAATATTTTTTTAATACTCTTAAAAATAAATTGCGAGTTATTTATGAAAATTGAAAGTATTATTTTTGCTTGTTTTTAAATAAATTAGAAATTTCAATTTATTAAATTGTTGGTTTTTCATTTAAAAAATAAATTCCAATTTTAGTATTAATAGAACCAATACGTATTCATGCAAGGAATAAACGGGATATTTTCTTCTTTTTTAGACTTTCGGGAAAAAGCAGCGGAGAAAACATGTTTTCTAGGAGTACGGAAATTCTTTGTTTAAAAATGAGGACTAATTTAGTGTATAAAGATGTGTTTTTCTGACAGTGTAACACAACATTTGTAAAATAAGGTCACATTACGCAAATATATAATTTTCGTTTTTTTCTGAAATATACATTGTGCTGCTCGCAAAATATTTTTTTAAAAATAATACTCAATTACCAACGCTATTGCACATTAAAAAGGACAGAAATCAGAATACAACTGCCAAATAATCTTCAATACTGAAAATAAGTACTACTAATACTAAAAATACTGAACCTCAATCTTTTAAGAACCTCAGTCTTTTAAGAATGAGGGCATTGCAATTTGTGAAACTTTATTTTTTTATTCGATTTTTTACACTTATTTACATGTAAAAGTTTAAAAAATATATCACAACACTTAGGTTTCACCTGATTTTATGAATGGTGGCTTTTAAATAATAACTGAAATTTCCTTTATTTTAAAAAGAATGCGTCAAGATGTAGAGAAAACTGGTGCTGTCTACGAGAAAAATGATTTTGCGATAAAGTATTCCTTTCAAGTTATTATTGATAAAGTGCTTATAGATTAGAGATGCTTTAAGCAGCTAGAAGAAAATGGACTAAATAACTATGATGCTCTTATCGAAAAAGAAGAGTCTTTATGTATTGTGAATAATAATAAGCGATAACTGGGGTAGTTTTGTAAAGGAAACAGCATTTATGAATACCACAACAATAATAGTTTTATTTAAAATAAATACAAATTCTACAAGAAAAAAAAATGTTTTATTTCTTTTACCCATTCTTAATACCTTAAAAAAAATGTACAGTCGAGGAAAAAAAAAAGGGGAAACAACCCCTAGTAACTCTGCAACAAAGTATTGTAGAAGAAAGTTAATGGTAACGAAGCCATTGAAAATAAACTATTCTTTTAAATGATGTATATAAAATTTGCTTAGGGGGGGGGGGGGGATTCACATATCAAAACGAACTCAAAGTTTTTTTTTTTTCAATAGCAATACCCAAGTTTCCCACCATAAATAAATTCTGCACCCTTCAAATGGCATAAATACAAATTATCATGAAATTCGTACGATTAGTTACAGAGAAATTAATTATTTTGAAAAGAGCCTATTTTAGGGGCTGTATCCAAATTGAAGATCCATTGTTGAAATACTACAGAATGACTATGCCACTTCTATTAATGTATTATTTCTTGCCACTATGACTATTTCACTCGCTTAATAAGTTTCGATTATTGCCAGCCCAAATGTTTCAATAAAATGAGTAAAATATATATATTTTCAAGTTATGCTTTTCTAATCATCATAGATTATTTTGACTTTTTTTAGACATAATTCAAAAACTACTTGGCAGAAAAATTTAAAATTGATAATTCGCATAAAGTAGGTCATAATAAATATAAATCTATTAAAAAAGTTGTATGTTGCAATTAATATTTTTTTCGAATATTAATTTCTTAACTCTTAATTCATATTATAAAATTTTTAAAGTTACTAATTCAATGTATTTATGTTTGGGTTTTTTAGTATTATAAACACACAAAAAATTATTGCATTAGGATTATAATTTCAGGAGATATTAATAAAAATATGAAAATGTAGTTTAACGTTAGAAGCTCTAAATTTTGTATGTTTATCATTCAAAAACGTATGATCCAAATAACTTGAAATTACGTTTCTAGGCATAGTTTGAACCGAAGATTCAAGATATATTGTCAAAATTGGGTGTTGCTATTTATAAAAACAAAATTTGGGCTGGTTTTAATTTGTAGATGACCCTCCAAGCAAACTTTATATACATCATTTAAAAGTAGATTTAATTTCCAATCGTTTGGTACCAGTAACTTTATTCTACAATTATTTGTGGCAGAGTTAGTAGGGGGTGTTTACATTTTTTTCACGACTGTTCATAAGGACACTTTTTATCTAGGTACCAATGAACAGGGTGCATCAAAAATCGCTTTACATACAATGCATTTTACGACAACGGAAATTTGTGCATCTGAAGCGAATGTAGACGAACAGATCAATGAAGAGACATCGCTCATCCACAAGAAAAGTGATACAACTCAAAAATATTACATTTCACAGGACGGGCAAAAGAAATTTCTCGTGATTTTACTGAAACATAAAATTATAGGTGATTATCCCTGGATGTAGCTGTAAAAGCCTGCATAAAAACTCAAAACCTTTAAAGATGAAGATGTAGATGGAGGATTGAGTGTATTTATCCCCCCCCCCCACACACACACATAAACCTCCGTCTTACTGTGGTAGCCAATATAGTATAGCGTAATCAAGTGATTTTTCAGAAAACTGCACTTGTGAAAATTTTCCTGTAGCTTGATTCACCTATCACAGACCTATTAGTGCCAATAATACTGTAGAGAATTTGAAGAAAGAAATCCTTGAAATTTTCTTATTTTTATTTCACAATACAAAAACAAATCTTGACATTCACGAAAACTTAACACACAATGAAACATACAGTTCTGGTTTCAGAATCAAATTTCTCTAGTTAAAATTAACACTCTAATTAGTATGCTTTCATCACATGAAAGCCTTAAATTACATTATAAAAATATATCCCCTGCCTAAACTGGGTGCAGATAATTAAATAGAATAAAGAAAGACAATAATGCAGCAGGAGCAACATTCTCCATGCCACACTCTCAGTAAAACCAAACATCAAATCACTGATGATGTCATAATTAAGATTGCACAACAGCACAGAATGCATAGTGCTGCCATCTGTCAAAAAACAGAATAACTAAAATCTTATATTTAATTCTTAATCAGTTCAGCACTGAACATACTCCCACCCATCAAGAAGCTATTCTTGATGCAAAGGAAGTAAACAAAGTTTTACAATAGGTCTTTTAAAAATGCCCCTAGCGGTTTCAACAGTTACTACACGGACTATACCATCCTTACCTGGATGAATTTCAATAATTTTGCCTAATGGCCAAACAGAAGGAGGAACATTATCCTCTTTCAAAATTACTACATCATTTACTTTAAAATTTTCAGTATTTACTCTCCATTTTTTTCTATTTTGCAGAGTACTCAGATAATCAATACTCCACCTTTTCCAAAAACATAATTTCAATTTTTGTACAATATCCCAACGAGATCGTAAAGACAAATTTTCCTCATTTAAAGGTTCAGCTGGGGAAGTTATGACATCACCAGTTAAAAAATGAGATGGAGTCAATATATTTATACCTTCTGAATTGTTATCACTATCAATTGCCACTAATGGTCTAGAATTCAAGATAGCTTCAATTTGAGTTAAAAATGTATAAAGTTCTTCAAAAGTTAAATTAGTATTTCCAATTACACGTTTGATATGAAATTTTACAGAACGAACAGCGGCTTCCCACAGTCCACCAAAATGCGGACTCACTGGAGGAATCATATGCCACTCAATGTTTCTTTGAGACAAAAAATAACAAATTTTTTCATTTCTTTCAATTGAACAAATAAATTTATATAAATCTGAGAGTTGCCTTTTAGCACCTACAAATGTTGTGGCATTATCACTATACATATGTTGAGGAGCTCCTCTTCGAGAGCAAAATCTGTTTAATGAAGCAATAAATGCCTCGGAGGTTAAATCACTCACCAACTCTAAATGTAGAGCTTTAGTTGCAAAACAAACAAATAGAACAATATAGCATTTAGTAGTTTTCGCTCCTCTACCTCGATATTTCAAAATATTAATAGGCCCTGCATAATCGATTCCACATGCAGAAAATGGCCTGTTAGGAGTGACTCTGTTAAGAGGAAGATCTCCCATTAACTGTTTGGAAGAAGCTGCTCTATATCTACAGCAGGTAACACATTTATGAATACAATTTTTAATTATCTTCTTGGCACGTACAATCCAATAACTCTGTCTAATGATACCCATTAATAAATTTAACCCAGCATGAAAATGCATAACATGAAAATATTTAACAATTAACACACTTAATTTATGTTGAGTTGGCAAAATGACAGGATGTTTTGCATTGTACTGGAGGGGTGAATTTCTCAGCCTACCTCCCACCCTAAGTAAACCATCACTATCAATAAAAGGACAAAGTGAAAAAAGAGAACTTTTTTTAGAAACTGGTCTGTTTGATCTAATACAACTAATTTCATCTGCGAAATATAGCTGCTGAATATAAGAAATAATCAAATTACCTGAATGTCTTCTTTCGTTTGTCGATAAAGGAAGAAATTTACCTTTACTCAAAGGACTGGTGTTCATTTTGCCAACTTTCTGTTTGCAATTTCTCACAAACCTAATACAAAAAGCTAAAACAACAACAATTTTAGTAAAAGAAGAATATTTTTCAAAAAGTAAATCAATCAAAGAATTATTCACAGTTACTGGAAAACAAAATTTAGAGTTCTTTTTCTCTTTATTTACAGTGTCTAAATTAGTTTTTATTTGAGGTTGTTCAGGCCAGTGTTCTTGACTTAAAGAAAGCCACTTTGGGCCCTCCCACCAAAGGGAACAATCGGGAAGATCCTTAGGAGATAAACCTCTAGAAGCAATGTCAGCTGGATTTTCCTTGCCTGGAACATACCTCCAACAGTCAGATGGAACAGAGTCTAGAATTTCTGAGGTTCTATTGGCCACATAAGGTTTCCAACACCTAGGATGAGATGACAGCCATGATAGAACTACTTGCGAGTCGGTCCAAGCATAAAACTTAATAATGAAGGTATTCAAAATAGACACTAATGCAGAATATAGTCTGGAAAGTAGTAAAGCACCATTGAGCTCAAGCCTTGGAATGGAAACTGATTTAAGGGGTGCTACCTTGCTTTTAGCAACTAAAATGGTCACCTTTGACTTCACTTCACCAGGTTGAACCACATATATGATGGCGGCATATGCTGATTCTGAAGCATCGCTAAATCCATGTAAAATGAGCTCTTTACTGGAAACTTGGATCCATCGGGGAATTCTAATAGAGCAAACTTGTTCAAATTCCTCTTGGAATTTCTTCCAATTTGCTTGGAAATTTTCAGGAAGAGCAGTATCCCAGTCTAACTTCATCAACCACAATTGCTGGTAAAACATTTTTATAGAGACAGTACATGGAGCCAAAAATCCTAATGGATCAAATAATTTGGCAGATTGTGAAAGAAATTTTCTTTTAGTTATGTTATCATCAAATTGTAAATTAACTTTAAAGACAAAAACATCGTTTGATGAATCCCAAATAAGCCCTAAGGCTTTGGAACAGTCATCAGGATGAATTTCTAAATTTGTTGACTCAAGAGAATTTGAAGATAAATGATTCACTACATCAACTACATCGGAAGAATTAGATCTCCACTTCCGTAAATGAAAACCTCTATTTTCTAAAGCCAGTGAAAGTTTCTCAACCATTTTAATAGCTTCTTCGCTTGAGATTGCACCAGACATACAATCATCAACATAGAAACTATCTTTAATTATTGAAGCTGTTACAGGATCATTCTTTTCAATATCCTTTCCAATTTGAAATAGGCAACGAGTAGCTAAAAATGGAGCTGATGATGTACCATATGTAATAGTTCGTAGCCTGTATTCCTTTATAGCTGAGTATGCTGAGTCACGCCAAACAATACGCTGTAAATCTTGATCTTCTGGAGCAATCAAAACTTGTCTATACATCTGCTGAATATCAGCGGTAAAAGCAATAGGATTTGCTCTAAATCTTATCAAAATGGTAAAAAGATTTGGTTGTGGAATTTGTCCAACAGCTAAAACAGAATTTAACGAATTAGCATTAGGAGGTTTGCATGAACCATCAAACACCACACGTAACTTTGTTGAAATAGAGTCGCTTTTTATAACAGAATGATGCGGAAGATAATATACTTTGTTGCTTGCAGGATTTGAGTTTTTGTCGATAAGTGTCATATGACCAAGGTCTTCATATTGCTTCATAAAATTTCTATACTCATTTTCAAAATTTTTATCAAATTGAAATTTTCTCTCCATAGCAAACAAACGTGACACTGCCATGGATTTAGAATCGCCTAATGACATCACATCTTTATAAACTGGCAATTTAACTTCAAATCTACCTTCTGGTGTTACCTTGTAAGTTGAACAAAAATGTTGTTCACAAAATTCTTCTTCCTCAGACAAATGGGGTTTATTAACATCTATTTCTTCTGCTTGCCAAAATTTTTGTAATAATAGATCAACATTGGATTCGTTTTCAACACTAAGAAAATGAGATTGAATACTAGAAGAATATTTACATTTAGGTTCCAATTTTCCGGCTACCACCCAACCAAACATAGTGTTTTGGGCAATTGGCTCATTCTCGGTACTAACAATTCTACCATATCTTAACATAGTAAAGAAACAGTCAGATCCCAAAATAATATCACATTCTTGTGGTTTCATGAAATCTTCATCTGCTAACGTAATATTTTTAAGATACTCTATATTTTTCGTATCAAGTAACTCTGCAGGTAATTGAGATGTCACTTTAGGCAGGATGTATGCCTGAACCTTTAAGGACTCAGTAGAAAGCTTTGAACCTACTGTAAGAGTTACTGAACCACGAGTTTGTCCAGCCAATACTCCAGCAATTCCATTTAATCGAATTCTGTCATTCTTTCTTTTTAACCCTAAAGTTCTTATGACATTTTCACTAACAAAAGAACATTCCGAACCAGAATCGAGTAGAGCTCTAAAAGAGTAAGGTTTATTTTCATTATTATATAAGAGAACTTTAGCAGTAGGTAGGAAAGAAACACATTTTGAATTATTGAAAGA
This sequence comes from Maratus speciosus, assembly GCA_963932465.1. Lineage (NCBI taxonomy): Eukaryota > Metazoa > Arthropoda > Arachnida > Araneae > Salticidae > Maratus > Maratus speciosus. The sequence goes on from OZ010789.1 coordinate 445,135,861, forward strand.
AGCACTAGAATTAATTTGTAATTCGTGAGATGTTGACTCCTGTACAAATTCTTTATTTGAATGGTGGTTTTTATTCTCAGATGAATTTGGAAAAATTTTATTTTCAAACTTAGCAGTGCAAGCATTATTACTTTTATTCTCTTCATGTAAGAGTGTATTATGTTTACTTTCACATTTAAAGCATTTCAAATGAGAATTTGGACATTCCTTAACTTTATGAGAGTTCAAACATAAAAAGCAACAGTTATTACGCTTAATAAAGTTCTTTCGAGCAACAACATCCATGGATTTAAATTTAATACATTTATAGAGCGGATGTATTCCTTGACACTTTAAGCACACCTTTGATTGCTTATCATTAGAACTGTACTTGGAACCAACAAAATTTGAACTTTTGGAATGTTTCACATCACTTTCATTGTTAGAGATGAGCTCTAAAGAAGAACATCTTACACTTAAGAAATCAAAAAATTCTTTCAAAGTGGGAAATTCATTTTCTGTACTTTCAATGGACCAAAGTCTTCGACTTTCCGGATCAAGTTTTTGAAATAACAAATATATTAACCATGGGTCTCTATTTGTAGCTTCATCACCAACAGCTCTCAAACCCCTAATAACTTCATCACTAGTATTCAGCAAATTTCTTATATTTATGCTATTAGGATGCAGAACTGATTTTTGTTCTAAAAATAATTTAATCAAAGAATTAACAATTTGTTTCTTTTTATCATATCGATTTAACAACTTTTCCCAAGCTTCTTGATAAGATTCATTAGAAAGGGGAATATGCTTAATTAATGTAGCTGGTTCTTCAGAAAGTAACCCTTTAAGATACTGGAATTTCTGAATGTTACTTAAACCTACTTGTGAATGGACAGTGGAAACAAACATATCCTTAAAATTTGTCCATTCTGAAAACTTTCCAGAAAATACTGGAATATTCAATTTTGGTAGTCTAATATTACATTGATTAGGAATAGTAACAGAAGAACCTTGCACAGAATTGTGTGTTGCAACGTTGACAACTTCTGAAGGATTCAAAGAATCTAGTTTGTTTTGATATTTAGTTTTTAACTGAAAATACCTGTCTTCAAATTCTGCTAATTCAGAATCATCATCATTTAAACAAGAATCTAATCTTAAGAACTCTTTAAGTAAATCATCTAATCTTTGTAATCTAATCAAAATTTCATTTTTAGTATTCACATTATCAAAACTATTCTCTAATCTAGTTACAGAGCCTTTCACCCTACCTCTCTCAATTTTAATTTGAGCAGATTTTTTCTCATAATCCTCCATTTTACACAATAACTTATAAGCAGAATAATTTCCAAAATAAAATTAATCAGATAACTTGAAAACAAAACTAATCAAAATTACTTCAAAATCAAAAGTAATCAGAATTGCTTCAAAACAAAACTAATCAAATTAAGTTAAAAAACAGAAGTAACTGAATTAAATTCAAAAACAGAACAAATCAAAGTCAAAAACAGAACTACTATAAAATGTTCATAATTATTCTTTCATACAAACAATAGAATTTTCTGTTCTCAAATGTGCATAAAATTAAAAATCTTCAAAATTCTTCAATGTAAAATAATAATTCACCATAATAATTAAATATTCAAATATTTCAAGCAAATAAATCATAATGTTCTTGAGAACAAGATGTAAATAAATCATAATAATCTTGAGAACAATTTTCTTTTTCAAGAACTATCAAAACATAATATTGTAGAATACTATTTTTTCTTATTTTATCAATTCAATAAAGAAGATACTAAATTGTTCTCATATTCTAAAATAATATCTTGCTAAATGCAACTTCAGTAGAAAAATTAAGCTTTAGCATCAAAGAACAATTTGAAAACAAAGCAAGTACTCACATATCACGCCTAAGTGCCTCCAATTTTCTTTATGTAGAGAATTTGAAGAAAGAAATCCTTGAAATTTTCTTATTTTTATTTCACAATACAAAAACAAATCTTGACATTCACGAAAACTTAACACACAATGAAACATACAGTTCTGGTTTCAGAATCAAATTTCTCTAGTTAAAATTAACACTCTAATTAGTATGCTTTCATCACATGAAAGCCTTAAATTACATTATAAAAATATATCCCCTGCCTAAACTGGGTGCAGATAATTAAATAGAATAAAGAAAGACAATAATGCAGCAGGAGCAACATTCTCCATGCCACACTCTCAGTAAAACCAAACATCAAATCACTGATGATGTCATAATTAAGATTGCACAACAGCACAGAATGCATAGTGCTGCCATCTGTCAAAAAACAGAATAACTAAAATCTTATATTTAATTCTTAATCAGTTCAGCACTGAACAAATACACATAATGAATTTTTGGGAGTTGTGTTACTTTTCTTGTGGGTAAGCGCAACATGTTAGGGAGAAACAAATAAAAAAGAAAAGTGCCCAGTTAAACTGATGGCATTGAGCTCACAGGCTGTTCACAATAATTGTAAATCATACTCTTATTTCAAAGAAAAATATCTCTCGAAAAATAAAATAAGGGGGGATTACCCCACTCCCTTTCCCCTCTTTATACTTAATCAATGAGCCTCCAAATGTCATCAGGGAAGCGCCTTATCGAAATAAACCATTATACCAAATTTGAAGCAAATCGGATAGAGAATTCCATTTATCTAAATTAAGGGGATATTAGACCCCAGCCCGTCCCCTCCTTTATATTTAACCAATGAACTTCCAAATCTAATCAGAGTAGCGCCTTATCATAATAAACCAGTATACGAAATTTGCAGCGAATCGGATAGAAAATTCCATTTATCTAAATTAAGGGAGGTATTAGCTTCCCGTTCCTCCCTTTAGACTTAAACATTGACCCTTCAAATCTAATCAGGGAAGCGCCTTATCAGAATTAACCGGTATACCAAATTTGAAGAAAATCTGATAATTCTGCATGAAAACCCCATTTATCTAATTTAAGTGGGGTATTAGCCCCCTGTTCCCTCTCTTTATACTTAACCAATGAAACCCCGAAACTAATCAGAGAAGCGCCTTATCAGAATGAACCTAGAAAACAAATATGAAGCAAATCGGATATTTCTATCAAGAGTTATCTCGTTACGTACATACATACATGCAGAACCTGTGAGCACATTAGCTTACAGGATTTGATAGCCTGTGAGCTAAAAACTATTCCGGTGCGTTTGTGCTTTATTTTTCTTTTCTGTCATTATTTTCACAATAGAGGATTATTCGCCTGGAGATACAATGTGAACCCGAAATAAAAGAAAGAGTAAACACTTCACTGTTATTGAATAAAGGATTATTTACGAAAATGTAAAATTATACCGTAACATATTTAATAAAAGTATTTTATCAAGATATTTTACATAATTACGTCCAGATAAAAATTTTCCTCTTTTTTTTATAGACATAACTATTTCGTGGAGATCGTAAAATAAACTTTAGATTGTAACACTCAATTGCCTTAGAGCTATTACATATTAAAAAGAAAAAGAAGAGAAAAAAAAAAATAAAAAATACTTCTGAATTCAGAAAATAAATATAGCAGAAAATGATGGCCCCAAGTCCCAACCTTTTGAGAATACTGTGGCTTTAAGATTTGTAAAACGTTCCCTCTTATTAGCTTTTTTTAGCTTATTTATGTTAGAAAGTTAAAAAGTATCCTAGTGTATAAACACGTATTGTATCTGAATACATGAAAAGCATGTTTTTGAATAATAACAGAAAAATAATGTTTCAAAATGGAATATAATTCTTAAGCTGCCTTCGAAAAAAAAAATGATGTCTGATAAAATATTCCTTTGATGTTATTATTGAAAAAATACTTATTGCGATTCGAAATGCAAGCTTGTAATAAGAAAGAAAATAACTGTATAACCATTATGCTGATATCAGTAAAGAAGTAGTCATTATGCATTATGCATACAAACGTTAACTCAGATAGCTTTATAAACAAAACAGTTTTATAAATATCACTTCAATTACTATTTTATTTAAGTACGGTTAGTTTGTGTATTTAACAGATTTTGCACAAAAATAATTTCTTCAAAATATAAAAATTATTTATTGAACTGCTTTAATGTTTATGCGTACTCTAAGCCTGTCTACCCTTTTCAGAGTTCTCAATAAATTAAACGACAGTTATTTTTTTTTTTTAAACTAGCTATAGTTATGTCTTTAAAAAATGAAATCTTTGAACGTTTCAAAATAAAGCTTATTTAATATATATATATATATATGTATATATAATTACATAAATGGTCTATGTAACGTGATTAAATAATATTATTTATGTAAACATACAAGTTGTTTTAGAGTAGCAAATACTTCGTGGAAACGAAAAAGTATATTTTAGAAAATAATACCCAATTACCTTAAAGCTATATCTATAAAAAAAAAAAAAAAAAAAAAAAAAAAAAAAAAAAAAACTTTCTAAAACTTTTAAATGCAGGAAATGATTATAGATGAAAATGATGCCTTTTTGTCTCAATATTTTATAAATGCTGCTCAATAAATTTTGTAACACATTATTTTCTATCAGCTTTTTAACTCTTTCCAAAAAAGTTGAAAAGTGTTTATGCATTCGGTTTGTCTGTCCGTCTGTTCACGCTCTAACTCCTGTAAATATACTCGGATTTTCATACAATTGATAAACGTTATTTAGGTTCACCTAAGCATTTTTGGTATTGTGTATGAAGTATGTGAGATTAATAGTTCATTTACAGGGGTATCCAAAAGAATTCCGTTGCATTATGGTATATGGGGGAAAAATCGTTTGCAGAGTATTTTAATGACATTACTCTATTTCAAATGTATTAAAACTGATATAAATAACTGAATATTTAACTAAGAGATGATTACGATAGAATAGGGCATTCATAGCATTTGTAGTTTATTTAGAGGGATACACAAAATAAATAGATTACAATACTGTCTTTGAGTAATAATTGCTTGAAATGCGTTTTCCATTCCGGCATGCGCTTTTAAATTTAACTATTTCTTTGTATTTTACTAGTTATATATAAATTATATACCTCATATACGGGGCTGCATAAAAGAATTCATTAGAAAATTTCTAAGGACACTAAAACTTGTTGACAATAAATTTTATACAGGTATAAGTATGAATAAACATTATGAAATATGCATTTAAAGTCCAAAGAGTCCTTGATCATTTTTATTTAAAAAATAATGAACAGAAACTCGTCGAATTCGACGAATGAAAATCTGAATATTGATTGCCAGAATAATAAGAAAAAGTCACAAAAATAATTATAATAAATAAATAAATCTTATATTGGCTGGCTTATAACTATTAAAACAAATATTATTTTGAGCTGAAGTTTAATTTCAACTTTTCAAATTAAGGAAAAATTAATCAGTAACATGCAATTAAGATAAGAAATTATTAAGTTATTAATTGTAGCTGTGATCTTTTGTATTACGTAATGATAAATCAATGAAAATTGTGCCACTATGACACGATCATTTTTTTTTTTTTTTTTTTTTTTAAGGAAATCTAAAAATAGCACCGTTTCACTGTCGCAAAATTTACTTGCATAATTTTTATATTTATGTTCCCTACTTTTAAAATATTTCAACGTACAGTAGATTATTAATAAATATATTCCCAAACTTGAGGGCAGGTTCCCCAGTTACAATTTTGCATGTGAACATTTTCACTCTTGGCTTGAGGTTCTATTCTGAGTGCCGGCGAAATCCAGAAATTTACTCTTTGAGACGTATGCGTAGTAACATATTTATAGACCGGGAGGGGGATGCACAAACCATCACATCATCGAGTTGAATGCATATTAAAATGCAACTGGTCTGACAAGTCATTCCTTGGTGGAAAACACTTGCATACCCGATTTTGGCGGTTGATCATAGGTTTATCATTGTGTTTTCCTGCACCCAAAGATATGAAAGCATGCACTGTTGAAAATGTGTAGCTTTTGCTGCATAGTCACTCCACCGTTTTTATAGAAAACGATTACTTGACTATATAATGGAGCATTCTTATTGTTCAGAATAGAGAAATTCTATAAAAGTGGTGGAGTGACTATGTAGCAAAAGCTGCAGATTTTTAACAGTGTGGAGGACTGAGAGCAGGAAAACACAATGGTAAACCTACCAGTCAACCACTAAAATCGGGTTTGCAAGTGTTTTCCAACAAGAAATGACTTGGCAGAGCAGTTTCATTTTAATATGCGTATCGAGCTTTAACTAATTTTGGAATTTCAGCCATCAACTCAATGAGGCGATAGTTTGTGCAGCTGCCTCCCGATATATTAGTTTTATCAAAGGAAATACTCATTTCATTTTTACTATGACGTCATTTTCACTCACTGAGGCCCTCTGAGATCAGCGTCTTAATCTCAGTATGAGCGGAATGAAAAAAAAAATCTTGAATTGTAGCAGCTTTATGAGACAAAATGCGTTTTTCCATTGTGATGTCATTTTCTGTTTAAAAAAAGTTTTTGTAATGAGAAAATGGCTTCCATAATGATATGATAATTCTCATTGTTTACCTTCTTTTTTCAACAATGGAAGTAACCCGCGATTGCCATCAATGTGAATAAATTTCACAAATGACTTTGAAAATTAAAATTAAAATATAAAAATGGGATTATTTAAAAAAATAGCGAGTGCATGCACATCTACAAATAAACTGCTTTCATTTAAAAAAATAATTATAAAAATCGATTTAGTAGAAAGCTCAGGCCAGATGACTAACAAAACAGCCTTGTTTTTTTTAAAATTATATAGATAATAATTAAAATTTATATATGAAATAAAAAGAATTACAATTTTTTAAGGACACTGATTATAAGTTTGAATTGATACAATTTTCATAAGAAATGTAACCACCTTTATTTTGGAGACACTGAGTCATATGTTTCCATATATACTTGAATTTTTTTTTCATAATTATGATGAGGATATAGTTGTCAAGAGATTGCAAATAGCTTCTTTAAGATCTGTTTTGTATAAATACTGTTTGCCATTCGCATAAAGATGTTCCGCATTGCTCTTCATTAAAATTTTTAGAATGTTCAAGTCGTGCAACTGAGATTGCCTATGAAATAATGGGATATTGTAATCATTGAGCCACTTTTTCGTAACTTTTGTGGGATGGCACTATGCCTTACCTTTTGTGGAAAAGAAGGTTTTTTCATCCTGAAAGAAATCATATGCCAAAATTTGTGATTCTAAAATACGGATGTACGCTATAAGTTCATTTTCAAACAATGACTTGAACAGCCGCATTTTCAGCTGATACAGTACCCGGGGCCATAAATTGATTTATCTTGAAGGCTTCATGCGACAGTTCTGTTCCTACACAAATGATACCTATAATAACGTAAAACTTCAGGTAATTGAAAACGCTAAAATAGTGGTGAATCTAAAATTATGATTTAATACTGGCACGATTTGTGGAGGATTTCAAATGTTGCATGTAACCGTCAAATAAAGAAGGATCCGTCATAGTTTGGGATGCGCTGTGAGCTCTTGATAAAACAAATCAAGTTATTGTTTCTAAGAAGTTGAACTTCAAAATTCAATTTAGAAGAACACATTCTGGAATTTGATTGCTTTTAAAAGGAGAAAACTTCTCTTTCGACCAAGATAATGCTTCGTGTAATGCCACAAGAGCTACGAAAAAATGGTTCATCAATAAAAATATTCAGTCATTTCATTAACCACTTTGATTGCAAAATATGAACATTAAACAAAAAAGGGAATGATGTGCAATGATGAACTTTTTTTATTATTATTTTGTTTGGATTTGCATTACGGACTTTGAAGAAGGACCTTAATCGCAATCCGTGGCGCCAACTTAAATTGGTCCTTGGGGCCCGATCCCATTTAATAATTTTGTATCCTAGCACGTCTAATTTCCATTGTTCTATTTATTTCATAATTATTTTATTATTTATTTTTCTCTCTAGAACAAAATTTACTTTACAAATGAACACCTGTTTTGATTCCGCGACTGACACTCATAAATACCAAATGACTGAAATGTTTTGCTCCATGTTTTACACTTTGCCATTTCAATTTGTAGTCATGTTTATGGTATGATGATATTATAATAAATATTAGTGTCTTTATTAGGAAAAACGCGTGAAAATATAGTTTAATAAAATTGCAACTTTATTAAAACATAGCAGCTGATTTAAAATTGTCATCTTTCATCATCTGTTCACACTTCAAAGAAAAACAAATTGGTTGTGCCATTTTACCAAAATATTTTTGAAACCATGCAATATTTTTCGCTATTCGATTTGAAATAACTTCAATGGTTATGCCTGTGAATTCATGTTTTTATATTCAAAACTGAGTCCTTGAATGTGTCAGTAAATTTATATTGTTGAATGAAGAAAAAATTTTTTTTAGAACTTATTAAGCAAAAAAGAGTAACTCAATTTAATGTTGTACTTACAGGATATTCAGTCAAGAAAACATTCGAAACATAATTAAAGAAAGAGTAAATTTTCCTTTATTATAAACTAGAAGCCAATATTCTGAAATAGGGTCAGGTGGGTAAATGTGACCAGGGGGTATGAATGTGATCGCCGTCATATTGGAGAAAATTGTGTATGGTAAAATTTTGTTTTAAGCTTAGATACTAACCTCATAATGTGTATTTCATCTTAGATATTCTTTATTACTAGTCTGAAGCCTTTTTGAGATCCGGATAGCAATTTGAAACTAAGTCTATAAAATTTTTGCTTGATTTGTCACTTTGGAGTTCAAAGTGGTCACAATTACCTCAAACAAATGTGTATTGGCAAGTATAAAGAGAAGATATAGTGGTCATAATTTCTCCACTAGTGATCTTAATTACCTCAAACTTATGTGATTGCGAGTTTTTTTTGGGGGGGGGAGGGGGAGGGGGGTAATTATAACCATCCTTTTAACTTAAAAAAACAGTTATGAGAATTAAAACTTTTAAAAGGTGTTCTTAAAAAGGATCAAAGTTGCGTACTATGTACTAAAAACACCACTTTTTCAAATAGAAATAAGCAAAAAAATAATAATAATAATAATAATAATAATAACAATGTTGAAAATGTAAAAAGTGGTCATAATTACCCTTCCTGACTATATTTAACGTAACATATTTTAAAAAGAACTACTTTCTTTCAAAATATGACTTACTTTCACTGCCATTTAATAAAGAAAAATGCTTCATGAAGATTGAAAATTATTTTAGAAAGCAAAACTCAATTATCTAAAAGCGATCTCACATAAAAAAGTAAACAACTTTACCAATCAGGAAACTAAATGCAACGAAAAATGATGCCCTTCAGTCATAATGTTTTAAGAACACTGGGGCATTAAATTGCGATTAAATACTTTTCATAAGTGTTTTTACACTTATTTCCATTTTAAAATTTAAAAAACATGACCCACAGTATCAGATCCATTTACTACATCTGATAACGTTTTTGTACTTTCAAATAATATCACCTGTATTGTATTTTTTTTTCTAACAACGTTCAAAAATAGAGGATCATCTATTACTGCCTCAGAGAGAAAAAAAAAAGAAGATATATTTCATGATAAAAGGAAAATCTCCACCATGCTATTATTGAAAAAAATATTCAACGATTTAAAAAAAAATTAAGTAGCTGGAGAAAATGACCTAAATAACTATGATTTTAAAATCAGGAAAGAAAAGACATTGTTTATTATGAATAGAAACGGTAAGTGAGATAACTTTTGAAACGAAATATTTTTTAAATAATAATATATTTTGTAAAGCCTTTATTTAAATAAGTATATTATGATGAAATCTATATTAGTTTTTGCATGCAAATAAAAAATTCCAAGAAATACATTTGCCAATAATGCCACATTTTTATGAGAATATTTATGTAGAATATATGCAAAGCGAAAAAAACTTTGTATAATTTAAATTTTTTGATGCATTTATTAATAGTTTGAGTGGGACATATGGCAGATCCTGTTTTACTGGTGCAAGGCCATCTGTTTAAAGAAAAGCAATATACAAAGGTCAATCAAATATAGGGTAAGGTGGTGCAAAGAGTGCGCACTTTAGCTATTTCATTAAATAACAGTAAATGAAGATATTTAAGGGATAATGCTATACTTTATTCATAAACTTACAAGGGGACCACCAAACATGATACACGCCGATTTTGATGAATTTAAGGTATGTTCTAGAGTTCTTAGCCCTAATTATTATTGTGAAAAGATTCCTTCAAATGGGCCTTGGATTTTGATAAATTTGGGTCAAAGGTCAGCATACGTTTCAAATAACAATTAGTTTGCAGCTTTCAGCGTGTCCTTCATAGTCTGGACGCAGGGTGCTCGCACATTATCGGGACGGCCCGAGTTGGCTTTTTTTCTTTGTTAATTAATTTCATATTTTGACACATTACAACTTTTAAGTAGTGTTATGAATTGCTGCAAATTTGAATTTTTTTATATTTTCCTAGAAAATATACAAATACGTTTATGATTTTTGTTTCAGGAAAATTTAAATGTATTTTATTTCATTTGTAAACTAAAATCTCTACTGACGAAAATTCAAAATATTTTATGTCTAGATTTTTTTGGGGGGAATTATTAGTTACTTTATAAATTTTTATATTTTAAAGTTCAGAAATAATATATCATATAAATATTTACTTTATGGAATATTAACTGCAAATTTATTATTTCGTGTAAAATACAAATAATAATTTTGATCTTAAGTATCCAGTTTATCTTTAGATGAATAAAAACGGACAAATTATATTTCAAAATATTTTTTCATTCTAACAAATAATGGTAATAAACCAAAAACTGTCAACTGGAGATGTAAAAGTCATCTGCGGATCTAACATGACATATGATACACATACAGTGGAACCCGGTTAAGACGCTCACGGTTAATACGCGATCCCGCTTAATACGCGAGAGATTTCTGGTCCTTTAAGGCAAAAAATCACACTTAAGACGCGAATTCATTGATCAAGATGCGAATTCCTTGTCTCTTTTCCAGTATTGCCAATTTGTCGGATTTTTTATATTGAAATAAAAAACAGTGTCTCCAAATAGTAATATATACTTTATTTAATAACAGATTAATTAAGGCGAACATTACTAATAGGAAATGGTGGTAGATATTTGAATTAAAAAAACCCCGCTAAAGTAGCAACACTGGAATTCTTTGATCCGCGTCCTAATTTTCTGTATTTCACGCTTCGTGTATGTTTTTAGGTAGAGAGAGAAAGACGAATTCAGGATACTAAGATATGGCATAAAATTATGATAATACCTATTGTTAGTGAGGTTTAAAATGTAAGTTATATATCTACTATGTTTTAAAATGAATATTATAAGCAAAAAAAAAAAAAAAAAAAAATTAAACTTGTAGATGTTAAATAATTACGACTGTGGTTGTTTGATTTTTTTATGTTTTCTTTTCTTTTTTGTATGCCAACAATATTTTTTACAAAAAGATTAAAAAGGATAGTTTTTTTTATAATGAAAAGGATAGATTATAATGGTACTCATTATCACAAGTACTAAATATGATTTTAACAACTGGATTGTGCTTCAGAAGTTTAATATTTTTTATCTCTGTTAAAAAAATAGTCTAGCTGGATTTTTTTTTTTTGTAACGTATTAATCGACAATAAAGCCGTTTAAATTCATTTTTTATTTTCAGTTATTATTCCAGTCATTCTTAAAAGAATAATAATGAGTTTAAAGTTGAATACAATTAAATTTCTATCTAAATATACCTAAAAGATACAATTTTCTACCGTAAACATCTAACCGAAAGCTCTAAAATTCATTTAGACGATTAGATGCGTAAATAAGCCCAGTTTCTGCAACATTATACAAATCACGTTTAATACGCGATTCCGCTTAAGACGCGACTTTTGTTCACTCCCTTGAAACGCGTCTTAACCGGGTTCGACTGTATTTTAAGAAATCGTCAGCTAGACTTTCATAATAATATTAGAATAACAAATTTATATATATATTGATATATTTCACGTTCTTTTGAAGACAAGTACTAGGTAAGAAGTTATGCTCTGTATAGGAAAATTTTTCGTATGAGTATTCCGTTTTGAATATTTCTGCGATATATGTCACCCGATTAATTGCATATTTTCTAAACTTAAATGTCGAAGTCAGAAACAGCAAACATTTCTGTATTTTACCATTTGTCATATTTCAATATATTTAAAACAAACCAAATATTAAAAAGATATTTATTTTTTTTTCTAATAAAATATTCTGCATTATTTGAGACTTGTATTAAATATATAAAAAGGTAAATAATAATAATTCTCTGAAAACAAACTTTCTGTTCAAATTTCTATTTCAGTCAACAGATAGGTTAGTTAAAAAAATTACAGAGAAAATAGAAGTTTGCGTGAAAAATCAAAAACATAAATAGAATTTTTTTTAGAAAAATACCAAAATTTCAAAGATGTAAAAATTCATATTTTTGATTAAAATTTGTAAAGTGTCAAAAATATGAAATTAATAATAAAAAATAAATAAATAAAAAGTCAGCAGGAAGCACCGAACTCGGGTCCACTGGCTGGCGGGCGAGCACTCTGAGATCATGCCACTAAATACTCGTTAAAAGTTACAAACTAATCAATATGTGAAACGTATGCTGAAATTTGACCCACCATTTTCTCGAAATCTAAGGCCCATTTGAAGAAATCCTTTCACTAGAATAAATTGAGATAAGAACTGTTCTATATACTTTCAATTCATCAAAATAGGTGAGCATCAGGTTTGGTGGTTCCCTTGTAGCTAAGTATTCATCAACTTAAAGGAAACACATTTGATATTATTTAAAAAAAAGATTATTCTCCTAAATGCGCACTCTTGTACAACCATTGAGGGCAAGAGTGCGCAGTCAAGCATGCTTTAGCTACTGTAGTATTTTTTCCAAAAGCAGGTCGCACTCTTGAACACTTTGACACTGTTCACTCTTGCACTATTGCTACTAAATAGCTTTGAAATATCAGTAATGCTATCCATTGATAAACAAATCCAAATCACTTGCGTGACAGGTAGTCCAATAATAATCTAATCCATAAAAAAAAGGTAATTTAGCTTTGTAATCTTTATTATGATCCTGTTTTCAGAAACCATAAATATTATAACAATAAAATCAAAATCACTTTTTCTCTTCTAAATCGTTAAAAATTTCACAAAACACGCAATTTTTTTTCACCATAAACTTATTAGGTCATTACAACTGTAGCTAAATGCAAAATTCTTTTTTGGGATTAGATAATCTCTCTGCGTACTCTTATACACCGCGCACTCTTGCACCACCTTACCCTAAGCCAGTATTTTGTTTCAACACGTGCTGCGGGTGTGATAAGTAAATGGATGTAGTTGACAGTGACGACATGTGTTGAACCCACCATTCATTTTACCATTGAAATCACTTTTTCAGTCAGCATCAAAGTAAATAAGCAAGAACTACATCCCTCTGTTACGCAACGGTATATTGTCAAATTTATTTCGAGAGAAATCATATATCCGATAGCTTAGGCCATAAAATTTCTCATGTCATAAGCATATCTCCGAGACAATTGTTTCAAAAAATGAAATATGACCATTGGCATAAAATATTCATGGAAGGGCGAGTTATTGAAAACGGGGCTCATTTTTGGTATCCTCAAAATTCATAGTAAGTGACTGCTGTCTAAAAAATAAATGTGTTAATTAGTCGCTTTTACATACTTATATATGTAAATTCGTAAAATTACACATTTGTCATAAAATTTACACTCTTGTCGTAAACATTTACCTGTATTTATGTGTGTTTATCGACTTAATTGAATTTGTTATCCTTTCAAAAACGCAAACAAGTGTGTAAATGGTAGAAAATTGTACGGATTTACCTGAACTGTTGCGTTAGTGTAAATTTACAAATTTTGCACATTTTACAAATATCTGCGTATTTTGAATATTACACCGAAATATACATAAGAATATTACACAGATATATGCGTAAGAACAGAATATTAAACAGAAATATGTGTACTTATATGCACTCAATAAATATCGATACTTGAAAGCTTGGTTTGTGTAATAGTAGCTGAGTGATGAAGGGAATTAAGAGTGCTCAATGTAGTTAATAATACAGATGGGTGACAAACTAATACGAACACCCATGAAAAATGTATGGTCCATTTCAAAGGACCAGAACGCGCATGTCACTTTGCACTCAATTCTGCCACATAGTTTTTATGAAAGGTAAGGTATCAGTCTCTCAACATCAGTCATAGGTGTTGCATGCGCTTACCATACGCTCTGGAAAACTCAGTAATTACTAACTTGTCAGAGTTCGAAAAAGGAATAATTGTTGGAAGCGGTGCGCTGGTTCCTCCGTGACGGAAACAGCCAATTATTTGGGGCGTGCAAGGAGTATTGTATCAACCGTTATGACAGCGTACACGAAATGCGGTAAATTGTTGTCTGCAAAGTACAACAGTGGACGGAAAAGAAAGATTTCTGAGAGGGATAAAAGAGAGTTGACCCCCATAGCGGTCAGAAAGCGCAAGCAATCTTTATCCCAGATAGCGTCATATATAAATAGCCATCTCCAAAATCCATTTCAGCAAGAACTGCTCAAAGGGCTTCATGCTTCGAACATTTATGGAAGAGTTGCAATTCGTACGCCATTGGTGTCATAGGTGTTCGTATTATTTTGTCACCCTTGTTTACTATAGATTTAATTAAATAGCGAATTTATCCTCTTGATGCAGATGTATCTTTGAAAACTTGTGACTGAAAATGATAGAAAAAAAAATCCGACAAAATACGAAAATCGTACTGGCGTCACGAATTCGTTTAGTACAAAATTTTATTTTGATTCGGGGCGAGTAGAAACATTTAAACAGTCGAAATAAATGTATTTTTCTGGTTTTAAAGTTTTAATTCATACCTACTTCCAGCATATGCAATTAGTATATTATTACAAAGTTTTAATTTGCTATGTATTCACATTGTTTATAGACCAGATTTATCGTCTTGCAATAATTACATGTTTGGGACAACGAAAGATACATTTCGAGATCACCATCATATCGGATCATCCGATACATCTCGAATGATCCTCATTCGAGATCATATGAGGATTATGAAGCATTGTAAACAGTTTCTTGTGAACATAAACATCCCTTAATATGTGACAATATAATGAAAAGCTTCTTACCCACAGTGAAAATGTGTTGTAAAATCAGGGTATTACGTAGAAAGATAAAAATATACCGCCAATTTAGTATCTCATTTTAATAATTTTTAAAAGTAAAAGTAAGTAAATTTCGTTTTATATTTGATTGACCCTTGCATTTTAGAGACATATTAATTATTTTTTCATGAGAAATAGACCATTTTTTATGGAAGTTAAGAAAAGTAATAATTCAAAATATTTATAATTTCGTCATTTAATCGTCTCCACTTACTTCTGCGTTAAGAAACAAAAGAATTAATTTAAGAACGAGAGCCAAATGAAATGATTTTAATGCTGCACTAACAAAGTTTTTTATTGAAAAAAAATTTAAATAAAAAATATAGCGAAGAGTGAATGCATTATTGTTATTGAATATCAAACAATTTTCTACAATATTTTATGCTACATATTCAAAATAGAATTACTTTATTTAAAAACATGATTCTCTTTGCCGCTTGACAAAAATAATGCTACGTGGTGATCGCTCAAATATTTTCGAAATACCACTCGTTTATCTTAAAGCAAACACATTTAAACAATGTAAAATAATTCGAAAAAAAAATCTTGAATGGTGAAAATAAATATAGTGGAAAATAATGCCCTTCAGGCATAATCTTTTAAGAATATTAGGGCATTAAATTGGAGAAAATATTTAGAGATCATTTTTTTATTTACATTTAATCTTTTTAAAAACTCTGTTACGGATATGGGAGACATGTAGCATATCTGATTAAGATGATTCTGAAATAACTCTATTAATTGGGAACTTTTTAAAGAAAGTTCAAGTTTCAAAGATAAATATAGAGTAGTTGTATGAGAGAAAACAATTTTTGATTTAAAAACCCCACTTTATGTCATTACTGAAAATATATTTAAAAATTGAAAATGCTTTAAGCAGATAAAAAAATGATCTATATAACCATAATGCTGATAGCGAAGAACAAAAAACAATCTCTATTATGAATATGAAAGATAACTAACATAGTTTTAGAACAAACCAGTTTCCAAATATCAGCTTGTATTTAAAATCTGTGCATTGCATTTGAGTATTTAATAAATTGCCTTGGATTTACGTGTTCAATAATTGACGTATATAACTGAAAAATTTTCAAAATACACGGTGGCCAAAATGTTAATAATTTATTAAGTTAATGTATTTTTATTTAGTTAATTTTTTAGCACAAGAGTCGATTATATATATTTTTTTTCAATAGCTGGGAAACTATCATGACATTTATGATCACATAATCCATATAACGAAAAGAAACCATTTTTTACCCGGCTGAAAAGAAGAATTATGTGTTTCGCGCGTATCTGTGTATGTGGATTTATTTATACCCTCGAAACATCCCAACAGCTGTATGGATTTTAATGAATGGTGTCTCTATCAATTCGTCTTAACGGCCCGATGGTTATAGGCTAGGTTTTGTTTTTATAAATTCAAAAGTGCGGCCGTAAAATACAAAATTGCGGTAGAGACAAAACAAATTTACGCACCCTATTGAGTGGCATATCATTGGATAGGTCTTTCAAAATGAAGACGATGTTTTGTTGACTATTTTACAGTCAGAAGCTTCGTTAAAATATTATACAACCTGGAAGTTGTGTATGTAGGATCTGTAGCTTTACTGCAACTCTCACCTTCACAGACATCTATATGCCTCATCAAAACAGTGTTTATAGATAGGAACAAACAATTAAACACAACTTAAAAGTCATCAATGCAAGTAAATATAAAAAAGGTAAGTAATACAAACAAGTAACATAAAAAAATTATTTTAAGTCAATTCCTACTTATAGTCCAGACAATAGAGACCGTATATTGGCTCTACCTAGCAAAATTCATGGTAGTTCTGAAAAAAGCTTACTATATGATTTTGGGTCGCTGAATCCGAATTTTTAACTTCCCACTAAAATTTCCCCCCGAACCCCCCCCCAAATATTGGTAAAATGCCCCCCCCCCAAAAAAAGGTTTTTATTAAAAAAAATATTTTTTTTCATTGTTTTAGGGAAAAAGTATTTAGAAATTCAGAAAGTAGATAAAATTTGCAACAAATTAGATATATGACATTATGACTTAGGTTGCAGGGGAAGGGGGAATCTGCCTCGGACCACGCGCGTGGTGCTGCGTGAACTAAGTTACGCAATTCCACTTAACCACATACTCGTTTACATTCACCCTCCCATCTCCCCTCCGAACTTTCTCTATAAGGTTTACTTTAAGTTTTTTGGGTCGCTGAATCCGAATTTTTAACTTCCCCCCAAAATTTCCCCCCCGAACATCCCCACCCCCAAATTGTTGTTTTTAACTTAAATTTCTTATTGTTTTAGGGGAAAAGCATTACGAAATTCAGAAACTATATAAAATTTGCAACAAATCGGATATATGACATTATGACGTAGGATGAACGGGGAGGGGGAGGGCTGCCGCTGAACATGCACTGCAGGGCTACGTGCACTAAGTTATGAAGTCCAGGCAATAGGGGATTTTAAATGGCAAAATTAATACTAGTTCTGGATTTCGACTCACTTTATGTTTTTTGGGTCGCTGAATCCGAATTTGGAACTTCCCACCAAAATTTCACCCGGCAACTCCCCGAAAAAATTGGTTTTTGAGAAAAGCGCGCGGGGAATGTTCCGAGGCAGCCCCCCTCTCTCCCCGTTTATCATACGTCATATTGTCATATATCCTATTTGTTGCAAATTTTGTCTAGTTTCTGAATTTCGTAATGCTTTTCCCCTAAAACAATAAGAAATTTAAGTTAATGACAACTAATTTGGGGGGTTTTCGGGGGTGAAATTTTTGGGGTAAGCTAAAAATTCGGATTCAGCGACCCAAAAAACTTAAAGTAAACCTTATAAGGAAAGTTCGGAGGGGAGATGGGAGGGCGAATGTAAACGTGTGAGTGGTTAAGTGGGATTGCGCAACTTAGTCCACGCAGCACCGCGCGCATGTTCCGAGGCAGATCCCCCATTCCCCTTCATCCTAAGTCATAATGTCATATATCTAATTTGTTGCAAATTTTGTCCACTTTCTGAATTTATAGATACTTTTCCGCTAAAACAATAAAAAAAATATTTTTTTTTTATAAAAACCTTTTTTCTGAGGAGGGGGGGGGGGGCATTTTACCAAAATTTGGCAGGTTGTCGGGGGAAATTTTGGTGGGAAGTTAAAAATTTGGATTCAGCAACCCAAAAAACATAAAGTAAGACGATTTCCAAAACTACCATTAACTTTGCTAGGTAAAATTCCCTATTGCCTGGACTATTAGGTCAATAAGATAATTTTTTTTTGCCATTCTTCCTTCCTCTTGAGTGGCGCTTAAAATGCCTTGATCAAGAAGAGGGCTCTCTCGGTTTTAAAATGCCTTGATCAAGATGAGTAATTAATTTAATTTAATTAATGAATTAATATTTGAAAGAAACTGGATTAACATCAATTGTCATCTACTACAAGTTTAAAAAAAATTTATTTGAGCTTGATTGGATGAATAATAAGTATTTTATTAACGATTGAAAATTTGAACAAGATATGTATAGCGAGAGTGTGAGAAAATAGTAGGAATTGAAAAAAAAATAGTTTCGCATTGATGAGAAATAATTAATTAGTTCGCTTTTTACGCAGTCGGGTTTTTTGATTTTTTAAAATTTATTTCTTTATTTAGCGATTGTTGTGTGGCAGATTATGACTGTGAAAGTTTCTTCATTTGTTACTATTGGTTTCAATTCTTGAAAAATGGTTGCAAAATCTTTTGTAAGTATTTAACACTAATTCTCGTAAAGGGATATAACTCATAACGTAACTTTTGCTAAAATAGTTAAGTATATTTGCAGTGTTAGTTAAATATTTTTCCAAAGAAGATTTTAGTGTATTGAAAATCCTTATATGGTTTTTGATTCCAGTTATGGCTATAGTTTTGAACAAAACATACAGTGTGTGTAGCACAGGTCCTGAAGCGCGGGATAACCCACCATCGGCATAGGCTTCCAGATCCCGCGTTGCTAGTTTACTCAAAAAAAAAAGAAAAAAAAACAATGTTATTTAACAGTTGTTAAACACACATAAATTAAAGATAAGTAACACGGATAAAATTTAAGTTAAGAAAGCTAAGGACATTTAAGAGAATTAAATATAATAAGTAAAAGTATAAGAAAAACAGACGAGCTGAGCGCTTTACAGACGAACAACAGATGACAAAACATGACATTTAAGTACAGTTCACAAATTTATAATGTGAATATAGATATTTACGTTCTCCCATTCATTAAATTTAGTTTTAGAGTCCAGTAAAATTTGTAATGATGTGTTAAAGTTGTAATTGGGATATTTATTAAATATAAACATTTTGTTAAAACGTTCTTGGAAGGTTTCTGTTTTTTAGATGGATTTGATAAACTGAACAACTTCTTGAGTCTCCGGTATCTTGGAAATAATTTGGTGAGTATAAACAGTTGGTACAGCGGTGCCTTGATGGGTCATTTCTCACTGGACACACCGAGGTCAGATGATTACTTGCGCATAATGCGCATGTTGGTGTTTTCCCACAGTTGGCCTGAGAGTAACCATATAGTTGGCATGTGCTGCATCTGATTATTGGACGGTAGGGACTTATTTTACATTTATTAAATCCGTTTAGTAGGCTTTTCTGGGATAAAATAGATTTTGTTGTTGCACTTTCTGCTTTCAGGACTAGATGGTAATTGTAGGATTTTTCCTTTTGTAGAGTTCTTTTGGTCATAATATTTGGATCAGAGGTCTGATCGATGAAATATTTGATAAGTTTTTCTGGAGATGTGCTTCTTGGAATACCCACGACAATAATTGTGTAAGATCCGTTAATTTGAAGGTTATATCTGTCTTTTCTTTTATCTTTTCTATTTTTTCGAATTTATTCAATAAAGGTTCTGTATTATCAACCGTGTCAGATTTCTTAATTAGTTGATTATTTTTCCTTGAACGTTTACAACTTATTGGTGGGATAATTTCATCTTCTTCCAATGAGTAATTGAGTAAGTGTCGAAGTTAATTTGATGTTAATTGCTTCGTATTAGTTTCCAGTATGTGATTTTGAAATTTTTTTTCTGTGCGCATAGGCTCTGAGCTACATTTGTTTTCCGTTCCTGATTGTACTTAAAGTTTAGGTGTCCCCAATAATTTTCTTGTTTCTATTAGGACTTCTTCTAGTTGGTTGATTTTATTGCTGAGTGAAGAGATTATTTCTAGTTTGCCTTCCTTTAATTCTTGATTTTCTGTTAGTGAAATTATTTCCCTTTTAAAAACATACTTTTCTCTTTGTAATTCCTCTGTTATTCCGTTTCTTTCCTTAATCTCTTCCTCTTCTTTCGAAGTTTGTTTGATCTGGATTTGTAACTCTTTCTCTAGACGACATACTTTTTCGTTTAGTTTATATTCCTTTTCCTGCATCTTCACTATCTTTTCCTCCAAATCACAGTCCATATTTACTTGTATTTCTTTACTATTTAAATTCAAGATAGATTTAACCTTTTCTTTAATTTTATTTGTTGTTGGTTTTTAAGTTCTTTATGCAGATTTTCTATTTTTATTGATTTATTCGTGATTTCTTTGTTTTTTGCCTCTAACAACTTTTTAGCTTTTAAATTTTTTTTTGTGTTTAACCATTTATTTCCTTTTCCTCGTTTAATAACTGTTTTATGCTTACATTTTGTTCTTGTAATTGTTTAAGTTTACCAAATTCAATTTTAAGATACTTATTTTCTTTTTCATTTTCTTTTATATTTTTCTCTTTTTGTATGTATTCTTTTATTTTTTCCCTTTCAAATTCTAATTCATCTTCTTGCACCTGAATTTTTGCTTCCATCTCTTTTTTCTCCTCCTATGCTTCCTTTAGTTGAGATGTTAGGTGTTTAATTTCTTTCTCCGATTTGTTGTTTTTTTCTATTTTTTTTCTCTTTCTTTACCATGTTCCTTTTTGCCGTATATCTGCTGTTTAGATTTTATTTCTAAGATTACTTTATTTTTTTCTTTTAATTCCTTTTGAAATTCTGTTATTGTATTGAAGTATTCTTTTTCCCTTTCATATTTTTCTCTAACTAAACCCAATACTTCTTCTAGTTTTCCCTTTAGTTCATCACATTCTTCTTCCGTATCTTCTAATGTCCTAACTGAATTACTTTCTTTAAACTATCTCCGGACATTGTTCTTTTTTCTCTATCATTTTTTTTTGTGATTTTATATGTTCTTTTAATTTTATAATTCCCGCTTTATAGGCGTCTATTACTTCCATTTGTTTTAACGCTTCCTCTTCATGGTCTGCCACTAAGTTTGCATATGTCACCATCTTTTTTTAATGTTCGTATACGTTGTTTCGTATTCTTTCAATTAGATAGTTTAGGTGATTTAAAGATTCTTTACTATTTCCCTTTTCTTTTTTTCTTCGAAAGTTTTTCGTATAGTGGAATTAGATGGTATAATGATAGTTTTTCTGCTTCATCATGGGAGAATTTTGGTATTTCCGTTAAGTTTGGTGTCGGGATGCTTCTTGCATCTTTACTTAATATATATTTTTTAGTTTTGTGAATTGATTTTTCCAATTTACACTTTTTAATTTTCTTCGAAGATTTCTTATGTTCTATTGAGATGTTAACCTCACTATTTGCTTCATTTCCAGTTTTTTCCTCCTCATCATCTTCTTCTTCTTCTGTGTCCACATCTGCATACCATGATAATGAATAGAAGAGTCTCTCCCTTAGATAGGTTTTATCTGTATCTTTATTACTTTCTTCTATCTTTACAAGAAGAAAGTATTGGATTCATGAAAATTTTCGAATTCCGGTTTTCGACGGATTTACACGTTTTAGAGGTCAGAGAACCCGAAAAACATGTTTTTACAAAATGTCTGTCTGTGACTCTGTGAGTCTGTCTGTCTGTCTGTGTGTATGTGACACAAATTTTGTGGGCGCTCTATCTCAAGAACTAATGGACGGAATTTAATAAAAATTGATATTCAGTTAGTCCCTAATACAAATTGATGCTGATTAGTTTTTGGTGCAAATCGCTCAACAGATGGCGCTGCTATGCTGCATTTTGTATGATTTCCGAAATGGCTCTATCTCAAGAACTAATCCACGGATTTTCATAAAACTTCAGATTCTGTTAGTCCTTGATATGACTTGATGCTGATTACGTGTTGGTGCAAATCGCTCAACAGGTGGCGCTGCTATGCTGCATTTTTATGATTTCCGCAATGGCTCTATCTCAAGAACTAAAGCACGGATTTTCATGAAACTTCAGATTCAGTTAGTCCTTGATAAGACTTGATGCTGATTACATGTTGGTGCAAATCGCTCAACAGGTGGCGCTGCTATGCTGCTTTTTTTACAATTCCCGCAGTGGCTCTATCTCAAGAATTAATGCACGGATTTTCATCAAACTTCAGATTCAGTTAATCCTTGACATGAATTAAAGTTTTGTGTTGTTTGGTGTAAATCGCTCAACAGGTGGCGCTGCTATACTGCATTTTTTACAAATTCCGCAATAGCTCTATCTCAACAACTAATGCTTGGATTTTCAACAAACTTCAGATTCATGTATACTTTGATATGAATTAGTGCTGTTTGTGTTTTGGTGCAAATCGCTCAACAGGTGGCGCTGCTATGCTGCACTTTTCAGAATTTCCATTATAGCGGTATCTGAAGAACTAATGCAACAATTTTCACTAAACTTCAGAATCAGTTAATCCTTGATATGAATTGACATTTTGTACATTTTGGTGTAAATCGCTCAACAGGTGGCGCTGCTATACAGCATTTTTCACGATTCCTTCAATCGCTGTATCTCAAGAACTAATGGACATATTTTCATCAAACTTCAGATTCAGTTACTCTTTGATATGAAATGATGCTGACTACGTGTTTGTGAATATCGCCCAATAGGTGTCGCTGCTATGCTGCATTTTGCACTATTTCCTCAATAGCTCTATCTCAAGAACTAATGCACGAATTTTCATCAAACTTCAGATTCAAGTACACCTTGATAAATGTTGATACTGATTATGTGGTTGTGTAAATCTCTCAACAGGTGGTGCTGTTATGCTGCATTTGTCATGATTTGTGCAATAGCTCTATCTTAGGAACTAATGCACGGATTTTCCCCGAACTTCATATTCAGTTAGACATTGACACATGTGGATGATAATTAGGGTCTGGTGTAAATCACCCAATAGGTGGCGCTGCTATGCTGCATTTTGATGGATTTACACGATTTCATGGACAGTAATATCTCAAGAACTAATGCACGGAATTTCATCTTTTTAGAATCCTCATGATGAGCATAGATGCACTGTGATAATGAATTTTGAAGTATTGACAAGTATGAGATAGAAGAAAGTTTTGTGATGGCCACAACATACTAGTTTTTTTCAAGGCATAGCTCATATGATGATTTAATCCTTGAGTCTCCTGTTGCACTTGACCTTTTTCTCTTTGAGCCATCTGTTCCCAAGTTTGTTTTAGGTGCTTTTTCAGTGTTGTTTTTCTGATATTATCCATTTCCTCTTGTTGTTTCCTTAATACTTTCTTCTATCTTTACAAGAAGAAAGTATTGGATTCGTGAAAATTTTCGACTTTCGGTTTTCGATGGATTTACACGTTTTAGGGGTCAGGGATTCCGAAAAACATGTTTTTACAAAATGTCTGTCTGTGAGTCTGTTCATCTGTGAGTTTGTCTGTCTGTCTGTCTGTATGTGACACAAATTTTGTGGGCGCTCTATCTCAAGAACTAACGCACGAAATTTAATAAAAATTTATATTCAGTTAGCCCCTGATATAAATTGGTGCTGATTACTTTTTGGTGTAAATAGCTCAACAGGTGGCGCTGCTATAGGGCCTTTTTCACGATTTCCACAATAGCTTAATCTCCACAACTAATGCACGGATTTTCATCAAACTTCAGATTCAGTTAGTCCTTGACATGAATTGAGGTTTTGTACATTTTGGTGTAAATCGCTCAACAGGTGGCGCTGCTATACTGCATTTTTTACGATTTCCGCAATAGCTCTATCTCAACAACTAATGCTTGGATTTTCATCAAACTTCAGATTCAGGTATACTTTGATATGAATTAGTGCAGTTTATGTTTTGGTGCAAATCGCTCAACAGGTGGCGCTGCTATGCTGCACTTTTTGAATTTCCATTATAGCTGTATCTCAAGAACTATTGCAATACTTTTCACCAAATTTCAGAATCAGTTAATCCTTGACATGAATTGACATTTTGTACATTTTGGTGTAAATCGCTCAACAGGTGACGCTGCTATGCTGTATTTTTCAGAATTTCCACTATAGGTGTATCTCAAGAACTAATGCACGAATTTTCATCAAATTTTAGAATCAGTTAGTCCTTGACATGAATTGACATTTTATACAGTTTGGTGTAAATCGCTCAATAGGTGGCGCTGCTATGCTGTTTTTTGTGATTTCCGCAATAGCTCTATCTCAAGAACTAATGCTTAGATTTTCAACGAACTTCAGATCCATGTATACCTGGATATCAATTATTCCTGTTTATGTATTGGTGTAAATCACTCAACAGGTGGCGCTGCTAAGCTACATTTTTAAGAATTTCCACTATAGCTCTATCTCAAGAACTAAGGCTCGAATTTTTTATCAAACTTCAAATTCAGATACACTTTGATATGAATTGGTGCTAAATTGATGTAATTTCTTGTACTATTTAAATGATTTAATTGACGTGATTTATATAGAAGAAAGTTTTGTGATGGCCACAACATACTAGTTTTTATCTGTTAGCATTTTGTCATTTTTGGCTCTTTCATTTGGTGTCAGATTTCCCTTATCTCTTGGCTGTGATTTATATTTTGTTAGTTCCATCAATATTGAGTTACCATTTTTGATTGAAGATGTTGATTGTCTTTTCTATTATTCTGTTAATATTAACTTGGCTCTTTCTGATTTTGGAGTTGATGAATTTTTCGCTGTTCTTGTAAAGCTGCTAAGTGCTGGTTTTAGTGGAGCCATTTTGCCTTGATTCTTGAATAGTTGGTAGTTGGCACTCTGCTTTGATTGTTCAGGATTAATCAGCTTTGTTAGACATTAAAGTGATTTTGGAGTTATTTCTGTTGGTTATAAGATGTTGTTTTAACAAGATTGACTACGGTCACTCTACTTTTCGCAGCAGACGTGCCGTTATATTTCACAGAATATTACTACATTTAAATAATTTTTTATGATTATAGTGTGGGCAAGTTTGTCTACGGTCACTCTACTTTGATCAGCGGACGTGCCGTCTTCATTCAGAGAAGATTATTTTGATTAGTCTTACAAGGAGAGGGCTTACCTTGTTAATCACAGATTTTGATTATTTTAATATATGTTGTAGGGTGGAGACCCCTTAGTGTCAGGTTCAATGGATTTTATCCAACGCTCCTTAGTTCTTCAGAAACCGGGGGGGGGGGTCTAATAATAGTACACAACTTAAATACTTACCTTGCAACTGCAATGATAGGTTGGTCGTAGCTCAGTTGGTATGGCGTTTGCGGCTGATCCGCGGGCCCGGGTTCGATACCTGAATGCTACATTTGTTTTTCTCATTTTTTGTTTTGTAAATATACTTGTAAGTAAAATTAATAATCTCATTGTCAATTAAAATTTATAATATTGTATATCAATTATAATTTTAACCTATTTATTTTTTTTACTTTTCAATAAAAAGTTGTATAAAACATCATAAAACTGTTAATTTTTAAAAATCACTTTTAAAATGTATTTCATATATTCTTTATCGATGCAATGATATTGAGCAATTGTGTCAATTCGTGATTTTAAAGAAACATCATTACGCGTTGCTTTATCAAAGAAAGTAAATGCGATAATACCATTATTCTGTTTTTAAAGTAACAAGCATAATTATTTTAAAAATTAGCATCAGAATTAAATTACAACCGATTTTTTGCATATTAAAGATTTTTAAATTTGTAATACGTATGCTTACGCTTTCAATTATTTTGCTTTCACCTTTATCTTCTTTCTGCTTTTATTTTTATTTTATTTGAATATTCTTTTATTTTATCATAACTAGATGGCACCACAACGCATTTTGTCACGATTTTGGAATTTTTATAATTCAATAATAGATCCAATTTCTTTTTAAACCTTTTAAAGGATGAGAAATAATAGTTTAAAAATAAAAAATGATAAATTTAAGTTTCTTAACATTATAATCAAGAGGCATTGTATGAGCAAATCAGGCAAAAAAAGAAAAAAGTTTCCATCACCATCTCAGAATTTCTTTATTTTTATTTCTTGTGTTGCCTTGCCCAAGGAAAAAACAAATCTCAAACATTTTTGTTATATCTCTTTTAGTTTTGGAGTTAGGGGGTGTCAAAGTTCCCTAGACGAGGGGCGTAGGAAAATTTTGTGTCATTTTTGCCACATTATTCTCTCAACTGTGACTGACTCTGATGTGCTTCAGAGATTTTTTGTTTTCTAACTGATACTATACCTTGAACATTAACATCTCAAATTGAAAATTCATTTGAAGATGGTCAGAGCCCCCAAATAGGGCACCCCCAAATACCCCTAATTTCGTAAAAAATCAGTTTTTAAGAATGCTTTAAATCTTGGCTCTGATGTGATACAGATAAAATTTTTGCACAATGTAGTTAGACATTGTCATACAAAGTGAATTTAACGTTAATATTTTTTGAAGGTCCCCAGAGCCATTCAGTATGGGGGCCCAAACACAGACCTGAACGCTATGTTATGTAATTTCAAAGCATTGGTGTAGCTGGCTCTGACCTCCTACATGAAAACTTTTTGCATGGAGTTGTAGCATCAACATAGTAGTTTCACATTATGAAAAGAAATATTTTGAAGGTACCGCCATTTTCAAGAAAAATCCATTTAAGTACACAGGTTTTGGTGCGGTAATTATGAGTTAGAAGCTCTTTTAAAAAATATATATAACTATCAAGTATTAGCTTAGTATTAAAAAAGTACTTTTAAATGCTATTTTTTTGAAAATTACAATTTGTATTTGAAATATTAATATTTTTTGTAGTTTTAATGCCATTTCTGTAATGCTGGCAACTGATAATATAAGTTAAATATCAGCAACTACATACTGTTTTTCACCAGTCTGTAAAGAAAATTGTACTTTTAAATGCAATTTGCTTGAAAATTACATCAATTTATTTTTGAGATATTAATTTTTTTGTAGTTTTGAATGCCATTTCTGTAATGCTGGCAACTGATGCACTCCTTTTCTGTAGAAAGTAAAGGGAAAATGGTAGATTACTATATCTTTTTCTCATAGCTACAAAAAAATTGATTAAAATACATGCTATGCCAAGATTATCGTCTGCTATAAAAATGTATTTTAAAGAACATTTGTGTGACTTATTTTGTCTGCATTTACTTAATTCCAATTAAAAAGCTTAAAGAATGCATATAATATTTGATATTAGCTGGTATATCTATACCAGCGATTAACAACATCCACAGCGTTGAATATCATAAAAACCATATGACTGTTTAGAGGTAATATGAAATAGGAAAAGAGCATGAAGTACAATACAAATATCCGTCTTTTCGATCTGGTCTCGTGATAATATCTGATTTTGAAGAAGGCACTGTTCCCATTACTACTAAAGCTAAAAAGAAAAAAAGCAGTACGAGTCCAACTTCTCTGTCCTGAAGATAGCTGTACATGTGTCTTTGATGATGAACAAGATTTGCAATGACATCTTGTTAGTGGAACCCATACACTAATTACTCCAATTACAGGACTTGATAAAATAAAGCATGCTTATGTAAAACGCTTGAAAACAACATTTGTTGCTCCAAAACTAGGTGAAATTTTAAGGCAAGAACAAACCAATCTGCAGCACATTTCTTCCAAAACAAACACTTATAGCAACAGATGGGCCATTAAAAAGAGGAAAAAACCAATTCGACTTACTGAAAAACAAAAATACCTTCCTTCAAGAATGCTATGAGATTAGTGAGAAGACTGGGAGCACGTTAACAGCAGATTCTGTACACAAGCTGATGGGAACAAAGGGCATACAGAATAGGAAATTTTTTTGTCCAGATGAATACTTGACTCAGGAAAGAATAGTGGCATGCTTTAGTCACTGTAAAGCTTAAAAAAAATAGAGATGAGAAATCTGAGGAGGAAGATGGTGAAGAATGTGCTTTTTCAGCCCTAAGAGATGACATCGCCACATATAGAGGTAATCTATATTTTAGTATGTTCTGATATTTAAAAAAAATGTTTTAACATTTTTATATTTTACATTGTTTTCAGCTTTTTTAAAAATGTAATTTTCTTCACAGACTGGTGAAAAACAGTACGTAGTTGCTGATATTGAGCTTATATTATCAGTTGCCAGCATTACAGAAATGGCATTAAAACTACAAAAAAATTAATATCTCAAACATAAATTGTAATTTTCAAACAAATAGCATTTAAAAGTACTTTTTTAATACTAAGCTAATGCTTGATAGTTATATATATATTTTTTAAAAAGAGCTTCTAACTCATAATTACCGCACCAAAACCTGTGTACTTCAATGGATTTTTCTTGAAAATGGCGGTACCTTCAAAATATTTTTTTTCATAATGTGAAACTACTATGTTGATGGTACAACTCCATGCAAAAAGTTTTCATGTAGGAGGTCAGAGCCAGCTACACCAATGCTTTGAAATTACATAACTTAGCGTTCAGGTCCGTGTTTGGGCCCCCATACCGAATGGCTCTGGGGACCTTCCAAAAATATTAACGTTAAATTCACTTTGTATGACAATGTCTAACTACATTGTGCAAAAATTGTCTCTGTATCACATCAGAGCCAAGATTTAAAGCATTCTTAAAAACTAATTTTTTACGAAATTAGGGGTATTTGAGGGTGCCTTATTTGGGGACTGTGACCATCTTCAAATGAATTTTCAATTTGAAATGTTAATGTTCAAAGTATAGTATCAGTTAGAAAACAAAAAATCTCTGAAGCACATCAGAGCCAGTCACAGTTGAGAGAATAAAGTGGCAAAAATGACATAAAATTTTCCTACGCAACTCGTCTTGGGAAATTTGACACCCCCTAACTCCAAAACTAAAAGAGATGTAACAAAAATGTTTGAGATTTGTTCTTTCCTTGGGCAAGGTAACACAAGAAATAAAAATAAAGAAATTCTGAGATGGTGATGGAAACCCCCTGCCTGATATGTTCGTGCAATGACTCTTAAATGTATGATATTAAAATTTGTAATTGAAATTATTATTACAAGTATATTTATGAAACAAAAAATGAGAAAAAGAAATGTAGCGCGTTCGGGTACCGAACCCGGGCCCACAGATCAGCCAGCGAACGCCGTACCAACTGAGCTACGACCAACCTGTCATTGTGGTTGCAATGTAAGTATTTACGTTATGTACTATTATTAGACCCCTCGGTTTCTCAAGAACAAAGGAGCGTTGGATAAAATCCGTTGAACCTGACACTAAGGGGTCTCTACCCTACAACATATATTAAAATAATCAAAATTAACAAGGTTGGCCCTCTCCTTGTTAGATTAAAAGATAAGATTTTGGTACATCTACTTTTTCTCAGCGGATGTACCTTAACCCTTTTAGGGCCAAGGTACTTCTACTCGCAAAATTCGGAAATAAGTGATTGACAGCAGTATTTACAAACAGATTTATTTCAAAATAAGCAAAATATTTTGTTCACGTACCTAATAAAAGGAAATTTTTCGTTTTAATATTCTGGTACCAATGTGGCATTTAGGGATTAAAATTAGGTGGTCCAAAAATGAACCACCGCCCTTGAAGAGATTAATAGTTTAATGTTACGAATATTGCGAGATATTAGTTCCTTTAATATAAAAGATTAATAATTTAAGAGATAAAAGGTCTGAGGCACAACTAGGCCCCCACCATACATCACTGAAAGAAAGGTATATAGAAAAGAAAAAGGAAAAACCGATAGTCGTAACTATCTAAAATAACTAAGATAAAATAAATTTGAAATATTAAGGGGTATTTTTTGAATAATAAAATATTATAAAATAAATTAAATGATAGAAAACTTTAGTGCCAATTAGAATTAAACGGGGGAAAAATGTTTGAATAACTTCCTGTGCTTGTGAAGGCAGTGTACAAAAATAAATAAAAACTGTAGACTCAGTAGATACATAAAATAGTATATAGGGTAAAAAGTAACTTCATGTAAACAAAATACAGTATTCACAGGTGCCATTAAACTCCAGTTGTTTTAAACAGGTTATTATACTGATGCTCGCTGTTAATCAATTTAGCCACTGATTTTTCAATAACAATAATACAGTATTTTAAGATAATTATTAGCAATGATATAGATGATTCACAATATAGTATTTACAGTATAAATATTTAACAAAGTGGCTTTGTACCAGTTATGTATATCTACCTCCCACAGAGAGGTAAATGGTTGATGGGTGAAAAGAAAAGTGGAATACGTAGTATCCACTAATGAAGACTATAACACTGTATTTACTATAGGCTTATGGGGGAGGACTTCAGGAATTAAAATAACAAAAAAAGCAATTTAACAAATTACAACCAACTCATCAAGTTATCACAATGTTTCAATGCCCATTGAGCATAGTTCTGTTGATTACAGATAAAGAATATATTTGTAATTTTAGGCAATACTGACTTGAAACGATCGAAATCTCCAGTACGAATGCTTCGTGCTAGATGTAAGTTGTGATGAATAAGATTAATGTAAATCAAATAAAAGTGTTGAGTTTTGGCAAACTCGCCATTGATACTTTGTTGTGATCATTCATCAATTTCTTCAACGCTTCATTTTCTATGTGGAATGATATTTTACAGTTTTGTAGTCTTTGAAGTTCCTTCATCATATCATCTGTTAATGACGTGTTATTAATTTACAAAAAAGATTTGAAATGTAGTATTTCCATTCTAATTCCACAAAAGGATGCAATATTTTGCAGCGGTTGAAATGTGCATCAAGAAATCCACTCAAAGAACCATTTGCTAGCAAACTACTTTCCACCATTACGTTTGTTAAGCAACAGTCACTTATCACCTTACCAACTGCCTTAAAGTAAGCCATCATAATGTGAAAAGGTTTTAAATGTATAGATAAATTATTAAATGTAGGCTTTTCCGTTGCTTGTATTTGTAGGGCTACTTTCACTATGGCCAAATCATATATAACTTGTATGGATCAACATGTTATATATGAAGATTTAATTCTTCAGCTATTTTTTTTACTTTGATGCATGGTTTCCAAAACTACAGAGTTACTAGTTGGTGAGGCATTGATGGGAGTTAAATAAGAAATATGTTGTTGCGGAGTATCACTGTAAATCCGACTATTAAAACAAACCCACATAGGAACATCAGGTAATTCTACCGCATGACTAATCATCCAGATGATATCTCTTTCTGTGTACAATTGTAAATTTCTAGGGAGTATATTTTCAGTTTCATCAGCCGTCGATTGCAAATCCTTACTTATTTTTGGGTTTTTTTTTATATGGAATTTCCTCTGAAGATAAGGCATCGAAAGTTCTTTTTCTTTTCTTTTTGTGTGGTGAATTGCCTTCATTAATAGGAACCGATGCTTTGGATATTCCGGATTCTTTGGATGTATTTAACTCCTTAATTTGATAAAAATAATTCGTATTGTGTCATGTAAAGTGTCCTTTCAGCTCGTAGTTTCAACAAAACGGTCAAAATTATCATAATCATAGCTACCAACTTTTACGCTTTTTTTCTACCACTATAATTTAATAGAGATTTTCGCCTTGTTCAATCGTGGGATTTCGAGGATTAAATAAGGCATTATTTAATATAAAATTTTAGTGGTAGGAAGAAAGCGTAAAAGTTGGCAGCTAAGTCACAAGCTACTCCAGTAAAAAGTTCAGGAGCTTTTTTATTTTTTTCTGGGCATAAACTAGACTTTTCAATGGAAGTAATGCTGATTTTCTTTTAAGTTCTTCAACACCTTGATAACTAATGCAATGACCATCTCTATTGATAATGTCAATAATTTTTCTGCTGCTCGTTAAGGTCTTCAGAGTCATACCCAGCATAATATGCTTTGATGTCTTTACTTGACCATTATGGAATCCATCAATAACATCTTGATAGTCAGAGAGAATTGACGAACACATTTTAGACTACTTTTTCGTCTTTGATTATATCCACCAAGAAGAGTGAAGTAAAAGTCTAATAATTGACGTGGTAATGAAACTTCACCAGTTATTAAATACTGTGCTGAAATATTTTTGGCTGGCATTTTTTCTTGCCTATTTTCAGTATTGTTTTTCGTAAAATTAATGCAGCTTTTTAAGAATATTTTCTGATTGTAAATTTTCAAATATTTTACCATCTATTGTCTTGAAATAATAGGGTGTTAATATCATTTTACTACGGATTGTAAAAAATGTAATGTCTTTAGAGAATATTTTCATTATTTTAACTTCCAGATGGTGTGCGGTAAAAAAGCATTCATTTCAATGGAATTATCTTCTAAGATTTTCTCCAATGAATCAGTATATAATTCAAGTAAATATGTCAATAAATAACAACGCCCTTTCTTGATTACATCTTCCTCTATGATGTTACTAATTTCATTAAAAGATTTTTGATGTACTCTCGATGATGATTCCAAACACTTTTAACAGATATTTTTGTAGAAGAAGATATTTTATTATTGAAATTAACTCTACATTCGGTATGATAATATATTTTCGTGTCGACAAAATTTTCCAATGTATTTAACAACTCATTATACTCTTCTGTACCTTCTATGTTAGATATTATACGCGATTTAAATTGGTCTTTAATTACTTCGTGAAGTGGAAGCATTTTTAATCGTAATTGTTTCTTTTTCTATTACAAAGTACACTAACATTTTTACATGTATGAATGCTAGAGTCATTTTGGATCAAACTTTTTACTTCTGAAATTAAATCATTATTTGCACATCCTTCTTCAAGTTCAGAAATGGCCACATATTTCTGAGAAGTTGAAGGTTGAGGTTTTATTGATTGAGGAGCTAAAGGTGGTTGTGATGCTGCTAAATATTCTGTAAGTGAAGGCTGTGAATGAGATGGTTCTACTGTCTACCTTGGTAAAAACGATGTAGCTGGAGATGAGTAGTTTATAAGTATACTTGCTTCATTTTTCTGTTCCTTTTCCTTTCTCTGTTTCAACGGTTTTTTTTAGAACTTTTAGATTCAGAGGTGAAATATTTTTTCTTGAGTCCTGTAAATGATTTATTGCACTCCCTGTAATAACCACTGTCCGTATATTCACTAGGTAAAATAATGTCCTTGTATTTGAGGTTATGTATTTTTCGCAGTATAAAAATCGATTGACATTTTCTCAATGTCTTTTCAGAAAACAATATTATTTTGCCAATACTTTTTTACAAATAACACAAATTAATACGTCTCCCATGACAATACTTTATCAAAACTGAATCACATTTATTTTATAAACTGCACAAACAAGTAGTAAAACGTGTACTGTCAGTATAACACATGTACTGAGTAAACGAAAGATGCACAGAGATCTTGTGTCACGTGCAAACGCTTGCGCTGCCTCTTAAATCAGCCACCTCAAATAACTGGCGCCAATATCAGAGCCAAGGGGAAAGAGGAAAAATACCCGTTGGGGGCCGATCTATTATATTGAGACTATGGTGTATTGAGAAGAAAGTGCCACCTTATATGTTTGTCTGGCCATGTGTTAGAACTATCGAAACTGTTTATCTACTGATGAAACATATTCTAATAGTTACCCAAGTAACAGGTAAAAAATTCAACTTTTATACTATTATGTAAGTACAGTTAAAATTTATTAAATTTAAGAGTGTCTGGCAAGGGGTTGCCACGATATTAAGTGTTAGGCAATGGATGACGTGATTTCTAATATTATTTCGAAGAAAACATAAAAAAAAGAATGCGCTTTATTATTTGATGAATTTAAGATGGTATTTTTCATACCTTTGCTACCTGTTACCTGCGCCAAAGCCACGATGATCCAAATTTCATAGTAGCCCATCGTTCCTACCTCTGTTGGAAGCTTGCGCTGAGATACTTTCAGCTTTTATAAAATAAGGAAGGTTTGGGATTCACGGGCTCTTAGACTATCATTGTAGTTTGAAACCTCCGTCAGACAAAAGTTCTCATGTGGCATACAACATCATCGCATGATCGAAAACAATGTGCGCGAAAAACACCATGCGATGATATTGTAAGCCATACGAATTTTTTTTTAAATGTAGTATAAAAACTACAGTAATTTTAGATTTTTTTCTTTCACATTAGCAGTAATTTAAATGCTCAGGAAAAAAACTTAAAGTTGTCATTTGTACAACTTACATTTAAACAGATGGCAATAGCATTCATATTAACGCTCGACCTCAATCAGTGATCTTAAAATCACAGAATTTGGAAAGTGGGTACTTTTTGTAGCGCAGTTATTCATAAAGGAAACAATTTGAATAGTATTTAAAATAAAGATAATTATTATTAATAATTAAATTAAGAAATCGTTAGCATAAATAAAATCTACTAATAAGTTTTTCTATAATCTTTTTTGCATTTTTTGCTTTCATTTTAGATTCTAACTGGACACGTTGAAGTTTTATAGATATACATACGGTTCAACGAAAGTTTTTCAAAATCAAATGCTTAATTATTGCGGCCCAAAAAGTACATTGAAGATACCTTATCGTGCATACCTTATCAAAATGTTCCCTCAGAAATAACAATGTGCAATCTAATTACACTTTTAAGACAAAAACGTTCCGCAATGACTAGCACAACAACACGAAAACAACGCAAAGCAACGTGTGTTTACCTGTGTGCTTCCGTTAATTGCTTAATGGCTTCACTTGAAAAGTTGTGAAACTGAAGAGGAACAAGGTAATTTTTCTGTTGGAAGCTAGTGTCCTGATTTTTAAGTTTACACAATATCATTAAAATTCCGTGTACGACACCTATAATTTATTTGGATTTTCTAGTTTCCCCGTTAATACAGTTAACGTGAAAATCCGGCGAAGATCTACCACAGGAAATTATACTTTTATTTTCTGATTCACCACTTTTTTCAGGCTGCATTCTTCGCAGTACATTTTAACCATTTCATGGGCGGGGGGATATATATGTCCCACTTAATTTAAATCAGTGTGGTCCAACCTTTAGTTACCCGAGGGCTAATCAAACTTTAGGGTAGGAATGTGAGGGCCAGATACAGTTCTGAAAGAAAACGAATTACATATTTTATTCAAAAACTTTTGTCCAAGTTAAAATTAATAAATTAAATTTAATATACCACTTTATTTTAGAGTCGAGAAGTCAATGTGATGATTGGCACTGCTTTTCTGATACAAGTTTATCAATGTCCATGTCCACTGTAAGTTCAGTAAGGCAAAGTCTCAGGATCGATTCCAGTGAAACGCTTTCAATCCGATTTCTTTCTTTTGATTTCATTTGTTTGAGAGCAGAAAAAGCACTTTCGCACATATGTGTACTGCCAAACAGCGATAAAATTTGCAGAGAGAATTTGAACAGTTTAGGAAAATTTGCTCTTTAGAAATCAGTTTCCAGAAATTTTAAGGGACATCACACTTTTTAGTTTGGTAGAATGGGTCTGCCTGAAGATAACAAATTTTAATTTAAAGGTCGCCGGGCACCTCACTCACTTCAATACCCATGGTGATGTTGAACATTGCAACTTTTGGTTTTAGGGAGTCAAAATCCTGGAATCTGTCCTGGAACTCTTTCTTGATATCTATTATTATTTCATCAAGCATACTAAAATTTGTGTCATTTTTTTTCCATTTCAACTGTTGACAAGATGGGAAGTGTGCCGTATTACTTGCCTTCAGTGCAATTTGCATTACATCAAGTTTTTTGCGGAAGCCTTCAGTATGTCTATAAAGCAGGGAGATGTTTTGTCTTCTGCCTTGTAGTTTCAGGTTTAAAGCAATTAGATGGGATGTTAAATCTATCAGAAAAGCAATATTATTTAAAAACGGGATTTCTTCCAATTTTTCTTGATACTCATGCCCAATGTTCTCATTTCTGAGACAAGCAAGAATTTCATTCCTCAACCCAAAAAGCTGCTGTAGATATTTTCCAGCATTCAGTCA
The DNA here is from genome assembly GCA_963932465.1 of Maratus speciosus. Taxonomy (NCBI): domain Eukaryota; kingdom Metazoa; phylum Arthropoda; class Arachnida; order Araneae; family Salticidae; genus Maratus; species Maratus speciosus. The sequence continues at coordinate 445,172,287 of OZ010789.1, forward strand.
GAGCACTTCACAGTACAATGAAATTTTACTATCCTCAACTTCCAAGTTGTCCAGAAATGCAATAAATTCTCAGTGTCTTTACTTTTTACAACAATTCTCATTGTCTCACAGAGTGTTATAATTTTTCCACAGAGAGCCTCCTGGTGGATAATGCAGTGGAAAAACAAACAATTCATGCATTGTTTCTTTACACAGTCCTACTAAAACAGTTTTATGACCCGTCATTGCTTTAGTTCCATCTGTTGCAATACCAGAGCACTTCACAAAGCTTCCATATTTAGAAACGGCATCATCCATTGCGTTGAATATGTCAATACCTTTTTTGGGTTTCTAATGATTTCAATTCCAACAGTTTTTCATGAATTTCAGATTCTTCATTTATTGTTCTGACAAAGGTTAGGGGCTGGCTGAGATCACCTATATCTGTGCTCTCATTTAGAGCTACAGAGTAAAATTCACATTTTTCCAAAATGTCCTTGAGAGAACAAGAAACTTCACCATCCATATCACTAATTCTTCTCCTTACTGGCCAATGAGACAAGGAAACGGTTTCAAAATTTTTAGCCATCTTATTATCTCCAAATAAAGATGTTATTACATCTCTTAATGAGCCCACCATCCCTAAAAGACTTTTTACTTTTAGCTAGTTCTAAATGTACCTCAAGAGATGCCTTTAAGCCAAGAGTGTTTGATGGTTGCAGGATATTCTTCTGTCTAGTTAATTTCAGTTTCAAATCATTAAACACACAACTTCTGGTACTTCCCTGGTATTGATCGTATTTTTATTTATGCAAGCTGGTATAGTGTCTACTCACATTATACTCCTTCGAAACACCTAAGACTTCAGAACAGTTCACACACTGTGGTTTTCCAATATGTTCAACAATAAATTAACTTTTTTGCCCCTTTGACTGAAATTTTTGTTTCTCATCTTTAATACGCCGTTTCTTAAGTTCCGCCATTTTAAGTACCGCTTTCGCAACAGCAACTACAACAATCTCTCGACATACTACATCTCTCGAACAACCTGTGTGGTTAAAAACAACCACTTTGAACTACCCTGCATTCCAAAATCTTCCAGAAAATCTTCCGCAGCACACGAACGGTCGCGAATCTATCGGCCTCCAGTCACTGGCGACCACCCGTCGCCTGGTGGCAAGTCCGCTTTTCGCCTTTCCCATCTGCCTCCTTCATAACAGTACTGAATGAAAGTAAAAATCGAAGTAGGCACGCCACAGATTATAATGGTTGAAGAGTGAAACTTCAATATGGCCGTTATAGAAGAAATGAAGATTGTAAGGTGCGGCTGACGTAAACTTTATAAAAAAATGCAAAAGCAGTATTACTTAAAAACTTAAAGTAGTAGGAAGTGTAAACGATTTTGTTCTAGCTGTTAAACTAAAATGTTTTTTTCCCGTAAGAAGGGCAAGGGCCAACAAAAATAAATAGTTCGGCCGCATGCGGCCCGCGGGCCGCAGGTTGGAGCACACTGATTTAAATTATCAAATGCAACAATGGCACCAGAAATTTTAAACATAATTTTACATTTATAATGTATTTGAAGAAAAAGCTTTTACTTATTATAAAATAAATTTGTTCGTAAAACCCGGTGTCATTCCATCATTTCAACATTTTAGCAGCTGAAGTATTTTACCTATGATGGTGTTAACACTTTCAGGGGCGTGTGCTTCGTGCACAAAACTACACTTTTTTCTACATTTTTTTTAAACATAGTCTCTTTCTTTTTTAATTCTACTTCATTTAACTGTTTAATTTACAGACATACATATTTCTTTTACCTTCAACGTCATTTTAAATTTAAATATGTGTCTTTGTTGCTTGCATTTGTATCAATTTTTGTTTTGAGAAGAAATAATAATATTATACTTAAATCACTTCTCTTATTTGATCATGAAGAAAAAGGCTGGTACCAGCATCTAGAACAACAAAAAGTATATGGATATCCGAATAAAAAAATCCTCTATGTTGTTTTTCTTGGGACGGATTTGAACTATTGAAAACCAAGAAATATTATCATTAAAAAGAGGCGCCATTGGTTCATGACCTGAAACGTTTTGCAGTATGCAAACAATTTATTAAATTGCAAGCAAACATAAATCTTTCTATATGTGTAGAGGCTTATCATTATCATTGTGTTAACTATGTTTTATGTACTTATGCGTATGTGGTAGATAAAGTATGCAATATCTGTAAAAACTGTACTGCAAACAACACAGTTTTCTCGGTGTACTGGGTGAAATATATAACTGTTTCCCCTGTTATACATGTTCTTTTAAACAACCTCACTCCCTCAGAAAATCAACACTTAACCTTAATTTTTTAGAATTTCATACTTTTCATGATTGCCACCCGCAAATAAAATATTTAGTTTAATTTTACATTATACAGGCAATATTATAACTCTGTATTTATTAATCTCCCGCCGCACATTTTTGTAAGTTAAATTAATGCCTTTAAAGTTATCGTCAACTTATACGTGAAATTTCTGTCATACTTTTCCCGTTTCTTTTCATTTTTACACAGACATACCAATAGAAACAAATCTTAACCGCCAGTGATTCCGGTTAAAATAAAGAGAATAAAAATAAATAAATTCGCTTTGCATTGCAGCCGACAACAAGTGATACATATATTGTGATTAGCGCAGAGCTGCACCCTCTAATTTCTCACGTAGTTTTAAGCTCGCATTTCTATCATATCTCATCCGTTTCTCATGACACATAACTGCCAGATGCCCTGCTGAGTAATACAAGCCTTTGTTCAAAATCTTGTAAGGTACTCGTAAAAAGCATGTGTAATGCTATGTGCTCATCTACGACGCTTGACCATAAGAATTTGCTATCTTATAACCCCATAAGTCCGCTATGGCGTGCAACTTAACTCCTGTGAATAGTTTCCTTTTTCTACCAGTAATTTGTCTACTCATTCGCATTCTCGCCAATTTTTTATGTGTTCTCATCTTGTACCCGCTAATCGGTGGGTGAATGTAACTGAACTTACGTCACTATCCCTGCTGTCTTCATTCATTGCAGACGTTAACTGAAGCACCCTTCGATAGCTACTACTTCTCCCCTTTCTCTGTATTTTCACGGCGCTTGAAAGTTTCTAAAAAAAAGTATAAGTTTTCTAAATTTGTCGCTGGAGTTTATTTATATCTTTGGGAACTGTGTACGGAAGAATACTCCACATGTATACTCATAACATTTTACTTTTATATACTTTTAATATTTAATGTATCACTAAGAATTACAATTTAATGAAAACTTTTAATAAAGAAAGTATTTTATGTACCTCTGAAACAGACTTGATCGAAAAGTTGGAAAAATTCAAAATCATAAAATTAATTCTAACCAAAATTTTTCATTGATTAAATTTTCTGCCAAAATGAAATCATCTTATTTTAGTAGGAAAAAAAAGAAACACAACTGAACTTTATTTTTTTACGACCCGTTCTTTAAAGTGAAAATGAAAAAGAACCATTAAAGAAAAGTTTAAATAGGGACCACATTGAAGGAAATAGGATGTAACATGTAGACAGATTTCATGACATTTTTGGTGACACATTTAAAGAATAAACCTCGCAACATGCTTATTTTCCCTTTCTTCCAGCTTTTTAAAACTTTTCATCGATACCATTCTTCAGACAGACTGGAAATCTTCTACATTTCTTTGTATAAGTGACATTTTATTTTGTGATGCTGATCGATCTCTGGACAAGAAAAGGATTTCAGGATAATGAAAGATATTAAGAGCGTATTATATATATATATATATATATATAATTTTTTTAATAAAAATATTAACGAAAGGTGAAGTTTGTTTTTTCCTTTAACTATTATTTAAGAGAAATTTAAAATACGATATATATGAGTACTTAGAATTAAAATGCTATAAATATAGAATTAAAAATGCTGGAGATCATCCTAAAAATTCATAATGTCGGTAAATTCATAAAATTTTTACCAATTACATACAGTGTGACTTCAAAAATCCGGCATCAAAAACATGTTTACAGTTCCTTTTACTTTCACACTTTCAAGTTATGGGAGAAGAAAAATAGCAGTTCTTTATGAAATAAAAACTTCAAGGTCGACAGTAAAAATGCAAAAAAATAAAATAAAATAAAATAAAAAGAATATTTGACTTTTTGTTTCATTTGTCAGAGGTGATTATTTTTTACCCGACTGCCAAGAAGGGTTATGTGTTTCACGAGAATCTGGGTATGTGGATTTCTTTATACCCTCGGAACATCCCAACGGCTGGATGGATTTTAATGAATGAGGGCTCTATCAATTCGTCTTAACCGTTCGATGGTTATAGGCTAGATTTTGTTTTTATAAATTCAAAATGGCGGTAGAGACGAAAAATTTTTTTACGCATCATATTGAGTGACATATCATTGGATAGGTCTTTCAAAATAAGGACGATGTTTCATTAACTATTTTACAGTCAGAAGCTCCGTTTAAATATTACATAACCTGCAAGTTGTGCAGGTAGGATTTCTAGCTTTACTGCAACTCTAAGAATTCATATACATCTATAGGCTTCATCAAAACAGTGTTTATAGATAGGAACTAACAATTAAATACAACTTTAAAGTCATCAGTACAAGTAAAAAAAAAAATAGGTAAGTAATATAAAAAATCGTTTCTCATTGACGAGAAATAATTAATTAGTTTGCTTTTTACGCAGTCGGGTTTTTTGATTTTTTTTAATTTAATTGTTATTGAACAAATTTTCTGAGAGCTGCACTGTTGCTCAGCAACAAGAATAACTTCTGAGGCAACTTTGGCGAATGCATGGCATATATTATGGCTGAGAGGAATTTTCGGCAAAGGCGACATCAGTGATGAGAAAAAAATTTCAGGCTTTCACATATCCCGTGAAAAGGATGAACTGATTGAACAAGCAAAATCTGAAAAAGCATTAAGTCTCGAAAAAAAGGGGATGTAGATGATTGGAAAAGCATTGACGAAAATGCATCAACAACGAACAATTTAACGGAGAGCTAGATCGCTGACGCTGTTCTAAATAGAACCGTCGATAATGCTAGTAGTAGCTCAGAAGACGAGGATGAACAACCGTCAGAAGAAAAGGTGTTACTAGAAAAATGTATAAATTTGACTGGATAATTAATATATGCTTTAGAGAAACAAGACTGTATTTCCGAAATAGATATTCTTCATTTGTATACATAATTTTTTTTTAAAAGAACGGCCAAAAAAATTTAAGCAAACAAAGTTGGCATCGATGTTTACGAAATTACAAGAAAAAAAAATAATTTCACTCTTTCTTAGTTTTTTTTTTTTTTTTTTTTTTTTTTTTTTTTTTGTAACATAGAAAATATCAATTAAAGTAAGTTTCCTTTAATATATAGTTTTCTCTTTTCTCACATAATTATAACTTAATAATGAATTAAATTATGGTTAAAAGCACTATTAAGAATATAGTATTGTTTTTGATATTCCTAGTTACTACTATAAATATTCCCTCAAAAATCCGGCATAGTCTCGATCCCGATGATGCCGGATTTTTGAAGTTATACTGTATATACTAATAAAACAAAGATCTTTATGTGTGTGTGTGTGTGTCCGCGATGGTAAAAAAAATTAAAGCACGGAGAGGACTGAGAAGTTGGGTGGGGATAGTCCAAAGTGAGTCCTGATTCACCTGTAAAGAATTTTGTTAATTACTCGAGATATAAATTAAAAACCTAGTGAACATCGCAAAATGACGGGAAAAGTCGCAGTGTGGCGGCTGGATACCTTTCCGCAGTTTTAAACGCTGGGTAAAACCTATTGGTCAATAATCCTACTTTTATGTGGTCTTTCACCGCCCGTATCGGCAAGACGAGTTGAAATATAGAAAAGCAATACATATATGTCGTGTTATTGTACTTTTATCTTTCTAATGGTTCATTCCGTTAAAAAAATCATTAATTTAACACTTTAAAAATAATATTTTCGAAACATTGTTTTCTGTGTTTCTCCCCTTTTCGTATCTTTCGTAGTCCGTTTCCACTCGACTGCTCAAAAGATGCAGAAAATAAAAATCCCTGCCGGCTCGGCCTACAGGCGGAGGTAGATTTCGAAGTTAAGTACTAAATTCCCAAACAAAACTTAAATCAAGATTAGAGATAATTCCAGTTTCTTTACTAAGAATGAGCTGTAGGGAGCTAAACTTTTTTGAGAAAATTATAATATACACGAATACACACACGCATGTATATGGAATAGGTTTTAAAATAGATACAAAAAATTCAGAGAACCTTTAAGTGTGAAAATCTGTTAATATTTCCATAGTCGGATTTAATACCTTTCTTCAAACTCACATGACATTACATATTCACCTGCTGAGGTCCATTATATTTCCAATATGACGCAATCTATTTATATAAAATCCAAGTCTCTGTGTTTCCCTCACGATTCCGGTAGGACCACCTCATTGAAATGAGTAATTGTTGAAAAATACTAATGCAGGGTTACCACAGTAGCGCCAAATGATGGCCAACTTGGCAATAGCTGGCTGATTTGGTGAAATTCCCATTTATAACTATTAATCTTTCATAAAGGAGGTCACCAAAATTTAATTTAAACTCCGCTCTTTTAAGATATTTTTTCAAAATCTATGGGTGAGAATTTAAAGTACATCTTTATATCTTCCTCCCGATGCTACTAATAAAATAACCGCCAATAGACGACGCTGTACTGTATGAGCTCCTAACTGCGCGATTTTAATGTGCTTTAGGTACTTTTCCAGTATAAGTACCTTGGCGAAAAAAGAAATTTGGCAACATTTTCCCGGAACCTATCCACTGTTTCATTTTATATACACATGCATTTTTTTTTCGATATTTATACGATTTATTTATGCGATTAAAAAAGCCGTTTCTCTAATTTTATACAGAAACAGATGTAATTTGTACATAAAAACATGAATAAGATACATATAAGATAAACATATAAAAAAAACCCACTCATCAAGTTTGTTTTCATAGTTGTTTATATGATTTGACAACAATTCTCAATATTTTTCCGTTATACGGACACCATGCCAAAATGTATGCGGTACTTTTCCATTATATGGACAGCATTGTCGCCAAGCGCAATAGTTGGCGCAAAATGAAAATAAGGTGAATTGAAACATTTGAAAAATAAAAGAAAAAACATTCTCGATAGTAAAGTGGGCATTTTAAAAATATAACATTTGAAAATTACAAACTTTTACGAACTATTTTATTAAATCACAAATATATACTTAAAATAAATGAACAAATAACTGTTATACTCTAAAGTAATAAAATAAAAAATCATATTAAACTGCTGCCATAAAATTATAAATATCTTTCAGCATTGCAGTAAACATTTCATTTTTTGAATGAAGGCGTAGCCACATAAAATCTATGAGGTACGACTCTAAATGATGACGAATAGCTTCCCGATGTCTTTTGTTGCGCCATTTTGCGATGACCCATAATCTTTCAACATTTGGAGTATGACATCCAGTATTAGGGTCGACAAAATTGTATTTGTGATTTACTGTGAAATGATCATAACCAGCACTTAGCAGTTCATCTGTTTTATATCCTTTCCAAAAATCTGTATAAATAATACATGACTTTCATCTACTTCTATAATTTTATTAAGTCCACCGATTTTTCTATTTGGTCGAGAACATAAAGAATTTGCACAAACTTCTCTCGAATAACTATTCCATTCCACTGTTGTGTTGTGGTTTACATCAAGTTGCAGCTCACAAAACTCAATCGATGTCAACTCTTTGCACGATAAATATATAAACCTCAAAGCATTAAGAAAAGTCACCCGCGATCCTTTAAACCAAGTTTTTTGTCGTATTTCTACGCTTTCTTCGCATGATCGTAAGCTACAACTCAATTTCGGATTTCCAGAACTCATCCATAATTTCATTTCATGATTTTTTGAACACAATCTTTTATTATGCAGAATTCCAAATTCCTGAAACAGTTTTATCACAATTTTCTCATCATCTGGTAATTGCCAAATGATAAAATCCATCTCAGCATCAGCAGTAAAAGTAAACTACAACTTTATATATATAAAAAAAAAGCATTTTTAATTCGATTAATAGCAGATTAAAAAGCTTTCCAAGGTTAAGGTTAAACAATAATCATTCACGTGATTCACGTTTCATAAATAACAAATCACAATGTTTCGCATGGTTTACAATAAAAATCTACGATCAAGGTTGAAATAATTGGCGCATTAGCATACATTTTAGCATGCTGTCCGTATAAGGGAAAAGTACCATGTATGCTAATGCGCCAATTATTTCAAAATGCTAAAAGATATTTGTAATTTTATGAAAGAAGTTTAATATGAGTTTTATTTTAATACTTTATTTTATAACAGTTATTTGTTCAATTATTTTAAGTATATATTTGTGATTTAATGAAATAGTTCGTAAAAGTCTGGAATTTTCAAATGTTATATTTTTTAAATGCTCACTTTAGTGCGACAATATTTTTTCTTTTATTTTTCAAATGCCTTAATTCACGTGACTTTCATTTTGCGCCAAATATTACGCTTGGCGACAATGGTATCCGCATAACGGAAAAGTACCCAAATCTCACTTTCTGATGCCCAAATTACACCAAACTTTTTTTAAAAAATGCCAAAGCCCCTACAGTGGAAAAGTATCAAACTGTCTATTATTTTGCGCTATCTGTGTTATAGTTTATACTATATGCAAGGTGAGTGGAGCGAAGAGTTTAAACATTAAATATTAAAGTTTCGGCACAGATGTCATATACACAACGGGTACTTAACTGTCATCAAAGTGTCGTTATTTTGCTTGATATGGTAACCCGGATGTTGTTGTTTATGCTGTTGATGTTTTCGCCAAATTGACGTCGGAAAAAATCGCTCCAATATGGGGTATATATGAAAACTGTGCCAAAGTTTCTATAAAGCAGTATAAGACTAAAAATTAAGAATAAAATAAATGCAAAATAAGACTAAAGAAGAAAGAAAAATCATGCGTTAAGCATAGAATATGAAACACTTTCCAACTTTCCAACACATCCTGAATGCTTTAACAAAACTTCGTTATTTAGGGAAATAAGGTAAATAAGATAACTAAGTAAACATTTTAGAAAACGCATAATTTAAAAAAAAAATGATTTCAGCAGTTACCGTCCATAGCAATAGTACCGTTATTACATGCCACTATTTAGCTAAAATTTAATTTAAGCTACTCTTAAAGCTACTGAAATCATATTTCCAGATATTATCATCCATAGACGGTTATGTATCCAATTCTTTGCGTGACCCTGTATATCATTTTATCTATATTCTACAAACATTTCTTAGTAATCTAAATGCAGTTCAGCGTAAAACTGCATAACTCCTTTAAAAACCACCTTTAAGCAATTTATTCTCATACTCAGGAACCCTTACGAATTCTTTTGTGTAGCCCTGCATATGAACTGTAGCATTTATACACACGGTATAGTATGCATAAATGTAGTGAAACATAAAAGCGCATATCATAATTAAAAATGCATTTCTAGCAATCATTACTTATGTACGTACAATACTTCGGAGAAAAGTTTCTTGGCGAGAAAGAAGTTTGCCAACGTATTTTCTGACAACCTATTTACTGCTTCATACTCACAAGCAATTTTTTGCATATGTATACAATTTATTTATTGTAAAAGAAACTATTTATCCATTTTTATAAAGAAACAGAAGTATTTTTTGCACAGATGTCATATACGCATCGGGGTTGGCGTGATTTTTCTCTGACGCCAATTCGGCAGAAATCTCGCTTTCGAATACCAGTTACTTATATATTTTTAAATTATTTGCTATCATTTTGAAAAGGAAATAACTATAAATAAATAAAAGTTTGAATAATAACTATAGAACAAAACAGTTTATATAATTTAAAAACAGAAAATAAAAGTAAATAAACAATGGAACAGATGTCATATTCGCCCCATATTGGCGCGATTTTTTTCTGACGCCAATGTCATATACTCAATGTATACTTAACCGGCGCCAAAGTGTCGTTATTTTGCTTGATATGGTAACCCGGATGTTGTTGCTTATGCTGTTGATGTTTTCGCCAAATCGGCGTCGGAAAAAAATCGCGCCAATATGGGGCGAATATGACATCTGTGCCTAAACAATTTATTAATAAATAAAAAACAATAGCTGGCAAAATAACACCATTTTAGCGACATAGGTATCCCGGTTCATATCTGAAATCTGTGCCGTAATTTGTATATAAAAAAATATTATATATATTTAAAAAACGATTTTTTTATGTATATAAGTGCATATATAAACAAAAATAAAAGTTCATTAGATTTGTTTTCATAGCTGTATATTTTGGCAACATATCTCACTTTCTGATGCCCGAATTACGCCAAGCTTTTTTTTAAAAATGCGCTATAATGGAAAAGTACCTAAATAAATAATTAACAGAAATAACCAATTATACAAACTAAAACATTTTATTTCGAGATTAAAGCATTGTTTTTAATTTCGATTAAAAATACATATATCTTTGGATAACTTTAATTGAAATTGGGTTCTCGGCTTAATATCTCATTCCATAAACCTAAACAAACACAAGTGATTCATTCATTGTGAACCGTAAAAAATATTAAATCATTGAGGTAATCATTCACAAAGTAAGTTCTCCAACAATCAATGGACAATATTCTAATGACGTCATAGTATGTAAAATGGTGGCGGTATCATTTGTTTATGGTTTGAAATCACAAAGATTTAATTTTGCTATGTCTCTTAGTTACATTATTTTATTGTCGTATTTATGAGATCAGAACAAAAGCATATTTTTTCATTATTTAGTTATTAAAGACGAAAAAAAATTATAAATGTGCATGATTTGAAAAATTTAAATAATTTTCTTTCTTAATACTAAAAAATAACATCGGGAAGTAACAGCGAGTTTAAGTTAAATAAGTTTAGCTGTTTAATTCTGTTGTAATATTCAAAATAACTGTATTTATAGATTTCAGTAAACAACATCAGGGCCCGGTTAAACTTTGAAGATAGAGGAATTACAATGTCATTTCAGGACCTTTCTTTTGGAGAAGCTTTTCTAAATTCCACATATACATGGAAACTCTTCAGTGTTAGAAATATTATTCCCAGGACTGGCATAACATGAGAACGGCCTGCAATTTTACACAAGTTTTTGAAAACTACTTTATATCAGAAATTTTACTAAAAACTGGTTACTTTTTTTATAGAGGCCCACACTATTAGAATTATGACAAGTTGCAGCCAATTTCGCCAAAGTCGTAACCAAGATCGTGAAGCACACACATATAATACCATATAATACCATTTTATGAAATCGTATACGATAATTTAATAGTTTTTACCTTACTTCAAGTGTGTAATTTATTTATTTTTAAGGCTTAATAATCTAAATTGTCCAATATATGAATTAAAAAAAAATGTAAACAAAGACTGAATAGACATGACCTCAAAAATCTGCAAAAAACTTGGAATTGTGCAGATTAGTGGTCTTCTACTGTACACAGTTTTTCATAAATGTGTTTCGTTCTTAAAATGTGTTATTTTCATCTATCACTGCGGAACAAATGAGAAAACTCATATTCTTGCACATGAGTTGTATATATCTTTATATCTAAATTTCCGTCATTTTTGACGGGCTACCTTTCTAGTACGTATATATTTTTTAATTCGTCAAACTATTTATTTTATTTTGAGTTTTCATGCGGAAAACATGCTCTAAAAAACTTATGACGTAATATTCAATTTGTTTTCAATTTGTCAAACTATTTATTTATTTTTTCACGTGAAAATCTTGCAATACAAAAGTAATTGTTGTGGTGAGAAATTTACTGTTTTTTTTAATTGTTGGCAACTGCTATAAAGAAAAATGTTTATTTTTTCCTGTAATTGTTGTGTAAAAGCTGGTTTTATCAGAATCATGTTAAGACAGTATTCAAAATTTTGAACCTTCCCCATTTCCACCCCGTTGGGCCGATTTTGTCCATTTTCAATCCCCGCCGAGATATTAGCCATATCAAAGTTGTTGGCGAGTTTGAAGACGATCCGTGCATAATTGCGACTTTTATCGTGCGGACAAAATTTAGTACATACATACATACATATACATATATACATATATATATATATATATATATAAACTTTTTAGGTGGGGTGGTTTTGGGTTCCTGTGGTCCTATAATGAAAAGTTATGAAGGAATTTTTCAACGACTGCAATAGGTAGTATTTCTTACGAAATCTACCTAAAAATACCAAGTAAAGCGGCTACCTTCTTTTCTGCGATTGAAAAATATAAATATTATAAAATACAAATATCAACCCTTTCAAACAAATTATTTTCCGGACGATATTTCCCCAACTCGAGGTAGTTCGTTTGGATAGTTTTTGATAAAAATTATAAACTGATGCAAATTCGAGCGTGTGCGCTGGCGAAGCCAGTGAACCAACATTAAGATAATTTGGAACAATTTTTGTTTAAATAAATTAAATAATTCAAGACTGATTTTACGTATATATAAGGTTATTATCGCGGGCTCGGCCAACGCCGGACGGGTCAGCTTGTCTTTAAGAAAATTGATTTTATTCACATAAACAATTATTAAACAAGAGGTTTCTCTTTAGAAGATAAAAATAAATTCAGGGCACCTTTTGCAAACTTGCTGTAAAGTTTTAGGTTATTAACATCTGTAATTCCATTTTAAAATATCCAAATTTAATGAAAACACTTAATAAATATCATAGAAAGTACTTTTTAACATACTTGATCAACTTCACGAAATAAAATTTAAACTAACACAAAGAACCCTAAATTTGATCATATTTCGTTTTATTAATATCATACATAATCATAAAGAGTAGTTTACACGAACAACAAATAAATGCTTTGTTTGCAACAAAAAATTGACTCATCGGTACTTAGCGTATTTATAGTGAATAATTTCTTCACTATTGAAATTTTCAATTTTCTATTAAAGTAAAATTATCTGTCTTATTTGGGGAAAAAAAGAAAACTCAACTTTCTGTTCTTAGACTCTTAAAAAGAAAAAAAAAAGAGAGTTAATGATTTCTTTTTTTTTTTAAATTAGGACCTTGTTGAAGCATATAGTACGTAGTAAAGAAAAGATAGATTTTGGCAAAGAACATATTTCAATGATATTTTTGGTCACATATTTATAGGAATAGCCTCCACAATACTCTTCTTTTTTCTTTTCGTTAATACATTTCTTAAGAGAAATACTTTACTATTTTTTGTAAAAGCAACACTTTATTTTGTTATGTTGAAATGGACGAATGGAAACCTATGGAGAATAAATAGGTTACTTTAATGTTTGACGAATATTAAAAGCGCATACCTTTTAAGAATATTTTGATTTTTGTAGTATAAACTAGCTTTGTAGTATAAACGCCACCCAGCGTTGCCCGGGCCCGTAATAATATTTTTAACCCGACTGTAGTCTCGTCTTTTTTCAGAACGTTATTAGTTGCGCTCGGTCTTTTTGACGCCGGTCCCCGCAAACGAAAAATGCAAAATAAGAAGCGTTTTTCGATTAATATTCGAATATTACATTCTAATGAAGTTATAAAATTGCAGTTTACTTAAATTATAGATTTTATTAATGAGATTTGGAATAATGTAAAAGGAAAAATAATTTGACATTATGAATCGTTGCGCAGACATTTTCACAAATTTTTAACATTGCTTGTAAAAATGTACTTGAACAAAAAAACAGAGATTTCTCGATACTTCACTGTAGTGGTGCAGAACATTTAAAATCAGCTACATGGTACTTCTCTAATCTATTTGCAAGGTGATACATATGATAGAAGAATACGGCCATAATTAATGAATAAAAGGAGTTTAATGGTTCTGGATTATAATTTAGACATTAAGTCAATACTATATTTACAAAGTACGGGAGGGTAGGGGGTTTTCTGGGGCATCTGCCCGCAGTATCTGAGACTTCATATCGGACTTTCGTCCGGTTCCGCAGCGACTTCTCTCTCGTCTAGAGCTAGAGAAATAAATCCAAACTCCGCCACTTTGGAATGAAATCTGAACTTGGGCTGTTATTGTTCCCGAGCAAAAAGGATGCAAAGCTGCACATCAGCAAATTCAATTCCATCTGCTGTTTTGAGATTACAAGTTTCTCATGGAAACCGCTGGCCGAATCATGTTGCTAGGCGGAGAGTGTAATGGGTACTCTAAAACCACAACTCACATACATGTTAGGAGAAGATAATTCATATCGGAGGCAAAAAAAGCGACACGCGACTACTGCCGGATTAAATGAGCCTGAAATTTGAAGCGCAATTTAAAATTTTTATTTAAAATCTTTAGATGAAAAAGCAATTACCAATAAATCATAAACTGTAGTACTGAAAAAGGAATAATAAAATTGCAAGAAAATACTACTAAATAGCTTTTTTTAAAGATTTCCAGCAAATTTATTTTCTAATAGAGGAAAGCCTGTTTCTGAAATTTGTAGCGCAATTTTAAATTTTTATTTAAAATTTTTAGATGAAAAAGTAATTACAAATCTATCTATTACATATATATAATCCAAACGGAAATTTCGTTCCGAACGCCGAGATTTCGAGTTCTACCGCATGGATTTTTACGGAACTTATACCGTTAGATAGGTATCGTTCCAGGGAAGGTTTTAAGCTATAACACATCATTCTACCTAGATTAGTTATAGAAGTATGACGGAAAGGTCTGTTATTCTGGACTTTGTTACTTCATATTTTCTTAAATATCTGGGCTCCTATTGGTCGTAGAGCTTAGATCTCGCGCCAAAAGTAGCTCCGAAGCACCCAAGCAAACTTTTCCCCGCGATTATTTTGCCGTCTTCCGATTTCCTCTAACTCTATTAGGGGCCCGCGTAGGGCCCCTTTAAAATATTTTTCGTAGTAATTTCAGCAATTATCCTAAATTATTGGTTAAGACCGCCACCCTCCCGATTCATGTATCTACGGAAAGGTTGCATGAAGGAGTTTCGTTCAGATACGCTTTCGTTAAGAATAGAGTGCGCTCCCTGGTGGCGGAATGTGGAACTAACATAACGCGATATTGTTAAAATTAGGAAATCTAACAATGCGATCTGTTTTAAACTTTGAGATAGTTCATAACACATAATCTATTATCTATTCTATTATATATATATAAAATCTATTATCTATTCTATTATCTATTATATATATAAAATCCAAACGGAAATTTCGTTCCGAACGTCTAGATTTCGAGTTCTACTGCATGGATTTTTACGGAACCTATACCATTAGATAGGTATTGTTTCAGGAAATGTTTTAAACTATAACACATTATTCTACCTATATTAGTTTTAGAATTATGACGGAAAATTCTGTTATTTTGGGCGATAAGGTTACCATTTTATTTCTTGGCGAAATTCATCGTTGATAAAAAAAATTGAAACGGCTATTAAACCTCGAAAAATAAAAGAAAAACTGTTACTAATTTTATTTAAATGAAAAAAAAAAGAAAAAAAGAAGAAGAAAATCCGTTTTAATGAGTGATAATATTAAAAAACGGAAACATTTAATCAAAACCTGAAAGAAATATTTGTAATGCTTAAAAATTAATTTAATAAGAAATATTACACTTGATACGCAATATTTGGCTCTTTATCGCTTGCGTTAGATATGGAAACGAATCTGAAAATTTGATTAGATGAAATTTTAACGACATTTTCTTTCTGTTCTGTTCTTTTCTTTTTTTTATATCCAATTGTCCCATCACGTGACTTATAGAAGAAACAAGCAGATGTAATTGTAAGTCACATGTGTAATTACTATTTGTTTCTTTACAATTTTTTATTTTTCTTTTGTCGCCAAACAATGTGATTTTAAGCCAAAAATGCATAAGCGTGACATTAGCTTGAGGATGTTCTCACAAATGGTGTTTTTTTTAGGTGAAAGAGATCATTTTTTGAGTACATTTTCATATTCAATTGTAACTTATATAGATATCAGTTAATATTTTAAAAATGGAATCGAATACTTAAACTTCAGTGTGAATTTCTGCCACACATACATATTGTAAAATAATTTCATACTTTTTAAAATGTTTTTCGCCGTAATTCCGAAAGCATGTGATATTTATAAACTCGAACTCAGATCAACGAATATTACCCATTTTATTTAAGCAAATATTATCTATTTTCTCAAGTCATATCGCCAATTTCATTTATAGGAAAATTCACAGATTCGAAATCTAGGAAATAAAGATAATTTTTAAGGAAATTTATGTTTTAATACGTTATTACTATGGAAAAATTCAACATTTTGAAAAAAAAAAATTACAAGTCTTTTGTAATTCGTCATTTCTTCGTACTTTCTCCTCTGTTATGTAATATTTCAAATGATATTGGACTAATTTTCGATCATCGATTCACCGCAAAATCGCATATCTAATATAGTATATAAAATAAAGTCTGGATTAGGGGACTAATTAACGCACAGCGCAAACTACTGAACCTAAAATCTTGAAAATCGTGGTAAAAATACTTCTTATGACATAAACTTCTGCTAAGAAAGGATTTTCTAAAGTGTCACCCCTAATGGTTTTTGCACGGGGAGGGGAAAAAAATCGAATATCAAAATTATGCCTCAAATGATAGCATATTTTAATGTAGTTTTGTATGCTGAATCGAATGCTACCAAATAAATTTTTATAAGTCCAACAGTTCATGACACATTTCATATTTTTCTAATTTGTCGGTGTCTTTGGCATCTAAACCTCAAAATATCTATCATTACATCCGTTACTCTAGCAACGGAAAAAATTCAAATCAACCCTTTTGGCTAAAAAATAAAAACGGCTCTATGAGTTTGAAATAAAAATGCAAGCATCTTAATTTAAAAAAAAAAAATAGTGATTTTATGTAAAATAAAAAGGAAAAAATTACTGAGAATTTAGCGTTATAAAACAAAAATGGAAAAGGTACTACTTAGATATTCCGTCGACCAAAAATCTACCGTCAAACTATAAGATTAAATGCCAATAATGGTTGATCGTAAATATCAAATTCACTTGAATTTAAACAAACTACACGTGTTTACGTCATCAAGAGATTTTAATTTCGACGTTTTATTTGTATTTTTATTAATGTTATACTAATTTATTTGTTATTTCGTTATTTAAAATAAAGATTATGTCAATTTATATAATTTGGCGAATGGTTAGGCGATTTATATAATTTGGCGAAATTGGTCGACGGGATAACAAGTAGTACCAATGAAAATATTTAAGTATGAAAGCAATGTTTGTAACGACTTAAAAATTATCTCTCTATTCTAAAAAAAAGTAACTCCCGCTGTCACCGCCGCCGCCGCCGCCGCCGCCGGTTTTGATTTTTTGGTGACCGGAGGCCTTTCTTCGTTAATATTAACAAAAATAATGCATACAAAAATATGAAAATCGGTGGTTTTATACAGAAATGTCTGATACACACGCTGATGCAGACAGTTTTCAAATCGAAGGATTATTTTAAGAGTTATTTAATGCTAAAGTTGGACAAAATCGTTCCACTAAAAAAGTTTTATAGCAGCAAAAACTGTACATGGCAGTGTAATCATTTTTAGATCATTTTATGCGTTAGAAGTTGCCGGAGTGCAGATTGCATTAATTTTTTTATTTTGACTCATTTTTTCAGGTTTTATTTCTATTTTAAATTCGAATTTTCAGCATTTCTAGAGATATTTTCTACAGATTTCAGAAAATTGTACTAATTTAAACTGTTGCCATCTGTATAAAAAGCGCAAGCAATAATGTTTGCTTCAAATTAAAAATTTATTTACACGTGACTATTATAAACAGGAAAAAAACTTTCAAATTAGTATTAAATAATTACGTATAAAAAGCAGGAACTTATTAAAAATTACGTCATAAAAAGTATACACGTGAATTTTAAAGGAGAAAGGATATTGTAAAATAATAAATTCATTAACATGCGTTTGAAGTCTTAGGAGAAATTACGTCATATTTACGTCACATTATAGTTATTACATAAAATGAACACACAAAATAATATTGCAAAAAAGTTTAAATTTAGAAATTGCGCTAGACATTTATTTGATATTTTGAAAATTAATTTAAAATGTCTCATTTAAAAGAACTTTCTTTTCGCTTTGTTAAAAAATACCAGGAGACAAAGACTCTCTTTACTTAATTCCTTTTATATTAGCTTATTTTGAAAGGTTGTTACACGTGTATACGTCATCAAGTTATTTTTATTTCGACGTTTTATTTGTGTTTTTATTAATGTTGTACGAATTTATTTGTTCTTTCGTTATTTAAAATAAAAATTATATCAATTTGTGTAATTTGGCGAGTGGTTTGGCGATTTATATAATTTGGCGAAATTGGTCAACAGGATAATCAAGTAGTACCGCAGCGGATTTGGCGTTAAAATTCCCCAATCAAAGAGAAATGAATAGAAATTCGTTTATAGGGAGATCGCCACTGTTTTTTAAATAATAATTCAATCTTTCGAAATCTTTTTAAAGCCGATCAAATTAGCGTGCATTTAGAGTCTGCGGTGTCTGGACGGGGGTTGGCGAGCTTAGCTCGTAGGGGGCCGAGCCCCCTAGTTTTCATATATATAAACTCGGTTTATGGCGTCAGATGCAGTCATCCGAAGAATCTACAAGAGTCTTTTTCCATTTTTCCGGTCATAGGTTCCTCAATGAAAGAAATTGGAATAATATTGTGCGATTTATAAATTGCTCCTCGATAAGAAGAAAAAATGGGTACATTTATAACAACCGTGCGCACATCTCGCTGATAGTATTTTTAAAATTCCCAGTAGCAGTAGTTACATTTTGCGTATGTAAATTAAAAATATTTTTTTGCTTTTAATTATGGCATTATTTCCTGTTATTGTTTATCTTTTCAGTTTTTTAAATGAAATTAGTATAAGGCATGCATTTTTAATTAAATGAGTGAAAGGTTTGTGTTTTAAATGAAAATAATAAAATAAGAATATGCTATGAAAACAATCTTTATTGATTTATTACCTGCGCCCGGCTGACATAAAAGTATAACAAAAGCCACATATTCACTTTTCTTTCAGTAGTTGCTCATGAGAATTCAAGTTAACCTTCCGTAATCGGACACTTCACATATTGGTGTATTAGCTTTAATGTTGAAAGCATCGTTTTTGTTTGAAGCGAAAACTTTACTGTGAATTCTATTACACAAAATCGCATTATCATCATCTACTATATATTTACAACGGAAATTTGTATTTCATTCCGATTATTTATAATACTTTCGTAGGATATACCACAATTAGTTAGGTAATAATTTTGGAAAGGTTTTAGCGTATACATATTGTTCAAGGGTACTTAGTTATAGAGCAACAGTAAAAGTTCAAAAATTAAGTGAACCTGATTATGAAAGTTTAGCCTTTTTAAAAAAATCTACAGAACATATTTTGTTACAAGTGGCCCTGTTGCATGACTTTTAGGAATGGTGTTAGTATATACGATTTCATTATATGCTGATTAGTTACAGAGGTATTAATCCCTGTTGTCATAACGGTCTCATTACCCGACCATAAGTGCGCTGTTTATAATCAACTAAAACAATTACTTCTTAATTGCTAAATTTTGTCCAACGCTTAAGATAACATTATATCGCAATGGCGTTCGCATCGTTTTCAGTAATGTGCAAGGTCAAGCTGAAGATCCATATTGTTTAAAATACAAGTTCAAATTCACCATTTAGTTTAATCCAAGGTTCATTTGGAAATATTGACCAGCGCAGCGGGCATAGCCTGCTAGTTATATATATAAAATCCAAACGGAAATTTCGTTCTGAACGCCTAGATTTCGAGTTCTACTGCATAGATTTTGACGAAACTTATACTGTTAGATAGGTATCGTTTCAAGGAAGGTTTTAAGATATAACACATCAATCTACATAGATTAGTTATAAAATTATGACAGAAAGTTCTGTTATTTTGGGCGGAAGGGTTACCATTATTTTATTGGCGATGAATTTTTTGATAAATGAATTGAAATGGCTGTACATCTCGGAAAAAAACTGTTACTAATTTTATTTAAAAGAAAAAAAGAGAGAAAATGAAAAACAGTTTTGACGAGTGGTAATATTGGAAAACGAAAATATCGAATTTAAACATGAAAGGGAATGTTCGTAATGCTTAAAAATTTATTCAATATGAAAGATTTTAGTTTTAAACTATATTTGGCAATTTATCTCTTTCGTCCGGTTAGGCAAAATGCATCAGAAAATTTGATAAAATAATATCTGAGTGACAATTTTTTATTTTTTTATTTTTTTTTAAATTTACTTTTTATTTTTATTTAACTCGACCATCATGTGACTTACAGAAGAAACTAGCAGATGTAATTATAAAAATGACGGTACTTGTGAGTTACATATTATATGTTTTTTATGATTTCATTTTATCGCCAAACGATTTAGTTTTAAGCCAAAAATGCATGAGCGTGCCATCGGTTTGAACGACGTTCACAATTGGTTATTTCTCAAGTAAACGACAGCATTTTCTGGAAAAATCCAATTCTACTTATATATATATGCACATATATATATAATTCAAATGGAGATTTCATTCCGGCTGCTTAGAACTCGAGTTCTGCTGAACTTACACTGTTAGATAGCTAATTTTTCGGGGAATATTTTAGTACATAACACGTCGTTCTACGTTGCTTGGTATTGAATTATGGTTTAAAGTTCTTTAATGAGATGAACCTGATAATGAAAAATTAACCTTTTTAAATGATTCTGGCGAATGTATTTCGATGGAACTTGGACTGTTAATTAGATAATTTTCCAGGGAAGGTTTCAGTATACCACATGCCCTTCTACATTGTTCAGCCATACCGTTTTGCAGAAAATTCTGTCGTCTGGTGTACACAATTATCACAATAGCCTTTTTAAAAATTAAAATAAACGGTTTTTGACAGAATTTGCATTGTTAGTTTGGCAATTTTTCAGAGATATTTTTAGTATATAATATATTGTTCGACACTGTTTAGTCATAGAGCAATAGGTTAAATTCTGTAATTTTCCAATACAGTTGAGACGTGGAAAAAATGGGCTTGGCGAGAGAAGGAAAGTTTTCATGCATATTTTCTGTTCAATAATTATATAATTTATTTACTATAAAGAAGACATTTATGTCTTTTTTATATTAAAACAAAAGTAAATTGCATATAAATAACAAAAATATTAATATCCACAAATCAAAATTTTTATAGGGATGTATATAGGAATACATATTTTAAAAAGTTTAAAGTTCATTTTATTTGTTTTCATAGCTGATCATATCATTTGGCCACAAATCTCACTTTCTTAAGCCCGAATTGCGCCAAGCTTTTTAACATCTAATAGTACGCATTGATCTTAAAATCCAGAAAATTGGAAAGTAGATGTCGTTTATAAAGTATGCATTAATTAAGGAGATAAATTACGTAATCGAGTCCATAGACAATTGGTATATTTGGTACCGATAAGTTACATAATTGAGCCTTCTGACAATTGACGTATGTTACCTGGCGTGGTTTGGCGCACAATTAACTTAGGAAAAGGTTTAAACTGATTCTGTGTTTTTAAAGCGGACCTATTCTGTAACCGAATTAACACAGAATTGGCGTGATGTTAAAGAAAATTTTTTGGCGACCTTTTCCTATTTTTACGTTGTACCAACACCATACCAAAATGTATGCTATTGCGCCATTTATTTCAATCCTAAACATGCAAAATTTTTTCGTACTTTTCCAGTATAGGGATCTTTGCGAAACAGAGAAAATAGCCTTGGCGGAGAAGGAAATTCGGAAACATATTTTCTGGCAACCTATTCACTGTTTAATTTCATATACACAAGCATTTTTTTAATATGTTTATACAATTTATTTAACATAAAGATGCTATTTATCTAATTTTAATTAGAAACAGATGTAATTTGTATATAAAAAACATTGATAATATACATATATAAACAAACAAAAAATTTCATCAAGTTTGTTTTCTTAACTGTTTATATTAATTGGCAACAAATTTCACTTTCTGATGCCCGAATAACGCCAAGCTTTTAAAAATACGCCAAGGCGCCTATAATAGAAAAGTACCAAATTTAATTGCAAACTGTGCCAAACATTATGGCATGGTATTTATTGAACTCGAATTTCTTTTGGCTTTAATTATTATTTAATCGTAACACTGCAAAATATTTTAATTTACTATTTATTGTAATTGAATGTATTTTTTAATATTACGTAAAATTAAGTTATAACTTCATTTTTCGCTGAATAATATATGGAAATGTTTACTGAAGTGCCAAGAGACACTTTAAATGTCATGTGCGTAGTTTAAATGGCGATTTTGAAAAAAAATATATAATATCGGAACCCACACCAAATTGGCTCATTTTAACGAGAATGTTTTGGTACAAAATGAAATACATTTGTTATAGACATAATAGTAAATTTCAATACTCACCGATTGAAAAGTATTTAAAATTATTCAGCAGAGACAACAACAAATAACTTGCAGTTTCATAAATTTTAATAATCAATATTCTTATCTATCTATCTACTATCTAGCTTCTACTATATATACTAGAGTAAAATGGAAATGGGAAATTCGTCCCGGCTGCATATAACTTCATCTCACCTGAATGGAATTTGATCAGAATGATAGTTGGATAATTTTTTAGGGAAGATTTTAGTATATAACATATCGTTATACGTTTCTTATATACAGAATTATGTTTTAAAGTTATATAATCAGACGAACTCGATCATGAAAGATTAGCCTTTTTAAAAGATTCAGCCGAATTGATTACGATTGAATTTTCACTGTTAGTTAGATAATTTTTCAGGCAGAGTTTTAGTATATACTATAAACTGTACCCTTCTGCATTGCTTAATAATAGAGGTGTGGTGGAAAGTTCTATAATTAATTGAACCCGATTATGAAAGTTTAGCATTTTTAAAAGTTCAACAGAACGGATTTTGATAGGAATTCCATTATTAGATATCTATTCAGACGTGGTTGTAGTATTTTGCATATTGTTCTACGTTGCTTAGTCATAAAGTAATGGCGGAAAGTTCCATATGAAACCGATTATGAAAGATTAGACTTTTAAAAAAGTTCTAGATGGCGGATATTGATATTACTTTCTTTGTTGATTAGACAATCTTTACAATGTTTGGGGAGGTTTTAGTTTATTGCGTATCATTCTACGTTGCTTAGTTATAGAATTATGGGGGAATTATGGACTCCAATATGAAAAATCAGCCTTTAAAAAAAGTTTTACTGGGTGGATTTTGTCAGTTTGTTTGTTTGCATTATTAGTTATATAATTTTTCAGGGTTTGTTTTATTATATTGCGTATTGTATTGTCTTTCTTTACCAAATCCTACTGTGATTGATCAACTAAAAGGGATAAGATCTTAATAGCTGAAAATTTGTCTACACATTAGAAAATATAATAGCACAATGGCGTTATTATCGTTTTCAGCAGTGCGAAAGGACATTCCAGGTAAAGTTCCATATTGCTTTAAATCACAATGTCAAATTCAAAGATACATTTTGTTTGATTCAAGGTTCAGTTGGATAAGCAGACCAGCGTAGCGGGCATAGCCTGCTAGTACATCATAAACTGTAGTATTGAAAAAGGAATAATAAATTACAAGAAAATATTATTATACAGATTTTAAAAAAATATCCAGCAAATTTATTTTCTAATAGAGTAAAGCCTGTTTATAATGGAACCGCCCAATAAACTGAAAAAAAAACAGGTTTTACCCCCCCCCCCCCCCAAATGCTATTATGTTTTGATCAATTTAAAGAGCCTGCATAAAACGGAATTTATCACTGTTTGTTGCGTTTCCGTCTAAGCAGGTTTCATTGTATCTTACTTCTGGTGGGGGCCCTGTATTGGAATTATTACCGGAACAGACAGACTATTTGCACGGCCAAGTTTATAACATTTTATATCTTTAGAAAGATTTTTTGGCGCCATCTAACGAGAGTTTTTATAAGTGAAAAAAATGTTTTTATTTATATAGATAAAAAAACCCTCTTAAAATTGTGAAAAAAAATACAAAATTTATTTTAATTATGTATGTTGAAAAATGAGATTTAAAAAATGCAGTAATTTTTTTCATTATTCGATTCAATTATGTGTGGTTTTGTTTTGTTTTCTTTTAATAATTCAATTGATTTTTATTGTCAAAACTTTTTTTTTAAATCCAATGGACAATGTAAAATGTATTATTATTATTATTATTATTCGATCCATTTATGTGTTATTTTTTCTCAAACAATTCAATTGATTTAAAATGAAGAATAATTAAAAACTCTTAAAATTGTTTAAAAAAAAAAAAAAAAAAAAAAAAAATTCTTTTAATTAAATACGTTGAATAATGAGATTTATAAAATGTAGTATTTTTTTTTCATAATTCGATTCACTTATGAGTACTTTTTGTTTTCTTTTCTTTTAATAATTCGATCTTTAGCAATATTTACTGTATGTATTTACTTATCGCCATATTAATTTACAAAAGCGGAACTTTTTTTTTTTTTTTTTTTTTTTACTTTAGATACCTTTAAAAGAAGAATGAAATCCTTAAGATAGCAAAAATGTACTAATTCAAATTTCAACTTAGTCCTATCCAGTTTCAAACCAGGGATCGTTCGTACATTATACCAAGGCGTTAAGCGGGTTG
Organism: Maratus speciosus; assembly: GCA_963932465.1. Lineage (NCBI taxonomy): Eukaryota > Metazoa > Arthropoda > Arachnida > Araneae > Salticidae > Maratus > Maratus speciosus. The sequence continues at coordinate 445,197,099 of OZ010789.1, forward strand.
GGTTGGGTTGATTTTTGACGGCCAATTATCTACACGAGGGATATAGGCCCGGGGGGAGTGCCCTCCGTGGGGGTCTTTCTAAGGGAACCTAATCCGTATTAACGCATGGAAGATCCACGGCTCGAAGAAAACCACGAAAACTCCGAACGATTAGGCCGACGGGCGCGATTGGGATCGAACCCAGCACCTCCCGTCTACCAGCTTCGAGAGCAGAACTTCTCGGCCACTGGTGGGGCAGGCGTTAAGCGGATACGCCATAATTGCTACGAAATATTTTGTAAATTAAAGTTCCCTATTGGACCATAAATGGTTTCTTTTTTTTCGCGTCGATTTCATTAGCATAACAAAATAGATGATTACTGTTGTCCGAATTCTCTTAGATTTTAATGGATAGTAAATACAGTAAATTCTGTCTAAGGCGGACTCTGTGCAAGCCGGAAATCTGTCTACCGCGGAAAATTTTTCAAGTCCCGGCGAACCCATAGAAAATAACATTAATTCTTGCTGCATAAGGCGGAATCTGTCGAACGCGGAAACGGAAAGGATTTTAAGATCCCAACGAAACTAAAATTTTGCATAAGGCGGAAAAAGGTTAATTTAAAAATGAGAGGCATTTTGTTTATTAAACTTTAAAACGGATAAGTCAAATACTCAATGTCGAGCATGTTAGCTAAATTTCCTAACACTTTGAAAAAGTTAATTTAAAAGGACAGGAACTGTTTAAATTTTAAGGAATTTATGCTTGTGCCATTTTTTATATGCAAAATTATATTTAAAACTTAATATTTCTAGTAGAATGAGCATCTATCAAAATATATATTTTCAAAAGTGCAATATATTATACTTTAAAGATGTACTTAAATTCAAAGTTATAGACTTCTGTCTCATTCTCGAAGTTTATTGGGGGGGGGGGGGGGGGGGTTGTTAGTTTCTTTTTGTGTGTGTGTAAATTTCCAATTCGCATGTATTACAGCAGTACCAAGAAATTGAATAGCGTTTCTCATTTATCTATAAAGACAAAAGATCTTTCCGAATTTCAGTTTTCAACCGATTTTCGAGTCAGGAAAATCAATAAAAAATCATCAAATTCGAGGATTTTTTTTTTTTTGGGGGGGGGGGAGGCTTTTTTGCATAAGCCGGAATATTGTCTACCACGGAAAATTTTCTGAGTCACGATCGATTCCGCCTTAGACAGAGTTTACTGTATAACTAAAACCAAGCCCCTTTTACAAATTGGAACAGATGTCATAAGTTCCCCCAGGCCGCCATCTTGGAATTTTTCTTTGCGTGAAAACCCTTTTTCCGCCAAGTAGTAAATGTTGCCAAGCACCGGTTTATACGCATGTTTTGGGTTAACGAAAATAAAATGTAAATAATAAACAAAATTCGCTAAACTGGCAATCAGTAATCCTTGTATGAGCGCTTCGCGCACATTTACCGAGAAAAAAACACCGCCGAATTCAGCATTTCTCGCGGGATAGCATTCTGAAAATTCAGCAGTTCTCGTTTTGTAGCAATCTCAAAACGTAAAAAACTCTTAAAGCAGCAAAATATGCATAAAAAACGAAACTCCTTAAAGTGGCAGTCAGTAATAGTTGTATGAGCGCTTCGCGCTCATTTACAAAAAAAAAAAAAAAAACATCGCCGAATTCAGCATTTTTCGCGGTATAGCATTCTCAAAATTCAGCAGTTCTCGTTTTGTAGCAATTTCAAAATGTAAAAAACTCTTAAAGCAACAAAATATACATAAAATTATCAACATACCTTAACAGACATCTGCTTTCTTGAAGCCTCCAGCACAAAATATCTCTCATAACACCGCCGTCATTTTCCAAAATAGGCTTAATACGCATTGACACGCTATAAACAAACCTCCCTTTCTTGTCAAAGTTTCCTCATATTTCTTAATTACTTCAGCAAGAGCGTTTAAACGGACTACAGAAACTATAGTCAATGAAATACATCCAATAAATTTAACATAAAAATAAAAAGACAACGATAGAACACAATACACGATATCAAAATGCATGCACAAAATTCTAAGCTTCTCGGGGGTTGCCAGAACACGACACGTCACACGAGGTTTCCATATCGATTTTGTCATATCCGTAAACACCGCCAACACGCCAACAAAAAATCGCCAAACAATTCAAAACAACAACGGCTGAAGGAAGATACGGCATCTATGCCTTAAAATTTCTTAAAAAAATATGCATATTTTACAGGGTAAAAGTTTAACCGAAATGGAGAAAATTCTCACCGAAATGTAAATGCTCTTTATCAGGTGTAAAGTGACCTGCGTTTAGCGGTGTATTTGAAAGGGTTAAAATTCATATTTTTAAAAAACAAATTACACCATTGATTTGAAGACGGTTTCAGCTTTATAAAGATATTATTGGTTTGTGAGCACCTTTAAAATTGCATCCTGGGGAGGTGCCTTCCTGGATATATCGCAATTATAAGGGAGAAAATCGTTTTTCGGAAAAATGATCCTTTTTTAACTTTTTTAATTGCGATATATTTTAATTTTTTTAATTGCGATATATTTTTTAATTGATTGCGGCATTTGAGACGTAAGACTACAATATTTCAGAACATGAGTGAACAATGAATCTTTCAACACATTTTAAACTTTACTAAGCGGTTTCGACGATGTTAGTTAATAAATAACGACAAAATACCCCGTTTCTATCCGTTCTTCCTTTGCGTATCAGCGCCTTCAGCCGTTGCCATCGAAATACTCAAGGCCGAAGGACACTAGTTGTCACGTCATCAGTAGTGGACCGATTTCACACTAGTGTTGGAATCCACACCGGAAATTTTTGAATAGCACTTTTATTTTCTTTTATTTGTGGAATAGCTATCATCTTATAAAACAATGCTAAATATTTAAATTTACTGGTGAGAATTCAGAATCCCTAAATAAAAATTCAGCCACATGCGGAATGCAACAGCGTTGCCTCGCTTGGCTGATTTTTTATTGCGGGATTCCAAATTCTCACCAGTAAGTTGAAATAGTTACTATTGCTTTATAGGATTATTTATATTCAATAAAAAAAAAAAAAATAACAGAAAATTGCTATTCAAGATTTTCCGGTGTGAATTCCAACAGTAGTGAGAATTTGGTCTATTAGTGATGACGTCACAACTCCTGTCCTCAGGCCTTGATTGTTTCGATGGCAACGCTTCAGCGCATGCGTCAGAGATTTCCCCGTCTCCCAAGGTCCGAGATTGATTTTAAATGAGAGTTAGTGACAGTTGTTAATTAATAACTCAAATAATTATTAGAATTTTAAAATTCTGAGACTCAGGTACATTAGGAGAGGCCTTGGACTAAATTCACGAAAATTTTGAGCTTCGTACGTGCCGTAGATTTTGCTAGGCATCCCCCCCCCCCACACACACACAGAGCGATTTGTTCTTTTTATTAGTATAGATATCAGCGGAAGAAAAAAAGAATATTTCTCATTATTATATTATTTACAATAAATATAAAATACGATACATTTGAACTAGAATACGACAAATTAGAATTTAAAAATGTTATCTATATATATAAAAGCCGTTCTCTGTATGTATGTCCTTTATACAAATCTTCAATTTTAGACCGATTTGCACGAAACTTCCTGTACATACGTTTTAGAACGTGGAAAAGATCACTGTCTACTTTAAAAAATCATCAGAGGACTATTTACCCCTTTTTTCTACACATTTCATAATTTAACATTATAGAAATATCTCTTTTAAATTTTCAAATTCAACAGCTTCTTTCCTATTGCCACACATCTAAAAAACTGCCCAATAATTAAAAAAAAAGTTGATAACACGCGTCCTTTATTTTTATAAGCTAATAAAAATTCAGACTCAATCGCTATATTTTTTTATGTTCTAAATTGTTGTCATTCTATTCAGGAAACGCACATTTTTCCCATATAAAATAAAAACCTTAGCTAAATGTGTGTTCAAATGACGTAGTATATCTTCATTTGAATGTTTTTGAAGCTAAAAAATCTATTTTAATACAGGCGTTTCAATATCAAGAAAATAATTTAGGGAAAAGATAATAATAAAAGAAATCGATTGCTAGATATGACGTCAATAGCTGATTAACTGACACTGCTTTCTAATGATGTTTTATTCTAAAGGGATACTCTTGATATTCTGAAATAATTTCTTATTATTCAAATTAACTCAAATTTCTTATTAACATTCAAATGAAAATACAACGTCCTTTTAACATACGTATGGTTAAAATTTTTACATATACATATGAAAAATGTGCATTTTCTGTTTAGAATAACGTCGATTTCAAAAATTCAAAAATACAGCGAGAGAACCTGAATTATTTTATTGTGTTGCCACATCCTAAAAAACGGCACAAATAATTTAAAAAAAAGCAAACACGTGTAGCTTCGTTTCATAAACCAATACAAATTCAGTCTCTCTCGATACATTGTTACGTATTTTAAATTGATGTCTCTCTAAGCAGAAAATGCGCATTTCTCATATTTTAAATAAAAACTTCAAGGCTTTGAGAAATCTTAAAACCTCCATTTAATACATTTGAAATTACAATTTCACTATAATATAGGCTTTTATATTCCACGAAAAAGGATCAGAGACACAAATCACTAAATACGGTGCCACTTTCAATAAATTATGACGTCAATTTCGATAAATATGGCCTCAAATTGGCTCTAAAAACCGGTTGCTATAATTTATTTCCTATTTCGTTATAATGTTGTTTCTTTAATTATACCATTTAGGTGAATGTTTTAATATTTTAAATGCAGTGATAACATTCTACGATTCATATCAAATACCATAATGTAAAATCTACTTTTATACGATTTCTATTGAATTGAAATTAAAACATAACGACTATTTTTTTTTAGAGTTAGCTTTCTCATTTTAAACAAAGCTTCATAGATTGACGTCATTTTCATGTTAATTGCTATGGATTTGGATTTTATGATTAGTGTGAGTTTCCGTTTAAAAATTATAGGCAATGAATCTTAGGATATTCGAGTTAAAAGGTACCTGATATACTGCGCATTAACAGAACGTAAATAAAAATCGTTTTTAATTTGAAACACTAAAATATATTTAGTGTATTTTTTAGATTTCTCAAAAACTACATGGAAAAACATTAATGGTACTTTCGTATTATAGCGAGCAGTTAATCGTGAACACTTTTACTATAATTCCCTTATAATCTGAGTAGCATATTTCGCTCGCTGTTCTGGTCGGTTTCGCCAAACGAATCTTGAATTAAATGAAATATATCGGTGAATTTGATCCGTCATTTTAATGCAATATGGGTCTTTATCTGAAACGTTCTTCCGCGTACATGAAAACATTACTAACGCCACTACGCTATTATACTTTCTAATGTTTAAGACAAAACTTCGGTTGTTAAGGGCCAAATTTTTCAGTTGATGATTTACAGTAGAACTTGGTTTTAGAATGATAGACCGGTATGCAATATACTAAAACAATCCCTGAAAAGTTATCTAACATTTTAAAAGGCTAATCATTCAGAATGGGGTTCAATTGGTTGGTAACTTTTTAGCTAACTCTATAAAAAAAACATGTAGATCAAAACAGGACATACTAAGACCATTATAGAAAAATGCGTGCATAGTAACAGCGCAAATTCCATCAAAATTTGTCCAGTAGAACTTTTTAAAAATGCCATTCTTTTATAATCGGCCTCATCTGTTTATTGAACTTTTTTCCATACTCTTATATATAACTGCCTGACGTAAATGCAATATTCTAAAACCATCCGTGTAAAATTATCTAAGAAACGATGCAAGTTCAAGGAAGTCCATTAATAAAAACCTTTTTTAAAATACTAATATTTCATAGTCGGGTTCACCTGATTCTGAAACTTTTCCATATAATTCTATGAGTAAGCAACATAAAACAATATGTTATACACTAAAACCTTTCCTGAGAAACTGATAGTCGCATTGAAATCCATTCAGAAGAACTCAAGTTATAAGCAGCCGGAAAGAAATCCAGATTTGCATTTTCTATACATAATAGATTATTTTGCGTAGTTCGATTTGATATCTGTTAAATTCGTGTTTTATTTTATTTTATTTTATTTTCGCGTTTTAATTTCGTTTACCAATTTAGTTATGAAATATTACACGAGAAAAAAAACAAGTACTGAATAATTTGCAGCGTTTTTGAGCAATTGAGTTAATCTTTTGTAATTGCACGCATATTTAAAAAATATTCATGCTTGAGAATCACTTTAAAATCTATAAAAAATCTATAATTTGACATAAACTTTTCAAAAAAATATTATTGAAAGTTTTTTTTGTTTCCTATTAGACGTTGGAACAATCAAATGTGCGATGTTTAGAAGTTAAATTGTAGTAAAATCGAAATTTGTGGATAGATTAGGTTGTTGTCACCAATAATATGATGACCAAGTTACACACAGACATACCTTTTCTTCGTAATATTGCATTAAGAGCAAACGGGTTCATGTTTCGTAATGGTTTCGTTTGGCTGCACGCACATTTAAAAATATCCATGTTCGAAAATTACTTTCAAACCCATTAAAATAAAATAAAAAACTGAGATACAATTTTGAAATAAATTTCATTTGAAGGTAATTTTTGTTCTATTCGACAGCTTAAAAAGTTAAATTGTGTGCTGTTTAGAAGTTAAGAAAAATTGCTGTAAAGGAATAATTTGTCCGTTAGTTTGTTGCCATCAACAGTATGATATCAGCGTTACTCACAGACATATTTTTTCTTTATAATGTAGATATATGCCATACAAACGAGAATTTCACTATACGATATGCCATTTGGTGGATTTGTGTTTCGTATTGTCAGAAAATTACAAATTTTTCTGTTACACCAGCCGAAGAAAACGGGCATTGTGATATTAAAGCTCAGACATTTTATTATGGTGGCGAGACAATAACGTATGTTTTCCAATTGTCATTTTAATGATTTGTGGACGGGAATACACAAATCTCAGTTATTGTGATTTCTATAGTAGTTCATTTTAATTTATTATTTTACATGGAAGGCATCTTATAATTGACACGGGCGGAGCCGGGTAGTTCTGCTAGTATAATATTAAGTTTATAATATTTATAAATTCATAACATCTTTTCTTTAAAAAATAGTTTTTTATTTTTATTAATCTTTTATGCTGTAAATTATGAATTAAAAAAATGCTCCAGATTAATAATTGTCATCCTTAACGTCTGAAGGTGTATTAGAAACTTTATATAATAATAATAATATGGAATTTAGATGTTTTATATTAAAATTGAGTTAATAAATCGATAGTTTAATTCTTTTTGTAGAATATTCAAAATAATATTTAGAATAATTAGCAAAAAATTGTCTTATGGAGATATTGCAATTCTTATAAAACAGTGTAAATAAATGTATAATGATCCTACATGTAAATAAAAGGTTTTGTTGTTGAAAATTTTCCAGATATTTTTTTAATTGGAGAAATGTTACACCTATTAAGTAGTTGAGAAAATAACCACTTTAAAAAACATTTAGCTTCGACGATTTTGATGTGCTTTCTGAATATGATCGAGCAAGGTATTTTGTATGAAAACTAAAATCTAGTTTTAATAATAGACAGTTATACCCTGGTTGTATACTACATAAAATACGGTGTCATAATAACTCAAACACATATTAAAGAAAAAAGTGAACTGTACCATACTTTAATTAAATCCTCGTGGCTTTACAAAACTCTTCAAGAAAATAATAATACATTTCTCAACAAACAAAACGTGGCCATTTTCAGTAAAATATCTTAGCACAAAAAATTTCTGGCACTCAGCTTTGGCCAAAAATCACAAGGTCGCAGACAATAAAATTGAAACAAATGTATTAAATAAGTCTTTTCTTAAATAATTTTTAATCGTACATAAAAGACACAGCAGAGCATAAACTGTTAAAATATTTAATAGATGTAGAAAATTTTGTTTACAAAAATATATATATATATAAATAATAATTAATTCAATATACAGAGTGTCCTAAAAGTTCCCGTACTGATGACATATGTATTTATTAATCACAAAAGAACAAACATTAAAACGATTCCTTCTATGCTAATGATAAAAAGCACTTTTAACATCACGTAGAAAAAATAGTGAACTTATATTTATAATAAATGCTCAAAATATCCAACGTTTTCTAAGGGGGCAAAGCTGAACTTTTTTGAGCATGTTTGTAGAAACCCTTTTTAACAAGCTGGTAATAACATATTATATCCTTTGAGTAATGGCAGAATTTTTCAGATCATCTATTGTTTGAGGTTTATTTCCATAAAAATTTTTCTTTAGATATCCACACAGTGATAAGTTCGGGTGCTCAGATCAGAAGATCGAGCTGGCAAAAGATTTTTTGAAATGAGTCGATCGCCAAAAAATTCTTCAATTATGTCCATGGTTTCATCATTTCTATGGATTGTTGCACCATCTTGTTGGAACAAAGAATTTCGTTCATTCACTTCTAACAATACAACAAATTTCTGGATAAGTTCCCTGTGTACAAAAGTATATACAGTTGATTCGAAAAACAGAAGTCCAACTATCCTTTTGCGTAATGCACCATACCATACGCATATTTTTTGAGAATGTAAAAGATTGGTGTAACAAGTTCCACTCCTGTGCTTGTCTTCCACCGAACCTGTATTACGAAATCGTCCAGCGAGCCGATGTAACGTATTTTTACTCGATATTGCGTTATTTGGATATTTATTTCGCCAAACATCTTTGCACCATTCGACGATTAATATTCAAAATAAGTTTCGAGCAGCGCATTTCTCTGAATGCGTGATAAATTACTTTCACTATGAAGGACAAAATAACATAGAACTTTATTCTCGTACCAATTAAGTGCGAAAAGAACCAAACGATAAAAACTCAAGAATTGATGCTTGATAAACAGAGGATAAAATTTAACATAAAAAAAAAATCGCGGACAATGAGTTCATTAAGTTGGAGCACAGAAACTCTTAGTACACGCTGTATTAATTCACAAGCATTGCAGAAATTTCTTAAAAAGTATTGATAATTATTAATTTCCAATTCAACGTACGACACATAATCTCTATAGTGTTACTTTTAATTTACTACTCCAAAAATGTTAATAATTTCGAAACGTATTTTTTGTCTTACAATGGACTGATGTTTTGTAAAATTCAGTAACAAAGGAGCTGTAACAACTGTTGAAGTTATTCTTATAAGAAATTATTGTGAGATGTCAAAAATTTTATTATTGCTCCTTAGTTTAGTAACATACATCATCCATAGGTTGCGCTACGTAGTTTCAAACAGCTAAAATTCTCAAACGGACGAATAAGAATACATGAAAGTGCTCTCGGTTTTTACCTTTAATTCTGTCTGGCTCTTGAAACGGCAAGAAAATACTTTGCAGTTTGTAATTGCAAGGTTATTTTCCGTATTATTATTATCTGAGATGGATAAGCGTTATCTACCGATGATATTTGCTACTAAAATAAGATTGCGTAGTAAAGCAATTCCCGAATCGCACATTACACATCTAAGTTGAAAACTTCAATAGTATTTGCTTTCCATTTGTCATTTAATTTTATAAAACATCAATCTTTTTTAAAAAACCTTTAAAAAGACCGCTGCATGATAAAATTGAAATTTTTTTTAACCTTTTAAACATGATGGTTTACTGATAATGATTGATTTAATAGTCACTATCTTCCCTTGTCATTATTCCTTGTATTAAAATCATACTTATATTTGATATACCTTATCACAATCAAATATCTGTATGTTTAAATTTTACTTTAAACTATAAATTCTTAAAATTTAGACTACCATAAATAAATTATTCAGAAACTAATAAAACATTTGGCATATGCCATAAAGAACATTTTAGGCATTTCGCTAACATAATTGATCAAACTGGCGAAATAAAATTAAAAAATTACCCAAATTCAGCAATTTTCTATTCATGACATGCATAACTTATGAAATGTGAGCCTCGAGAAAACCATATAAGGTCTTTATTAGTTACAATAAATTTTGTTTTATGCCTCTATATTGGAATAATGACAATGAACAAAACTGTCCTTTAAAGGTACGAGGTGGAACCCGTCGAATTTCGACGAAAGAAAATGTTTACAAAGGAACTATTGCATCAAATTTATAATACATCAACAACAATAATTAGAATAAAAAATCCATCTTACACTTGTTAATTTAACTCTCCAAAGACATATTTAAACCTAAGATTAACAAAATACTTTTTTCATAATCTTCAACTGTTAAAATTATTAAAAAAATTAAACTTAATTCATATACGTCATTAGTAAAATATAATCAAGATAAGTAATTTTGATTAAGTTATTAATTGATGCTTGGTATTACGGAATGAAAAATCCGAAAAAATGATTTCACCTTGACATAACCATAGAATTTTTCTACCTTTGCATCTAAACCAAATCAAGTCATTTTCCACGTTTCACATCCATATTAACCATTTAAAAACATTTTAATGCGCAATAGGTTATTAATAAATATATTTTCAAGCTTGAAGTCACGTTTGTCAACTATTACAACTTTTCATGTTAAAATTACCACTCGTGATTTGAGGTCTCAGTATAATCTCTGTACCTGCGCGTAAAAATTCCAGAAATTTATAACTTTTAGACGTATTCAATTGGAAATATCTCGTTTTATTAAATAAAATTATCGTTTACTTTTAAAAATGACGTCATTTTCAGTCGCTGAAATATTTTGCCTATTGACTCAAACTCAATATCAGCGAAATGAAAAAATAGTGAAATATAACAGCATCATCAGGGAAATTGTGTCTTTTTTAAAGCGTAACGTCATTTTCTGTTCAAATTTTTAAAAATATATTTTTAATTGTAATGAGAAAATGGCATCAGTAAGAATATAATCAATACAGATAACTAATCCACTTTTAATAGAAATGAAGTACTTCAGTTGCCACAATTAGAAAATTGGTATTAAAAACTATAAAAAAATTAATATCTCAAAAATAAATTGAGATACAGCTTTGAAATAAATTGCATTTAAAAGTGCATTTTTTCTGCATACGACGGTGTAAACATTTAAAATGTGGGATGTTTAGAAGTTTAAAAATCTGCAATAGCGAAAATTGCAAAAGCGAAATTTCATTTCAAATTTCAATGTGTTGCCATTCGCAGAATGACGTATGCGTTACGCACAGATATGTTTGTCCTTTATAATATAGATATATAGATATTATACAGACATACAAACAATAAACACAACCCAACTGGAGTGAAAAATTTGTCAGAGCCAGGAATCAAACCCGGGACCACAGTATACAAGACTGCTGCACTAACCACTGATTTACTCCGGCCGATGCCTGAGTCGGCAATTTCTCACTAATAAACCATGTTGGGGAGGTCACCAGCCATCTATACGACAGCCTTGGATGACCGGACAACGATGAATAGATTTTACTATTACATCGATCTACGATAATTATAATAAAACACTCATACTACAATATATATTAAAACACACATAATCTATATATATAAAATAAGAGATGTCTGTCTGCCTGCCTGACCGCGGAAATCTCCGAAATTATAACATCTAGACCTCTGAAATTTTTGTCATGTGTAGATGCTATTACCGGAAAGTGTACTTCACCGCCGGATTTTAAAATTTCAATTTAGATATTTAAAAAAAATTAAAACGTAATTAAAACGTTATGTATTAGAGACTATTTATAGCTCTAAGCCAATCCGCTGCAATAAAACGTTATGGGTTTCAGGCTACTTACAGCTCTAAGCCAATCCGCGGCAAAGAAGAAACCAGCCAATGAGAGCAGGTGGTAAATATGAGATACAGCGGCTGCATTTCCTAGCCTAAAACTGTAGCGGAAAATTGCACTGTTTATTTTCCATGCTTTATTTATTTTGTTACTATAAGATTTAATCTTATTGAAATTATTTTATAATGCTTTTTATATTGTTTATAAGAAGTGATATAATAGAATTCACGTAAGTTACTTTAAATTGTATTCGTTCTTCGTATTAATATCTATTTACATACGCGTAGTCGCCCAAGAATGAAATAGTATAATGTTTCTTGAACTTTCTGGGATCTTAAAGTAATTATTTTTTTTCAAATTTGCTGATTATTTTTTTTTTCAAATTTGCTGAATCAACGCTTCACTGAATGTTGTTTTCATTTCTTAGTAAAAATAGAACTGTACATTTTATAGTAAAGTGTAAGATGAAAACTGTACTTTCTATGAAATGGAAACATTCAGTAAATAATTTCCGTTCTCGGGTGATGAAAAGATGTATGTTGTCATCGCCCAAGAATAGAAATAAAACAAATACTTCTTTTCAGGGGAAATGAATGAAGTTATTTTGGGTTTTTCTTTTATCTTTTTTTTCCACTTCCCCATATATTATGAGTTTCATAACAAATCCCAATGAAAACATATTTTTAACACTTTACTGAGTGTTTTTATTTCTTATCAAAGTCATGATATGTAACAAGCACAGGGATCTGTTTAGGAAAAATTGGGTTCTTTAAAGGACCCCTCACAAAATTTTTCATTTCAAAACAGGACCCCTCACAACATTTTTCATGTCAAAACTGGACCCTTCACAACATTTTTTATGTCAAAACTGGACCCTGCACAAATTTTTTCAAATCAAAGTAGGACCTTTCACAAAACTTTTCACCTTAAAAAAAGGACCCTTCACAAAATTGTCATAAAAGTAGGCTTTTTACAAACTTTTTCACCTGAAAACTAAACTTTTCACATATTTGCTGAATCAACGCTTCACTGAATGTTTTCTTTTCATTTTTTAGCAAAAGTATAAGATGTATGTTTTGATTTTAAGATTTGTTATTGAACTCTGTTTCATTTAAGGAGGTCCGGGACATACCTATTTTAAAATAATTTTTATTTATTGAGTTACTATTTTGAAATTTTTTGTGATGCTTAACTATAACATGATAAAACTTATTAATCGGTATAACTCGAAATGTTATATGTAGAATTTAAACTTTTTTTCATTTAAATAAACAAAAATATAAGTTTTAATTTTGATTCTGCATTTTTAAAATTGTTATTGAACTCAGTTTGCTTCATATACAAATATTCAATGTTTTTATTTATTATTGTTGACATTATTGGGCGATGACAACGTACATTTTATACCTGACTGCATGTTCATTCTTGGACGATTATTCTGAAACTCCAAATTTGTCTAATCGCCCCAAGAATCGAATGTTTTTTTTAAAACATTCAGTAAATAATTCCTGTTCTTGAGCGATTAAGAGTTCATTCACGTGCGATTCTTATGAAACGCCATGTCACAAAATGCACATCTTAACTATTTTACGCACTCAGAATTTTCCATTTTCAGTTCTTTTCCTTTTGTTAATCTTTTCTCTCCACTTTCCCACTGATAAGAAATCGTAATGAAAACATATCTTGCACTTTACTGAATGTTTTCATAGTGCCAGGCCCAGTAGCAGAAAATTCAAGATGGGAGACAGGCGTCACAGATTTTCTTATCTCTTTTGCAGATTATTTTTCCATCAAACCTTTTATTATTTCGCTTTACAATTATGTTTAGCTTTTTATTACTTAATACAAAACTAAGATTATTATCTATAAAAATTAATAAAATGCTTAAAGACATTGCAGGTAAGTGGTGGTTTGATTAATTAATGCTTCAATTGTAAAATATTTTACCAGCAGATTATTTTCTGCCACTGAAGTATCTGTCACAGACACTTGGAGAATTTTCGGCAACTGTGGTGCCAGGCATAGCAGTTTAAAGTTTAGGCGTAATTCAGTGAAGACAAATTATGATTTTTTTTTGTTGTTGTTCTGTCGCGATTTGTCAAAGTTCCCGACATTTCTCAGCGACAGATTGGAAAAATTCAGCGTGTGCTTCTGCACCCTTTTGTCAAAATTTGCTATACATTTCTGCGATCTTTTGATGAAATTTGCAATTTATTCCCTCGACTGTTTATCGAATTTTGTGTTTTATTTTTATAGTGATTGTTTTTACAAGATTTTTCATGAAATTCACGTTATTTTTTTTGCAACCATTAGGCAAAGATTAGACAAACTTATCTATGCGTTTCTGCGATCTTTTGATCAAATGTACAATATTTTTCTTCGTTTACTGAAATTCACGTTTTTTTTTCAGCAATCGTTTCACAAAATACACGATGTCCCCCCCCCCCCCCCCCCAAATCGTTTCACGAAATTTGCAGTTTTTTTTTCACGATTTTTTTTTAATCAATCAGTGACAAAATTTGTTTTTCTTTTCCGTGGCCATTTGTCTAACTTTCCTATATTTCTCAGCGACATATTGGCAAAATTTGTAATCTGCACTCTTCAAACAAACTTTGCTATGCGTTTCTGCGATCTTTTGATGAAATTTGCAATATTTTTCTTCGTTTACTGAAATTCACGCTTTTTTGTTCAGTGGTCGTTTCACAAAATGCACTATCCCCCCCCCCAAATCGTTTCATGAAATTTGTGGGGTTTTTTTAACGATCAGTGACAAAATTTGTGTTTTACTTTTCCGCGGTAATTTGTCGAAGTTCCCGATATTTCTCAGTGACAGATTGGCAAAATTGGCATATGCTTCTGCACTTTCTTGACGAAATTTGCCATGCATTTCCGCAATCTTTTGATGAAATTTGAAATATTTTTCTTCGATTGTTTACTGAAATTCGCGGGTTTTTATTTTTTCAGCAACCGTTTGACGAAATTCGCGTTTTTTTTTCACGATTTTTTTTAAACGATCAGTGACAAAATTTGTTTTTCTTTTCCGTGGCCTTTTGTCGAAGTTTCCGATATTTCTCAGCGACATATTGGCAAAATTTGTAATCTGCACTCTTTAGACAAACTTTGCTATGAGTTTTTGTGATCTTTTGATGAAATTTGCAATATTTTTCTTCGTTTACTGAAATTCACGTTTTTTTTCAGCGATCGCTTCACAAAATGCACGATCCCCCCCCCCCCAAATCGTTTCATGAAATTTGCATTTTTTTTTCAACGATCAGTGACAAAATTTGTGTTTTTCTTTTCCGCGGTAATTTGTTGAAGTTCCCGATATTTCTCAGCGACAGATTGGCAAAATTGGCATATGCTTTTGCACTTTTTTGACGAAATTTGCCATGCATTTCCGCGATCTTTTGATGAAATTTGCAATTTTTTTTTCGATTGTTTACTGAAATTAGCAGGGTTTTTTTCAGCAATCGTTTGACGAAATTCACGTTCTTTTTTTCAACGATCTATGATGAAATTTGTTATTTTATTTATTTATTTTTGGTGACTATTTGCCAAAGTTCCCGATATTTCTCAGCGACAGATTGGCAAAATTCAGTGTGCGCTTCGGCACTCTTTTGTCAAAATTTGCTATACATTTCCGCGATTTTTTGATGAAATTTGCAATATTTTTCTTTGATTGTTTACTGAAATTCGAGGGCTTTTTGCAGCGATCGTTTCACAAAATGCATGATTTTTTCCCAAGATTGTTTGGCGAAATTTGCATTTTTTTTTCAATTATCTGTGACG
This sequence comes from Maratus speciosus, assembly GCA_963932465.1. NCBI lineage: Eukaryota > Metazoa > Arthropoda > Arachnida > Araneae > Salticidae > Maratus > Maratus speciosus. Next base: position 445,212,701 of record OZ010789.1, read on the forward strand.
AATTTGATTTTTTTTTTCTGCGACTATTTGTCGAAGTTCCCGATATTCCTGAGTGACAGATTGGCAAAATTCAACATGTGCTTCTGCGATCTTTTGATGAAATTTGCAATTTTTTTCTTCGATTGTTTCACAAAATTCATGTTTATTTTTCCAAGATCGTTGGATGAAATTCTTTTTTTTCTAATGATCATTTCACAATTTTTTTCAACGATCTATGACAAAATTTGTGACAATTTATCGCATGTTATGTGTTCACCGTTCATGGGTGTCTAAAAATGTAGTCAACAATTTTAACAGGAAGATAGATTATAAATAACGAACACTCAAAATTTTTGCTTTATTGAATTATGCCTAAACTTTACACTGCACTTTCAATGTGAAAACATTCAATAAAGTATAACATATGTTTTCATTAGGATGAGAAAATATTAACATAAGAATAAGAACTGAGTGAAAAATCCTTGAGTTCATGAAATACTTAATATGGTGTGCATTTTGTGATGTATTAGGAGTTTTATAAGAATCGCATGTGAATGGACTCTTAATCGCTCAAGAACGGAAATTATTTACTTCATAAAAAGTTCAAGAAACACGTTCCATGCTTGGGCGACTATGCATATGTAAATTGCCATTAACACGAAGAACGAATACAATTGAAATTAACTTACGTGAATGATAACACTTTAAAATTTTAAAGAAGGTGGGAGAGTTGAATTTCGAGTTTGGAAGGCGGGTGACGATAATTGTCCTTACAACTGTAGCGTTTTCTTCGATGAGTATCCTTTATATGTTGTTTTCTGACAGAGGTCGTTTTAAAGCTTTTGGACTGTACATTATTAAGCACTCACTCCTCTCCTCTTAACTAATTTTTTCATCAGTAGAGGGTGTTTTAAAATTTTAATTTGTTCATGACTATGGCATACAGTTTTACAAAAATTTATGAATAAAATTTGCATAACATCTCAACAATTTGCAACTGCTTCTCCCCAATTTTCACACTGTGAGGTGTGAGGGGGTACGTATTTCAGACAAAATCGAGTTACATATAAAATCATATAAATTAAAGGTTTCTTTATAAATATTACCACGGACCCGGGCAACGCCGGGCGGGTCAGCTAGTATGCATACAATATAATATATATAATATGCAGGCGTTACTTATGTGTGTTTTAATATATATTGTAGTATGAGTGTTTTATTAAAACTGTTCATTGTTGGAATTTCTATCAAAATAAAATCACCTGTGTTTTTTTTCATAGAAAAAGAGAAAAACAATCAAACTTTCCTTTTTTAGGTTCCCTTTTTTAAGTGGCAATTTCAAAGAAACATTTGAAAAAATAAATAAATTAGGAACCTTGTTGAAGGAAAAAAGCAGTAACATAAAGACAGATTTCCGCAGAGAACATATTTCAATGACATTTTTAGTCACAGATTTAACGAATAGCCCTCAAAGCATGCCTATTTTTCCTTATTTTTTATTTTTCTTTTCATCGAAACGTTTCTTCAAATCGACTGCAATTTCTGTTACGCTTTTTTATAAAAGTGGCACTTTATTTTGTGATGTCATGACCACGTTACTAGTGATAATCGTTACTAGTATAGGGGATACTAAAGTAAAAGAAAAAGACTATTTCCTGTTTTTGTGAGATTTAAAACCAAATCAGCACATATAGGGGAGATTAGGGAGGGTTGACCCACTTTTTACAAAATTATTTTTATTTTTTTAAATATTGAACATAGAATAAAGTTTTATATATAATTTTATTCGTTATACAATCAGTTATCAAAACAAAATAGCTACATAAGTGTAATATACGTGGAATGTGAAAAATGGTTGATTTTAATCATGAGAAAATAATGGGTCACGACTCCCCACATATGGTAGGGTGGACCCACTATATGGGAGGTTTGACGCACTTTGTTTTATATTGAAATATTTGTGAAGTAAAATAAACTCAGTTAAAAATAGCAAAATAACTTTATGCTACACGTTTTAATAATTATACGAAAACATTTTTGAAAATATGATGCTTAAACAAATCTTTAGACGCAATCGCAAGTTAGAGGAAAAAAATTGTTTTAAACAGGATTTTATCTGAGAAGGTATAATTGTTCACTGTAGAGCAGGGAAAAGGAAATTTCAACATTTAAGACAGTATTTTGTTATAGACAGATTCCGTTTTCATAGGGTTTCATGTATTATTATGTCCAGGTTAAGGAACCACTGTCCTTCTTTATTTTGTCTGCTTGTCCTACGTTTTGTGACACTCGACCTGAGAATTCTAGCTGTCACATAGTTTGGCTTCATCTCACTGTATTCATCCTGGTGAAATTGGTCTACATACCTACCTAAAGGTTTTCGATCAATGCTATGTTCTTTTGCAGCAACATAAACAATTAACGTATCATTAACATCTTTTAATCCTTTCAGGGATAAAGTACTTTCAGTACTAAAATGTTGAAATAAATGACTGTCACCGGAATTTACGAACAAATTTATTCCGAAATAAGAAAAAGGCTATATTTCAGATACATGTTAAATGGAAAAGATTTTAGCAAATATCTGGTGCCGTTGTGGCGTTTGGAAATTAAAGTTAAGTAGTTTTATAAACGTACCATTCCCCCTGAAAGTTAAGACTGCTGCTTTCATACTTTCTAGTCCTTTCTAGTCCTTTCCACTTTTTCTATTTACCTATTGTATGTAATATTTAAATGGAAAAAAGTTCCTATCAATTTTCTCATTTATATTTCTTTAAATTTTTTCTTGCAGTGCATACTATAGCAATTTTTCACATCTTTCTTCAATCAGTTTTAAGCATTTTCTTTTCCATCACCCTATTTTGCTGTAGCTTTACAGAATAAATTTACATTCTGTTTCATATATAACCTTTAACATTTCATTATCCACAGTGTATAATAAAAAGATTTCCAAAATCACTTAATTAAGGGAGCCTTAAGCATATGGTCAACCCTCCCTCACATTGATTGTGTCAAGCCTCCCACAAAAAAGAATAGCACACTGTTATGTGAAGCCTAACGTACTGTACAGTCTTTATGCCTGGGATGAAATCTCGATATTTATGCATTACTTAAAACATACTTACTTAAATTTCTATGATATATTTTATTTGAAAAGAGCTTACAAAATATTTCTGAAAAACACATCTTTTGGGTTAAAAACTCTTCACAATTGATTTTTCCACACCTGTTTAAATTATCTGCATGAAACAAAGAGAATTATTTCAGCATTCCAGTAGCTTGGGTTGACACCTATTGGCAAATCTCTGAAATTCTTTTAAATATGAAAATTGAAGGGTGGGGCAAGCCTCCCATATGGTCAACCCTCCCTAGTCTCCCCTATATAAGTTAATTGGCTTCAGATGTTTTGATGACACAACTAGGGAGTACAAACTCCAAGACAGGGTTAGATTTTCTGCTTTTAAAAAGACTATATCATCTAGCAGCAATATACAAAAAGTCTGTTCTGTCGTAATTTCATTTAAATATGATTTTTAGTGTTTGCTTAGATTTAATTTTCTTTCTGTATACATTATTTATGATTTTAATTGATTTTGTCTTGATAAATTTAATTAAGCTTTGCAAAAGTTGAAAAACGAATGACCTACACAATTGCGTAAGCCCGGCATTTACCATTTCCAAAATAGTTAAAAGTCCTAATATTTAAAATTTTTATTAGGTATCTTTCTTTACAAAAAGCTACCTATTGCAGCCGTTCGGAGGAAAGCGATTTCGAAAAATGTTGGTATATTTTCATCGATCATGACCCCCAGACCCCGAAACCATCCTCCGTTCAAAATTGATATATATATATATATATATATATATATATATATATATATATCAATATATATATATATATATATATATATCTGACCTATGTCACACTGTAACTCTCGTATTTATGAACCGATTTGGATGTAATTCGGTGTGTACATAGTACATACCAATGTCTCGACCGAGTTCGTTGGCCAGCTTCATCCGCCATTTTGTTTCAAAATGGCGTCCATTTAAAAATTTTTAAAAAATTTAAAATTTAAAATGTGGTACCAAAAAATTGAAAATGAAAAAATATTTTTTTCTTATGTATTTGACCTTTATACAAAGACTCCGTAGCAGTTTTTGTTTCGTCTATATCTTAAAAAATGGCTGAGTTATAGCATTTTGAATTTCTAGCGAAGCTGACATTTTGAAACGTCCTGAATTTTGTCACGCGATAAAAGGCTTATTTATGAACCGATTTGGATGTAACTTCGTTTATACATAGTACAGACCAATGTCTCGACTGAGTTCGTTGGCCAGCTTCATCCGCCATTTTGTTTAAAAATGGCGGCCATTTAAAATTTTAAGAAAAATTTTAATTTGAAATGTGGTACCAAAAAATTGAAAATTGAAAAAATATTCTTTCTGACGTGTTTGACCTCGATAAAGAGATTCGGGAGCAGTTTTTGTTTCGTCTATATCTTAAAAAATGGGTGAGTTATAGCATTTTGAATTTCTAGCGTGGCTGACATTTTGAAACGCCCTGATTTTTGTCACGCGATAACAGGCGTATTTATGAACCGATTTGAATGTAACTTGGTCTGTACATAGTACATACCAATGTTTCAACCGAGTTTGTTGGCCAGCTTCATTCACCATCTTGTTTCAAAACGGTTGCCATTTAAAAAAAAATGTAATTTAAAATTTAAAATGAGGTATTAAAAAATTGGAAAATGAAAAAGATTTTTTTTATGTGTTTGGCCGCGATACAAAGATTCTGGAGCAGTTTTTGTTTCTGAAAATTTGTTCTTTTGTTTATATCTTAAAAAGTGGTTGAATTATAACACTTTGAATTTCTATCATGGCTAACACTTTGAAACGATCTTGTATTTGTCTCGCGATACCACACGTATTCGCCTATTTCGATGGAAGAAGGCATGTGGATAGTATACATCAATATCTCGACCAAGTTCGCTGGCCAGCTTCATCAGCCATCTTGTTTCAAAATGGCGGCCATTAAATTAAAAAAATATATATTTAAAGTGAGGTGCAAAAAAGTTAGAAATTGAAAAAGGTTTCTTTCTTAAGTATTTGACCTTGATATAAGGATTCAGGAGCATTTTTTGTTTGTCTTTATCTTAAAAAATGGCTCAGATATAGCAGTTTCAATTTCTAACGTGGGTGACATTTTGAAAAATCTGATTTTTTGCCTACGACAGCACTCGTATGTATCAACCGATTCCGATGTGAGTGAGCATGTGCACAGCAATTACTAAGGTCTCGACCAAGTTCACTGGTTAGCCTCATCCACCATATTGTCTTAAAATGGCAGGCACTTTAAGAAATCGCCGAATTTGGCAGCGAAATATAAGTTACTTTAAATAAAAGCAGCTTGGATAAAGCTCACTAATTTTGCGAAATTCTCATTCATAATGATTTATTATTGATAAAAATTAGTATTGAATCTCCTACATTCGGTTTCCACTTAATTGAGCTTCGTGTGTTTGAATAATATAAGTTGGCTTTTTTAAAATAAGAAATATGAAAGCTACCTCTTCCTCCCGGCACTGGCCGGAAGGACTTTTTGTGTTTTTTTTAAGTTATGTTTTTAGCAATTTATTTTTTATTAATTACATTTTTAAAGCGGATTAATTTTAAATTAATATTTTTGTACTATTCATGACTTCTATTTCAAATAGCTACTATTAGATATATAATAGCACATGTAACGAACTGTATGTTTTTGTTCTGAGTTATAGATGCCATATATGATTTATAAGTTTTATATGAGTTATATCCATACCACGAGATAGGTTTTTAAATTTGATAAATCCGTTCCATTTTGTCGACACATCAAGTAAACCATCAGAATTGAATAATAAATTATGAAAAGTTCAGCAAATGCTTGACAGATTCCATAATGTCTGCTTGAATTTATCAAGAAAATTTTCCATAGATGAGCAGACGATTGCTTTTTTTAGGACATGCCTCAGTAAAGCAGTATGTAAAAAAATAACTTAAACTCTATGGTAACAGCATCATCTGAGATAATTTTAAATTTTGTTGTGTACCAGTGGAAAAGTACAGACCTGTATACCACAAGGATCTAGGCTTAGGATCTGCTGTAGTCCTTACTCTGTTTCAGACCTAGTTTTATGCACTTCGATCGGTATTTCAAAAAAATAACGCTGCTGGAAGAACTAAAAAACGAAATTTGGAGGAACAGGCACAATCCAAACGGAGAGAAGGGGATACCATTTGTCAACGGCTCTTAAGAGGGGTGAGAGCATTGAGCACGTCTCAGAAAATGGAATTGTAGTGGTCGAGAAGAAAGGTACTAAGAAAGTTGTAATGGCGCCTATGTGTAAAGGATGTAACTCGCTGCAGACCGTCTAGCGGTGGTCGAAGAAAGAAAAATTGAAAGTCTATGTGTTTTGTCCATCCAGGGTTATGAACTACAACGCATCAATGGGAGGTGTGAAGATTTGCGATCAGCAAATCGAGGCATATCGAATCTAGTTTAAAACAAGGAAGTAGATCTTGAAAACAACGGTTCATTTCCTTGATCTGGCTGTAGTAAATTCATCGTTTCTCTACAAACGAGATGCCAAAAGAAAAAAAAAACAAGTTAAACCGTAAAAAAAAACACTTGATTTACTATCGTTTCTATTAAGTTCGGCTGAGAACCTGTTGGATGTACCATTACCAAGAAAGAAAAAATCAAGGGCTGTCATCAGCGGCAGCGAAGAATAAGAGATTGAATATGATGTTGCTGACACATGCAGATCCAAATTGTAGAATAAGTCCATAAAGGTACCATTTGAAAGTAAGAGGTTAGACTAGTCACTTGCCTTGTTTCGACGATATTAAAACTGCCAGGAGTTTCCGGTTTCAAAACTGTTCCAGCCGTATAAGAATGAGATGCGAGAAATGAAATGTTTATTTATGTCTGTTCAAAAGCAAAAATTGTTTCAAATATTTTCCTTGTGGCTGATGAAAATTATCTTAATAAACAACAACTTTTTTTGCTTAAACTTTTATTTTTAGATATTTTCACACATAATCCCAAACTACACACTTGTGTAGATTTAGTCCAAAAACGGCTGCATTAAGGCCGAACCTACGCAGTTGTGTGGGTCCTCCCTTGGCATAACCTGACATCGGGTTTTTTTTTAAATATTTTTTTTCAATCAGATACGATCCCATCGATTAGGGGAAACCATCCAAACTTTCAATTTCTACCAAAAAAAAAAAAAAAAAAAAAAATCTCCCGGTTTAAAGGGTTCCCATATATTAAAAAATAAACGAGTTTCGGATTTATTCTATTTTAGTATAAATATCAACGGAAGGATAAGTTTATTTACTTTCATTCAAATATTATTTACAATAAATAAAAAAAAACTTTTGCTTAGAATTAAAATATCATAAATTTATCATAGCAAACGCGGTAGCGTTAAGCTATAATATGATTAAGAAATAGAAAATGCAAACGACTTTCTTAAATTTCTGGCGAACCAGTTGACGCACGACAATGATTTTTCTTTTGAAAGATAGAACTCGACGAGACGAATAAACTGATAGTATTTAAAAAATTACTGTAGCTTTCAGTAGTTTTTTATTTAACCTTAAACGAAAAAATGAAGACACAAAATTCAACAAAGTGTAGCTAACATTCCAGTGGGTGGATTAACTTCGTTTTTGTTTTATTTTGATCCTCTTGTTAAAACTTAGAATAGGTTTTTTTTTCATCTTTGTATGTTTGACGGTCGCTGAAAAAATCGAATCTGTCTTTTATAATGTCTCCATAAAATTATAGCAATCTCTCCTTTTCATTTTTTAATTTTCTAATTTAATAACTTATTTCGTGTTGCCACTACCTAAAAAGCAATACAATAATAATAAAAAAAAAAAGATAACACGTGTACTTTTGTTTTCATAAGTCAATAAAAATTGAAATTCAACTGACAGATTTTTGTATTTTTGAAACCGATGTCAACCTAAGCAGATAATGCATACTTTTCATAAATATATATATAAACTTTCTTGATTAATATTTTGAACTGGAGTAATAGACACAATGGAGCACAAACGAGTTGATAGGAAAAAAAAAGGGTAAATCCCAAGCTTCTGTTCAGAAGCTAAATGTAATTTTTTTTTTTTTAATTATCACCATAACATCCTGACTTACACAAGCGATAGGTATGCAGTAATATAAATACTTCACATACTAAGCATACCTTAAAAAATACCATTCCATCTATTTTAAATAAGGAAGAGATGTCATATACGCACCGGAGTACATAACTGGCGCGATAATGCATTATTTTGCCTGATACGGTAACTGAGCTATTGTTGTTTATTTATCAATTATTTTTTTATTTACTTTTATTTTATTTATTAAAAGTATATAAATTGTTTGGTTCTATAGTTAGTAATTAAACTTTTCATTATTTATAGTTATTTCTTTTTAAAAGAATAGAAAGTAATTTAAAAATATATCTGTAACTGCTATTCGAAAACGAGGTTTTCGTTAAATTGGCGTCAGAAAAAAACCCCGCTCCAAACCCGTTGTGTATATGACATCTGTGCCTTAAATAATTAGGGTTTCGTTTAACTTTAGGTACTTTTGCTTGAGATATTGTCGAAAATGTACAGCAAAGTGTACAGCAAAGTACTACTTTATTATCCCATCGACTAGCTTCGCCAAACTATTCGTCAAATGATACAAACTGACATAATTTTTATTTTAAATAACGGAAGAATAAACAAATTAGTAAAACATTAATAAAAATACTAATAAAAACTTGGGCACAGATGTTATATACGCTCCATATTGGCACGATTTTTTCCGACGCCAATTTGGCGAAAACATCGTTCATATATCATCTATATCCGGGTTACCATATTTAGTAAAATAACACTTTGGCGCTAGTTAAGTACCTAGTGCGTATATGACATTGGCGGCGTCAAAAAAATCGCGCCAATATGGGGCGTATATGATATCTGTGCCAAAACTGGAATTAAAAATCACTTGATGACGTAACAAACACGTGTATCGTGTTTAATGTCAAGTGAATGTAACATTTGCTATGATCCATTATTGTCATTTAATCTTATAGTTTGGCGATAATTTTTTGGTCGACAGGATAATCAAATTGTAACAAGTATGGTACAGATGTCATATACGCACCACGTTCGCGCGATATTTTTTCTGACGCCAATTCGGCGATAACCTCGTTTTCGAATACCAGTTACATATATTTTTTTAAAAAGGAATTAACAATAAATTTTAAAAAGTTTAATTAATAACAATAGAACAAAACAATTTATATAAATTTAAAAAAGAAAATAAAAGTAAATAAACAATTTATTAATAAATAAACAACAACATTCGGGTTACCATATCAAGCAAAATAATAAAACTTTGGCGATAGTAAGTACCACTGTGCGTATATGACATTGGCGTCAGAAAAAAATCGCGTCAAGGTGATGTTCATATGACGTCTGTGGCGATTCAAGTACACTTCGGAACGTTACTTTGAAATCGGTGAGTTTCATCGCCAAAATCGCCAAGATGCTTAATGATCATCGCCATCGAATATATAAATAATGCCATATTTGCAAACTTATAGGTCAAAATATAAGGGGAACCTCGGTTCACAACCACCTCTGTTTATGACTAGTTCGGTTTATGTCCAACTTCGATGATTAAAATTTGACTCGGTGGGCGTGCAATATCTCGGTTCACGACCAAGGCTGCCGAATAGTTCAGTTGGCAACCCTCACAACTGTTGTTATTAGTCACGTTTGGAGTAAGGTGTGCATATCAGAGAGCTTTGTGTACTTTTATTACTGTAAAAAATTAACTTTTTGTTTTACTTTTAGTCAGGTTTGAGCTAATTTTAGCTCTCATTATAGCTTCTAAGAATGAAAAAGTGCTTAGTGATAGCAGTAGTAAGAAGCTTAAGCGAATTACTGTTCGATAAAAGGAATTGTAGCAAAACATGAGAACGATATTAGTATAACCGGTCTAGCTAAACAATACGATGTGGCCAAAACTTTCGATTTCCTCGATAATCTATATATATATATTACGCTATCATCTGTGTCACAGAAATTACGATTAGTTGTTAATAATCGCTCGAATGAAACGCATCTCATTGGTTATAGAACAGCATTTAATGCATCTCCATACCTATAAGGGGGGGAGGGGGTTACCATAGGCAGGACCCTGTTCTGTCGCCAAGTTTGTCATCAACTTGTAAATATATCACCAAATTCCTATAGACTTCCATTGTAAACCAATAGGGTTTACTTGTTTAGAGAGAATCAACAAATTGAGATATTTTGATGCAACAAAAACTAATATCAGTTTAAGGAATTAAATTAATTATATTTAAGGGAGCCCAAGTAAATTAAATTATGAATAAAAATAACGTGAATTTGATTTAAAAACCTTGAACCTATTAAAACAGTGTGCATTACTTGGTTAAATAGTGCATTATTGCGCGAAATAAGAAAAAAGTATTGGGAATATTTAAAAGCAACTCAGGTTTATTTATATTCAATATATAATTATCAAAAAATTTAAATGACTAGTATTAAAAAATGCTCTGACGAGCACCAAAAAAGGCTAATATGTTTTTAAGTATGAAAAAGGGTTTGACAAGTGCTTCTAATTGAGCATGAAAAAGGACAAGGGGTCCCTTCTTGGCTGCAGCTCACTGTCAATGCCAACTTTGAAAAAATCATATTTGCGCTTTTTCCATATAAAAAAAATCAGCCACAGTTACGATAAAAATGTGTAGTGTAAAGACACAGCCAGTAAAGACGCAGCCTGATTAAATATGAACGTAAGGTGACTTAGTACCAAAAAATCTTAGCTCCTGCAGCATATCACACTCATGCAGTGCCACCAAGCACGCCCGCAGTGTAGAACTGTACAGAAAACTGATTTGTAGTGCAGTGCAGACTGTTGCAGCACTCTGCACAGGAACAATTCTACATGTGCACGCATAACAGTATAATGGATTCATTGATTGTTGAAATTATATGCAAGTGGCTGTGGCTGTACAATGTACTATGCAGTACAACAGTGCATATGTAAATTATAAACGAACATTAGACGCATACACCTTTAATACGGAAGTACAAAAGCCCAGTGTGAGTGTGCGCTGATGTTCAAAAATTACAAGCATAATAGGAATGTACAGTGTAGTATAATTTATAGAGAAATAATGGTACACAGTGCACTGTACAAAGTTGTATTGCAGACGCATGCGCAGTGCAACAGTGCAGTTAACGTGTAAAGCGCGACGGAAAGTTTTACTAAAGTACCGTGAATTTATTTTATATAGAAAAAGCGCAAATATGATTTTTTCAAAGTTGGTATTGACAGTGAGCTGCAGCCAAGAAGGGACCCCTTGTCCTTTTTCATGCTCAATTAGAAGCACTTGTCAAACCCTTTTTCATACTTAAAAACATATTAGCCTTTTTTGGTGCTCGTCAGAGCATTTTTTAATACTAGTAACATGATATATTTAAACTTAAAATATCCCTGTACAACAGTGGTTTTGTCCTAGAACAAAAATTAGTTGATTCTAGATCAGTTTTTGGCACTGATTCCGAATATGCTTTCCGTTTATCTCTAGGTGGTCCAGTTTTTGAGAAATTTACATATTTAAATTTATGCAAATTTAAGCTTTTTGTGCTATTTTATGCAAATTTTAGATACAATATGTGTCACATCTAATTATGTTTTCTAGATAATGACTACTTGACTTCAGACTTGGCTTCAGATAAATGCCACGATTTGCATATTTTTAACATTTATTTATCAGTTATTAAGCCTAATTTGCATATTTTTCGGTAGTGTAATGATTACACCAATATCAACTTTAAAATAGTTGCCACAGAATTGACGTAATGTTTTCTAGACTAGATTTTTATGCTGATTTGAAAGCTGCAGTCTGTTTTCTTATGTCATGTCTAGTTTTTGAGTAAGATGAATTTCTACATTTGCACGGCATTAACCAATGTTTGATGTAAGATGCTTTTTAGGGGTGTGTAATTCATTGTCAAGAAGGTAAACAGGGTCAGATTCATATCAGAGACATAAACAAAAATTTATACAATAAAAAAAAATAAGTAGTAGAATCTATCCTAACTAGTCGAAGTTTATCACACAAAGTATCATAAAAAGCTATTTCTGGCTTTTTTGACCAAAAACTAAAATTAAACTAAACTAATAACTAAACGTGATAGAAGAAAACAGATACAGAATTTGAAATCAGCTAAAAAAAAACTGGTTTAGAAACATATTAGCGTACTCGTACGATAGAAATATTTGAACGTCAAGAAATATTATTAGAAAAATATGAAAAATATGCAAATGTCAGTATAATCTCAGATGTGAAGTAAATTAGGTACTAATCATAACATAAAACAAAAAACCCTGTCTGATATTGCTTTATACCTTAAATTTGCAAATAATTGTATAAAATGTACTAAATTTGCATAAATTGAAATATGCAAATATCTCTCAAACTTGATGTGCTGAAGTAAATCTAAAACTAGATTCGGAATCAGCACAAAAAATTGCATAAAAAACAACTAATTTCTCTTTTAGGACAGAGCAAAAGTTCAAATTTGACGACCAGTGTATTATACATTTTGAATAAAAAATAAAGCTATTCTAAGTTGTTTATGATAATCTGTAAATTCACGTTTTACATTTAATGTGCCATTAAAAGTTATTCAAAATTTATTAAATTTTTTGAGATATAAAATAAAAGATATTTTATGTATTTATCAAGCTGAATTTGCCGGCTTTACCGATAATGATTAATTCTCCAGTCACTATCTTTCCTTTTAATTATTCCTTCAATGAAAAGCATGCATTTTGATATACTTTATCACAATCAAATATATGTATATTTAAATTTTGTCTTAAACTATAAATTCTTAAAATTTAGACTACATAAATAAATTATACATAAACAAAGAAAACTTTTAATAAATGCCATAAAAGATATTTTAAGCATTTGTCCAACATAATTGATGAAATTCGTGAAAGAAAAGTGAAAGATTCCCCAAATTCAATATATATATTTTTTTGTTTATATCATACAAAATTTATGAAATGCGCTCTGCTAGAAAATTATATAAGTTCTTTATCTGCCACAATAAATTATGTTTTATATCTCTATATAAGAATAACGCCAAAGAACAAAATTGTCCGTTGTTGAAATTTTCTGTCAAAATAAAATTACCTGTTTTTTTTTTTTTTTTTTTTTTTTTTTTTTTTTTTTATAGAAAAGCGGAAAAACAACTAAACTTTCCTTTTTCAGATTCCTTTTTTTTAAGTGGTAGTTTAAAAGACATATTTGAAAAAAGAAATTTACATTGGGAGTCTTGTTGGAGGAAATAACCAGCCACATAAAGACAGATTTCCGCAAAGAACATATTTCAATGACATTTTCAGACACAGATTTAACGAATAACCATCACATAATGCTTATTTTTATCTTATTTGCCTTGTTTTTCTTTTTTCTTTTCATCGAAACGTTTCTTCAGATCGACTGCAAATATGCTACTCTTCTTTATATAAGTGACACTTTATTTTGTGATTTCATGGACCCGTTTAGAATAAAAGGAATTTCTGATTAAATGAATTCGAATTTATTCTATTTTAATATAAATATCAATGAAAGTAAAAATTTATTTATTTTTATTATTCAAATATTATTTGCAATCAATAAAAACAAAATTTTCCTGAGAATTAAATTATCAGAAATTTCAAATGATATACTTAGAGTTAAATTGCCATATATTTTAAAGGAAAAAATAAAATTTTCCTAAAATGTTCATATTTCATTTGTTATTGGCGCTTAATATGTGAATAAAAATTACTCAGAATTTATTAATATTTTTGTAGAAATAAAATGGAAGATATTTTATGTATTTATCAAACAAAATTGGTAAAAGAAATTCAAAATCACTAAAATGATTATAAATTGAGATGTTTTCTACGTCAACATGACATATGAAGTTTAACGTACTACACTGTAAAAAAAAAATCTGTAAAGTTACTAGCATTTTTCTAGGAAACCGGGATTCCTAGAACTTTTTATTTAACGGCAACAACAAAAATTCATGTAATAGATACACTTTTGCACTGCAAATCCAAAAATCTGTAAGGTTACTAAGATTTTTTTAGGAAACTGGGATGCCTAGAACTTTTTATGTAACTGCAACCCGGGTTACAGATAAAATGTTAATGAGATTACTATAATTTTAGATTTTTTTCTAAAGCTACAGATTTCTGTAGCTTTACAAAAACGAGTTTTGTAGATTTACATCTTTTTTTGTACAGTGTGCACATAACATTTTGGTAAGCATACAGATTTCTGTAACTTTTTATCTGTAGAATTACAGATTTTTTTACAGGGTAGAAAATCTATAAACGTTGATTCAAAAAAGATGGTATAAACTTTAAGCGGTTGTAGTGCGCAGTACACAAACATTTTTAACACTTTCCAACAAAGCTGAAAAGTGTTTATGAATTTGGTTTGTCTGTCTCTGCGTCCGTGCTCTAACTCGTGTAAATATAGTCGATTGCCATGAAATTGATAGATGTTATTGGGTATCACAATGGCATGTTCGGTATTTAAAATGAAGTGTATGTCATTTACGGTTCATTTGCAGAGACACCCCGAAAAAATTCTTTACATTACGGTCTATGGGGAAAAATCGTTTGCTGTGTATTTTAATGATATTATGCTATTTTAAACATGCTGAAATTTATATATATCGCTGAGGTGGACAACACGACGCTTACTGAGGAATGTGGTGTGCATAGAATGTATCGTTCATTTACAGGAACATACAAAAAAAATTGGCAACAGAAGAAATTGAATTACAGTAATACTACCTCGACCTATGTCAGCAGTTCGTTCCAAGACTGTCGACGTAAGTCGAGGTACATTTAGATAATCAAACATGGATAAGTGAATGTTCCAAAATCTATTCAACATATTCCATAGTATTTTGGAATTACGTTAAGGGGTCTCAGGACTCTTAAAATTGGAAAAAATGAAAAAAAGACCATTTTCAACATTTATTATCTTAAAATGTATTTGATTTTAAGACACAATTTTAATTGGAATAAAATATATAACTATGTTCTTTTATTTTATGTATTTAAAAAATTATAAGATGTAGAATTAGCATTTACAGGGGGCTCCAAACTGTTACACAGTTTTCGAGCAAAAAATCGGCATAACAACTTACGCGCACGATTACAAAATAAGTGTTGCAACTAGAATGAAAATTTTGGTACCCACTTATACTTCAGATTGTAATAATTACCCTGAACCTAAATAAATTTGTATTTAAAGCTTTTTTATATTTTTAATACAAAGTTGTATTTAGCTAATACAAAATTAAGAAAATTTCTACAGTATAATCACCTAAAAAAATATTGTTTTGAACAATAGAAAGGAAATTTTAGTTTCAGTTTATACAGACTAACATGAAACATGTGTTTTGAAAATTTCATGAAAAAATATTCATAAGTTTTTGAGATATCGTGCGCGTTATGCTCAAAAACGTCATTTGGAGAAAAATGGCTTCAAAGTTTCCGAAACGACGCTTCAGCTATTAAACTTGTATAAATGTAAAAGCCATAACTTCAGTTCTAATAGGAATTTCAAGGAAAAAATTATATCAAAATGTTCAGAAAAGATAGGAGAATAACATCTAAAAAATTAAAATTTCGAAAATTTTAAAGCTTTAAGAGTCCCGAGACCCCTTAAATGCATTTAACATTAGAAAAAATGCATTTGCAGTACAAGAATGTGGAATAAATCAATATGTTATTAACTTGCAATTTATTGTTCTTCTTGGGCCCCGTTCGAGTTTTCGTGGATGTGAAAAGATCTTGCAATGAAGTTTGAACCGATTTTTTTTTTCTCTTAGAAACACTTTGTAACAACAGAGTTGTTATTTTTCACTAGTTATTTGTTTTTCACTATCACGTGTCTGTCGCAGGAAATTTTCCCTTCATAGAACCAAAAGTCTTCAAAAAAGTTCAAGGTGTGTCTTAAGTAAGGGAAAAAAAAATCAGGCCAGACGACGTAAATGAGGGGTGACGTAAGTCGGGGTACTACTGAAATGAAGTCTATGAACAATAATTACTGGAAGTGCGTTTCCAGTTGTGGCACACATTTTTAAATTGAACTATTTTTTAATTAAAATATAACTTGGTGTGGATAAATTCTGTAGATATCATATACAGGACTGCACAAACTTTCTGAAGTACTTTTCCGTTTATTCACGGAAATTGTTGAACGGAAATTTTCGACTGTGCTATTCCTCTCACTAAACTAACTCTTAGCATACTATGTAGTATACACACAAATCCATACACCATATATACAAAGCTGCACAAAAAAAGGATATTTTTCTGATTATTAGCAGAAATTGGATTTTCAAATGCCTTTTGAGTTTTCCAATTTTTTTATTTATACATAATATTTCACCTTAATAAATTGTGAAGTTCTGTTACAGTATTCTAAATGTGTTGGGGAGTGTTACGTAAACTATGTGGACGAATGATTTTTCGTTCTTGTTTGATTTTTGTATAGAACTAGGGGGCTCGGCCCCCTACGAGCTACGCTCGCCAACCCCCGTCCAGACGTCGTAGACTCTAAATGCACGCTAATTTGATCGGCTTTAAAAAGATTTCGAAAGATTGAATTATAATTTAAAAAACAGTGGCGATCTCTCTATAAACGGATTTCTATTCATTTCTCTTTGATTGGGGAATTTTAACGCCAAATCCGTTGCGGTACTACTTGATTATCCCTTCGACCAATTTCGCCAAATTATATAAATCGCCAAACCACTCGCCAAATTATACAAATTGACATAATTTTTATTTTAAATAACGAAAAAACAAATAAATTAGTACAACATTAATAAAAATACAAATAAAACGTCGAAATAAAAATAACTTGATGACGTAGACACGTGTAACAACATTCCAAAATAAACTCATATAAAAGGAATTAAGTAAACAGAGTCTTTGTCTCCTGGTATTTTTTAACAAAGTGAAAAGAAAGTTCTTTTAAATGAGACATTTTAAATTAATCGTTTATAATCTGACGTAATTTTGACCAAACTATTCTTTCTCTTTTTAATATTCACGTGAAAATACTTGTTTTAGAAATGAAATATTATTTGCGCTTTCCTAACAAAAATAGTTGAAAAGTATCCTCTTAAAATATCAAATAAATGTCTAGCGCAATTTCTAAATTTAAACCGTTTTGCAATATTATTTTGTGTTCATTTTATGTAATAACTGTAACGTGACGTAAATATGACGTAATTTCTCCTATTTAAGACTTCTAACGCATGTTAATAAATTTATTGTTTTACAAATTCCTTTCTCTCTTAAAATTCACGTGTAATTATAGTTTTTATGACGTAATTTTTAATAAGTTCCTGCTTTTTGTACATAATTATTTAATTCTAATTCCAAATGTTTTTTTCTGTTTATAATAGTCACGTGTAAATAAATTTTTAATTTATTTACACGTATAATATTTTTTTTTTTTTTGAAGCAAACATTATTGTTTCCGCTGTTTATACAGTTGGCAACAGTTTAAATTAATATCACTTTCTAAAATCTGTTAAAAATATCTCTAGAAATGCTGAAAATCTGAATTTAAAATAGAATTAAAACCTCAAAAAATTAGTCAAAATAAAAAAAATGCAATCTGCACTCCGGCAAATTCTAACGCATAAAATGATCTAAAAATGATTAAATTCCTATGAACATTTTTTGCTCCTATAAAACCTTTTTAGTGGAACGATTTTGTCCAACTTTAGCATTAAATATCTCTTAAAATAATTCTTCGATCTGAAAACTGTCTGCATCAGCGTGTTTATCAAACATTTCTGTATAATACTACCGATTTTCATATTTTTGTACGCATTATTTTTCTTAATGTTAACGAAGAAAGACCTCCAATCACAAAAAATTCAAAACAGCGGTAGTTACTTTTTTTTAGAATAGAGAGAAACTAGGGTCACACTATATTGCTCACTCGCAAGAAAAGTGACACATCTCGCAAAAATTTATTTTGCGTTTTATTGCCATAATAAGTCTGTTATAAGTGTGTCTTGCTACACAAACAGTTTCATAAGTGTAGTTATACGGAAAATCTCTTTATTATGCTATATGTCCATTTGTGACCACAGAAGAGGGGCGGATTGTATGGGGAAGTGAAATTACCCAACCCTCCAAACCTTATCCAACGTCTTCATTCTGAAGGGTTTTATGCTTTTATGCAGAATTTTATTCCTGTATGCAGAGCTAAGTGCTGCAATTTCATCTTATAGTAAAATTAGGGTAACTCTATTATAGATGGCCACAGAGGAGAGATGGCCAGTCTAAGTATCTCCAAACTTAATCATAGATTGCAATATAAACATTGTTCATATGAAATAGTTCAACGAGTTTATTCATTGCGACGTGCAGCTGTGTTTTTCGATTATAAAAAGTAAGTGTTATATTAATATAAATTAAATAGGTGGTTGAATATTTTTTTTTTGACTTAGGTATCTGAATGTTTTGCAGTACGTACGTAACCTATATTTTTTTACTATGTGAATTTTTAAGGCACGTATATAATCTAATATTTACTTTTAAGACTAAAACAAAGTCGTACAATGTCTATTGATGCTTTAAATTGGGCGATCATCAGTCCTTCAATTTCAGAAGAGATGGCCACATGAAATCGAGGAGAGATGGCCACCTTTAATCAATATTTCAAAATTATACTTAGTGATGATTTTAACTAAATATAATTAAATTTAAAATAAATATATAACGTTTACGTTTATAAATATATTAATTAATATAATTATTTAAATTTTAAGTAATATAAATATATTAATAATAATAATAATAATATAATAAGACCTAACGATTTATTTGAATCGGAAAATACTGAAAAACATCGGAAACTTTCATAACATAAACTGATAAAGTTGATAAATAAACTAAATTAATGTAATAAACCTACAATTAAGGCGAGAAAAAAAAAGGACAATTCCAGTAGCAAAGAAAACGAAACATATTTAAATTATCAGATTCTACTGATTCCGAGTAAATAGAATTTGATTAAGATCACTGTGTTGGTTGTGCAAAACACTATAATATCGCTCCCAAAAAGAATGTCTGGATACAATGCATAAGGTACCTGAAGTGGTTCCATGAAACGTGTACAAATTATCATGACCTTTGCCAAGAATGTGGTAAGATTTTACGAAAAGTGAAGTATTGAAATTATGCTTCAAATTTTGTTTATTCGAGTTTTCTTCACTTATTTTCCATCATATAACTGCATCTTTACAAATTGCTATATGTTTCTCATGATTAATTATATGAAATGCATTACTTTTTTGCTATTTAAATAAACTTTTTCTTTCTTGTAATGGATGGCCATTTCTCTTCGGCTTTAAGGAGAGATGTCCATCTGCCATTTAAATTTCAATTTTGTATAACCCTTTTTGTTTTCAATACTAGGGGGCTCTGCCCCCTACGAGCTACTCTCATCAACCCCCGTTCAGACATTGCAGACTCTAACAGCACGATAATTTGATCGGCTTTAAAAAGATTTTGGAAGACTGAATTATAATTTGAATCTGAGAATTATAATCTGAAATAATTTTCACCAAACTTTTCTTTTTCTTTTTAATATTCACGTAAAAATACTTTTGTTAGAATTGAAATATTATGATCATCTTAAACTATCAAATAAATGTCTCGAGCAATTTTTAAATTTAAACTGTTTTGCAATATTATTTTTTGTTCATTTTATATAATAAGTGTAATGTGACGTAAATATGACGTAAATTCTAATATTTAAGACTTCTAACGCATGTTTATGAATTTATTATTTTACAATATTCTGTCTCTTTTAAAATTCACGTGTAATTATAATTTTTATGACGTAATTTTCAATGTGTTCCTGCTTTTTATATTTTCTGTTTATAATAGTCACGTGTAAAATAAATTTTTAATTTGAAGTAAACATTATTGTTTGCGCTGTTTATACAACTGGCAACAGTTTAAATTAATAACATTTTCTAAAATTTGTAAAAAATATCTCTCGAAAAGCTGAAAATTTGAATTTAAAATTGAAATAAAGCCTCAAAAAATGAGTCAAATAATAAAAATAAATACAATCTGCACACCGGGAACTTATAACGTATAAAATGATCTAAAAATGATTAAATTCTCATGCATAGTTTTTGCTCCAATAAAACTTTTTCAATGGAACAATTTTGTCCAACTTTAGCATTAAATATCTCTTAAAATAATTCTTCGATTTGAAAACTGTCTGCATCAGCATGTTTATCAAACATATCTCTATAATACCACCGGTTTTCATATTTTTGTATGCAACAGTTTTTTTAATATTAACGATGAAAGGCCATGCTTAAGCATTCAAATTGGATGTGGATCTACCCGGAATATCTACGCAGATTTTCATTGGTCCATTTCCAAATCAAAACTTTTTTTTATATATAGAAGGATTTAAGTTTTTTTGCATAAAATGTTATGAGTATATCTATAAGAATTTTAAACATGCATCAATATTTCTTGTAGTTGCATTCTAAGAATTTTAATTTCAATCTTTGAAAACTATGGCCATCTATCCTAGAGTAACCTTACTTAGTACTTATGCAAATTTTCTTTTGTCTCTCCTGTGAAATTTACTTTTGTCGAGATGTGTCACTTTTCTTGAGGACGAGCGATACGTAATTAGTCAAAAATACATGAGGTCTTGCTACAATCCGAATTCAGATTTTTGCTCCTAACTTTATCAATAATCAAGCTGTTTCAACGATTGTATGTGCAGATTTTACTTTCTCCGTGTGGATTATTACGAAATCGCGAAACGTTGTGGAATTGGTGAACGTCTACATCAAAATCTATTTCATATTTCAGAATGCATTTGATAATACATAGGGTTTCACTTACCGAAATACACTTCCATTGGAGATGAAGTGGTACTCTTATTCTGGTGGCAAAGCTCGAAAAGTTTTGTGTGTCATCTCTCCAGACTCCAATATTGAAAGTATGCAGTACAAATTTTTTAATAATATCTTGAAATTATTAGCCCTAGGTATGCTATTTCTTTCTCCCACCTATTAATGTGTAGTCTCCAAAAAATAACGTTGCGTTGTATAAGCCAGTCGTAAAACAAAGCAAATGCATCAGTGTACGGAATAAACTCTACAGCAATTCTTTGAACTTCTAAGCATAGCACATTTTCAATTTTTATACCGTCGTATTGGGAAAAAATATACTTTTAATTGCAATTTGTTTGAAAACTTCATTTCCATTTATTTTTGAGATATTAATTTTTTTGTAGTTTTTAGCACCATTTGTTTAATTTTGGAAACTCAAGTGCTCCATTTCTGTAGAAAGTAAAAGGAAAATTGTTGGAAAATAGCCATGGAGGAAAGAGATAGATGGAGATGCAGTATGCCCTGAAAAAGGTCTGAACTATGAAACCATTTATCGTTCAAATTTATACGTCCACAGAAGGCCCAAACAAAACAAGCACCTGAACAGAGACCGAATTCTTCCAAATCGCCTGTGCATTTTTTTCTCTAAATGAAAGTGATCTGCTTATTTTTAAACATTCTAAATCAGCATTCCATTGTATTATGAATTGAAAACTGCATTATTAAAAGTTTTCTTTTTTTTTTCGTGAAAGAACGTGCTTATGTTTGGACCTACTGTAGCGGATTTTAGGGTTACTGTTTTGGCGCCACATTACTGCATCTCCGTCTAACTATTTCCTCCATGGAAAATAGCAATTATATCTTTTTGTTGCCATTTTCTCATAAAAACTGAAAAAACTGTAATTAAAACACGTGCTATTTTGAAAAAAAATATAAATGAATGATTTCTGATAAAACATGGAGCTATTATAAGCTAAATTTAATTTTATGTATCTATATTAATATCAGAAACAAATGAAGGCATATGAATCATGAGGCAGACGATTCTTTTTGTCCAGTTTCTTAAATGACAAAATCTCATTTATTTATTTATTTATTTGTGTGTGTGTGTGTCTGTGTATTATTGCGATAGTGACGTCATATGCGTACTTACTGAATCGCAAAAGAGGAATTCTTCAGCGGATGCAGATCGCGTCGTTTTATCGCGTGGTTTAAGTCTTAAAACTGAACTACAGTAGAGTCCCGATTATCCGAGTCCCACTTAACCGATTTTTCGCTTTAACCGAGTTATTTTCTTCTGATGGACTGATGGCTTCTATTATTATGAAACAGCCATTATGAATTAAGTGTTACATGAAGATGAAAGAGCAGCCGTAAAAAGTCAGAACTGATTTTTTGGCCAGAATGAGGAAAAAATGGCCATATTTTTTTTTTTGTTTCATAGTAATAGCAGCCACCAGTCCATCAGAATAAAATGATCCATTCCAAAAGTATAAATTCGGACTCTACTGTATCTATATTTATATACATATTTTTTTTTTCTCGTCTGGGGCGACACTAAGTTCTGAAAATGCAGAATTCATGTTTTCTAGTTTCAAGATTCATTTTCTCTTTAAGATACTTCTTTTTGCGTGGGAATAACTATTAATCCTAAATACCCTCCCATGCTGACGTTTCATGTTTTTCATGTTCCCAAAAATCCTTTAAATTATCAAATTTGATATTTATGCCCTTCACTGGCAGAAATCGACAAAAGCCACAAATCTTATTTTTTTTAAGGTGTCATTGTGCAACTATGGCAGTAATACATGAGTTCGGTTTACCAGGAATCCAGAAAAAGGACTTTAATTAGATAGAGATGATAAACAAAGGATAACCCCCGGCTTCTTTATGTTACTAACACTGACCGTGCCAAGAAATCAAATAGAATATGTTTATTTATTAAAATAATAAAACTTTGTAAAAAATCACCATAAAAAAAAAAATACTTAGGACGCGTTTCGAGCTAAAAATATAACAGCTCGTCATCAGCTGCAGTAAACACGTGTCCGTAAGCGGACAAGGTAAAAAATGAACTCATTTTTCCTAACACATAGTTTTCGGTGCTGTTTTGCTATGTTTATTTATATCTCATCAATAACAATTCAATTCCTTTTCAAACGTATTTCTAGAGTATTGTAAAACAGTATAAGAAACTCAGACTACATTAGCAGAGGAAAAGGTATAAAAACGGGCACATATGTAAATATGGGCACCCCTCCCGAAGTGGCCATTGGAGGTGCTGAAGACTGGAGGCCAGGATTGTACATGATACCATTTGCTGATATAAGATAATAGAGAGCATTTGGAACCATTTTTTTTTTCAAATAGTATGAATGCAAGCGTGAATTATTGTGCGTTGGTGTTTGTTCGTGACTGAAAACTTTTGACAGATATCTGTAATCGTTTTCTTTTCATGTCCTTATAGTTAGTTTAAAATAATTTCAGAGTGATATTGGGACAGCTAAGATCCTAAGCTACATTTAGAAGCACGCCTTTAGTCATGCACGTCTTTAGGTTACATGTGAAAGTAGCCATCTTTCTTAGTTGTGGTTGGGGTAAATATGGGCACCCTTTCTTGGTGTAAATATGGGCACCCTTTCTTGGTGTAAATATGGGCACCCTTTCTTGGCGTAAATATGGGCCCCCCTCTTTTTCGATTTATGTTGATTTACAAGCACATCAAACTCTAGCTATGCCTTGGCGAAGCTGCTGAAACACCACAATGTTCCCCGGGAACTTTAAATATAGTTTCTTCGGCCAAAATATATCCTCTCTCCGACATGAAGAAGAGAACCACCACTCGTGGATGCAAAGCGGAAGGGTCCAGCGTCATCCCTGGATCACCATGCAAGGATCAGGTGACCTAGTCACTCGACAAAAGTGCTCTCAAGGAGACATCCTTGAGTTTTCCGAGTAAAAGACCTGTCAGGGGACAGGGGTGGGAAGACCAAAAGGCCTTCAAAAGAAAAAAGATTGACCCACGAAACGATGCGATTTATCCTCGGACTCACCACTGACCCTCACCTTGTGGACAGTGATGATCACATGAACCTGGATATCAACGATGGGACACTAAACCAGTCTCGAGCGATGCAATTTGCATCTTTTGTGATGGAAAGTTCTGGGAAGACACTCGCAGAGATGTATGGTTTAACTGTGTTATGTGTCAAATGTAGGCACACTTAGATTGTGCCGGGTTGAAAGAGCCAGTTATGTTTTCGATTTCTGAAAATAATTTTTTTCTGTAATAAATAAATTCTCTACCATTTTGTATTGTTTTATCCTGTTTTAAAAAATTTTGAACTGGTTTTTGTGGCTTTTTTTCTTTTTTGACAAGGGCCCATATTTGCACCCCATTTTTTCTGGTGTTCTTTTCAAAGTTTTTTGTAAATCTTCGTTTTTGAATTGAAATAATTAATATTAATCATTCTTTTGCATCCTTTCGTTTAACAAACTTGTTATAGTTGTAGATGAAAGTCAAAAATCTATTTTTTTTTTTTTTTTAATGAAAGTCACTTTAAGTCAAAAACAACAAAGGGTGCCCATATTTACACCCTTTCCTCTACTTCTGAAATAACACGTTGCAAGATTTTGTTACTTTTTCAATCTGTTAATAAATAAAGTTTTCTCTTTGAGCCCGATCTCGAAAACTGTTATGAAGAGTGAACCCCTGTTCATTTCTGGCTTACGGGTTCGAGATCAAACCGTCTCATATCTGACACCATCGCTTTTTATTCCATTGCCCTTCACACAAAGCAAGGTAAGACTGTTGAAATATTTATTTAAAATATCTTTGTTGTGTTAAATTTATGAACAATAATTATGTTCTGATTTTGGTACTTTTCGGTTAGCCGACGGCAGTGTTATATATATATATGTATGTATACCTATATATATATATATATATATATATGCATATTTATACATATATAGAAGCTATATGTATACATATATATACATATGTGTGTATATATACATATATATGTATATATAGATATACATACATATGTATATATAACACTGGCGCCCGGCTAACCGAAAAGTACCCTGATTTTAAAGAGAAAAGGGAATAAACCCGATCTTCCCGGGTTACAGAATATAAGTGAAAACTATCATATATATATATATATATATATATTATTTCGGATGTTAACATCCTCTTTTCTGTACACATACTAAGTCACACCGATGAATGAGGTATTTTTCGAAAGGTTCTGCAGGCGGTTTTTGACATAGTGTCCTAATATATTGATAAAACACGTTGGTTGAAAATTGCAGTTAATCAAAAAGTAATGAAAAAACACCGCAAATAATCTCAAATATTGCAGCGAGAAAGCTTCTGACTTTTTTTCAAAATTGACTATTCTAACAGAATTTTTTACATTTACTATATATTTTTTTAGAATGCCGACTAACAATACTAAAAATCATATTTATATTAAAAATAGCAATAATGCGTTTAAATAATATTTTAAATGTGTTAAATTGATATTTTCATATTGGCCTCGTCAGGAGTTAATAGCCGAAGAAATCACCAAAAAATCAATATTTACAATCAATTTTTATGATTTTGTTTATCTTAGTAATCTAAGCACAAAATTCGATTACATGCCTTAAATTTGTGTTTTATTTATTGATTGACGAATATTTTAATGTCTTTATGGAAAAACGCTGGAAAAAATGATGAGGTATTTATATTAATTTAAGTGCAAATAGATTTAATTTTTGTAAACGTGTGCACGCGATAGAGATATATTTGAAAAAAAAATCATGCTTGAAAATTATTTTAAAAACAATAAATACTGAAAAAATTGCGATACAGTTTTCAAACAAATTGCGATATGGTTTTCAAACAAATTACATTTGAATATACGTTTTTTCCCTATTCGATGCTGTAAAAATTGAAAATGTGCGGTATTTGGCACAATAAAATGCAATAAAAGTTAATAAAAGTTTTATTTAATCGTCTGCTGTTGCCACCGTCAAAATTGTGTCAGCGTTATACACGGACACGTTTTTTCTTTATAATATAGATACTCTACATGTTTAAGTAAATAACTGAACTACGACTCTGACTTCTTATGTAAAATCGTTTGCTGTCGTACATCCTACTAATCTCTTAAAAATTGCCTATTCCTTTTTTATCACCTTGTATGAAGACTTTAGTTACTGTAAAACAACATCAACAAAGAACTCTCATCGACAATTTATTAGCGTAATTTTAGTGAGCAAATTTCTTAATCCTTATCAGAAAAAGAAAAGAAAAATTCACTTGTCTTCCTCGAAAAAAAAAAGAAAATGTTTCTTTTTTTTTTTACGATTTATTCTTTAAAGTGACAGTAAAAAAGGTGTCTTTTTAAAAAAGAAAATTTAAATTATAAGGTTTCGTTGAATGAAACCAGAAGTAACATAAAGCCAGATTTCAACAGAGAACATATTTCGATGACATTTTTGGTCGGATGTTTAAAGAAAATCCTTCACAACATTCCTATATATTCTTATTTATTTTATTTTTCTTTATTTTGTTTCATCGATACATTGCTTCTGAGACTGAAAGCATTCTAAATTTCTTTGTATAAGTGATACTTTATTTTGTGATTTAGATTGACCTGTGGATAGTAAAAGGGTATTCTAAATAAATGAAGCATTCCGAGAATATATGAAGCTTACAAATTGACCGCAAATAATTTTATTTTATTGAGCTTTAAAGTATGTGATATTTAATGCTTATTATAATTTACGCATCTTTTTTGCGTATTGAATTTTTATTATTACATACTTACCAACTTTCAACTAAACTTCCATAAAAGGTGAGTTAAATTGACTCAGGTTAAACAGGTTACTAACCACACAATTTATTTTATGTATCATTATACAATTAATATCATTATTCTATATATTATTTATTTGAATTCATTTCTTAAAAAAAAATTCTGGTTCGAAACGTATTTAACCTGGGTCAATTTAACTCGCATTTTACGGAAGATTAAGCAAGGGCGGCGCCAGAAGGGGGTCCGGGGGGCATATGCCCCCCCCGTCGGGGCCAAATTTAATTGTTGTCGGTGAAAATTTTTTGACTTGAGTGTAGAGTCCTGCATTGGGTTGGGTAACCCGATTTTTCCTGCACACGTCCCGAGTGGGGGGCAGGTTAATTAAAAAAAAAGATTTTAGGTTAGTTTAGGCGAACCACGGTTAAGCTTGCCACTAATTTTTTTTCTTTGGAAATCGATCTTTCGAATCTTCGGAAGTCGAAGTTTTCTTTGGAAGATTTGGAATTTGGCTATAATTTTTTCGGTTTCGGGATAAGTTTTGATTCTTACGCGTCGTTTTTGTTTAAGCTGATTTTTCAAAAAAGTGCCCAGAATTATATCTCAAATTAGAGTCCTGCATCGATTCAGGTTACCCGATTTTACCTACACCCGACCCGACCCACGGATCGGATTAAGTATAACTTTTTTCGTTGTGGTTGGGTTCGATTTCGGGTTCGGATGGGTTTGGGATTGAGTTTTGCCACTTACAAGTAGTGTTGCCAGGTGTCTCGATTTTTCCCAAAATTCCCGATCCCAAATTACGCCAAATTATTTACGAGTTTAATCTAAATTAAAATTTTATTCCTTAGTCTGCGACGAGAAAATTTAAGAATTTAACCACATGTCGGTTAAAGTCTGTCGTCACAAAGGCCGGATGCTACAGAAAACCTTATACATTTTGTCTAGAACTCATTCATGTGCACTCCTGTTCAATGTTTATTCGATTGACGCAAACTTAGGCGCCTATAAGAAATACGATTTCAAGAAGAGACAGGAGGTAGAAATTCATCTGCTCACTTCGATCTTCTCATTAAAAAGCCTAGGGTAAGTATTTTTTTTTATATAAATGAATGGGTAAACAAAAAGAGAGTTTTGTATAATTATTCAAGCAAACTTAGTATCAAACTAAAAATTTCTTCTTTGTTCATCAGTTTCAATATACAGTAGAGTCTCATTTTATAATAATATGAATATTAATCTCTATATAATATATCGAAGAGAAATGTAAGGTATAAATAAGAAAATAATTATATACATACATGACGTCATTGTAAATTGCGGGAATATGTAATATACAGCAATAACTAAAATCTCTTGCATCGAGTTAATTAACCCGATTCCACCCGAATGTGTTGGCCATTGGCTCTAAAATTTTGCGGTGGACCGGGTTGATTAGTGTTCCCGTTTTCGGGTCATCTCAGATTAGAGTTTTGTTTCTTGGGAGTCGATTCGAGTACGCCAAAATTTTCCAAAGAAAAGTCCAGATTATTGTTCCAAATGATAAAAAAATACTTGCATATGAAAGAGTAAATGTATGCATTCATTTTTCGAAATATAAAATTGATTTTAAAGTTATGATTGCAGACTATTTTCCTAAATTGTTTTACATTTAGGATTGATTTTTTTTTTCATTTCATGCTTAGGATAAAGCTGCAGGTTCGAAAAATAATATTTTGTCAATTTCAAGTTGGGAATAACTCGAACCGTGCAGGGTTGTAATTAATAATTCATGTTTAGGGTCGTAGGTTCGCATTCAGAAATTTAAAAACTCGTGTAAAACAGAACACCGACTTACTTGATAATTTAAACTTGATTGAATTATTAGACTGAACAGTTTTAATTAATAACTTAGTTATACTTTGTACAGGTCTGTACGGGCCGAAATTTCCAGGTCTGGTCCCGGCCCGACTCATCGAAAGAAAAGTTCGGCCCGAGCCCAGTATAAAAGTTAAAAGTTCGGTGAGAGCCCGGACCGGAAAAAAGTTAAAATCTCGGCCCGAGTCCGCTCCAGCCCGTCGGAATTTCTACAAAACATGGATTTTTACCTCGATTTCGATAAAAGGAGGAGTTCTGACCAAAAATACTTATTTTAGCTTGTTTTTTTTTTTTTGTTCATGTTTATAATCTTCATTTTTAACTAGGTTCCGATATACATTATTTAATGAATCTCTATATTTGTATGTAAATGTTTCAGCTATAACTAATATCGTTAATCAAAAATTTATGTACTGGAGACTTAAAAATCTAAGAAATTCTACATAGTAAAATCTTCTAAGACGGAATTGCATAGGAAAGAAAAAAATGCGCTATAAACAAGTTCCCTTCTTGGTTGGTGTAAATGTATTATATTCTTTTCTCACGTATTGTTATATTCATTTTGCATGGATCCATAAATTTTCCCATATAAGACATGATTCCGTCATAGGCTGTTTCTTTTTCATATGTTTTACTGTATTTCAATATTATTGCCTAGAAAGCTACTGTTCTTTAAAACGAATAAATTTTAATGTTTAATTGTAGAATAATGTCGATTTATAAATATAGGCACTTTTTTCAAAAAAATTTGGGCCGAGCCAAATTTTATTGATTTTTGCAGTGACCAGGCCATGCCGAGACGGTGGTTTTCATACGGGCTGTACTGAGACCGGGACTGAAAATATCGTCTTATGAAGACCTAGGAAGAATTAAACTTGTCCCGTCTCGGTACGAAAAAAAGAAGTTAGGCCAGGCCGATCCTTTAGAAAAAAGTAAGGCCAGAGTCGGAAAAAGTAGTGACTAATCCCGACCCGACCCGAGTGTCATGAATGAAAATAGGCCCAAGCCCGTCCCGTACAGACCTTTAAACTTTGGCTGTTTCAAAATAAGTATGAATTTAAAGATTTTTTTTTAACATCAACAAGACTTTGTTTTATGATTGAGCAAATATTAAAATAATGAACTTTTACATTCTAAGGTATTTTACAAGTTTTCCTTTAACTTACATTTTTCTTCAGAATTTTGAATTTCAGTTTTCGTCTCAGATTTAAATACTGTATCCTATCAAAAGTTAGAGGACCAAGCTGTCTGAATTCGATCAATGTGCACTTTTTTTATTATTATTATTAAAACACGAAAATTCCTATTTGATTTGCCCGTTTTCCCCAAAAATACAGAAAATCCTTAATCAAACGTAAAAATTATCCGAAGTTACATGTTCATCAAATCACAGGGATGTTCCCGTAACTGTGCTGCATGTTACTTTTTTGTATCGGAAACTGATTTTTTATGTATGTCTCTTTTCCTCCAAAACACGAAAAGTTCTCGAATCGAAACTCAATTTTTTTTTAAATTATCCCGTCAAAAGACGGAAATTTCTTCAAATAATAGAAAAATCTGTTCCAACCACAGGTGCGTTCCGGCAACTTGCTGCCTGTGCTCTTTATGTTTGACGAAATGTTTTCTTCAGAGTGTACGTAATAATAATTGCGCTTTTTTTCAAAAACGGTTGAAATGCAAAATAATAAAAAATAAAAATAAAATGCGGTATTTCTAAAGTGAGCCTTACTGTAATAAAATTACTGTTAATTATTTAAAAAAACTCTAGTTCGACTAATTAATTTCACACCATTCCTTTATAGATAAAGTATAGTTCAGGTACATTCAATACGAAGAAAGGAAGCCATTTAATACAGCAACCTGTTGAGATGGAATCACAAAGAATCGGGCGAACTTTCCAATTTAGACTGGTTTTAATCTTACCCTGTTGAGCGGACATTGCAAAAATTTTCAGTTCAAAGCATTATTCCGTTACACTGCTTCCGTTTTAACAGGTTTTATTATGAAGGATGTCCTGACTTTCAAGCACCTGTCCCGCTTTTTTTTCTCCCTCTGTCCCACTTTTTGCGATACTAGACCTGGCAACAATACTTATGAGCCAAGTACGAATTAGCTCAATTTTACAAAAAGAAAGTCTAGGCTATAGTTTTAGATGAAGAATTATATATTTAAATTTGAATGAATCGATTTGCATGTTTATTTTCTACATAAAAGATGGAATTGATATCAGATATATGATTGTAGGCTATTTTTTAATAGCTGTATTAAATTATAGATCATTTTTGTGTCGAGTCGGGTTCGGTTTGAAGTGTTTCGGTTTAGGGTCAATAGAAAAATTGTCGGGTTTTGAGACAACGGAAATTTTTCGTAGGTTTCGGATTGACTTTAAGTTGAACGTTTGGATCGGCTATAACCCAACCGCGCAGGAATCTATTTCAGATGAAAAACTACTTATTTGAATATGAATGACTCCTTACATGTTTACTTTTCTACATAAAAGATAACATTAATATTGGAGATATGATTGCAGACTATTTTTCTATAATTACATTATATTTTGGATCAATTTTCTCTGATTCCGGGTTTCAGGTTGGCATTGGAATTAAGTATTTCGGTTTCGATCGGGTTGCGGGTAGACGGAATATCTTTCGTTGGATTCGGTTCGGGTTGCAGCTTGTTTTTAAATAAAATTTGCAGGACTGCAAATCTTATTTATTATCCGGGCAGGACCCAAATTAGGTGCAACGTTTAACTGCTAGTTTTCACGATGACACTTTCAAACAAATTATTAAAACAATTTTTGGTCACTTCATGCGTTTTCGATAGGGATTTGTCAACTGATTTTTTTCATTTACCTCCGACATTAAAATACATGGACAACCCTGCCTGAACACGAACCGTGTTTCGAAAAAATCTGTTACCCACTTTACTTGATGTGGGACTTTTGTTTCTAGACTTTTGCATTTTCTTAAGGCTGTTCTCTTCAACAAGCGCAAAACGTTTTGACACATTTACAAATTCATTTTTTAACGGAAAGATATAAAATTGGAAAGCCTGACCATGGAAGCAAAATTACAATAAAACTGTGTTTTCCATTTTTCGATCAATAAAATATCTATTGAGTTATAAGCGATTTTATTCACGTGACAAACACGTTTTTCGCCCTTTATTGAGTGCATATTCTACTTTCCCGCGGAAATTCGGTTCAAAACGCCCACTTTCACACTATTTTCTAAAAGATCTATTGCGTTTGCGAAAAAACGGAAAAAACAGCTCGATTACATAGTTTCCGAACAACAACACCTGCTAGTTTCATCATTTCCGAACAAAAATAAATTAAAACTTATGTCATACAGTTGCCCTCTTGGATTTGAGAAAAGCCTTAAGGGCGGGGTGGTCTGCTGGTCCGCAGTGGCTTGACTCATAAACCGGTTCAATACTTTGTCGCTCACACACTGCTGTGTATGTGCCATACATGTGTACGTAAAATCTGCAATATTGAATGAGCTGTTACTGGGAGGTTGCCGGGTAGAAGAAGAGTTCGTCAGTGTTTTTCCTTTCGGGTAAGGCTCAAAAGTGTGGAAACTTTTTCTGTTGCATTTTCTTCCACCTATAAAGAGTAGATGACTAGTGAGGTATTTCAAAAATAACCTTAAGAGATTTTTTCGCTTTATTTATCTACGATATTCTTTGACAAGCTTCGAAATTTATGTTTCGAATAAAAATCGTTTGGTCTTCTGAAATTCATCTCTAATTTAAATAGCAGTGTGAATGTTAGAGATTTGTGCGTTTCCGGACATGTAAAATCCGCACGCGGAAATTTTGTTTTCACGTGATTAACCTACATATTCCACCTGTTATTTAAAAAAAAAAAAAAAAAAAAAAAAAAAAAAAAAAAAAAAAAAAAAAAACGAAAAAAAAAAAATTAAAAGAAACTAAGCAATGTTTTATTGTTCATTTACTCCACTAATAAAAGAGAAAAGTTACTACGACATTACCGTGAAGAAGAAAAAATAAATTCTGAAATAAAGTTCCAGTCCGGACCGAATCTACAGAGAAAACGTAACACCCTGACGTGTGCGGGGAAGATGACGTTCAGGCCCGGACCAGATTTTCAAAAGCTAAAATTTAGCCCGATCCCGTACCGACCTTTCAGATAAAATTAAGCCCGGCCCGAGTTTAATAAAAGAAACTTTTATGGAGCTCGGGCTTCGGGACAGGCCCGGGCTTGTGGAGACCCCGAATATATATTATGAATTCGGCCCCCCTGTCGGGGATACTGTGCCCCCACCCGTCGGGCAAGTTCTAGCGCCGCCCCTGAGATTAAGGGAATGTTGGCAGGTATGTTATTATTTCACTCTTGTTTTTCATGTATAATTGTTGTTTTTTCTTACTTGCATTTTGTATATTATTTTATTAAATAAAACATTTAAATATTTTTATATTAGTCCGTTACTTTAATTGAAACATGGATCAATTTTTTCTTGCGAATTTGAATATTTCCAACTGAGCGAAAAAATGCCCAGGCTGGGAATCGAACCCAGATCCTTGGCTTACAAGGCCAATGCTTTTCCGTTAGGCTAACTGGGCCGACAACCAGCCAGCATATTTCGCTCAGATAACCTTATTGGTAGAACATCTGGTCTGTCATGTAGACAGCTCAACATAATAAACCGCAGGTAAAGGAACTCCATATAAACGATGGATACGTAGATGAACTATTATTTTAACACAATCAAACTGATTGGCAAAGTTATCATACGAATTTGAATATTTCCAACTGAGCGAAAAAATGCCCAGGCTGGGAATCGAACCCAGATCCTTGGCTTACAAGGCCAATGCTTTTCCGTTTAGGCTAACGGGGCCGACAACCAGCCAGCATATTTCGCTCAGATAACCTTATTGGTAGAACATCTGGTCTGTCATGTAGACAGCTCAACAGAATAAACCGCAGGTAAAGGAACTCCATATAAACGATGGATACGTAGATGAACTATTATTTTAACACAATCAAACTGATTGGTAAAGTTATCATACGAATTTGAATATTTCCAACTGAGCGAAAAAATGCCCAGGCTGGGAATCGAACCCAGATCCTTGGCTTACAAGGCAATGCTTTTCCGTTTAGGCTAACTGGGCCGACAACCAGCCAGCATATTTCGCTCAGATAACCTTATTGGTAGAACATCTGGTCTGTCATGTAGACAGCTCAACAGAATAAACCGCAGGTAAAGGAACTCCATCTAAACGATGGATACGTAGATGAACTATTATTTTAACACAATCAAACTGATTGGTAAAGTTATCATACAAATTTGAATATTTCCAACTGAGCGAAAAAATGCCCAGGCTGGGAATCGAACCCAGATCCTTGGCTTACAAGGCCAATGCTTTTCCGTTTAGGCTAACTGGGCCGACAACCAGCCAGCATATTTCGCTCAGATAACCTTATTGGTAGAACATCTGGTCTGTCATGTAGACAGCTCAACAGAATAAACCGCAGGTAAAGGAACTCCATATAAACGATGGATACGTAGATGAACTATTATTTTAACACAATCAAACTGATTGGTAAAGTTATCATACGAATTTGAATATTTCCAACTGAGCGAAAAAATGCCCAGGCTGGGAATCGAACCCAGATCCTTGGCTTACAAGGCCAATGCTTTTCCGTTTAGGCTAACTGGGCCGACAACCAGCCAGCATATTTCGCTCAGATAACCTTATTGGTTGAACATCTGGTCTGTCATGTAGACAGCTCAACAGAATAAACCGCAGGTAAAGGAACTCCATATAAACGATGGATACGTAGATGAACTATTATTTTAACACAATCAAACTGATTGGTAAAGTTATCATACGAATTTGAATATTTCCAACTGAGCGAAAAAATGCCCAGGCTGGGAATCGAACCCAGATCCTTGGCTTACAAGGCCAATGCTTTTCCGTTTAGGCTAACTGGGCCGACAACCAGCCAGCATATTTCGCTCAGATAACCTTATTGGTAGAACATCTGGTCTGTCATGTAGACAGCTCAACAGAATAAACCGCAGGTAAAGGAACTCCATATAAACGATGGATACGTAGATGAACTATTATTTTAACACAATCAAACTGATTGGTAAAGTTATCATACGAATTTGAATATTTCCAACTGAGCGAAAAAATGCCCAGGCTGGGAATCGAACCCAGATCCTTGGCTTACAAGGCCAATGCTTTTCCGTTTAGGCTAACTGGGCCGACAACCAGCCAGCATATTTCGCTCAGATAACCTTATTGGTAGAACATCTGGTCTGTCATGCAGACAGCTCAACAGAATAAACCGCAGGTAAAGGAACTCCATATAAACGATGGATACGTAGATGAACTATTATTTTAACACAACCAAACTGATTGGTAAAGTTATCATACGAATTTGAATATTTCCAACTGAGCGAAAAAATGCCCAGGCTGGGAATCGAACCCAGATCCTTGGCTTACAAGGCCAATGCTTTTCCGTTTAGGCTAACTGGGCCGACAACCAGCCAGCATATTTAGCTCAGATAACCTTATTGGTAGAATATCTGGTCTGTCATGTAGACAGCTCAACAGAATAAACCGCAGGTAAAGGAACTCCATATAAACGATGGATACGTAGATGAACTATTATTTTAACACAATCAAACTGATTGGTAAAGTTATCATACGAATTTGAATATTTCCAACTGAGCGAAAAAATGCCCAGGCTGGGAATCGAACCCAGATCCTTGGCTTACAAGGCCAATGCTTTTCCGTTTAGGCTAACTGGGCCGACAACCAGCCAGCATATTTCGCTCAGATAACCTTATTGGTAGAACATCTGGTCTGTCATGTAGACAGCTCAACAGAATAAACCGCAGGTAAAGGAACTCCATATAAACGATGGATACGTAGATGAACTATTATTTTAACACAATCAAACTGATTGGTAAAGTTATCATACGAATTTGAATATTTCCAACTGAGCGAAAAAATGCCCAGGCTGGGAATCGAACCCAGATCCTTGGCTTACAAGGCCAAGTTAGCCTAAACGGAAAAGCATTGGCCTTGTAAGCCAAGGATCTGGGTTCGATTCCCAGCCTGGGCATTTTTTCGCTCAGTTGGAAATATTCAAATTCGTATGATAACTTTACCAATCAGTTTGATTGTGTTAAAATAATAGTTCATCTACGTATCCATCGTTTATATGGAGTTCCTTTACCTGCGGTTTATTCTGTTGAGCTGTCTACATGACAGACCAGATGTTCTACCAATAAGGTTATCTGAGCGAAATACGCTGGCTGGTTGTCGGCCCAGTTAGCCTAAACGGAAAAGCATTGGCCTTGTAAGCCAAGGATCTGGGTTCGATTCCCAGCCTGGGCATTTTTTCGCTCAGTTGGAAATATTCAAATTCGTATGATAACTTTGCCAATCAGTTTGATTGTGTTAAAATAATAGTTCATCTACGTATCCATCGTTTATATGGAGTTCCTTTACCTGCGGTTTATTCTGTTGAGCTGTCTACATGACAGACCAGATGTTCTACCAATAAGGTTATCTGAGCGAAATATGCTGGCTGGTTGTCGGCCCAGTTAGCCTAAACGGAAAAGCATTGGCCTTGTAAGCCAAGGATCTGGGTTCGATTCCCAGCCTGGGCATTTTTTCGCTCAGTTGGAAATATTCAAATTCGTATGATAACTTTACCAATCAGTTTGATTGTGTTAAAATAATAGTTCATCTACGTATCCATCGTTTATATGGAGTTCCTTTACCTGCGGTTTATTCTGTTGAGCTGTCTACATGACAGACCAGATGTTCTACCAATAAGGTTATCTGAGCGAAATATGCTGGCTGGTTGTCGGCCCAGTTAGCCTAAACGGAAAAGCATTGGCCTTGTAAGCCAAGGATCTGGGTTCGATTCCCAGCCTGGGCATTTTTTCTCTCAGTTGGAAATATTCAAATTCGTATGATAACTTTACCAATCAGTTTGATTGTGTTAAAATAATAATTTTTTCTTGGTTCGATTTCTTTGACATAAAGCGTTTGACATTTCATCTTATTAGTGATCGTATAGCAACTCGATGTGTTGAATTTGCGTTGCACGGCATATTTCTATTTTTGGGGGGAGAAGTAAATCTAATTTTCTTCTACATCAAAAGATAGTTATAATTTTGTTATTTTTTATAAGTAAAAAAATATGTTTAAAATGTTGTTTAACTGTAATTTACGAGAATTTACATTTTGTAAATTACGTAATTTTTTGCGATTATCGTACAGTACATTTATAAAAGAACTAGCTGTTTAACCCGTTCTACTCACGGGTCATCATGAATTTAATTCTAAAACCAAAATTAAAAATAACTATTCGA
This sequence comes from Maratus speciosus, assembly GCA_963932465.1. Lineage (NCBI taxonomy): Eukaryota > Metazoa > Arthropoda > Arachnida > Araneae > Salticidae > Maratus > Maratus speciosus. The sequence goes on from OZ010789.1 coordinate 445,249,779, forward strand.
TTTAGTAAAATATTTTTCTACTACTGCGCATTTTTTTTTATGAAATTTAATTTATCATGTTACTATGGCAGCAGACGATAAAGCGATATCTTTGGAATAAGGAAATAAATAGAATAAAAAGTTTTGTTGATCTTTGCGATAAAATGTTTGTCTTCATTTTAAAAAAAATTGTAACAGTAAAGCGCAATTAAATAATCTCTACTTATTTGCATGTGAGGTAAAAGAATTATCGTAATACCCGCTACAGCTTTTTAGTATTGCTGCGTAGCGTACATAATATGTATACCTTACATTGGTTAAAGGACTCGCGCGATTACGAGTTGAACATTAAAAAAAAAGGATTTTATTGTGAATTTTTAATTGTTTGTAGCAGCTATAACGAAAAATTATTAAATCTGATAGGAAATTGCTGTTAAACTGGTGGCTTTTTATTAATTAAAAGTTAATTATAAATTATTTCGATTCCGGATTGCTTTAGTTGCCTCGGCCTTGTTTTAATACGCATGTACATACAATTTCACAATTTTGGCTTCCAAACTGTGGATTTGTATAGCATTACACACAGGCAAATTTTCATTTTTATATATTAGATTGTAACATATGGGTAAACAAAAAATGAAATTTTGATTGGTGGTGAAATTTTTTTATATTAATTTGGAGATCTTGTTTGGGGAGCTGTGTTCCAATCTGAATGTGTGCAATGTGCGTATATCACCTCTCTCTTATAAACAAAGACTAAATAATAGAAAAACGTTTCTCAGCGTGGAATTTCAATGACGTTATTTTAAGAGTGACAAAATTCATCAAAACATTTCATTAAAAAAGAAAAATCGAAACTGTTGGTGTAAAAATGACACAATATTTACTCATGCAAAAATACACGATTCCTATACATTAGGGTGGGCCGAAAAAAACTTTTTTTTGATTTTCGATGATGGGTAGTGCGGAAAAGTGGCCACTAGTGGTACCAAGTTCCCACAAAAAATTTGAGATTTTTAGGACAATTCCTATATTTGCCGCTTTTGGCTTGAAGTTTTGCTAAAATGCTGATTTTTGAACTTTTTTAACAAAAATTAAAAAAATGTTAAATTAAATTTATTTTGATTATATTTACTTGAAAAGGAATATTTAATGTGCCAAATGATTAAATATGCTCTGATTATGCATTATTTTTGCGCTACATGCTTTTAAAATGTACAGCTGTTAGCTTGTTTTGCGTTCGGTACCGCGAAACAACCCAAAACTCACCGCGAGGAGGTAGCTGTACTGCGAGCTCCACTCGCCCTCCTACCCACAGAATATTATATTCAAAGCGCATACCTTTTTAGGTTACGAAGTCCTTCTTAGAAATAAATTGTGGCATCTTTTCTGTGCTTGCAGTTTTGCTCTAATGAAGGCATCTCTTCCTTCACTCCCACATACCTTTGATGCAGCTTCTGTAACAATTTTGGGTCATTCCCAGAAAAATCAGGAATTTCATTACTAATTTTTTTTTTTAAATAAATTTCTTCAAACTCGTTAAATACTTATAATTATGTTAAATCTTACTTAAATTAATAACACTGTTATAGTTGTTCAGATCAAACATGTAAATATTTTAAGTTTTTTAAACCTAAAAAAAAGTCAGTTTATTTTGTATAATATACAAAATATAGATGCTCTTGTGTCAGCATTTAAATAAAGCAGCAGCACAATAGATATTCGCCGAATGTATTCTGAAGATATTGAGAAGTTAGATAAACAACTCCCTAATAACATACAGATATTCCGGGGCACTCTAAAAGTACATGAAATTACATGGAGCAAAAATAACAAATCGACGATTCAGGTAAGACGACTTTCCTGTATATAGTGTAGAGCTGAACAAACTTGCAATCATTATAGGATTGGAAAAAATCAAGATTGATGATCTAACAACTATCCAACATGCAACTTGGAAGCCGTTAGAGGTGCATGAGGTATACTCTGATGAGGAAAGCGAGAAGGAAGAATTGGAGACCATCACGCCTAACAGCTCTGTAGTTGTTGAATTTATATCAGAAAGACTCCTTATTGAGCATTATTTTGGTATGGTGGAAAGAGTACAATCTGAGGAAGAGTTAATTGTAAATTTTATGCGAAAGTCAGCTGGAGTTAGAAAATTTATTTTTCCTTATGAAACGAAAGTGGAAAATCTTGATAAAAGTGCTGTGGTTAAAGTTTTGGACGAGCCAGAAATAAATAAACGTAACCAATACATTTTTACAGAAAACATGGAAAATTTTAAAAATATGCGTTGATTTTGCTAATTTTTATTGCTCAGAGCTCATAGGTCCAGAATCCAATATGATTTGTAAATTGTCTTGCAATTTTTCTCCTTTTTGTGAATGATATTGCTTACATTGATTTAGTTTTCAATAGTGTTACGGTACTAAGTTAATAAATTTTATTTCATTCACTATATAAACTCTCTTATTATTTCTATCACAAGCATTTCTATTAATTCCATCATGTGTGTTTTTTATTATCCAATCTGTGTAACAAATTGTCATATCTGTGGACTGAGTGTCACGTCTGTGGGTCTGGTTGTGAAGTCCGTGACTTTTTTGAAGAAATGACTTTTTTTTTTAGGTTTGAAAAACTTAAAATATTTATATGTTTGATCTGAACAACTATAACAGTGTTATTACTTTAAGTAAGATTTAACATAATTATAAGTATTTAACAAGTTTGAAGAAATTTTACTTAAAAAAAAATCAGTAATGAAATTCCTGATTTTTCTGGGAATGACCCAAAATTGTTACAGAAGCTGCATCAAAGGTATGTGGGAGTGAAGGAAGAGATGCCTTCATTAGAGCAAAACTGCAAGCGCAGAAAAAGATGCCAAAATTTATTTCTAAGAAGGACTTCGTAACCTAATAAGGTATACGCTTTGAATGTAATATTCGGTGAGTGGAACTCGCAGTACAGCAATCACTTCGCGGTGAGTTTTGGGTTGTTTCGCGTTAGTACCGAACGCAAAACAAGCTAAAAGCTGTGCATTTTAAAAGCACGTAGCGCAAAAATAGTGCATAATCAGAGCATATTTAAACATTTGGCACATTAAATATGCCTTTTCAAGTAAATACAATCAAAATAAATTTAATTTAGCATTTTTTAAATTTTTGCAAAAAAAGTTCAAAAATCAGCATTTTAGCAAAACTTCAAGCCAAAAGCGGCAAATATAGGAACTGTCCTAAAAATCTCAAATTTTTTGTGTGAAGTTGGTCCCACTAGTGACCACTTTTCCGCACTACCCACCATCAAAAATCAAAAAAAAGTTTTTTTCGGCCTACCTTACTATACATGTTTCCTGTTAAATATACGTATTACCATTTCCATCCAATGAAGCATTTTAGTTTTAGGATGCTGGAGATTTTTCGTATATTAAAATAATATCTATTGGTAATATGAAAATGGCATCAGGCAGCGAAATTGGCGCACAAACCCAGCGCAAAGTGATTTTTTATTCAAGAAATTCGGACAACTAACGGTTATATATGTCTTCATTTGTTTGTTTCACCAGTATCGGTATAACATGTAGTAGAGAAACAGTGTGGAGAGCAACAACTGAGCTCGATAGTTCTACTGTCCTATCATAAGTGTTAAACAACCCAAATCAGTACTGAAAACTAACAAAATTACATTATTTCAGTGTTCTATAACTTGATATCCGTCTACAATTTCTTCGAATTCGGAAAATCGTTTTCATATGGATAAATAATATTGGAATCGTTCAGCTTTTTATTAATAACACTGGTTTGCAAAATAAAACTTTTTTTTTTTAACTTTTAAAATAAAGGATATATTTTTACATTAGTTTTGAGTCACCAGAATATAAATTAACCGTTAAAACTTTAACGTTAGCTCTCGGTGTAAAGATATGCCCCCTATGAAAAACTTTGATTGTAAGTTAAATGTCAAAAAGTATAAAATATTAATTTTTTTTAAATCAAATTATTTAGTCTTTTTTTAATTTTTTACATAAAATTAAGAATTTATGAACAATATCAAAATAGTAACCGTATACCATTAATCAAGAAGTCCTCTTCTTGTTCGCTTGTCTTTTGTGTTCAGTTTCAGATCATCTCTACTCAAGTTTTAGCAGCGGTGTGCTAACATTGACCCATTCCATCGCCCCTGATACATTTTTTCATTGTCGATAACGATCGACCGAAACAGGTTTTTAAGACCGAAATTGAAACCGAGTTTCGGTAATCTTCCTATTTTTGGCCGAAAACGAAAACGACAATTTTTTAAGTAATTGATACCTACATATATATACAACATAATTATTAATTAATTGCACGTGCTTATTAAATATACATAATTATTAATTAATTATACGTGTAGCCGAAGTTGCTCCTCTGTGCCTCTGACCAAAACTTTTTATTTTCATATAAAGTAAAATGTAATCAATTCATCAAGGACAAAGAATGATTTTCTAATTATACGAGTTTTATCTAATTAAAAAAATGTTTTAGGTATACATACCTCGATTTACCTTTTATAATAATTTGTATATGGTCATTTGTTATACTAAAATTTTCTCAAAGAGTATTCGAGGCACGTCTGGGGTTTCAAAACTAAAAACTTTCTATTACTTTTAAGGCTGCATCTTTTAATAAGCACATGAAAAGCATCTTCAAAGTTTAATTCTATATACATTGCTTGCTGTATAATTTGCACTCCCCTCTTGAGTCAGTCATGACTAATAATTATAAACAGTGAAGTTTATAGCAATAAATAAAGAGTGTCTCATACAGCTGAAATCAATGAGTAATGTTGAAATTTCCCGAAAGAAGAAAAGAGATTTTTGAAATACAGATAGTTTCGGCCGCGTTTTGGTCCGGCCGAATTTCCTATGGCATTTTCGCCGAAGCTCTGATTTTGGGCCGAAAACGAATTTTCGGTCAATGTCTAATTGTTGATATGCCTTGGTGAAATCATTAGCCATGTTCGTCAGTCACAACACTGTAGTTTGCAGGAAAAAATCGAGATGACAGGGAAGAAAGTGCATTTTTGGGAACATATTGTAACGCAGCTGCTGATTCTTTTCTAGCAGACTTTACAAGATCATCATAGTTTTCAGATCTCTTTTTTGCTCAAAAATCCATAAAATCCCTATTGAAATTCTAACAAAATATGACAATATCAGAATTAAGACCTAAATTTGACGTCATATTTCGATCCTACGATAAATTCTATTTTCATATATGAAACAGGCGATCATTTGGTGAAGAAGTTTAGGATATATGTTATGTAAAAATTTTACTTTGCAATATTCATTTAAGTTATTCTAAGTTTCCGGCATATTCATTATTTCCATATTTCTTAATATGTAATATCTATTATTTATTCAAAGCTAATTTCCTTTAAATCTAAAACGCGTATATTAATAATTATCTTATTCGAAATCTTAATCTAAAATTTTTAATCCCTTAATAAATTTTATCTGCTACCAAAGCAATAATGTTCTGAGAGAAGTTAATTTTTACTTTCGATTGTTATTAAAAGCTATTTTGCAATTTTATTTCTAATCTTAACATCCACGAATCTAAATTCCTGCGCCTTTGAGACCTTTTACCTCAAAATCCCAACATTACCAGGGTATGGGATTCGTTCTCCTAAACCACTCCCTCTCTCACACCATTAGCTTAGCCACCACTGCTCGAAGTGAGCCTTGCACCGATTAGTTCGTTTCTGTATTACGTCGAAATCCGTCACCCTACGCGAGTGCTAAAAAACCCCAGCTGCCGTGACTTCGGAGCTCAGATTTCTGTCTTGTTCCTGTGCTTCCGACTATGATACCCGGTGTCTAACAGTCTAGCAGAATTCTAAATTTGCTTTTTAAGAGACCTTATAGCATGATGTAGCGATTCATGTTCTAGCCTGAGGGCTCTACGAATTTTATAATGATGTGGGAATTGTTTACGTTTTCATGTTTTGATGAATAAATGCTTTAGAATGACAATTGGCTCTACTTTTCTAGAGAAATTACCGGATTGCTAAATCCATTGTCTTCCTACACGTATGCCCTGACCCGAGAATATACCGGGTGTCCTAAAATGGATTGACTGATTTTAAAATTTAATAACTTGCAAATGGTGGGAGCTACTTAAAAAAATTCTTGCAGAAGGGTTATGTAAGATGTCGGGAGTTTTTTTACAGCTGTTCTCGATTATATTTTTAAATAGCAGTGATACATGGCACTGCTTGCAATAGGTGCTAAACCGGGCTCTGATTTTTTGTTTCTCTTCTCTCTCATTATTGATGCGAAAGAAGGAGATTAAATATATGGAATGGTTCTCACACGCCAATGCAATTTTGTTCTTAGAGGCCCAATGCATATATTTAATCTCCTTCTTTCGCATCAATTTTGAGAAAAGAGAGAGGCCAAAAATCGAGCCCCGATTTATTGCGCTAATTACAAGCAGCGCTATCTACCGCCACTGCTTTAAATTAAAATCGAGAATCGCAGTAAAAAAAAATCCTGACATCTTACATAACACTTCTGCAAGAATTTAATTTTATAGCTGTCACCATTTGCAAGTTATTGAATTTTAAAATCAGTCTGTCCATTTTAAAACTCCGGGTAGATGCATATATACAGACACAGAAACGTACTTTTAAAGATACATATATTTTTTAAAGTCAGTCGGCAAAATCGTCATATACGCCCTATTAATGAATTCTGCTTAAATACGCCCCTGTCCTGACCATCGTATTAATAATACGAATGCAAATCGAATACTTGTGTTTCAATTGGACTTACAAGGGAACCACTTTTGGTGTTGCTCGCACCTAGCATTGAGACCTGGTGCATTTTAAAGCCCTATATTATGAAGTTTGAGAATCGATAAAATTTTTCTGTTAAAATAATATTTCTTGATTATACAGCAGCATAACTTTCTGAAAATGCAATTTTCGAGACCACTTATCGGACTATTAACATTGAATTTTTTTAAAGAAAAGCACTTAAAAATAAAAATTAGTTAATAATAAGTATAAAATATTGAAAAAAGTTTGAAAATTCCTTCAAAAACTCACGAATTTGATTTTGAAAAATTGCAACTTTATATTCATATTTTTGGCGGGGAAACAGTTAGCGTTTATTTTCAAAAGTAGAGCTTTCCGGCAACCCTAGCCAAATGTCATAGCTGAATTTGTAATAGCTAAAAATTGCAATGTCCGACCTATTCGCCACAGTAATTTTTCTAAATTGTGTTAAAATATTAATTTACTTTTACCGAAGGACCATTTAATACAGCAACATTTCATTTTAAACATTCGAAACTTTATTTCATTCGATTTCAAAAGAAAATAATTTGCTTATTTTGTATTTCACTAAAAAATAGTTTTCAATGATCTTCGAAGCTTTTATAGAATTATATTTATTACTTATATATTTATCGTCTCCATAGGAAAATAAATAAAAACCTTATATTTGTTTCGTATGCTATCAATTATTTAAAAAAAAAAAAATCGCAATCTGATATAATTCTAGTAATACGCTCTGCACATTTTCTCTTTCGATAAAGCGGGCGGAAAAATTGTAGCTCCATATTTGGCGACTTAACTCACTTTTGGCGTGAAATAAACAAATAAATATGTAATAATAAAAAATTAAAAGTATAAAAAAGTATATAAAATATTATTTTAACAGAGAAATTTTTTCGGTTCTCTAACTTTTATGTATAGGGCTACAAAACGCACCAGGTCTCGATGCTAGGTGCGAGCAACACCAAAAGTGGTTCCCTTGTTAGTCAATCTCAGCTATTACCAACAAATTCATGTAGTTGATTGGATTTGTCGACTGCAAAAATAACACAACCTGTCACCAGCCGCCAGTGTTCTACGAATTTAATGCATCCAAATATACAATCTTTCACTAATTTGACAAGGATTTTATACAACGTTTGATATATACAGATGTAATATTTGGAACTTCTAATGTGCTTCTATCTTTACAAGAAGAAAGTATTGGATTCATGAAAATTTTCGAATTCCGGTTTTCGACGGATTTACATGTTTTAAGGGTCAGAGAACTCGAAAAACATGTTTTTACAAAATGTCTGTCTGTGAGTCTGTCTGTCCCTCTGTCTGTGTGTGACACAAATTTGTGTGCGTTCTATCTCAAGAACTAATGAACAGAATTTAACAAAACTTTAGATTCAGTTACTCCCTGATATAAACTGGTGCTGATTACTTTTTGGTGTTAATCGCCCAACAGGTGGCACTGCTATGTTCCATTTTTCCCGATTTTTTTACTAGCTGTATCTCAAGAACTATTGCACGGATTTTTATAAAATTTCAGTTTTCACAAGTCCTTGATATAATTTGGTGCGGCATTCTTTATAGCATAAATTGCCCAACAGGTGGCGCTACTATGCGGCATTATTCATGATTGTCGCAATAGCTCTATCTCAAGAACAAATGCACGAATTTTCCCAAAACTTCAGATTCAGTTAGTCCCTGATATAAATTTGTGCTGTTTACACTGTAAAAAAATGGTAACGTTCCTTGTAAAATCCAGGAACGTTTCGCCTTTTCTCAGGTTTTCAGAATAATTCAGCTCTTTCCTGTGAAATTCTGGTTTTCTTATCTGAAACGTTCCTGAACGCTGCGGCTGCCATTTATTATTTTTTTGCTATAATCCGTTGCTCGCGCGCGAGTGTCGAAAACGAATTCCTTAAATGAATGTAAAAAAATCAATATGGAATGCAAATAAATCAATAGACGACATAATCCTTTACGTCTATATTGTCAACTATTCAGATGAAAATACAATACCTCTCTGACTTCGCTAAGATATTATCTCTCGTACTTGTCTGTGGAATGTTTAACGAGCAGACCGTGTAAAAAAAATACACCTATTATTTGGATCTCCATTAACCAGGGGACCATCAAACATGATTCTCACCGATTTTGATTAATTTAAAGTATGTTTTAGAGTTCTTATCTCTAATTATTCTTGTGAAAGGATTTCTTCAAATGGGCCTTAGATTTTCAGAAATTAGATGCCGAGGTTTAGCATACGTTTCAAATACCCATTAGTTTGCAGCTCTCAATGTGTCTTTCGTGGTGTGGACGCAGAAGGCTCGCACGCCACCCGTACGGCCCGAGTTCGATGCTACCCCTTGACTTTTTTTTTTCTTTTTTAATTAATTTTATATTTTAACACTTTACAATTTGATTTATATTTGATATATATTTGACACTTTGAATTGCTGCAAATTTGAATTTTTTTTTTTTCGAAAAAAAAATATACAATTACGTTTAGGATTTTTTTTCATGAAAATTTATATGTATTTTATCTAACTTGTAAACTAACATAATTACTGACGAAAATCTAAAATATTTTATGTCTAGATTTTCTTTCTAATTATTATTTACATTTATATATTTTTATATTTTAAGCAAAGTTCAGAAACAATATATCATGTATATATTCACTTTATTTAATTTTAACTAAAATTTATTTTTTCTTGTAAATTATAAATAATAATTTTGATGTCAATTTCAAAATATTTTTTCATTCCAACAAATAATGATAATAAAGCGAAAATTGTCAACTGGAAATGTAAAAATCGTCTGCGGATCCCGCATGCTGTGAAATGTCAGTAATGTTTTGCTGTCAACAGAAATATTCTTGGTATTTCGCAGGAAACTTACTGGCATATCTGTAGAATGTTTTTAACATATACAGTAAAGTTCCAGTCATTTTCAAGAAATGTTTCTTGGAAATAATTGGCAACTCAGCTGCCCATTTTTTCCCAGGAACGTTGCGGAATTTTTTTTACAGTGTAGTTTTTAGTATAAATCGCCCAACAGGTGGCGCTGTTAGGCTGCATTTATCACGATTTCCGCAATAACTGTATCTCAAGTACTAATATTAAATTTTCATCAAACTTCAGATTCAATTAGTCCCCGATGTAAATTGGTCCTGGTTAGTTTTTGGAGTAAATCGACTAACATGTGGCGCTGCTATGTAGATTTTTTACGATTTCCGCAATAGTTCTACCTCAAAAACTAATCCACGGATTTTCATCAAACTTCAGATTTAATTAGAAGTTGGCATAAGTTGTTGCTGATTAGATTTTGGAGTAAATCATCTAATCGGTGGCACTGACATGCTTAATTTTTCAGGAAATATTAACATGTATGAGAAATAATTAAATTTTGGGATTGCCACTAGTCTAAAGATTAACTTAAAATACATATTTTTGGAAAAAAATCTTAATTTTGCGCATCATCTATATTTCCAAAACAAGAGATAATGAAGGTTTTTCATAATGATTTTAATGTTCACTGAGTTAATTTCATACAGAATTGCACACTAATTGAATACATCTTTTATCATTTCAATTTTAAAGAGAAAATGGCGACAAAAACAATAGTCTTATTATTTCTATATTCTTTATTTTTGTGTGTGTGTGAACATTGGAGAAATTTTGTTGCCACAATTACAAAAATGGCTTTGAAAATTGCATAAAAATCTAAAAAATAATTTTAAAATTCAAAATTTCAAAAGTTTTGATATTTCTGGATCCATGCGAATAACTGATATTAGTTTCTGTACTTAAGATGCATTTTTATAGTATAAATTCTATTATCAGGTGAACCGTATTAGGAAAGATTAGTTTTCTGCTGTTCTAAGTTCTGCTGGGCGGATTTTGATAAGAATTGCATTGTTAGTTAGACGATAGTTTAGATATGGTTTTTGTATAATTCATATCGTTCTACGTCGTTTAGTTGTAGAATTATGGGGAAAGTTCTATAATTAGACAAACCGAATTATGAAAGATTAGCCATTTTAAAATGTTATACTGGATGGATTTTGATGTGATTTGCACTATTAGTTTAATAATTTTCCAGGGAAGGTTTTATTACATTGCCCATCGTTGTATCCTTCTTTGCCAAATCCTACTATAAATGATCAACTAAAAGAATTGGTCCTTAACATCCGAAATTTTGCCTGACACATTCGAAAATATAATAGCTCAATGGCGTTCGTGTCGTTTCCAGCAATGCTGAAGAATATTCTATTTAAAGATCCATATTGCTTTAAAACAAAAATGTCAATTTAACGGATATATTACGTTTGATTCAAAGTTCGGTTGTAAAGAATCCGACAAGTGTAGCAGGAAAAGCCTGCTAAGTTCAATATAAAGTAATAAAAAATGTAATAAAAAAATAGAAAATCTGAGCCTCTGCCACAGTTGAACATGTTTTCGTCTATCCAGAATAATTTGCCAGACCTCTACGCGATATAATTTATTTAGCCATGGAGAACAAACAACACACACATGCATGCGCGCACACACACACATATACAGAAAAAAAAACTTTCTTTGATTAATATTGATACAAGTTTCTTATAATTTTATTTGTAAAAATTTTATTTTATTTTGCTAAATGCAAATGCATTTAAAAACTGAAAAATTCTATTGAGTGAATCCTACTCCTGATGAAGTAGTGAAATATTAAAAAGGAAATTTGTAGAAACAGATTTTCTACAGCGAAAAAAAAAAAAAAAAATGTTTAAACTCGCACTGAGAGGTGAAGTTTTACGAAGTAGTTACAAATATATTTTAATTTCACAAATGTAAAACAATGAAAAATATTTGTTTCTACTACATCTGTTGTAATTATTTATATATTTGAAATTTTGTTTAATTCTTTTAAACGATATTTTGTTTTATGACAAGGAAGTTTGATGCCAAACTACTAAACTTAAAAAATTGAAAATTAAATAAAAGATATCTGTCTAAAATACAACTAAAGTTTGTAATTATACCACTAGATGGCAGCAGTATAACTTAAGATGAATTTTAAATTATAAAATAATCTGGGTATCTAGATTTCCTCCAGCCCCCCACGAAATCCCCATATTAAAATCCTTTATTAAAATTGGGCTAAATGTCGTTCCGTAATTTTTATATACCTTTCCTCTTGTGAAATGGCAATTTTCACTAACATTAAATACGTTGTATATTTGTTATTTCTTACTTTCACTGATGATTTAAATTATAGCCTAAGTGTTTTATTTATTAAAACTCATAACAATATTCGAAAAGGATAGAAAACATCTTTTGAAATACCTAATGTTAATAAATTAATGGTAATAACTTTTTAAATAGATAAAAAAGTAAAAATTATGCGCATTTCTTCAATATATTTACCATTTAGAAAACGAGGTAAACTCATTCTTTTCATATAAATATAAGTAATAATAACTCTATCATTTACAATAATATGACACTTATATTGAGAAAAATTGCAAAGAACAAGTATTATAAATTATGATGAGAACTATCGCATTTTCAAATAAATAAGACTAAAAAAAAAAAGTAACTTGAAAAGCTTTTGAATAACATCTCTTTTCAAAAGAAAGAATAATAATTATAAAATAAGACTTTTTAAAAATAAAACTATCTTCAAAATGATATGAATAATATCTTTTTTCACGGGAAAGAAAAAAGAATTATAAATTAAAACGAGATATATTGCATTTTCCAATAAGTACGACTTTTGAGAAATAAAATTAACTTCAAAATGGTTTGAATACTATTTCGAACAACACCCCCCCCCCTTTTTTTTTAAATGAAAGGAAGAAGAAGAATTAATAATTATAATTGCATTCTCAAATAAATAAGACTTTAAAAGGAATTTGAATAACATATTTATTTATATATAGTAGCATACAAATATTTTCGTACCCTTGTATATAAATTCATTTATGTTCTAGAAACATCTCTTAGTATACTGAGTACAATTCATTTGGGAAATGCATAACTCAGTTCCTTAAAAATTCAGGCTTATATAAAGCTTATGAAATATTTTGTGTAGACCAGTATACGATATATAGAATTTACACACACCACGTAGTATAGAAGAATTTAGTAACTCTTAAAAAAACATACCACAACTTACAACGTCCTTCAAGCATTTATCGCTTATAGACAGTACTGCAACCGAGATCTTTTGCGTGGCCCTATAAATGCACGATAACATTTCACACGTAATATTCTACAATAAGAATATTATGCTGCACCTCAATAATATACATAAATTTCTTTATGTTTGAAATAGTGTAACATCACTAAAATTCACATCAAACGATTTTTCCCCATAAACCACAATGTAACGAGACTTTTGAGTGTACCTGTAACCGTAATATAAATTCTACACACACTCCATGTTTCAATAGCAAACATGCCATTTGTCATAGTAAACATGAATGAAGTATAATAATTCCAAGGCAATTCGAATATATTTACGACAGTTAGAGCACAGACAAACGGCAGACAGACAGACAAAGTGAAGTCATTAACACGTTTCAACACAGTTGAAACGTGTTAAAACACATAAAATAACATAAAATAACATTTTTCTGAACACTACAGCTTTTAGAATCTATTGAATAAGGATAAATTAAAAATTTTTTTCGCTTATAAAATATTTATAGAGATATAAGTTTATTATAATTAGTATAGAAGCATATGTTTACTATAGTTAGTAGAAAATGGAAGAATAATAATATTTTGTCAAGAACATTTCGTAGATAAAAGTAATTATTCTAATGGATCAGATACATATTTATTGAAAATATTTGTTTTTTAATTACATGAAGCTTATGCAAAATTCTTTTCTTTCGTTGATTATTTCTAAGGATTTTGTGAAATTTAGTATACGAAATACCATGTATTAAAATATTCTTTTAAAAATTTGTAGTTATTTTCTCAAGCGAAATTTATGTATTGCAACTGCTATGTGTATATTATTTTTCATGTTCTATTTTATAAAGTAAAAGTATTCATTATATATAGCGATTCTTCGGCTAACGAAGATTATTTTGTACCTGAATTAAATTCGATAGCCGAAATCTTATTTTTTTGAAACGTTATTTCTTGTCTAATTAAATACACTGCTCAAAACTATTAAAGGAAGGTATGTCTTGTACGAAATAACAGTATGAGCGAAGTTTGCTTTGCAGATAATGCAAGAAGAGAGTCATAAATGCAAATTTTTCTCATTTTCAAACTTCGGAGTATGCAAATTTTGAGTTTGACGTCAAAAACGACTCCATAGCGTCTGCGAATGAAATTTGGCTTTCAACTTACTGAAAGGCAAAGCGGAAAACAATGATCGGCATTCAGTAAGTGCTTTGTTTGAATAAGTGCGATATCTCAACGAAGTCATTTAACCGAATCAGAAGCTTGGAGAGTTGTTGGTTGGTTAGAGGGGACCAAACACAAGCCGCAGTAGCAGAAACCACTGGAGTTTCACAAAGTGTGATTTCCAGGATCTGGAACCGTTTTTTGGATACTGGAAATGCAGACCGAAGGCCAGGGCAAAGTCGTAGACGTGCAACAACGCGCAATAAAGATCCATATTTAAGGCTAACGACTCGGAGATACCGAAATATGAATGCCACTCTTCTTCCACAACACATTCGCTCGGCTACTTGCACCACAGTTTCGACTCAAATTGTCCCAAACCGGCTCCACGCTGTAGGTCTGTATATTCTCATACAAATGGTATGTGTTACGTTAACAGTAAGGAACCGTGGCGCCGTCATGGAGTGGGCAACAGACCATGTGAATTGGAGGAGAAATTAATGGCGCAATAATTTTTCTTTAACATTGTCCCGTTTTTCTGTTCATCCTGATAATAGGCGTATTTTCATCTGAAGGGAACGTGTCACTAGAAACAATCCTGTGTTCGTGCAAGGAAGTGTCAGGTTTGGCGGTGGGGAGTGATGGTCTATGCTGGCATCTCCACTGATGGTGCACCAGCCTTCACATACTTCGAAATGGAGCTCTGACCAGTCAGAGATAGATCCTCAGTCCTATTGTAGTTCATTACGCTGCAGCAATTGGAGATGACTTCCTGTTAATGGAAGATAATGGAAGGCCACATCAAGCTCACTTGGTGGATGATTTCCTTTTCGAGGAAGGGATCATACGGCTGGAATGTCCAGAGTATTCTCCGGACATGAAGCCAATAAAGCATGTTTGGGACATTCTAGGCAGACGAGTTGCTGGCCGCCTAACACGTCTCCATGCCTCAAAGGTGTTCAACGTTGCTGGCCGTTCGGGGAAACCATACCCCCTACTAAAAATGATTTTCTTTGAAGGAAACACCCTTTTTCTATTCGTTTTTCTCGTGTGCACAAATTGTGATTTCTTTCTTTTGTACCCAAATACTCAATACAATGCATTTTTTTCTGCCAAACATGTGTATTTTTTTCTCATATAGTCTACTACATCTGTCGATCATGTATCAATTATCTATGGCAAGCATAAGTAACTCCCCCAGCCACATGATCCATCCACGACCTCAATATCTTTTAATTGTTTTGAGCAGTGCACAACGTGTCTGGGTTAGGCTTGTGCATGCAACGAATAAAACATTAGTCTGCCTAATCAAAAAGCACACCAAAAGAAATTTTCGTTAAACGAAACATATGTTAGTAGAGGTATCAAGGTGCATTAAGTGTGCTATCCAAGAATAATATTATAAATACTTTCAAAAACAGATACGTAACTACGTCTGGAAAACTATTAGTTATACAAGAAATGTATGACTATAGACATTCCTTGATAAAAATACTTAAAAAAATTATAACAGAATTAAAAGTAGGCGTTTCGACTACATTCCGTAGTCGTCATCAGTATTTGTGCATAATCCCAAAACACACTAGAACCACAACAATTAAAAACCGATTAAACTACGGCTTAACAAGGATAGCATATTCCACAGGAACCTGCGTAGCTTCATTAATTGTAGATTCAGCCAGAACAGTCAACCAACACTCAAGGAAGACACGATTAATGTATACGAAACAATTAGATTTCCCAACTTTCACATTCCCAAAGTCGGGAACATCGTCGAACTCAAGAGCATGTGCAAACAATCTTGAATTTAAAATACCTTTAATAAAATAATTTTTATCTACCTTAAGTCTTGCATTTAGAGAGCGTTCAGTTTCAGCAATGCACATCTACTTGTAACCTTTGCAAGGAATTTTTTATATAAGACACCACCAAGGTCAAATTTCGGATGTTTATGTTTAAAGCTACTAAAAAAATACCAAACAGAAAAAACCAATAGAATTCAAAGGAAGATAAAGCAGTACTAATATTAACATCCTTGAGAATGACTGAATTTTTTTCGAGATATTACTGTAAAAAGCGAAGATATAGTTCCTTTTGGACTGAGAAGATTTAAATATAAATATTCGAAATTTGACCTTAGTGGTGTCGTATATTAAAATTTCTTGCAAATGTTGATCTGCATTGGTGAAGCTGGACGCTCTCTAAATGCAAGACTAAAGGAACATGAACATTCTTTTTAGATAGGTACTTTAAATTCAAGATTGGTTGCACATGCTCTTAAATTCGGCCATGTTCCCAACTGTGAGAATGCGCAAGTTCTTAAAACTAATTGATCCGTATACAGTAGTCGTGTCTTTCTTGAGTGTTGGTTGACTGTTCTGACTGAATCTCCAATTAATGTTGCTACCCAGGATCCGGCGAAATATGCTACCCTTGTTAAACCTTAGTTTTTACGGTTTTAAATTTTTGTGGCTCTAGTGTTTTATAATTATGTACGAGTACTTATGACGTCTACGGAATGCAGTCGAAACGTCTACTTTTAATTGTGTTTTAGTTGTTTTTAATATTTTTATCAATGAATGACTGCAGAAATATATTTTTTGTATAATTAAACGCATTCTTTCGCAATCTTCCCCCTCTGACTGCAAAATCTCAACTAAAGAGGAAACTGCGTACCAGTTAGTGTTGTCAGGCGTCCCGATTTTGAGAGTCTCCAAGACTTGTCCCACTTAACCAATACGCGGGACGCCAAAAATCCCTATTTTTCATGTTGCACAATTTCTTTTTAATTTCTTTTCGTACCGTACTATTAGATAATTTTCATCGATTGGAGCTTAATACAGTAAAATCTCTGGAGTCAGAACCTGAATAGCTTGAATAGTCAGACCTGCTAATTTTATACATTTATGTTTTAAAATGAGCCAGAATATGTGTCAGAAAGTATCGCGTTTGTTGAGAAGGGAACTTGAGAACCACTGTACCGTCATGAGTGAGGAATTCAGGATGATTTGTAGCAACAAAAGCTTTCTTCACAGCATGGAACAGCTATTTAAAAACATTCAGAAAAAATTGGAAATAATGAAGTAGGTTTTTACAGTTTAGAGCTCATCGAAGCTCTGCCCGTAGTATTGTTATTACCGCGCGTGGGTTCACTAGGCCAGAGTACAATGTACTCTATATTTCTACTAGTCCGGAGAAAGTTTATCTCCGCACCCTGTTTATAATTACCTGGACAGACCTATGCAGGTAGCGCAGAAAATTAGATCTTCACCTCTCTGAGCTCCAGTCGAGACTCCCTTAAACGGCCTCAGGAGTTTGGGTATATGTAAGTCAGAGTTCTTTGATAACCGGCGGCACTTGATAATATTTGAGGAGTATTTCTATGGGATGAGACTCTATTCATAAATCATAACTCACTTCTGAGACGAACACTGATATTTATTAAGACGAGGACAAAACAAAAATACAGTTAAAAAGCACTCTTTTTGATCTATATTTAGCTTAAAAGCAACTGACTTTAGCTTCATTGATTTAGCACCGTCGAATATTTCTAAGATTCTTTTACGTCGTTTAAATATTCTATCTTATTTCGCCGAAAAATGTTCTGTTCCTTTTAACAAAACCTGCGTCGTCGAACTCATTTTCGTTCTATTTACTTTTTTTGCATTTTCACTTCACGCAGCGTCGTTGACTTTTTAATCTCGAAGCGGAAATACGGAGTCAGGGACATCAGTCTGATCCAAGTGTTGATTGGGAAATTCCCACATGCGGCCTTCACATCTGCCTCTGTCGACAGAGTGCTATTGAATAGAACCAGGACTTTACATCACCTTAACCCATTAGCCCTTTATGCACCGACGGTAGTTTAAAGTACCACAGTTTTCTATCCCAATTAAAACTCACTCATTGAATGCAATCGCAATGGTACTTTTGGGAAACAAAATACCTAAATACTTCCCTTGACCATCACTATATAGCAATAGCAGTTTCAGGAAGCTGAAAATTGTTCACAAAGCTATTTTGGTGCGTGTGGGGTACCAATTTTTCTTCCATTTTCTTATCTGACATGGTATCCCTAACTTTTGCTTGGAAACATCTTAAATTTTAAAGGTAAGACTATCATTTTTTTTCTTGTTTTAAGTAGATCACTTGACAATATGTTATGCTTAAAAAATAATTTTCAGTTTATTTACTTTACCAAGCATTTTTCAAAGCGGTACTATTTGAGTACTGTCGGGATTACGTTGAACATGATTTTTACTTATTTTTTTATCGTTTGAATACATATGGTGCATAAAAACGTATATATTTACGAGGGATGCGTGTGTGCTACACAGGTGGATTTTGATACAATGTTGGGGAAGATATTGCATGATTAATGCATGGCAGTGATGAATAGAAAAGCAAAGAATATGTTATTTTTATCTTTAGAAAAATATGGTATATTTATGAAACAAACGGGGAAAAAAATTACAAATTAGAAAAAAACAATCTAGAAATATGTTTTAGCATTTCTATGAATCCTTTGAAGTTTTCTACAGCCAAAAGTTTGCAAATTTCTTTCAGATATGCTTTCAATCGGACGATTGTATTAGAACTGTATAATATTCTTCTCATTGTAAAATGCTCACTGATGATGCTCCAACAAAAATCATCATCTAATAATTTATGCATCATAGACATATATACACTAGATATATACATGATAAGCCACATTAAAATAATAAAAAAAAATTGGATATACAGTAGAAATCTAATTATCCAAATCAATGGGGACCGGACCCCGATCGTATAATTGGATTTTTCCGAAAAAAGAGTCTATTTTAATTAATTACTGTATGTATGCTGAAAATGGGAGAAAAAATGTATTTTTAAAGAAAAAGAGCTTTTAATTAATTAAATGAAAAGGCAACACTTTTGCCTGGTAAGCGTACTTACAAGTGCTGTACATTAGTACAGTATGTACGTACCATACTGTAAATGAAAGCCATTGCTTACTAAACATCTCGGTCAAAGTAAGCTGTTTGACAGTCTTCATCTGTTTTCGGATAGCCAAGTCGCGCATCCGCTTGTGAGAAGTTGCATGTGGTCACACTCGGGCTGACGCTCATTCCACTTCAACGCAGTTTCAAGGTCGGCAAGTGCTTCACTAACTGATGGTCCCATGTCTGCTTCAACTTCGACATTAATGCCATCTTCTTCCTCGACACTTTCTTCTCTCACACTTTCAATAAGTTCATCATTATTTAGAATTTGAAACCAAGTGTCTGACGAATCACACACCATCCACTCTTCTATATTTTCAGCACTAACTTTTGAACATCCAGGAAATTTCAAAAGAACGTTTCTGAATTCCTTCTTTTTCCTTTTTCTCTCTTCTTCAGTTGATATGCTTTTCAACTTGTTCCACGCACATCTTACAGTGACTATTGTAAGCAAGCTCCAAGCTTCCGCCACCATGTAAGCGCATTCTTTCAAATCGCAGTACTTTTCCGTCTGAATTTTTTTCTGAAATTCTGAAAGCGAATCGGATAATCAGCGATTCGGATATTCTGAGTTCGGATAATTGGATTTCTACTGTAGTTTTTTTTTGTCTCGACTTTTGTTCGAGTGTTACGACCCAACGGTACTTTGAAGTATCAAATCAAGTAATTAGCCGTAATTAACAACAACAAAGAAAAAAAATCTTTTATTTTTAGTGCATATATCTTATAATGCAGCCATATTCAATCTGCGGCCAGCGGGCCGCATGTGGCTCGGCGATCTGTTTTGTGCGGGCCGAGACAGATAATCACTATAAAATTAATTGAGATGTGCATAAAAAGTATTTTAGAACTTCGCTGTTTTGTACATTTTTATGGGAAGACAAGAATCTCTTGTCATTTATAATTAATTTAAAATTATGTTAACACAACTTAAGTGCTGTTTTCACAGACGAAAAGTTCTTTTTACATGTAGTCCTATTTGTGCTACAGTGGTGTATAGATTTTTTTAATTTTCAACACTAATCTAACATTATTGCAAATTAATAAAATGTTCGCTATATATTTCTACAATCGAGAAAATAATAACAAAAAGTTTTTGCATTAAGAAAAACATTGATTCATTAGAAAAAGTCCCCTGTTTGTTTTTTTAAATTAGAAATTCTACATTCTTATATATTATTACGTTTTATGTTTGCTATATAGCTAATGTACTACGATTTAGAGTGGAACGTTTCTGGCGAAAAAAAAAAGCGGCACCAAACTTTTTTCATACCACTCTTTTCAAACAGAAAACTTTGCAGCATTTTTCTACATCATTTGCTATAGAAATTCACCAAGAAATTTATTTTTTGAAATAGTGGTGTCAAAATTTTTCGAGAACATTTCGTCTAAGACAACGTTCAACTTTGCTAATAATATTATCTTTCTTATATCGCTTGTTTTATTACTTATGTTATCTTAGTATTTTTTCTTTTTTCAGTGTATAGCGGCCCGACTAACGTCACAAACATATCCTTGCGGCCCGAGAGGAAAAAAGGTTGAGTATGGCTGTTCTAATGTTTCATAGTATTGCAAAGAAAAAAAGTTTCGAGGAGATAGCTTTTTAAACTCATAATTTGGGATATAAAGGCTTAAAGCCTAGCGTTGCCTCAGGATAACAGCATACCTGTCAATACATTTGTTGTTTTGCACACCAGTAATTGTGAAGAGAAGTATTAGCTTTCTTATGTACCAGCTTAGACAAAAACCTGTCGAAAACGAACATTTTCGTGGCACATACCATTTCGGTTTTTACAGATTTTACTGCACTTTGCTTTTTAAACCCAGTGAACAAGGACGTGTTTATAACGGAATTTTGTTTTAAAAGCTAAAATAACATATTTCCACAAATTGCACCGATTTCCACAGAATGCACAGCTTTTACCGCATAAGATCGTTGTCTATATTTAGTAGGGTAAAAACTGCTAAGATGAAATCGTAACGAATCGGAGAATAATTTTTTTTTTTAAACAGGTTTTGGTTTTTTACCGTATTCGTACGTAGAGACAATGGAATTTTAAAGTTTAAGACGGGATTTCTTTATCGGTGGGTTCCGTTATAATAGGGTTTACTGTACTTTTATGTCCCGATTTTGAAGCCATTGTCCCGCTTTTGGGGACACTGAACCTGGCAACACTAGTACTAGTGATAACGGGGATCCCTCCCATTACTATCACGCTAGAATATGAACAGCTCAGAAATAAAATACTCCACTTACAGCACGACACAACAACACACACATTCTTCCCAAACACAGACATACATACGAAAGTTAGCAGCTGGATCTTGCATCCTGCGAAGGAGTCATCTCATCTTCAACTAAATCCAATAAAGCACTCCTACAAACTAACCAGAGATCCAACCGTCTACACTGATAGATCCCGAACCGAATCAGGCGTGGCAACAGCTTTCTGTGTAATGAGCAATGCGGAGGTCACCCATCAGTGGACCAGCAGGATTGGAGATCTTAACACCGTATACTAAGCGAAGCTTCTCGCAATCCTGCGGGCACTGGAAAAGATATCTGAGCAGTCTCTTCCATTCGTTAGGGTCTACAGTGACAGTCTCTCCAGCATACAGGTAATATTTTCACACCGCACCAAGCACCCAATAGCCTTAAAAATAATGCAACAACTCCCATTACAAATACATAAAACCTCTATTTTTCACATAACGGCCCACACTGGCATTGAGGGCAATGAACGGGTCGATGCTCTGGCAAAGGCAGCAACAGAAAAACAGGCAATAGATTTTGAACTCCCAGTTCCCCCGTCCCATACCAGACGAGTCCTAAAAGACAGAATCCTTCCAGTGTGGCAGGCGAGGTGGGACGACTCTGACAAGGGACGCCACACACACAACCTCATACCTAAAGTCTCTAGGAAACTATATCATCTCTCAACATCCACCACCACATTCCTGACGGGTCACGGCCCTTTCAAAACTTACCTAAAAACATTCCATTGCACCTCCTCGCCTCTCTGCGAACGTGGAGAATTAGGTACACCAGAGTATAGCTACTATCACTGTACCCTAAAGGAAACCTGGCATATCAAATATCTCAGCTCACCTTACCCCAATCCTAGCAATTTAACATACTCTCAAGGCCGGCACTGCCGGCGAAATTAAAGGATATTTATCAATAATGAAGGGAACGAATATTTTTTCCAACTGGATTATATCATATTCAAAGCTGGAGTAGCACAGTTTCGATCCCTGGTCTGGACATTTTTCGCTCTGTTGGAATAAACTTCAGCTGTGCTACTCCAGCTTTGAATATCATATTTATCAATTTCAAAAATAAATTTGTGTTCTCCCTTCGTAGCGATCATGCGTCGGAAGCAAACAAAGTATCAGCTCAACACTCCAAATCTGGACTTTCTGGACTTACAGTGTGTTCTAGCACACACAGTATTGCCACAGCAGCAGAATCCCTTCTTTTCCACCTGCTGCCTGTCGCGTGGGGGATCCTTACCCCAGCATGTGACGCCTAAGGCAACGTTTTTCTCCCACTCTCTGTCGCCTAGGGGCAGAGTTTACACTGTAAATACTAATCATAACGAGATTTATGGATATATCGCCCATTGTCCCGATTTTGGTGGCTTCAACCCTGGCTGAAAACTGTATTTTTTTCTTTTAAGACCTTAATAAAGGCGACCTGGAGGGACACTATGCTCTCCAGACTTGGTTTCCTTGTCTGAGCAGTCCCTCTTAGGCAAATAAACACTAGTACTAGATAATTATTACTACGATAAACTGACTTCCGGTGCACATAGTGCAATTTGCTAAGGCTGTTAGTAAGTCAACTTCCGGATTCCACTGTCTAATGTTACGGCTGTTTTCAAATCCAAAGGGTGTACTTTTTGACACATTTTTTAATTCATTTTGTTCGGAAACGCATGAAATTGACGGCTGTTGTTATTCAGAAACTATGTAATCGAAAGCCACTTCCCATTTCTTGGTAAATGTAAAAGATGTTTCGGAAAATACTGACAAATTTGGCGTTTTGAACCAAATTTCCGAACATGATAGCCAGAGAAAGGAGAAGAATCTGTCGTCAAGCGCACAAACTTGCTTATAACTCAATAAGTAATTTATTTATCAAAACTACACTGTAAAAAAAACACTGTAAATTTGCCAGAACAAACTCGATCACAGTGAATGTGCTGTATCTTTCTTTGGTTTCCTGACTATATTAACATGGAAAATACAGTAGTTGCGTAAAATTAACAGTACAATGTGATGGCAATTTGGACGCATTTTTTTTACAGCACAAACTGCTGGCGTCCAAATTGCCAGCACATTGTGCTGTTAATTTTACGCAACTACTGTATTTTACATGTTAATATAATCAGGAAACCCAAGACAGATACAGCACATTCACTGTGATCGAGTTTGTGCGTGAGATGAACAGTACTTTGTACTGTAAAAATGTCGTTTTTTTACAGTGTAGTTCGATGTGCCAATCCCTAAATTTTCTTCTATCTCATATATTTTAATATTCCAAAATGTTGTTACAGATGTCAATATTGCATTTGTGTTAGCTCAATACTATACCAACTTTGACTTTCATCTGAAATTTCTGCTTCAGTCAATGAATCGGAGTATAAACGAGTTAATCTCGATCATGATATTTATTAAAATCACGAATGGTCGGCTTATCAGGATGGGAAGTTCCAGTCGATTCACGAGCCACTGGTGTACAATAGAACTACGAAAAATAAGGAAGATTACACAAAAATCGCTATTACAGCACCCTTCCGGCAGAAACTTTCTACATTCAGGAAGTACCTTCTTGCCATGACCAAAAACATACACAAAAAATTTAGTCCAATGCTATGCATAACTTCATACACTTTTTGATGGTACAATATTCAAAATCGCACAAAAATCGCTATTACAGTGCCCCCTTCCGGCGGATTTTTTTTCAAAATGAAGGAAGGATCTGCTTGCCATAGTCAAAAACTTAAAAAAAAAGTTGATTCAATTTTATGCATAACTTCATACACTTTTTGATGGTACAATGGCGACAGACACACGGACAGACGGACAGGTGGACAGAGATATTTTCTATAAACATGTTTTTTGGGATCTCTGACCCCTAAAACGTGTAAATCCTAAAACGTGAAAGATGCAGAATTAGTATTTATAGGGTTCCAAACTTGCAGACATCTGACGAGCAGAAAATTGGTATAACAGCTTATGCGCAGGATTGCAAAATAAATTTTGCAACTAGAAGGAAATGTTTTATGCTTAATTATACTTCAGATAGTAATAATTATCCTGAACCTAAATTAATTTGCATCTAAAGTATTTTTATATTTTTAATACAAAGTTCTAGCTAACACAAAATTTTGAAAATTTCAACAGTATAATCACCAAAATAATTTTTTTTGAGCAATAAAAAAGAAATTTTAGGTTCAGTTTATACAGTATAACATGAAACATATGTTTTGAAAATTTCATGAAAAATATTCAGAAGTTTTTGAGACATTTTGCTCGTCATGCCCAAAATGAGAAAAATGATTTCAAAGTTTCTGAAACGTCGCCTCATATTACAGCCGCTTATAAACAGCCGCTCTATTGCGCGGGTTTAATTCTAAAAACTATAACTAGTGTTCTAATGTCAATTTGAAGGAAACAATGATATCAAAATATTCAGAAGAGATAGGAGTTTAACATCTAAAAAATTTTGAAGCTTTAAGAGTCCTAAGACCCTTTAAATGATTATTAAATGATGTTTATTAAATTATTATAATACTCCGGTCTCGGTGACTCTGGGGTATATTTTATATATCAATTGATCAAAATGTACCAAACTTGGCATATAGTATATTTATATGCTTATTAATAGGTCTACAAACTTCCAATACCGATGTTCATGTTTTAACAATGTTTTTTCTCCTGCACCGGGTATGACGTCATACTTTTCTGTCGCATTTTTCTAGTCATAGGGGTATAATTCTTCGGGCCTTTTTTAAGTACTCGAAGTGGGGAAGCTGGCTGTGCAGAGTTTGGGCGATCTTGATGGGACACCCTGTGTATATATTAACGTTGACGGACGTTCCAATTTTGGCTACGTTCTAATTATATGGTTACTACTACTAAAAAGGAAGGTCTCCATACGGGCATACTCAGAAAAATCTGAAAAAATTACAGAATGTTCTTCTCATATGGATATATATGTTTATAAAAAAATTTTTTGGCGGAAGCCCGATACAGCGTCCGTAAAAAAATAATGAAATTTTCGTTTATTTGGAGATTTATCACCGGTTGGCAATGAAAAAAAAAAAATACGGTTTTATGTAGGAAAAAACTTTTTATGTTGAATTTGTTTAAACAAGTTTAATTTAAATAACTTTAGTTTTGTCATTTTTAATTTGTTTTAACAATAGTTTTGTCATTTTTAGTTTGTTTTAACTATTGTTTGTGATATATATTTATATGTATTTATAATAAAATTTAAATATCATATTTTACGATTTAAAACAAAATTTAAAATTATTTAAATTATTTCAAGCTCAAAAATAAGGCAGATAGAACACTGTCAATTTGATTTTGTTGCTATGGAAACGACTTCGTCTTCGAAATTTTAAATCAAATGTCAGCTGACTATAACTTAAAATAGATATTTGCAACTTGCAAAGCATGGAAAATATTTTTACAGTGATGAAATTAAATAACTACAGCAACAAGCAACATATATATGTAATATAACAAATATATAATAACCTCTTTAATTGATTAAGTTTGAATTCGTTAAAAAACGTGCATTCTAAAAAACAATTAATAAATTTTCAGATGCATTAAAATCGTTTGCTTTCGGCGAGGAAAAATTCTGCTCGCCAAATCGCGTGTCACTTTTGTATTTTCGTGCCAAATATTCGAAAGTATTTTATTTTTTTACAGACTTTCTACTGAAATTCCGCCGTTAAATTTGACTGATCCCTTATTACATACATGAGTAGTTTCACTAGCATTTTTTTCAACATATTCTGAGTATGCCCTGTAAGGAGACCTTCCTTGTAAGTATAATATTAATTTTATTAATTAAGTACTTTTCTGTTATCAATTTTAAATAACCGTATACAGGGTGTTTCATAAAAGATGGACAAAACTTTAAGAGGTCACATCCAAACAAATAACTTTCATCAAAGAATGCACTGTCATAAATAAAACGCAAAAATGCTAGAGGGCACCGAAGGTGATGTTGTTATACGAGGCAAAAACACACAAAGAACGATTAAGTGACAACCTCCTGTTGAGAAAACGCACTCTGTACAATCGTTGAACCTCTGGGTCACTTCTCTTTGCAGTTCCGTGGGTAAAATGCATATCAGCCTTTTACCTATTAGTGAATATTTTCCAATGCGCTCCTACCGCGATTGGCAGTTGCGCACTCAGATCAGTGGCTTTTATGTATTGATTGAGGCGAAATTTTGCATACGCGTTTTTCTTCTTTCCTACATCATATTTGAATGCTTTCAGTGTCGTTCTTCTCCCGATTACTCACAACAGGAATGGAACTTTAATGTTTGCATGGACCAAGTTTCCAAATGCGCCAGCCCCTTTGCGTTTTATTTCCGACCATGCATTCTTTGATGAAAGTTGTTTGTATCGATGTGTACTATCACCTCTTAAAGTTTTGTCCATCTTTTATGAAACACTCTGTATATTTATCTTTAATCCATTTATGCCTAGCGTCCCATTTTGGGGACGTTTCAAATTTTAATGAATTTGTATAATTTTCTTCTCCTTTATAACATGAAAATTGCATGAAATCTTTATTTATAAATGTCTTTATCTGTAACCGAGAGATGACAGCATAAGGTGGATATTTATTTGCTTAAATTAAGGCTTTTTTCGGTGTTTATAGATTTTTAATTTTTCAAGATGGCAAAATGTAAAAAGTAAGTTTATTTGTATTTTTTCTATCAAGGATGCAAAATCGTAAGTTATAATCTTAGCTTGTAGACGTTTATGAAATACGTATTTTTTTAAATGGCGAAATTAAATGTTCAAGCCTATTTTTTTATGCATTTTTGTAATGTCCAAAATATACGGTTCTAAGCACAAATGGGCATATATTTTTGTTAGAAATTTAGGAGACAGTTATTTATGTAATCTCCTTTCGAAGATATTTATGAAATAAATTGTTTTTAAGTCTGCAATACGATTATTCTTATTTTATTATTAATAATAGTTATAACTTTATTAGTCTCTGCAAAGAAATAAATATATTTCCTTTTTAGTTCATAAAAATACTAATTATAGTACATAATATACAATTTAAAAACATTTTAAATGTAAATGTAGGTAAAATATATAATTATGCATATTATTCTACTAGAAATACTCATATTTAATTCTTTTACATTTTATCAAATAAATACAAAAAAAAAATTAAGCTTAATTTTTTTTTAGTATTTTTCTAGTTCATTTTGCAACATTTTAAACTGATTTTGCCAAAAAATTTGAGAAAAAAAAATTAAGGCACAAATGGGTTAATACTCCTAATATATTCTCGTATATATTAGTTATGAAACCGCTAATTTAGAGAATTTTCAGATGCAATTTTTCGGAAAGAACATGTTTGGTGTGAATTTTAAATGCCTAAAAACTTGTAGCAGATACGATGCAAATGTTATTACAAAAAGAAAGAATCCCTGCCGGCCCGGCCTACAGGCAGAGGTAGATTTCGAAATTAAGTATACTAATTTCACCAACAAAAACTAAATCATCATTAGATATAAATCCACTTTAACAGTTTTATCTGTCTGCTTTTGACAAGTTTTTATTTCCTTTTTATAAAATAGCTGGTTTTATCAGAATCATGTTAAGGGGATATTTAAAAAAAAATATTTTTCCATGCTCAACAACTTGAAATTTTCTGGCACATTTTCAGATTAATTTTTAATTAAAAAAAATATGAAACATGCTGACGTGATTTTTGAAAATATTTATAAGCGACCTGCGTTTTTATTTTTCTTTCAATTAATTAAAACTTGATAAATAAACAATTATTTTCTCAAGTAGGGCAATATTTTTCGTTTCTAACACAATCGCTTCGGGAAATTCTGTTCAAAATGCCCACTTTGACATCATTTTTTGAAATATATTCTGCCTCTATCAAAAAATCGATCATTACTGTACATTATATAGTTTCTGAATAAGAGAATCTAGCAATTGGATGCGTTTGAGAGCAAAAATGAATTTAAAAATGAGTAAGAAAATAAGCAGTTTGGATTTGAATGCACCCTTAATGCAATGATTTTTCCAACACAACCCGTTTCAGGAAATTCGGTTCAAAATGTCCACTTTGACATCATTTTTTGAAATATATTCTGCCTCTATAAAAAAAAAAAAAATCGATCATTACTGTACATTATATAGTTTCTGAATAAGAGAATCTAGCAATTGGATGCGTTTGAGATCAAAAATGAATTTAAAAATGAGTAAGAAAATAAGCAGTTTGGATTTGAATGCACCCTCAATAAGATAATTTTTTTCTTTAACCGCTATGTATTTTTAATTTGTTTTTCCTGTAAGAATTGGCCCTATCAAAAACTTGTCTAAAAAAATGTTGAAGACAATATTAAGAAGATATATGATAAATTCATGGAGATTTTATATCTTGTGAATTGACGGAGTTATGAAACTTTTTCTTCTTCAACCCCCTTTTTTGTTCTCGTTATTATTATTATTATTATTTTTTTTTTTTTTTTTTTGCTGTACAAATTGGTCCTATCAAAAACTTGTGAATATAAAAGTTGTAGATAATATTAAGGAGATGTACAATAAAATTAATTGGATTTGATATCTTGAGAATTGACGAAACAAGGAATTTTTTTCTCCCCAAAACCCTATTTTTTGCGCCCCTTGAGCCTATTTTTAATTTTATCAAAAATCTGTGATGCAAGAATTTTTGGCGGTATTTTTAGAAGTAATAAAAACTTTAACACTCTAAATTAAAATGTCTGAAATTCAGACACTTAAGTGTCTGAAACGGTGTGTTCAATTTTCAGACATTTTAAAATGTCTGAATTTTTTCAGACATTTTTTGTGTCTGAATTTCAGACACTTCAAACGTCTTAATAGCATCCATTTTTTTTTCAAGCATCATACGTAGCCATGTTTGACCACGTTGAATCCTGGAAAAATATTTGGCTGGGGTCCTGCCCCCTCCCCCTCCACCCCCCCCCCTACAGCCTGATTTTTTTGGTGCTCTCAATTTTGGTATGCAATTTTTGTTAAGCTGATAATTTAAATCTTTTACGACATTTTACTGATTATAATCAATATTTTGAACTCAGGAGTAGAACAAGATTGAAACAAAAAATATTTATCTAAATATTAGATTTTTTAAATTTGTTTTATTTTTAATCTTATTTTACTTTAAAAGTTCAAAATATTGATTATAATCAGTACAATTTCGAAACAGATTTAAAACATAAGCTTTACAAATATTGCACATCAAATTTGTGGGCACTAAAATTGTAGGGGGGCGGGCGGGGCACGGCCCAGTATGCCCATTCTTTAATTAAGAAGTTCTTTTGAAAAAAATGCAACCCTGCATTATTGTTATCTAAATTGAGATGTCCGGAACTCGGGAGTATCCGTTGTGGAGGTTAATGGACATTCCCGAATAGCTGAAGCATCTATTTAGCGAATACTTTTTTAATCCGCATGGCATACATATTTGCATATTTTTACCTCACAAAAGCAGACATCTCCGATTATCGGACAAATTCAACTGCAAGGGCTATTGATGGCTTTTAAAGTACATGGATAAATATATCAGTGGCGTGGCGTGAAAATTTTCGGTGGTCATCGCAATTATTTAAGTTTGTGGCGAAAAATTATTAACTCTAAAATTCAATGGTTGAATGTTCAAAAAAGAAACTTTAAATCTTACCTTCACTTATACATGAACTCCAAATGTTCTGCTAAAACTGGATCGTAGAGTTTTAAAAGCTTATTAAGAGTTTTAAAATATTGCTTGGTCATCGCCGCATCCAGCGATGACCGGACGCCACGCCACTGAAATATATATATTTCTTATAATCTTGTTCTACTCTACTTCATATAATTTAAAAGTAGATTTTTTTAAAATTTATATTGCCACATAGGCAATTTTACATATATATCAGATGATAATCACAACTATGAATAAATAAATAAATATTCTACTTTATCCCTTTGCACTCGAGGGCTCCGGAGCGGAGCCATTTAAAATTTGTCTTCAAACTCGAGGGCTCCTCTACGGAGACGATGCAAATAATTTTGTGATACCTGTCCAGAAAAGCCAAGATTACATGGTATCACAAAATTATTTGCATTGTCTCCGTAGCGGAGACCTCGAGTTTGAAGACAAATAGCCCTCGAGTGCAAAGGGTTAATATTGAGAAAAAAATTACTTCGGTATTTTGTTTATTTATATTTTGTGTTTTTAATCTGGTCCTACTCTAAAAGTTCAAAACTTTAATTATAATCAGTGCAAGATTTAAGGTATCAGCTTTACGAAAATTTCATACAAAATCCCCCCCCCCCCCTCCCCGAAAAAAAAATGAAAATCCTTGTCATTTAAAAATTAGATTTTTTAAAAATTTATATTGCCACATTGGCTTATTGTTATCATTCCTATTAAACACTTTTCATTACATATCTTTAAAGCAAAATAAAGCCGCAAAAAAAAGAAGTTACCACATAATCACTATGATACACACTTGCGATGCTTATCAGTAAAGTCTAATTGGAAAATGACCTTCGAAGTGAAATATATTTTCTACACGCAGCAAAATCAAAATAAACAAATGATTTCCTTTTTCCTGACTATGTTACCTCTCTGATCATCTATGGGTTACATCTATGTTTCCAAGTCAAAAGCTTTGCATATTTAATCTACTCGGTAAAAGATTTAATAGCTTTAGAAATATATCTAAGAAATATTTGAGATAAATATTCTTTTTCAATTATATATAAATTTCATAAAAATCAATTGATTTTTTTTTTCCAAAAGCGAAAGTCTATAAATATATTTTTTAGTTTCGGCTAAATATTGTTCAATTGAAAAAAAAAAAAAAAAAAAAAAAAAGGCAATCCCGAAAATCGGATTAAAATTGAAGCGGGATCCCGGGATATCAATCCGGGATTGTAATCCCTAGCTAGGAAGGAAGAAAGCTTTAGGAGATCTTTCAAAGTTTTTTTTTTTCTATTTCCTTGTGGTCGTTTAGTATGAGATAAGCATTAGTCATTGAAACTAAGAACTGCCATATTGAAAACAAAACAAAAGAAGGGAATGAACTTAACTTTTAAATATGTCTGTTTTTTAGTGATGTTATTACTTTAAATTTGAGAAAAAAGATGAGAATAAATAATACATAATTTGTAATAAAAGACAACGTCATAAATTAAAAAATATATACTTCTAGAATTATTATTATTTTTTTTTTTTTGCAAAAAGATTCAAAACTAATTAAATTTCATGTAAGATTTTGTTTAGTACAATAAATAAAATCATAAAAGACACTAATTTTAGTACTATAAAGAAATTATAACACTTACTTAAATCGCTGTTTGCAAGAGGTAAGAAAAATTCCTCGATTTGAAATTTTAAAAACTATCACAACCACAGTGAGGGAGAAAGACTTGCACCAGTTTAAAAGGTAATCCCATAATACATCCGACTAGCCATATTTAAAGAATGAGATGTTTCATCCTCAAAACAGGACCTGCCAGACAAAAGTTTCTTTTTTTTTCTTGCCAGCTTCGACAGGACGGAGATGAATAACACAATATTATTGATATAAATTAATATGAGTTAACACTAAGCCCATTGCACACGCTTTGTAGAATTTCCGGGTGTAATCTTCAACCGTCGTCTACTTCTGTTCTGTGTCTATCCCGCCCTTATATCGACGACAGCTTCTAAGAGACATTTGATGTCGAGCACACACGTCAGATGTATGTATTCAATAAATAAATAATCCAAGTTAATACGAACACAGTAAATCACAGTACTTCATATTTTGCATAAAATGAATTAAAATACACGCGTACATAAAAACAAACTTCGTTTGAATTACAACGTATACCACTTCGGAGGAAGACATCTAAAGCGCATGCGCAACTGGGAGTGTGAGTGCCCCCTGGTGGTTATTGCGTCGGAAGAATCAAAACGTCTTAAATTAAGACACGTTTAAAGCAATGAAGTGTCTTAAAATAAGACGTTTGCGGATATTTTAGACATTATTCTCAGTTCATTTGCACCATGGTCATAGTAAGACACTTATGTATCTTAAATTAAGACATCTATAATGTCTGAATTTTCAGATTAAGACACTTAAGTGTCTAAAATTCTTTTTCAGTCACATATGTGTCTAAATTTAAGACGCTTCTATTTGCAGTGAAACTGATTTGATATGTACAACAATTAAGAAGTTATGGAGTTTTTTCGGTTTTCACAAAACCCCTCCCTATTTCCGTCCCCTTTGTCCGCTTTTGCCCATTAGCGAACTTGACCGAGATTTTATGTCCCTTGATTTTATGTATCAGTTTGGAAGAGATTTGTGCAGAATTGCGGAAGTTATCGTGTCCAGAAGAAAGTGATAACACAATTGCTTCGTGAAATTCCGTTCAAAATGCCCACTTTGGCATCATTTTTTGAAATGTATTCTGCCTTTATCAAAAAATAGATCATTGCGGTACATTATATAGTTTCTGAATAAGCGAATCTACCAATTAAATGCCTTTGAGAGCAAAAATGAATTTAAAAATGAATCAGAAAATAAGCAGTTTGGATTTGAGTGCATCCTTAATGCAATGATTTTTCCAACGCAATCTGCTTCGGGAAATTCGGTTCAAAATGTCCACTTTGAGATCATTTTTTGAAATATATTCTGCCTCTATAAAAAAATCGATCATTACTGTACATTATATAGTTTCTGAATAAGAGAATCTAGCAATTGGATGCGTTTGAGAGTAAAAATGAATTTAAAAATGAGTAAGAAAATAAGCAGTTTGGATTTGAATGCGCCCTTATTAAGATGATTTTTTTCTTCAACCGCTATGTATTTTTAATTTTTTTTTTGTCGTAAGAATTGGTCCTATTCAAAACTTGTCTATATAGATATTGTAGACAATATTAAGAAGATATATGATAAATTCATGGGGATTTTATATCTTTTGAATTGACGGAGTTATGGATTTTTTACTTCTTCAAACCCCATTTTTGTTTTCGTTTTTAATTTTTTTGCGGTACGAATTGGTCGTATCTAAAACTTGTGAATATAAAAGTTGTAGATAATATTAAGTAGATTTATCATAAAATTAATTGGAATTGATATCTTGAGAATTGACGAAGTTATGAATTTTTTTCTCCCAAAAACCCTATTTTTTGCACCCTTTGAGCCCATTTTTAACTTTATCAAAAATCTGTGATACATAAAAATTTTGCCCTATTTTTAGAAGTAATAAAAACTTTAAACTGATTTGATATGTACAAAAATGAACAAGTTATGGGGGGTTTTCGGTTTTCACAAAACCCCTCCCTATTTCCATCCCCTTGGTCCGATTTTGCCCATTAACGAACTTGACCGAGATTTTATGCCCATTGATTTTATGTATCAATTTGGAAGAGATTGGTGCAGAATTACGAAAGTTATCGTGTCCAGAAAAAAGTGATATATATATATATATATATATATATAGATAGATAGATAGATAGATAGATAGATAGATAGATATAAAGTTTTTTACTGAGGGTGGTTTTGGGTTCTAGGGGTCATGATCGGTGTAGATCTGCAAAAAGTTTTAGAAATTCCAACATAGGAACGATCCCAATAGGCAGTATTTCATACGAAATCTACCTAAAAAAAAAGAAATGTGCGATATCTGCACGGTATTTAGTATTGGATTTAAAATATACAAGTCATCTGACTGAGATCATGCTCCCTCTATAAATTAAAGCAATCAAATTCAAAATGGCAAATTTAGGAAGAAATATGTACTTGAGTTATATTGTTATTGTGACAGTTAGATAATTTTTTATTTCTTGTTATTCATAAAAGGTAACACTAATGCTTAATGCTCTTCAGGATTTGAAATATTTAGTACCATCAAAATAAAGATGATAATCAAAAGGAATATGAAATTTACTTCATATCGATTAAGTTATTTCAACGCAATGAAATGCAGTTTATTTCCCAATTTAATTTATTATATGCACGGAACAGTATCATAACATACAATTTAAAATTACATTATGGATTTCTAGACTGCATTAAAATGTTCTTCTTTCTATTTTCCAGAATATATTATTTCCACATACTTGATAACTTTTATTTTACACAAATCTTTGGCACGCATATCTTACCTCCTTCTTTCTTCTGCTTCACTTATTTAAAATTGACGGTGCTCTTTGTTTTAGACATGCATAATTCTGCAATTTAGGCTCCTAGTGCGAATAACTGTTGTCACTCTGAGGTCGGTAAGTAGAAAAATATTGTAAAAATGGCACGTTTATAGTAGAAAGGCAAACGAGTTTCAAGGTAAATGACGTATAAATAATGCAGCGAACGAAATTATGGATCTTTATTTTACATGACGTTAAAACTGGAAATCGGAAATATTTATTATTTATTTTAAGATGATGAGATATGTGGCTGATAACTCTTGAATATTTTGTTTTAATCTTACACTAAACTTGAATTTGTTTATACTGTAAATAACAGTTAAATATTTTATGTTTAATGAATAAAAATTTTTCTACTTATAATCACTTAACGTTGCAATAGGGTGCTAAAATTACTAAAGAGATAAGCACATAGTAAAATAAAATTTTCTTTAACATATCTAGGTGTTAAATATTTCTGTAAAAATTATACTAGTTACGAAATCTGTTGAACTCATTTACTCAGGTGAAGCATACGTGAGTTTTCCAAAAGATGGATCGTGGATCTTTCATTTTATTAGAATTTGTTATGCTTACATACACAGGGTGATTCATAAAGTTCGAAACAATAGTCTATTTCCTTAAATATTGCCTCTAGACACATAGATAAAATTGCAATGTTTCATAAAAAAGTTGCAAAATTTGATGAGATAAGTTGCAGCTCCAGGGGGAGTCTATTTGTGAAAATATGAAAACTAAATTTTTATACGTATCCCATAGGGTAAAATTTCCAATTAGGAAAATTTTCCATATACATTCCTGATTTAAACACAGAAAATTCCATCTTCATATCTGTAAAACTCACAGAGATATGCCCGTTTAAATAATTCGTCAGGTTTTAACCTCTTGGGGACGAGTAACCGATATTCGTGCCACTTAATATGCTCAGAATCCTTCATTATTGGCACCAGTTATTTTTTATTGTAAAGTTTACCTTATTTAATCAAAGAACTATAGCGATTCAATTACAAAAAAAAAAAAAAAATCTGTTTTCAAAAACCGGGGTAAATGATTAAAAATTAAGCAAAGGTCGCGAAAGGGTTCAGGGATTAGACACAGATTGAAATGTATGTAATTCAATCAACGATATTATTTTTAGAGTTCCAGGAAACATGCAAAAAATATATTTACTGAGTTAGAATTTTGATTTTTTTTCTTTTTTTCTTTCTTTCTTTTTTCGTTTTTTCTTTCTTTCTTTCTTTTTTTTTGTGATGGTTAACCATATAGGTAATATGGAAACAAAATCACATTCTAAAATTTCTCATAAAGTTTATAAAAAAATTTAAAATGATCGTTATTTTTCTTTAAGTGCGGTAATTTAAAATCGTTGCAACTCGAAACATTATTTGTCGAATTTCAAAATTTTTTCCTTTAACTAAAGAGGAAAATACAATTTAAATTTTGTTTCAGGATTTTTTAAAAATATTAATTTTAAAAGTATTAAAAATATAAATTTAAAAATGACGTAACTTATTTAAAAAAAAATCATATTTTCAAAAGTAAATAATTTTTCAAATTTGACAAAACAAAATTAATGTAAAATAATCAAAAAAGACATGTTCGAAGTTTGCACCTTTTTTCTTTAACATTTATTGACTTATAATAATTTAAAGACATGAAATGGTGTAAAAAACCCATCATGCAGAAAAACGCATTTAAAGTTTTAAACAAAGATTGGATCCTAATAAAATGTTTAAATGCTTTATAAAAAATTGCATGTGAGTAAGCAACTTTTTCCTGTAGCTTAAACTTCCAATTCAATTTAATTTTTTCCCTTTCGACCTTCTTTCTGAGCTATTTAAATGTCCGCCAGTGGATTTAAAACAAGGCTTTTTCTAACATGCTGATTAAGAGTTTTTTCCTAATTTTAACCCTCACAACTTCAGGTTTTATATCGTCCCGGAGAGACCATAAAAAAAACTCTGTATTCTTTGGCCAGGCCCGGACCTTACTTTTTTCTGAAGACTCGGCCGGAACGTGCCTAACGTATTTTTTCATAACGAACCATGACTGGCTTTCTTCTTCCTTGTCCTAGGTCTGCAAGGGACGAAATTTTCAGTACCGGCCTCGACCCAACCCGGATTAAAATCATTGTCTCTGACTGGCCTGATCCGTGCAAAAATCAATAAAATTTGTCTCCACCCAAATTTTTTTTACAAAAAATGCATATATTTTTTAAATCGTCATTATTTTACAATTAAAC
This sequence comes from Maratus speciosus, assembly GCA_963932465.1. NCBI lineage: Eukaryota > Metazoa > Arthropoda > Arachnida > Araneae > Salticidae > Maratus > Maratus speciosus. The sequence continues at coordinate 445,286,598 of OZ010789.1, forward strand.
TTTAAAATTCATTTTTTAAAAGAATAGTAGATTTAAAGGCTAAAAAATTAATATACAGTAAAACCAGTGAAAAAGAAACTGCCTTTGACGGAATTAAAAGAAATCCTGTCTTGGGTGAATATTTATTTATCTAATGAATAATGGTTAGAGTCAACTTTCCAAGAAAATTCACACATAACTTTCTGAATAAATAAGAAAGAAAAAAAGTACTGGAGGAATTTTGCAGAAAAACATGCCTGCCTGCTAGGTAAAAACTTATACTTTAAAAGTAATTTCTGTTTTCATGCATTTTGATTTATTACTCTGATAAAATTTTCTTTTTTTGTAATGCCACTTTTAGTGTGTTTCAAAACGAAAATTTGAAAGTTATGGAAATTGGCGCATATTTCTATATACATACATATTATAATTTTAGGTAGCTTTCATTACAAAAAGCTACCTATTGCAGCCGTTCGGAGCAAAGCGATTTCAAAAAATTTTGGTATATTTTCATCGATCATGACCCCCAGACCCCGAAACCACCCTCCGTTCAAAATTGATATATATATATATATATATATATATATCCATATATATATATATATATATATATATATATATCTGACATATGTCACACTGTAACTCTCGTATTTATGAACCGATTTGGACGTAATTTGGTGTGTACATAGTACGCACCAATATCTCAACCGAGTTCGTTGGCCAGCTTCATCCGCCATTTTGTTTCAAAATGGCGGCCATTTAAAAAAAATTTAAAAATTTAAAATTTGAAATGTGGTACCAAAAAGTTAAAAATGGAAAAATATTTTTTTCTTATGTAATTGACCTTTATACAAAGACTCCGGGGCAGTTTTTGTTTCGTCTATATCTTAAAAAATGGCTGAGTTATAGCATTTTGAATTTCTAGCGTGGCTGACATTTTGAAACGTCCTGAATTTTGTCACGCGATAAAAGGAGTATTTATGAACCGATTTGGATGTAACTTAGTTTATCCATAGTACGTACCAATGTCTCGACCGAGTTCGTTGGCCAGCTTCATCCGCCTTCTTGTTTTAAAATGGCGGCCATTTAAATTTTTAAGAAAAATTTAAATTTGAAATGTGGTACCAAAAAATTATAAATTGAAAAAATATTTTTTTCTTATGTGTTTGACCTTGATAAAAAGATTCGGGAGCAGTTTTTGTTTCGTCTATATCTTAAAAAATGGCTGAGTTATAGCATTTTGAATTTCTAGCGGGGCTGACATTTTGAAACGTCCTGATATTTGTCACGTGATAACAGACGTATTTATGAACCGATGTCCATGTACCTCGGTGTGTACATAGTACATACAAATATCTCGAACGAGTTCGTTGGCCAGCTTCATCCGCCATATTGTTTCAAAATGGTGGCCATTTAAAAAAATTTAAAAAATATAAAATTTAAAATGAGATACAAAAAAATTGGAAAATGAAAAAGATTTTTTTTGTATGTGTTTGACCTTAACACAAAGATTCCGGAACAGGTTTTCTTTTGTCTATATCTAAAAAAATGGCTGAGTTATAGCATTTTGAATTTCTATTGTGGCTGACATTTTAAAACGACCTGATTTTTGGCACGCGATAACAGGCGTATTTATGAACCGATTTGGATGTAACTTGGTCTGTACATAGTACATACCAATGTCTCGACCGAGTTCGTTGGCCAGCTTCATTCGCCATCTTGTTTCAAAAGGGTTGCCATTTAAAAATAAATTAAATTTAAAATTTAAAATGAGGTATTAAAAAATTGGAAAATGAAAAATATTTTTTTTATGTGTTTGGCCTTGATAGAAAGATTCTGGAGCACTTTTTGTTTCTGAAAATTTGTTCTTTTGTTTATATCTTAAAAAATAGTTGAATTATAGCACTTTGAATTTCTAGCATGGCTAACACTTTGAAACGATCTTGCATTTGTCACGCGATAACACACGTATTCGCCTATTTCGATGGAAGAAGGCATGTGGATAGTATGCATCAATATCTCGACCAAGTTCGTTGGCCAGCTTCATCAGCCATCTTGTTTCAAAATGGCGACATTAAATTAAAAAAAAAAATTATATTTAAAGTGAGGTGCAAAAAAATTAGAAATTGAAAAAGGTTTCTTTCTTAAGTATTTGACCTTGATATAAGGGTTCAAGAGCATTTTTTGTTTGTCTTTATCTTAAAAAATGGCTCAGATATAGCAGTTTCAATTTCTAATGTTGGTGACATTTTGAAAAATCTTATTTTTTGCCTGCGACAACACTCGTATATATCAACCGATTCCGATCTGATTGAGCATGTGCACAGCAATTACTAAGGTCTCGACCAAGTTCACTGGTTAGCCTCATCCACCGTGTTGTCTTAAAATGGCAGGCACTTTAAGAAATCGCCGAATTTGGCAGCCAAATATAAGTTACTTTAAAGAAAAGCAGCTTGGATAAAGCTGGCTAATTTCGCGAAATTCTCATTCATAATGATTCAGTATTGATAAAAATTAGTATTGAATCTCCTATATTCGGTTTCCACTAAATTGAGCTTCGTGTGTTTGAATAATATAAGTTGGCTTTTTTAAAATAAGGAATATGAAAGCTACCTCTTCCTCCCGGCACTGGCCGGAAGGACTTTTTAATATTAATGCGTCAACTATCCCGTTGGTTCTTTTGAATGTGGTATTAAGGTATATAAGGTAAGGTATATAAGTTACGGTATACAATACTATTTTACGTTTTTAAAAGAATTGCCGAATCATGTATAGTTTTACACGAAAACTTCAAAAATTTTGATATTTCGTCTTTTACCGCACGTTAAAATTAGCGATATTGGCAATAATAAAATATGTGCTTAAAATATATGCTAATGATGTCCGTTGTCAAGCAAGCGAATTTTACCGGAACTTGACCCTACTCGCGGTTGATTCGAAATAGAAGTTTTGGTTTCAAGGCTGGTATAAAATGACACGTGCAAAATTCTTATATTGATAACATTAAAGTGTTACCACAAAAACACGAAAGAAAAAACAAATTCTTTAAAGTTATTTTTTAAATGCTTTCTTTTAACTTACAATTCTGTTTCTAAGTGGCAGTCAAATCTTGTTATTCATTTTTCACCCACTTCCTATTGACAGGAATTAAACATTATTTTTTCTTAAATTCGATACCTAAGGGTGGGGGGACGGGGGAAAATTTAAAATAAGAATAAATTAACATATATAAACCAATGTCAATGAGATCTTGAAACTTTACATGCCTATAGTATTATTAAAATGCGTAAACATGTGTTTCTGTATTTTTCCAAAATTCGACTCCAAAAAAAAAAAAAAGGGGGGGGGGGGGGTCCTACCGCCAAGCGATCTCCGTTTTCGAAATATATCTCAAAAACACTACTTAAACTTAATGGTTACTCAATTACAGTTTCATAGAAAAATCAATAACAGCTTCAACAATGAGTATTTGCTGAAAAGTACCAATGACAATGTTACGACAATAGCGCCAAACTTTTGTCAACTTGGAGAAATATGGTCAAATTTGGTAGTGCTATTAAAAAATAGATTTTTTCTACATCCTAGCAAATTTTAATGAAAACAGGTTAATTTTTTTAACATTTATATTTAAAATTTTCTCTTAAAAATTGTTTGTATAAATAACCAATTCTAGAAAAGCATAGAAAATAGAAATGACTATATAAAATTAAATAGTCACCGGGAAAAAGCATAAAGCATTAATTCATAATTAAAAATGTATCTATTGAATTGTATTAGAAGCTGATATTCAGGAAATTAGTTAAAAACATTTTAAAGTTTATATATTTTCCCCCTTAGAATAAGACAAAAAGAAAATGTTATTTTTATATTTAATGTGCACATGTATACATAATGAAATACCACCACTCAGAAATGAAAAAAAATTCTTCTAAAATTTTTTATTCGAAACTTTTTGTGATTTTTAATTGTTTAAAGTTAGTTTAATTTAAGTATTTAATAAATCTAAACCAACTTTTATTTATGAAATAATATGATATTGTGTGACATTAAAGTAAATATTAAGTTTAATGTTTTTTTGTCTTGGAAAAATAAGTAATGTCTTTTATAAAATGAGCAGAATAATTTATCCAAAACAAATTTCAAAAGTTTGGTAATATTTGTTTAAACAATACATACTTAGGAAAATCATTGCCAAAAAAAAACCAGTTTTTGGATGTATTTCAAATATTTTAGAGATTTATTTAGAATAAACATTGTAGCAACTCGGTTTTGTTTTGTACTAGATAGTTTCAATTGTTTAAATGTGACAAAAGATTTCCATATTTATGGTTCATTACCATGATTCTCTTCTCAATATACATTAATAACAGATGTTTTAAATAACCTTTACTAATTTTATTCATATAAATTGTTTGTTTTTACGGAAGTAGAAGGATTTTCCATAAAAGGCATTAAAATGTAAAAGAATAACAATAATCTATACATCAAGAGAGAGAAAATAAGTGATGATAAAATATGAATGGAAAATCTATGTTAAATGATTTTCATAAAAAAGGCTCTGTTGTTTAAAAAAAAAATGTTTTATCGAAAATCAAACCTGCAATCACACCATCATTGCACAGTTATTGCAACGATAATGTCTTTTACTGTAAATAAGTGCGAGTAGTCTTAAAAAAGTAGTTGAAAAGTAGTTAATCTCGTTAACGAGGGTAAAATAATCTACAGGTCTAATTTTTATTTACAATTATTTATAAGAGAATAGAAAATAATAATTATCACTTAAATAAGTCCATTGAAGCTTATTTAAGAGGCTCAAAAAGTTTGTAACGATACAATATCTTTTCGTATTAGCCCAGTGGTTAGGGGGTTGAATTCGGAATTAATTAGGGGAAAGCTGGAAATTGTTTTAATCCCTTCTGTTTAGGTCTAGAATGAATATGCTATGTTTCCCCCCTCGTACTAGGTGAGCGTTTAGAAATATGTATAGATTTATAGTCGAAAAACGCGTTTTTTTTGCATACCATAACAATATCTCAAAACAGTTAACTCTGTCAAAAACGTTGTCAATACAAATGTTGTAGAGCTTAAAATTCTGAGTAAAATGAGTACCTACACTCAATACTTATGTTGAATATTAAGGTCACAATTCTACTTCAAAATTTTAGACACATCATCAGGGGGTGACCTTAGAATTAATTAGAAGAAAACTGGAAATTATTTTAATCCCTTCAGTTTAGGTCTAAAATGAACGTACTATGTTTTCTTCCTCGTACTTGGGTGAATGTTAAAAAATATGTACATATTTATTTTCGAAAAACACGTTTTTTTAGTTTCCTTAACAATATCTCAAAACAGCTAACTCTATAAAAAACATTGTCAATACAAATGTTGTAGAGCTTAAAATTCTGAATAAAATGAGTACCATCATTAATTATACCGCAAATTTCAGATATTGCTAAGTTAATTTGGTCTCTCCTGGCTTCAAGCTCTCGATTTGAAAAATTTTGAAATAGAATTGCGACCTTAATGTTGAACAAAAATATTAAGTGCAGGTACTCAGTTTACTCAGAATTTTAGGCTCTATAACTTTTGTACTAACAATGTTTTTGATAGAGTTGGCTATTTTGAGATATTGTTAAGTTAACTTGGTCTCTCCTGGCTTCAAGCTCTTGATTTGAAAATTTTTGAAATAGAATTGCGACCTTAATGTTGAACAAAAATATTAATGATGGTACTCATTTTATTCAGAATTTTAAGCTCTATAGCATTTGTATTGATAATGTTTTTTATAGAGTTAGCTGTTTTGAGATATTGTTAAGGAAACTAAAAAAAATACGTGTTTTTCGAAAATAAATATGTGCATAATATCTAACATTCACCCAAGTACGAGGAAGAAAACATAGTACGTTCATTTTAGACCTAAACTGAAGGGATTAAAGCAATTTCCAGTTTTCTCCTAATTAATTATGAGGTCATCCCCTTGATGATGGGTTTAAAATTTTGAAGTAGAATTGTGACCTTAATATTCAACATAAGTATTGCGTGTAGGTACTCATTTTACTCAGAATTTTAAGCTCTACAACATTTGTATTGACAATGTTTTTGTCAGAGTTAGCTGTTTTGAGATATTGTTATGGTATGCAAAAAAACGTGTTTTTTTACTATAATTCTATACATATTTCCTAACGCTCATCTAGAACGAGGGGGAAATCATAGCATATTCATTCTAGACCTAAACAGAAGGGAATAAAACAATTTCCAGCTTTCCAATAATTAATTCCGAATTCGGCCTTTTTTTGCCCCCCTACCACTGGGCTATATCCCGAATTTATGTGTTGAATGGTTAAACAACTTACGGCGTCGCGACAAAGAGGGAACACGAGCTATCGCGAAAATGTAGGGCGCGTTATATGATTACTTGTTTATATTCGATGATTTTTTTCCTTTTTTCATATGCATTTGTAATTTTTTGTTATACATTCTGATAACGACTCAGTAAAAGAGATGAAACATGTAAATATTGATTTTTAATTTACTTTTAATGTGTTTTTATAACGTCTTTTAAGCAAATAAATATTTTAATATTGTGATATGGCCTTTTACTGTATTTAAAGCGGGTAATTTGTACTGTGCCGTGAAATTAGGTTACAAAAAGTGACAATGTTTACGCGTTTTTTTACGAAACTATAGCCAAAAATACATTAATTGTATTTTTGGATCATGGAATTTTTACTACATTTGTGATTTTTTTAGGACTTTTGGCGTATTGCAATCCACAATTAAAAATTTTTATGCTCGTATATGTAATAAATTATTGAAATTTGAGTTTGTAATCATCTATTTTTGAATTAATTGAACTCAAGCTCTGTTTTACCTAATATAAGCCATTCAAATAAGCAAATGCCTCAAACATGACCTGTGATCTGGGATCTGGAAATAACTTACGTAGAGGGATTTTAATTATAAAATGCTTATTTATACTTGAAATTAAATTCGAAATTAATGATAAATTTGATACACCGTGCACTGCCAAAAATATTGGCGTACAACACCAAAGATGATGGCAACTAAGTTGCCACCAAAAATGGTGCAAGAAAAAATTGGTGTGAATGATTAAGAACAAAAAATCTTCTTGAAACACCATCAAAAATTTTTTTTTATGCACTTGGCCTTTCGAAAGATCTGTCTTGCTGCTGCTTTCCTAGTAGAAGCACGTCTTTCTGATTTGCGCCTGTCGAAGAAAGACTCGGATCTTTCGAAAGGCCTGGCGCATTAAAAAAATTTTTGATGGTATTTTAAGAAGATTTTTTGTTCTTAAAAAAAAAAAAAAAATTACCTGTAATTTGGTGTAATGAAACTCCACAAAAATAATTTCTTTCATGAAATTATAGATTTCTAGCTGTCGATTTAATCGAGCTGAAATCCATAGCTGAAACATACATAGATTCATTTTTTTATGATTTGATCAAAAGAAATTTAAGATAGGAAAACAAACATTAGGATTGATGTATCCATAGATTGGGAAATTGTTAATTGAAGTTGCTTTCATTTTTTGTTTAAAAACTAGGGCGGCTCCGCCCCCCTGCTCGCTACGCTCACCAACCCCCCGCGTAATCGCTTCTCGATTCCATTCGTTATCGCAAAGCAATCCCTATTTTCTAGTCCACCTTAGACGTAATTGTTTCTCCTTTCCATTCTGGATCTCTTCGCGATCTCTTATTTTCTATACATTCAATTTTTGGATTCCATTTGGTAAAAACACGCTCCTCCCTAACTCCTGACAATTTTATTTTCTTATCTCCAAGAGCATAATCATTCGAGCTTATAGAGTTTCATAATTATAAGAATTATTAAATATAAAATTATATATAAAGTGTTACGAATATTGTAAATAATTAGTGTTTGTGCTTAAAAATAATTTAAATAGTTCAATTAAGCTCTATTCATAAGCTAACATTAGTTTTTGTTGCATTGAAATATCTCAATTTATTGATTTTCTGCAAGCAAGTAAACCCTATTGCATTTCAATGGGAGTCTACGGAAATTTGGCGAAATACTGGAAATAGCGCTAAGTTGGCGCCACTTTGGGCGACTAATTTTGGTCACCAAATTTGGCGATATAGCCCCATTCCCACCTTGGTAACCCTTCTTATAGCGTCAGAAAGCTCTGACCAATCGGATGCGTTTCGTGTTATCTACGCAGATTTTCATTGGTCCATTTCTAAATCGTTACTTTTTAGGTGCGTTCGTAATTATATAAATACGTAGCACCTATAGTCGTCGTTCAGTCCGTCCGTCTGTCTGTCCGCATATAACAGAGCAAAAACTACCCAACCGAATGGTCTGAAATTTTAAATATATGATTGTTGCAAAATTTTGTCGAGCCATTTCAAATTTTATGAAAATCGGACGTATAGTTTAATTACAGGGTCAGTCAAAAGTTTTTCTTTACATTACGGCCAATGGGAAAAATTATTGCAAGTGCATTTTAAAGATGTTACAGCCTTCCGAATGGTCTGAAATTTTAAATATATAATTGTTGCAAAATTTTGTCGTGCCATTTCAAATTTTATGAAAATAAGATGTATAGTTTAATTACAGGGACAGTCAAAAGTGTTTCGTTACATTACGGGGAATGGGAAAAAAATATTGAAAGTGCATTTTAATGATATTACAGACTATGCACTTATGAGGTGCAAAAAAATATACATTCAGTACTATATGGGGTGCAAAAAATAATTATAAAACTAGTTATAGTACGAACGCGCCTCATTTGCCACGTTTGACGAGCAATTTCCAACTTTTTTTATATATATAGAAGGATTACTTGTTAGCCCGAGATATGCTTTTTTATTCGAGCAAAAATTTAAGTGTCGTCCCTAAACAATAACACTCCGTTATAGGGGAGAGTAGCCGGATTGGGACCACTTCACTTATTTTCAAGTGTAACTCACGTCATTTTTTAAATAACCGCAAAATTTCCCTACATGTGGTCAATCTATTCATGTACCAGCTAAAAAAAATTTTAAACTATTTCTGTAGAATAAAAACACTGTATAAAAACTAGTGTCGTGAAGGAATGTTCACCTTGTTGTTAAAATATACTTTAAAACATACTTATATTTATGTAAAAGGTGACACAAACATATAATATATTAAATAATATTTTTATATGTTTGTGTTACCTTTTAAGTAATTATAAGTATGTTTTAAAGTTTATATAAAACAATTTCTTTTTGAAAATGTTAGGTTTTATTTTAATTTCAAAATTTTTTCAAAAGTGGTCCATATTCAACGACTGGTCGTCTAAATTGGATCCCCAGTCTCCTAAATTGGACAAAACAATATTAGGCTGTTTTAATGAGTAGGCAATATAACTAATTTTATTAAAAGCAAAATTTGCGATTAATGAAATAATCAAACAAAACAACACCAATGAAATATAATGAAATCTAATGTCCGAAAGTAAAAGTAATTGTTTTAAATCAAAATGTGCTCAAAATGTAAAACAAAGTTATAACTAATTAAGAATTAAAATCATGAAACTAATTGGCAGTTACTTGAATATCATGTAAGAAAGGATGCGAGGCTTACACAAGAATTTCTTTTGTTCATTACAAAGTAGGCAAAACCAATCATCACTATCTTGATTTTTCTTTTTAGATTCCTCCTGAAAGGAAAATGTCCAAATTCAGCAATATAAATCGAATACTCCGTAGGAATAAAGAATTCAAAGAAAACAAATGCAAATACACACAAAATAAAAGAAATTGCAAGCAAAATTTATTGCATAAACACGTAAAAGGTATTTTTTATGTTTATATAGGCCTAAACTGTATAAAGAAATTGATCCAGACATAGAAAAAATTAAAATATTCAAAAACTTGCATGGAGATAGTAATCCATAAAAAAATAGTGTCCAAAGTGTACAATCCTCGAAATTCATTACTTACTTTTCAATATATGATAGTATATCTGGTCAGTAGATAATAATTGGGGGTTCTATGTCAGCGGCGTACGCGGCGTGACCTCTGTGCACCTGTGAAGGTCATGCGGCGGCGGAGGTCATGGGGTCAAGGTCATGCGTCGTACTCTTGGAGGCGGGGTCAAGGTGATGCGGCGGTGAAGGTGATGTGTCATCTTATAGTATGAGGGGTTATTTTGAGTTTAATTATTTTACTAATGATAATTAATTTTAATTGGGGGACTTTAACATTTTTCGGGGTAATTTTTGAAGATTGAATTTTGGGAGATTGATTTTTTTTTCTGACCGTACTACAGTATGAGGGGTAATTTTAAGTTTGTTTTTTTTACTAATGATAATTAATTTTAATTGGGGGACTTTAACTTTTTTAGGGGTAATTTTTGAAGATTGAATTTTGGGAGATTGATTTTTTTTTCTTACCGTACTACAGTATGAGGGGTTATTTTGAGTTTAATTTTTTTACTAATGATAATTAATTTTAATTGGGGGACTTTAACATTTTTCAGGGTAATTTTTGAAGATTGAAATTTTTAGAGATTCATTTTTTTTTTCTCACCGTACTACAGTACTTTGGGATAATTTTACATTTGAAAAATACATTAACAATAATTAATTAAGAAATTTTAATTGGGGGACTTAAATTTTTTGGAGTAATTTTTTGAAATTTTTGGGACATTGATTTTTTTTTTTTTTTTTCGTCGTACGAGGGGTTATTTTAAGTTGGATATTTTTCATTAATGATAATTAATTAAGAAATTTTAATTGGGGGACTTTAACTTTTTTCGGGGTAATTTTTGAAGATTGAATTTTTCATGGACATTGAATTTTTTCGTCGTACTGCAGTATGAGGGGTTATTTTGAGTTTGATTTTTTTTACTAATGATAATTAATTAAGAAATTTTAATTGAGATACTTTAACTTTTTGGGGGTAATTTTTGAATTTTCATGGACATTGATTTATTTCGCTGTTGTTTAGTACGAGGGGATATTTTGAGTTGGATATTTTTTTACTAATGATAATTAAGAAATTTTAATTGGGGAACTTTAACTTTTTGGGGATAATTTTTGAGATAGAATTTTTTGGGAGATAGATTTTTCTTTTCGTCGTACTCCAGTACGAGGGGTCATTTATACTTTTAAAAATTAATTTAGAAGTTTTAATTGGGAGACTTTAATTTTAGGGAATAATTTCTGAGATAGATTTTTTTTTCTGACATATATTTTTTAGCGCACTTGAGTTTTCGGTGTTATTTTTAGGGGCATAATTTTTGTGTTACAGTTTTTAATAGTGGTGATTTTTAATATTAATTTGAGAACTTGAAAATATTTTTTTTTTTCGCGATTTTCCTTTAGCAATCGAATTTTATACATTCATTAAACATTTTAATTGGGAGACTTTATCTTTTAACGCAAATTTTTAGATAAAAATGGAATTTTAAACATAAATTGGATGAGGGGACTTTACGCGATTCAATTTAGTGACGTATGCGCTAGAATATTGAGTATTAATTAAAATTTTGAATGAGGTCACATGTGAATTTTGTTTTTTAGTGTTAGAATTTTTGTCTGCAAATTTTTAAATAGTACTGCCCTCACCCGTGGGTGAGAGGTTATGCTCACGAAGCTAATAGACGTGAAGTGTTGGGTTCGATCCCAATCACACTCGTCGGCCTAATCGTTCGGAGTTTTGTTTGAGCTATAGATTTGCATGCGTAAATTCGGGTTAGGTTACCTTAGAAAGACCTTCACGAAGGGTACTCTCCCCTATATCCCTAGTGTAGATAATCAATCGCACCCGTCGGCCTAATCGTTCGGAGTTTTCTTCGAACCATGGATTTTCATGCGTAAATTCGGGTTAGGTTACCTTAGAAAGACCTTCACGAAGGGTACTCCCCCCTATATCCCTAGTGTAGATAATCAATCGAGCCCGTCGGCCTAAACGTTCGGAGTTTTGTTTGAGTCATGGATTTGCATGCGTAAATTTGGGTTAGGTTCCCTTAGAAAGACCCACACGAAGGGCACTCCCCCCTCGGGCCTAGTGTAGATAATCGGCCGTCAAAATCAACCAAACCTTTTAAAGGTTAGGTATAACTATGTTGGTACATGATTTGTTATGGAATTTTTAGGTTTGTATGTATTGCTTTATACATTTGAAATAATATTAAAAAAAAAAACATGAAATGTCCTTTATAAAGATATAAGGAAATTTTCCCCCTTTCCCCTTAATGAATATATATTTGTAAAATACAGGGTTACCTATTCAATGGTCCGTTTGAATTTGTCCCATCAAATTTTATTGAGGCATGTTTTCGAAAAGTTTCATATTTTTAAAAACTAGAAAATCGATTTTTTAAACGTTTATATTAAAACACTTTGAATTTTTAATAAGATTTTGGAAAAAAAACGCATTTTTTACAAATTTACACTAATATTACACTTTTTAGAATAAAACTTTTAAATACATAAATTAAACACACTTACTTTACTTCAAATGACTTTCAGAGCCTAAAAAAACGCGTGTTTGTGCAGGAAAATGTCTACTATACTGAACAGTGATCATCGTGCGTTATCTTTGGGAACACTCAGAAGTGAATCACTTTATCTAGATAAGGGGTTTTCCTTTTTATCGTGATAGGATATTAGATTTTAATTTCGATTGACTAATGGTGGGGTACAAATTAAGATTTTCATTTAATTAATTTAAGATTTTTATTATCTCACTGATTGTGAATTTAATGAATGAATAATTAATATTACGTCACACAAAACGAATTTTTTGAATAATTTAGATTGCGTCACAATTTTTGAATGATTTTATTAATATAGAATTTATATCAAATTGGGGGGTCATTTTTTCTTATCGATTTATTTAAAATAAAATTGGAATATTTATTAGCAATTTAATGCATGTGTTACATTTTTTTTTTGGCTTTAACTATTATAAAATTAGACCTTTTAAAACGGATACTTTTTTAATTGATTCATTAACCGTGAGAATACTTCAAACACGTCATTGATGAGTCATCACACATAAGTAAATTTTCACTCGTAAACATGAAAGTTTTAATAAATATATTGAGGTTTTTGAAAAGTGACACTCATTTTGTGCAGTGGACTTTGAATTTTTAGTCTAGCTCTAATTTCGATTTAGTTCAAATTTTGTTAAGTTAACACGTTACGAAATATAGGGGAGCTTTATACTATGCATTAATATAACTATGATTTTTGCTTAATTTTTTACAAGGATAAAATTTTTATCATCGGAAAACACATCTTTAAGAGATTTAAAATAAATATTTGTAAATATATATATAATTTAATATCATTAAATATTTAGTATCTTCACACATAATTAACACATGTTAATTAAGTACGTTTAAATTTAAAAGAAATCATAATTTTCATTAAATTAAAAAGAAATTGTACATTTAACTTTTAATCTAACAAATATTAAAACATGAAAGAAATGATTGCGCTTTTAGAGCATATAACTTTAATCATAAAAATTTGAATACTTATCACTTTTAAATGAAAATGATAAACCTTTATTTAAAATTTTTCAGTTTATAATTAGAGACATACAATTAACTAGAAACTAAAGTATAAAAACAGAAATGAATATCTAGCAATAAGGTTAACATTTTTAATAAAAAATTAATATTTTAGTTTAATTTTAAACGTGCTAGTATTTTTAGACTAGCGAAATATCCCTCTTTTTAGAAAATACTTTTCTGGTTTAATTTTCATTTATTTTTTAAATATAACTTTTAAAAAATATTCTCAACTGTAAAAACTAGGGATTTGCTTTTGACAATTTTATTTGAATTTAAGATTTGTTTCACATTTAGAAGTATATCTTATCAAAATAAATTGGAAATATTTAGATTTGTTTATTATTAATAATTTGAAAAATAAAACATTTAGAAGTAAATTCACTTACTTTTGTTTATGTTTCATAAAAATCCAAAAGGGTTGAAAAAGAGTAGCAACACTTCACATAAGTTTTGTGATACTAAATGGAGTAAATTTTGAACATCAATATCTTATCTGTTTGGGTATTTCCATGAATACATGATTCATGAGATAAGCAGAATGTCATGTTCAAATATGAATCTAAGAACAGTGTTAATGAATTTACTTTATTCATATCGTATATACTTTAGCTATAATTAATATAATGTGTAATTAATAAGGGATTTAATTAATATGATGCGTTTTTAAATAAAATCTAAATATAATTGTATCTTTTTCAGTCTTATTTAATAGAAGAGGAATGCTTTTCAAATTTATTAAGAAACATGTAAGTTATTATTAGCTTGGAAATTGCAACTGAATTAAAAATTGACTTTTAACACATTGCTAAATTTTCAAGGAAAATATTTCTCACTTAAAAGTTTACTTCTCACATTAAAAAAGTCATATACTTGGAATTTTTACCGGGAAAATTTTCTCACATGGAAAAAGGCTTTAGTGATTGTATTAGAATAAAAACTTATCATATTAAAATTTTTAATAAGTAAATTATTATTATTAAATCTTTGTCACCCACCACTCACTTTATTTACAAATAAATATTTTTCACTTTTTAATGGAAACAAAAATGGTAGGTAAAGCTTTCGTTTAATATTTTTAAATTAATATGAGTCTTTTTTTTTTCAGTGCGACTCCTTCAAATTTAAAACCTTTTGAGAGCTTTTATAGGGAGAACGTAAACAAATCGAAGTCTCCCATTTCACCAATAAAGGATTTGTACTAAATACACTACAGACATTCTTGTTTTAACATGATTTGAAAAATTTTAATTCAAGTTCTTTTGAAAACTTTACTTATTTCATAGGGAGAGAAAAAAAAAAACATGCATTTATAAATTTTTAGTTTCACATTTCAACAATAAAGGACTTATACTAAGTACACTACAAACTTATTTATAAAAAGGAAAGACATAACCTTATTTCACTTTTTCGTTAAGCATATTTTTAATTCACAAGCAGGCTTCACACATATTACTTAGCACACAAGTTACTTCAGCGAGAAATCCCTTTTCCTTATCTAAATGATTCATAGGGATTCATACCTCCCTCACGAATACGTTATACAAACGATGTATTAGTTTAATGAATATAAATTTTAACTGAATCCTTTAAACTTTATTTGATAACATTCGATCATTTTTATATTTCAAAACGAAGAAAAATTATTGAATATCACCCTAACAAGCATATACTTTTACACTAACATGTTATAAAAACACTTCTCAATATTCAAATTTTATGATATTTCGACATCTCTCGCCAAGCTTTTTAAGAATGAAAGACTATTTCGTTAAAATATTTAGCTTTTTGTATACAATTTTAGCAATAAATACATAATGCACTCAACTTTACTTTATCATTAAACATTAAATTAATCCATCGCTTAGCAATTCAAACGTAGGATTTTTTTATTTAGGGTAGATAAGTATACGTGTATATATATATACATGCGCATATATGTGTGTGCATTTGTCAATGGGGGAAAAATTTAAAAGGTATACACATTGAAAGTTAATAAAATTATTTAAAAAAAATTATATAAATATTTCAAGACAGTATTAAAGATTTGAACAACTGATAAAAATGCTTTGAAAAACATTTAAATTTATTTAAAATGTTTCTTTCATATTTTAAAGTCAACAAATTTTAATACATAGCTATGTACATACATGCATTTGACCTATGTTAACAGAACAAATGTTTTAAATATTTCGATGCTATTTCCAAGTTAATCAATTTATACTTTTTGAATATGCATATACATATATTTGAAAATTTTAATGTTTTCTGTTAAAACTGA
Organism: Maratus speciosus; assembly: GCA_963932465.1. NCBI lineage: Eukaryota > Metazoa > Arthropoda > Arachnida > Araneae > Salticidae > Maratus > Maratus speciosus. The sequence goes on from OZ010789.1 coordinate 445,302,394, forward strand.
CTAGTTATTTATCCTAGCATTATCCTAGTTATTTATCCTACATTTATTAACACAATAAACCAACTGCTTTTAAAAAGACTGTGTGATTATCAAAACAACCCAAATCCTTTTATCTGCACATGCGCAAACATTTTAATAAACTAGAGGTCACATTTTTAATTGAATAAAATAATGACTAATCAAATAGGTTATATCCTAACTTAAATGATACCTTTTTTGTGATATTGCTAAACATGCTACTACAATGTCTAATCAAATAGGTTCTGTACTAACGTTAATTATACCTTTTATGTGGCATTACTAAACTAGCTAACATGACATTATTAAACTAACTTGTAAAAATAACATGATAACCTGTTTTCACTAGACAAACTTAATAATTTTCGATGCTTTTGTTTGACAATCAACAAAGTTTTATGAAATATATTCAAAAAGTTTGCTGCGATTTAAAAACATGCTTATAACTTAGATAGTTTTCACTCTTTATATTTCAAAACATGCATATTATTACAAAACACAAGATATTGTTTAAATTTGAATTAAATAATCACCATTTTTCACAAGTTTGCAATATTTTTATGCTAACTAGGGTTAGTAGTATTCAGACTTAAAAATATCTTTATAGATTAAACATGAAAATTAATGTGTAAAAAAAACCTTTTACTATTTTTAGTTAAACTTCATGTCATGAAATATATCCAGTTAACTTTAAAATGTACTATTACAAATTAATGTTTTAAAATTCATTAAAATTATTAAATACTATTTCATTATAATTTTAAAATTCATTTTTATATAAAAACACACAAAATAATAATACTTATCTAATATGGCAGCTAGCAGTCTTAAGCGCAACCTTCTATTACAAAAACTAAAAGTGAAATGAATAATTCTAAGTCCTTATCAGCTAATCTTATCAACTGATTAGATCTAGTCACGTGATATATGACATCACTTATCACTGATGACGTAGGGGTTATCACGTGATGGGGAAACCCTGTCACGTGGTGTATGATATCACTCATGACGTAGGGGTTATCACGTGTTGGGAAAACCCTGTCACGTGGTGTATGATAACACTGTGTGTTTTTATATAAAAATGAATTTTAAAATTATAATGAAATAGTATTTAATAATTTTAATGAATTTTAAAACATTAATTTGTAATAGTACATTTTAAAGTTAACTGGATATATTTCATGACATGAAGTTTAACTAAAAATAGTAAAAGGTTTTTTTTACACATTAATTTTCATGTTTAATCTATAAAGATATTTATAAGTCTGAATACTACTAACCCTAGTTAGCATAAAAATATTGCAAACTTGTGAAAAATGGTGATTATTTAATTCAAATTTAAACAATATCTTGTGTTTTGTAATAATATGCATGTTTTGAAATATAAAGAGTGAAAACTATCTAAGTTATAAGCATGTTTTTTAATCGCAGCAAACTTTTTGAATATATTTCATAAAACTTTGTTGATTGTCAAACAAAAGCATCGAAAATTATTAAGTTTGTCTAGTGAAAACAGGTTATCATGTTATTTTTACAAGTTAGTTTAATAATGTCATGTTAGCTAGTTTAGTAATGCCACATAAAAGGTATAATTAACGTTAGTACAGAACCTATTTGATTAGACATTGTAGTAGCATGTTTAGCAATATCACAAAAAAGGTATCATTTAAGTTAGGATATAACCTATTTGATTAGTCATTGTTTTATTCGATTAAAAATGTGACCTCTAGTTTATTAAAATGTTTGCTCATGTGCAGATGAAAGGATTTGGGTTGTTTTGATAATCACACAATCGTTTTAAAAGCAGTTGGTTTATTGTGTTAATAAATGAAGGATAAATAACTAGGATAATGCTAGGATAAATAACTAGTCAGTTTTAACAGAAAACATTAAAATTTTCAAATATATGTATATGCATATTCAAAAAGTATAAATTGACTAACTTGGAAATAGCATCGAAATATTTAAAACATTTGTTCTGTTAACATAGGTCAAATGTATGTATGTACATAGCTCAAATGTCTGTATGTACATAGCTATGTATTAAAATTTGTTGACTTTAAAATATGAAAGAAACATTTTTAATAATTTTAAATGTTTTTCAAAGCATTTTTATCAGTTGTTCAAATCTTTAATACAGTCTTGAAATATTTATATAATTTTTTTAAAATAATTTTATTAACTTTCAATGTGTATACCTTTTAAAATTTTCCCCATTTACAAATGCACACAGACACACATATATGCACATGTATATATATATATATATATATATATACACGTATACTTATCTACCCTAAATAAAAAAATCCTACGTTTGAATTGCTAAGCGATGGATTAATTTAATGTTTAATGACAAAGTAAAGTTGAGTGCATTATGTATTTATTGCTAAAATTGTATACAAAAAGCTAAATATTTTAACGAAATAGTCTTTCATTCTTAAAAAGCTTGGCGAGAGATGTCGAAATATCATAAAATTTGAATATTGAGAAGTGTTTTTATAACATGTTAGTGTAAAAGTATATGCTTGTTAGGGTGATATTCAATAATTTTTCTTCGTTTTGAAATATAAAAATGATCGAATGTTATCAAATAAAGTTTAAAGGATTCAGTTAAAATTTATATTCATTAAACTAATACATCGTTTGTATAACGTATTCGTGAGGGAGGTATGAATCCCTATGAATCATTTAGATAAGGAAAAGGGATTTCTCGCTGAAGTAACTTGTGTGCTAAGTAATATGTGTGAAGCCTGCTTGTGAATTAAAAATATGCTTAACGAAAAAGTGAAATAAGGTTATGTCTTTCCTTTTTATAAATAAGTTTGTAGTGTACTTAGTATAAATCCTTTATTGTTGAAATGTGAAACTAAAAATTTATAAATGCATGTTTTTTTTTTCTCTCCCTATGAAATAAGTAAAGTTTTCAAAAGAACTTGAATTAAAATTTTTCAAATCATGTTAAAACAAGAATGTCTGTAGTGTATTTAGTACAAATCCTTTATTGGTGAAATGGGAGACTTCGATTTGTTTACGTTCTCCCTATAAAAGCTCTCAAAAGGTTTTAAATTTGAAGGAGTCGCACTGAAAAAAAAAAGACACATATTAATTTAAAAATATTAAACGAAAGCTTTACCTACCATTTTTGTTTCCATTAAAAAGTGAAAAATATTTATTTGTAAATAAAGTGAGTGGTAGGTGACAAAGATTTAATAATAATAATTTACTTATTAAAAATTTTAATATGATAAGTTTTTATTCTAATACAATCACTAAAGCCTTTTTCCATGTGAGAAAATTTTCCCGGTAAAAATTCCAAGTATATGACTTTTTTAATGTGAGAAGTAAACTTTTAAGTGAGAAATATTTTCATTGAAAATTTAGCAAAAGACTAATTCTATGTTAAAAGTCAATTTTTAATTCAGTTGCAATTTCCAAGCTAATAATAACTTACATGTTTCTTAATAAATTTGAAAAGCATTCCTCTTCTATTAAATAAGACTGAAAAAGATACAATTATATTTAGATTTTATTTAAAAACGCATCATATTAATTAAATCCCTTATTAATTACACATTATATTAATTATAGCTAAAGTATATACGATATGAATAAAGTAAATTCATTAACACTGTTCTTAGATTCATATTTGAACATGACATTCTGTTTATCTCATGAATCATGTATTCATGGAAATACCCAAACAGATAAGATATTGATGTTCAAAATTTACTCCATTTAGTATCACAAAACTTATGTGAAGTGTTGCTACTCTTTTTCAACCCTTTTGGATTTTTATGTAACATAAACAAAAGTAAGTGAATTTACTTCTAAATGTTTTATTTTTCAAATTATTAATAATAAACAAATCTAAATATTTCCAATTTATTTTGATAAGATATAGTTCTAAATGTGAAACAAATCTTAAATTCAAATAAAATTGTCAAAAGCAAATCCCTAGTTTTTACAGTTGAGAATATTTTTTAAAAGTTATATTTTAAAAATAAATGAAAATTAAACCAGAAAAGTATTTTCTAAAAAAAGGGATATTTCGCTAGTCTAAAAATACTAGAACGTTTAAAATTAACCTAAAATATTAATTTTTTATTAAAAATGTTAACCTTTTTGCTCGATATTCATTTCTGTTTTTATACTTAAGTTTCTAGTTAATTGTATGTCTCTAATTATAAACTGAAAAATTTTAAATAAAGGTTTATCATTTTCATTTAAAAGTGATAAGTATTCAAATTTTTATGATTAAAGTTATATGCTCTAAAAGCGCAATCATTTCTTTCATGTTTTAATATTTGCTAGATTAAAAGTTAAATGTACAATTTCTTTTTAATTTAATGAAAATTATGATTTCTTTTAAATTTAATCGTACTTAATTAACATGTGTTAATTATGTGTGAAGATACTAAATATTTAATGATATTAAATTATATATATATTTACAAATATTTATTTTAAATCTCTTAAAGATGTGTTTTTCCGATGATAAAAATTTTATCCTTGTAAAAAATTAAGCAAAAATCATAGTTATATTAATGCATAGTATAAAGCTCCCCTATATTTCGTAACGTGTTAACTTAACAAAATTTGAACTAGATCGAAATTAGAACTAGACTAAAAATTCAAAGTCCACTGCACAAAATGAGTGTCACTTTTCAAAAACCTCAATATATTTATTAAAACTTTCATGTTTACGAGTGAAAATTTACTTATGTGTGATGACTCATCAATGACGTGTTTGAAGTATTCTCACGGTTAATGAATCAATTAAAAAAGTATCCGTTTTAAAAGGTCTAATTTTATAATAGTTAAATCCAAAAAAAAAAAAAAAAATGTAACACATGCATTAAATTGCTAATAAATATTCCAATTTTATTTTAAATAAATCGATAAGAAAAAATGACCCCCCAATTTGATATAAATTCTATATTAATAAAATCATTCAAAAATTGTGACGCAATCTAAATTATTCAAAAAATTCGTTTTGTGTGACGTAATATTAATTATTCATTCATTAAATTCGCAATCAGTGAGATAATAACAATCTTAAATTAATTATTTGAAAATCTTAATTTGTACCCCACCATTAGTCAATCGAAATTAAAATCTAATATCCTATCACGATAAAAAGGAAAACCCCTTATCTAGATAAAGTGATTCACTTCGGAGTGTCCCCAAAGATAACGCACGATGATCACGGTTCAGTATAGTAGACATTTTCTTGCACAAACACGCGTTTTTTTAGGCTCTGAAAGTCATTTGAAGTAAAGTAAGTGTGTTTAATTTATGTATTTAAAAGTTTTATTCTAAAAAGTGTAATATTAGTGTAAATTTGTAAAAAATGCGTTTTTTTCCCAAAATCTTATTAAAAATTCAAAGTGTTTTAATATAAACGTTTAAAAAATCGATTTTCTAGTTTTTAAAAATATGAAACTTTTCGAAAACATGCCTCAATAAAATTTCGGTTTAAGGTATATTGGTGATTCTAAATTCAAACACACCATTAAATAGGTAACCCTATATTTCACAAATATAAATTCATTTAGGGGTAGGGGGAAAATTTCCTAATATCTTTATGAACGGCATTTCATGTTTTTTTTTTTTTTTTCAAAATATATTTTCATATAGATTAAAGAATACATACCTAAACATTGCATAACAAGCCAAAAAACCGATATCCTCAAAAATATCTTACCAATTTCTATTTTTGTATAAAACCGAGAAAAAATATCTACCATCTAACACGGATTCAAAAAAAAAAAAAAAATTCTAAAATTTTCTAGCACTATTTAAAAGGTTTGGTTGATTTTGACGGCCGATTATCTACACTAGGCCCGAGGGGGGAGTGCCCTTCGTGTGGGTCTTTCTAAGGGAACCTAACCCAAATTTACGCATGCAAATCCATGACTCAAACAAAACTCCGAACGTTTAGGCCGACGGGCTCGATTGATTATCTACACTAGGGATATAGGGGGGAGTACCCTTCGTGAAGGTCTTTCTAAGGTAACCTAACCCGAATTTACGCATGAAAATCCATGGTTCGAAGAAAACTCCGAACGATTAGGCCGACGGGCGCGATTGGGATCGAACCCAGCACTTCCCGTCTATTAGCTTCGTGAGCATAACCTCTCACCCACGGGTGGGGCAGTACTATTAAAAAATTTGCAGACAAAAATTCTAGCACTAAATAACAAAAATTCACATGTGACCTCATTCAAAATTTTAATTAATACTCAATATTCGAGCGCATATGTCACTAAATTGAATCGCGTAAAGTCCCCTCATCCAATTTATGTTTAAAATTCCATTTTTATCTAAAAATTTGCGTTAAAAGATAAATTCTCCCAATTAAAATGCTTAATGAATGCTTAAAATTCGATTGCCAATGAAAAATCGCGAAAAAAATATTTGAAAGTTCCCAAATTAAAAATCGTTGCCAGTAAAAACACCGAAAACTCAAGTGCGCTAAAAAATATATGTCATAAAAAAAATCTATCTCAAAAATTACTCCCAAAAATTAAAGTCTCCCAATTAAAAATTCTTAATTAATTTTTTAAAAGTACAAATAACCCCTCGTACTGGAGTACGACGAAAAGAATAATCAATTTCCCCGAAAAATTCTATCTTCAAAAATACTCCCAAAAAAGTTTAAGCCCCCCCAATTAAAATTTCTTAATTAATTATTGTTAATGTATTTTTCAAATGTCAAATTATCCCTAAGTACTGTAGTACAGTGAGAAAAAAAATGAATCTCTAAAAATTTCAATCTTTAAAAATTACCCTGAAAAAAGTTAAAGTCCCCCAATTAAAAATAATCAATTTCCCCGAAAAATTCTATCTTCAAAAATACTCCCAAAAAAGTTAAAGTCCCCCAATTAAAATTTCTTAATTAATTATCATTAATGAAAAAATATCAAACTCAAAAAACCCCTCGTACGACGAAAAAAAAAAAAAAAAAAAAATCAATGTCCCAAAAATTTCAAAAAATTACTCCAAAAAATTTAACTCCCCCAATTAAAATTTCTTAATTAATTATCGTTAATGTATTTTTCAAATGTAAAATTATCCCTAAGTACTGTAGTACGGTGAGAAAAAAAATCAATCTCCCAAAAATTCAAAAATTACCCCGAAAAAAGTTAAAGTCCTCCAATTAAAATTAATTATCATTAGTAAAAAAAAAACAAAAAAAAACTTAAAATTACCCCTTATACTGTAGTACGGTCAGAAAAAAAATCAATCTCCCAAAAATTCAATCTTCAAAAATTACCCCGAAAAAAGTTAAAGTCCCCCAATTAAAATTAATTATCATTAAAAAAAAATCAAACTCAAAATTACCCCTCATACTGTAGTACGCTGAGAAAAAAAATGAATCTCCCAAAATTCAATCTTCAAAAATTACCCCGAAAAAAGTTAAAGTCCTCCAAGTAAAATTAATTATCATTAAAAAAAAAAAATCAAACTTAAAATAACCCCTCGTACTGTAGCACGGTCAGAAAAAAAAATCAATCTCCCAAAAATTCAATCTTCAAAAATTACCCCGAAAAAAGTTAAAGTCCCCCAATTAAAATTAATTATCATAAAAAAAAAATCAAACTCAAAATTATCCCTCATACTATAAGATGACGCATGACCTTGACCCCGCCTCCAAGAGTACGCCGCATAACCTTGACCCCCCATGACCTCCGCCGCCGCATGACCTTCACAGGTGCACAGAGGTCACGCCGCGTACGCCGCTGATGCAGAACCCCCTTTTCACATCTACTCTGGTCCAATTTAAGCAATTCAAATTGGACCAATTAAGGCAACTGCAACATTTTTTAAAACAGATAGTCTCAAGACGAAAAACAAAAACGAAATCAAACAAATATGCGTGAAAAATATGCGCAATAAACACATGAATAAGTATATGGAAACGTAACAACTTACTTTAGTTTTAAAGAATTCTCTTAAGTTTAGTAGGAAAAAATTAGATCAAAACAGTCGTTTTTTAAAATTACCTGAAAACAGCACATGGAAGGCGGATACTTCTTCTAATCATCAATGACGCCATTCTGATGAATAGGATTTCAGCGGTAGATGGCGTCTCTTTCTATTATTAAAGGTAGAATTGCAGCGGTCCATTTAAAGCAGCTGCAGCGGTCCAAATATGACTACTCTCCCCTATAAGCCAGCTGTAAAACGCAGCAGATGTATCATTGTACGGTTAAATACTGATAATATCTACTGCAATTTTTTAAACTTCTAAATCGAACATTTTCAATTTTTACACCGTCATATAGGAAAAAAAAAGTACTTTTAAATGCAATTTATTGGAAAACTGCATCTCAATTCATTTATTTATTTATTTATTTATTTATTTATTTTTTGTAGTTGTTAATACCATTTCTGTAATGGTGGAAACTAAAGTATTCCATTTCTGTAGAAAATAAAAGGAAAATAGTAGATTACTATTTCTTTTTGTTACCATTTTCTCATAAAGCCTGAAAAAACATTGTAACTAAAACACGTGCTATGCCAAGAATATCGTCTGCTATAAAAATATTTTTTAAAGTATATATGCGTGGCTCCCCCCCCCCCCCCGCAATTTCTTAATTCCTATCAAAAAGCTGTAAGAATGAAATTTTATTAACCAGCGTGCAATAACCTTTTTGCCGAATTTTGAAAAAATAAAAATGAATGATTTCTGATAAAACATGGAGTTATTATAAACTTTATTTAATTTTCAGCATTCATATTAATGTTACAAACAAATGAAGACTTATGAATCATTATATACCCTTTTTTGATTGAGTTTTTTTAATGACGACATCGCTTTTTGCTGGGTTTGTGTATTAATCCGAGATAGTGACGTCATATGGATATTTTTCTATAGATATTGTTTAAGCCTAGATCGTAAATGTGGAATTCTTCAGTGGATGCAAATGACGTCATTTTATATAAAATAAAACCGTTTATTTTAAGTCTTTAAACTGAAATATGTTTTGTACTACCTATATTTATATATTTTTTTTTCCATCGAGGGCGACAGTAAATTCTGAAATAGCAGAATTCCTGTTTTCTAGTACTTGTATTGTAACTAATATTGCAGGTTTATTATAAGTTAACGAAACAATTCCTTCTTAAACATTTTGTTTCGTCGAAATTCAACGGATTTTACCCCGTAATAACAATAATATTTTTTTTCTCATTGGGGGCAACAATAATTTCTGGAAAAGCAGAAGTCTTGTTTATAATATAATTTTTCTTCGTAAAGGAATTATTGAGAAACCGGTTCTGATTTTTGTTTTCCTATCTTAAAATTAATTTTTAAACAAATCAAACAAAATGAATCTATGTGTGATATATTTTAATGCGCAATTAAGCACGTGTATGTTGAAATACTTCGGTTCAAATAATAAATCAACAGCCAGACATTGATAAAATCGTGAAAGAAATTATTTTGGGGGTTCCTCATTACACCATTTTATAACAGGTGTTTTTTTTACATCACTTTTATTGGCAACTTAGTTGTTAAAATTTTTGGTGCTGTACACCAATTTTTTTTTTTTTTACAGCGTGTATTGATCACTTAATTATTAATAAAACATATTAATCATAAAACGAATAATAACTGTATAATTTTTAAAGTAAATAATGATGGTATAGTACGTTTTATTGCGTAAAAATATTGTTTCTGTAAATGAATAATTTATATAAATTTATACATTTAATCAATATAGTTAATTGCAGTTAATACAACACTGATATTTTAAAATTTTTATTTGTATGACAAACATTTTAACTTAGATCTGCTTCTAAGGAATTTTGTGATCTAACAATTGAATGTCTTTGAGTCTGCAAGGCTTAGATGAAATGCTATTCCGTAACAATTTTACATGTAACAACAAAGAAGATTATGTAATTAAATGAGACATTTTATTATTTATGGAATTCTGTTAAAATAAATATGGCAGTTATATGAAATATTTCAATCAAAAATAATTGTTAACCCTCAGACAGTCTAGAAAAAAGAGCAAAATTGTAATGTTGATTTTTCTGTATTTTGTTTTAAACAGTAAAAGAAGATGATTATTTCAACTGTATATGAAAAAAAACTTGATCAAAACAGCAATTTTGTATACATTATTAAATACATAACATCGTTAAAATTGCAAATAATATAAAAGAAAACTAAAATAATACAAAACAGTAATTTAGTATGCATTTATAAATGCATACATTGGTGACTTTTAGCGATAAAAGATATTTACGAAGACATTTTTATTTCAAGCGGGATAATATGCGGTAATTAACATAATATATAATATTCACTGGGGAATTAATATAACATATATACTTTTGTATACACGTACTATATCTTTGAATATATAATGCCATCTTTATTTAGTGATTTGCTTGTTACTGTTATACGAGCTTGTCAGATAATTTTAATTCATGGAGATTTTATACACACACATATATATATGGATCATTACACACAAAATGAGCAAATATTTAAAAAAAAAGTCGTGGCCACATAGGAACCGATTTAAATAAAATTTGGTACGCAGGTTCAATTCATATTCAAATAGAGCACTGCAAAATATCTCAACAAAAAATAAAATATTTCAGAAGTTCTGGGCATTTAAAAAATTTGTGACATAGAATGGCAAGTGCGCAATCGTTCAAATTTGCAAGGTTGAAGTTCCGTATTTTAAAAACTATTTAACATAAATTAAATATTTTTATAGTGTTGTAACCTCTGGAAAATTATCTTCGTATTTATTTAGTAATAATAATTAGGTAACGCCATGAATTATCTTAAATTAGTTGTAAAAAATGAAAATTCGTCAATTTTGAGAAAATTAATAACGTTATAAAAATCAAAGGAATTCAAAAACATCTGTGAAATTGATGCCTGATGTAGTGTTACATATTAAGATCGAATTGCTCAAGTTTGTAAGTTGCTCTTTTCCCCCTTCATCTTAAAAATAGCTCAGAAATTTTAAAAATAATTGCAAAATCCTATTTTTTCCTCTTTTATATGTTTAAAAATGTAAATAAAGGAAAAGTCAGACAATAAAAATATTGAATAAGAGTAAAGAACAGTAAGCCCGTAACATGCTTAAAAAAAGTTCAAGATTGCCTTTTGATTCCAACATAACAAAATTGGATTAAAATAAGGTAATATTTATTACATTGCATCTCAGATTTGTGCGTTTTTTTTTTGTTTTTTTTTTTCTTTTTTTTTTACAATATTGTGAACGATTTTAAGAAAAAATATGTTTAGTGCTGCCATCTACATAGATCAAAGATTAAATTATATTTTTTTGCTTAACTCAATCATCTTTCTACTGTAATTTAAAATATTCTTCAGGCACAAATAAACTGAATGCAGGAATAAAAAAATCTATATTTAAAATTTATACTTTTATCTATAATGACAAATAATTTAAACATTTTAAGAGGTTTTCTTCACGGTCAAACAAGAGATAGAATCATTGATTTTTTCCCTAAACATTTTTTACTATTTTTTTTTTCTCTCATTAAGGAATAAAAAGGCAAGAATGAAAATTTCGATATTTGAAATATATACTTTTAGGTATAACGTCGAATAATTTTGAAGCTGTAAGATCGTTCCTTCGGGTTCAAACAAATAATAGAAATATTTCATTTTTCACTGCAAATTTCTTAATATTTATTTTTTTTCTTATTATGGAATAAAAATACAATTAATATCTTACGCCAATTTTACTTATAATTCATCTTATATATAAATCATTTTTTAAGTAATCCCTCCATTCCTAAGGCAAATAATCAAAATTGAAATTTCAAGCATGTAGACAAAACCTCCATTTTGCATAAACTTTTAATGTAAATTTTAATATTTAAAAAAATAATCCTGAAATCTATTATTTGGCATTTACTCATAAATGAATATGATCTACTTATATGCTGATTTTCATTAAAATCTGTGACATGTCAGCCAGAGCTCATTTGCTGATTTTGTATGGAATGATCCATATATATATATATGAAACGCTTTTCAATTGTAGGTTAAAACATGTCGAAAATAGGTAGTGAAAATACACTCGTAATATATCACCAACCCGAAGTATTAATAGGTTGTAGCCGTAGACTCATGGTCAGCGTGGAAGCCTAGGGCGTAATTCCATGGGTGTTTTCCCATAAATAATAAAAGAAGCCGTATTATTCATCAAAGAGTTTATTAGATGACATGTAGAGGGTCACAATCCCACCAGTGTTTCAGTTACCCATATTCGGGTCGTATCACATTTAAAAAATAGACTTAAAGATAATAACTGATTAGAAGCGCCATTGCGACTTGACGAAAACAGCTCTCCCTGTGACATAGATTTTGAAAAAAAGACAAAAATCTTACAAATCTGCTCTCTCAAGTCAATTCAAGCGTATAAGTATAAAAAAGAACTCGTAAAGGAACACGGCTCGGTCCAATCCAGAGTAAGATAGGGGGCAACGAGAGGAGACCCCGCTCAAGCGATAGGACGAAAACCCAGGAAGGAGGCGGGAGAGCTTGACGTAGAAACAGAACTGTTTATTTAAATGCGGAAATAAAAAAAAAAAGGATTAGGGCGGCAAAATACTCGCAAGGCACCATGGGCACCATGGGATATCGAACAATATTTTAATAAAATATAAAAGGGTATTAGTAAACATTCGAAAGAAATAAGAATTTAATGTCTCAAAATAGAAACGAATAAAATAATTAGTGGGAGTTTTTTTTCAAACAAAGGTAGCTATTAACAGATTAAGGTTTTTAGAATAAGAAATAAAAGAATGCGCTGAATTAAAGTCCTGGGATTAAAATATAAAAGATATTCAATATATCATTAAAAGACAGGTAAAAAAGGTAGATATTATAAGACTTTGGAATAATTAACTAAGGTAAAAAGGCGATTTTTTTTTATTATTACATATAGTACATTAATATATATATAGTATATCATATTATATAATTGCATATAAATATTTTTGCAGTCGCTTGTAATACGGTAATTATTTACTGTTAAATATACAATTACAATTTAGAAAAAAAAAGTATTGCAGTAATTCGTATTATCAGGGAAATTCTTGGTGCGGTATAAATCATCCCAGCATGGATAATACACAAGTACAAAAATATTTAATATCTCCCAGATCACGTAATTTTTAGAACGAAAAATTTATTTCAAAAAACGTGGCCAAATATTTTTCCCGAAGATAACCTAACAACTGACTGCAGTAGTTTATTGTTATTAAAGAATAATACAATTTTCCGGTATGACATAAATAAACAAAGTTCTTGTTCTACTTAAAAAGAATTTTTTTTTATTCGAAAACTAAAAACTAGTATGTTGTGGCCATCACAAAACTTTCTTCTATATAAATCACGTCAATTAAATCATTTAAATAGTACAAGAAATGACAACGATTTAGCACCAACTCATATCAAAGTGTATCTGAATTTGAAGTTGGATGAAAATTCGTGCATTAGTTCTTGAGATAGAGCTATAGCGGAAATTCTGAAAAAATGTAGCATAGCAGCGCCACCTGTTGGGCGATTTACACCAAAAGTAAACAGCGCTAAACGATATCACGGTATACCTGAATCTGAAGTTTGTTTAAAATCCAAGCATTAGTTCTTGAGATAAAGCTATTGCGGAAATCGCAAAAAATACAGCATAGCACCGCCACCTGTCGAGCGATTTACACCAAAAATTAAACAGCACTAATTTATACATCAATTCATGTCAAGGACTAACTAAATCTGAAGTTTGATGAAAATCCGTGCAATAGTTCTTGAGATACACCTCTTGTGGAAATCGTGAAAAATGCAGCACAGCAGTGCCACCTGTTGGGCGATTTGCACCAAAACTTAAGCAGCACTAATTTATATCAGGGACTAACTGAATCTGAAGTTTGATGAAAATTCGTGTGTTTTTTCTTGAGTTAGAGCTATTGCGATAATCATGAACAATGCAGCATATCAGCTCCACCTGTTGGGCGATTTTCACAAAAACGTAATCAGCACCAAACTATATCCTGGACTAACTGAATCTGAAGTTTTATGAAAATCCGTGCAGTAGTTCTTGAGATACAGCTATTGCAGAAATCGTTAAAAATGCCGCATAGCAGCGCCACCTGTTGGGCGATTTTCACCAAAAACTAATCAGTTCCAGTTTATATCAAGGTCTAACTAAATATGAAGTTTCGTGAAATTTCGTGCATTAGTTCTTGAGATAGAGCGCCCACAAAATTTGTGTCACATACAGACAGACAGACAGACGGACAGACAGACAGACAGACAGACAGACTCACAGACAGACATTTTGTAAAAACATGTTTTTTGGAATCTCTGACTCATAAAACGTGTAAATCCGTCGAAAACTGGAATTCGAAAATTTTCATGAAACCAATACTTTCTTCTTGTAAAGATAGAAGAAAGTAATAAGCGTTGTAAATAAAATGTCATCAAGCTGAAAAACTCAGAAATATAATGTTTTGAGAATGATCTTTAAAAAACTAAAACTTCATACAGTTAAATTATCAAAATATATAAATTAATATATGTTATGCAGGTATCATGTGGCACCCTGGAGGAGGGGTGGTGGGGTTGCAAGGCTTAATTAAAAAAAAAACTAGTACGTTGTGGCCATCACAAAACTTTCTTCTATATAAATCACGTCAATTAAATCGTTTAAATAGTACCAATTCATATCACAATATATCTGAATTTGAAGTTTGGTGAAAATTCGTGCATTAGTTCTTGTATAGAGCTATAGCGGAAATTCTGAAAAATGTAGTATAGCAGCGCCACCTGTTGAGCGATTTACACCAAAACATAAACAACACTAATTGATATCAAGGTATACCTGAATCTGAAGTTTGATGAAAATTCATGCATTAGTTATTGAGATACAGCTGTGGCGGAAATTCTGAAAAATGCAGCATAGCAGCGCCACCTGTTCAGCGATTTGCACCAAAACATAAACAGCACTAATTCATATCATGGTATACCTGAATCTGAAGTTTGTTGAAAATCCAAGAATTAGTTCTTGAGATAGAGATATTGCGGAATTTGCAAAAAATGTCCAATAGCAGCGCCACCTGTTGAGCGATTTACACCAAAATATATAAAATGTCTATTCATGTCAAGGACTAACTGAATCTGAAGTTTCATGAAAATCCGTGCATTAGTTCTTGAGATAGAGCCATTGCGGAAATCGTAAAAAATCCAGCATAGCAGCGCCACCTGTTGAGCGATTTACACCAACACGTAATCAGCATCAAGTCATATCAAGGACTAACTGACTCTGAAATTTCTTGAAAATCCGTGCATTAGTTCTTGAGATAGAGCCATTTCGGAAATCGTAAAAAAGGCAGCATAACAGCGCCACCTGTCGAGCGATTTGCACCAAAATCTCTAAATTGTCTATTCATGTCAAGGACTAACTGAATCTGAAGTTTCATGAAAACCCGTGCATTAGTTCTTGAGATAGAGCCATTGCGGAAATCGTAAAAAAGGCAGCATAGCAGCGCCACCTGTTGAGCGATTTGCACCAAAATCTAATCAGCATCAGCATCAATTTGTATCAGGGGCTAACTGAATATGAATTTTTGTTAAATTCCGTGCATTAGTTCTTGAGATAGAGCGCCCACAAAATTTGTGTCACATACACACAGACAGACAGACAGACTCACAGAGTCACAGACAGACATTTTGTAAAAACATGTTTTTTGGAATCTCTGACCCCTAAAACGTGTAAATCCGTCGAAAACCGGAATTCGAAAATTTTCATGAATCCAATACTTTCTTCTTGTAAAGATAGAAGAAAGTAAAAAAAGGAGCTCTAATATTCTGCAGTAATAACAACCGTAGTGTATTGCTTTCCACTCGCATATTCATATTTCATACATCATTTGCAAAATTTAAAGGGGTTTCATCTTCAGTAAAAGAAAACTTTTAATATACAAGGTGTCCCAAGAAAATCCGTACAACTTCAAAGTTTTATATATATATATATAAAAGAATAGGCCTGAAGCAAAAGTAGTTACAACAATAGATATAATAACTTAAAAGGTTTTTTATACTGCTAGTCCAGGCAATAGAGACCGTATAGGGACTCTATCTAGCAAAATTCATGGTAGTTCTGGAAAAAGGCTTACTATATGTTTTTTGGGTCGCTGAATCCGAATTTTTAACTTCCCACTAAAATTTCCCCCGGCAACCCCCTCAAATTTTGGTAAAAGGCCCTCCAAAAAAGGTTTTTATAAGAAAAAAAATCAATTTTTTTATTCTTTTAGGGGAAAAGTATCTAGAAATTCTGAAAGTAGACAAAATTTGCAACAAATTAGACATATGCCATTATGACTTAGGATGAAGGGGAAGGGGAGATCTGCCTCGGAACATAGGCGCGGTGCTGCGTGGACTAAGTTGCTCAATTCCACTTAACCACTCACACGTTTACATTCGCCCTCCCATCTCCCCTGCGAAATTTCTCTATAAGGTTTACTTTAAGTTTTTTGGGTCGCTGAATCCGAATTTTTAACTTCCCCCAAATAGTTGTTTTTAAGTTAAATTTCATATTGTTTTAGGGGTAAAGCATTACGAAATTCAGAAACTAGACAAAATTTGAAACAAATAGGATATATGACATTATGACGTAGGATCAACGGGGTGGGGGAGGGCTGTCTCTGTACATGCACTGCGGCGCTACGTGCACTAAGTTATGAAGTCCAGGCAATAGGGGATTTTACCTGGAAAAATTAATACTAGTTCTGGATTTCGACTCACTTTATGTTTTTTGGGTCGCTGAATCCGAATTTGTAACTTCCCACCAAAATTTCACCCGGCAACCACCCAAAAAATTGATTTTTTGAAAAAATTTGGTTTTTGAGAAAAGCGCGCGGGGAATGTTCCGAGGCAGCCCCCTCTCTCCCCGTTTATCCTACGTCATAATGTCATGTATCGTATTTGTTGCAAATTTTGTCTAGTTTCTGAATTTTGTAATGCTTTTCCTCTAAAACAATAAGAAATTTAAGTTAATAACAACTAATTTCGGGGGATTTCGGGGGTGAAATTTTTGGGGTAAGTTAAAAATTCGGATTCAGCGACCCAAAAAACTTAAAGTAAACCTTATAAAGAAAGTTCGGAGGGGAGATGGGAGGGCGAATGTGAGTGGTTAAGTGGGATTGCGCAACTTAGTCCACGAGCACTGCGCGCATGTTCCGAGGCAGTTCCCCCTTCCCCTTCAACCTAAGTCATAATGTCATATATATAATTTGTTGCAAATTTTGTCTATTTTCTGAATTTCTAGACACTTTTTCCCTAAAACAATAAAAAAAAATATTTTTTAATAAAAACCCTTATTTTTTTTGGGGGGGGGGGGGGCATTTTACCAGAATTTGGCAGGTTGTCGGGGGAAATTTTGGTGGGAAGTTACAAATTTGGATTCAGCGACCCAAAAAACATAAAGTAAGGCGATTTCTAGAACTACCATTAATTTTGCTAGGTAAAATTCAGTATTGCCTGGACTATGCCTTAAACTAACTTAAACTAAACTTAAAAAAACTTAAAAACTTAAAAAAAATTGATTTAAAAAAAAACCTTTTTACCAATATTTGGGGGGGGGGGGAAGCGGGGGTTTTCGGGGGAAATTTTGGTGGGAAGTTCAAAATTCGGATTCAGCGAGCATAAAAACATATAGTAAGCCTTTTTCCAGAACTACCATGAATTTTGCTTAACCAACGAATTAAATTTAAAATTAATTTTGCCAACGAATTAAAAATTCGTTGACTACATCCCATTGTTATAAATTTGTGCGCCATCTATGAGCAGAAACTGCAGAAAAAAAAACTTTTTGAGTTTATTCTATCTACTGTTGTAACTAGTTTTGCTTTAGGCCTATTCTTTTTTTTTCATCTTTTTAGGACACCCCGTATTTTAGCTATTATATACATTTATATATAATAAAGTTTAATAAATAAACAGAACAAAAACATTAAAATCATTAAATTTCGGAAAATCCAAGTTTTTTTTTTCAATCTACTAGCAAAACAAATACACAGTGCTCTTCCGATTGTTCTTGGTAAACAATATTTATAAGCTCCGGTGGGTTCCGCCTAATATTTAAGGAATCCCAGGACTCTTAAATCTTCAAAATTTTCGAAATTTTAATTTTTTTAGATGTTAAACTTCTCTCTTTTCTGAGCATTCTGATGTATTTGTTTCTTTGAAATTCCCATTGGAACAGAAGTTATGTCTTTTAGAATTGTACTCGCTCAATATTTGAAGCGGCGTTTCCGAAACTTTGAAGTCATTTTTCTCCAAATGATGTTTTTGGGCATAACGCGCAGGATATCCCAAAAACGTTTGAATATTTTCCCCTGAAATTTTCAAAAAGCATGTTTCATGTTAGTCAGTATAAATTAAACCTAAAATTTCCTTTTTATTGTTCAAATAAATATTTTGTGTAGGTGTTTATACTATTGAAATTTTCAAAATTTTGTATTAGCTAAGCACAACTTTGTATTAAAATGTAAAAAAGCTTTAAATATAAATTTATTTAGGCTCAGGGTTATTATTACAATCCGAAGTAAAAGTAGGCACCAAAATTTCGATTCTACTTGCAAAATTTATTTGGTAATCGTGCGTGTAAACCGATTTTCTGCTCGTCAAATGTCGGACACTTTGGAGCCCCCTATAAATGCTAACTTTGCATCTTGGAATATTTTAAATACATGAAATGACCCCTTAAATATTCACTAAAATAAAGTAGTACTGGATCTGCGCTCCTATGAGCTTCATCGAAATTAAGCACCGCGTGTAGCGAAAAAGTTGATCAGTAAGAACATTTTACAAATACGAACAAAAAACAGTCAGGAAACATATCACGAGAACGAGTAAAAACGGTTTTGGATAATTCTGGCATTATTCGTTGCCGTTCGGAAACCATTGAGTTGTGAGCGCTAGACGAGTATGCTACTGTGTGTGTAACATGGTACGTCAGATATGTAAGCGTTTTGATAGAAAAAAAACGCAAAGGATTGAACCTGAGAGGGAAAGGAAAATTAATTGGGCTTTGGTTTTTTGGAAGCGCTGTTCCGTTGGGATTCGGAGCGCAGTATTTACGTTCTACGGTGAATTTCAACCAATATTTAAATATTCACAAAACAAATTACCAGAGCTGAGCTCCGGCACAAATTTAGTACTGGTTGGGGCATAAAAAACAAGGAACTGAATATTATGCTTGTGGCTGCGGCTTTACAGACATTTTGAGTATAACACAGATTTCCAATTTCATTCATTTATTACTTGTGTCTAAAAAAAAAAAAATCCTTCCTGTCTGCACCTAGAGGAAAATGTAGTTTTGTTATTTCTTGGTTTTAAGATTTTAGCTAATTTTACTCGAAAACACCAAGCTAAAATGCGAAGAATCCAATCAGAGAAGATTCATTCTCAGTTTTCGTCAATACTGAATATTGAATGAGAGTTTTGTCATGTTTGTCAGCTTTTAGACAAGTTTGTTAGTTTATGGCGATTTAATTTTGATCACCAAATTTGGCAATATTGCACCAAATGTTGCCCAGATTGGTGATAATTTGACGCTAGCTGATACGACTATATAGTTCTGTGCACATGAGAGTTGGAAAAACGGTTCAATGAAAGAAAATTTTTGAGAAACCATGCTCAGTAAAAGTCATAAATTAATCCTTTTTTTTAAATGTGCTGTCTTGTTTCAAAATGTCACTTACCCTTCAAACTGCTATATTTCAGTCATTTTCTAAGATAGAGGCAAGACAAAATTGCTTCTGAATACTTTTATCAAGGCCTAATACTTAAGCAAATAATAAATTAAAATTTATAATTTTTTGTATATTTTTTAGAGTTTGCAATCTTTAAGTGATAATGATTTTGAAACAAGACGGCAGACTAAGTTGGCCAGTGAACTCGGTCGAGATCTTGGTAAACACAATACACATGCCTAGTTACATCGAAATCGAATGACAAAATAAGATGTATTAGAATTTTACCGATTTGTTCATATATTTGTGATTTCATCTTTATTATACATATATGTATGTATGTATATATATAAATTGACATTCAGATGAAGGGTGGTTTGGGAATTTGGGGGTCATGACTCACGATCCTTGAAAATATACCAAACATTTCAGGAATTGCTTCTATAGGTTGGTTGTTAATCTATCTATATTATAAAGGACAAACATATCTGTGCGTAACGCATACGTCATTCTGCGAATGGCAACACTCTGAAGTTTGAAATGAAATTTCGGTTTTGCAATTTTCGCTACTGCAAATTTTTAAACTTCTAAACATCGCACAGTTTCAATTTTTATACTGTCGCATAGGGGAAAAATGTACTTTTAAATGCAATTTGTTTGAAAGCTCTATCGCAATTTCTTTTTGAGATATTATTATTTTTTTTTTAGTTTTTAGTACCAATTTTGTAATTGTGGCAACTGAAGTACGCCATTTCTATTAAAAGTAAAGGGAAAATAGTCATGGTTTATTTATTTTTATTGATGCCATTTTCACATTACAAATAAACTAACTTTTTTTATCATTTTTGAAAAGAAAATGACGTTAGCCATTAAAAAAACCCCGCGTTCTTCATAAATCAGTTACATTTCAGTGTTTTTACATTACGGTGTAGCGATCTCATCTCGCATGATCAGTATAAAGCGAGTTACTAGCTTAGAGTAACTGACTTGGCCTTTTGCTCGAAGCTAACGTTCTCGCCTCCTGATCATGAGATCCATGGTTCGTATCCCATCGGCGCCACTCTCACCAAAATGGTGACCCGGACAAACACACAACAACAACCTTCATCAAGAATCACCTCCTCTCATAACCAACAGATGGCAGCACTAAATAAATCACCCCCTTCAACCAAAGGCCTGTCCTCACACGCATCGCATATGTGTACGACAGCATCATTCACGAGTGCATATCGCTCGTCAGGCGTCAGCAATACGTCTTTCTGACTGGGGATGGAGTGTGTAGGGATCTCATCTCACATGAGCAGTATAAAGAAAGAGAGTTACTAGCTTAGAGTAACTGGCTTGGCTTTTGCTCGACGCTAACGTTCTCGCCTCCTGATCATGAGATCCGTGGTTCATATCCCATCGGCGCCACTCCCACCAAAACGCTGATACTGAGTTTGAGACACTAGGCAAAATGATTCAGTGAGTAAAAATGATGTCATATTTAAAACAAAACTATCTTTTTCTTTGATAAAACTAAATATTTGACCAATACTAAATGGCCAATACTATGACAACTAAAGGCAAATTTCTGATTTTTTTATTCCCGTGTACTGAGATTAGAACTTAAAGTTTGTGCGAATGTTCACATGAGAAGTTGTATCGGACAAACGTGACTTGTAAGTTTGCAAATACATTCATTAATAATCTATTGTGCGTTAAAATACTTTTAAATTGTGAATTTGAGTGGTGCGTATGTAAATTTTGAGAATGTGAACATAATGTAAAGTTTCGGTTTTATTGGGGAAAATTTTATGATGTGACAAAGCGAAATCCTTTTTACTGATTTTTCATCCCGTAAAAACAAATATAAGAGCCACAATCGATAACTTCATCATAATTACTCATCTTCATTACGTATTCTAATACAGTTTAATTTTTCAATAATTTAAGCAGTTCAAGTTTGTGGAAATAATATTTGGTAATTTTAGGTTAAAAATATTATTTGTTTTAAATGTTAGACAACCAATGTAAAATGAATTTTTTATTGTAATTATTTTTGTAGGTTTATTATAAATTCGATCTAACAGTTTCTATCTAAACATTTTAGTTCGTCAAATTTCGACGGGTTTTTACTCGTTTTTGTAATGGAAGATATCGAAAATAGACTATGCTGTAACAATTATACTTGAAGCATAAAAAAAAAACTATGTATTTGTGCCCATGGACAATAGCGCTCACGTGAGTGTTTCTATTTACTTTACCAGCCAATATTAACAATGTATTTTAAATTCCGGGAATCTGTATGTTGTTATTATTCATGATATATATAAAATATTTTTACAAATCAGTAAAATCTCCTATGCATTTTTACTGACATTTTCTGAAACATTTTTTCTTGTCTCAGCTGATGTCTTCATTGATGGAATTTTCCGATGTTAGAATAAGAGCTTTCCTGAAGTGGGATTAAATAAGATGAACACCTTGCAGCCGTTCCAAACCCTCCTACCTCATCCGACAGTGATCATAAGATGCAGACAGGTAAACTTTCGTTTGGTGTTGATTTTACGCGCTTCGTTGAATCCAGTGAAATATTCAGAAAAGTGGGTACAGTTTCTTATATAAGTGTTGTCAGATATCTATTATTTGACATTTACTGCTTTTTAAGTTTTTTCAGAGCTAAACGTTTTAATGATTTTATTTTATACTTACAAGATCAATGGAAATAGTTAAATATGTAATACATCTTTAAGATAGTCTGTTTATTATGATCTGAGTTATTTTAAAGTGATTCTACCATAATTGTTCATTTTAACTACTGGAAAACTTGGACAGCACAGTTTGATTAAAAAACTGATTACTTTATTGGAATAATTTTAATTTGTATAGAGCATAATTATTAAATATACACAGATTTGTTAGCTGTGTTATTCATTTTATGTACAGTCGTGGGAAAAAAAAGTAAACACCTCCTACTAACTCCTCAACAAATTATCGTAGACGAAAGTTACCGGTACCGAACGATTGGAAATAAAGTCTACTTTTAAATGATGCATATAAAATTTTCTTAGGGGGCCATCTACATATTAAAACGAATCCAAATTTCATTTTTTTCAATGGCAATACCCAATTTTAACGCAATATTTCAAATCTTCGGTTCAAACTATGCCTAGACACCGAATTTCAGGTGATTTGAATGATAAGTTTTTGAATTATAAACACTCAAAATTTAGTGCTTGTAATGTTAAATTGCATTTTTATATTTTTATTTATATCTCCTGGAATTATGCTCCTAATGTGCTAATTTTTTTTGTAGCAATAATACTAATATACCCAAACATAAATACGCTGAATTTGCAATTTTTATAATTTTATGATATGAATTATGAATTATGAAATTAATATTCGAAAAAATTATGAATTGCAACCTACAATTTTTTTGATGGATTTATATTTATTAAGTCCTGCTTTATGGAAATCCAAAATTTCACATTTTTCTTCCAAGTAGTTTTCAAATTATGCCTAAAAAAGGCAAAATGATGGTTTAAGGGGCCGTGTATGATAGAAGTGAGTAGATATTTTGAAATTTATTCTGCTATCCTGTAATCTAACAGTTTTCATTGACTCCTTGAGTGGCGGGCCCCACCAGTAGCCGAGAGGTTCTGCTCTCGAAGCTGGTAGACGGGAGGTGCTGGGTTCGATCCCAATCGCGCCCGTCGGCCTAATCGTTCGGAGTTTTCGTGGTTTTCTTCGAACCTTGGTTCTCCAAGCGTTAATACGGGTTAGGTTCCCTTAGAAAGACCTCCACGGAAGGCACTCCCCCCCCTTAGGGCCTATATCCCACGTGCAGATAATTAGCCGACATAAATACAACCAACCAACCTTGAGTGGCGCTTCAGGTGCCTTGATCAAGAAGGAGGCTCTCTCGGTTATCAATCAAGCACGGAACTTCAATTTGGATACAGCCCTTAAAGTACGCTTGTTTTAAAATAAATAATTTCTCGAAAACTTATGGTACAAATTGCATAAAAATCTGTTTTGGGGCTAATTGAAGGGTGTAAAGTTCATTTATGCTGTCAGAATTGTGTACTTCTATTGAAAAAACAAAGTTATGGCTCGTTTTAATATGTAGATGCCCCCCAAAGCAAATTTTATATACATCATTTAAAAGTAGACTTTATTTTCAATCGTTTGGTACCAACAAACGATTCTTCACAAACGTGGTCTTCTACGATAATTTGATGAGGAGTTAGTAAGGGGTGTTTACTTTTTTTTTCCACGACTGTACCTTTAACATTTATTATATTCCATTTATTATATTTTATATATTTATTATATTTTATACATCACATTTATTATATTTTACCCTTATCATTTAAGTAAAAAGATATTTAAGTAACTATTAGTCATTTGTTAACAATCTGTTTTCTGTGACTATTCTTTATTTTTTTTTCATTTTAGGCACACCTTAATATATCTTCCATTTCATTTTAAGATTAATTTTTCATTAATATAAGTCAAATAAGTTAATATCCAATACCCCTTTTTCTTAATTTATAGATGCGAATTAATAAAGGTATGCATGAATTACAGGCAGTCATAATAAATAAATTTTATATTGATATTTATAAATTCTCTACTTAATAAAATTTATGAAATGTTAAAACAAGTTTATATACATACTTATTTTATACTTAAACCTTACTGACAATTTGTTATGCAGATTTCCGTATTAAAAAATTATAAAGAAAAGAGGTAGCTAACGGTTAATAGTAAATTGAGGGATTTCAAAAAATACGTCTCCCTGAGGCGTTGTTTGTCCAGCAGACCGCAGCCATGCACCGATCAGGGATTTCGCTCCGTTTCCAGGCCCTCAAACCCGTGCAACTGGGTAGACCCGGCAGGTAGGGACTTGGTCAGCAGTTAGAAAGACAGAAAGACGCGCAGGCTGATGAGATGAATAAGAAGTGATGGATCGAGTGTTTTTTACTATATGATCAATCCAAGTGCTAACCGCAATTTTAAGTTTAACAAAATTACATAGTAAACTAATTAAAAATACTTTTAAACCAAAGGAAGAAATAATTTAAAAAAAACTAGTAAAAATGAGTAAATGAAATAAAGTCTAAATGAATAAAGTATAAAAAGGGAAGGAAATAATGATGTGGAACGTGCATATAAAATAAAGAAAAATGTGCAGAGTCAGGAACCTGAAAAAGCACTTGTAATTACATAAAATCAAGTATAAAAGGATAGAAAAAAGAAAGGAAGAAAATACTTAAAAATTCAATTTTAAATTATTTATTTTGCAACACATATTCTTGATTCATGGATATTACGTAGGATTTTTTTTTTTTTTTTTTTCACAATAATATAATTTGTTTCATAATTTTTTTATATTTTTAATAACATCGCAGAAAAATAAACTGGGAGGAAAATATGACAAAATTAATAATAACATATGATTTTAAATGTATCTATTTTATATATTACAGAGCAATTACAAACAAAATAGATAAAACTATTTGAATGCTATATTAATAGCTATAAAAATAAGCGATTTTTTAAACCAAAAAACGCTTGACTGAAAAATGTATCATCTTCATTATTCAGGCTTTTTAATACGCAAGACATCTTAGCAAGAGGTGCTTGACTTATAAGTTATCAGGTACTGAACTGATTTCGATGATACAAAAATCGCTGTTATACAATACAGTGCATAAGGGATTTATATCAGGCATAGTGGACTCGAGTTTCAAAAAGGTTTGTACTCCTGATAAACCATTCAGTTGTACATCAGGCCGTTCATCTGAATATGGAGATCTCCGTCCAAAGGTGGGCAGCCAATTCAAACTTGGGATAGATAGCTAAGCAATGATCTTTATTTTGTTCACAAGAGTTGATCAGAAAATTATTAAACAAATGTATATACAATTGAAGCTAAAGAGATTCCTCAGTGGCGACCATCTTCCCGTCTGACGTGAAGAGTGAATATCAATTCCAAGATAAAAAGGTAGAAAGATTATCAAGATGAGTGCGGAAATAACGAAATCCTAAACCATAATAAGGTGCAGTTTAGCATGTAGAATGCGGAATTTTCGAATGTTAGTATGTAGAAATGTCACTATACAGAAGTGTAAAAATGTAGAAGTCAGGATGTGTCATTTAATCAATTTCTGGAGGAAGAATGATTAATGTCCATAATGTCAAGCTGTAAAATGTTTATGTTTTCTCGCCATGGTCATGCAGCGTATATTTTTTATTTTATTCGAAGTCTTCTCTATTCGCATTCTTTTTCTTTCATTTTCTTAGACTGCAAATGATGTTTTTAACGGATATTTACACTTAAGAATGATAAAAAAATACGTGCTATAAGGATATATTTACATAAAAAATCATTTACATTTTCGTTATGAAAAATGCAATTAATAGAGATAGATATGTGTATGGTTAAATCTTATTTTAATATTATTCGTATGAGATAATGTTTATTAAATGATTTAATAAAATAAAAAGATAACCTAGCTGTTGTGACTTTTTTCACAGCGCAGTAGTTGTTAAAAAAATCCGTTAATTTCAATACAGTCTTCATAACTATAAAGCACTACCAATAATGCAAAAATGTAGAAGTCAGGACGTGTCATTTAAGCAATTTCAGGAGGAAGAATGATTAATGTCCATAATACCAAGCAGTAAAATGTTTATGTTTTCTCGCCATGGTCATGCAGCGTATATTTTTTATTTTATTCGAAGTCTTCTCTATTCGCATTCTTTTTCTTTCATTTTCTTAGTCTGCAAATGATACACTGTTGTGGGGGCGTAAAAACGGCATATTTTTAAATTGTACGTTTCCATCGTTGAAAGAGAGGACTTTATTACTTTCATTTGCCTCCGTTTATCCCTTATTGGTATTCTTCTGAAACAATGTAGTGTGGGGAAATCGGCTTAAAAGAACCCATAGAGTGGGTCTTGCATCATCTTTTGGCCTTTCAAGGGATCGCAAATTTACTTGAGAGCCTCATAAATTAGCTGAAATATAATAAATATTACATTGAATATAATATCTAAGTTAGTTCCATTATTTATTTACTGACGATTTATTTGTTTTGTGAGAACCTATGATGTTTTTAACGGATATTTACACTAAAGAATTATAAAAAAAATACGTGCTATAAGGATATATCTATATTATAAAAGACAAACATATCTGTGCGTAACGCATACGTCATTTTGCGAATGGCAACACTTTGGAATTTGAAATAAAATTTTGGTTTTGCAATTTTCTCTACTGCAAATTTTTAAACTTCTAAACATCGCACATTTAAAATTTTTACACCGTTGTATAAGGGAAAAAATGCTCATTTAAATGCAGTTTGTTTGAAAGCTGTATCTCAATTTATTTTTGAGATATCAATTTCTTGGTAGTTTTTATTACCATTTTTCTTATCGTGGCAAAAAAATATACCTCATTTCTATTGAAAGTTATTGAAAGTAAACGGAAAATGGTCGAAAATAGGAGACACTGTATCTTTTTGTTCCCATTTTCTCATAAAACCTGAAAAAAAAAGTTGAAATTAAAATATGGGCTATGTCAGGAATATTGTCTGTTATTCCGTCATAATGACGTCATATGCACACTTTTCTATAGACGAAGTTTAAGACTGGATTGTAAAAGTGAATTGCTTTAGCGGATGCAAATGACGTCACTTTATGAAAAAGCGTGTATTTTAATTCTTAAACCTGAACTATGTTTTGTAGATGTGCGTCATTTTCACAGCACAGCTGCTTTGAAATTCTTCACAGTGAAAATGCTTCATTTTTGAAAATAATGTAATTGAAATCACACACTGATAAAACGCAATGTTTTACAAAAATTTAGAGTATAAAAATTTAGAGTATATTTTTATAAAAGAGAGGTGACATGCAAATGATAGCGATTTATATTACAGAAATCGATGATTCTCGCCTGGATGGATTTGCTCCGCCGAGTTAGGCAAGTAAACAAATAATTTGTGGTTTAAAATAATATCGTGTTCCTGAAGTTTTTGTAGAAAATTCTCTCGAATAATAAAATTTTAATGCTATTCTTTAGGACATTCTACTATCATTTTATCAAAATAACATAATTTGCTTAATTATAATGTTTCCTAATTTTTTATAATCTATATATTTAAAACACAAGTGTGCTTTTTAGTCATCTGCCCTGATCTTTCTGCTGAACCAATTTTAATATTTTTTTTTTTTTTTTTTTTTTAACTGAAAGCTCTTCCTTTGTAGATGTGATCGCACTATCTGTTTTTCTTTTTAATACCCCCACTTTTATATTTTAATTTTAAAAGCATTTTATGAAATTTCTTCAAAATGATGAAAATTAGATAGCTTTCATTATTGCAGACAAGAGAGAAATTATGAGGTATTTTTAACTTTATTCATGCTTTTTTCTGATAAAAATCCTAAATTGTTGTATAGGGTTTAGTGGCGCAAAATCCCATTAGGAGCAGAATATTGTAATAGGGGCATAATAACGGAAAATGACATACTGCTTTTGAAAACACCCATTTTTCCTCATAAATTTTATATATTGTTTTTCCTTCTGCATTTGTACTGATACTAAGTTTCAGACACTAGGCGAAATGCTTATTTAAGTGAAAATAGAGTGATATTTAAAAGAAAACGATCATTTTCTTAGATAAAACTAAACATTTTAACACAAATGCGTCTAAAAAACATAAATTACGGAAATTTTTACTCTCCGGAATTGAGATTAGAATCTCAAGTAAAGAGTGCGTCTGTTCACGTAAAAGATGTTGCTGACAATCGGGACTTCAAGCTTTGAGTTAAAATGATTTTCAAATGATCAAACAAAATACAAATTTTTAAAAAAATATGAATATGGATATAAGAAGGGCATATGGAAATTTTGAGAAGGTGAAAATTGCTGTTTTCATTCCGGAATGCCAAGCATAAGAGCCTCAATTGATAACCACATCCTAATAACTGATGTTTATTATATTTTACTGATTAAGTATCTATATTATAAAGCACAAACGTATCTGTGCGTAACGCTGACGTCATTTTGCGAATGGCAACACTTCACGATCAAATTTCGGTCTTGAAATTTTCGCTACTGCAATTTTTTAATCTTCTGATCATCGTACATTTTCCATTTTTAGAACGTCGTATAGGGAAAAAAATATACTTTCGTATGCAATTTGTTTAAAAAGTATCTTAATTGACTCATTTATTATGTTTTCTAAAATAATTTTCAAGCCTGATTTTTTGTAATTTATCTTATCACGTGCCGGCTTCAATACATAATAATAAAAAACATTTTGCACATAAAGCAACAAACATTTTTCAGCATTTGTTTCTGACTATTTTTGCATAACAAAATTTATATTTCCTTTATAAGCAAATAAAAGAATAATATTAAAAAACCACCAATCTAACACATTTGTGAAAGGCAAATTAACGAAATTAATACTTCTTTTATAAACAAATAAAGGAATAATATTGAAAAAACCCAAATCTAACATATTCGTAATCGTACAAATTTAAATTTTTAGATCCCAAATAGGATTTTTTTTCAAATGGAATTTGTTTGCAAAGTTCAACTCAGTTTACTGATTGTCTATGGTTTTAAAAACAATTTTAAAGCATGGAATATTTTTTAATTTATCTATATCGCGCGGAGCTCGATTACGAAAGGTTAATCCGTTTGCCCTTAAAACAAAATAAAGAGTTCATCCTTTACTTACGGCTAATATCCATTAAAAAAACTTTCCTATGAATAAATAAATAAAATAATATAAATAAAACACAAATTTACCAGACATGTATAAGCTCTGAAATTATCAGAATATAAAAGGATGCCATAAGTAGCAAAATCTTGGTAAATAACTCTTAGCATGCGGCTAATAAGAAAATATCGCTTTTGATAAATTTCAAAAATTTATTTGATTGTATAATTCGTATTTTTCATACGAAAAATGCCTTTTTAATGTAAGTGTTCAATCTAAAAAATTTATTGCATATAAAAAATTATTAGTTTTCAATTTAAAAAAAATGTTTTCACCTATATTCTTTAACCAGGGAAGCCCGGGTACTATCCCCTTGTTTAGATAAAAAAAATCATTTAAATTTTCGTTATAAAAAATGCAATTTATAGAGATCGATATGTGTATGGTTAAATCTTATTTTAATACTATTCGTATGAGATAATGTTTATTAAATGATTTAATAAAATAAAAAGATAAGCTAGCTGTTGTGACTTCTTTCATAGCGCAGTAGTTGTTAAAAAAATCCGTTAACTTCAACACAGTCTTCATAACTATAAAGCACTACCAGTAATGCAAATGTATAATTATGTTAAATGTTTTCTAATATAATATACTTTACAGGGCTCGTTCGCTTTCGGGAATTTTTCCGGATAAATATCAGTATTTTCTTATAGAAAAATAAATCTAGGTTAAACACGCGAAATTTCGCCTTGTTTAAGAGGAGATTTTCTATAAGAAAATACTGGTGCCGAAAAATTTCTTGGTCGTGAAATTTCAGGACACTTACGACCCCTAACTTTACTATTTCCTCTGTTACGCTTACACATTTTCAGTTGAAAAATCCATAAATATTGTATTTTTATTTTTATATTGTTTTAATTTCGTTTTACAAGTTAGTTTGTTTTTTACAAGTCTATTGTGTTGTTTTAAATTTAGTGATATGTCAGTTATCATTTTATAATTTTCAATTTCGAATTCGTAATCTAAATTTTATGTCACATATTTACATTTTTGCATATATATACTTACATTTTTTCAAGTATTTTTCCGTTAAAATAATTCATTAGATTCGCTATTTATCGCTCCCTTCCAACACCGCAGATAACATTAAAGGAATTACACGAAAACGCATATCATACTCTAGAATAAGCTAACAGGTACCTTATGGTGTAGCACATGCCATTTTACCATATCTAGATGCCACTTAGCTATCTCGGTTCACCGGAAATTTGATTCAAAATCAAGTTCTTCTTCATGTTCTTTTAAAAGACAGGAGTTCCAGAAATTGTACTTTTTAGCACACGTTTGTATTATAAAACAATTTATAACGGGCTCTTAACCAGCGGAATCGATTTAAGCGAAGTTCACGAAAACGGATAAATGAGTTTAGTTTTTCAGTTGAAACAGCCGTGAAAAACTGGCGATAAATCACAATTAAATAATAAAATTTTGTATGAATCACCATCAAATCAAAACAACACAGAGGACGCGTATCAGGCAGGAAATTTTAACATGACGGGTGGTTAAAATTTCCAACCCGAAACGCGTCCTGTGTGTTGTTTTGATTTTATTGTGATTCATACAAAGTTTTATTATTTAATTAGTTTTTCAGTGTTATGTATCAATTTGAGCCTACTGATATAGCTGCAGTAGCATATATATCTTTAAATTATTTTTTTTAAGTCAGGGCAATTATAAAATTGCTTTAAAGTTAAAAATGATTTGTTTCGGTTCGTAATATTATGTATGATTCTGTTTGATATAATTAATCAAATATATAATTTGATTGTAATAGTAATAAAGTTACATGATCTCGTTATTAACGAAGCGCACAGTGAATTTTATTTAGACGCTTGCTTGCTCTTTCGATTAAAAAAAATTGACACGAATTTATTTCTCGATAAGTTATTAACTGCTACATTAACTTCATTTCAGTGAAAGTCACGCAGTGCAAACTATTTTATGGTAAACTCCAACTATTTTACCTTCTTAATTTATTTTACATTTATTGAGTTTTATGCTTCGGATAAACTAAATTTATTAGAACAATTTTAAGGCTTTGGTAAACACATGTAATTACCAATATCATTTTCAGCATTAAAAGGATAGTACACACGTGCTGTTGGGTAACAATTAATTGTCAATATTGGACTTAGAAATTGCTTTCTAGAAAGTTTTATAGTATGAAGAAACAGATACAGAATCATATTTTTACTTATATTCCAATTTTATGATAAAATAAAACTATATTCTGTGTAAATGGCAAATATTAGTTAATGATTAAGTCTTTGACATTTCATGCAGTTTGTTAGTTAAAAATATTTAAGATTGTTGTTAAAGTTAAAAATACATCATTTTGAGCAGGGTTGCCCAACCTTTCAATACGCGTGGTCGCATGTCAGCTGATGGCAATCAATGAAATATGTAATTATTCATACGCCTTATACGATCTGCTTATGCCCTACAGTTTGAACCATAAGACACGTACGATGCAGGGATCCATGTGAAAATAAATTGCAGAAAAACACAAATCATAATACACTCATGTACAAAATAAAGTAAATTTGCATATTTTGTCTAATTTCATGCAATGTACTAAATGAAAGATAACATTAGTGATTAGAAACTAAGATATAAATTTTTAGTGTCGATTGCCTAAGTTTTACATGTGTGTATGGGCGGAGCGAATAGAGGGACAGGCATTATAAGCGTGCGTTGCAATTTCCGCTCACACACCTCGTCGAATATATATATATATATGCAACATTCGTTGAAATGCAAAAGAAAACAGTAAAATTAGTAATCATCAATGTTTGGATGATGAAATGAGGTGACGAATCATGAGACGATCTGAAACAGGACTGTCTCATGTGCAGAGTTCTAAAAATTTCAATGTAACTCCCAGCGTGGTGTCCAACTTATGGAATCAGTTTAAAGGTATGGGATCTATTGAGAGAAAGTCTGGGCAAGGTCGTCCGTGAAGCGGGACGGCCAATGTCTATTTGTCTATAACAGCGAGACATAACAGGAGTTCAACTGCGACTCAGCTCTCTAGTGAGCTTTTTGCCGTACAGGAAGCCAAGTTTCAAGGGTTAGCGTTTTCAAAAGGATACATGACAGAGGGCTGCTTGGAAGAAAACCTGCTGTTAGCGCCCCTCTCAATTCTGCAGGCAGGAAAGCCCGGTTCAGAGATAATCGAATGTGGACTAGGGATCAATGGGGGGTGGGGGGGGGGGGTGGCGACGTGCTATTCCACGATGATTCTAGGCTCTGTCTACATATTCATTCTCGACGTACTTTCATCTGGAGAGAACGAGGGACCCGCTACCTGCATCTTTGAGCCTTTTGAAGGGTGCGGTTGGTCCTGATTTCATATTAAAGGACGTCAACGCGCGCCCACAAAGTGCTCATCTGGTCGATCCCTGGGGGGGGGGGGGATTTGGCTTCCCAGGGGGGCAATTCCAAATTTTTTACTCACACATTAGCTATCAGTTTTTGTCTTTTTTTTTTCTTTTTGGAAAAGTAAACTTGTAGACTAAAAAAATAGAATACAAGTAAAATTTAAAAAATAAGTTTTTTGATCCAATTTTAAAAGTATTCCCAAACAAAAGCTTAAAATAGATTTAACACCAGAATGATTATATAAATAATTTTTTAAAATAATTTGACACATTTTGATATTATTAAATCTCACTATGATTTTTTTTTGGTATTAGGTTTTACAATTTTTCATAATGCTTTCAATTATTTAATGAACTTTTTACTTATACTCGCTCTGCTATATGTCACACGACGTAACGTTTACACATGAAACTACTTAAAATTACATATATAAATTTGAATGTCTTGAACATATTTAGTAAAAAATATATGAAATATCTGAACGAGATACCATTAACTTTATAACACTTAAACATCTTTAGCAAAGGAAATGGGTAGATAGTAAATATCATTAGCTCTAGTGCAGGTTTCCTACGCAGCAAATAAATTCACATGACATATACATTTTAAAAATTAAAATCAGATAAACATGGAAGACAATTAACGATATTGGGAAAGAAAAAATAGAGAAAATGTTTTGTGATGAGGAATAATGGCTAATTAAATTTGATAAAGATGAGAATCTTGAAATGCTTCTTCAGTATGCGTAATCTGTAGAAAGAAATGGGGCGTGGCCAATAAAAGGTTGGGGACCACTGCTGTAAACAAACCGTAAATGCTACAATTCTGTTTTACTTGGATCGACTGTAGTGACGTATCTTAATATTATGTGTATATGACCATTTTCACAAGAGTTAGGCCATTTAACATTTTTTTGCTCTATGTTAAGTATAGGAATCAATTATTTTAAACTTGTATAAATAAAAAACTAATTATTATTTTTACATAAAACTTTCAAAGGTTTGAACTAATCATAAAAATGATTCAAATGCAGCAAACCGCGTAAAAATCCATTAAATACACAATGCTGTAGCCCTGTCAACAGTTTTAGGTTTTAAAAATTTTTTTTAAAGCGCAAAAAACGGCACTTTTAAAATCGCATTTACTGAAAACCTATCCCACTTTACTTTTGTTTTCCTTAGTCACGTGGCACGCCCATTCCGTAGAAACATGAATTTTGTTTTTATGATAAATAGAACTCGAGATACAGAGGTGTCAAAATCCCGTTTTGGTCAGTCCGAAAAATATAAACTAGACAGAGTACTAAAAATTTTTTATAAAATAGTTTGGCATCAATTGACGAAATTCCGTTCATTTACGGTTCATTGCATTGTTGTTTATTTTGCATGATGAGACACTCTGTCGAGTTTCTATGATATGCAAACTTTTTTGGCGATATTTGCCTAAACCCATACACTACACCAAATAAACCTGGTAATATGAAAAAAAAAAAACCACTATCCTTGATAGTTGTATCTAAGGATCGACCGAAACAGGTTTTTAAGGCCGAAACCAAATTTCGGTAATCTTCCTATTTTCGGCCGAAAACGGAAACGAAAACGAAATGCACCAAAATTTTTTTATGTAATTAATACCTACATAAATATACATAATAATTAATTAATTATACATGTTTATTTAATACACATAATTATTAATTAATTATACCTGTGGTCCAAGTTGGCTCTCTGTGCCTCTGACCAAAACTTTCTATTTTAATATAAAATAAAATATAATTAATTCATCAACGACACAGATTGATATTATAATTATTCGAATTTCATCTAATTAAAATGTGTTTAGTATACATACCACGATTTATCTTTTATAATGATATTTGTAAATGATCAACTGTTGTACTAGAACTTTCTCAAAGAGCATTCGAAACACTTCTGTGGTTTCAAATTAAAAATAGCTTTTAATGAGCAGTGAAAAGCGTCTTCAATGTCTAGTCATATATGCATTACTCGCTAATTTGCACTCACATCTCGAATCAGTCATAACTGTTAATTATAAACAGTGGAGCTCATAGCAATAAATAAGGAGTGTCTCATTTAAGCCGACACTGCTCAAATCAATTTGTAATGTTGAAAATTTCCGAAAAAAGAAAGGAGATTTTTGGAATATAGATACTTTCGGTCCGGCCGAATTTTCGATAGCATTTTTACCGAAAACGAATTTTCAGCGAAACTCACAATTTAGGCAGAAAACGAAAATGAAACGGAATTTTTCGGTCGGTCTCTAGTTGTATTCTCTGTTGCTATATTATGAAGAAGTTACCCTTTTAATTCCTTATTTTTAAAAAAAGTGCCAAATAATGAAAAAAGTATATCGAAAACTTACATAAATCTTAAAAGAGGTGAAAACTATGGATAACAGAATAAATTCTTTTGAGTTAAATTCATTTATTCAAATTTATATGCTCAAAAGGTAATGTTTTCCGTAGAATTACCCAATTATTAATGAGAAAATTTATAATATGAAATAGGGGTGCCATACTGATTGGGTACTGCTACTCTATTTTATTTATACTTAAAATATATCTTTTACAGTTCAGACTGTACAAAGTGAAATGTGCAAGTTAGCACAACTTTTAACATATACACATTTATATGTTTAAGATCGCGCATACATTTTTAATATTTTAACAGAAATTTCACCCCAAAACTCAATATTATATAAATATGTGGCATTTTTGCATTCCTGATGTAAACTTAATTACATTGGCAATTTTTGTCGTTACTTTACAGCATTCATTACTTTTAAATCGCAAACACATTTTAAATTAATTACCTGTGTAAAATTATTGTATTTGCATTATTAATAATCCATACGTAATTAATGCTCCTATAATAGTTAAGAGCACATGCCTGGTAAAGTATATTATATGACACCCTGATAAAATAACAATACGCCTTTCAGATGCTCCTTCAATCATTATGAGTTGAGTTTTATCCAGCCTGAAAGCGGTAGAATCTAAAATGTAATTTTCTTGAAATTTAATTAAACATTTAACATTCTTCTCAACTTCCAAAGGTACTTGAGACGCAATTATGATAATCGTGACTAGAGAAAAACCAGACGTGATCAAAAACATAATGATATGAAGAAGCTCAAACTCAGATAAATTTTGTGATCTTGAATGAAATGCAATGGCCATTAACGTAAATAGGGATAGCCCATTAGATAACGTTAGGACGAATGCAGGACCATTAAATACTTCTTCGAGATCTTCGATTATATCTAGAACATTCGTGTATGATAATAAAAAAGAGGTAGATATTATTTTAATATTCTTCTGTCTAAGTGATTTAACCAGATGTTCCCTGAACTTTATCATATATTTGATTACTTTGTAACACGTTGATGTATATATTATTGTAACAAAACCAATGAAAGAATGTCTCATTAATGATGATCCAACTTTACTTATGTAATGAAATATATAATTAACATAGGAAACGTTTTTGACTTTCCAGAAATATATAATTGAAATCTGATCGAATGAGCTCACGTATATTGCAGCAAAACCGTAACAGAGGGGTAAAATGCATAAAACTAAACTCAAAACTCTCGTCATATTACAACTCTTATTTTTTTTCTGTAATTCAAAGTCTCTTGTTACGCAGTTTATAGATGAAAGAAGTTTTTTAATTTTCGTTCTCTTGATTATCATTATATACCAAAGAATAAGTATGGCTGTCAAGTTGGTAATATTTGATAGAAACAGTTTTGGGTCTTGCATTCGCATCATGAATGATACATTTATCAAGACAGAATCTACGTATATTAAATGAAAGCAAATTTTCTATAAAAGTCCTGCGAAATTATGACAGAAAAGAGCCTGATCCCGTCTAGAAGAAATTAAATCAATCCCAAAAAACTTCAAAAATAATAAAATATAGTTATTGCCATGAAATCTGTCTCGTCTTATTTGATGAAATAATTGAACACTTTGCTTTCCATTTTTTTCTGGAAAAATTCTGAAATTCCTTGCATCCATCAAAACAGCAAATAATTTAAAGTTTCTCGTAGACATAAACAAAGGTAAAAAATTAGCATATCTTTAACAATTGGATGATTGCGTCTAAAAAAATTAATATGCTATATACATATATGCCCAATAGTCAATGACAAATAATTTAAAATAACTTCCTGGAAGTACACTTAAAAAACTGAAGAACACATTTTAGTATGAAATTTAAAATGAATATTAAAACAACGATGCTTCTGCTGTCATTTCTAAAATATTACATACGGTGTTTACTTTTAATTTTGCTCTTAAGAAACATTTTAAATGGAAAACATATTAAACAGAATCATTTATTTTTATAATTTTCCTACTCATGCTTGCAAGATAAACATTTTCTTTACATGCGTGATTGCAAACGTGACAAGATAAAACGAAACACATACAATGATCGCTTATGTAATTTGAATTATTGATTACTTTTCCAATTTCTGCATCGTTAAGAACTTTACGATCTAAGTAAAATATAGTTATGTAAATATCTATCAAATTATAACAGTGTAGTAATATACTTCTCTTAATTTATAAAAGATGTAAAATAGAAAACTTAAAAAGAGTAAAATGTTTTATTAGACTGTTTGGGTTCCAAAGCTAATGTCTTGGCATAAGGTACTTAAGATAGATGCGCGGAACGCCACTCTCCGCAAATTACGAGGCGGTCACCCCACCCGCCCTCTCCTAACCGCCACCGAGACGAACAATAAGCCCGAAGCCGCTGTCGTCGTCCGATGGCTGCCGGGCCCCGAGCCCAATCCTTCCCGCTTTTCGATGCCATTAATTTAACGAATTTCTCTTTTAAATTTGTTCGGTTTCAAACTTTCAACTTTTTTCTTCCTCGCTTCTTCTAGTGTATCGACATAAGTGACGTAGGGCGGAAGCGCACATATGTAATTCACAAGTATGTAATTCTATTCACTTTAACCCCTAGAGAGGCGGTGGGATAAAATATATCCCACCAAATTTAAAGAGATTCTCACCAGAAAATTGTAACTAAATTTTATATTTTTAACTTTAGGGGGGTGGGGGAGGGATCGTTGAAAAATTGCTTTTCCTTAATTAAAAATAAAATTCTTCGATTATTCCGGTGAGAATTCAATATTTGGAGACATTTCTGCTTGCCCCTCAAGGGGTTAAAAGTTACTGTTTATGGATTAGTTTTCTGAATAGAAAACATCATAGCTCAATATTCAATGTCTTTAAAAAAAGATACTGAGCAATTATTAAGACGAGATACATACTAGAATAATATACAGGCTGTACATAAATGAATATCCCAACTTTACAGGGCTATTAAAAGAAAAAAAAAAGTACAACCTTGCTGTTCATCGGAAAAAAAAAACAGTTGAAAGTTCAAATTCAACACAGTTATAAGTGTTCAATGTGAACTCCTCCAGATATACGAACAACATCGAGGCGCTACGATAACTCGCACTGCACTTTTCTCAGCATGATTTTTTTTTCTGGGGCCTCATTTAACAAGGGAACCACTTTAGGTGTTGCTCGCACCTAGAATCGAGACCTGGTGCATTTTGTAACCCTATGCATAAAAGTTAGAGAACCGATAGAAATTCTTTGTTAAAATCATATTTTATATATTTTTTTATATTTATAATTTTTTGTTATTGGATTTTTATTTGTTAATTTTACACCAAAAGAGAGTTAAGTCATCAGATATGGCACTTCAAAATTTTCACTAGCTTTATACTTGTAATAGGTTTACGTCCAAAACATTACAACACGGTGCGTAGCGAAAATACTGAGCTAGGGTTGCCGGACGGGACGAAAAAGACGCCAATCTTTCCCCGCCAAATATGAAAATATAATATTGTATTTTTTTTTTTAATCAAATTCGTAGGTTCTTGAAGGAATTTTAAAACTTTTTTCAACATTTTATAGTTATTATTGACTAATTTATATTTTTAACTATTTTTTTTTTTTAATCTTTTACTTTAACAGCCCGAAAAGTGGTCTCGAAAATTGCATTTTCAGAAAGTTAATCTGCTGTAAAATCAAAAAATATTATTTTAACAAAAAAATTTTATCGATTCCCAAACTTCCTAGTATAGAGCTTTAAAATGCACCAGGTTTCAATACTAGGTGCGAGCAACACCTAAAGTGGTTCCCTTGTAAGATCAGGAGTTTGTTCCACTGCTATTAACTGACGTTGACAAACTTAGTCCACTCATATCTTCAGCCATTCAAAGAGTAACACCGGACATGCTGAAAAAAGTATGGGATGAGTTATCTTACCGTCTCGAGATCGTTCGTGTTTCTGGAGCTGCTGACATTGAACACTTATAACTGTATTGAATTTAAAAACTTTAAACTGTTAGTTTTGATTTCCGATGAAGAACAAGGTTATACATGTTTTTTTTTTGTTTTATTTTAGTATCCGTCTGAAGTCTGGAAAAAAGTAAACACCCCCTGCTAACTCTGCAACAAATTATTGTAGAAGAAACTTACTACTGGTACCAAAAGCTTGGAAATAAGGTCAACTTTTAAATGATGTATGTAAAATTTGCTTAGGGGGCCATCTTCGTATCAAAACTGACACAAACTCTATTTTTTTCGAAAGCAATACGAAGTTTGACACCATAAATGAATTCTATACCCTCCAATTAACCATAAATGAATTCTATATCCTTCAATTAGCCTAAATCCAAATTCGTACTCTTAGTTTCAGAAAAAATCATTATTTTAAAATGAGCATATTTTAGGGGCTGTATCCAAATTGATGTTCGGTACTCGATTATGGAATGCTTGAGAATGGCTATGTCACTTCGTTTAATGGATTATTTCTTGCCAATATGACAGTTTCACTCGCTTTATGTGTTTCCAATATTACCAGCACAAATGTTTCAATAAAATGAGTAAAACATATATATTTTCTGTCTATAATAAGTGGCCCCTTAAACCATCATTTTGACGTTTTTTAATCATAATTCGAAAACTAATTGGAATTCGCATAAAGCAGAACTTAATAAATACATATCTATCAAAAAAAATTGTAGGTTGCAATTCATATATTTTTCAAATATTAATTTCATAATTCATATTATAAAATTTTTAAAATTACGAATTCAATGCATGTATGTTTGGGTTTTTTAGTAGTACATCCACAAATAAAAATTATTACATTAGGATTATGATTTCAGGAAATATTAATAAATATATGAAAATGTAATTTGACATTAGAAGCTCTAAATTTTGAATATTTAGAATTGAAAAACTTATCATCCAAATGACTTGAAATTTCGTTAGTTTGAACAGCAGATTTAAAATATATTGTCAAAATTGGGTGTTTCCATTTAAAAAAACAAAGTTTGGTCTGATTTTGATTTGTGGATGGGTCCTACGCAAATTTTATGCACATCATTTAAAAGTACGCTTTATTTCCAATCGATTGGTACCAGTAACTTTCTTCTATTATAATTAGTTGCAGAGTTAGTAGGGGTGTTTACTTTTTTTTACGCGTATATGTATAGATTTTCACTATGGCTTATATGATTAACAGGGTTAGCGCGAACTATGGGAGGCTATTTTCTTTTCTCACTAACATTAATAATTTTATTATAATTTTTAATAATTAATAATTTATTAATAATTTTTCATTAAGTATCAGTTGCGTTTTATTTCTCTCATTAGCCTTTAATTTTGGTGACCAGTGTACAAATAAATCGCCGATCTTGCATAATTTAAATGCTTTAATTAAAAATGGTTTAATTGCAAATCTTGAAGAATTATTAATTGAAATTTGTATAAAAGCATTAGTTAACATAAATTACAATGTTTGACATTTGATTACTCTCAAAATATTGAAGTTAAAACTAAATATATGGAATTGGATGTGTTATTTTCTAATTTTCCGAGACACCCCAAACTTTTGTCTGTTACATCAGATTTTGAATTTTAGCATCGAAGAACAGCGGGCTGCATTGTTTGAACTTCTCACGCTGTCGAATGTTATATTTCTTTTTGTTAGTGTCAAACAATTTCCTTGATCTTTCAATAAAAGATGTTGCACCAAAATTCCATGTGAAAAATGAACGCCTTTAGATTTTACCCGATGAATTGTGAAAAATTTGTCCACAATATCCGATGAACAATACACATTAAGCGATATCATTAAAATTGATTACAGATAGTAAATGGCAGGGAAAACGAAATTATCCTCATTAACTTAAAATACGTCTTAAGAGGAAACACATGAACGTTAGTCCATTGTATTATATTTGGCTCAGCATGTAGGTGACTTATTTTGACAGCAATATAAAGTCATAAACAGGATCACTACTTTTGATTGTAATATTTTTTAAATCAATGAATACATTTGAATTTCAAATGGAATATGACATCAATGAATTCGTTTTAAGCCATTAAGTGTGAAAATAGTAACTGTTCATTAGTTGAGGAAATTGCTACTTAAGGAAGCATGCCAAAATATTTTAGCCCGAGTATAATATAAGTTTAAGATTTTAGAAAGATCATTACAGTGTTACATGACGCAATTTTTTGACGAAATAACTAACACAATTTATACTTTCCACCTTTAATTAGAGCAATTTAATCTAACTTAATACAATAGAAAAAGAAAGAGAAATATAAAATAAAGTATATAGTCATGCTGCATTTTAAAATCTCATTTCAATAATTATTTATTTTTCATTTTTTGAACAAAACATATTATTTATAAATTTATAAAAGATTAAGACAAAAAATCTGACATAAAGATAATTAAATTAGATTGCAATTTTCTATATATTTTTTCTTTCATATTTTAATCCAGGCAATTTGTGTTTTAGCATTAGTTATAATTATTTTACCATTCAGCTACGTACGAGGATGTATCAATAAGTTTTTGCCCCCACATATAAATAAATGAGTAAAATTTATGAAATTCCTACATTTTATGAGTCCATTTCTATATAGTCAGTGTACACAGTAACACATTTTTGGAACTGGTATTTCAAAGAGAGGGGGATGTATTCCAGGAGGTGCGATAGTAGACCCAAAGGAGGAGGAATTTTTATAACTTTCACCGTCCCCTACATGTTACATATTGTTGGAAAGGCCTATGACCACTTATTCATGATATGCACCTCTTGAACCCCTACCCCAATTTTGCCCTCCGGGGGATGCCCCCTCCATGCTCCCTGGGATGCAAATTTGGGGGTAGGACCTCGGGAGGTGCATAGCATGAATAAGTGGTCACAGACATTTCCAACAGTATGTCACATGTGGGGGTCGGCAAAAGTTAGAAAAATGCTCCCGTTTGGGTCTACTATCTCGCCTTCTGGAATACATCCTCCCCCCCCCCCCCCCCCTCTCTTTGAAATACGGTTTGCAGAAATGTGTGCACGGTGACTATATAGAAAAAGACTAATATAATGTAGCAATTTAATAAATTTCATTCAATTATTTCTATGTGAGGACAAAAAGTTATTGATACATCCTCGTATAATTTACAATTTAAAATATTTCCATATTAATTATATTTTAATTTTTTATTAGTTTTTTATAAAGAATGTTCCTGAAGAGGCTCAACAGGTTTCTGAAAAGATTTAAGGATTCTTTTTATTTCTACCTAGCTGCTGCAATGTTATTCAGAAATATAAGTACTCGATAAAGTAGTTAAGTAAATAGATGTGATGATTACTAATCCATTGGAGAATACATTTTCACTTGTGGAACCGGAAAAATATGAACAAACCTGACATTTTAATCTCAAATTCTCACATAAAAAAATTGAAATGGCCATTCGATTGCGAAATGGGTCTTTTTTTAGTTTCTGTTAAAAAAAAATAAGCTTAGGGGTCGTCTTCATAATAAAATTGTACCAAACTCTTAAGTTTTCAATACAAACACAATATAGAAACACACTAATTTAATAAAGTTACACTTATTTACTAAGTCATTTGGTCAAGTAATTTAGGAATTATGAAGGTTTAAAGTTTGGATTGATAATGTTAAATTAATTTTTAATCGCTGCAAAACAGATTGCAGTGTGGACAGTTTTTCAATCATAACTCATGAACTACAATTCGGAACGAGTTATAATTTTGGATTGGCATGTTTGAAGCTTCTGGAAATATAATTCTGTAAAAAAAAAAAAAATTATTGGCCACAAATCACATATTTTTTGAAAATTAATTAAAAATATATCCTGTATTTTGAAAATAAATATTAAAAAAAAATATGATATGGTAAAATGGTTTTTTAAAAATAAATCGAAACTTATGGACTTTTAAAAACAGAAATCGATTTCCAGACGCTTCAAATATGCGGATCAAAAATTTTTAGCTCATTTCACAAAGTAGTTTTGAGTTACACTTAAAACACTACAAAAATTGCAATCAGTTTTGCAAACCATTGTACACAAATTTAACATTTGGAATTCCAAACTTTAATTCTCTCTAATTCCTAAACAACTTGGCCAAATGACTTCTTACTCGGTATTTTAAGAAACACTTTACTGAAAAATTCGAATATGAAGTCAAATAAGATGTTCATTCTAAAAAGTTTATAGTTTGTTACAATTTTCGTATGAAGGCAATACATTAAGGTTATTTTTCTAACATATATTGAAAGAAAGGATAATTTCCAGTGAAATGGATAATTCCGTTTCCTTTCTTAGGAACAATTTTGTAACATAAAATATATGGGGTGTTATTTTTGGGGGGGAGGGAGGCGTTTTCACAAAGGTAAAATAAAGAGAAATTAAAATTTCTTTAAAATAAAAGTTTAATAACATGTGATTGGTGCATTTGTTTATGAATATGTACATCGAAAAATATACATGGAAAGTAGATAAAAGGACTTAAAGAAATCAGCTGAATCGTGGATAAATTAGTAATCCATAAAAAAATTACAACACATATATAAACTATGAGGTATGCATTAGAAAACAAACTAAATTAGAAATAAGATATAAAAAGCCCCTTAAAGTTACAAAAGAAAAACATGAATTGATTCTTTCAATAGAAGCCTTCATCGCATACTTATGTGTACCCGATATCAATTCTAAACGGCTATAAGAAAAAAGCAGAAATCAATGATAAGCATATTAGAAAGTGTTTGTAAAGAAGAGGGGTAGTTTTTGTGATTCAACCCCCTAAAATAAACTTTACTTAACCAATGTTTTATTAACAATTTTATTGAAAATATGTGTCATATATTCGTT
This sequence comes from Maratus speciosus, assembly GCA_963932465.1. Classification (NCBI taxonomy): domain Eukaryota; kingdom Metazoa; phylum Arthropoda; class Arachnida; order Araneae; family Salticidae; genus Maratus; species Maratus speciosus. The sequence continues at coordinate 445,346,582 of OZ010789.1, forward strand.
CATCTAGAGGAAAACATAAGAAAAATCGGTATTACTTAATTATCCCGTCGACCAGTTTTGCCGAATTATACAAATCGCCAAACTGTTCACCAAATTATATAAATTAAAATAAAATTAACTTAATTTTTATATTAAATAATGAAAGAACAAATAAATTAGTAAAACATTAATAAAAATAGAAAAAAAAACGTAGAGTTAAAAATACCTTGATGACGTAACAAACACAAGTGTAACGTGTTTAATGTCAAGTGAATGTGACATTTACCATCATCCATTATAGGCACTTAATCTTCTAGTTTGGCGATAGTTTTTTGGTCGACGGGAGTAAGTAGTACCGAAAATTCATGTAAGGTACTTGTGTTGATTACTTATATAGCATAAAAATTTGCATTATCGCCTTGTTTAATATTAAAAAAATAAATACGCGATGTCTCATAAAAGTCAAGAAATCTTAAAATGATCCAGAACGGATAGAATTCATGATCGTAACTTAAGCAATGAAGTTGTAGAAGGCGATTTGTCATTGTGGTAAAGGACGCGTTTACATACCAAATTCTTGCAAATGATTGCTGGTAATAGTTGCTGAAATTTGTTTTATGCTATACTTATGTGTCATTTTACTTGATTGAGAATGGAGTTATAAGTTGTAAGAATGTCCAAGTTCTACAGCAAAAAATTATCTTTGATGACTTTTATGAAGGCTTGAAGAAACAAACAAATTACAGAAAGTCAAAATCAAATTAATTTTATTTCCAGATAGAGATCATAAGTTAGATGAATATAATATCGCAATACTACTAGAGGGATGATAGCGTTGCCAAAAAAATGTCAGAAATGCCAGAGAGGGTTCCAACGGCACAAGGTATTACTTAGACCAGACTCAGAAAGCGAATGCCTTGACTATCATCTCAAACGTCAGGAACAGTTGTGTCCTTTAATCATGTTATAACCTAAAAGATGATTCATTAAATATATTTTTTAAATTTCAATCTAGCCAAGCTATAACTAGCTAATTATTGTTATAGACAATATATTAATTGACGTAACTGAAATTACAATGTAGTTATAAAGATGCCAAGCGAAACATTTGGAAAATCCATATTAATAAGGAGGTGGAGAACCATAAATTACGCAGTTATAAATAGGGGGCATCATATAATGTAAACAACTGGCAGAGCCTTACGTGAATAATCACTTGAGTAGTCTGCAGATGTCAACATTAAAAAAGCATCTAGATTTCTACTGGAGGAGCGGCAAGTGATCGAATATATTCTTATATTGCTGCATTGAACGTCAGAAAAATATGCAATTCTACTGCTAAATTTTTAAGTTAGAAAAGTTCATTCTATTTTTGTTTTATTTTATTAACTCCTAAAAAGAGCTGGTGAGCATTAAAAAGAATTATATATTTTTTTAACAGCAAAAGAGATGAAAAAATTAATATATTTCTAAAAGGAAAGGGAGTTTTAATTATTTATATCTGTATAAAGAGAATTTTAATTTTAAATGGTGGATAATTAATGATATGAGATAATTAGATAATTACATGATCTTCAATACAAAGCAAAGAAAAAACAAGTGGGTAAATGTGATCGCAGATCGCACAGAGGGTTTCGTTTAATATCTCATTTAAAACACTTTACTTTTAAATTAATAAATCATAATTGTTAATTTATAAATATAAATTCCTTACATAAAAGAATAGTCATTAGATTTAATTTTAGAATAATTGAAAAAAAAATGTAAATCAAATTAAAAATATTCAAGTAAAATTATTTAAATAAAATTAAAAAATCCGAATATTTTTAAATTCATCACTCAAAAATTTAGCGAAGGCATAAATAAAATATAAAATTTTTAAAATAAAAAAATGATATTTCAAATTTTAATTGCTTCAAAGGCGTACAGCCAACAGAGAGAAAAAGTTTCCAAGCCGGTTCTCGAACCCGGGTCATCGTTATACTGCACCGACATTCTACCAACTGAACCACTTGGAATTGCTTTTTTTTTTTTTTATTATGTTTTATTTCGGCTTGGACACTTTTTCACTTTGTTGGCTATACGCCTTTTAAGCAATTAAAATTTGAAATATTATTGAATACAAGGTGTGAGAAATTTTGTACAGAAAAATTTCCACTATAATATAAATATAGATTTCTGAGTGTAAAATGTTTAAAACATATTTAAAATACTGAAATAATTCTGAAAAAACCTATATTAATTCTTTAATTTTTCAAACACTCACCAGCCGACAAAAAAGGGTTGTTAACATTTATTAAAATTCGAAATAGAAAAAAAAAATCATTTCCTAATTAATGCTTATATTGATAACTTGAAAAAAAAAATTGTCTGAAGAAAAGTTAGATGGATATTATTTCAAAAAATTGCCAGTAGATGGCATCAGCAAACAAAAATAATCCAGATGAATCCAATATTTATTCATCTGTAACCAATTAATGCTTAAAAATGGGGATTTTTTATATTAAATATGGATTTGATTATATCATCCGAAACGGTAAATATTAAATGTTAATAAACCTGCATTAAAAAATTATATAAGTGAATAATTCTTCAGATTTTTAAAAAATTGAAATTCCAGATTTTCTCTATCTAAAAAAAGAGATTTTAAAAAATTGCTATTACGCAAAAAAAAAAAAAAAAAAAAAAAAAGCCTTTAAAATGGCAAAAAAGGGAATTTTCTTTTTATTAAATCCCTCTGAAAATGAAGTGTAATAATAATAATAATAATAATAATAATAATAATAATAATAATCATAATAATAATAATAATCATAATCATAATCATAATAATCATAATAATAATAATCATAATAATAATAATAATAATAATATATTAAAATAGCATAATTTTTTCAAATTTTATGATTTGGGGCATGACAAAGGGTATACAGAGCTCTACGAAAATAATAATAATAAAAAAAAAAGTCTGTAACTTCCAAATACGAGCGCTGTGACGGACAGATAGAGAAGCGAGACAATAAGGGTTTCGTGAAATGAACAAACCCTAAAAACAACATTAAATGGAAAAATTACATGGAAAAAAATATAAATGAGAACAACAACAATAATAATTTTATTGAGGTTTAGTTTAAGGAGTGGTTGTAATCAGTTAGTAGAACATTTTAATTTTTTAATAAAACATACGCATACTGAGTATTTTTTATTTTCATGTGCTCTACCTGTATTGCGCGGTTTTACTAACAAGGCTATCTAACCCGGGTTACAGAACATAGATTAAAACCATTTTTTTAAATTAAAAAATTTAAAGACATTTTTTACGTTTAATACATTTATATATTAGATTAATCAAACAGCAGCAAACTTCATCAACAGCAACAAAAGAACATTAAAAAGCATTTTTATACGAAAAATATGAATTATGAATTCAAATAAAGCTTCCCAATTTATTAAAACAACACTTTCGTAATAGATGTTGTGAGCAGTTAATAGTCGAAGAAATCGTTACCGGTTTTCCAATTTCGAGCAGACTTTTGATTCTAATAAATTCAGTGGTTTAAGCATGGAGTTTGATTACATGCCTGTTAAGTATGTGTTTATTTATATTGTTTTATTAGTTAATTAATTAATTTAGTTTTAATTTCGTTATGGAATATTCGCTGGTAACAAGTGCTAAACCATTTATATTGCCACAAGTGCAAGCGGGTTTACCTTTTGTCATCAAGTTGCACGTGATAAAGACTGATTAAAAAAAAATCATGCTTCAATTTATTTTAAAGGGAATAAATAAAACATTAAATTGAAATACAGTTTTAAAAGATATTGCATTAGAAAGTACATTTTATCCCCTATTCGGCGATGTAAAAATTGGATTTTAAAAGTAATAAAAAAATACTGTAATAGCAACATTTATTGTCTCCGTCAATATGATATTAGCATTGCTCATAAAAACGTTTGTCTTTATAATAGACACTGTAAAAAATGTATGTAACGTTGGTCCATAAAATTGGTAGCAACATGCTGCCTCCAATTTTATGGACTAATTTAACATATATAATGGTCTAATTTAAGCTGATATAACTGGTGTAATATTACATATTAGTGAAACGTAGCACCACTTAAATCAGTTAAATTACTCAATAAAATGGAGGCAGCACGGTTGCCACCAATTATATGGAGTAACGTTATATAAGTTTTTTACAGTGTAGATAATTTCGAGACACTCTGTATATATCTCTATCGATATATGCTCACATATGAGAGAAAAAAAATATAACTCATTTATATAAAAAAAAAATAATCTGTTATAGCATAACAACATTTACTATATGTCATTCTTAACAGAAATATTATTTCATCAGATATTTTGACCTTGAAGAGGAGAGGAAATGTCTGGGATAGTATTAAATAAATTGCCTACTCTGGTCGAAAAGTCAGTTTTGCACAAAAAAAAATATATAAAATGTGGAAAATACTAAAATTTTTAACTAAAAAAAATTTTACTTGCCTGATACCATCAAATATAGCGAAACAAGCTAGAAATGCAAAAAAAAAATGTAATATTTCAAATTGACAAATTCTTTTGGGGTTCAACTGCATTAAATTTATCGAGACAGAAAGGAAAAGGCAGACAAAGATGGAAAATAAGACAGAAAATTTCCAAACAATCATGTGTCTAAAAAGTTTCCAGACAAGTGGTTTCTTATAACTGAAAATAAATATTTGCTCAATTTATCTTTCAACGATACTTAATTTATCTGTAAAAATCACAGTATGGAACAGATTTTGGATTTAAGAGATTCTCATAAACTGAATATTTTTAAGATTCTTGTAATAATGCTTTTAATCTGGAAACTCGATAATTTTCTTTTAAATTTTTACATTGTAATTGTTAATAATTTCAATACAGATTTGGGAAGTTGTGGGCAGGCATTTTACTAAAATATTATTTTGTAAAAATTATAAAATTACGAAATTCATTTTTTTTCACTTCATATATAATGAGCACCACGTATAGACTTATACGTTATACATGGCTATTTCCATGAGCACTTGTAGTGTAAATCACATGCTACGGTTTTTGGCTACCAGTATTATAGAATGGGACTTATTTTATGGGAGATATCTCTTTAATTGAATAAGGCCAAGCAAACTTTATCAAAATAACGGTGGCCAGCAAGCATATCGGTCATCAGCTATGTGATTTACACTACAAATCACCATGGAAATAACCACATGCCAGTTGTGCTGACTTTTATCATAAAGTGTTATGAACGTATTCTTGCAAAAAAACTTTCACGACGGTGTAATGAATATTCTTTCATATTTTCCACGAAATTCAAGTTCTAACTAATTAAATCACAGTTCACGAATTTCAGATTGGGAGAGCATTTTTTAAGGGTTCACGATTCTTTTTAAATCGCATTAAAGTCAGCATATTTCACGACTGAGAGTTTTTACGCTGGTGTTGTTCAATGTGAATGAGCACAAAAAGATTGAAAGATTTGCTAATTCTATTTTTTACACATTTAAATATGTACAGATTATTTACAGCGAAACATTTGGTTATTACTTGTTTAAATACATATAAATTCCTTACTGTGAATCCATGATAATAGTTTATAAAATCAAGAATATTTATTTTCTCCCATTTCGGGAGATCATGAAAACTGCAGCGTGCATGCTGCGATCGAATTTCGCATTCTATGCACTCTATTTTAATGTTTGAAAATCACTGGTTCCTATCTGGGATCCCACATATACAATTAAAATTTCAGCAACTATTTTCTTCTATTAAGAAGCTATGATAAAAATAGCATGTTTTCATGCTGCGAGATCAATTTCCTTTTTAAAAATTAAAACAACATTTCTTCTATTTTAGAAGACCAAGACAAAAAAGCAGTCTACTTGCTGCGTTCAAATTTACATCATAGTATAAAACTAAAGAACAAATGTCTTTTAAAACAATTCTCTAGTCAAACCACGTGACTATTGGCTCCGTTTCAGTCTGGCTGAAAGAGGCCCGCACAAGGGAGTTTGCACAATATTCCACACGGTGAAATTCTTATTCTACATACCAGTAATACAAGAAAAATATTTTGATGATTATATTTTCAATATATGCACTGTCATACTTTTTCTTAAATATCAAGATAGAAAAAGAATAATTTTTATACTTACCGGGTTGTTTTGGAATAAATATTCCATTCTTTGTTTTTCAGAAAGTGATTTCTAATGTTAAGATAACTTAACTAGTCAGATATGCCAATTCGAAAACTTTCTTCTCTCTCATACATATTAATATTTCAAAAATCAGTTACACATGTTAATAATTCAATGTTATTACTTCAATATTGCATAAACTTTGATGTTCATCTTCAGTTCCTGCTTCATTTTACTAATCGAAGTAAAAACGAGTTAATGTCGATCGTAATACGGTACAAAACCAATATTCTTCGTTAACCCGTTGTACATCAGCTGTATGAGAATCGCCGAGTTAGCTAGATGTAAATTGCCCGTCGCTACATAAACAGCCAATGCACAATAGAACTATGAAAAATCTAGAAAAATCGCTATTACATCGCCCCCTTCCGTCGGATTGTTACCAAATTCACGTGGGACCTCCTGGTCATAGCCAAAAACACACGCATGAAATTTGGTTCAATTCTGTGCATAACTTCATACACTTTTCGATGTACAATAATGAAAATGGCACAAAAGTCGCTATTACAGCGCCCACTTCCGGCGGAATATTTCCAAGTTCAAGGAGGACCTGATGGTCATAGTCAAAATCATACATCGAATTAAAAACAATGCAACGATATATAGCAAATATAAATAAAATTTAAATAGCTTCATAAATAAATAAAGAGTTATAAGACCTGTGAAGGATTATTCTGTAAAATGTATTTAATTGAATTACAATGAATGAAACACAAATGGTTCTAAAACTTTGTGGAAGTTTTTAAAATTAAGTTTAAATTTAAAATTAAAGTTCAATCCTATGCTTAACTTCACACACCTTTCGATGATACAAAGAGGAGACACGGACATCATATGGAGACACGATATGGACGGACAGACGGACATTTTGTATAAACGTGTTTTTTGGGATCCCTAATCCCTAACCATGTAAATACGTCGAAAGCTTGAAGTCGAAAATAATTTCCATTTCAATACTTTATTTGCATAAAGAAGAAAGTAAAAATGTCATGGAAATTAGGAAAATCGAATTAAAAACAATGCAACGATATATAGCAAATATAAATAAAATTTAAATAGCTTCATAAATAAATAAAGAGTTATAAGACCTGTGAAGGATTATTCTGTGAAATGTATTTAATTGAATTACAATGAATGAAACACAAATGGTTCTAAAACTTTGTGGAAGATTTTAAAATTAAATTAAATGAAATACGAATTACGCGTAGGACATTCGTATGAGTAGAAAAACTTTAATCAAATATAAATCATGCCTTTTTTAAGAGTTGGGATTAGACTGTTAAATCAACCACTAATCTTTGATTGGCCACTTCTTCCTAAAAAGGATTTTCATGTCACGTATGCTATTTCCCTCGAGTACTTTATCACGTTGTACGGTATCATTTCTTTAAACATTTACTTTTTGTATTACAATCTCAAAACAAGTATGAATATAAATTATCAGATCGATGACGTATTAATTCATGATAAGTGTATGAAACTTAAAACACTATTTCCCAAAGTCTTTTTTTGTGATAGAGCTTTTTACTATATTACAATTGATTTAAACAGTTCACCTTTAATCAGTTTTCCTATAAATATTCATTATGCCTAACAGAAGTTTCCAAATTAATTTTTGAATTTCACATAATAAACTAAGTAAAGTTTACTTACTACTGTATTATCGAAATATGTGTTTTCGATTTACAGTTTAACTGAATTAATAAACTGAGAGATACGGAAATTATTGAAGTTTTAACATTACTGCTGTAGAAAAAAAATATCTGTTCAAATATGGACAAATTATGGAAAAACAGCCCGTTTAAAAATATATTTACCGACACAGTCCCTCAAATGCTAGAAAGGAATATCTACGAAGATTATACTTGTTCCATTCTTCATATTATTTATCAAATTCTAACGGTATCCTATACAGTGAAATACGTTTAACACGAAATTGAAGGAACCAAAAATTTTTTCGTGTTAAAAGAATTTCGCGTTAAGAGATTCGTACAAAAAAAAAAAAAAAAAAAAAATATTTTCGACGTCGTTAAATTTTATTTCGATTTCCTGTTAAAGTATTAGTAGGTTGCATCCATTAGGATAAAAGCAAGTAAAAAAAAATATATTGTTTTTTGGGGGGGGGGGAAATTCAGATATCTTTTTTTGAAGTATCTTTTTCAGCATTCTGAGATCTAGCTTGTTTGAATCAAATAAGCAACGCTCTCTCCAAATCTTCGTGCTTACCATTTCTCATACGTTTTCTCTCTGGCTTAAAGATACTGCGCTCAAACATTAACGTAATGGGATCCCTGTTTTTAATTATCGTTGATGAAGTAGAATTGGCAACGACAAACCTTCTGCAGATCTCTGTTTTCGTCCTTCTTTTTCATCAACTGCATCAGCAGCTTCATCTTCATTTGAAGCGAAATGGCTATTAGTTTTTGCACTGATTTCTCAGCCATTGTGATCATAAACATAAGTTAATTTAAAAAAAAAACACTAAATTCACTGATGTTCACTTAAAATTCAGTGGTTTTAACACAAAATTCACCAAATTCAACTCAAACTAGCTAAGTTGAAAGCGAATTTTTTTCGTGTTAAACGATCTTTGTTTCGTGTTAAAAAAAAAAAAAAAAATTATGTATTAAATTGCATAGTATACTGTCCGGACCGCTATATCATTTCGTGTTAACCGATTTTTCATGTTAAGCATTTTCGGGTTAAACGTATTTTACTGTACACTGCAAAAAATAATTGTTGATTTTACAGTATAATACTAGCAGCTGGGGCGCCAGTATTATACTGTAAAATTAACAGTAATAAACCGTAAATAAATACAGTAGTATACCGTTTTATAAATGAAAATGCAAAATGCAGAAATATACCATTATATTACCACTTAGCGGTATATTACTGTTTATTTTACGGTTTATTATTGTTATTTAACGGTAAACTTGTTGATTTTACAGTATTATACTGGCACCACAGCTGCCAGTATAATACTATAAAATCAACAATTTATTTTTTGCAGTGTATTTTAAATTAAAAAACTTTTAGAATAACATAATTTTATACTCAATTCAGAAAAACGTTGCAAATGTTTTATGACACAATGAAATATCTAGCAAAATGAACATAAGAAATAAATATTATGACATTAAAAGTTTATTTGCTATTTTGAAAGATGTAAGGTCAGTCTGCCTAAATGAGACACGATTCTCCATAGTTTTGTCGCATTTAGGGTATATTTGGGATTTTATTATATAAATGTATATTTTATTAAGCAACAAATTACTGAATACTGTACCTTTAATTAAAAACTAACTTATTTTGTAGAAATTTAATAATTATCTGTAGTATAAAACCACAATGTAGGATTGTCGCATTTAGGTCACTTTTGTCGCATTTATGGCAGCTAAAACCAAAATGCGACGTTCATAGTCCTAAATGTGATAATGCATTTTATATATGACAATTCATCTGAAAAAGTTCATTTAACGATTAACTGCTGTGACAGAAAATTGCTACATTACAACGGTGAGCGTTCTGCGAAACCATTCAATTGTATGTTAAATAAAATGCGCGATTAACTCATAAAATACTGTTTTTACACTAAACTGCTTGTACAGTACTATTTCTAATAAAATTTCGATTTTTCAAGCATTTCAAACAATAGTACTAGGCTCCAACTGAAGCAAAATTTCGCTGTATCGATAATTAAACTGGAAATTAAAAGTTAAACTGTGAAAATTTTAAAAAAAGCAGCTCTAACAGCAGTTAAGGGTTAACTGTAATTATTTTTTGATTTAATTAACCCTTAACTGCTGTGGCAAAAATTGTTGCATAACTAGTGTGAGCGGTCCCCGAGATCACTTGATTAAAAGATGAATGAGAGTCTCTATTAACTCACAGGATACTGTTTTTGTACTAAAATTTAAGTACAGGACTATTAAAATTAAACTTTTCAATATTATTCCTGAAATATTTATAACGGCGCAGCACCGTGCTGTATGTCAATTTTACACTGTTAATATGCAAAAGTTATTTGAATGCTGCGTATAATGCCTAATATAAATAACCCTGAAATAAATAAATGCGTTGCTAATATAAAAAGCTCTCATCCCTCTTTTCCAAAGAGCTATGGCCATAACTACAATTAAATGATTGTCGTGGAAAACATCGTTTAAAATTCGCGAAATTCGGGCGTCAATATTAACCCATAATTTATACACCAGTGCGATTTGTGTTTCGTAACTTCAACTCCGCATAATTTTGCTGACAGTCTCGTGATAATGAAATATAACTACATGATCCATATACGAAATTTAATAAGGAATCCAACTGAAATATTTGATTTTATCAAAATTCTTACTTTGTGAATGAAAAATGCGCATTAATTAAAGACGCCGACATTTCGGTCGGTGCAAATTTACAGTGTGGAGCTTACGAGTTAACCTTTAACTGATGTTACAGGTCTCTCAGACCGCGGCTTTTTTTTCAATTTTTTAGTTTAACTTGCAATTTTCAGTTTAACTACAAACACTCCCGAAATTTTGTTCCGTTTGAAACTTTAGTACTATCACCAGAGACTTTTGAATAGGTGAATTTTAATTATAACAGTCCTGTGCAAAAAGTTTAGCACAAAAACACCATCCTATGAGTTAATCGTGCCTTTTATTCATCTTTCGATGTAGCGGTCTCACAGACCGCTTCACACTTGTTATGTGACAATTTCTGTGACATCAGTTAAAGGTTAAAAAAGTATTTAAAAGATATTTATAATATTGTTAACTAGACTATTTATTGCATATAACTTTATTATAAAATGTCACATGATAAATATATCAGCCTTAGAAATAGATAAAATCGTACAACATTTCTTATAATTCTGATTAAGCCAAAGAGAAGCTCTGTGCCTGATATTCTGTTGCCCCCCCCCCCCTTCCCCTCTTCATTTTTCCTGCACTTTCTAAAAAAAATTAACATTTTCTGTACTTAAAAATATGAAAACAAATATTCATTTAGATAAACATGGTTTTATTTATTTTTTATCTATTACTAATTTAAAAGTAGAAAATGTCGATTATAACGAATAAAAGGTAAAAACAGAGTTAAAATATCAGATTTTATAAAAGTGCTAACAAAAATTATGACTCCTAAACCAAGGAATAACTCAGTTGCATCAAGTTTTAATCGGAGACAGCATTTAAGCTACCGAATGGTATAATATTGGTAAAACTAACTTTCTTAACCGCATTAAAATAAACATAAATTGTTTTCAATCTACACAAGATTTTCCAGAATTTTCATTATGTAGAATTATTGCAAATTCCTTAATCATATGTCCATATTATGTTACTCTAATAGACAATGCGTTTCTTACACCTTTTTTTTATTAAAAATTTTAAAGAAGCGTATTTTTCTTTTTTGATCGTCTTAAACACGTATTTAAACAGCTGGTTACAGAAAAACATTAATGGATGATTATACTGGCTCAACACAGCTTAATTAAACATAAAATTTGATTTAAATATCATTTTAACACAATATATACAAAATAACATACAAACTTCTACGTTAATCTTCTAAATGTTTCACCGCATTTACAACAATATGTATGTCGCTATTAGGCACAGGCTGAAAAGAAGCTTTCCTAAATGCGTAGTCAACTTCAAATTCTAAACTGGAAACTGGTCGCCTTTTCTTTAGTTTAACTGGTCTGGTAACTGAAACAGACAACGTAGCTCTTGACGTTTATATGGTTATTTGATCTTCAAAGTTAAAAAATAAAAACTGTGAGCCACTTTCGGGAATTTTTGTCGCATTTATGAAACATGGGGGTGATGTAAAATGAACGATGTGTATTTGATTGGAAATTTCTTTAAAAAAAAAACGTTTTACATGCAAAAAAATGTTTCGGGTTTTGTTTATGAAGTTCGTATGCTTCATTACATAGCATTTATTTACGATTCTTGCATTAAGATTTTATGTAAACGAACATTGTCGCATTTAGGGATTATCACATTTAGGCGAACTGACCTTATTTAAAAAGAGTATCACATTTGGAGCAACAATTCTTAATCGTTAATATGGTACTTCTTTTTCCAGTTTTTAAACCCAGCTGCAAATATAGATCTGAAAACATCAGGAGTTTTAATGGATATAAAATACAAGAGTTATTCGTGAAACATTTTAACCAATACAACATTATAATCAGTGAAAATTTTTCACTTTCACTGTAAAACAATTCCTCTCTATATACTTGTGATTTTAATGGGAAAGTTCAGTCATTTAACGGAAACTTTTAGTGGAAATCGTGCATTTTGCTGAAATAAATGGTAATTTTCCTTCTTATTCCTACTCGTTGAATATTATAAAGAAAAATGTTCTTTCCGAGACAAACAAACGAAAATGTTCATTTTCAATTGAGAGAAAATGAGAAATATCACGTTAAATTTTCGTAATTGATGTTTTGGTCTATAACCAAAACATTAAATGTAGCCAGATGGTGTAGGAAACAAAGCATGCATCCTCTAATGGCGAGTACCGAGGTTCGAATACCGAGGAAGGCAAACCGATAAAAACGAGGGTAATAACATGCAATACAAATACTAGTTCCGTATGATTGCGAATCAGTGTATCTAATTATTATGTTACTAGCGAACTTAGACGGCGTTGCCCGGGTACGTCAAAAGACAGCAGGAGTTGCGAAAAAGTTCTGGAAATCACAATATCGCGAGAAAATTTTAAATCGCTGCACAAATTTCGAAAAGAGACAAAAAATTATATATTGTGTTCGAAGATTGCAAGTTGATTCCTTTCACTAATGTGGATAAATGGTAGCAAATCACTAAAATACACTAAAAATCACATACAAAATTCCCGAAATTCGAAAATTGCTATACGAAGTCCGAATAAACTTTATTGAAATGACAGCAGAATGTATTTTAGGTTAAAACTGGAGTGTCAAAAAATTGCAGCAGATAGCGAAGAAACGTAAAAATCTCAAAAAGTTCAAAAATCACGAATGTCAAAATTTACTATTTGGATAAATGTTTCAAATCTAATTCCTTCGACCTGCGGGCTCTCTTAAAATTTATGTTTGGGAAAGCATGTTAAGCATTGCTTGATGTTACTTTTATTCACAATTTAATTTACTTGGATTACCTTAAATACAATTAATATAATCCCTTAAGTTAATAGTAGTTTTTTGTTGCATTAAAATATCTTAATTTATTGATTTTCTCTAAGCAAGTAATCCTTAGTGTTTTACAATGGAAGTCTATGGGAATTTGGCGAAATATTAGAGATATCGCCAAGTTAGCGTCACTTTTGGCGATTAAATTTGGTCGCCAAATTTAGCGATATATCGCCTGGTTGGCGACAAACTTGGCGGTATTTGGCGACAGAACTGTGTCTTCCATACGGTAACACCCTTATAGGTATGAAGATGCATTAACTGCTGTTCAATAATCGCATAAAAAATCGCTGTACGAATTCCGAATAAACTTTTTTTGAAAAGAGAACAAAATTTACTATATTGGGTTAAAAGAAAGAAACCTTATTCTTTTCACTAATGTGGAAAAATCGCCTCGAAACTTAAAAAAGTGCTAATAATCGGATAAAAAATTAAATAAAAAAAATCTAATAGAAAAAATCCCTGCCGGCTCGGGCCTACAGGCGGAGGTAGATTTCGAAGTTAAGTACTAAATTCTCCAACGAAACTTAAATCAAGATTAGAGATAAACCCAGTTTCTTCACAAAGAGTGAGCTGTAGGGAGCTAAACTTTTTGTGAAAATTATAATATACACGAATACACACACACACATGTATATGGAATAGGTTTAAAAAATGGCTACAAAAAATTCAGAGAACCTTAAAGTGTTAAAATATGTTAATATTTCCATAGTCGGGTTTTTATCATGTTTTAATACGTTTCTTCAAACTCACATGGCGTTACATATTCACCTGCTGAAGTCCATTATATTTCCAATATGGCGCAATATACATATTTTTTTAGTTCATCAAACTATTTTTTTTTTTTTTTAGTTTTCATGCTGAAATCTTGCTCTAGAAAACTTATGACGTAATATTCAATTTGTTTTCAATTTGTCGAACTATTTAATTTTACACGTGCAAATTTTTCAATAGAAAAGTAATTGTTGTGGTGAGAATTTTATTTATTTATTTTTTTTAATTGTTGGCAACTGCTATAACAAAAACCTTTTATATTTTTCCTGCCATTGTTGTGTAAGAGCTGGTTTTATCAGAATCATGTTAAGACAGTATTCAAAATTTTGAACCCTCCCCATTTCCACCCTCTTGGGCCGATTTCGCCCATTTTCAATCCCCGCCGAGATATTAGCCATATCAAAGTTGTTGGCGAGTTTGAGGACAATCCGTGCATAATTGCGACTTTTATCGTGCGGACAAAATTTAGTACATACATACATACATATATATATATATATGTATAAACTTTTTAGGTGGGTGTGGTTTTGGGTTCCTGGGGTCCTATAATGAAAAGTTATGATGGAATTTTTCAAAAGTCGCCTCATGGTAACGACTGCAATAGGTAGTATTTCTTACGAAATCTACCTAAAATCGAAAAGCAGGCTTCGAGGTGCAAAACTTCATATATAAACGTACCTTTCCCCGAAATTTTGTAGCTCTACATGCAGCGGTCTCTTCAGAACACCATCGACACACTCACTCACACACAACTTCTTTCCTTATTATTATAGAGCCCCACCAGTGGCTGAGAGGTTCTGCTCTCGAAGCTGGTAGACGGGAGGTGCTGGGTTCGGACCCAATCGCTCCCGTCGGCCTAAGCGTTTCGGAGTTTTCGTGGTTTTCTTCGAAACCTTGGATTTCCATGCGTAAATACGGGTTAGGTTCCCTTAGAAGGCCCCCACGGAGGGCACTCCCCCTAGGGCCTATATCCCAAGAGTAGATAATCGGCCGTCAAAAATCAACCCAACCCAACCCTTATTATTATAAATATAGATTTTTCTAAATATTCCGAATTAGCGGATATTTATTTGCAAAAACTGAAATTTCCCTTCTTGAAAAAGGAAGAATATAAAAAACGGAACGTTAGTAAAAAAAAAAAAAAAAAAAAAAAAAAAAAAAGATAGCATGCGATAAATTTACTACCACTATGTTTTTTGTTTTTCACGGAATTTGTTACTTATAGTGTTGCTAAAAGGAGAATTTTACTGTGTATCTTTCTTATCCAAATTTACTGCAGCCAAATCGGAATCTTTGGCAATTCATTCAGCACTCAACCAGCTAACCAATAAGAATAAAGCTAGGAAGGATATGTTTGCCTATCCATTAACTCCATTCATCCAGGTTGATTTCTTCGAGGAAGATCAAATATAGCTCCAGTGAAACATTCACACTCGTATTTTTTTTGCACCGGAAGCAAATTCACAATCAACGTCATAGCGCGCTTGACGACCACCTCTGTTGTCCAGGGATACGGGATCGGAGTCGGAGTTAGGCCCATTTTTGAGTGAAAGTGTCGGAGTCGTCCATTTTACAAGCAGGGCTGCGAAGTCGGAGTCGGAGTCAGGCGCATTTTTGAGCAAAAGAGTCGGAGTCGACCATTTTACCCACCGACTCTGCAGCCCGGCTGTAGTCAAGCGCTTTGGCGAGAAAATGAACTTCGACGCCCGCATGCATGTCTGAAGCTAATTCGATTTCGATATTTCGTCTATTTGACCACGTATTTCTTGTTTATGGAATACTTGCAAGAATATGAGTGGGAAATAATAAATTCTTATTTCTTTTTTTTCAACTAGGGGGCTCGGCCCCCTACGAGCTACGCTCGCCAACCCCCGTCCAGACACCGCAGACTCTAAATGCACGCTAATTTGATCGGCTTTAAAAAGATTTCGAAAGATTGAATTATAATTTAAAAAACAGTGGCGATCTCCCTATAAACGAATTTCTATTCATTTCTCTTTGATTGGGGAATTTTAACGCCAAATCCGCTGCGGTACTACTTGATTATCCTGTTGACCAATTTCGCCAAATTATATAAATCGCCAAACCACTCGCCAAATTATACAAATTGATATAATTTTTATTTTAAATAACGAAAGAACAAATAAATTCGTACAACATTAATAAAAACACAAATAAAACGTCGAAATAAAAATAACTTGATGACGTATATCATTTCAAAATAAGCTAATATAAAAGGAATTAAGTAAAGAGAGTCTTTGTCTCCTGGTATTTTTTAACAAAGCGAAAAGAAAGTTTTTTTAAATGAGACATTTTAAATTAATTCTCAAAATATCAAATAAATGTCTAGCGCAATTTCTAAATTTAAACTTTTTTGCAATATTATTTTGTGTTCATTTTATGTAATAACTATAATGTGACGTAAATATGACGTAATTTCTCCTAAGACTTTTAACGCATGTTAATGAATTTATTATTTTACAATATCCTTTCTCTTTTAAAATTCCCGTGTGTACTTTTTATGACGTAATTTTTACTAAGTTCCTGCTTTTTATACGTAATTATTTAATTCTAATTTGAAAGTTTTTTCCTGTTTATAATAGTCACGTGTAAATAAATTTTTAATTTGAAGCAAACATTATTGCTTGCGCTTTTTATACAGTTGGCAACAGTTTAAATTAGTACAATTTTCTGAAATCTGTAAGAAATATCTCTAGAAATGCTGAAAATTTGAATTTAAAATAGAAATAAAACCTGAAAAAATGAGTCAAAATAAAAAAATTAATGCAATCTGCACTCCGGCAAATTCTAATGCATAAAATGATGTAAAAATGATTACACTGCCATGTATAGTTTTTGCTGCTATAAAACTTTTTTAGTGGAACGATTTTGTCCAACTTTAGCATTAAATAACTCTTAAAATAATTCTTCGATTTGAAAACTGTCTGCATCAGCGTGTTTATCAAACATTTCTGTATAAAACCAGCGATTTTCATATTTTTGTATGCATTATTTTTGTTAATATTAACGAAGAAAGGCCTCCGGTCACAAAAAAATCAAAACCGGCGGCGGCGGCGGCGGCGGTGACAGCGGTAGTTACTTTTTTTTAGAATAGAGAGATAATTATATATGCATTATGAACAAGTGAAGTATGTAATCTTATAGATATATGTTCTATAAGTCTGATCTTTCTTCTCCGAAGCTAAAGTATTTTTATACTGAGTTTTATACATACCATGTGCTGTCATCTAATGTCAGCATACTAAGTAAATAACAACAAACATTTCCTGAAAATGTATATGCTGAATATGCATGTATATACAGTGAAATACGTTTAACACGAAATTGAGGGGGCCGAAAATTTTTTTCGTGTTAAAGGAATTTCGCGTTAAAAGAATCGTAAAAAAAAAGAACAAACCTCACAAATATTTTCGACGTCGTCAAATTTTATTTCGATTTCCTGTTAAACTATTAGTAGGTTGCATCTATTAGAAAAAAAAAACAAAAAACAAAAAAAAAAACAAGTAAAAAAAAATCAAATATCTTTTTTTTAAGTGTCTTTTTTGAGCATTCTGAGATCAAGTTTGTTTGTATCAAATAAGCAAAGCTGTCTCTAAATCTGTGCTTAGCGGTTCTCTTACGTTTTCTCTCTGGTTTAAACATACGGCGCTCAAACATTAACGTGATAAAGTAGAATTAACAATGCCAAACTCTGCAGATTTCTATTTTCGTCCTTCTTTTTCATCAGCTGCATTAAGCAGCTTCATCTTCATTTGAAACGAAATAGCAGTTTGTTTTTGGACCGATTTCTCAGCCATTGTGCTCATAAAACATAAGCTAATTTGCAAAAAAACCCCACGAAATTCACTGATTTTCTCCCAAAACCAGTGGTTTTAACACAAAATTTACCAATTTCAACTTAAACTAATAAGTTCGAAAGCTAATTTTTTTCGTGTTAAACGATTTTTGTTTCCTGTTAAAAGAAAAAAATTGTATTAAACTGCATAGAATATCATCCGGACCGCTATATCATTTCGTGTTAACCGATTTTACATGTTAAGTGTTTTCGTGTTAAACGTATTTCACTGTATATTATGAACGAGTGAAATATTTTATCTTATAGACACACTCTATAACTTTAGCCTTTCTTTAAATGATCATCATAAATAAATGAAAATTTACTATAATTATCTTAGTTACTACTTGAGAGTATGCTAAGATAAGTGATTTGTTGCTGATTGATAACAGGTTAAAGTTAAAAATATCGAATAATGGGCATACCCCTGCCCCTCAAAGTTTTTGGTTAATAAAAAAATAGGAAATAAAAATTCAGCTTTTAAATTTTTTTTATTTGTAACTCCTCCTTGTACGCTATAATGCTGCTATTGTTGACAATCTTGATTAAACCAGTCAAGAAACAGAAAATTGACATTTTTTTTTTCATAGTAATAGATAACTTTGAATTTTATATACTGCCATTTACAAAAGTGCTTTTATTTTGATGATTTTAAGGCCAGTATCCATAAATAGAAGCTCAATTACTCTTCTTTTATGAACTACTATCGAATTTCTCTCTATTCTAAAAAAAAGTAACTACCGCTGTCACCGCCGCCGCCGCCGGTTTTGAATATTTTGTGACAGGAGGTCTTTCTTCGTTAATATTAAGAAAAATATTGCGTACAAAAATATGAAAATCGGTGGTATTATAGAGAAATGTTTGATAAACACGCTGATGCAGACAGTTTTCAAATCGAAGAATTATTTTAAGAGATATTTACTGCTAAAGTTGGACAAAATCGTTCCATTAAAAAAGTTTTATAGCAGCAAAAACTGAACATGGGAATGTAATCATTTTTAGATCTTTTTATGCGTTAGAATTTGCCGGTGTGCAGATTGTATTTCTTTTTTTAATTTGGTTAATTTTTTGAGGTTTTATTTCTATTTTAAATTCAAATTTTCAGCATTTCTAGAGATATTTTTTACAGATTTTAGAAAATTGTATTAATTTAAACTGTTGCCAACAGTATAAACAGCGGAAACAATAATGTTTGCCTCAAAAAAAAAAATTATACGTGTAATAAATTAAAAATTTATTTACACGTGACTATTATTAACAGAAAAAAACATTGGAATTAGAATTAAATAATTATGTACAAAAAGCAGGAACTCATTGAAAATTACGTCATAAAAACTATAATTACACGTGAATTTTAAAAGAAAAAATATATTGTAAAATAATAAATTTATTAACATGCGTTAGAAGTCTTAAATAGGAGAAATTACGTCATATTTACGTCACATTACAGTTGTTACATAAAACGAACACAAAATAATATTGCAAAACGGTTTAAATTTAGAAATTGCGCTAGACATTTATTTGATATTTTGAGCGGATACTTTTCAACTATTTTTCTTAGGAAAGCGCAATTAATATTTCATTTCTAACACAAGCATTTTCACGTGAATATTAAAAAGAGAAATAATAGTTTGGTCAAAATTACGTCAGATTAAAAACGATTAATTTAAAATGTCTCATTTAAAAGAACTTTCTTTTCGCTTTGTTAAAAAATACCAGGAGACAAAGACTCTGTTTACTTAATTCCTTTTATATTAGCTTATTTTGAAATGTTGTTACACGTGTCTACGTCATCAAGTTATTTTTATTTCGACGTTTTACTTGTATTTTTATTAATGTTGTACTAATTTATTTGTTCTTTAAAATTTTATTATTTATTATTTATTAAACTATTATTTGTTCTTTCGTTATTTAAAATAAAAATTATATCAATTTGTATAATTTGGCGAGTGGTTTGGCGATTTATATAATTTGGCGAAATTAGTCGACGGGATAATTAAGTAGTACCGCAGCGGATTTGGCGTTAAAATTTCCCCAATCAAAGAGAAATGAATAGAATTCCGTTTATAGGGAGATCGCCACTGTTTTTTAAATTATAATTCAATCTTTCCAAATCTTTTTAAAGCCGATCACATTAGCGTGCATTTAGAGTTTGCGGTGTCTGGACGGGGGTTGGCGAGCGTAGCTCGTAGGGGGCCGAGCCCCCTAGTATTTAAAAAAATTAAAAATTATACTGTAAAAGTCTAACCTAATTATTGAATTTGTGCTATTCTTGCAGTTCTGTGTTATTTCTTTAGAATTTACTTCACACTATCAGTGCTTAACAAACTTTATAAAAATAAATCTATTATTTTTGGAAAAATAATTCAAAAATAAACAAGAACGGAAAATCATGCATTCCGGCATTGATTATCAAACATTTGTCAACACATTCAGAATACTATAACAAAATATCACAGTTTATTAAGCTGAAAAATGATATATAAATAAATCTTTTGGAAATCCAATTTCTGCAATTACCATCAACAGTCTGAAAAATATCCGATTTTTTTGCGCAACCCTGTATATGATCTATAGATTTGTATATATACTGCATAGTATGCTAAAAGTTAATTCAGTTAAACGCTTAACACAGTTGAAAAAATCCCTTTAAAATTTTCTTCCAATAAACGAAAATGTACTTGAGATCTTTTGTACAGCCCTGTATAGAATCTATAGATTTTATACATACCAAGTAATATGCAAACAATTACATATATTTAAATTTAAAAATCACAATTAAGTACCACAATTGAAAACGTACTTCCAGCTTCCCGCAATTATTGTTCATGGAGCAATTATTGTTCAATAAGTACTGTAGTCAAATTCTTTTGTGTATCCCTGTAAATAAACAATAAATTCTATGCACACCCTGTTCTAAAGTTAGCGCTTTGCCTCATATATATTAACTTCAATAGATTTAAGATAATGTATTGTCAATAAAAATAAAATGGTCTGCAAAGGATTTTTCCACTACAAACCGTATGCATCGGGATTCTTTTTAATGTCCCTGTAAACGAACCGTAAATGCTACACATTTATTTTCAATAACGAACATTCCATCCATAGTAAGCATATATAGGGCATTCTCACAATCTTTTGACTTTCATGTGCCTTAAAATTAATTTTTTATTTAATACACTTTTTTATGTTTTTTTTATTTCATATACTGGGGAACATCCCATTGCATGATTGCATAACAATATTAACGAGATAAATAAGTTTTGGACGATGTTGGGGGTCCAAATACCAGGAAAACTCCTATACCGTCTCGTGTCCCTGATGCTGATTTTTAGGTGCGTTCGTAATTATATAAATACGTAGCACCTATAGTCGTCGTTCAGTCCGTCCGTCTGTCCGTCCGTCTGTCCGTCTGTCCGCATGTAACAGAGCAAAAACTACCCAACCGAATGGTCTGAAATTTCAAATATATGATTGTTGCAAAATTTTGTCGAGCCATTTCAAATTTTATGAAAATCGGATGTATAGTTTAATTACAGGGACAGTCAAAAGTTTTTCTTTACATTACGGCCAATGGGAAAAATTATTGCAAGTGTATTTTAATGATATTAGAGCCTTCCGAATGATCTGAAATTTTAAAGATATAATTGTTGCAAAATTTTGTCGAGCCATTTCAAATTTTAGGAAAATCGGATGCATAGTTTAATTACAGGGACAGTCAAAAGTTTTTCTTTACATTACGGCCAATGGGGAAAATTATTGCAAGTGCATTTTAATGATATTAGAGCCTTCCGAATGATCTGAAATTTTAAAGATATAATTGTTGCAAAATTTTGTCGAGCCATTTCAAATTTTAGGAAAATCGGATGTATAGTTTAATTACAGGGACAGTCAAAATTTTTCTTTACATTACGGCCAATGGGAAAAATTATTGCAAGTGCATTTTAATGATGTATCAGACTATGCACTTTATGAAGTGCAAAAAATTATACATTCAGTACAATATGGGGTGCAAAAAATAATTATAAAACTAGTTATAGTACGAACGCACCTCATTTGCCACGTTTGACGAGCAATTTCCAACTTGTTAAGTTTGGAGCTGTCTGGATAAAATTGTTTCGATAAAAAAAATTCGATGTAATTTTTTTCTGAAACTGGAACTATTGTTTTATATAAATACTAGCTGACCCGCCCGGCGTTGCGAGGGTCCGTGGTAATATTTAAAAATTATCCTTAAATTTATATGATTTCATACCTTTAACTCGATTTTGACTGAAATACGTACCCACTCGCTGTGTGGAAAAGAGGGGGAAGCTGATAATTGTTGAGATTTTCTATGTAAATTTTTGGAAAATTGTATGCGACAGTCATGAACAAATTAAAACTTTAAAACACCCTGTACTGATGAAAAAATGAGTTAAGAGGAGAGGAGTGAGTGCTTAGTAATGTACAGGTCAAAAGCTTTAAAAGGATATATCACATGAAAAAATCCATTTCCACATCCCCTTGGGGAAATGGCCCCTAATACTCTCGGATCAGAAATAGACTCCACCAATTGAGGGGCCGTGGCTGCGTACTCACGCGTATTTTGCCTGCTTGTCCAGTATTCTTGGAAAAGCTTTTATTCTGAACCCATCTGCGGTTTATTGACAAAAGAATGAGGGGAATCAACAATGGGTCAGGAGATAAGGAGCTCGACTCTACTTGAAGGAAAGGTTCCTCTTTTGCTGGACATCAGTCCCTTTCCTGCTAAAGTCGTTAAAAATCAAAGACACCGCGTGGCAAGAACAAACGAAGCCGACACTGATTACAGTTAGAAGGATAGTGTGTACGCAGCTTCACCTTCGGTCAAGCCTTCAAATGAGGTCGAATCTTGCTGTAACTAATTCGCAGCGGCGTCAGAAAATTGACACCTCGGGAGGTCATTTAAAAAAGAAAGAAATATTTTTGAAAAGAGGTACATATTTTACACACAAAAATGTTTAAAGGACTCAAAACACACATTTTTATTTTTTATTTTAAAAAGTTAGTGAACTATTTTAATACATTTTTTAATTTCTTTCTTTCTTGAACACTTCCCAACAAAGTTGAAAATGTTTATGCATTCAGTTTTTCTGTCCGTCTGTGCACGCTCCAACTCTGGTAAATATACTCGGATTTTTATGCAATTGATAACGGTTATTTAGGATCACCAAAGCATGTTTTGTGTTGCATATGAAGTATGTAGGATTAATAGTTCATTTACAGGGGCAGTCAAAAATATTCCATTACAATATGGTATATTGGGGGGGGGGGGGGAATTGTTTGCAGAGTATTTTAATGACATTGCGCTATTTCAAATGTATTGAAACTTATATAAATCTCTGAATTTCACTACGATCACGTTAGAACAATGCATTCATAGCATTTCTTATTCATTTGCAGGGACACACAAAATAAATAGGTTACAGTACTGTCTTTGAGTAATAATTGCTGGAGTGTACGTTTTAAAATTCGGTATGCCCTTTTAAATTTAACTAATTTTTTTCATGTTACTCATATATATAAATTCTATACCTCATATACAGAGGCTGCACAAAAGTATTCACGTACCATTCTCCTTATTAGAGGAAATTGCTGAAGGGGAATTTTGAACTGAAGTATATGTATTTCTTAAGTGAACTAAATTTTGGCATGCATCTAGTTAATAGATAAAATCTCTATATCATATACAGGGCTGCTGAAAAAAATTCAGATAATTTTCCGATTGTAGATGGAAACAGCTGAAATTGGTTTTGAAATGTGTTATGTGTTTGAATAAGACGCAATATTTTAATTTTTCAAACGGTGCAGTTTGTTTACATTATTCTGAATGTGTTGGAGTTTTATAATCTATGCTTGACGCATTTTATCTGTGGGTTTTTTTTTTTTTAGTTTTTTTTTGTCTGACTTGTTATGGTCACTACAATCTAAATTCTTTAAAGGAAAGGGGGGGGGGGGGACTTCCCTGTAGCCAACCAAATAGTACCACTCTAACAACATACACACTTTTTTTTTACTGTCACAGAATGAAAAAGGTCTAGAGTTAAAAACAGAAGCATATTCAATGATGAATTAAACTGTTTATTTATCATGATGAGAAAAGTAGTAAAGAAAAAGAAAAGTGCCCAGTTAAAATAATGTCATTGACCTCACAGGCTATTCACACTTATTGCACAATATACTCTTATTTCAAAGAATAATGCCTTTGAAAAATAAATTAAGGGGAAAACACCCCCCCCCCTTTATACTTAACTAATGAACCTCAAAATCTAATCAGGGAAACGCCTTATCAGAATAAACCTATATACCAAATTTAAGCAAATCGGATAAGTATGCATGAAAAACCCACTTAGCTAAATTAACGGGTATTAGTTTCTTTGTTCCCCCTCCCCCTTTATACTTAACCAATCAACCTCCAAATCTAACCAGTGAAACACCTTATCAGAATAAACCAGTATACAAAATTTAAAGCAAATCGGGTAATTTTGCATGATAAACCCATTGATCTAAATTAAGAGGGGTAACCCCCCCCCTCCCATAACCAATGAACCTCCAAAACTAATCAAGGAAGCGCTTTATCAGAATGAACCTAGAAAAAAAAATTGAAGAAAATCGAAAAATTCTGCATGTAAAATCCATTTATCTAAATTAATTTGGTTGATAAGCCCTCCACCCCCTCTCTTTATACTTAACCAATGAAACCCAAAAAGTAATCAGGAAAGCGCCTTATCAGAATGAACCAAGAAAAAAAGATTTGAAGCAAATCAGATAATTCTGCATCAAAAACGCATTTATTTAAATTAATGGGGGAGGGTTAGCCCCTTCCCCCCACCCTTTATACTTAACCAATGAACCTCCAAATCTAATCAGGGAAGCGGCTTATGAAAAAAAAAAACGGTATACAAAATTTGAAGCAAATCGGGTAATTTTGCCTGATAAACCCATTGATCTAAATTAAGGGGTTAACACCCCTCCCTTCGTTCCTCCCTTTATACTTAACCAATGAGCCCCCAAAACCAATCAGGTAAGTGCCTTATCAGAGCGAACCTAGAAAAAAATTTGAAGAAAATCGAATTATTCTGCATGTAAAATCCATTTATCTAAATGAATGGGGGGGGGGAGAGAATAACCCCTGTCCCCCTCACTTTATACTCAACCAATGAACCCCAAAAACTAATCAGAGAAGCATCTTATCAGAATGAATCTAGAAAAAAAAATTGAAGCAAATCAGATAATTTTGCATGAAAAACGCATTTATCTAAATTAATGGGGGAGTATTAGACCCTTTAAACTTAACCTATGAACCTCCAAATCTAATCATGGAAGCGCCTTATCAAAATAAACCGGTATATACAAAATTTGAAGCAAATTGGGTAATTCTGCATGATAAAGCCATTGATCTAAATTAAGGGGATTAACCCCTCGTTCCCCCCTATATACTTAACCAATGAACACCCAAAACTAATCAAGGTTATAGCGCCTTATCAGAATGAAGCTAGAAACAAAATGTGAAGCAAATCGGATAATTCTGTTGAAAAAACCATTCATATAAATTAAGGGGGGGAGGTGGATTAGCCCCGTTCCCCCCTTTTTATACTAAACCAATGGACCTCAAAAGCTAATCAGGGAAGCACCTTATCAGAATGAACCTAGAAAAAAATTTTGAAGCAAATCGGATATTTCTATCAAAAGTTACATATGTACATACAGAACCTGCGGACACATTAGATCTCAGGCTTTGATAGCCTGTGAGCTAAAAAAAAAAAAAAAAAAAATGGGGGAGGGGAAAATATATGAGAAATAAGGTGCAATTTTATTCCTTTTTCACTTTTAGATTATAATAAAATTCGTTTAACATAAATGCTGACATTGCTATAGTGGATGGAGAAGGATTATTAAAGTATTATTCAACTCATCATTTAAGTATTTTTAATTAATTACAAAATAATAATAATTTAAAACTAAAATATTTCAATATATGAAAATTAATTTTTGATCAAAAGAATGCAAAAAAATATAAGCAAAAAATAGGTGAATTTGGACTTTAACCATGACTTTTTTTTTTCAGACATAATAGTGAATCAATTTCATTAAGATTTGCTTAAATCGCATCCTGCTAAATCGATTTAACACCAGCTTGCCCTGTTTTTCTTAAATCGGAAAGCACTGAAGCTTGCAATGTTTTCTTAAATCGGATCCTGATAAATCGATTTAACACCAGCTCGCCATGCATGCAGAAGCTGCATCAATGTAAATAAATCAGTTTTCCAATGTTAGCTCTGAATCGGTATTTTGTTTTAAATCGATTTAAAGCCAATAGATAAATAAATTTTTCTGATGTTATCTTTAAATCGATATAAGACTGATGGTTAAATCGGATTTTTTATGTTTGTTTTAAATTGCGATGTAAGGCTAAAAGGACAATGGCTAAATCGTAATTCAAGACATTAGCTACGTCGCGACTTTCGATGTAAGTTTAAATCGATTTAAGACCAATGGTTAAATCGGATTTCCGATGTAAGCTGTAAATCAATTTAAGACCTAGGCCTACGCAACGGTAACTTAACCTAACCATAACATAACTATCCTAGCCGTGCATATGCTTCGAAGTACTTTCCACCGCCACGGGGCACAATGTTTTATACGAATATCCGACACAGGTCACCGCCGCCTGCAGCCGTGTATAGCAGACATGCTATGCACACTTTGCAATATATTTTAGTTTCACTTTCCACCACCAGGATGCACACTCTCTCATAAACAAACCTATATACGAATGAAACTCAAATTTTCAACCTATCCATAGATATATTACTCCATGGGGTGGTGACACAAATAAGAATTTAAGAAATTTGCTGAAATTTCTATTCGGAAATAATGGTAAACATCACTCAATTAAGACCCCAATATCACCTATAAGAACCTCCGACAGGGCTCATTGCTGCATGCTTCACCGTATACTGAAATTTTTGTCATGTGTAGATGCTGTCACTGAAAAGTGCACTTCGCAGCTGGATATTAAAATTTCAATGTAGATTTTTTATTATTATTAAAATGTGCATATGGCATTGTGGCGGCAATGAAGCAGCCAGCCAATGAGAGCAGACGGTAAAAAATATGGGATCCAGTGACCGCACTTCATAGCTTAGGGGTAAAGATAAACTGCACTATTTATGTCTCATCAGCTTTATTTTAAAGAAAAATACACTTTTGCACATTTCTTTCTATAAGATTTAATGTTATTTGCATTAATTGTGATATTTCACAATGCTTTTTTACTTTTTATGCAAAATATACAAATCACATAAGTTAGTAACAGTTGTATCCGTTCTTCGTGTTAATGGCGATTTATATATGCATAGTCGCCCAAGAATGGAATGTGTTTCTTGAACTTTACTTTCTATGAAGTAAATAATTTCCGTTCTTGGGCGATTAAGAGTCTATTCATGAGCGATTCTTATGAAACTCGTAATATATCACAAAATGCTCATTGTATAAGTATTTAGCGCACTGAGAATTTTTCATTCAGTTCTTTACATTTTGTTAATCTTTTCTCATCTTAATGAAAACACATGCTCTATTCTTTAGCGACTAAAAATATTCTTATATGAAATAAAATGAGTTCAACAACAAATCTGAAAGAAAACAAACCGTAGACCTCACTGACAGAATTTTCCATTCAGTTCTACAATTTCTCGCATGTTACATATCATGATTTTGATAAGAAATGAAAACATTCAGTAAAGCAAATAAATATGTTTTCATTGGGATTTCTTACGAAACTCATAATATATGGGTAAGTCTATGTGGCGAAAAAATATTAACAAAAGGAAAACCCAAATAACCTCATTCATTTTCCCTGAAGTCAAAAGTTGTTGGGTTTTTTTCCCCATTCTTGGGCGATGACAACTTGACAACATATACATTAGTCCTGCATCAGGTCGGGTTACCCGCTTTTACCCGAACCCGACCCGCAGTTCGGGTCGGGTCTATATTTTCCCGTTGCGAATCGGGTTCGGGCTGACTTCAACTTCTTTTGTTGCGGTTCAGGTTGGCTTTCATTGTTTCGGGTTCGGGTTGGCTTTTTGACGTTTACAGTTCGGATTCGGGTTGACTCGATTTTTTAAAAGAATGTCCAAAATATTTTTTCACATTAAAATTCTATAAAAACCGCAGATCAAAGTTTCACAAAAAACAAAATGCGTGCCTGTCAGTTTTGTATAGTCTTAGAATTCGTTTCTGGAAATTAATATAAACATACTTTCTCAATTACTGATGCGATAATGATTATAACGAATCCAGTAAAAAACCTATAGATGGCCCGAAAGAATTCTTGTAATGCGAACCCGACCTGCAAAAAGAAAATTAGATACATTCCGAGCAGAAAAAACAAAATTCAGGATAACCCGATTCGATGTTTGACTCTATAGAATGATCCCAACATGCTCAGAGGTTTTACTATATTTGAATGTTAAAGAATATAGATTTGTTCATTCTTCTATGTAAAACATAAAAATTGTATTAGAGATACAATTGTAGATTACTTTTCATAGTGGCATTAAAACATAATTTACTTCTTTTGCATTGCGGGTTCGGGTCGGGTTGCTGGAAATTATTTTTGCGGGTTCGGATCGGGTTTCCGAAAATTATTTTTGCGGGTTTGGGTCGGGTTGCGGGTTGACTTAAAATGGAATTTGTGGGTTCGGGTCGGGTTGTACCCGGCCCGCGCAGGACTCTAATATACATCTTATACCAGACTGCATGTCCGTTCTTGGGAAAAGATGTATATTGTCATGAAACCATTTTAATTTGCAAAAATGAAGTCAATAAAATCACCATTTTGTGACAAACTGAGTTTCATAAGAATAGCCCAAGAACGAGCATGCAAATCTGGTATAAAATGTATGTTGTCATCACATTAAAAGGAAGAAAGATTTAAATAACAATAAATACTCAAAATTTTCGCTTCATTGAATTGGGCCTAAACTTTGAACTCATATGCTTGGCACTATGAAAACATTCAATAAAGTGCAAGATATAGGTTTTTGTTAGGATTTCTTACCAAACTCATAACATATGGTGTTTTGTATATGAAATAAACTAATTTCAATAACAAATCTTAATTAAAACATACATCTCATACTACATTCACAGGATTTTGCATTCAGTTGTACAATTTATAGCATGTTATGATATCACCGTTCTTGGGTGTCTAAAAATATAGTCAATATTAACAGGAAGAAGGATTATAAATAACAGTACTCAAAAATTTCGTTCATTGAATTACGCCTAAACTTTAAACTGATATGGGCGGCACTATTAAAACATTCAATAAAGTGTAACATATGTAGAAAAGATTTTAACAAAAGGAAAAGAACTGAATTTAAAATTCTGAG
Source organism: Maratus speciosus (assembly GCA_963932465.1). NCBI lineage: Eukaryota > Metazoa > Arthropoda > Arachnida > Araneae > Salticidae > Maratus > Maratus speciosus. The sequence continues at coordinate 445,376,010 of OZ010789.1, forward strand.
GGCGTAAAATACTTATATGATGAAATTATATGGTGATATATTATGAGTTTCATAAGAATCGAACATTAACTTCACTTTTAATTGCCCAAGAACAGAAACTATTTACTTCAGGGAAAGTAAAGTTCAAGAAACACATTTCATTCTTTCGCGACTACGCCATTAACACAAAGAATAAATACAATTTAAACTAACTTACGTGAATTGTATACCTTGCAAAAGAAGTAAAAAACGCTTCAAAATATCACAATTAATGTAAATAATATTAAATCTTATAGGAAGACAAACGCAAATGTATATTTACATGCAGCTGACGACACATAAACATTGGGAGTTGCGAGAGTGAAGTTTGCCCTTTGCCGCTGCCGCTACGCTAGATCCAATATTTAACGCCTGCTCTCATTGGCTGGCTTCTTCATTGCCGCGGATTGGCGGAAAGTTGTAAATAGCCTCTAACGCATAAAGTTTTAATTTAAAACAAAACATCTAAATTGAAATTTTAAAATTCGGCTGTGAAGTACACTTTCTGAGGACAAAATTAACGCGACGAAAATTTCAGAGGCCTAGATGCTATAATTTCGGCGCTTGCCTCGGTCAGGCAGGCAGGCAGACATCTCTTGTTTTATATATATAGATGTAGCTAAAAATTAACCTGCACACATTTTTAGGGTTGTTATTATTTTTTAAACTCTGTACCTGGGTTTTAGATTCCTTACCATCCCTCTTCTAAAATTATACAGAAAATCATTTCAGATGCAGCCACAGAATTATTTTCAAGTTTTTTCTCATGCAGAAGTATGCTAGAGAAATCATGTCTAAAACTGTTTCTAAAAATCAATGAACATTGTTGCTATCGCTTAGTCTTAACATGATTTTCCTAAAAGTAGGTGATAATTTTCCTTACCGTTCCATCCATACCGTCCCTTTTTTTTACCTTTTCGTCCCTTTTTTCCAATACCATCCCATTTTTTTTTTACCTTACCGTCCTTTCTTTAACACCCCTTTAAGACAATGTTATACAAAATTTCTGTATTAAAAGTCCTACATTGTTATTATTTCTTATTTGAATGTCCTGTGGGTACTATGCAAATTCATTATAAGTAAAAATTTAGAAGAAAATAAAAAGTTATAGGGGTAAAATGGTAAGGGAAATTAAACTCGCAAGTTTAACTTAAACCTCAGTTAAATAAAAAAATTTTCGCTGCTGACCATTTTTTCTTTATTTTGAATCATTAAGGCATTCGTCTATCAGATTAAAATGTTTTTTTAGCAAGCTTAATTTCGCCAGATTTTTTTTCCCAAAAGTCAAAAGAATGTGAGAATGCCCCATATGACGAACCGAGTTCGTAAACACTTTTCAACTATGTTTATCTATCAGATGAACTATGTCAACTAATTGTTTCAACTATTATATCCTCATAACGCTAGAAACATGCAGTTTAAATTTTTTATAGTTATCATTACTTTGTAGCGGTAATGTTATTACAACAGCATCAATATTAGAGTTAGTAAATCAATAATAAAACTTGTGCAGATTGAATTAATCTGCAAGGAAAGAAAAAAACTTCTCTTTAAACTCTGTAAGTGTATCTAAAATATTTCTATAAAGCGAATATACATATTCTCACATTTAAACTTCGAACTGCTGTACTAGAAATAGAAGGCATATTGCACGTAGAAGTTCATTTTTTCGCCAAAGCGCTTGGCTACAGGGGTTGGCGTCAAGCGCGCTGGGACGTTGAGTGTTTGTGAAATTGCGCCATTGATGTCTTACCTTGACTTTCGAAAAAAATAAGTTATATGGAGCAAGTTCAGGGCTGTATGGTGGATGCCCAACGAACTGGATCATATATATCCTTTTAAAAATTCCTTTGTTTTTAAAGTAGAATGTGTGTTGAGGCGTTGTTATAGTCAAAAAGAATGTCTCTTCGTCTTTGGTCGCTTTTATGCCAACTTTTTAGCGACCTCTGGTAGACAAATTACTGTATACCAGTTGGCAAACTATTTATCGCTCTTTCAAAAGTATTGAAGCAATATGGCCACTTTTGAAAGAAAAATGTTTCCACTTTTTTTCGGCCCATGCTCCTCAGCTCTTGGACATTTGTTGGCGGTTCATTATTTTCGAGCACCCAAATAGAAGATTTCTTTAGTTTGTGGATCAAATTATTTAATGAATGTTTCATCTCCTGTAACAACTTCATAAAGGCATTTGGAATTGCCAGAAACAAATTTTACAAATATTTCTTGAAAATACGACACGCTTGTCTGCTTTCGACCTCGGTCAACTCATGACACACCAATCTACTGAAAAGTTTCCTTTCTATTAAATCTTCATTGATAAACTAAAATATTGCTTCCGATCCAATATTCAAAGTCTGTTGAATAGATTGACATGTAATATGCACGTTATATTTTAAAATTATCGAGTTGGCTTGACCCTCCAGCCACGGGCGACTTTTTCAGTAGGTTACTTTTTTTAAATTAAGATTGTTTGATTCCCACCACTTTTTTGAAGTAGAAATAGTCACTTTATTTAATTACAGATTAAATAATTGGAGAATAAGCCGAATTATACGCTTTTAAAAAAGTGGGAATCAAGCAATCAGAAATCAAATATATATATATCCCACTGGAACGCGAAAATAGCGTTTCCCGCTACTGGAGGGTTAATTAAGCGGCAACCACTAATGCCGTCCCACCTGCCGTTTTTTCCTATTCAAAACTTTTAAGGTGATCCTTCGTATAGTGATCTTAAACGATGAAAAGGAAGTGTGCCAAGTGAGATCGTTACATATTAAAAATTAGCATCTTCCTAGACACAATCGCCTAAACATATTGGTTTGTAGGCAGTGCAAGATATATTCTGTCGGTGTTTTTGTGGTATCATTTGAGAGGGAGTCCACGATTATTTCTTGCACAAAAATTGGAAAAACAAGGCGGCATGAAAATCTGCATTAAACTAAGCGATTTTTGGCAGATAAATATAGCATGCGATCGAATCTTAGGCTGACGCAGAATTGGGTTTTCCACTGCGGCAGTGTAAATTATCAGCTATCATTCTACGCTCACATCTGAGCGTGGAGTGACACTTAGAACATATTATGGTTTCCTAATTTTCTGGCCAACAACATTTTTTGTTTTTCCTTTTAGGTAGATTTCGTATGAAATATTAGGTAGATTTCATATGAAATACTACCTATTGGCGTCGTTCCTATGTTGGAGTTTCTGAAAATGTTTTGCAGATCTACACCGATCATGACCCCTAGAACCCAAAACCACCCTCAGTAAAAAAACTTTATATATCCATCTATCTATCTATCTATCTATCTATATATATATATCACACTTTCTTCTGGACACGATAACTTCCACAATTCTGCACAAATCTCTTCCAAACTGATACAAAAAAATCAAGAGGCATAAAATCTCGGTCAAGTTCGTTAATGAGCAAAATCGGACCAAGGGGATAGAAATAGGGAGGGGTTTTGTGAAAACCGAAAAACAGCCATAACTTCTTAATTTTTGTACATATCAAATCAGTATAAAGTTTTTATTACTTCTAAAAATAGGACCAAAAATTTATGTACCACAGATTTTTGATAAAATTAAAAATGGGCTCAAGGGGCTCAAAAAATAGGGTTTTTTGGGAAAAAAATTCATAACTTCGTCAATTCTCAAGATATCAAATCCAATTAATTTTATTATACATCCCCTTAATAATATCTACAACTTTTATATTCACAAGTTTTTGATAGGACCAATTCGTACCGCAAAAAAAAATTAAAAACGAAAACAAAAAAGGGGGGTGAAGAAGAAATATTTACAGAACTCCGTCAATTCACAAGATATAACATCCCCATGAATTTACCATATATATTCTTAATATTGTCTTCAACATTTATATAGACAAGTTTTTGATAGGACCAATTCTTACAACAAAAACAAATTAAAATTACATAGCTGTTGAAGAAAAAAAATCATCTTATTAAGAATGTATTCTAAATCCAAACTGCTTATTTTCTTACTCATTTTTAAATTAATTTTTGCTCTCAAACGCATCCAATTGATAGATTCTCTTCTTCAGAAACTGTATAATGTACCGTAATGATCGAGTTTTTGATAGAGGCAGAATATATTTCAAAAAATGATATCAAAGTGGGCATGTTGAACAGAATTTCCCGAAACGATTTTGTTAGAAACGAAAAATATTGCTCTACTGAGAAAATAATTGTTTATTAATCAAGTTTCAATTAATTGAAAGAAAAATAAAAACACATCGCTTATAATTCTTTTCAAAAATCACGTCAGCAAGTTTCGTATTTTTTCTAATAAAATTTAATCTGAAAATGTGCCAGAAAATTTCGAGTCGTGGAAACGTATTTTTTTTAATACCGCCTTAACATGATTATGATAAAACCAGCTATTATATAAAAATGAAATAAACACTCGTCAAAAGCGGTCAGATAAAACTGTTAAATTGGAGTTATATCTACTCATGATTTAGTTTTTGTTGGTGCAATCAATATACTTAATTTCGAAATCTACCTCCGCCTGTAGGCCGGGCCGGCAGGGATTTTTTAAGATGTAACTTCTACCCAATCTGTCTTTTCTCAAAGATGTAGATTTAAAAATATTGTTGTTTGTAAATTGTTGTCGAGATTCAGCACAAACTGCAAAATGTTACGAATTAAAAAATAAATTCATAAGGCGAAACGCAATATTTTGCCTTCATTCAAACATAAAATATGTAATATGAACTTTAAAAAGTTCACTGTTTTACTTAAAAGGCGACTAATATAATAAAAAAGTTGTTACAAGTTTAAAATATACATTTTAAACTGGTGTGCAAAAATTAAGGAAAAGTCACAAAATTCTAATTTTCCAATACGCGAACACGGTAAAGGAAATAATATAATTCGAGTAATTACTATCTCTACAATACAGCTAGTCCATATAACATCTCATTCATGCCACACATGGTCACAAGTGTCACAGTCACTACGGTGAAGCAAAAAAATAGGAAATTCCATACAGCTCATTATGAGTTTCAAATGATCACTATATGTGACTCCACTGAGATGTCACTGTGACTGCTGCTTTGTGACGAGTCACCATGTGACTTTACAATATAGTTACATTGTGACTCTCATGTGACTGTCATTTGTAGACTCAATTTCAAAGTCATCGTGAACGCTGCATTGTGATAAGTTAACAAATAATGTCACATTAAAGTCACATGATGACTTTCAGGTGATACAGAGACTACTGTGAAGCCACTATTGTGCTCTTTTGGGAAAAGTGTCCATGTGACTATAATATGATATTAATTGGTGACTTATCATAATGCAACGTTCATGATAACTATGAAATTGAGTCTAAAAATGACAGTCACATGAGAGTCACAATTTAACTACATTGTAAAGTCACCTGGGGACTCGTCACAAAGCAGCAGTTACACTAACTTCTCAGTGGAGTCACATATAGTGATCATTTTAGACTCATAATGAGATGTATGGAATTACCTATTTTTTTGCTTCACCGTAGTGACTGTGACACTTGCGACCATGTGTGACATGAATGAGATGTTATATGGGCTAGCTGTGTTGTAGAGATAGTAATTACTCGAATTATATTATTTCCTTTTGAGTGTTCGCGTATTTGAAAATTAGCATTTTGTGACTTTTCCTTAATTTTTGATAACCAGCGTATTTAAAAACTTCTGATTACTATCGGGCTTTCTCAAGCCTTTCATCAGAGAATAATATAATAACTAATTGCTGTTTATTTATACAAATACGTCACTTCGTTTTCAAAATGAGAGAGCAAATAATTATTACAGTTGAAAGTAGAAGTAGGAGTTTCTTGGATTGAAATATATATTATGAAGGCTTTCAGAAAATACTACCCGTTACTCATACACATGGTGCTATTAATCCCATTAAAAGACTAGATTAACATCGTAGCTTTCCGGAAGAAAAAGTTCCAGTTCTTCCGATGCATGATGTGACTTTTGTGACTGTTTACAATTGCGCAGAAGATAGGAAATCCCGCCAAGCAACTTGTTTTTGAATGAAGCAAACGTCCGTCCAAGCGAAATTCATCGCAGGATTACTGAACTGCACGGTACGGAAACAATGGATGAGTCATCTGTAAGGCACTCTGTTCGAATATTCAAAGATGGAAGGCTGATGTAATAAAATAAATGAAACTGCAGTTAATAATAATATTAGGTTGTAACGAAAGTATTCCGCCAAATCCCCATTGCATAATACTAATTGTAATATATATAATTAACTGTAATTTTATATATAACCTCCATTCCGCCAAACCTTCACAGTGTGATATGATACAACACAAGTACCTAAAGTTGTACACTTTATTCGGTGACATTCTGTAGCTGACTTTTTGCAACAGAACTGGATGTAAATGATGATTCTAATCTGGTAGCGTGATAGTTCCATTTTAGACACCTTGCACTTAATGATAACGATATTTTTTTACAAGTTTAACAGCACACAGTTATAAAGCAAGTCTCTTTCTTTCAAATTCCAAAAATCGTTTGACAAAATATGAGTAAACACGTCAACGCTAACTGTTTGCACAAACCGTATTAGCTGTGGCAGGAAACTTTCGTTATAACCTGATAGATATTTTTTCTAATTAAGTTCAATCCATGAAACTGCTACTTCTACTTTCTACTCTAATACGTAATTATTTGCTCTCTCATTTTCAAAACGAAGTGACGTATTTGTATAAATAAACAGAATAAGTTATTACAATATTCTCTGATGAAGAACTTGGGAAAGCTCGAAAGTACTAAGAAGTTTTTAAATAAAATGTATATTTTAAAATTGTAACATCTCTTTTATTATTTTAGTCGCCTTTTAAGTAAAACGGTGAACTTTTTAAAAGTTCATATCACATATTTTATGTTATGGATGTGCTTGCGCAAAATGACATTTAGGCAGTCTTCTAGAAGCGGCAAAAAAACTTTCAAAGGTGCTTTGCCGCACAAGCTGCAAATGTAAAGCATTTCGAAAATGCCCTTTACGGTAAAAATTATGTACGTAAATATAATTTTTTGTCACCAGAGCTAGTCAGGAAATTATATTTTATTGCCCCGTATTATTATGTTGTATTGTTATTATCTGTCTGTTTTTGTTTTGCCTTTGAAATTAAAGTCAAGCATAATTAAAATATGAAAATATAAAAGATGAAAATACATGGTAAGTTGGTATATAAACTTTTTTTCAGAAACTGGACTTCAAAATGTATCATATAAATGTATTTCCAAACTTTTTTATACAAATTTATATACACATTATGTTTCTATATACATAAATTCAATAGCCGTAAGCTGTCAAATACACATTTGTCATGCTAAAAATTTCAGGTTATATTATAATAGTAGAAAAAACAATTCGTGAATTAATGAAGAGTTACTTTAAAGTCCTTAAAGCTCTTTTAAATAATGAATTATCTAATATAATTCCAGAAAAACAACTAGAAATCTATACAGTTCTTATTATCCTCCTATTCAACAACGAAACCTCGTTTAATGTACAAGAATTCATTGAAAATCCATTTTCTTTGTCTTTTATTAGCAATTTATTTTAAACGTGCCTAGAAAACTGGAAACATTCCTGGATTTTTTCTTTAATTATCTCGTTATTTTACTTAATGCCATTGTATTTTCAATTTAAAAAATATTTTTATCTTTTCTATTCACACTTCAATAAAATGAATAATAAGAATTTAAGAATAATAATAATGAATAATAAGAAATAATAAGAAGAAGAATCCTGATCTGAATCCCATCGAAAACGTTTGGGGACAACTTGTTCGAATGATTTATGCAAATGTGATGCAGTACACATCATTTGTAGAATTAAAAGCTTCAATCTGTCAGAACTGGAAATTTATAGATCAGAAATACATTCGAAATCTTGCTTCATCAATGCCATCTAGAATAAAAGAAACACCGATGAATAAAGGAGGCTTTACTGACTGTTAATTTCAATTAAATGTGATATTTCATAAATCAATTTCCATGGTTTTATGTTACTAAAATCTAATTTTTGACCTTATGTTTTAGTTTATTAATATGTATGAAATTTTATTATTCTAAATTATTTGTTATACATACTATAGATATCCCATGAAACTTCATTCATTTTAATGAATATTATAGAAATTTTTGTTAAAAAACCGTGATTTCATATATCAATTTCCACCAGTGTATGTCTGCCGCAAATCATGGGATAAAAAAGTGGCTGGTATCACTCAATTAGTAATAGCATTTACTATTTAATTATTTTGCTTAGAGGTCGTCCACATATCTAACTCGGTAGAGTTCATGACTAACACCTAATTTTGACATTGCCAAACGGCAATTCATTAGCCAACTACTTTAACAGTTAAGGTAAATGCACCTATAGTTGGCCACGTAAAAGTAGTGGAATATTAATTTTTCAAATTTAAAAACAAGCCCAAAATGCATTTCTGAAAAACGACTCAAATAAAACTAAATGACTAACATCCTTAAATGTTAATTTTCCATAAAATGTTAAAGTATTTTTGTTTCTGCTTGTACATTTGTTTATTTTCTAGAGTGTCTTCAAAAACAGATTTCTTTGCGAATTCTTAGAGATTCCATTAAGGGTATAAGTTCTTATTTAAAACATTGTTTGTTTAATATTACGTTTTATTTTAAAATAACTTATTCTATTAAATATATACTCCATTACATTGTAATAATACCCTATTACATAATAAATAATTTGTTGGATAAGCCGAAAACTTAAAGATTCATGCATCAGAAATTTTCTAGCCTCACTACAGGAGCATAGAGGAAGATAACATTTTCCATTTTTTATTTTTTTCCGAAGAATATATTTTGAAACTTCGAATGTTTATTCTGATACTTAAAGGTTAGGACTAGGCTAGAAATGCACACATTTTTGTTTAAATTCACTAACACTTTAATAATAGTTAAATGTCCTTAAGTGACCACTGCCACTACTCATGTGTTTACCTTATGTATATTTAAAGTTTGGAACTCCTAACGTTAAATTAATTTTTATCATTGAAAACCGATTGCAATGCGAATAGTTTTTTTTAAACTCAAAACCGACTTAGCGGTATTGAGGTGTAATTTCTGATTCTCATATTTCAACTGATTTCTTTTAACAAATTGATAGGTTACTTAACCCTTCTTTGCATGATTTTTTCTTTATTGGTGAAATAAATCAAGGTGATAAAATTCATGTTCAAAATTAAAGGAAAAATGGTTAAAAAAATCTTAGTAGGTATTTATAGTATAAATTTAGCAAAAAACAATATGATGGAAATTTCCATCATCATGCAAAGTTAGATCATTAGCTTAGTACTAAATAGAAATAAAAGAGGATATCATTGGGTATTTTTTATTCTTTATGATAATTAACAAAACAATTATTATTTTTATTTAGACACAAATTGACTCCACATTTACTACAAGAAATTGTAGAATACCCTTTACATTTAGGATACTTGCACCGGAGTGACCCACCCACTGTTGGCCAATGTTCAGCACCATCTGTACTTATATCTTTTGGAGGTAGAGGAGCTGGAGAAGCCTTTTTTTGACAGCTAAGTTTTTTTATGCAATGGACATTAGAAAGGTATCCAGACACGATCAACCTAAAGTGAACTTGTTCTTTTATATAATTTTTGGGCATTAAATGTTATGATGGAAATTTCCATCATCATGCAAAGAAGGGTTAATATATATATATATGTGTGTATATATTGTAAAATAAGTTCAATATAAATATAATTTATTAATTATTTTTCGAAAAAAGTAGAAACTAACGAGACGTATGTAATCGATTTGGTAATTATGACTACTTTCCATATTTTCGACATTGTTATTTTCTTTTTTTTACTTTTTTCTATTTGGAAAAGTGGTGTTTTTAGTACGTAGGAGGTAATTTTGACCCTTGCTGGGAAACATATAACAATAATATGTTCCCGCAACATGTTGGTTAAGTCAAAGTACAGTTGCGTAATTTGTTATTTCTGTTTGTACAAATATTGTTATCTATTTATATAAAATCCAAGTCTCTGTGTGTCCCTCACGATTCCAGTAGGACCGCCTCATTGAAATGAGTAATTGTTGAAAAAAACTAATGCAGGGTTACCACAGTAGCGCCAAATGTTAGCCAACTTGGTGATAGCTGGGTAATTTGGCGAAATTCCCATTTAAAACCATTAATCTTTTATAAAGGAGGTCACCGAAATTTAATTTAAACTCCGCTCTTTTAAGATATTTTTCAAAATCTATGAGTGAGAATTTAAAGTACATCTTTACATCTTCCTCCCGATGCTACTAATAAAATAACCGCCAATAGAAGACTCTGTACTGTGTGAGCTCCTAACTGCGCGATTTTAATGTGCTTTAGGTACTTTTCCAGTATAGGTGCCTAGGCGAAAAGGAAATTTGGCAACATATTTTCCGGGAACCTATCCACTGTTTCATTTTATATACACACGCATTTTTTTTATATATTTATACGATTTATTTAATATAAAAAAGACGTTTCTCTAATTTTATAAAGAAACATATGTGATTTGTACATAAAAACATCAATAATATACATATAAAATAAACATATAAAACAAACAAAAACGCTCATCAAGTTTGTTTTTACAGCTGTTTATATGATTTTACAACAAATCTCGATATTTTTCCGTTATACGGACACCATGCCAAAATGTATGCTAATGCGCCAATTATTTCAAAATGCTAAAAGATATTCTTAATTTTATGCCAGCAGTTTAATATGAGTTTTATTTTATTGCTTTATTTTATAACAGTTATTTGTTCAGTTATTTTAAGTATATAATTGTGATTTAATGAAATAGTTCGTACAAGTCTGGAATTTTCAAATGTTATATTTTTTAAATGCTCACTTTAGTATCGACAACGTTTTTTCTTTTATTTTTCAAATGCTTCAATTCGCGTTATTTTCATTTTGCGCCATCTATTACGCTTGGCGACAAAGGTATCCTTATAACGGAAACGAACCCAAATCTTACTTTCTGATGCCCAAATTACACCAAGCTTTTTTTAAAAAAACGCCAAAGCTCCTACAGTGGAAAAGTACCAAACTATCTATTATTTTGCGCTATCTGTTTATAGTTTGTACTATATGTAAGGGGTGTGGAGCGAAGAGTTTAAAAATTAAATATTAAAGTTTCGGCACAGATATCATATATACACGCGTCGAATATTGGCGCGATTTTTTTTTCTGACGCCAATGTCTTATACACAACGGGTACTTAACTGGCGGCAAAGTGTCGTTATTTTGCTTGATATGGTAACCCGGATGTTGTTGTTTATGCTGTTGATGTTTTCGCCAAATTGGCATATATGACAACTGTGCCAAAGTTTCTATAAAGCAGTATAAGACTAAAAAATTAAGAATAAAATAAATGCAAAATAAGACTAAAGAAGAAAGAAAAATCATGCGTTAAGCATAGAATATGCAACACTTTCCAACACATCCTCAATGCTTTAACAAAACTTCGTTATTTGGGGAAATAAGATAACTAAGTAAACATTTTAGAAGACGCATAAAGAATTTTAAAAATTGATTTCAGCAGTTACCGTCCATAGCCAATAGTATCGTTATTACATGCCGCTATTTAGCCAAAATTTAATTTAAACTACTCTTAAAACTACTGAAATCACATTTCCAGATATTATCATCCATAGACGGTTATGTATCCAATTCTTTGCGTCACCCTGTATATCATTTTACTTATATTCTACAAACATTTCTTAATAAACTAAATGCAGTTCAGCGTAAAAACGCATAACTCCTTTAAAAACCACCTTTAAGCAATTTACTCTCATACTCAGTAACCCTTACGAATTCTTTTGTGTAGCCCTGCATATGAACTGTAGCATTTATACACACAGTATAGTATGCTTGAATGTAGTGAAACATAAAAGCGCATATCATATTAAAAATGCATTTCTAGCAATCATTGCTTATGTACAATACTTCGGAGAAAAGTTGATTGGCGAGAAAGAAGTATGCCAACGTATTTTCTGACAACCTATTTACTGCTTCATACTCACAAGCAATTTTTTCCATATGTATGCAATTTATTTAGGTAGTTTTTAGCTATCCCGTCGACCAGTTTCGCCAAATTATATTAATCGCCAAACCACTTGCCAAATTATACAAATTGACATAATTTTTATTTTAAACAACGAAAGATCAATTAAATTAGCAAAACATTAATAAAAATACAAATATAACGTCGATTTAAAAATCACTTGACGACGTAAGAAACATATGATCATGTTTAATGTCAACCAATATTGGCATTTAATCTTACAATTTGGCGACAGTAATTTGGTCGACGGGATAACTAACAAGTACCTTTATTTAATGTAAAAAAAGCTATTTACCCATTTTTTATAATAAACAGAAGTAATTTTGGCTCAGATGTCATATCAAGCAAAATAACGACACTTTGGCGAGAGTTAAGTACCCGGTGTGTATATGACATTGGCGTCAGAAAAAAAATCGTGCCAATATGGGGCGAATATGACATCTGTGCAGTAATTTTTGCACAGATGTCATATACGCATCGGGGTTGACGTGATTTTTCTCTGACGCCAATTTGGCAGATATCTCGCTTTTGAATACCAGTTACTTATAACTTTTTGGTACTTTTCGGTTAGCCGGGCGCCAGTGTTGTATATACATATGTATGTATACCTATATATACATATATATTTATATTTATACATATATAGAAGCTATATGTATACATATATATGTGTGTGTGTGTGTATATAAATATATATGTATATATAGGTATACATACATATGTATATATAACACTGGCGCCCGGCTAACCGAAAAGTACCATATTTTTAAATTATTTGCTATTATTTTGAAAAGGAAATAACTATAAATAAATAAAAGTTTGAATAATAGCGGAACAGATGTCATATTCGCCTCATATTGGCGCGATTTTTTTCTGTCGCCAATATCATATAGGCAATAGGTACTTAACTTGCGTCAAAGTGTCGTTATTTTGTTTGATGTGGTAACCCGGATTATGTTGTTTATGTTGTTTATGTTGTTGATGTTTTCGCCAAATTGGCAACCGAAAAAAATCGCGCCAATATGGGGCGAATATGACATCTGTACCAAAAAAAATAGCCGGGTTACTATAGCAGGTAAAATAACACCTTTTTGGCGCCAGTTAGGTATACCGGTTCATATCTGAAATCTGTGCCGTAATTTGTATATAAAAAAGTATTATATATATTTAGAAACGATTTTTTTATGTATATATAAACAAAAATAAAAGTTCATTAGATTTGTTTTCATAGCTATTTATATATTTTGTCAACATATCTCACTTTCTGATGCCCGAATTGCGCCAAGCTTTTTTTAAAAAAATGCGCTATAATGGAAAAGTACCTAAATAAATAATTAACAGAAATAACCAATTATACAAACTAAAACTTTTTATTTCGAGATCAAAGCATTGTTTTTAATTTCAATTAAAAATACGTATATCCTTCGACAACTTTAGTTGAAATTAGGTTCACAGCTTAATATCTTATTCCATAAACTTAAACAAACACAAGTGATTCATTCATCGTGAAATTAAAAAAATTTCTAAATCATTGAGGTAATCATTCACAAAGTAAGTTCTCCAACAATCAGTGGACAATATTCTAATGACATCATAGTAGGTAACGTGGTGACGGTATCGTTTGTTTATGGTTTGAAATCACAAAGATTTAATTTTGCAATGTCTCTTAGTTACATTATTTTATTGTCATATTTATGAGCTCAGAACAAAAGCATATTTTTTCATTATTTAGTTATTAAAGACGGAAAAACATTATAAATGCATGATTTGAAAAATTTAAATAATTTTCTTTCTTAATAGTAAAAAATAACACCGGGAAGTAACAGCGGGTTTAAGTTAAATAAGTTTAACTGTTTAATTCTGTTGTAATATTCAAAATAACTGTATTTATTAGATTTCAGTAAACAACATCAGGGCCCGATTAAACTTTGAAGTTAGAGGAATTACAAAGTCATTTCAGGACCTTTCTTTTGGAGAAGCTTTTCTAAATTCCACATATACATGGAAACTCTTCAGTGTTAGAAATATTATTCTTAGGACTGACATAACATGAGAATGGCCTGCAATTTTACACAAGTTTTTGAAAACTACTTTATATCAGAAATTTTGCTAAAAACTGGTTACTTTTTAGTTATAGCGGCCCACACTATTAGGATCATGACAAGTTGCAGCCAATTTCGCCAACGTCGTAACCAAGATCGTGAAGCACACACATATAATACCATATAATACCATTTCATGAAATCATATACGATAATTTAATAGTTTTTACCTTACTTCAAGTGTAAAATTTATTTATTTTTAAGGCTTAACAATCTAAATTGTCCAATATATGAATTTAAAAAAATGTAAACAAAGATTGAATAGACATGACCGCAAAAAGCCTCAAATCTGCATAACACTTGGAACCAAACTGTGCAGATTAGTGGTCTTCTACTGTACACAGTTTTTCATAAATGTGTTTCGTTCTTTAAATTTGTTATTTTCATCTATCACTGCGGAACAAGCGAGAAAACTCATATTCTTGCACATGAGTTGTATATATCTTTATATCTAAATTTTCGTCATTTTTGACGGGCTACCTTTCTAGTAAAATATAATTATGAGTGTAAAATTATAATAATTATATGTTTGAGTAAAATAAGAGTGTAAGTTCATACAAAAATTATTAATTTGATTTTAAATATTAAATATATATTTTTAAAAATTGATTTATAGTAAAATTAATGTATAAGGTCGAGGATAGTTCGGATCTCAGATAACAACAATAGTCAGACTCGATGGCGTCGTTTTCGGACAAGCCAGAGGAAAGTGGTGTATAATTAGAAATCGTAAAATAATAAAAATGTTGGAATAAATTTATAGCCTTAATAAAAGTGTTGGAATAAATTTATGGCTTTTAGACCACCCAAACGTTAAGGCATATAATAAAATTAAAGTATATGTAAGGGGCTATTGCAGGCTGATAGCTAATAGGTCTATCTAAGGATAATACAGAATCTTCTCACATCCAATAAGGGAGGACTATACAAATAGTTCCACCCACTTCCAAGGGATGGTGTGCAATAGAGAAAGTTTGAAAGTTTGAAAAATATTTAATCAGGAGTTAAAAATCTCTGTAATCATTTAATTGATAAATGTTTAAGATGTGCCATTTTATTTTACAGCTTAAATTGAGTTCAATTCATAAGTGGATGAAATCACATAAATAATTCACAACGCAACCTTTTAATTTTTTTTTGTAATTAATTAATTTGATAATTACAATTTTACGCGAATTTTAATTTAATTTTAATATAATTATTCGCATAGCTCTTCTACTAGAATTTTATTAATTACGATCACTTATTTCATTTAAATAATTTTATAGGAATTTACTATGAGGTTGCATGGATGATTTGGATAAATTAACAATTTTGGGTAGAAATTAAGTATCAGATAACAAGTGTAATTATCTGTCCAGCAACCCTTTAAGGGTGTTCTTAAATTCTAAAGGGTAGCTTTCTGACATAAGTTTTAATTTATTTTTGTTAGGAAATGCATGAAACTAACAGGTGTTGTTGTTCAGAAACTATGTAATCGAGCTATTTTTTTTTCGTTTTTTTGCAAACGCAATAGATCTTTCAGAAAATAGTGTCAAAGTTGACGTTTTGAACCGAAGTTCCCGAAGAAAGCAGAAAAAACAGTCCGTGAAGAGCGAAAATCGTCTTTGTCACGTGATCCAAATCGCTTATAACTCAATAGGTAATTTATTGATCAAAAAATGGCAAAAAGAGTTGAATTCCAAATCGCTTCCATGGCCAGGCTTTCCAATTTTATATCTTTCCGCTAAAAAATGAATTTATAAATGTGTCAAAAATTTTTGCGTTTGTTGAGCAGAGCAGTTAAGAACAGCCTTAAGGACACCTTATAAAAGTTTTAATTGTCATAGTTTTTTTTTTTTTTTTAAGTTAAAAGAATGGTTATAATTACTCCATCAAAAACTCGCAATCACAAAATATTGGGGTAATTAAGACCACTAGTGGAGAAATTATGACCACTAAATTTTCTCTTTATACTTGCCTATACACATTTGTTTCGGGTAATTGAGAGCACTTTCAACTCCAAAGTGTTAAATCCGTTTATCAAAAATTTTGATAGACTTAGTTTCAAATTGCTATTCTGATCTCAAAAAGACTTCAGACTAATGATAAAAAATATCTAAAATGAAATATACATTATGAGGTTAATCTCTAAGCTTGAAAAAATATTTTACCATACACAGTTATCTCCAATGTGGCGGCGGTCAGAATTACACCCTGGTCATAATTACCCCTCCTGACCCTGATTCCCTCCTGATAACTTCTTTTTGTATAGTTAATGCTGTTCCTTCTTTCTTTTCATATATTTCATTGGATTACTAAAAAAAATTTAGTACAAAATTAATATCTGTAAATTTTTCAACAATGCAGAGTGTTGACTATTTTTTCATAAAAATGCGACGCTCAAAAATGATTAAAATTACATTCGGTAACCGAAAAAGATAAAATAGAATAGCTTACGGGATTTCTGCCAAAATATTAATCAGTTTATCTTACTTTGTCTCAACACTAAACGACAATATAACGTTTTAACAAATAGCATTTCGCATCAACTTTATGAAGAAAGATATTTGTTCAACTACATACAATTTGTATCAAATTCTTACTCGGGATTTCCTAACGACAGGAACGCAACCGCCTTCAGAGATTGTAACGAGAACAATTGCATTTATCTCGCGAGTTTCTCTCAAAATAGCTGTTTAATAACTGTCCTGTACTGTATTATGGTTGGCTCGTGACGTTATACACTGCAAACTAATTTAGTTTTGAATGGGATTCGGATAAGCAATGGGATTGTTTAAAATGAATATACGAATTGTTTCAGAGGCGTATTGCAAAAGTGAATTACTGAAATGAATTTGAAATTAACCCATGAAAGCTTAATTATTTTTGGTTTCAAATGTAAGTATAAATAAGAGTAATAAGCCTTAATTACGGCTACTAATAACCATATCACAATAATATATATTCCAAACGAAAAAGTCAAAACATATATTAAAATATTTATTTGCTTAACAGACGTTAGTAAAAACACATTTGAAACGAACCAATGATGACGATTCAATGAAGGAGATGAAACATTTTTAATGTGTTTTTAGTAACGTCTTTTAAGCAAATAAACATTTTAATATATATTTTGTTGACTTTTCCGTTTGGAATATATATTCTTGTGATATTTTGGGTTTCTTTGTACTACAGTTTCACAAGTTTACGTTTTATAATATAATAAAGATGAACTAGAGAAATATACTGCAACATTTTTTCAGGGGATATTTCATTCACACGAAGAAGTTCGCGAGATAATGTTATACCTATAGACATGGAGCGTTCTTTTAAAGTATCTAATTTGCATTTCGATATTTTTAAATATATATATGATTTGCATTGTATAGTTGAGGCCAATCTCTACAAAGACCGTTTTTTACTGTTTCGATTATGGTTGCAGATTTTTTATGAGAATACTATGATATTCGGACCCGGTTTCGAACATAAAAATGCCCTCATAGAAAAAAAAATTCCATTGTAGAGACAGACATCAGCAATCCATTGTAAGAAAATAAATAAATAAAACAGAACACCGAAATGCAAATGTGATATTTTAAACGAACGCTCTTATAGATTTAAAATTAGCTTGCTTAACTGAATTACGCTACTAATGTAAACCAATAATACAAAATTTTATAAAAGCTTTCTGAAAAAAAATCGTGGTGCTTATACTCTTTAGAATATCCAAGGTGTGTATGGCAAAACTGTTTCAGATTAAAAATCTTTCCCTAATGGTTTCACCAAATTAGAAAATTTTCTGGAATTAACAGAAGAATTTTTAATGAAATTATATACAGAAGTTATGACACAATTGTATTCGACCTAAAAAAAATGATGTATTTAAATTTTTTAAATACATTTTGTCATAATTTAACAATTTATTGATATTTTTTTATTAAATCAAACACTGCAAAAAAAAAAAAAAAAAAAAAAAAAAAAATGCTGATTTTACAGTATAATACTGGCAGTTGGGGTGCCAGTATTATACTGTAAAATAAGCAGTGCTGTAACGTCGCATAAATGAATTAAACAGTATATTACCGCTTAACGGTACATTATTTGCTAATTTTACAGTTTATTACTGTTAATTTTACGGTTCTAAACTGGCACTCCAGCTGCCAGTGACTTTTGGTTTTAAAAACACTTTTACTTTAAAACTACAATTTATAATATTTTTAGAAAATTAAGACTGAAATAACAACTTATATATATATATATATATATATATATATATATATTCTAAAGGATAAATGTGCCTTTGCGTAACCGTGACGTCATTTTGCGAATGACGAGGCTAACGAAATAGACAGGCTACCGCGGTGCATTTCTTTTTTTACAGACTGCTGGGGTCACGTGATGCTCGAATGCACCCATGAAGGCGCGCGAAAAGAGCATCACGTCACTCTAGCGATCTAAAAAAAAAAAAAGACACATGAGATGCACCACGGTAGCCTGTCTTTTTTGTTAGCCTCGGCGAATGACAACAGCAGACGATCAAATCTCGCTTTTAGTGAAATTTAAACCATTTTTCTAATTTCTAAGCATCGCATATTTTCAATTTTTATACCGTCGAATAGTGAAGAAAATATACTTTCGAATGCAATTTATTTGAAAACTATATCGCAATATGTTTGAAAACTCTATCGTCATTTAAGGAAGTTTTATAGTTTTAAAAATAATTTTCAAGATCGAATTTTTTTCACATCTATCTCTATCGTGTGCAGACAATTGTGAAATATAAATCCGTTTGCAGTTTAGTTAATATATATAGCTCATAATTTGTTTCCAGCTGATATTCTATAACGAAATTAATAAAACATCCATTAATCAATAAGTTAAACAATAAAATATAAATAAATCATAAATTTAAGACATGCTATCGAATTCCGCACTTATACCATTGAAACAAAGCGGATCAGAAAGACTGATATGATCTTTAGTATTGTTATGGGACATTCTAAAAATGTATTAAATAATGTAAAAAATCTATTATAGTTATAAATAATAATTTTAAACAAGTGGGTAAGTGTGATCACAGATCGCACAGAGAGTTCGTTTAATATTCCTTTCAAAACACTTTATACTTTTGCAAAATCTGCTAGTCCCACATTTCACAACAAAGGTGCGCATTCTGTTCTAAACAAACCTCTATGCAAACGAAAATCTGCTTTACAACCTATCCATAGATATATTAGTCTCGAGGGAACTGGACCCATAGCACCCGAGATAGATAGGCGCCCCCTAGCGTTAAAAGTGGAACTAAAATAAGTAAGGCTATGGTGCATAATATGAAAGAGTGATCAAAGGAGTGTCGGCAAAAGTTAGAAAAGTAAGTCCCGGGTGAAAAGGGGGGGGGGGGGGTAGGTTAGACAAATTCCTTAACATACGCAAGTTAGAGCCCAGATGGGTAAATAATATACGACTTTTTGAAAATTTTATCATTTTTTGTGTTCATCATTTGTTGTTTTCATCACAAGTGTTCTGCTGTAAGCACGCAAAATTGCATGTCTCCAACTTAATTAGGGGCTGAATTAAAAAAATTGCTTAAAATACACAAGCTAGAGACCGGATGGGTAAATATAAGATGTTTGAATTTTTTATGATTTGTCGTATGATGGCAAGTGTTCAGCAATAAGTATGCAAAATTTCAAGCCTTCAACTTAATTAGTAGTACGGGTGCTACGGTTGAGAAAACTGCAAATCGTGATAAGAATATACCGATTAGTGAGTATCTACTTTATATTAAAAGAATGTATTTCACAGGGGAAGGAATCGAGTAAAGTCGTGGGAATTCAAGATGGCGGTTGTTATTCAAAATGGCGTCATTTTCTGAATTTTCTTACTATCCATCATATAAATGTCTGTTTCAGGTAGATTTCGATGTTTTTAACGTCAAGAATTTCGTTTTTAATGCTTTCCGCCAGAGTTGAATGAGTTTATGAATTTAGTTTGACTGTTTGTTTGTCTGTCTGCCTGCTTGTCATCCCATGCTCTAACTCGCTTAAATATCGCTACTCGCTTAAATTCACTCAGATTGTCATGTAATTTTTATATGTTATTGAGGTTTACAATAGCTTGTTCCGAATAAAAATGAAGTGTATAGGTTTTATAGTCCGTTTACAGGGCCCTCAAAAGAATTCCATTAGTTATTGTCTATTAATCCGGGTGCTACGGTTGAAAAAACTGCAAATCATGAGAAGAATATACCGATTGGTGAGTATCTACTTTATATTAATAAAATGCATTTCAGTGGCGGAGGCATCACGTAAAGTCGTGGGAATTCAAGATGGCGGCTGTTATTCAAAATAACGTCATTTTCTGAATTTTCTTACTATCCATCACATAAATCTGTGTTTCAGGTTGATTTCCATGTTTTTAACGTCAAAAATTTCATTTTTAATACTTTCCGCTATAGTTGAATGAGTTTATGAATTCAGTTTGTCGGTCTGTCTGCTTACCATTCCATACTCTAACTCGCTTAAATATCGCTAATCGCTTAAATTCACTGAGATTGCCATGTAATTTATATATGTTATTGAAGTTTACAATAACATGTTCCGAATAAAAATTCAAGTGTATATATTTTTATAGTCCGTTCACAGGGCTCTCAAAAGAATTCCATTACGTCATTGCCGATGGTGGGAAATCGCTTGCAATGTGTTTAATCATGTTATACTCTCTGAAACACATTCAAAGTGACATACATCAGTGAGGTGCACTACAAGATACTTACTATAGAATAAGGTGTGCATAGTATTATCGTTTATTTACTGTGACACAACAAAAATAATATTTGCGTTTGTAACTCGTATATAAATTCTATAAAGATCATCAGTTAAATCAACTTTTATTAGTGGAGGTTATCACTGTTATAAGGTATGCAAAAACTGTATTTTGAGATAAAGATATCGCGAATGGTCAGTATCTACTTCATATTAATACAATGTATCTAAGAAGTTGAGGCATTATACAAATTCATAGGAATTCAAGATGACGGCTGTTATTCAAAATTGTTTCCATTTTTATTTCTATACATCATATAAAAGTGTCTATGATGTCAATTTCGATATATTTAAACTGAAAAATTCCCTTTTTAATATCAGAAATACGTTTAAAATGAAAATAGGACAATTATTAAAGTATTTTTGTATTTTATAGTGAGGAAAATGAAAGGAATAAGTAAATAACAAAAATGCATTTTTATTAATACCTTAGTTATACTAGATATAAAAAAAATGCATGTTAAATTTAATTTTAGGGAATATAAACTTCACTTTGTATCATCATATTTCTCACATTCGCTTTTGCAAGAAAGTCCAACCTTTCTACAGCCACACTTACTTTTACAGATTTTGCACGTACAATTTACATCAAACACACTTTTATACGATGAATAGTATGAAAATTGCAAGAATTCCAGAAAATGATGCCATTTTGAATAACAGCCGCCATCTTGAATTCCTACGATATGACGCGATGCCTCCCCCTCTTATATCGATTGCATTAATATAAAATAGATACTCTGCAATCAGTATATTCTTCTAACGATTTGCAGTTTTCTCAACCGTACCACCCGCACTAATAGACAATAACGTAATGGAAATCATTTGAGGGCCCTGTAAACGGGCTATAAAAGCTATACACTTCAATTTTTATTCGGAGCATGTTATTGTAAACTTCATTAACATATATAAATTACATGACAATCTGAGTGAATTTAAACGAGTAGCGTTATTTAAGCAAGTTAGAGCATGGAATGCCAAGCTAATATGCAGACAAACTGAATTCATAAACTCGATCAACTAAGACGAAAGTATTATAATCGAAATTTTTGACGTTAAAAACATCGAACTCGACCTGAAACACACATTTATATGATGGATAGTAAGAAAATTCAGAAAATGACAACATTTTGAATAACAGCCGCCATCTTGAATTCCTACATCTTATGCGATGCCTCCCCTTTTATATGGATTGTATTAATATAAAGCAGATACTCACCAATCGGTATATTCTTCTCACGGTTTGCAGTTTTCTCAACCGTTGCACACGCAGTAATAGACAGTAACGTAATGGAATTCTTTTGAGGGCCCTGTAAACGGACTGTAAAACCTATACACTTCATTTTTATTCGGGCATGGTTATTGTAAACTTCAATAACATATATAAATTACATGACAATCTGAGTGAATTTAAGCGAGTAGCGATATTTAAGCGAGTTAGGGCATAGAATGGCAAGAAGGCAGACAGACAAACAAACAGTCAAACTGAATTCATAAACTTATTCAACTCTGAGGGAAAGTATTAAAAACGAAATTATTGACGTTAAAAACATCGAAATTGACCTGAAACAGACATTTATATGATGGATAGTAAGAAAATTCAGAAAATGACGGCATTTTGAATAACAGCTGCCATCTTGAATTCCTACGTCTTATGCGATGCCTCCCCTTTTATATGGATTGTATTAATATAAAGCAGATACTCACCAATCGGTATATCCTTCTCACGGTTTGCAGTTTTCTCAACCGTAGCACACGCAGTAATAGACAATAACGTAATGGAATTCTTTTGAAGGCCCTGTAAACGGACTATAAAACCTATACACTTCATTTTTATTCGGGTATGGTTATTGTAAACTTCAATAACATATATAAATTACATGACAATCTGAGTGAATTTAAGCGAGTAGCGATATTTAAGCGAGTTAGGGCATGGAATGGCAAGAAGGCAGACAGACAAACAGTCAAACTGAATTCATAAACTCATTCAACTCTGGCGGAAAGTATTAAAAACGAAATTCTTGACGTTAAAATCATCAAAATCGACCTGAAACAGACATTTATATGATGAATAGTAAGAAAATTCAGAAAATGTCGCCATTTTGAATAACAGCCGCCATCTTGAATTCCCACGACTTTAAGCGATGCCCCCCCCACTGCAATACAAGCAATATTTAAAGTAATATAATTCTATTTATTTAATGTATTTTTAATACATTGAACAATGATTAATGCTTCCAAAGATTGCATTCATATTCGTTATTAAGTTTTTTAAATAAAATGTTCAAAGAATAATTTTTTTAGCATTTAAAACTAAATGCAGAGAAAACAACATTACAATTTTGCCCTTTTCCAAGACAGTCGGAGGGTTGGTGGTCCGGGACACAAAAATCTTCAAATTTTGCAAAATCATTTTATTTCATAAAAAATTTCTCTGTTTTTTCCTGGCTAAAATGACATTTATTCTAATGACATTTCTATGTGAATTAGAACGAAAAATATTAATTTTCAAAATCTAGCTTTCAAGCAATGGCTGTCATGGAAACGACTTCTTCTAAAAAGGCGTTTTTCTTCGTGATATGTTTTCCCACCATTTCCCGTATTTAAATTCTTATAACTCGAGAACCGTTAAAGATACAGGGTTCAATCTTAGAACATATCTTTTTCAGTTGTTTTACTTTAATTTTGATTCAGCATATTTGAAAAATATATTTACTTTTGAAAATATGGTTTTTTTTTTAAAAGTTGCACCACTTTTTTTTAATTTTTTCGTTAAATATTTTTAATTTTTTTTATAAATTAATACTTTTTAAAATGCTGAATCAAAATTAAATCTTATATATTGCTGTTTATTTAAATGAAAAAAAAATTGAAATTCTATAAATAATATTTCGAGTTATAACGATTTTAAATTACCCTACTTTTTTACTAAATTTTAAATTTAAGTTTTTTAAAAAACAATTATGAGAAGTTTTATCATGTGATTTTGTTTACAAATGGTAAGGTTAACCATCACAAAAAAATTCAGAATTTTAGCTCAATAATTAAAAATTATTTTAAAATGTGTCCCGGACCCTCTTAATTAAGTGCAATTTTTATAATCAAATAACGCGTTTTACGATACTTAAATATACTAAATTAAGAACCTCTTCCACGACCTTTCTAAAAATGCCTCATTCATCGCTGAATGTTTACGTTTAGTATGTGCAGAGAAAGAAGGATATTGATATCAGAATTAATACATATGATAAATTTCACCTATATTCTGCTATCCGGGAAGCACGGGTTTGTTCCGTAGTTTTAATAAAATCAAGACTGAAATAACAATTTGTAATTTTCTAAGAATAAGGATTATTTTTTTCTTTATTTTTCTTTATTGCATATGGTTGCCATACCAAGTGTAGTAGAGTAGTTTCACGAATAGTGTGAAATATCTTTTTCGGAGTTTTCTAATTATGCTGCGAGTTAAATACTTTTCTTTCCAAATAGATAAATGTAAATATGATTTTTATTTCATTTTTTAAGAGAAAGAAAAAATAGTTTAAGGAAATAGTCTAACAAAATAATTATATAACATAACTAACTTTTAAACCAAAACATCTATTTAATATTGTAATTATAGTCTTTAGAAACAATCTACATAACAACATACAATTTCATTCAAGTTCTTATTCGAGTTTCCTTAACGACATAAATGCAACCGTTTCACATTTTGTAATGAAGACAATGCATTTATCTCGCTAGTTTCCTAACAAAATAGCTGTTTAATAACTATCCTGCGCAATATTAGGTTTGGTTCGTAATGTTATCCAATAGAAACTAGTTCGGAATTGGCATACAGATAAGCAATGAGATAAACGAATATATGAATTGCTTCACTGTCAGATTACTAAGTTGAGTTACAAAAATAAATTTTAAATTAGCTTATAACAACATCAATATTTTTGTTCCCTTTCTCTTACAGTTTTGAATCTTTATGTTTTATGTTACAGAGGGTGGCCAGATTATTAGTTACACGCCTAAAATTTACATTTTGATGAACATAAAGCTATATATTTTTGCTTAACGATGGATTGTTAAACTACTTTAGATATATTTTGATAGAATGAATATGGTTTAAATATCAGAACAAACTTTCGCCCATAAAATATAAATTTATTGTGAAAAACTTAGCAAAAAGTGTTCCAAGACAATATTCTCTATATTTCGTCGAACATCCCTTAGCGTCGATTACGGCCTGTACTCTTTTTGACACGATCCGTAGGGGAGGGCAGTTTTCAGTGAGACGAAAATTATTATTACTTAACGAATGGCAACGATTTTTATTCTTTTGAAAACATTTTTGCTACATCTTTAAGCTACACATTAATGTATAAATGGTTTTTAAAAAGTTATTTATAAAAGCATAGAAGCAGAATAACGAGGTATCAAAAATTGTCTCACTGTGTACCACAAGTGGTACACAGTGAGACAATGTATATATTTTCATTAATCATACATTTTTACACTCTATCGATAATTTTCTGCAGTTTATGACTTCTAATTAATATTTCTAGATTAATTTTTTTTAAATATGAGCCTCGGGTGAAAAATAGCTCACATTGGGCTACCTTCATGCAAATTTTCAGCCTCTTATGTTTAGTAGATTTCACTAGCCATCGCGCCCCCCCCCCCCCCACACACACACACAGATAGAGAGAGAGAGAAAAAATCTTGTTTTATTAATAAACTAGCAGACCCGCCCGGCATTGCCCGGGGTCCGTAAATAATTACCTTAAATAAAGCTAAAGTTTGTATGATTTTATATCTTTTGAAATTCTTTTGAATTAACCTAATTTCGGAGTCACCCATTGCCCTCCGCAGCGTCTAGCGTGTTTCCCAACTAACTTCTTTCTGAACGAACCTATAATCTGGGTCCACGCCACATAAGGCAACATGTACCTGAAGTGCTCCTCCCGTGCCGGAGACAATTGAAAACCAAATTGAGTGAGCCAAACCTCGTAGTAATCAAGTCCATAGAATCCAAAAAAAGAATACATCATTAATGTTAGAAAGTGTTGGTAACATAGTAACTGAAGACTAAGATAAAATTTCATAACACAGAAAAAAGCTGAATCGTAGTGTAAGTTGAATGAAACAAATCGCGTTGAAATTAGGTCCTTAGAATCAGAGGAAAGAATGCGCCCACAATCGGTGGAAGATGACTTTTCCCGTTCTAAATTTCATATATCACTTTTAACATTAACACGATATTTAATAAGCTGATGAAATCCATTATTTAAAGTTACCTTTAAATGAACGCGATTTTTAATTTACGGCTGTAGTGAGTAAACGTAAGTTGATGCTGAAAAAGGAGATTAATGTTCGAAAAAAATGGTAGCCGAGGTATAAAAAAAGACTGGGCCCTGGGTGCCAGGGTCTTAACTGGAATGTAGTTGGGTATAAGAAAAATTTTTAGTAGTTTTAAATTTGCTGGAGGATGCTGAAACTATGTTAAGAAAGCCCAAGAAGGACATTAATATTCAAAATTAGTGGTAACTGAATTTTGAGAAAATTTTTTGTCATTCATGTATAACAGGAAGACTTAAGAAGCTACTAAAAGAAACGTAGTGAATCGGACTGCTTTTAAGAAACCTATAACAAAGGGCCCGAAGAGGGCCGACTGATAGTAAAGAGCAGGACCCTAGCATGAAAACTTGTTAAAAGGTGCAAGTTATAGCACTTTAAATCTTCAATTAGTCAAAATTAAGCATAGGGTATGAATTAATCATCAGAATAAAAATTTAAAGAAATGCTAAAAAATGCAGGGAGGGATCCTTAAAACAGGGCCCTAGGGTCCAGTAAAAATAAGAGTGTATTGGTCCGGGGAGAAGAGTGCTGCAAGACTCAATTTTAAAATTTTGCATTGATAATGCGAGAAAATTAGGTGCTGTAAAATGCATGCCGCACAAAAAGTTTAAGGGGCTCCGGATCGGGTCCTATGGAACCCTAGGATGCCCTCAGGATTTTAGCAGGAATAAAGAAACGGGAGAATAACTAAACGGAAAAAGGGTTCCAAAAATGAAAATCGGATTAATAGGAGGCACTTTATTAACAATTTATGGTGCAAAAACTTTAAGGGGCCCTTTACCCGGCCCCAAGGGAACAAGGACTTAGGTGGCACGCAGTTGCGCATAAAGATACTTTTTAGTAATTTTTAAAATAGTCAATGGATGCTAGAAATGTGTTAAAGAAAATTGCAAGCAATTCCAATCATTTTTAAAGAATGATCATAAAGAGCCCTAAGAAGGTGATTAATATTCAAAAATGGTGGTAGCTGAAGTCAATGAACTGAATACACAAAAACCGTTCCAAAAGCGTTACTTAACTAATAGTGGCATATCCTATGAAAATATTATAAACAATCGGAATGAAATGCAAATTTCCGTTTCAAATATGTAGTAGATGATGATGATACGATTATCTGTAATAGAATTCATCGTGAAGTTTTCGCTTCATACGTAAACGACGCTTTCAACATTGTAGCTAATACACCGATTGGCGATGTATCCGATTATGGAAGATTAACCAGGTATCCCATAAACAACTACCAAAAGAAAGTTGAATATATGGTTTTTGTGATACTTTTATGTCAGCCGGGCGCATGCAATAAATCAACAAAGATTCTTTCCATGCCTTATTCTTATTTTATTATTTTCATTCAAAATATAAACGTTTCTCTCATTTCATTTAAAATACATACATTTAAAATACATGCCATACACTAATTTCATTGAAAAACTGAAAAGTAAAACAATAATAGGAAATAATGCCATAACTTAAACTAAAGAATTGTTTTTAATTTACATAAGCGAAATGTAACTACTGCTATTGGCAATTTTTTAAATGCTAATGGCGAGATTTACACACGGCTGACATAAAAGTACACATTTTTTCTTTTAATCCAGGAGTAAATGGTAAATCGCGATGTATTATTTCAATTCCAATTTCTTCCATTGAAAAAGTGGTACTTACGTATTATGCGGACCATGAAATAGATCGCTAAAAATTATTGCCAATTGCCAATCTTGTTTTATCGTTTGCCAACTACATTTTAAACAGTAATTTAACATTCTTAAATACATAACCTTATTAAAAATAGCAAATTGTTTAAAGTAAATAAATAAATAAAATATATAACATAAAACTACATACTATAAACCATAATTTAAAAAAAACTATAATAATAAAATAAATTTAAAACTATAATAAACTATCAATTGGATAAAAAATAAGGGTTGGTGTAATTAGTGTAATTGTCGCTATGCTTGGCGCAATTGTATCGACATTGTCCGGATGTAAGTACCAAAAGTTTTTTTTTTAGTTCTACAAACATTGCTTTCATTTTTAAATATTTTCGTTTTATAAAGTTAATTTCGCAGTGGATTGCTTCCTTGTATTTTCAATAAATTCAATTTCTTTTTTCTTTTTTTCAAGGCGTTTGTATTTTTTTTTCAAACTCATATAGCCGGTTTAATTCTTTAACCAAACGAATTAACAAAAAGATTTACTTTGAATTCTTCCGTTGCTACAGTAACGGATTTACAATATGAATGAATATGGATGAATTAACGCTTCTAATGTTAGATATTTCGAGGTTTTGGTGCCAAAGAGATCGTCAAATTAGAAAAATATGAAATATCTCATGAACTATTAGACTTAAAATAATTTGGTTAGTACCATTCGATTCAGCATACAAAAATACACTAATATATGTTATCTGTTGAAAAATAACTATAAAATCAGATTTTTAAGGAATTTTTTAAAAGTTTATTCTATTTTTACCCCCCTTAGGGGTGGAATTTTAGAAAATCCTTTCTTAGTGGCACTCAATACCAAAAGAAGGATTTTTAGCCCAAATTTCAAGATTTTAGGTTCAGTAGTTTTGGCTGCGCGTTGATTAATACAAAATCCAAACTTTCTTTTGTATATATAGATAACTTTTTTTACATCAGAACAACACAGTAGATACACAATGAGACACGTCTCACTGTGTACCACAACTATGTGTCTCACTGTGTACTTTCTTTACGTTGTAACAAAATGGATGCCATATTTGCTTCATCATCAGTTTCACAGCTTTGAATGCTTGTGTAGTTTTGTCGACATAATCTATCATTAGATATAACTAGGTTTTGTTAAGTAAATATACGCTATAATGAAAGAAATAAACTCTAAAATGGACGTTTATGTAACTTTAACACGTGTAAAATAAATAATTACTTACTATTTTGTTGAACGAGTAACCGGAGTGCCGAAACTACATCCAAGTGCTGCATAAGATGAGGTGGTGCAGTGTGTGTTCCAGCTAAGAGAAAAAGTTATAACTATATATCAAAACGGCTGCTGTCTCACTGTGTACCATGTCTCACTGTGTACTCCCCTACCCTATACATCTTTTTAGATTTTCTCTCGACTCTCATCATGGCGCCAATCCAAAGTCAAGACTTCAATCATTTTTCTTTTGCTTGTCTTGATTTATTTTGATACTTTTCGCTTTAGAATTTCCCAGGCATTCTCGATCGGTTTTAATTCCGGAGATTTGCATTACCATGGCAAAACATTTAGTTTCTCCTTAGTTAAGAATTTCGTTATCGTCTTCGCTTTACGATATGGCACCAAGCCTTGAATGAAAATACATTTGAGGGAATCCGGAAGCTATTCCTTTAGTGGGACCAACCTTCTCTTCAATACTTCTTTATATTGGATCTGATTCGTCATGCAATTCATGAGGTAAAGATTGCCTGTACCCTTTCCACTGCTGACTGACCGACCACATCATGATCTTAAGTGAGTACTCAACGGTCTCTACAATACCGCCCGGTTGACATTTTTTGTCCTTTCTGCGCCGAACAAATGAAGAATTGTCCATCATTATTTCGATTTCTGACTCATCGGAGAAACATATCTGAAAAATTTTAAAAGTAGTTCAGAGGAGCTTTCTGAAGAACTAAAATAGGTGTAATTACCAGAAGACAAAAATGAAAAACTACTCTATTCACATTTACCTTGTCTACAGCGGTCATGTATCGATGTTGTTTGGCCCAAGTCAAACGATCCAAATTCATAGCTGGAGTCAGTTTGGCTGGTATGCGGCATTTAAACACCAATTTTTCAACACACCGCCATATTTTTCTGTCAGAAATAACAATGTCAGCTTCATTTATGATTCTTGCAAATTCTTGTGAGCACTTTCGTCTGTTTTCAAGACAAATGAAACAGATTTTTCGTTCATGTCGAGGCGTACAGATGTGTCGGCGTCTACATTTTCCATTCCCCTGGCTCCCTATGACAGCATTATTATGAAGTTTAGATTTTATTTAGCTGACAGTCATAGCGGGTAGAGGTGTCAAAATAGCAATCTGTCTTTGTGAATGATTGGAATGCTTTCAAAATCCAGTGATTTTTGAAATTTTCATCGAAGCCAAATCTTTAAATTTACCCCAATTCTAACAACTGCTGGTAAAGTATTACAGTACAATAAATAGAGAATTAGAATATTTAGAGCCCACAGTGCACTAATTAGCGTACCATTGAATACACTGGTGGACACTGATTTGTGAAATCACGGTTTTTTTAACAAAAATTTCTATAATATTCATTAAAAATTAATGAAATTTCGTATAAATTATGTATAACAAATAATTTAGAATAATAAAATTTCATACATATTCATAAACTAAAACATAAGACCAAAATTTAGTTTTAGTGATATAAAAACATGGAAATTGATTTATGAAATATCACATTTAATTGAAATTAATAGTTAGTAAAGCCGCCTTTATTCATCAATGTTTCTTGTATTCTAGATGGCATTGATAAAACAACATTTTGAATATATTTCTGATCAATTAATTTCCAGTTCTGACAGATTGAAGCTTTTAATTCTACAAATGATGTGTACTGCATCCCATTTGCATAAACCATCCGAACAAGCTGTCTCCAAACGTTTTCGATGGGGTTCAGATAAGGACTAATAAAGGGATGATCGAGAGGTGTGCACGGGCCCGGCCAGCGGGCCGGGCCGGCGAGATGAAGGCGAATTCTCGACTAGGATTAGCACATTCTAGGACAGCTCTAGGATTAGAACAATTTTTTCAACGGGCTGGGCCGGGCCGGCCGATAAAAAAAATTAATCGGGCCTATCGGTCAGATATAAGAATTTAAGGAAAACATATAAAGTACGAGCCATTTTCAATGAATATGACTTTCTCGAGAAGTATAAATGTGCGTCACGAGCCGATGCGAGTTTAACAACATCAATACAGAAATATATAATATGTCCATCGTAGAGATCGGCATCGTACAGTTACATGATGTCTGATCCCGGGTTTAATTTTTTCAGCAGACTCGTGCCGGGACGAAAGTGGTGCTAATCGTTCTCAGGATGTGCAGGGCAGGCATTATGTTTTGTGAAAGCATTAAGGGGTCAAGTACCTTTCAAATGGTCAAAATTTTGATTTTTTTTTTTACTTCATATGAAAGTATAATCCTTTAGATGCATATTAAAACAAACCCCATAAAAAAATCATATTAGAAACGAAGTTATGGGGAAAATAGTAAGATCTCTTTTCACGAAACATCATCATTTAAAGGTCCAGACGGTTTGTTTACATTTTTCACTCAGTTGGCTCTGGCGATAGTTGATAAGATTTAAGGATTTCTACTCCGATTTTTTTTTTTTTTTACATTTGGACTTTATTTTTCATTTCCGCTTAGGAAAGAAAGCAGAAATTAGTAACTTCCACTTCAACCTCAGTTTTCTAGCTATTTATCTTTTGAATAGATCCAGACACGTTGTTTTACTCTTCCGATTTTTGATTTTTGATAGTAATATATTTTTCCATCTAAATTATTTTGTATCTTGTAATTTAATTATTTTTTTCGTTTATCATCTTCAAGTGTAATAAGTGAAGGTGAAAGCGAAATAACGCCTAAACGAGCGTCTGGAACACGGCCGAAAAGAAGAAAATTTACTGGTAATGTGCATACCAGAAAACAGACTAAAAGTGAAAATGATACATTGAATAACAGTGAAAATGATTCATTGAATAACAGTGCTTCACAGAGAAAACTTTCTGTGAATAAAGATTTTGAATACAATTCTGACTTTCAAGGATATAGAATATTGGATGTCAGTCATATGTTTTCTATTCTAGAAAAGTTTTTATCCTGCAAAGCTTGTGGTGGTGAAATAACACTATAAGAAGAAATTGAATGTGGCTTATCGTCGAAAATTTCAGTTTTATGTGAAAACTGTGCGAAGTAATTATATTTAAAAATTCTAAGAAGATCGGAACAAATAAGAAAATATCTGAAATAAACTATAGCTATATAGTAAAGTGAGGACAGACGCCGCGGTGGGACAGATGCCGCAGAGATTGTATTGGCGACACTAGCGCTCCCTAGGCCAAATTAAGAATTTCGTTGTGTGCCTAAGTGCTGTCTGCAATGTTGTATGCGTTTCCACCGCTTAATTGTCAGTATTGACATATTTATGCCGGTTGTTATGGTTCGAACCTGCATGGTAATTTGCTAAAATTATTTTAATAAAGTTTAAAAACATATTTTAAGCAAAATAAACAGAGATTTCATTCCAAAACCGATTGCAATTGTAGACTAGATGCTCTTAGATTACAGACATGTGTCTATCTCTCGCGTCGCTCGCATGACACAAAATGGCGATGTGGCATCTTACCCGCCACTTTTGGACAGATGCCGCACTGAGGTTGAGGGGCAGATGCCGCAAAATATATTTTTGTTTTTCGGTTCAATAAATTCATCACTGCGATTTAAGTAGAGCTTTCATTTAAATGAACGTATATTAGCGCATTCTTCTACTTATCAAAATATTCTTAGCAACAGTGGTTGTTCACCAAATATGTATAAGGAAAACGTAGGCCGTTTATAATTCTCACCATCTAAACTATTAAAAAAGATGTCTCCTACCCCAATGGTCAAAAGACCTATACAGCCAAGTAAGGGAAAGCAAAAGGCTGCAAATATTATAAGCACACATTTTATAAACAAGAAAAAAGAAGAAGTAAATAAATAGCAAAAGAAGCAAGAAAGCGTCAAAGAACGACAGATTGGCGGAAGTAAAATTTGTAAAAAAAGGAAGGGAAAGATCAACTGAAAACACCTCACTTGAGGAAGAAACTGAAATATGAGTTATCTTCCGACAGTGACGAAAGATTCCTCTTATGGATTCTGAAGGCAGTATTGGATTGGAATTTGATGACTCTGAATGTACTGAGTGTCTGGAGTCATATCAAGAAACAAAGTCTAAAGCAGTCTGGATTCAGTGCATAACATGCAATCGGTGGCTGGATGAAACATGCTCACGTTACTAATGCAATGGAAAGTGTGGTGATTGTGGGCGAATAGAAATACGAAATAAAAAAATGAGAAGAAAAGCCAAAAATAAAAAGACTACGGCCTAAAATGAATGGAACTAGTACTTAAGAGCAAACTACAATCGACGCCTGGATAAACAAGTAGTTTATAACTTTTTTGTAATTATGCTGTCTATTGTTTCCAGCCAAATGTTTTATTTTTTTTGGCCTTAAGTTTTATTTTTTGAGCTTGCACTTTTGCAATTTCGTTAATCTTTTCGCAATTTAGTGATATATATAATTTATGTAAGTTTACTGTTGTTTATTTTCATTTTAAGTAGTTTGAGGAAATAAAAATGTGATTTATTTGAAACAAAAAATAAACAGCATAGCTTTTTTCTCCATGCGCCATGTGTACCATACCCCATGCGGCATCTTACCCAGCACATAAAAAATGATGTTAAAAAAGGACGTTTGGGAAAATAATTATGCTTGCTTTATTAAGATGGTTTTAACTTGTTTAACATAGAAATTTTATTCTAAAGGGTTTGATTAATGATTTCTGATACTTAGTTTGTTGTTTTTTGCTTTATTGTACATTTTAAAAGAAGAAAAGTAAAACTGCGGCATCTGTCCCCACTTTACTATGTTTATGCCATTAGATCAATTGGATTGGGGTATGCAGCTATGAAGCTATTTTGTGCAATTATGGATCTGCCTCAACCAGTTTCCAAGAATGCTAATCATGCAGCAATAAAGCAGCTACAGAAATGTTCCGCAGCAGTCGCAGAAAAGTCGACGAATTCTGCAGCATGTGAAGAAGTTGCCCTGACTGGTTCTTCGTGTATCAATATAAGTGGTGACGGCACATGGAAAACGAGGGGTCACACATCACGTATATGTGTATGCACGGTTATTGGTGACAAAACTGGAAAAGTCTTTGACATCGAAGTTCTTTCCTCTTATTGCAAATCATGTGATGTATGGAAATTGAAAAAAGGGACACATGAATATAACTCATGGAAAGAAAATGATGAAACAGAATGCCTCAGCTATCACCATGGATCTGCCTGAAAAATGGAACTAAACGGCATGGTTCGAATATTTGAACGCTCGCTATCAGCCGGAAGTGCAAAATACACTGGATATATAGGCGATGGTGATGCGAAAACTTTTCAAGCCATAACAGAGGCCAATCCATATGGCTCAGATGTAAAAGTGACAAAAATTGAAAGTGTGGGCCACATTCAAAAGAGAATGGGAACACGTTTACGAAAACTTAAATAAAAGAAGGTAAAATGTAGCGAGGGTAAACCGATTGGAGGAAAGGTAGATTTACCGACAAAATCATTGGCAATCTAACAGATTATTATGGAAATGCCATTCGACAGCATAAAAACAACCAACTTGAAATACGCAAAGCTGTGTGGGCTGTGTATTTTCATACCCGCTCAACAGATGCCGAGTCTTTACATTGTTTTTGACCTACCGGAAGCGAGTCTTGGTGTAAATATTACAAAGTAATTGCTTGTGGTGCTGAGAAAAAGTTTATACACAAAAACACAGTACCCACAAGTGTTTTGGATGTTGTGAAACCAATTTTTAAGGATTTATCACAAACAAAACTTCTCTCTAGATGCCTGAGAGGTAAGACCCAAAACAACAATGAGTCAATAAACACTTTAATATGGAAATTATGTCCAAAAACACAAGTAGCTAGTAGGAGGATTGTGGAAAATGCAACAAATGAAGCAGTGGTTTTGTTTAACGACGGAAAGCGAAGGAAAAATTAATGTAATACAAGAATTCGGCTTGACAGGTGGTGCACATGCACGAGGATGTTTGAACGAGTTGGATCACCTAAGAATTTCTACTTGTAACTTACGCTTTCTCCAAAATACAAAAGAAGCAAGAAAAAGTAAAAGAATGAAACAAAATATTCAAAATGAAAAATTTCTCTTGGACGAAGGCGAAATTTATAGTGAGTGAGCATTTTAATAGTGTACGGGTTTTTAAATCCTCTGCAATATTTTTCGCTATCTCTTACAAAAAATTATAAAAAATTATCAGATTTTGGAAAGCTATCATCTTGTAATATGATAGCTTTGCAAAGTATGATAATTTTTGTTTTAGCAGTCTTCTAATTTATCGACTACTAGCAAACCCCGCGGCTTTGCTCGCGTAATAATTGAAATATGCCAAGTGATATTTGCATGAATATTTTTTATTAGAAGAATACTTTTTGAAATAATTCGAAAATTACAAGTTAAGTCACAGTTTGATTAAACTTCATTATAAAAGTACAATAGACAATAAGAGATTTTAATTAATAAGAAGAACTAAAACTAATTCTAAATAAATGATAATTTAGAAAGTATTTTGAGACTTATGCTTATCACATACCCTCATTTCAGTATCCATTTGAAGTTTTGAATTTTTTAGAAACTATCTTCTTACATCTTAAAATTAACCATCATGTCGAATTCCAAGCTTCTTGTCTAACAGTCTACCACCTCTTTGGTGTTAGTGGCAACATAAAATGCCGAAACGCAGTTGAAATAGAATGTCTCGAAAAATGTTGAAACAGAGACTGTCACCATTAATTTGCCAACATTAACCTTGAAATAGGTTGGTATTTCTTAATATTCTATAGAAAACGGAATTTAGATGGTTTTAAAGGCTTTCTTGTTGTTCCTGCAAACCAGGTGGTAGTAACACCGGCACGAAACATAGCCCCTATAGGATCAGGGACTATATCACTCTTGATTCTCAACCAATAACTTCAGTAATTGGTTTATTATTTCCTGAGATTCCATAGAAATCGTAATTTAGGACTCTTTTAGAATGCTTTTCGCTCCTTCCCTTCGCTTCATCTCTTTTTAATTTCGAATTTATTTTCGACTATTCTTAGAGGACATTTATATTTTATAAGTAACTACCGTGCTATATTTAAAGTTTCTAGCCTCTTCATTACCGCAGAAATCGCAAATTAGAAAGTTTGTTTGCTCCTGCAACGCTCTAGGGGTTGTGGCACCGAGATAAAACATAGCTTATGTTTGAGCAGGTTCTATCACCATCAATTGGCAAGCATTATGTTTGAAATCGGTTTCGTATTTCACACGATTGCATGAAAATCGTAACTTAGAAAGATTATAGGAAGCTTTTCGCTCACTTCATCCTTTTAAATTTGGAATTTTCTTTCAACAACTCTTAGAAAGCATTTGCATCATTGAAGTAATTACCATTCCAAATTTAAAATGTTAGACACCCTCAGTAACACAAAAAACGCAATTTAGTACATTTTTTGCTCCTGTAACCCCCAGGTGGTAGTGACAACAACGTACAATATAGGCAGTGATGGAGGGGAGACGGTCACCATCAATTTGAAAACATTACTTTTGAAATCGGTTTATATTTCCTGAGATTGCGTAGAAATCGCTATTTAAAACGTTTTTAGAATGCTTTTCTTTCATTTTCACCCCTTTTAAATTTCAAATTTTTAAGGAACTCTTCTCAGAGAGTATTTAAATCTCATAAGTAATTACCATGCCAAATTTCAAGTTGCTAGCCCCTTCAGTATCACAAAAATCACAATTTAGAACGTTTTTGAAAATGCAACCGCAAAGTGGTCGTGACGCCTATATGAAATACGTCCTATATTGGAGCAAGAGCTGTCATCATCAATTTTCAACCATTACTTTTGAAATAGGTTGGGTAATTTCTGAGATTGCGTAGAAATCTCAATTTAGAACATTTTTCGTCCATTTCCCCTCCCCCCCCCCCCTTTTAAATTTCAAATTATTTAGGAAATGTTCTTAGAGATCATTTACATCTTATAAGTAACTACCATGCCTAGTTTTAAGTTTCTAGCCCCTGCAGTATTACAAAAAACGCAATTTAGATTATTTTTTTTTTGCTTCTTCACCCCCTTTGGGGTAGTGGCACCGACATGAAATACAACCTATGCTGGAGCGAGGGCTGTCACCATCGTTTTCAGGCCATTATTTTTTAAGTCGGTTCGGTACTTCCTGAGATTGCGCAGAAATCGCAATTTAGAAAATTCTTTAGAACGCTTTTCGCCCATTTTCACCCGTTTTAAATTTCCATTATTTTGAAAATGTTCTTAGAGGATCATTTGTATCATATAAATAACTGCTCTGCCTAATTTCAGGATTCGAGGCCCTTCAGTAGC
The DNA here is from genome assembly GCA_963932465.1 of Maratus speciosus. NCBI lineage: Eukaryota > Metazoa > Arthropoda > Arachnida > Araneae > Salticidae > Maratus > Maratus speciosus. The sequence continues at coordinate 445,413,649 of OZ010789.1, forward strand.
ACAAAAATCACAATTTAGAATTTTTTCTGCTTCTGCAACACCTAGGTGGTAGTGACACCGACATGAAATAGAGCTTATGTTGGAGCAAGGGCTGTCATAATTAATTTCCAACCATTTCTTTTGAAATAGGTTGTGTTCTTTCTGAGATTGCGTAAAAAATCGCTATTTAGAACGTTTTTTAAAACGCTTTTCGCGCATTTTCATCCCTTTTAAATTTCGAATTTTTTAAGAAATGTTCTTAGAGATCATTTATATCTTATAAGTAACTACCATACCAAATTTCATGTTTCTAGGTCCTTCAGTAACACAAAAATCGCATTATCGAACTTTTTTTGCTCCTGCACCCCCTTTGGGTTTAATGGCACAGACATAAAATGTATCCTATGTTAAAGCAGGGATTGGCACCATCATGTTTACACCATTTTTTAAAAAATCGGTTTGGTGCTTTTCGAGACTGGGTAAAAATCGCCATTTAGAACGTTTTTCAGAACACTTTTTGCGCATTTTCACCCCTTTTAAATTTCGAGTTTTTTAAGAAATGTTCTTAGAGATAATTTATATCTAATAAATAACTACCATGTCAAAATCGTTGTATCGGGGCCCTTCAGTAACACAAAAATCGCAGTTTCGAACTTTTTTTGCTCCTGCAACCCCTTTACGTGTAGTGGCACCGACAAAAAATGTAGCCTATGTTGGAGCAAAGGTTGTTACCATTATTTTTGAAATAGGTTTGTTACTTCCTGAAATTTCGTAAGAATCGCCATTTATCAAGATTTTTAGAACACTTTTCGTGCATTTTCACCTCTTTTTAATTTCGATTTTTTTAAGAAATGTTCTTAGAGATCATTTATATTTTATAAGTAACTACCATTCCAAATTTCATGTTTCTAGGCCCTTCAGTAACACAAAAATCCCATTTAGAACGTTTTTTTCTCGTGCACCCCCTTTTGGCCAGTGACACGGACATAAGATATAGCTTATGTTCTAAGTTGGACTAACACCATCATTTTGATACCATTACATTGGGAATCGGTTTGGTAGTTTCAGAGCTTATCTCCTACAAATAAACAATTTTTACCTCTTTATAATATTAGTATAGATATAGATATGATGGAAAAAGGTGAGACAAATCCCCATACAATTAAAAAAATTATCTGTTAATTTTTTATTAATTATTATGTTTAAATCAATTTCCACAATCTGCAATTAGGTTTTTATCAACTTGATTATCAAGGTAAACAGATGCTGCATTACTATCTGTTGTAACGGTAAATTGTATTTTTATTTCTACATATATTTTTCATGTTTTAGTGCACAATATTTATTATTTTTTATAATATTTGTTAATTTCATGTGTATAAATAATTAGATAAGTAAACAATTATATAAATGCTTGCAATATGTAAAAATATTTTCCACAATAAATTTTAAAATTTAATTTTATCTTTCAATTGAATTTTCACAAAAATAATTTTTTCCCATATATGCATGCGATTTCTCCAAAACAGTTGGTTAAAATTTTATAAAAGATTAATATGTCTTAGGTAACATGTAAATCTTGAAATTGACGAAGTATTATCACTTTTATGTAAGGATTTTCTAAGTTATGAGTAATTATTTACAAAAATTGTTATGACAAAAACTGAATTTTCGTTTCTACGTTTATGATTCCATTGCGCGCATGATTTCTCCGAAATGGATGGCTAAAATTTTATAAAAAAATATCATGTCTTACATAACATGTAAATGTTGAAATTGACGAAGTATTATTACTTTTATGTAAGCATTTTTTTAAGATATGAGTAATTATTTACAAAAATTGATATGACAAAAACTGTATTTTCGATTCTATTAGATGCATGATTTCTCCGAAATAGTTGGTTAAAATTTTATAAAAAGTTAACAGCTCTTCCATAACATGCAAATGTTGAAATTGGCGAAATATTATAACTTTTATGTAAATATTTTTTTAATTATGAATAATTATATACAAAAATGTTGAATAAATAAATTTTATTTGTATATCTACGTTCATTTTGTATGTTTTAGAGCACACTATTTACTATTTTTTTTATAATATAACTTATTAATTTATGTTTTTATATAATTATGTGAGCAAATAAATATGTAAATGCTTAAATAATTAAAAATATTTTGTATAGTAAGTTTTAAAAAGAAATTTTATCTTTAAATTGGATTTTCTCAAAATGCTATTTTTTCAACTTGTGCGAACGATTGCTCCAAAACGGCTGGCTAGAATTTGATAAAAATTTGGCAGCAGTTACATAACATACAAATGCTTAAAATGACGAACTATTATTGATTTTGAGTAAGAATATTTCAAATTATGAATAACTATAGAAAAAAATGTTAAATTTTGTTATTATTCATATATTTATGTATTCTTTAAACAAAGACAGAATTTAAACTAACTAGGGTTCGTCATTTTAATTATAAGCTATTTTCCTCTGTATATAAAGCGATTTCAGGTCATTATGATATTTCACATGCATGTTATGCTGCGCGCAAGACTCTGTATGATTTTTCTCCTAGAAAAAAAGACATTTTTTAATTCCTTAATTTTATTTTATGATGAAGACATAAAATTATTCTATGACCTGAAAGAGTTAAAGGAAAGTTATTTGAATATGTGTTAAAAATTTGAAGATATTGTGATCAATGCCGTACACACATTTTGCTTGTATTTTCATCGATCAAAGGTACCTGACCCCGTAATAGCGATAATGAACTTCTGTGAACAGTATCTTTGAAATATACCTTAATGTGGTTCTGATATTCACTGTTCAACAATGCGAAACTTTCAGGCACATTTTCTGACTCATTTTTAACTATAAAGGCATAAAAGTGACAGGCCTATTGAAGGCATTTGGAATCGAATAGCTTTTTCCATTTTTGATAGATTACTTACAGAGATAAGAGATTCTTGTCACGCGACTGTACGTTTGTCTCCTTTCCTGTGCTATCACTTCCGGAAATTCGATTCAAAACACTAACTTTGGCAGTATTTCCTGAAAGATATATTGCTTTTATCTTTAAAAAAACGGCATTTACATAGTTTCTGAATAAGAATACCTGCCAATCTTATGCGTTTTCGAAAACAAATGAATTCATAAATGCGTCGAAATGTACCTCTTTTGGATTTGAGAAAAACCTTAAAAATGAGGGAAATATTTTCACAAATCTACTTTTTATTATACAACTTCAAAAGTTATCATGTTTTTAACCCTTTATTCTAAACTACATTAATTTTTTAAATGAATCCTTATTCGAATTTTAAAACAATGACTAAAACACTGTAAGTATTCGTTAATGTATTTACTATTGTGTATTTTCTGTTTTGCGAACACATTAGTAATATAAAATATACAGTAAAATGTTCCCATAAATATGTACGTAGTATTCATTAAAAGAATCTTAATTGTATGTCGAGAAAAAACGGAATTTTTTGTAGAAATTGAGTAGGACCGGGCCGGACCGAGCCAGTTTACACTGATTTTTGTAGGGGCCGGTCCGAGAACTGTGAAAATGTAAACGGGGCGAACTTTTAATTTTTACATCAGACCGAGTCAAGATAGATTTCGTTCGGGCCGGGCCCGGGACTGGAAATTCCGGCCCGTGCAGACCTCTAGGATGATCTAAAAGAACAATATTCTGTTCGTCAAACCAACCTTTCATTGCATTTGAAATGTGAATACTAGCATTATCTTGCATGAAGATGTAATCTAAACCATAATATTGCCATGAAAATGGAAGAAATGAATTTTCTAAAACTAAACTGTAATCAAAATATATCTGACGACCGTTTAAAAATTACAATTTCACTTTTGCCATCATAAGCGATCGCTGCCCAAATCATCAAATTGTCGCACCAAAATTTCTGCTGAATGCAGATTTTGGTTCTTTTCGGAGATCCCTCCAATAATACTTCTAACCGTCCGGGCCATCCAAATTAAATCTTTTTTCGTCGGAGAAAATGACTTTCTTCCAATTGTCAACCGTTGCCATGTACTTCTCGCAATACTGCAAATGCATCTGCTTGTGACGCAGAATTAACTTTGGACTAGGCTTCATTTTCGACCATCTCAAGTTCCGTGAATAATGCAAAAATTTTCTAACTCCTCTATAAGTAACATTAAGGGATAGATCTGCACAAATCTGCTTTTAACTGTGACCGGCTTTCAATGCAAATTCGAGAATCTCCCTTTTCTCTCTCTTACTTAATCGTGGATTACCTTTTTTTGTTAAAAGTTTTGCTATACTTTGCTGGATCTTTTCTATAGTTATATATCACACCAACTGATAGTTTAATTAATTTACTACAGGGGGGCTATTAAATACTGTTACAAATATTCAGTCACTTTATTTTCTATATATATAAAAGAAAGTCTGGATTTTGTATTAATCAACGCGCAGCCCAAACTACTGAACCTAAAATCTTGAAATTTGGGGTAAAAATACTTCTTATGACATTGAGTACCGCTAAGAAAGGATTTTCTAAAATTCCACCCCTAAGGAGGGTAAAAAATGGAACGAAGTTTTAATAAATTCCTTAAAAATCTGATTTTACAGTTATTTTTCAATTGATAACATATTTTAGTGTATTTTTGTATGCTGAATCGAATGGTACTAGCCAAATTATTTTAAGTCTAATAGTTCATGAGATATTTCATATTCTTCTAATTTGGCACTATCTTTGGCGCCAAAACCTCAAATTTTCAAGTGATAATTTCTAAAAAGTCATTCTCTTCATTCTGTTACTATAGCAAGGGAAGAAATTCAAATTGAATAATTTTTTAATCAATTCTTTTGCTTAAATATTTAAAACAACTATGTAAGTTAGGAAAAAAAATTATAAACGCCTCAAAAACTAAAACTAAATAATAATAATAATTAAAAAAACTGTTGTACTTTTTCGTTCTATCAACACTATGTCAAAATGTATGGTATCGCCCCATTTATTTCTACACTTAGCGTGCAAACGATTTTTATTGCAAACCGTGCCAAACATTAACATTTGCTATTTATTGAACGTGAATATTTTTTATGAGTATTATTCCATCGTAATCTCATAAAACTTTTTAATTTGTTATTTTTTGAACAGAAAATATTTATTTTTAAATTATAACTTACATTTATTACTGACACTGACATGGATTTTACGATTTGGCAGTTACTGGATGACGAGGAAGGTGTAATAAAATTATTTCAGAACTTAGGAATTATACCTATAAAAATGTTTTGTTAAAAAACGTTGAAAGTCTTCATTCAAAAAATTAAATGTTTACTGCAATGACAGATATGCTTATTACGTACGCCACGCTACAATGATAACCTGAAAGACATTACAATTCGAGATCTGCAGATTAACTTGACTTTATTTCATTATTTTATTGTAAAATATTTATTTTTCCTTTTATTTTAAGGGCCCCACCAATGGACGAGAGATTCTGCTCTCGAAGCTGGTAGACGGGAAGTGCTGGGTTCGAAACCAATCGCACCCGCCGGCCTAATCGTTCGGAGTTTTCGTGTTTTTCTTCGAACCTTGGATTTCCAAGCGTTAATACGGGTTAGGTTCCCTTATGGTGTTATTACACGAGGAGTCAAAGTCGCTTGGATCCCAGGCGTCTCCATGTTAATGCTATGGAGCCAGGGGAGTCGCTTGGAGCGCGAGCGACTCTCTTGTTCGGGGCATCTTTGTGACGCCTGAGAGCCAAGCGACTCGCCAGTAACAGCCAATCAAATGCTTAAGGAAGTTGACGTCACTTTTTGACTGGGGATTTCAAGATCAACATTTCTGTCAAAATGGCCGCTCGCTGAATGTGGCTGAAACATGAATGAATATAAATTTATTTATTTTACTATTAGTATTACTTTTAGGAAAACAAAGACAGCCTAGTTTCTTGAGCAGGATGGGTAAATCACAGATTCTCTTCATATAACAGCTTAATTATAATTAAAAGAGACACATCTGCTTCCCGCTTTACTGCTGGTAAGTGTAATGTTTTGTTTTTATATATATTTCCCACCTTTTATTCTGAACTATCTTGTATTCAAAATTAAATTCAATAACTGTTAATTTCTTTAATTCATTTTTGCGTTTATTAAAAGTATTTCTTTGCTGTTATTAATAATATTTCACATATGTTTTTTTGGCGCTATTTCAAAACTTTTTCGCCAAATTGTTTACGTTTTCAGCGCTGTATGTTAGTGTAATGCAAAAAATTGAATGTTGCAGTTTTCTTGCTAGATTAAAAATAAAATATTCTGTATCTATTAACTTTTATTTCACGGTATTAAAATTACTTTTAAATGTGGTGTATTGTCTGATCTTAAACGTAAAATAAAAACAATTCCTGCAAATAAATTTTCTGAGTTATCCAAATGTCAGTTTTAAAATCATAATTTTCTGAATTTGAAATGATCGTTATATTCAGGTTTTTGTTTATACATCTTTAAGAAAGTATATGCATGTAACATCTATATTTTCACTTTACATATATGTAAAAGTGACAGGACAGATCCCACTTTTAAATAATTAAATTTGTAAAAGTTTCAGTTTGATGGTGGGAAAGGTTTGTGAAAGGTCTATTTTTAAGTCAAAAAATATAGTGAAGGGTTTTGAAATTAAAAAGTTTATGAAAATTCTGTTTTGAGATTAAATATTTTGTGAAAGTTCCTTTAAAGGATCCTGTTTCTTCTTATCTCTGCATATGCATCTCATCACTGGCAATTTATTGTTTATTTTATGAAGTCTGTTATATTCTTACTTAACAATGTAAATCTCTTATTTAATTTCTTTGTGGTCATTTAGAATTTAAATGTAAGCTAAAAACATTTAAAATTAGGGTACTTTTCGGTTAGCCGGGCGCCAGTGTTATATATACATATGTATGTATATCTATATATACATATATATGTATATATACACACATATGTATATATGTATACATATAGCTTCTATATATGTATAAATATGTATATATATATATATATATATATATATATATATATATATAGGTATACATACATATGTATATATAACACTGGCGCCCGGCTAACCGAAAAGTACCCAAATTAGTTATATAGCAAATTGTGATTTAAATACATAATTTTCTTATTTTGTAAATGAGGAGTGCTTTAACATTAATTATTAACTTTAAATTTTTCTCTGAGTTTTTAATAAAAGAAAAAAAATGGATAATTTATTCTAAACATAACAGAAAAGAAGCAAGGATTTTTCATGAAACCCCACTTAACCGGTAGTATAATATACAATTTAGTTTTTTTTTATGTTAATGTGTTTAAAAATTGTCTAAAATTAACAACACATAACAGATGCAAAAACTGTTTCAATTATCTATTTAAAAAAAAAAAAAAAAGTTTGTACCCTTGTAAATATTTACAATTTCATATTTGTTACACTTCTGTTGGTTTTTTATATTTATATGTTTAAAAATTGTCTTTTATCGAGGGTTATGAGTAAAAACTCTTAGGTTTGCTTATTTCATGTTTCTATTCTTCATTTTAAGAAATATTCATGTATTTCAAAATCTCTCGAGCAGCATACAATCAGAGCCATTGCTATGGCATATTTTTCTTGAGGGGGGGGGGTGATGCTTAAGATTGCCAAGTCAATTATCTGTGTTTCGCAGAGCTTTTAACCAGAAAGTGTAGGTAATACAGTAAAATCTGTAAAAATGTAACCGGAAATCTGTCTATAAAATCTTATGCTGTGGCAGAAGGAGTAGTTATACAATTGTACCCAGGGGTCAGAAGTAGCACACTACAAGTAACGAAACTACAGTAGTCATTACTTTTAATCGTAGTTTGTAGTATAGTGTGCTAGATTTTGTACCAGAGCCGAAACTAGCCTTTTTTTGCATCCGGTGCAACATGGATTTTGCAACCCCCCCCCTCCCCTCTTATCCATAACGGGTCATGGGGGGGGGTCATGACCCCCCCCCCCCTCTGAACACTAACAAAAATATTCTAAAGATAATTTTTAAAAGGAAATATACAGTAGAGTCCCGCTTAACCGACTGTGAGTTTCTGCTTTAACCGAGTTATTTTCTTATGATGGACTGATAGCTTCCATTATTATGAAACAGCCATTATAAATGAAGTGTTAGGTGAAGATGAAAGAGCGTCATAAAAAGTTAGAACTCTGTTTTTCTGCTCAGAATAGGAAAAAAAATATGACCATTTTTTTTCTCCCATTCTGACCAGAAAATCGGAGTTCTAACTTTTTACGGCTGCTCTTTCATCTTCACCTAACACTTCATTTATAATGGCTGTTTCATAATAATGGAAGACACTAGTCCATCAGCAGAAAAAGATCCATTCCAAAGGTATAATCCTTCATTTTGCGCCCCTTCGTTTTGGCGCCCGGGACACATGCCCCCTCTGCCCCTCCTTAGTTTCGGCCCTGCTCTAAATATTTATAAAATAGATAAATTAAAGAGATTTTGACAAAAATTGAAATAAATGCTCACCATAGAAACTTCAATAGTTGTCCCTAAAAATATACCAATTATTCTATGAACACGTACATGTGCTTTTTTAAACCAAAAATTTAAAGGCAAAACTCTGTTAAATTTATACAAAATTCATGATTAAATATGGGAATAAGAGTATATCAGTAGAAATAACATTGATCATCCATAATCAGAGCAAATTATGAATTAAGTTAGTCAATAACAATGTCATTAATGGGGATTGGAGAAATATTTGGTGGTCTTCTGGCTAACAAAAGTTCCAAATATCACCCACAAAGAGCGCAGTGTAAAATGGTTTCCAGTTACATTGTCAATGTCAGTTTCGCATTAGGGGCTGTGCATATATAACGTTATCATTTTAGGGGGGAGGGTGGGTCTGGCACATGATATCGTAAGATATCGCTAAGGGGAGGGAGGATTTGTCTTTTGATATCGTTATCATTTTTCACACTACCAACATTTTCTTTTTAGGTAGATTTCGTAAGAAATACTACCTATTGCAGTCGTTACCATGGTGCGACTTTTGAAAAATTCCTTCATAACTTTTCATTATAGGACCCCAGGAACCCAAAACCACCCCCACCTAAAAAGTTTATATATATATATATATATATATATATGTATGTATGTACTAAATTTTGTCCGCACGATAAAAGTCGCAATTATGCACGGATTGTCCTCAAACTCGCCAACAACTTTGATATGGCTAATATCTCGGCGGGGATTGAAAATGGGCGAAATCGGCCGAAGAGGGCGGAAATGGGAAGGGTTCAAAATTTTGAATACTATCTGATAAAACCTGAATCTGATAAAACCAGCTCTTACACAACAATGGCAGAAAAAAAAAATAAAAGTTTTTCGTTATAGCAGTTGCCAACAATTAAAAAAAAAAAACAATAAAATTCTCACCACAACAATTACTTTTCTTTTGCAAAATTTTCACGTGTAAAATTAAATAGTTTGACAAATTGAAAACAAATTGAATATTACGTCATTTCTAGAGCAAGATTTCAGCATGAAAACTCAAAATAAAATAAATAGTTTGACGAATTATAAAAATATGTATATTGCGTCATATTGGAAATATAATGGACCTCAGCAGGTGAATATGTAACGCCATGTAAGTTTGAAGAAAAGTATTAAAACATGATAAAAACCCGACTATGGAAATATTAACACATTTTAACACTTCAAGGTTCTCTGAATTTTTTGTAGCCATTTTTTAAACCTATTCCATGTACATGTGTGTGTGTATTCGTGTATATTAAAATTTTCACAAAAAGTTTAGCTCCCTACAGCTCACTCTTTGTGAAGAAACTGGGTTTTATCTCTAATCTTGATTTAAGTTTTGTTGGAGAATTTAGTACTTAACATCGAAATCTACCTCCGCCTGTAGGCCCGAGCCGGCAGGGATTTTTTATTTGTAACTTGGTCTTTACATCAAAGTTGTATGTTATCTCTTTTTAGTCTGTTATCTATTTTTATGAGAATACAAAGTTATTATTAAAATCTTTGAATGATTATAAAATTATTTAATTACAAAATATGTAATACCCCAATGTTTGCCATTCCTATTCTTCTGTCATATACGTATGCATCTATAAACCACTGTTCGAGAAACCATATGTGAAGTACGTTTCAAATGATACTTTGTGTTTACTAGTAAATAAAGGAGAAAGAATTTTGTCCATCTGTTTTGTTGATAAGAAGTTCTGTTTGCCTCCCACTCCCCCTGTGTGGTCAAGTGCAAGAAGACATTATTGCTGTTGAATGCATTATGTAAAAAAAAAAAAAGGGCTATTATTAAATTCTTTTAAAAAGTAACTATTTCTTTTAAGTGTTATTTAATTTGATATAAAGTTATTTCATATATAAAATGATATTTTATTGACTTCTCTTCATTTCGAATCAATAAAGTATGCAAAAAATAAATGTAACCATATTTGCATATCACTCCAAAAATCAAAGGAATTTTTAGACATTGATAATGATATGATTAACGGGGAGTGGGAGGGGGGAATCCAAAATTACCAAAAGATTGATAAAAGCTATACAATAGCCTCCCTCTTAACCGGCATAAACGGGACCAAGGGTTAGCCGGTTAAGCAAAAAACCGGTTAAACCGGAGATGTAATAAAAATTAAATAAGTAACTGCATATTTAATTAAATGCGTAGGATGCATTATAGATTTTTAATTTGTGTAGTTTTTAAAATGTACATAATTTCTATATTTTGTGAAATGAATACTAGTTGTAATTAACTGAATTGAAATAAAAATTACCACTAATAACAAATAATGAAAAGTTTTAAATACAAATTAAATAGTTGAAAATCTCGTCACGTACCTTTATGAGAAGTTGAAATTATTCTACATTACGTAAATTTGTGTTAATTAACCATAAAGAAATGAGAACCGAAATTTTCCTTTCTGAATTTTGCCTGATGTTGGGAAAAAAAAAGTCAGCCGGTTAAAGGGGAGTTCCGGTTAAGAGGAAGGCTACTGTATAAGTACAGCCCCTTAGCATGTTTAGTGTCAAGCTTGATAAAACTTATCATTTAAACTTCATACTCAAATCACATTATTCTATATTTATATTGTAACTTTTATTTATTATAAACAATGGTGATAACATTTACTTGATTTAATACTGATATTTCAATCTAATTACTCATAATTCATTTTCATTTTAGACCCAAGAAAACTCAGTAGCAGATAATAATCCTGGGAGTCGGTCAAATAGAAGAAATTACTTGTATTCTAATTATGCCCAAACAAGCTAAGTCACGGTGCAGAGAAGACAACAAACTGAAAAAATTCTGCTGCTGTATCTTGTATATGTTAATTAGGGAAAAGCCATTTTTTTTTTAGCTTCTTCTGCAATGAACAAATGGATGGGGTAATAAATCTTTAATTTTGCAGTCCTGTCTGCATGACTTTGACCAATCAACAGAGCCCAATAATGAAAGAATTAAGAACAAGTCCTGCTTGAAGTATTTCTTGCATTCCTGGTGTGCATTTTTGAGGATGTGAATACTTTGCTCCATGACTATTGATTGTCAAATCTGAATAATCTTTCAAATGGCTTTGTAGCCAAGCTTAAGGATCTCATAATTATATAGAATGCATGCTGCTAGAATGTAAGTCCAGGCTGTTATTGGAGCAGCTAACATTTTAAATTTATATATATTCTGAAACGATTATTGAAAATGTCAGGCATTTTTAGCTACATTCGTCTTTGTCTCAAAAGGAAATGCTAATAAAAAAGATTTGTTATTTTTCCAGAGAAAGACTTCATGATTTTTAGTGTTAATGAGAATGCATCATCGATTACAATTATGTAAGGAACGTTTATATTGGTTCTTGACAATTAATTGGCCTGAGGTATATTTGAAAATTTTAACCTAAGTATTTTTAAGGTAACTCTTTTCCGACACACCACTGTCACTAAACGTTTTACATCTTCATGTATGAAATTTAAATTGACCATTTACAAGAGCAACTAAAGTTATACTGAATGTGCCTTTGAAATTTAAAAATGTGATCTAGATCATACTGGTGGTGGTATAATCTGTACATATTTTCTTTCCAGAGCTCAAATGCTCAGTGAAAAATTCAAAATATAGTTTTCTGCTTTGTCTCTGAAGAAGTACATGCATCTAGTTCTCAGCAAAAGAGCTCTGTACACAGAGACAATTACAGAGATATTGCTTTGCACAATTCTGAATTAGAATTTAATTGAAAACTTTCATTTTCATATAAAAGTGAAAGAATTATTTTTAAATATTTTAATAAATATTTTGTAAGAGTATATAAATATAAGAAAAATGCAAAAAATTATATTTTTTATAAGAGAAATTGATATTACTCTCTGTAAATCATATTAAAATTCATTTTAACCAATATTTATTAAAATTGTTATGAATGCCATATCTTGTTTTAATAAATTTCTCTTGTATTATTACAATGATCAGTTTATTTAATGTGCAAGAAATGAATTTTATTGTAAACTCTTGTTTCATTTTTATATCATTCTGATTTTTTATTTATTTTTTTTCCTTTTCATGAAAGTTAGATGGGAAAGGGAGGGCTATAATAGATGCACAATTTTTAACAGACATAAAATTAAACACACTTCGTTGAATATAAGTCATTCAGAACCAAAGAATATAACGTCAATTTTCTCATTAAACCTGGATTCTTGTTCTATATCCAGTAATTTCATCAATTTAATACAAAATAAGTAAGTAGTAGGTTGAAAATGGTGCTAAATTCCTACAAATTTGAATTAAAATTACAATGAGCAAATAAATTTTATCTACAAATATCTCTGTATAATGTTTTATGAACCTGATCCATTTTGATTCTGAATTACTCATACATAAAATTTGAAAACAACTTTTAACATTCCCACTTTTTTTTTCCCTTTAAAAAAATGTATTGCTCATTTGCAGTTGGACCTTATTGTACGTTTTATTATGAAATATTTATTGTGTTTTTTACTTTGTCTTTCCAGTCTGTAGCTCTCATCAAACTAGGCCAATCATTAATAAATTTCATTTAAGATAAGGTTGTATTGATTTGGGACAAAATTTTCGACTGTTTATTTTTTACATCCTTTATATCCAATTGGGAGTTCATGAAACATCCGCAAACACCTGCAAGTACTTCCTGGTGCACAACGGATATTGTTTTTGTCTTGACACACACACAAAAAAAATCTAAATATATAAATGTGATGCAAAAAGTCCGAAGATGTCTCATTTCTTTGTAATTGCAAAAAAGAAAAATCATAACAATGGGAATTTTAAGCCAAAGAAATAGATTCTCCCTACTAAAGCATTTTCTCCTTTTGCAGTTAGCTACCGTGTCATGTAGAACTTTTAGCACAAGAATGTGCAAAATGTTTGTACATTATCGTCAACTGTCTATGTAAAAATAAAATAGATGGCCAAAAAATGTTGAAAAGGGCATGATTTTCTTTCTTTGAATATAACCATCTTATCAGTAATTAGGTACAAGGATAAATCAGATAAATTGAGTTATTGATATATTGATATATTGATATATTGAGTATTATTATTTAGGCTGGTTATTATTTTAATCTACATAACTTTAACATAAAGAGAAAGGCACTTGAAATAAACTGTCAAGTTTAAAAGATTTTTTTTTATTTCCTTCTGATTATTATAAACAAAAGAAAATTTTAGATAAATTTGACATTTAATCTGTGTGTATATGCATATAAATATATGTTGCAAGAAACTGTAGTTTACAAGTAGCAATTTTTCTAACTGAGTGAAAATGTGTCCAGCCTAAGGCTCGACCCAGAACCTTTGGCTTTAATTGTAAATGCTCTTCCAACTGAGCTACCTGGACAACATCCAAACCTATACAATATTACTCAAAACAACCATTTTCAACATCTGATGTGTTATTTGAAAAAGCTCGACAGAATAAATCACAAAAAATGAAACTCGAATAAACTATGAATGCATATCACACTTTATTTTTTAACAATTATTTTTTTTGTAAATAAGTGATGCAAGTATTAATTTTTTTGTTGTCTGGGATGTCATCCAAATAGCTCAATTCGAAGAGCATTCACAGTTAAAGCCTAAGATTCCGATCTCAGATTCAGAATATTGAATGAATTCAAAACAATCTGTATTAATCTACAGCCATTCTCTAATAACAGTGGTTCCAAATGGTAAGCATACATCCCACAGGGCAGGGGGAGGGGTGCTTGATATTTGTTATTAAACTGATTCCCTATCGGCTCTTTTATTCTTTCTTTCTTTCTTTTTTTTTTTTTTTTTTTTTGTAATGTGGTGCAGTTTAAACATAAAGTCAGTACATGTGGATGTTTTAAGATAAAGTGAAAAAATAAGTTATCTTTTTCAAAAAGCTCTCTCGCAAAATTTCAAAATACAGCAATAACTGGAATATATATGGATATAAAATGGCATAAATTTTGTGATGCTTAAATGCCTTTTTTATGTGACTTTTTTTTTGTATAAAACTTTTTCGACTAGTATTTATTGAATGGGAATTTATTTTACTTCCTTTTTTAATCTTCCCTTATGTGAATATGGATTCACTTTTTAAACTATAGGAATTGCAAGTTACAGTGGAAGGTGAAGCATCTGGATTTTAGAAATTCTTAGGTGAGGTGTGGCCTAAAAATGTTGAGAACCACTGCTCATGCTTAAATTTTCAAGAGTGGGGGATTTTCAGAAATCTTAACAGCCAGCAATATTCAAAGTACAGTTGAAAATTATTATGACAAAATTTACGCGACTTCAATATTATTGCTACAATGCATTTTTGTGAATTTTTCTTACAATTAAGAATTTACAACAGAGGGCAGTTTATTACAGCAGAGTTCCCCTCAGGTTTAAATCAGGACAGGATGTGGTTGGTGTGGAAATGATGCTTTTTAGATTCGCAAGAGCAATTTTTAGATTTATAACTGCACAGTTTTTAAAGGACTTCCTGAAAATCCCTTAGCCTGTAAGAAAATTCATTTACTAATGATGCGTGAAATGATGTAATCCTTACCATTGTAAAAGAATTGAAACCCAATTTCAGATAAACTACTTTTATTAAGAAGCGTAGCACTAAAATAATCATGAAAAACATGTAAAGTTTAGTAGGATAAAAATGTTCTTTTAATGATGCTGTGAATTGATAAGTATTGAATTAATTCTCGTAGAATAATTTTTATCATTTTTGAAAAGAAATGATATAGTGGCCTGTGTTTTATAAATATTTAAATCGCCTTATAAATTATTTTGAATATCAGTTTTTTAAAGGGGGATGTGCGAGTTAATCTTATCAGAGATCTATCTTGTTACAACTTCCTAGGTGGGACAAGTTAACATGTGAAATTTTTGATTTGTTTTATTTAAGAATATACGAGTATAAATAAAATTAAGTTTGGAGAAGTTGGAACTGAAGGAACGACCAACTCAGCCTTAAAGTGGTGTCTTTGTTAGTGGTGTTGGGGGTAACTAGTATCAGTTTTTGACGATTGTCATAGAATGAAGTGGTGGACTACATACTACTGTTCTGTATAATTTTACTCAGTAGGTAGTTGTCTCTTGAAATGTGTAAAGAGTTATTTTTAATGTACCATGTTACCTGATACAAGTGTCTTTTTCAAAAAATGCCTCTTGATACCAATTACCCCATAAAATGGGGTAATTGTGATCAATGGTATTTTCTCCCATGCCTTGCAAGATACACAGTCATGGGTAAATGGGATTAAAAGATCTCAGTTTGGGCGTTACAGGAAGATATTTTTGGTTTTACAACTACAACTCAGAGATACAATATTGGAAAGATAAGTGCGCTGGAAAAAAAGTTTTTTAATGGATTTTTAATATTTATATATTTTACACTCTACCTACAAAACAAAATCAAATGCAAAATTTTCTATTGTAAATTAATAGCCTTGTTTTATTACTAAAAATATAATTTTTTAAGTTCAAAAAATAATAATTTTTTTTCTTCAAAATAACATGAAATGGGGAACAAAATAACAGGGAGAAAAGGACCAGTCAAAACTCATATGTTGTGAAGGAGGAAAATTTCATTTACATTAAATGTGTTGAGGCCTAATTAGGCTTAAAATATGCGGTCAAGGCAAAAATTTGGAATAAATGCAAGGTAAAATTGTAAAATAAATGTTTTACTAACAGAAAATGTGCAGTAAAGTAAACCGAACTAGGGGTATTTCACAGGATCTGAAAACTGAAAGATTAAAAAATGCATTCTAAACCGCAATTTGATTTAAATAGAAAATAAAATTTGCGATCCCAATTTACTCTTAACCCGAAAATGCTATTTCTGGGATAATTAGAATCATGCAGTTTATTAACATTATGCTTCGTCTGTTGCAAAACGTAACCATTTCCTCTTAAAAACATTTTTTTTTTCCAAATTTAAATCCGTAGCTATATTTCAATATTCCTACAACTTTTTAAACAGGACCTTTTTAACTAAAACATTCTCACTTTGACAGACAACGTTTTTCTTTGTGTTCTGGGAAAAACAGTAATTACTTGTACAGGAACATACATTTTCACTCCAAACAAATTGCACACGTGGAATATTAGTCAGACTTCATAATTAACATGGTCAATTTTTTTATGTGTTACAAGTTGCCCTTGAAGTGCCCCTGATCCTAATTACCCCTACCTCCCCTATATAAGATCAACAAGTGCTTCTTTTACTAAAAAGGCTCTCAAAGTGACAGTAATAACTATTATACTGGTAGAGGTGACATATTTGTGTTCTTAGTTTCAGGATGTCATTCATGTTGAACTTTGGTAACAAGTGAAAATTGTCTCAATTATGAAGGTAAGTATCAAGACAAATAAAGCAATTTCAATTAGAGATTTTGTGGTCTCGCTAACAAAGATTTTTAATTTTAAAAATGCAGTTTCAGAAGAAATAGCATTAATAAAAGTTTCTCTCTTACTCAGGTTTAACCGTATTAAATTAATACTATTTATGCTTCTTTAACCCTTTATCTATTGGCGGTACTTATAAGTACCATTAAAATACTTGTTATAAAATTCATTTAATACATCGATTAGTTGAAATATAGTTTAGAATGAGTTATAGATATACTACTTTATCTTGTTCATAAAGCCTTATGGGTTACACAAAACAGAAATATTTTTAAAAGGATGATTTCTTTTGCCTTTGCATCTTTTCAGCTTTCTTGGCGTTTGGGGTGGGGGTGGGGGGTGGGGGGGGGGTAGGAATTTTTCAATTCGGAAATATTTCTATTGTAAGAACATTATATTTGTACATTTCCTAATTCAACAAAATACTAAGAAAAATATTAAAAATAAAAGATTTGAGTGGGGTTATAAATATTGCTCAAAATCCCTATAAATTCAAATTTAATTAATCCTTCAATACGTCTAAAATCCTTCTAAAATTTGTTAAAAAATCTTCTAATGTAGTTTAAACAATTCGCGAAAAATGCTTTAGAATATAAAATTTTCATAATTCAGTACATAAAGGGTTAAAGGGTGTTTTCCTCGATGATTTGGAAAAAATATGCAAAATTATATCCCTTATCTGCTTTATGGAGTGTTTTAAAATACCATTTATAAAAATTTTTACATGTAGGGCTATTTATATATGTATGAATATTATAAAAGTTGTCGAAATATAGATATCAATCAAATTTTTTATTTGAAATTCGCCAGTATCGGTAAAAATTTTAGAAGACAAAATTTGTTATACTGAGCTAATACTTTGAAATAGGATTCTTTTACGAAGTCGAAAAATTTCTACAAAAACACTAAATGTAGATAAAAAATTTTGTGTAAAATTCAAAAAGCCCTATAAGAATTCCGATTAAACTTTATTAAAAAAAGAAAGAATTTTTTTGTATACTGCACTGGAAAATTTATACCGGATTCCTTTTATGAATGTCAAAACTCCATGTTTTAATTTAACTCCTAAATATCTATATACCACTATTTTTAACATTAAGTTCAGCCATCTGACTTCTCAATCGTATCTTTAAACTTTACTATATTTTTAATAATTTTTTTTTTTTTAAAGTCCGTTTTGTACAGTCCGCGATTACAATTTTGCCGAAAATCTGTCTAAAAAAAGTCTCATTTCTTTAAACAGGTTGAAAACAATCCTCTTGGCACGGTCGCTCGCTTGGCTGTCTGTTTAGAGCGATGAATATGCGAGTACGGGAACGGGTTCGGAATTTATTTTGGCAACCCTCGCATCAAGAACTTGTGGGAGGAGTTTGACGCGACGTCTTTTGTCGCCTGGGATTCTACGTGTAATAACACCATTAGAAAGACCCCCACGAAGGGCACCCCCCCCCCTTAGGGCCTATATCCCTCGTATTGATAATTGGCCGCCATAAACACAACCAACCAACCTTTTATTTTAAGTGTTGATTTGTATTGATTAAAAAAAAAATAGTTGGTGAATGTCTGTAATTTTCAAATGTTATATATTTTAAATGCTCATTTTTGTATCCACAAAATGATTTATTTTTCAAATATTTCATTTCATTTTGCGCTAATTATTATGCTTGGCGACAACGGTGTTGGTATAACGGAAAAATACCAAAACAGTTACTGATTTTATTTAAAATACAAAGAAAAAGGGTTTAATAAGAAATAAATATTATAAAACTTAAATATTTAATTTAAGTATGAAAGCAATGTTTGTACTGTTTAAAAAAGTGTTCATATTCAAAGGTTTAAACAGAAAAATATTTTGCAATTTGTCATTTGCTCCTAATGATAAAAAGAAAAAATGGATACTTTTATGTTAGCCGTGCATAAATCTCGCTAATAGCATTTTATAAATCGCAAATACCAATACTTACAAATTTTACTCATCATCATCTACTATATTTACAAAACGGAAATTCTTATTTCATTCTGATTGACTATAACTCAGGTTCTACTGAACATAATTTTGTAGAACGTACGCTGGTAGTTAGGTAATTTGTTTTAGAAGTGTTTTAATGTAAAAAAATAGTTCTACTTTGAATTAGTGATAAGTACGGGACTTATAAAATTTGGTGAACCCGATTATGAAAGATTACATTTAATATAAAGTTCTACTAAATCGATTTTGATGCTATGCCGGTAAGTTCTCTGTGGTGTAGTAAATTACTATAAGAGGATGTACGCTATATGCAATGTGTATATACTAGAGAATATATATTCTATAAAGGTGTGCAGGGTTTCTTAAAATATCCAGTGGGTATATAAAATAGGCCTAACCCTACATCCCAGATAGTTCTATAATCTTTTACTTTTACTTTTACTTTTACTGCCCGAGAGAGACTGCTCAGACTAGGAAGTGAGTCTGTAGAGCATAGATTGTCCCTCCCGGTCCCCTTTATTGAGGTCAAAAAAAAAAAAAAAAAAAAAAAAAAAAAAAAAAAAAAAAAAAAGGTTACAAATTTCAGCCGAGGCTGAGCCCGCCAATACGCGCGACAGAGGGCGGAGTGGTATATATAAGATTTAAAAAAAAAAAAAAAAATGTTACATTAGCAAGCTTTGCGAAACAAACATAAGGACATTAAATAATGCAGTGTTATACAAAGTTAGACAACATTATGCAAGTTGCTGCGACCCAACATTGGGTACTGAATAAGGGAGAATCCAAGTCTCTGTCTCAGTGATGAAGTAAAACTGAAAGGTTACATAAGAAGTTGAAGACGTTTTTAAGCTTTGAGAGCAAAATCGGGCGCGATAAAATATTTGCTAACCAACCAACTGGAAGAACAGGAGGACGGCGGATATGCCAGCGAGCTGTTAAAGGACAATTATAGAAATAATGAGAGGCAACAGCATCATCACCGCACTCACATAGAGGAGAAAGGGCTCTTTTGAACTTGAAGAGGTATGCTTCAAAAGGACCATGACCGGTAAGGAAAGCTGTGGTGGATGGAGTGAGCAGCAGAAGATCCAAAGATACCACTGGGACAAGATCATAGGTATATCTACCCTTATCTGAGTAGTCCCAGTAATCCTGCCATTTTTTCATAAAATGAGCGCGTAGATGTCTTTTGATGTGTGAGTGCGGTACTGGAAGTGAAAAATCAACTGATGGTTTAGCAGTTGCCTCCTTTGCCAACATATCTGCCGTTTCATTTCCCAGGATACCCTTATGGGCTGAAACGTGGCTTAAATAGGTTTTCCAGAGAAGATTTTTGAGAAGTGATTTAATCTCATTAACCTGGGGATTTGTTGAGCCAAACGAACAGATAGCCTGCAGGCTTGAAAGACTATCGCTAAAAACTGGAATTAAAAAATTTTGGTTTTGTTGAGAAATCCACTCTAAAGCTTTAAAGATGGCAAAGAGTTCGGCTTGGAAAATGGAATTATTGTTATCCAGCCTGCAAGACCAACGATGAGTCACTTCACTCCCTTTCGTAGCGCAGAAAGCTGCACCTACTCCGGTAACAGTGCGTGAGCCATCGGTGAAGACCATAACATTTTGAGTGGGAGAGTAAGAATTTATAGTCGGGTTTACTTGTAGGTGGGAAGTCTCATCTGCCGGATGAAACTGCCAGCCAAGAGTCTTACGCTGAATCATCATTTGTGGAAAAAATTGCTGTGAGATAGCTTCATTCTCCAAATGGATGATGTTGCTTTTAGTGAACTCATATTTAATGGTAATGGAAATGGGAGGAATACCTGTCAAGATATTGAGAGCATCACTGGAAATGGTTCTATATCCCCTAGAAATTTGCAAGAGAAACATCCTTTGTATAGAAACTAATTTATTAAGTGCTGCTTTTGTAAGATTTCCCCCCCAAATAGATGCTCCATAGGTGATAATTTTTTCAACAATAGTAGAGTACCAAATTTTCAGCATACGGCTTTTAATACCCCAAGATTTAGTGGTTAATCTTTTTGAGTTATGATAAAATTTTACTAGTTTGATTTTAAGGTAATTAATATGAGAGAACCAGTTCAAGTGCTTATCTATTGACAATCCTAACAATTTAAGGTTAGAGACATGATGGACGCTAGTGCCATTTATTCTGATGGTGGGTTTCCTTTTAAGTTTATAAGGTTTTGCAAATGTTAGGGCTTGGGATTTATTAGTGGAAAGTTGCAGGTCCAGTGATTCCAGCAGCTGACAGAAAATTGGGAGAGCAAAAGCAGCCTCCAACTCCAAGTCCAGACGCCGAAAACCAGAGAAAATAAAGCTGAAGTCATCCGCGAACGCAAAAGGCAAGTAACCAAGTTTTTCGAATTCTGAGAGAATAATATTAGCTATGAGGAGCCAAAGAATTGGCCCCAGGCAGGAACCTTGAGGACAACCCTTTTTCTGTGGGTGGATAGAGATTCCTGCTCCCCAGTTAACAAGTATGCTTCTCTCAGAAAGATAAGAACGAATGACTCCAGCAATATTACCCGGACAATTTAGAATGCTAAGTTGGAGGAGAATGTCTCTCCACTCAACATTGTCGAAAGCGCCTTGAATATCAAGAGAGACCAGGGAAGTGTATTTGCCTTCACTAATTTTAAAAGCGCAGGAAGTCAAGATTTCGGAAAGAGCTTTTTCGCATGATCTGCCCTCTCTGAATCCAAATTGCCTATTACTTAATA
Organism: Maratus speciosus; assembly: GCA_963932465.1. NCBI lineage: Eukaryota > Metazoa > Arthropoda > Arachnida > Araneae > Salticidae > Maratus > Maratus speciosus. The sequence continues at coordinate 445,435,291 of OZ010789.1, forward strand.
ACTTGTTTGATTCGAGGAAAATAATAAGACGTTTAGCTATTAATTTTTCTAGTAATTTACCTAACACCGGAAGCAGGCAGATCGGGCGATAAGAGCTGGGTTCAGAGGGAGTCTCCCCTTGCTTAAGGAAATATACTACTTCCCCTTGTCTCAAAGTTAGAGGAAAATAATGGAAAGAAAGACAGAGATTGGCCCATTGGGTAAAATATATTAAAGGAACGTTTGAGAATTCGGAAATCAATAGAGTCAGCACCAGGAGCTTTGTTATCCTTGAATTTGCCAAGTGTGGCGCGAAGTTCCGCATTAGAAAAAGGTTTATCAGAGTAATTCGAAAATTTAATGTCAAGATTATTATGGTTAGGATAGACTGTTTCACCAAAAAGATGTTTGGTAAGGAATTCGAGATTATTACGTTTCGACGAGAAGCCCGAAGGCCGCTCTAGGAGGATTTCATCCGGAGTGAAGAACTTCCCAGAAAAGAATTTTTGTGCAACACCAAAGGGATTCTTCTGGTGCGAACAAAAGGACCTCCAAGCTGCGCTTTTGGCATCAAGAATAGACCGTTTGTAAATGGCAGCTTGTTTGTTGTATGAGGATTTGAATCGTTGGATAATTTCAGGAGGTGAATTTAGCTGTTTCAAATTTTTAAGTTTTTTACGCAAAGCTGTTAGTAAATTACGTTTTGATTTTAATTCCGGAGACCAAAATGTAAAAACAGGTGCTTTGCGAAGATTTTTAAGGCGGAAGGTGGCTCGTATCGCCGTTTTTATTGTGTCTATTAGCAATTCTGTAAATATATTAAGCTCTTCTGTGTTAGTTATAGAATTCAAAGTCAAATTAAGTGTGTTTCGTTTGGATTTTAGAATTTTAACAATTTTTTTATAATTTCCAAATTTTGTATTGTATCTGCGTTGCGTGACTAAAAGAGGAGTAGTTTGAAGAGAAAATTCAATGAACTTATGATCAGAAAATGTGTGTATATCAACAACTTGCCAGTTACGAATAAAAGTAAGTGCAATAGGATTAACAAGAGTATGGTCTGGGAATCCTTTTGCCACGATTGTGCCCGATTTATTTCTTTTAATGAATGTATGTTTACGGTTGTCAATATTAGAGATTGCGAGGTTGTTAGTGACGAGAAATTCAATGAAACTCTCCCCCCTAGCGTCCTCTCTGGGACTTCCCCAGAGCGGAGAGTTCGCATTAAAATCACCACCACATAAAAAAGGTCTTCTTTGAGTAATTAGGTGCTGCCACTCTTGTAGTGAGTTATCCAAGTCAAGTGAAGGTGCAATATAGTTTGAGCCGATAATGAACTCACCTTCCGCCGAGGTTATGGAAATAAAAATACAATGGTCACCCGTGAAAAGATGATTTATAATCAGACTAGTATTCCGAACTATCAAGTGCGCGGATTGCTTTTTAGAGGGAAAAATCTTCCAGGTGGTTGGAAATCCAAGCAAAACTCCTACCCCACCGCAGTAGGCATCTTGTAGCAGCGCGATATCTATGGAGTTCTCCTCCATATGCCGCCCAGCTACAGTGTTAGCAACCTTGCAGTGGTTGAGGTTGATTTGCAAGAATTTTACCGAGTTTAATGGCGGAAGTTCCTGTTGTAGATTAGGCATGATTAGCTTGAATATTTACCTTTATGATTCAGTGATGCCAAGGCCTCTGCTTTTTTCTTTAAATAAGTGCCGCATTGGCGATCGTAGGCTGGGTGTTGGGTGTAGACACCAGCCTTCCTATAGTCACCTCCATGTCTATTTACTATGAGTCTACAGTTAACACAGTTATATTTATGTGTTGTGCAGTCTGTCGCATTATGGTTACCACCACAGTTCGCACACGCTTCTTCGTTTGGGCAATTTCTAGATGTGTGCCCGATTAATTGACAATTGAAACAGCGTTGTATCGAAATGTAGCGTTTTACAGTACATCTGTTGAAGCCGATACAAATCTTCTGAGACAACAAGATTATGGCATCTCTTTCTGCAAGTTGCAGCACTAAATGGGAGGCTGCCTGTCCTTGACGTCCTTTGAGAACTTTTATTATTTTATAGTTTACAGATTTTCTTTTTAGACTACGTTGTAGTGCTGGATCAACTATTTGTTGTTTGTATAAGTGGAGTTGTTCGACATCCGTTTCTTTTTTATTTCCATCAGCTTTATCATGTGATTTTAGTGTTAGGGGGGCTTCTGGGGCACCAAAGATTATTATCCTCGCCATTTTAGGATGCTGTTCCTTTATTTCCATGAGTTCTGCTATATCTTCCACCTCTGCTAATTTGCTCTTTATTGTTTCTATATCTTGTTTGTCATTACAGGTTACTATGATTTTGTTATGTCTTGTCGATTGACAATCCATTTTTGGCAAGTCTTGCATATTTAGATTGTTTAACATCTTTTTCATTATGGGAAGTGTTACTTCATTACTCTTCGGGTTTATTACAATTGATGGGCGGTCTCTTGGCAATGGTGGAAAGTTCGCCATTTCAGCAAATGTGAAATTCTGCTGGTCATCACGTTGTGGCATGTCTGAAGCTTGTGTCACATTGGTTGCTGATTTTTGTAGAGCTTCTTGTATGGCCTTTGTTTGTTGCTCTAAATGCTTTTTAATTTTGCTTTGGTGTTCTTCTAAAAGGAATTGCATATCGTTAAGCATTTGCGCTTCTTTTTCAGATCTTGAATTTTCCATATGATTTATGTATTCTTTCTGGCTGTCTATGATGGCTTTAAATGCCGTTACTTCCATAGCCTTATTATTTAACATCTGCCTTACTTCCTTAAGGTTTTTTATGATTGGGGTCAGTTTGTCTTTTGTTGTTTTTGCCTGGGCCTGGGCTTTCAGCTGCTGCAATTGTTCATTTATCTGATCCACACTTTCTTTTAGCTGCGTCATGTCCTGCTGCTCTTCTATGATTTTTTGTTTTCTTAATTTCTCCAATTCCGTTTCACAATTATGTGCTCTCTGCTTTAGATGATCTCGGTATAACTGAGCATAATCTTTACTATCTTTTTCATGTTCTTTTAAATGACAATACATCTGATTTATGAGTACCTCTGTTGTCATTTGGGATGCCTTCTGTTCGTCATAAGGAATCAATTCTTCGCCTTTTAATGGTGAACATTTGGTTATTTTTGGTGATTTTTGAGATTGCTCATTTGAATTATTTCGCAGATCTCTAATTCGTTGTGAACGAAGTGGCATTGAATGTTCTAAGCTTAACCCTAAGCTTAACCCAGTTATTTCAGAACTCGTTAGTTGGTTATGGTTTTCTGTTGATAACTCCACTTGTGTACCATCAACAATCTTATTTCCGTCGTTGTTAGATGAATTGTCGGTTCCAGACTCTGAATAGGAATTTTGAACGACTAATGAGTTATTTGGAGTGCCCTTTGCCAACATTTTATTCTTTACTTTATTTAAAAGCGCAAACTTCTTACTTTTTCTCACTACAGCTACTTAAATAATCACAATTTATCAATAAAAAGTACTCTCAGAAAATTACAACCAGGCATCACTAGAGAACAACACTGATCTCTTTGAAAGAAAGGAATAATAGATAAGTGTAAAGCAAAAACCGGTGATCGAAATCAACGAAAATGACTAAGATAAAATTAAATCAAAAATGGGAAGATTAATTTTGTAGAATAAATTAAAAATAAATAAAATAAAATAAAAATAAAGACAGAAATTTATGCCGAAATGAGAGGGGGGGGGGGGATACACTCAATTGTGAAATACTTCCCGAGTTTACAGAAACGAGATTGTAAAAATAACAAAACATTGAATAAATATATATTTAAAAAAAAAAAAAAACTGATATTATAGAACTTTAATTAATTGTGAGTGTTCAAGACTCCAGAAAATAATATTGACTACTCCAAAAAGAGAGAGAGAGGAAAAAAAAAAATGTCCCTCAAGGAACTGTTGCAGAAATAGACATTAAAAGTGGCTAAAAAAAAACTTACAAATTAATACGCCAATCCTTAAAAAAAAAAAAAAAAAAAAAAAAAAAAAAAAAAAAAAAAAAAAAGTGGAAGAAAAAAAAAAAAAAAAAAAAAAAAAAGAACTTCCGGTAAACGCATGAAAATAAAATTATTAGCAGAACAAAAATTTAACAATTTTTAAAACTGCAACAGAAGGGGGGGGGGACAATTCTATGAACTTTATAGAAAAGAGTTACTTACAAAGTTTAGGCTATGGGATAGGCTTTAAAATATATATAGAGAGATAAAGATAAGTCCAGCCGATAAATCGCAGCCCTCCAAAAGTCAAAATACACCCTTCTCAAAATGCCTTACACGCAAGTGCGCGGAAGTCGGAATAATTTCGTATTTGTTCTTAATTATTAGGGTAAGAATTCTCAGTGGCAGTCGAAACTCTCGTAGACTGCAAGTAGAGAGTTATCATGAAACCATCAGAGTTAATACTATGCGATTAATCAGTAAAACGACAAGTTAAGGTGGAAAAAAAGGGGGGGAGACAAATAAATGCTTTCAATACAAACTAAAAGAATAAACAAAATAATAAAAAAAAAATTAAAACAATGTCAAGAAAGAATAAACGCTTATGCTAATTAATATTAACAGTTAAAAAAAAAATAAAATAAATAAAAGAACAAAATTAACATTAATATTATTGCTATAACTTAATATTTTAGAAGCTAAAAGCAGACATTACAGAACTTTAAGACAGTTTATGCGAGGTTAAGGTTAAAAAATTAATGGTAATAATAATAAATTAGTTTAAAAAAAATATATATATATATATATATAAATAAAAATAAAATAAAATAAAGCCTTTGTGTTAAAGTGGGAGAGCTTAAGTTATTTTAGTTGCGAAAAGTTTTTAGTAGAGCTAATGAGAATTTTAGATCAGGATAAGCGTCCTATATTAAAAAAAAAAGGGGGGGGGTAGACTTAAGCTTCTTCAACGACTACGTGTCTGTCCATATTTTTAACTAGTATTAGAAAAATAAATAAATAATAATAGGGGAAAAGAAAAAAAAAGTATTTAGAAGCAATAGCAGTACTTGTACAAGTTCATTAGAATTTTGCATGTATATTTTAGAATGAAAAGGCGAGGGGGAATGAAAAAAGATTAACAGTCATTAAAAATAAATATGATAACTAAAGTTGACAGTTTAACGATACCTTAATTAAAGGGGGGGGGGAGGACAAAAAACATAACAAGACACCTTGTGGTTGTAAATAATGTGAAAAAGAAAACATGATTTTGAACAAATGGGATACATCACAAAATGTGAAGAAATAATAACATTATAAAGAAAAGAAGAAAAAAAAAAAACTAATAAACATAATGTAGCATCCTAGTTACATTATAAGTATTTTGAAGCATTACTCTTATTAGAAAAAATAGCTAAAGATTTAATAACTACAGATAAAGACTAATACAACTCATTATAATGTACAACTTTCTGACTGAGTAAGAACGGCAAAAAATTTCTTAAAATCATAAACTCAGTTTATAATCACAGAAACATTTGCATATAATTTATAATATGTAAATTACACCAGGGCTCGAAATGTACCGGAGCAAACCGGAACGATGTTCCGGTTCGTGAAATTGTGACAGATGTTGTTCCGGTTCGTGAAAGTATGGAAAATAGTGTTCCGGTTCGTGGAATTATTTAAAAATATTATTACAGTTTCATAGATATAGCTCAGGGTTCATACGGGTACCGTTATTTTCAAGGCCACATATCAGAATTTTTTATGGAAAAATAAATCTAATTTTAACGGACGAAATTTCACCTTATTTCAGGAGAGATTTTCCATAAGAAAATACTGGTACCGAAGAATTTCTTAGTCTTGAAATTCAAGCACCCGTACGAACCCTGTACCTTCTATGCTCTCTGTAGCTTTTTTTTTTATCTAATTATTTAAAATCTTGAATGCATTTTTTAAAGTTAGTTTTTCTACGGTTAAATATAAATTTGCTATACAGTAAAGTCCCGATTATCCGAGTTAATAGGGACCAAGCTCACCTCGGATAAGGAAAAAACTCGTATAAACAGAATTTACACAAATCGTCACCCACTAAGGAGAAGAAATACAAATTTTCACTTAATTCAATCCTGTTTATGGTACTAGTAACATTTCTTTGATGTACATTTCCGTTACTTTTAAGGAATACCGGGAATGAAATTGTTTTTTTCAATCGAACTTATACCTTTGGAATGGATCATTTTCTTCTGATGGACTGATAGCTTCCATTATGATGAAACAGCCATTATAAATGAAGTGTTAGGTGAAGATGAAAGAACAGCCGTAAAAAGTTAGAACTCTGATTTTCTGGTCAGAATGGGAAAAAAAATAGCCATAATTTCCTTTGAAAAAAAAAATTATGGCCATTTTTTTTTTCTATTCTGACCAGAAAATCAGAGTTCAAACTTTTTACGGCTGCTCTTTCATCTTCACCTAACACTTCATTTATAATGGCTGTTTCATCATAATGGAAGCTATCAGTCCATCAGAAGAAAATAACTCGGTTAAAGCGGAAACTCGGTTAAGCGGGACTCGTATAATCGGGACTTTACTGTACTTAAAAAAAAAAAAAAAATAGTCGACAATAATTTTGAAATATCGTTCCGGTTCGTGGATTTTTCCATTTCGAGCCTTGAATTACACCATATAATGAGTAGGCGACGAAGACTACTCGATATTAAAAGTGAAAGAAACTAAACATTTCCGTAAAAAATAAGATTATTATTTATGAGTAAATTCATTAAACCCAACGCATTTAAAAATTTATAGCCAAACTAGATGGCGCCACTAGCGCGCGACAAACACAGCAAAGTGACCCTGGGACGACTGCGAACCATCGACTCACAAAAGAGCACTTTATAAACAAATAAAAAAAAAAAAATACTTTAAAACCTCCTAGCAAGACAAGATACGCGACGGGGCTGGGAAGACAGTTTGATTTTCCCATAAAAGTAGTTTGTTGGTTGAAATAAAGATAGTTTGACATCTGTTGAGATTTGTTAAAAAGGTAAACACGCTAATGAAATGTCTATGGGTCACACTAAAGTAAAGTGAAACTAAAAAAATACACGTATGGGGTCTATTCGAACACTCACCAAAAGTTAATTACTGAATAAAACTTTATAAAACACATACCGTAAGAAAGGTTATACATTTTTACACGTAAAAAAGACAAAACTAAATGAAGATGAGTTCCGTAAATATATTTAAAATGTATGCAAACACAACACAGTTTCAACATTCCATCGAAGATGGCAAGTGAAAGCTCGACAGCATCCATTATTATAATTAACATAGTTCACTTAATTATCGACAAAAATACATGTTTTATATGTCAAAGTGATCAACTTGACGTAATATACATAAAAAAATTAATAGGTTTCATTTTATATATTGGTAAAGGTTATTCTTAAGCTCGGGAAGCTTGTCGAAATTCAGAAGGTCAAGGCCAATGCTGAAAACAATACGGATCGAGATTAAGAAATTTAAATGCCTAAAACTTTATAATTACTGAACAGATTTCGACAATTGAGGTACCATAATCTACAGCTCGAGGTTACGAAAAGAAAGAGATCAGTATTATAGCTCTAGCTTACCTGGTTTCGGAGAAATTAGCCAGCCATTCTGGAGCTCATAATGGCGGTGCTTCCAGGGGCGCCAGTGCGGCCATCCCTAGTTCTATAATCTGGTTAACGCGATTATGGAAGATATATTTAAATTTAACTATCTATAATATGTATGAAATGCAAATGCAAAAAGAAATTTCGTTTGGGCCGCTTATAACATGAGTTCTGCTGAATAGATTTTTGATGGGACTTACATTGTTAGATAATTTTTCAGAAAAAAAAATAGTACATCATATCGTTCTACGTTGCTTAGTTAAATAATTATGGGGAGAAATTCAAAATCAGAAGAACACGATTATGAAATATTGGCTTTTTTAAAGGTTCTGCTGGGTGGATTCTGGTAAGACAAACTGTTAATTAGATAATTTTTAGGGAACGTTTTGGTACATTTACCAGTTTAAAAGATTCTGCTAAGTGGATTTTGGTGGAACTTGGTCAGTTAGTTAATTTTTCAGGGAATATTTTAGTATAAAACACATATCGTTCTAGGTTGCTTGGTTATAGAATTTTGGATGAAAGTTCTAGAATGAGGTGAGCCCAATTATGAAAGATTAGCCTTTTTCATAGTTTCTATTGGACGGAGTCTGATGAGAATTGCATTGATAAATTTTCAGAGGAAAGGTACAAGTATATTACATATTGTTCTATCGTACTTTACCAAATACTACAGTAAAGGATCAACTAAAGAAGTTGGTCCTTAGTAACTCAAATTTTGTCTGTCTCAATAGAAAAATAGTATAATGACGTCCATATCGTTTGTAGCAATTCGGATGGGTATTCCAGGTTAATGTCCATATTGCTTTCAAACGAATGATCAAATTCACAGATATATTTCGTTTGATTCATGGTTTGTTTAGAAAAACAGACCAGCGAAGCTGGCGAAGGCTGCTAGTACTAATATAAATTGGAAAAGACAACTACACTAATATGATGAACATCAGAGATGAAATTTTACCGAGAAATAATTTTACTCGAATTGTACGCCATCTTTATCGATTACCAAAGATAAAATCTTATGCCATTGTCCGACTGCGGCACGAATCATTTTAAGAGGTAATCGGTACCACTCACGCAATATGGAAGCTTTGAGAGAGTCCAAACTTCTGTGTTTGTTGCTATTTACTTTAGCTTCCAAAATTCCCCAAACGCAATAATCTAAAGGATTTAGATTCGGTGAAGAAGGTGGCCAATCTTCTTGCATGATAAAGGTCGGACAATTGACAGGGAACCAAGCCTGTGTTTATTTAGCTCGGTGTGAAGGTGCAGAATCTTGCTGAAATATCCAATTCTTTTTTGAGATACAGCCTGTCAGCATGTGGCAATAAATGTGTAGCCAATATGTCCTGTTTGTAATAATCGCATTGATTTTTATCTCTTTATCGATGAACTTCAAAGACAATTTTCCATTGTTTGACACTGCAGCCCAAACCATAACAGAATTTTTGTTCTAAAAGAGTTTTACAGTTCGAAAGGTTTCAGGGTTGCTGAATATACTACATAATTTTTAGCATTATAACACTGTCCAGTGCAAAATAGCTTCCCATCAGAAAATGTTATTCTGTCAACACTTTTCCCACCATGCCGCTTCATCCATTTCTTCCTTCTTTGTAATATTTTTATTCTTTGTGCAGCAGTCAAACCTTGAATTTTTCTTTTGCGATAAGGGACATAACCCAGATCTTCATTTATAATAACTTGCATAGCTCTGCGACTCACGTTCCCTTCTGCAGTCATTTTATTTCCAGAACGTTGTGGATTTCTTCACACCTTTTCACGAATTCTTTTGATGCTCTCTATTGTGCGAACTGAGCGTGGACGACCAGTCCTAGATCGATCTTTGCATAGCTATTAGTATCCATTAGTCGATTTATAGTTCTATATATAAATGTTCCATTAAAACCAAGGCATTTTAATTGCTTAGAGATTTTACCCGCGGAAAATCTGCGATCAAAGAGCTGTTTAATCATCATTCTTTTGGCTTCTCTCTTTAAAATAATTTTAAATGTTTGCTTTATAACAAAATTCGTCTGCACTAATAGAAGACTGCCAAACGCTAAAATGGATAAATAAATTGTTCTACCAAACGATTAAAATTAATTCGTATTTTTGGAGTGTTACAGTTTTTAGTAGCCACCCTGTAATTTCCGGAACAGACTTTCCACATTCTAGATATGCATCGATTTTAGCTCTTTTTTCCTCAGACAACATCTTTCGTTTACCCATCGTGAAAATTATGAGTGAAACTTATTTATTCCAATATAATAACGCTTTTTTATGTCTACGTTACCTTGTTTTATGCAAATTTTTGTCACATTACTTCGGAATAGCGAATCAAATGTGACATTTCATAAATCATTTTCCATGTTTGCATATTAAGAAAATCCAGTTGTTGACTTTTGTTTATATTTAATAATATATATGAAATTTTATTTTTGTAACTCATTTGTTATACATACTATGTATATCAATGGGAAAAGTGGAGATCTGCAGATTTATTAAGGAAAAGAATACAATAAAATAAAAAATAAAATAAAAAAATTTAGATTTTAAAGGGTGTTTTTTTTTATAGGTGCGGTTTTGAAATCGGCAACACTGTTTCTAGTCACAATCAATTTGATAGCTGAAAAATGATTTTTGCTTAGTATGTTCTGACATTTCACCATGAACAGACTATCGCCAGAAAAACATTTGCAAATTGTGCAAAACATCACCAGTTTATTGTGGGTAACACTCGGTGAGCGCATAATTTCTCGTAATGGTCCTGTGAACTGGCATGCATGGTCAAATGATCTCACACCAATACATTATATTCTGTGGGGATATGAAAATTCGCTGGATTACGCCGGTAATCCACAGACATTGGATCCCTTGAAGTTCAACATTCAGCGCGTTATTGCTGATATACGGCCCCAGCTGCTCGATAAAGTGGTGAAAATTGGACTTCTAGATTGCGCTTCATTCGATCTAGCCGCGGACCCCATATTCCCGAAATCATTTTTAAATATTAAAAGCACACAGTTATTTATTTAATAAAACCAATATCATAGCCGTTAACATTATTTTTATGTGTTTTATTTCGTTTTAAATTTGTAAACCTGTAAAAACCCATTTTATTTGAAGTAGGAGACCAGATATCCCTGCCAAAATGTTGTCTGATTAAATTGTGTCGGTCAGTGCGTCATCCATGTAGCACAGGTGGCAGAGAATTGGCAATTGTAACTGAAAAATCTTCTGAGATCGAATCCCAGGCTGGACATTTTTTCACTCAGATGGGAAAATTACAGATCCTATAAAATATTTCTTAATTTTTATATATGTTGCAAAAAATATATGCACCCAGAAAAAAGTTAGCCACGATCATGAAACTTGATATGTACATAGTGTTTCCTTAGATAAAAAAAATAATTATGCATTCAGAGCAAAAGAACATTTTATTGACTAGTAGCTTCAAAAAGAATGTCAATTTCAACAGGTTGTAAAGCCACATTTGGCAGCTATAAAAGTCGATACTCGGAGAGGCATGGAGTCTATTAAGTTACCGATGTCCCTCTGCGGTAGATTCTGCCGTAAGTGTAGCAACTGATGAACTAGTTCGGTGGTATTCCGACGCGGTTGAAGTTGCATTTCCAACATGTCCACAACATTCTTTATTGGAGCAAGATCTGGTGACCTGGCAGCCCATGTTAAGGGCGTTGTATCCTTGTGAACATTGTTTTGAGAGTCGTGCAGTAAGTGACCGAGAGTTATCTTGCTGATAAATGGCACCTAGGCGACTTGATAGCATAGGCCATACCACCGGCTGCAAAATGCCGTCTACGTAACTGCGAGCCATTAGACTACGTTGTAGCCCGAGTAAAACTGATCAGCTGTCCCAGCAGATCGCTCCACAGAATGTCACTCCAGGTGTTATGGCAGTGTGCCGCTCAGTATCAAATGCAGGATTGGATCGCTGACCCCTCTGCTTACACATACATACGTCCGTATTGTACTGGGAGAAAAGCGGTATTAGTCGCCAAATATCACATTTATCCAATCAGACACTGCCCAGCTTGCTCGAGATCGGCACCAAACCAGACAACATCGCTTATGTTGAAATGTTAGCTGCAACTGCCTAAATGAACATCGGGAGCACAGCGCAGAGTCGGTGGATATGCTTTGATACCGCAGCATCCATATCAACTAGCAAATGCTGTCGGATAGATAATAGTGACATTGTTGGTGTAGATATGTCTGTTCTTCTGACTGCTCGATCCTCTTATGCATCTGTGGCCGGGGGCGTCCGGAACCACTTCAGTGGCTGGCCGTGCCTTCTCTGATCCACTGATACCAACACCGCGGAACCACAATGTCGCTTCGACAAAAATGCTGGCTGATACGTCTGTTGGGCCAACCCGCTTTTCTGAGACCGTTCGACACTTTTCGAAATCGAACCGCTGTTCGTAATGCCGTCGCGTACGTCTTAAGGTATCATTCTTTCGAATACCATGTATCAACAATGGTAATCCAGTTCTAATTACACGTGAATTCGAGTACCGTCTTTTTTTAAATGCGGCCTTTTTCGCATTTTAAATGTGCATTACACAAGCCCCCATGGGTCAGTCATACTGAAATTTTAATTATTTACATAACTCAGCAAATTACATGAGCACTCCAAGATTTGCAGCTCTGGCTCATTTCTTTCTAGGTGCATATATTTTTTTGCAACAGGGTGCATAAATATATATATAATTTAATTTGGATGTGGTATATGTAGGTAATTTAAGAAACCACATTATTTCCCTGTCAAAATCAGTAAATCGTACAGAAAATCGTTCATACTTTATCATTTTTCTTTCATTAAAAAATTTAAAATAATGGCTTATGTTTTCTCTTATTAAAATCACTCAGTTAAAACCATGTATCATCCAGTTTTCCGAATGATTTTTATTTATCACCAGCTCTGTGTTTGTTAAAGCGAGTAACAGGAAGACACTATCCATAACATTAAGAAAATTTTTGAAAGCTTCCAAGAGGTGTGAGAGAAAATTAACATGATTGAAGTAAGTAAAAATGCATAATAATAGCAATTTTGAGTCACAGCTATAACAAACAATCAATAATAACCAAGAAGGGTGGAATTCTCGTAATGAATATGACATTTATGCGCAACAATTAAGTGGGAAAGCTGCTTCCAAAAGTGTGCAGGACTTTCTGTATAAGAGTTATAGTATGTTTTGTAGAAACTACGTTTCGAATTGAAAAGTACATCTTCTTCAAAATTTTAATTTTATGAAATCGTATTTCATGCAATCGCGTTAAAAATATTTGTAAGGATAAGCTTTGTTCTGCCTTTCTTATTATTTACTCGCTGACCAGTACGCGTATTGCCCGGGACCGTGTTGAATGGCCCTTAAATAAACATCAAATTTGCATGATTTTATATCTTTAACTCCATTTTGTCTGTATTTATATTTTTAAATGAAAAAATCGCGAAAAAACATTAAATTGAAAGTATATGGTATTTGGTATAGTATTTTCTGCACAATTTGATTTTTTGCGTCTATGCGTACCGAAAGCAAGCGAAACTGCGAATTTCACTCAGGTTTTTACTGATTTCGTCGAAATTTTCACACATTTTATTTTGTAAAAAAAAAAAAAAAAAAAAAAAAAAAAAAAAAATCTACACTTCCGAACGTTTCAAAATTTTTGTAGGTGATGTTAATCTAATCTATAGACATACTCTAAAAAGATTGTGCTAAAATAAAGACGTTTAGTTACTTTTAAAGTAGAAAAATAACGTCTCTGTGAAGCGCGAAGTAACCTGCGTTCGCTGGTGTATTTGAAATAGTTAAAATTCATATTTTTTAAAACCGATTACATTATAGATTAAAAAAATATTTCAGCTTTAAGAACATACTTTTGATTTGTCGGAACCTCTACGATTCCGCCCTGGAGGGGCATTGCAATAAAGGGTAAAACGGTTATTGGAAAAACGACCCTTTTTGAATTTTTTCTCCTGTGGTTTAACTGCGACATTTTTTTGAATTGATTGCGGCTTTTGAGACGTAAGTGTATAATATTTTGGAACCTACCTTTCAGCTTAAAATATTACTATTTAAAAACACAAATAAAATTGTAAATCGCTTCTTCGCTAGTCATCGAAGCGTAAATGGGTTTGTGCGCGTGCGCGTCCTTGACTGGGGATCAAATAGTTGACTTTTTGATCAGAGTAAGTTATGATGTTTAATTAATAACTCAGCTAACAATTAGAAGTTTAAAATTCTGATTCCGACGTTCATCAAAAGACAGTTTGGGCTACCCTCAGAAAAATGTTCAGCCTCGTACCATGATGCATAATTTTAAATCATTTGAATTTTCAGAAACACGTTATGGTGTATTTAGGACAGAAGAAAAGGATTTCTATCAACATATACGAAGTCACTCGACTTACAAATGGTAATTTTTTTAGTGGAAAATGTTAAAAAAGTACCATAATATAAGCTTGGAAATATGATATCACACCATTTTTTAGCCACAACTTTCATCTTTTTTTTTTCTTTACTTTTGAAAAGTTGGTTTTTAGTAGATTAAATTTATAAAGTTTAAGATATATAATTATGCAATTTGATTTAGTTTTAAAACCACTTCAGTGTTTGTTCCGAGATAAGTCGGGGGTAAAAGCACTGTTTCCCAACACCTGCTGCCAGTGAAGTGCTTAAATAAAAATTAATGTGCAAAACTAGCGAGTACATTCAAAATGTCTTAAAATTATTAACATTATTATTATGTGTAATAGTTCAATCGAGAACTAAACGCGTTATTTTGAACATTATACTTTGTTTGCATGCAGAGGAAGTTCAATTCTTGTAAAATATTCACTATAAGATATTGCGACTGCTTTAATAACAGCTACAATCTAGTCAAAATTTGATTCATCCTAGCTTATAATTTTAACCAATTTAAAGTAACTCATTTGGCTCACTATGCCATTAAAAAAATCAGTTTCGCTTTTATATATTCTGACATGAAATTATATTCAATATAGGCATCATGTTCTTGAAATAATTCTTTTAGAAAAGAATCTGAATGAAAAATAAGTCAAATTTTACAGTTTCCATAAACATTAAAAAAAACTTGCATTATATTATACAGCGAAATACGTTTAAGATGAAATTGAGGGGACCGAAAAATTTTTTCGTGTTAAAAGAATTTCGTGTTAACAGATTCTTAAAAAAAAATTAAAAACTCACAAATACTTTCGATGTAATCAAATTTTATTTCGATTTCCTGCTAAACTACTAGTAAGTTGCAACCATTTGGATAACAAACAAGTAAAACAAAATATTGTTTCGGGGGGAAAACATCAGATATCTTTTTTGAAGTGTCTTTTTGAACATTCTGAGATCTAGCTTGTTTGAACCAAATAAGTTAAGCTGTCTCTAATCTTCGTGCTTAGCAGTTCTCTTACGTTTTCTCTAGGGCTTAAACATACTATGCTCAAACATTAATGTAATGGGATCCCTGTTTTTTATTATTGTTAATAATGTAGAACTGGCAATGCAAAACTCTTTACAGATTTCTGTTTTCGTCCTTCTTTTCATTAACTGCATTAAGCAGCTTCATCTTCATTTGAAGCGAAATAGCAGTTTGTTTTCGCACAGATTTCTCAGCCATTGTGCTCATAAAATATAAGCTAATTTACAAAAAACACGAAAGTCTCTGATTTTCACCAAAAATTCAGTAGTTTTAACACAAAATTCACGAATTTCAACGTAAACTAATCAGCTTGAAAGCGAATTTTTTTCGTGTTAAACGATTTTTGTTTCGTGTTAAAAGAGCAAAAATGTATTAAATTGCATCGTATACTGTCCGGACCGCTATATCATTTCGTGTTAACCGATTTTTTGTGTTAAGTGTTTTTGTGTTAAACGTATTTCATTGTATATCATATGAAATGTAGTATTCCTTTGAGCATTTTTTTTTTTATTGGATGATTTTTGCTAAAGGTAAAAATAGGTTTTTCAATATCTCAGGAAAAATAGAATATTAATTTTACCTACGTGAATTATATCAGCATGATATAATTTATTCAATGTATCTTTTAGTAAACAGAGAAAAGAACGAATTCATTTCTACTACGTATACACTTTTCATTGTCATTTAAAGTAATTAAAGTCATATTTTTACCATTTTCGTAACGATATATATTTTGATAGTATTTTTTTCTACATATCAGAACATAAATTGTACAGGGTAGACGAGTTTAAAATTAAGCGAATATAAAGCTAAGTTATATTTTCTTTGTTGATCCACATGTTCATGTATACTTTGGTATACTTTACTTACAAAAAATAATCTGAATGAAAAACAAATTGCATTTCACATATTTCAAGATCATGAATTAAAACGTACATTATATTATATATCAGGTGAAATATAATCTTCCTTTTTTAGCATATTTTTATATAGGATAATGTTTCTGAAGAGAAAAGTAGGTTTTTCAATCACACGTGAAAAACAGAATATTAGTTTTACCTACATTAATTATATGAGCGTGATATGATTTATTCAATATATATTTTAATAAATGGATAAACGAATGAATCCATTTCTACTACGTAAACAGTTATTTTTAAATACACTTTTCATTGCCAGTTAAAAGTAATTAAAGTAATTATTCTTTTCTGCATATCATAATACAACTTGTACAGGGTAGACGAGTTCAATATTAAGCAATTATAAAGCTATGTATTTTTTTCTTTGCACATCCAAATGTTTCTCTATAGCTGTTAATGTCATTTTTTATGGTCAATTTTCTAACCCTTCGTTTTCATTCAGCAGATTAATTTGTTTATAATGAAATATGAAGTAAAAAAATGCTATACAAACTTTTCTGTAGCAATATTTTGTTGTCATATACATAAAATAAAAAACTTATGAATTAATGACACCAAATTGTTGGATTAATTAAACATTTCGAAACATGCGTAATATTTCGTAACAAGTCACAGTAGCTTTGAAAATGCTAAGTGACTATTTTCTGTTGATATTAACTTATTTTATTTGGATATCACACATTTATGAGCAATTTTAGGATGCTATGTCATATTTTTGTTTCTAGAATTAAAGTTATCTGTTCAATTCGGACACCTCATACTAAACATGGCAGAGCACTTAATTTTTTTCAAAAACAATTTTCTATCATTTAACTTCTACTAATGCATTTCTGAATAACAAAATCTAAAATAAGAAATCACTTATAAACATTTTATTTATTTAAAATTTATAATAAGCAATCCATACGTAACAAGGGTTCCAATAATGGTAATGATTAAATTTCTTGAAAAATAGATGATATGACAACCAGATAAAATTATAACAGGCCTCTTCTTAATCATTTTGAGAAGCTTGTGCTTGTGATTCAGCTTACAATAAAAAGAATTTTGCTTCATTTTCTGGTAAATTTTAGCGAGAGCTGTAATATTTTTTGTTATTTCGATTGGGATTTGTGCTGCAGCAGTTATTGTTAAGGTTAAGTAAGTGGCTGATGTTATAAGAATGAATGAAATCTCCAAAATAATAAAAGGTGGCATAGGACTACCATCACTTGAAATTTGAAAACAAATGGCCATTAATGAAAACACCGATACTGAATTAATTATTGTCGTCAGGAATACTATGTGTGAAAAAGTATCATCAACATTTTCAACTAAATCTAAAATGCCTTTATAATTTGAAAAAATATTTTCTAGATTATTACTGTAAAGGTTTACTTTGAGTATATTTTTAAAAAAATTTCCATACTCAAGCAAAAACTGACGTATTTTCCAGCACACACAGCAGTAGAAAATACAAACTAATCCGAAAAACGTCCCTCTAAATTCCGAAGAACAAAATGCCCTTAAAAAAAGAGTAACTTTGGTTTTTATGGCGTTCTTATCTAATATCCACATGTAAAAACCTATAGTTGGAAAATACAACATTGTATACATTTCTCCAAAGCTATATACTAAAGGTAATATACAAAGAATTATAATTAATGTTTTAGCAAAAAGATAGAAGCAAATTTTATTTGCTTTACTGTTCTTTTCGAACCTACTTAAATGTTCAATCTTGTTTAAAAGGTAAGCTATTTTCAATTTCTTTGCATTTAAACTGCACCACAGAACTAGAATAACTACAGAATTAAATGTAAATGGAATGAAAATTTTATACAAATGAGGTAATCTTATTGTTAAAGTAACAAAATGAAATATTCTCTCTAAACCAATAATATAAAATATTATAGGAGCAACATAATCAATTAAACTGTATAGAAATGGTTTTCTCTTCACCTTTACTGTTGATAGGTCTAGTCCAAACAGTTTCAATATGATGATTATAATCTTGATATGTTGCATTTGAGTGTTTGGATTTCCAGACATTTCTGATTTTGATTTCCAATCTCTTGAAATAATATACTTTTCAAAATTTTCTGAATAATTGCCGTCTGGATGATATTTTATATCGGAGCTTTTGAATATGTATCTTATGTTTAACATCAATTTTAAAACTCTGAAGAAGAAGCTATTACATGGACTTTCAACGTGAATCTAACAATTTTCGGTATTTTATTATTTTTTGTTTCCATTTTGTTCGTTCCATCCGTTTTTTGTTTGTCCATTATTTTTTAACTTCTCTAGAAGATAAATAAAGTATTAGCCTATTCTAGCATAAAGTAATATGTTTTTAATCGTCTAATTATTTATTTTTCAAATTAATATTTCATAAATATTTCAGAACCCATTATACAAGTTTGATTAGCTATGTGCATACGCTTTCTAAGTCAACAAAAGACGTAATTTTAAATAGCATGTCAGAGACTTTTCATATCATGACAAAAAATATATAAATTTGATTAGTTTTCATAGTAACATAAAATTATGTTTTTTTTTTTGCTATATTTTTTAATGCTTCTATTACTACAATACACATGAATAAAATCAATATAAAGAGCATAATATGTTTTTCTTCAAATACTCAGTTAGTAACAACAATTTGTTTACAACAACATTTAAGTCTTATGTGTAAGAACATTGAAAATATAGATTATTGTTGTTTTATTATAACGGTGAAAATAAATTATAATGAATTTATAATGAATTTATAATGAAATTATAATTTGAAGCTTTCGTTGTTTAATCTTGAAACACGTAATACATATTAAAACAAAAAAAAAATCTTTTTTAAGAATAAAAAAAGTTAAACTAACTATAGAATTCTAGAATGAAATCGAGTGCTGGGGTAGTCAGGGAAGAAATATTACACATGCAAATTAATTTTGGTATTATTTAATGAATAAATTGACATAAAATTAACGATTTCATGAAAAATACAATTGAGAGTTTGTAACTAATCTGTTAAAGACGAACTTTAGAGGAAAAGGACTAAACACATTGCTAAATTAGTGTCATGAACGCCCAAATTATACATATACATAGGACTTAATTTCCAATTATTGGATTTTTAATTGTGATATTTTAATAAAATCGAAGTATAGTCCGTTAAAGATAAATAGGCCAAAAACTAACGCAATTTTAAATGGATTAATTAATTAAATAATTTAACAAATCACAGCTAGCAATTAGGAAATTCAATTACTAATAAATAATGCTTTTTTTCCACCATTTGTGTCTTTTGTAAGCTTTTTTCTTTCCCTGTTCATAACCTCTTTCAAGGTCACCAGCCAAATTATTCTGGTCGCTGTATGAATATTTCTTATTGTATCTATTTTGCTTATTTAAAATTAGCATTGCTTTTTTAGAGATGAATAATATCCGTATTAAAGTTGAAATAAAGTGCATTATTTAACAATTCATTAAATAAACATTTAAGATTTTGATAATATTGGATGTGATATAAAATTGGAAAGAGGGAGAGAGAATAATCATATGATTTTAAAGTAAGTTGAGAAAAATAATAGGAGCAGGAGTACAAGTTTAATTTAAATTATTGAGCACCACCATATTTTAAAATCATCTTTAAAAGTAATTGCAGGTCACAAATGTTTAAGTTCATAAGACTATGAATTTATTTATTAGCTTAATATAGTTTCTAAAAAATGACAGCAAACTAACATGGATACCCAACTGTTTATTAAACATTTTAATTAAACTGTATACTCTAAAAAACGATAAAAAGATAAAATATTAGAATACTTTGTGTTATTGGAAGTTTCCTTGTTACTAAAAGGCATACAAATTAATAAACAATGCTAAAAATTAGAGAAATTCTTCCATAAAATGTTAAAACATAAGAAACTTAACCAAACCAGTCTTCAATAATCTATACTAATATTATAAAGAGGTAAAAATTGTTTATTTGTAGGAGGTAAGCTCTGGAATTACCGAACCGATTCGAAAAGAAATGGTATCAAAATAATGGTGTTAGTCCAACTTAGAACACAGACTATATCTTATGTCCGTGCCACGGATCAAAAGGGGGGAGTAGGAGAAAAAAAAACGCCCTAAAAATGCGATTTTTATGTTACTGAAGGGCCTAGAAACATGAAATTTGGAATGGTAGTTACTTATAAGATACCAATGGTCTCTAAGGACATTTCTTTAAAAAAATCAAAATTTAAAAGAGGTGAAAATGCTCGAAAAACATTCTAAAAAACGTTCTAAATGGAAATTTTTATGCAATTTCGGGAAGTACCAAACCGATTTAGAAAATAACGGTGTCAAAAGGATGGTGACAACCCTTGCTCCAACATAGGCTACATTTTATGTCGTTTCTATTACCTCCAAACAGGGTGCAAGAGCGAAGAAACGTTCGAAAATGCGATTTTTATGTTACTGGTGGGCCTAGAAACATGAAATTTGGAATGGTAGTTATGTATAAGATACTAGCAAACCCCGCGGCTTTGCTCGCGTAATATTTGAAATATGCCAAGTGATATTTATATATTTAATTTTTATTAAAAGGTAATAAGTAAATTTTTAATTTATTAAAAGGTAATATTTTATTTTATTAAAAGGTACTTATTACTTTCAGGAATAATTCAAAAATTACTATTTAACACACAGTTTGATTAAACATTCTTATTACACTGCATTAGGCAGAAATGAGACTTAAATTAATAAAATGAAATAAAAATAAATAAATGATAATTTAGAAAATATTTTGAAACTTTTACGCTCAATTAATACGCTCATTTCAGTATTCATTTGAAGTTTTGAATTTTTTAGAAACCATCTTCTTACATCTTTTAACCATCATGTCAAATTCCAAGTCCTACCACCTCTCTCAACATAAAGGGCTATGTTGAAACAGGAACGGTCACCATTAATTTGCCAGCATTATTTTTGAAATCGGTTTGTTATTTCCTAATATTCCACAGAAACGTAATTTAAAAAGCTTTTAAAGCCCTTTTTTAGAACGTTTGTTGTTCCTGTGAACCCCAGTTGGTAGAATCACCGGCATAAAGTATAGCCTGTGTAGGATCAGAGACTGTTACCATTGATTCGCAACTATTACTTTTATAATCGGTTTATATTCCCTGAAATTGCATAGAATCGTAATTTAGAACTTTTTTAGAATGCTTTTCGCACCTCCCCTTCGCTTCACCCCTTTTTAATTCGAATTTATTTTAGACGTTCCTTCAAGGGCATTTATATTTTATAAGTAACTACCATGTCATATTTAAAGTTTCTAGCCTTTTCAGTATCACAGAAATCGCAATTTAGAAAGTTTTTAGCTCCTGCAACCCTCTGGTGGTAGTGGAACAGACATAAAATATAGCTTAGGTTTGAGCAGTTTCTATCACCAAAATTTGTCATCATTATTTTTTAATCGGTTTGGTAATTTATAAGTTTGCTTAAAAATTGTAATTTATAACGCTTTTCACTCACTTCATTGTTAAAATTTGGAATTTTCTTTCGACTGTTCTTAGAAAGCAGTTGCATCTTGTAAGTAAATACCATGCCATACTTCAATGTGTTAGACCCCTCAGTTGTGCAAAAAACGCAAATTAGAAAATGTTTTCCTTTTGCAACCCTCAGACGGTAGTGACAGCAACATAAAGTATAACCTATGTTATAACAGGGACTGTCACCATTGATTTGCAACCATTACTTTTGAAATAGCTTTGGTATTTCCTTAGATTGAGTAGAAATCGCAATTTAGAACGTTTTTAGGACTCTTTTCGCGCATTTTCACCCCTTTTTAAATTTCCAATTTTTTCGAAACAGTTCTTAAAGATCATTTATATCTAATAAATATGTACCTTGCCTAATTTTAAGTTGCTATCCCCTACCGATCACAAAAATCGAAATTTAGCACGCTTTTTTGCTCCTGCAACGTCTTGGTGATAGTGATACCGACATAAAAAAGCGTCTATGTTAGAGCAGGGGCTGTCAGCATAAATTTCCTAACATTACGTTTGAAATCAGATTCATTCTTCCTGAGATATTGCAGACGAATCGGCATTTAGAACGTTTTTAGAACGCTTTTCGCGCATTTTGCTCCTGCATCTCCTCTGGAGTAGTGGAAACAGATATAAAATATAGCCTATCATGGAGCAAAATCTGTCACATTCCTTTGTACACCAATATATTTGAAAACGGTTCAGTACTTCCTGAGATTGCATAGAAATCGCAATTTAGAAAGTTTTTTACAACGCTTTTTGCGCATTTTGACAACCCTTTTAAATTTTGATTTTTTTAGGAAATGTCCTTACAGATCATTGATATCTTGTAACTAACTGCCATTCCAAATTTCACGATTCTAGGCCCTTCTCTAACACAAAAGCCGCAATTTAGAACGTTCTTCTCCTGCACCCCCTTTGGGGTAGTGGCACCGACATAAAACATCGCCTATGTTACAGCAAGGGTTGTCTGTTGTCACCATCATTTTGACGCCATTATTTTTTAGATCGGTTTGGTAATTCCTGAGATTGTGTAGAAACCACCATTAGAACGTTTTTTAGAACGCTTTTCGCGCATTTTCACTCCTTTTAAATTTCGAATTGTTTAAGAACTGTTCTTAGAAATCCTTTATATCTAATAAGTAGCTAATATTTCAAGTTTCATATTTCTAGGACCTTCGGTAACGCAAAAATCGCATTTTTAGAACGTTTTTTGCTCCTGCACCCCCTTTGGGGTAGTGGCACCGACATAAAACATAGCCTATCTTGGAGCAAGCGTTGCCACCATCATTTTGACACCAATATTTTTTTAATCGGTTTGGTATGTCCTGAGATTGTGTAGAAACTACCATTTAGAACGTTTTTTAGAACGCTTTTTGCGCATTTTCACCCCTTTTTAATTTCGAATTGTTTAAGAACGGTTCTTAGACATCATTTATATCTTATAAGTAACTAATATTCAAAATTTTATATTTCTAGGCCCTTCAGTAACGCTAAAGTTGCATTTTTAGAACGTTTTCTGCTGCTGCACACCCTTTGGTGTAGTGGCACCGACATAAAACATAGCCTATCTTGGAGCAAGCGTTGTCACCATCATTTTGGCACCAATATTTTTTAAATCGGTTTGGTATTTCCTGAGATTGTTTAGAAACTACCATTTAGAACGTTTTATAGAACGCTTTTTGGGCATTTTCACCCCTTTTAAATTTCGAATTGTTTAAGAACTGTTCTTAGACATCATTTATATCTTATAAGTACCTAATAGTCAAAATTTTATATTTCTACTCCCTTCAGTAACGCTAAAATCGCATTTTTAGAACGTTTTTTGCTCCTACACCCCCTTTGGGTTAGTGGCACCGACATAAGATATAGCCTATGTTCTAAGTTGGGTTAACACCATCATTTTGATACCATTACTTTTGGAATCGGTTCGGTAGTTCCAGAGCTTACCTCCGACAAATAAACAATTTTTTCCTCTTTATAATAGGAGTATAGATAAATGATCTCTAAGAACATTTCTTTAAAAATTTGAAATTTAACAGGGGTGAAAATGCGCGAAAACAGTTCTGCGCAATCTCAGGAAGTACCAAACGGATATAAAAAATAATGGTGTGAAAGCGATGGTGACAGCCCTCGTTCCAACATAGGCTGTATTTCATGTCGGTGCCACTACCCCAAAGAGGGTGAAGGAGCAAAAAACGATCTAAATTGCGTTTTTTGCAATACTGCAGGCGTAGAAACTTGAAACTAGGCATGGTAGTTACTTATAAGATACAAATTATCTCTAAAAACATTTCCTAAATAATTCGAAATTTAAAAGAGGGAATAATGGACGAAAAACATTCTAAAAAACGTTCTTAATTACGATTTCTACGCAATCTCAGAAAGTACCCAACCGATTTCAAAAGTAATGGTTAGAAATTGATGATGACAGCCCTTGCTCCAATATAGGATCTACACTGCTCAAAACATTTAAAGGATATTTCAGTTTTAGGTGGATTTAGTATCTGGTAAACTGTTTAGCTGATTGATACATGGCCGACAGACATAGTAGGTTATATGAGAATAAATTACACATGTTTGGCAGAAAAAAATGCATTTTATTGCGCATTTGTGTACTAAAGGAAAAAAACACAATTTGTGCATATGAGAAAAAAAGAATAAGAAAAGGTGTTTTCTTCAAAGAAAATCATTTTCAGTAGGGGGTATGGTTTCCACGGGCGGCCAGCAACGTTGAACACTTTTGAGGCATGGACTCAATGAGGCTATTAATGACGAGTTGGGGTATTCTGCCCCACTCTTCCAGAAGAGCTCTTTCCAGTTCTTGGAGAGTTTGTGGGGGTTGTTGGCGGTCGGAAACTCGTCTTCCTAGAGCGTCCCAAACGTGCTCGATTGGATTCATGTCTGGAGAACACGCTGGCCATTCCATTCGAACGATTCCTTCCTCGAAAAGGAAATCCTCCACCAGGTTTGCACGACGTGGCCTGCAGTTATCGTCCATTAAAATGAAGTTATCTCCGATTGCTGAAGCGTAAGTTACTACAATAGGTCTGAGGATCTCATCCCTATATTGGCGACCAGTCAGAGCTCCATCTCGAATGATGTATAGGTCAGTGCGCCCGTCAATGGAGATGCCACCATACACCAACACTCCTCCACCGCCAAATCTGAAACTTTCGTGCACGAACGCAGGATTATTCCTACTGCCACGGTCCCTCCAGATGAAAATACGCCTATTATCCGGATGCACAGAAAAACGGGACTCGTCAGAAAACAGAAAATTGCTCCATTCATTTCTCCTCCAGTTGACATGCTCGGTTGCCCACTCCCTTGCGGTCGCGACGGTGCCTTGATGTTAATCTAACACATACCATCGGTCGGCGAGCATACAGACCTACAGCATGGAGCCGGTTTCGGACAGTCTGAGTTGAAATCGTGGTGCCTGTAGCCGAGCGAAGGTGTTGTTGGAGAAGAGTCGCGTTCATGGTTCGGTGTCTCCGAGCTGTTAACGTAAATACCGATCTTCATTGGGAGTTGTTGCCCGTCTACGACCTTGCCCTGGTCTTCGGCCTGCACATCCACTCTCCAAAAAACGGTTCCAGATCCTGGAAATGACACTTTGTGACACTCCAATGGCTTGCGCTACTTCGGCTTGAGTTTGGCCCCCTTCTAACCTACCAACAATTCTGAAAGCTTCTGAATCTGTCAAATGACTTCGCTGAGACATCGTACTCATCGAAACAAAGCAATCACTGAATGCCGATCATCCTTGTCTTCATTCTCTTTTATCCAGTTGAAAGTCAAATTTCATTCGCTGCCGCTGAAGCGACGTTTTTGACGTCGAACTCAAAATTTGCATGCACCACAGTTTGAAAACCAGAAAAATTTGCATTTGTGATTCTCTTCTTCTATTTTCGGCAAAAAAAAATTCGTTTATATCTTTATTTTATATAAAACTTCAAATATCCTTTAATTGTTTTGAGCAGTGTATTTCATGTTGGCGTCACTACCACCTTGCGGTTCATTTTAATAAACGTTCTAAATTGTGATTTTTGTCATACTGAATAGGATAGCAACTTGAAATTTGGCATGGTAATTACTTAAGAGATGTAAATGCTCTCTGAGTAGAGTTTCTTAAAAATTTAAATTTAAAAGGGGTGAAAATGAATGAAAAGTGTTCTAAAAACGTTCTAAATAGCAATTTCTACGCAGTCTCAGGAAATATAAACCGATTTCAGAAGTATTTTTTTCAAATTGATGGTGATAGTTCCCGCTCCAACATAGCCTATATTTTACGTTGTTGTCACTACCACCTGGGTTTTACAGGAGCAAAAAATTTTCTAAATTCCGTTTTTTGTGTTACTGGGGGAGTCTAACATTTTAAATTTGGAATGGTAATTATTTCAAAGGTGCAAATGCTTTCTAAGAATTGTCGAAAGAAAATACCAAATTTAAAAGGATGAAGTGAGCGAAAAGCGTTCTATAAGCATTCTAAATTACGATTTTTATGCAATGGTATGAAATACGAAACCGATTTCAAACATAATGGTTGCAAACGGATGGTGATAGAACCTGCTCAAACATAAGTTATATTTTATGTGGGTGCCACAGCCCCTACAGGTTTGCAGGAGCAAAGAACTTTCTAAATTGCGATTTCTGCGGTACTGAAGCGGCAAGAAACTTTAAATATAGCACGGCAGTTACTTATAAAATATAAATGTCCTCTAAGAACAATCGAAAATAAAATCGAAATTAAAAAGGGGTGAAGCGATGCGAAGGGGCGAAAAACATTCTAAAAAGAGCCCTAAATTACGAATTCTAAGGAATCTCAGGAAATAATAAAACGATTACAGAAGTTATTGGTTGCGAATCAAGAGTGATAGTCCATGATCCTATACGGGCTATATTTTATGCCTGCGTCACTACCACCCGGTTGTTAGGAGGGTCATTCCACGTAAATTGAGCAAAAGTTTTAAAAAAGTCGTGGCCACATAGTAACAGATTTTAATAAAATTTGATATACAGGTTCAATTCATATTCAAATAGAGCTCTGCAAAATATCTTCACGAAAAATAAATTATTCTAGCAGTTTTGGACATTTAAAAAACTTGTGATAAAGAATGGCATGTGTGCAATCGTCCAAAGTTGCAGGTTTGAAGTTCTGTATCTTGAAAACTATTTAACTGAAATGAATTTTTTTTAAAATAATGTAACCTCTGAAAAATTATCTTCTTATTTATTGAGCAATAATAATCTGGTAACACCATGATTATTCTTTAGATGGTTGTAAAAATTGAAAATTTGCAAATTTTGAGAAAATTGAAAACGTAATAAAAATTAAAGGAATTCAAAAACATCTGAGAGATTAATGCCTGATGTAGTTTTACATATTAAGATCGAATTACTAAAGTTTTTAAGTTGCCATGTATTTCCTTCACCGTTAAAAAATTTTAGAAACTTTAAAAAAAAATGACAAAATCGTAATTTTTCCTCTTATTGACAGGTAAAAAAAACAATGAAGGAAATGTCCCACATTACAGTTATTGCACAGACATAAAGATCAATAAGTCCATAATCTGATAAAAAAAATTCAAGCATGCCTTTTTGATTCCTAACGTCACAAAATTGGGTTAAAAAAGGCAATATTAACTATATTCCATGAGCTATTTTTTTTTATTCGCGCGCGTTTCTTAAAATATTGCACGATTTCAAGGTGAAAAAATTTAGTGCTGCCATCTATTTTCTGTATGTGGGCTTAGAAATTAATATATAATTTTCTGTTCAATTGAACTTTTTTTTTTACTTTAATTAAAAATCTTCTTGAGGAAAAAATAAACTGAAAGCAAGTATAAAGGTTTTTATGTTTAAAATATACACTGTTATCTATAATATTAAAAGAATTAAAAGTTTAAAAAAGATTTCTTTCACGTCGAAACAAGTGATAGAAATATTGCATTTTATCCTCAACATTTTTTACTATTTATTTTTTTTCTCATTAAGGAATAAAAAAGGCAAGAATTAAAGTTTAAATATTTAATATATATACTGTTAGCTATAACGTCAAGCAATTTTGATATTGTCAGAGGTGTCCTTCATCTCTATAGAAACGTTGCATTTTTCCCTCAAATTTTTTCAAAAATAATTTTTTTCTCATTAAGGAATAAAAATACAATTACTAACTTACGTCAATCTGTTACTTATCATTCATTCCTAATTATAAATAATTTTTAATATAGTCTTTGCATTCTTAAGGCTAATAACCAAAATTGAAACTTCAAGCATGTAGCCAAAACCACGATTTTGCATCCACTTTTAATATAAATTTTAATACTTAAATAAACAATCCTAAAATCTATTATTTTACATTTACTCATAAATAGATATGATCTACTTACAAAACGATTTTCGTTAAAATCTGTGACATGTCTGCCGCAGGTGATTTGCTCATTTTGTATGGAATGACCCAGGAACAACAAGAAAGCCCTAAAAAACATCTAAATTCCGTTTTCTATAGAGTATTAGGAAATACAAACCGATTTCAAGATTAATGTTGGCAAATTAATGGTGACAGTCTCTGTTTCAACATTTTTTGAGACATTCTATTTTACTAACACCAGAGAGGTGGTAGACTATTAGACAAGAAGCTTGAAAATTGACATGATGGTTAATTTTAAGATATAAATGTGTTAAGATGGTTTCTAAAAAATTCAAAACTTCAAATGAATACTGAAATGAGCGTATGAAATGAGCATAGCAGTCTCAAAATACTTTCTAAATTATCATTTATTTGGAATTAGTTTAGTTCTTCTTATTGATTAAAATCTCATTTCTCCCTATTGCGCTTTTATAATGAAGTTTAGTCAAACTGTGGCTTAATTTCTAATTTTAAATTATTCCAAAAAGTGTACTTCTAAAAAAAAAAATAGTCATGCAAATATCACTTGGCTTATTTCAACTATTACGCGAGCAAATCCGCGGGGTTTGCTAGTAAAAATATAAAAAGAAAACAAGTGTCAAAAAGTTATGAAAATAACGTAAACAATTTTAATGTAATTTTTTTCTTACTTTATTAACGAATGTTAAAAATTAAAATATCAAAAAATTGCATATACATTTTAATAACTACAAAGGGTGTACACACATTTTTGTAATGATTTTGGAAATAGAAATAAATATATAAACAAAGACAAGAATTTTATTTTCTAATATGTTTTATCTGACAGTCCTCTTGTTGAGCTATCATACTATGTCTTGATTTCCAAGGTATAAGAGTTTTTAAAATATCAAGTTTGATTTTGTTTAACGAGCCGACCACAGTCCTCTAGACTCCATCCAATGTTTTGGGATGCCGCTTATAAACAGTTTGTTTCAAAAGCCCAAATAAACAGTAATATATAGGTGACTTGATTAATTTTAACGCAGTTATTCTAATTGGAAAATAAATCATAGGAGTTGTAATTTTCCAACTGAGTAAAAACTGTCCATCTCATAATTTGAAACAGAGACCTTTGGCATAAGCTACCAATACTTTGCCAATTGAGCTAACCTGGACAAATCTAGAAGGCACGATTTACTCAGATATATTTTTTTTGTATGAATATTTGCTCTGTTATCTGAAATAGCTCAACAGAAAAAATCTCAGGAAATGTAATTCCAAGTAAACGCTAAATACATGCTTATAATTGATTAATTTTAACAAAATTATTCTAATTTGTTAATCAAAATGTTGTGATGTAATTTTACAACTGAGTGAAAAAGTGTCCATACCAGGATTTGAACCAGGTGACATTCGCTTAAACTGTACCGTTTAATGCCAGAGAGTGTAACCTGCGAATAGTGGAATCACTAAAAAAGTGTACAGTGATAAAGATTTTGACAATCAGGTTATGTTAAGAAACATTTCTTGCAAAAAGTTTTAAACAGAAAAAGTTCTTCAAGCACATTTTAATGTAAAATATAACTGTTGCCTAGGTGTCATACATGTTATTAAATGAAACACTAAACATTTACATTATATTATACAATTTTATTGATTTATTTTTATTTCTTTACTGTATAAGAGCAGGGCGAATGAAAATTGTCTTTACAAGTTTGTCAGTGAATGAAATATGGAAGAAGTGAGATAGTCAAGTTATGTTGCTTCTACAAGTTTTAATAAATAAGGATTTAAAAATTTTTAAGAAAAAAAAAAGAAAGAAAGGTAATTCCCAAACCAAAGGGTTTGTGAAGGCTGTCTCATACCTTACCCAGGTTCATCACCACATATTACGCTAAATGATTTTTTTCTGTGGAGATTACAGTTTAGAGATTTTAAATGTTAAAAAAGAATGGATATATTCCAGAAACTGTGATGTGAAATGAAGAATTGCAATTAAAGTTACAAAAGTTCCCATAGCTGGAGCTGCTTGGAAGCAAGTGAACTACAGCTTTCATGTAACAACCTTTCAAAACATCAACGTTTCTTACAAATAAAATACCGTTGTTCTTTTATATATAGACCGGGTGTCTCATAAATTAGTTAACATTTTAAAAATTGATAAAAAGCGAAGGAGATGATTTATTTGAATTGAGTTTGCTACAAAATTATTTTCCTACGGAAGGGTTGTTTTTATGGTTTAAAAAATAGTGTAATTTTTTTTTATTGAAATCACAAAATTTCGTGAAAAATTACGTTTATTTGCATCCAATTATTTACAAGCTCATTGTCGTAAATGTTCTAAGCATCGCAAGGAATTACACTTTGAGAGCAAGTGAGAACTCCGTTAATTGAAGCATGTACTATGACTGGATGGATGCAGGAGATTTCGTAGTTTATGGCCTCCTTTAATCTTCGTTAAGGAAGTTGAGTATTGCGGTACACTCTAGAAATTGCGTAAACCCATTGGCGATAAACATCCGGTATCAAATCCGATGAGCGAAGTAGGCAAGTATTTTTATAGTAGCGAGTAATTAGCCGTTCTTCTCCATATGTGCTTGAGAAAAATTGCATCACTCGGGATTTGATATTAGAAGATCCTGCATGAAAGTTACTGTGTGTAATAGATTACATTTCAATAAGCTAGGTATGATTTTATCCTTTCGCATTTTGAAGTAGCGGTATCCACCAATTGAGCATGGCTTTAATCCTGCTCAATCTGCTTTTACACAGAGCTCTTCAAAGGAAAAAGTATCCAAAATAAAGGATGAAGTGATGCTACACCAAACATTAACGCGTAGTGAATGCAATCGGATCATCGGTATAAGCAGATTGATTCTTGTGTGCCCAGAAGTGGTAGTTATAGGTATTACCTGTTCCATGAAAGGTAAAATGAGCCTCATATGCGCACAACATGTTGAGAAACCTCTGTGCATCACTTCAGACATTTGTCAAAGCCGACCTTGCAGATTCCTCTCGTTTAGCTGTGTCATTTGGTAAGAGCTGATGAAGCGGTCGCAACTTGTAAGGGTACAAGTTTAATACACAATGAAGAATACGGAATACAGATGTCTTTGGTTCGCGGATTATTCTCTGTAAGTATCTTGAACTACTTACCCCACTTGTGAACTTTCACTTAGAGTGTCCATTTGTAAAGTCGCAGCGGTGGAGCGAGGTCCATCACACAAACTTCCTATTTCTTTGAAATGTTGAACGAAGGAGAGCAGTTCGGGAGCAGTTATTGGACCTTTTTCCTTTCTTCATTCCTTTCTCCGTCCGAAAACGTCGTAAACCTTCGATCGGCGATTCCTGGCTAAGGTAAAACAGCTTCAACAGTAGTGCCTTATCCACCAAAGTCAACAATACATTTAAAGAAATTCGTCTGCACCAGTAACAGGAAATTTTGAAATAAGCTGTTAAACGTACATTCGGCATGTTATAGGAATCTTATTTCCATATTTTGTGTAATTAGAATGCGTGAAACATCCTCCATTGACAAAAAGTTTTATTATTTTTTTCATCAAACACATCCCCCAGCATCAGAATAATTTTGCCGCAAACCGCATTCATATAAACTCATTCTTTCACTTTTAAAGAATTTTTAAAATGTTAACAAGTCTATGGGACAACCGGTATATAGGGTGTCCACTCTCAACGGTGTCCAATGGCTAATTCCTAAACCGTTAGTTATAGATATATAGGTCCAATTACAAAAACGTCTTAAATGAGGCAAAGAAATATTTTAAAAGCGGTTTGGGCCAATAAAAACTTTTCTTAAAAAATTACGAAATTAAAATTTTTATACGGTCGCCCGGTCCTATAAGTCATATTTGGTAAAATTTCCATATTGCACTGACCAGTAAGACAAAAAAAAAGTTCCGTTCATGTAACACTAAAATAGACCGAGTTATGAAACTTTAAAAATGCATGACTTATATCACTTTTCTGCATCTAAACATAAATGAGTTTGCCCATGCTTTGAGGGGTCATATGCCAAGTGCTTAAATTATTCGAAGAACTTATTTCATGTGTATCTGCGCTTTGTAAAAAAATCGTACAAGTATTAAGACTGAGTTAACTTTTATTCAGTTTCAGATTAGCTACAATAAATGTATTTTAACATATGTTTTATTTTGTAAGGATTTGAGACTTTCTTTTCATGATTTCTTTTAACAAAAATTATGTTATTTTTATAAGTTTTTGTAAACGTTGAAGTTCGTTTATAACGAACTTCAACGATCGTATGTATGTTTTCCCAGTTCAAAATTTGTACTCGAAATTTAACTCACTTTCAAATATCCGATCGCGATTAAATTTTACATACTGACGTAAATCCGATGACAATCTAATATTATTATGATTTTTGGTGGTTACCATTTATACTTATTTTACAGGATAACTCAGAATATTTTGGATAGATTACAGCCAAGAAATTAAAAAAAAAGTTTTAGATTGGATAACGCAAGACTGCGATGGATGTGTTTTTAAAATTTTGTGTATTTTTTAGCACTGATCCGAAAATTACCTTAATTTTTAACCATTATGTCAGTATTTTTCACAAATCATAAATTGTCAAAGTTAAAAAATGACAAAAATCGAATACTATAAAATAGAGGAGATGGCTGTTTTGTTTAACTTTTGATAACTGATTTTTATGTACTTTTTAGCTCTGAATCTGAAAATGACATTCATTTTTAATTATCAAGTTAGAATTTTTTTGCAAATAGTAAATGTCAAAGTTAAAATATAGCGAAAATCTGATACAATAAAATAGATTTAATTTAAATTTTTTAAATTTAATTTAATTTTATTTAATTCAATAATTTATTCAATTTTTTGGCTTACACTCGGATTCTTACACCTAAGCAGTTGAGGGATCCGATGAGGTGGGGGAGGAGTTTCAATTTTACCTTTGAACTTTTGAACTTTGAAATTTACAATTTGCGAAAAGTCCTGACGTGATGGTTAAAAATGAAGGTCATTTTCGGATTCAGTAAAAAAATACATAAAAATTAATTATCAAAAGATAAAAACACAACAATCACATCTATTTCATAGTATCAAATTCCCGCTATTTTATTTATTTATTTTTTTTTTTTAATTTACGATTTGCAAAAATTCTTTACGTAATGGTAAAAAATGAAGGTCTATTTCGGATTCAGCGGTACAGAATACAGAAGAATCAATTATCAAAAGCTAAAAAACATGACATAACCAACTTTTGCAGGCTAGTGTAAGTAGTCTAATAACATTTAAAAATAGCAATTAAAAATATAAATTTTTGTATCATTTTGTAAATAATTAAGGCCGTTAATTTTCATCCTTCTATTTAACAAATTTCGGTTTTTATTTTTTCTTATATGTTTATTACAAATTGTATATTTTGCATTTATATGCCAGAATGATTAAAGATTTAAAATTTATATAGTAATGTTAATTTTACTCTCAACTATTTTTTAAATCTATCTGACGAAATTATATTCCTACTAAACTTGTGAATTACCCCTAATTTGCAGCAAAAAATATGCTCCAACTTTAAACAGCTATTGCTTGGTCAATTTCAATCGTAGAATAACAGTACATTTTTTGTCTTACTTGTCAGTGTATAAAGTATTTTACTAAATATAACTTATAGGATCGGTAGACCGTATAAAA
Organism: Maratus speciosus; assembly: GCA_963932465.1. Lineage (NCBI taxonomy): Eukaryota > Metazoa > Arthropoda > Arachnida > Araneae > Salticidae > Maratus > Maratus speciosus. Next base: position 445,468,886 of record OZ010789.1, read on the forward strand.
GTTTAAATTTCGTAATTTTTTTTATTGATCCAAATCGCTTTTAAAGTATTTCTTTAACTCATTGAAAACATCTTTGTAATTGGAACTATATGACTAACGGTTTAGGAATTAGCCATTGGACCCCGTTGAGAGTGGAAACCCTGTTTATGCAACATAAGTCGTCTCTCTTAATTTTATCAGACTTCAACTGAGTGTCAAACTGGTAAAGATAATTTTCATTCTCATATATATCTATAAAGTTTTATTACTTGGGTCTGGAGCCTCATGCAGCAAACTTCATACATCTGCTATAATTTTTCTACAATAATATCACTAATCATCTTTAACACTTGTTAAATTTCTGAGAAATACTCTATTAATAAGACACCGATAAAATGTTGTAAAATACGCCATTCGAAAATATAAATATTAAAAAATATATAAATTTATACTAATCTATGTGTTGTGTATAAATGATCGGGAACTTAAAATAGCAATGATTATTAGACATAAATTTTGTATAAATAAAATCCGCATTTCTATTTTTGGTAAGTTTTATTTTAAAATTTAAAATAAAATATTAATATTCTGGTAATACAATATGGAATTGATTGTTTCAAAATATATTAACTGGATGAATATGAAAATTAAAGATACATAATTCATATCAATTTTAAGCGACAAGGTTTTATTTTAAAGAATTGACTAGTTTTTAAAATCTTATTGAATAGTTTTAAACACATATTATTAAATAACTGATAAAAATTAGACATTGTAATTTAGAACTAGATATCAAATAACACACATCGAAAATAGAGTACAACTGATTTATATTAATTACAGACATGTCACAGCAATTCCCGAAATTAGTAATGATTCCAAACATGTGCAATTAGACATTTCATCAATTTTATCTTTCTTGTTGGCTTAATACATCCTGGTAACTATCTGCAATGTAATTAATGCTGATGGTAACTTGTCACATTGTCTCATTCTTACACGAATAATGTCGATCATTCAGACATTTCTTTTAGGGAGAAAGATGAAATACATTTACTTTAACCAAATTCAATAAATGATGAAAATAAATGAAAAGAATTTAGAAAATACGTAGTAATACATGGACATTCGAAGATAAATGAAAAAAAAAATGGAAACGAATTTTGGGAAAAGCTTGATCTGATGTACGTAATTAAGTAATTATTTTACAATTGACATTCTTTAATTGAGCTTGGTTAAAACTCCAAACAAAGTGTTATTTTCCTCTAACAGCTTCTTTGACACTCATATGGTTTGACCAATTGAGAATTTCAATGTCTAGTTGATGATATGCATTCTGAATGATATGGTTCACTTTTATGTCTATTTGACCGTCAGATTCATGGCTCACTTATGATTCATCTGAAAAGATTAATGTGTCTCTTTAAGTCTTTGTCAACGAAACATATTTTTTTTTTTTTCGAAGCACGTAGCTTATGCATCAATTTTTGTAAATAAAGGCTTGTCCTTCAATTTATGGTTGTTCCTTCAATTTTTCTCGCCAGTGTATTTTGAAAGTGGTAATAAATAACCAATCCAAAAATAAAGTTACTTTTATTAATTGCAGGCAGCAGATTTAAAGTAATTGTTAATATTGTCCGTTATAAAGTGAACAAGGATAAGAGTCACGAAACTCAACCAATGTACTGTTATTGCGTTCGTATAAACTCGTTCTTTCCCATAAGTGTCGAAAACAGAACCCCATCGAAGTCCAGGATAAAGAAGTTTTACGTTTAATGTAGTTACAGTAAATTTGTGTAAACGGAATAGCAGGTATACTTGCATAGTTATCCTTCCGTCTCCGGACATTAAGGCTGTTCTCAACAGCTCTGCTCAACAAACGCAAAACGTTTTGACACTTTTACAAATTCATTTTTTAACGGAAAGATATAAATTGGAAAGCCTGACCAACGAAGCGATTGGGAATCGAACTGTGGGGTATCCATTTTTGTATCAATAAATTACCTATTGAGTTATAAGCGATTTTGATCACGTGACACGGCATTTTTCTCCCCTTACTTACTGGATTTTCTTCTTTCGTTAGGAAGTTCGGTTCAAAAGGCCAACTTTGACAGTATTTTCTGAAAGATCTATTGCGTTTACAAGAAAATGGAAAAAACAGTTCGATGAAATAGTTTCTGAATAACAACACTTTCTAGTTTCATGCGTTTCCGAACAAAAATGAATTAAAACTTAGGTCAGAATGTTGACCTTTTGGATTTGAGAACAGCCTTAAAATGTTTTTGTTTACGAGAGGATTCCGTGTTTTCAGAAAACCTGCCAAGAAGGATTCACAATTGGAACAAGTTTCATTTCAGATAGATTTCAAACGTTAGCAAGCACAAATATATAGTGTTGTTTTCGTCGAACCTTGAATTGTTTTCCTTTGAGATAGGTCATCTTCACAGATTTTCCTGTAATAGATTTATGCTTTTCAGAGGTGGTTTTATAGCAGCGGTTTCCAACCTGGGGTAGCGTACCCCTGGGGGTACGTGGCGGGTCTACTGGGGTTATGTGAAAATAATATCGGTAATGGCGGAAGTCACAAAAATGTTAGGAATATCAATGTAATTTGCATCGATTTATTATATGGTTGTGATAAGAAGATTACTAATGAAAAAAGCATGTTTACGTTATCTCCTTGAGTGGAGGGGGGTAAGGGGGACATGTTTATGAGAACTTGGGGTACTCCGAAAGGAAAAACTTAAGAAAGGGGTACGTGAAAGAAAAAAGTTTGGAAAGTGAGTACTTTTTAGCAGTTTTAAGGGATACTGCGAAAACGGAAACTGCTTATAACGGAAACCTGTCTAAAACGGAAAAGTTCATAGTCCCGAAAAAAGACATACCTTTGAATTATATCTTCTAAGACGAATACCTCTCTAAAGCGGAATTTTCTATAGATCTTTTGTGATTCTGTCTTAGCAGTTTTTACTGTTGTATTTGTATCCATGATTCAGTAAACCAGGTCTACTTTCGGGGGGGGGGGGAGATCCACCCCCTGGACCTACCCCCTGGACCCGCCCTTGACTACGCCACTGTCTTCAGCCACATGTGTTGCCACTCGTGGTAGGCTCCCAGGAGCCATTTTTCAGCAAGAGAATGCTCGGCCACACACAGCAAGGATGCCACAAGGCTGTCTCCGCCACATTACCACCCTTCCTTGGCCTGCTCGATCCCCAGATTTGTCACCAATCGAGCATATCTGGGATGATTTGGTGCGGCAAGTTAGACACCCTACGAGCTTGGTTGAACTCGAGACGCGTTTACAGCAACTGTGGAACGAGATGTCTCAGGACATCATACGGAACTTGTATGCCTCAATGTCCGCTCGTATCGCATCGTGCATTCGCGCTAGAGGGGGTCCAACAGAGTACAAAAATTTCCGTTCATTTGTACTTTTTTCTGCAATAAATGATCCTTTTTCTTTGGTTTTCTACACACTTACTTATATCACAGTAGTACTTACGCGTGTAAAATTTCGTTTCATTTGGATGTCTTTTTCTTTATGCGCAAATTTTGATGGCAATGAGTGTATTATATTTTATGTTAAACGATGTGAAGACTGATATTCGATTGATTGATATCAAGTTGATTTAGTTAATGGCACTCCACGATGTAATGCGGTTTCATATATGAGCTTTTACTACAATTACACGCGGCTAAATAATTTTATAAAATTATTTAGCCGCCCCTCATAGCATGCATGGTCACGGTGACGTCGTTGTGACGTCACTGCGAGTCACTGTGGTCACGTCACATCTGTGACCAAAATGCCACCACTCAGTGATGTCACATTGTGACTGAGATGTGAACTTCTTAGAAAACTTTAAAAAATTACAAAAAATATTCAAAACATGTTATTTATGTAAAATTATATTTTCTGGCAATTAAAAAAAAAAATTGTGACGTCACTGTTATGTCACTGCATGTAACGTACGTCACGTCACATATGTGACGAAAAAAACCACCATATTGTAAGTCACAGTGTGACAAAAATATGAACATCAAAAATCTTTGAAAATGAACAGAAATATTTTAAATATGCCCGAGTTACAGCAACATAAGGAATGAAAACATATTAGTGGATAGGAAATAGTAAATTCGGACACAAAAAGAGGTGGGGTGGGGGGCATAAAAAGGAAAATGCACGGTAGAAGTATCAACAAACTAGATTTTCACGCTATATTTTATCAATTTGTTATCTAAGACAGTGAAAGTATACTTTTTTTATGATTTCAATTTTATCTACCATTGCAATTTAATCCTTCACTGATTGTTATTATTATAAAAGTGTTTCTCAGAAAAATTGTACGTACTGGCGCAATTTGGATAACATATTCAGAATTAGGAATATTAAATCTGTACACTTTACATATTTAGTCTGCAGGGAAGAAGTTTTTTTTTTTTTTTTTTTTTTTTTTTGTCGACTAGTGGTATTCAAAACACTTCTGTGGTTTCAAACTAAAATTTTCTATTAGAGTTAAGTCTGTAGCTTTTAATGAGCACGTAGAAAGTGTATTCAGAGTTTAGTCATATATGCATTTCTTGCTTTAGAATTTGCATTCAAGTCATATTTTTTCCTGTTAGTGTTTAACTATTTTAAATAACTATTTTTTAAAAAATTCTACTTCTTTCAGGCTTTTTAAATAAAATTAGCATTTTACGAAAAAATATTTATACAAATTTTATACAAAACCCATGATATAATGATTCGTATTTTAAATTCGTATTTTAGAGATACGACTTTAAAAAAAGCTTTTTTACAAATTGTTTTATTCTACAGAAAATGAATATAAAAAAATGACAGATTGACAAAGAAAATTTTTTTATCCTGTATACTCTCTTTTCATTTATTAAGAAGATGCCTAATTTTTATTTATTACGTGTAAAACAAACTTTACTTAAAAAAAAAGAAAAGAAAGAAAAAAACCAGGTGTTTCATTCAAATGGAAAATTTTCATTACACTCACATAAAGATAAAATGATTGGGTATTTAAACTCTAAAAATCTGTTGTCTACAAAAAAAAAATTATAATAATACAGTATAAGCACCTGCTTGCCAATATCGTCTGCGCTCGATTAAACCGCAGAATAAAATAAGGATCAGAACTTTTGACGCGGGAAGTATGTCTGACAATTTTGTCATTTTGTCAGAAATATGTCTGAAAATTTAGGATAAAACACGGATATTATTAAACTATTTATGGAACTTAAAAGGTATGCCTTATTTAATTTAATTTTTTTATTTCCGTTTGATAGATTATTATCACGAGTTAAATAGTTGTAGTATGTTATATGCAATGAGACTGATCTAGAATTCTTTTCCGATTCGATGCTTTAAAATATCTTAATATGCCATCGCTAGAAGAAAAAAAAAAGCTGATGCAGAGACTGGTTCTAATTTATTTAAAGTATTTATCGTCATTAATATTTTGGAGTTAAATATGGTATTCGATTATAATGATATTAGGAAACTGTTTCAATTTTGAAATTAACATTATACTGGGAAAAAGTCTTTTTATTTTTGAAAGAATTTTTTTTCATTGCTAATAATATTTTAAATTAGTATTTAAAATCTTAAATCTTCATACCAATGTTTTCAGATTTAACATTTGCTAAAATTATAAAATAATAGGAATTCCTTATAACATATGTAAAGATTTTTAAGAAATTGTTAAATGCATTTAATTCATCTATTGTAGTTTGTTGTTGTTTAATAGTACAATTATAAACACCAATTATTTAGTGTTTTTCAAATTGATATATTTATTTTTTTAATTGTATTTAAGCATTTTTTTTTTTTTTTTCTGTTTGTGATTTTAATCAAACATTTAGTTGTAGACATTCAGAATCAGTTATTAAATTTTCTTTTATTGTAAACTCATTTTCTACGTTTTCGATACATTTATTTTATTGGCATTAAAAAATAAAAAAATAATATTTAAGCATTGAAATAAAGTGTTTTTCAGGCCCGATAAAGTTGAAAAGTGTTTATGACTTCGGTTTGTCTGGCCGTCTGTCTGCGCTCTAACTCGCGTAAATATACTCGGATTGACCTGAAATTTTTGGATGTTATTGACGTTTACCATAGCAAGGTCCCTATTTGTAATGAAGTTTGTAGCATGTTTAGTTCATTTACAGGGACAGTCAAAAATATTCCATTACATTACGGCCTGTGGGGAAAAAATCATTTCAAATGATTTTTAATGATTTTACACGCTTTCAAACAGAATAAAATTGATATGCATTTATGAAGCGCAGTAAAATGTGCATTCCGTAAAATGTGCATTCCGTAAAATATGCAATGCAGAGAATAGTTATTGTTTATTTACAGGACTAAAAAAGGAATTCCAATACATGATGATATAGGGGTGGAAGGAATTGTTTGCGGCGTACTATATTTACGTTAATCTATTTGATATGTAATGAAATTGATATACGTCGTTGAGGTTTACATACTATGAATTATTTCATGTATAATACGAAGTGTATATAGCATTTACAGGGACACACAAAATATTTCAGATACTATATTGTATCCGAAGTACTGTTCATTAGCGATGATTGCTGGAAATGTACTTTTAATTATGATATGCGCTTTTATGATCCACTACATTTATGCATAGTATATGGTATATATATACATGCTATAATTCATATACAGGACTATACAAAAGTATTTGTAAGGGCTGCTGGGTATTGCTTAAAGGTGGTTTTAAATAATCTATGCATTTTTACGCTGCACTGTATTTAATTTACTAAGAAATGTTTGTAGAATATAGATAAAATGATATACAGGGTCACGCAAAGAATTGGATACGTTGCCGTCTATAAATTATAATTTCTGGAAATGTGATTTCAGCAGTTTTAAGAGTGTTTTAGCTTGAATTAAATTTTAACTAAATAGTGGTGTGTAATAAATTTTCTAGGTAAACTACAGGGTTGTACAAAATTACTTAAGTATGCTTCCATATATTAGTACAAATTGCTGAAAGAGAATTTCAACCTGTTATGCGTTTCCTTGATAAACTAAATTTTTCCATTATATAGTATATATATCAATCTACAGATCAAATACAGGACTGTTTAAAAGAATTGGAAAACATATTTGGCTATGGATGGTAACTGCTGAAATCAGTTTTCAAATGTTTTATGCGTTTTCATGTTTAGTTAGTTATCTTGTTTACGTTATTTCCCTCGATGTCTTGTTAAAACATTCAGAAAGAGGTGGAAAGTGTTTTATAATTTATGCTTAACGCATGATATATCTTACTTGTTGTATCTATTTCCCAGATCAGTCTTTTTCTATAAAACATACCAAATCTAATTAGCTCATATTCACAAACACAATATATACGGGAATAAAAAATTTAAATAAATAGGCCTTATCATGTCGTTCTAAAATAACAGTTATATTAATGTCCGTTAGACTCCATGTTCGTATTTAGTAAAGCAATGACAAATCACAAAAAATTAAAAAGCTTACACATTCTTAATATTAAGCTTGAATTCAAGATCAAGCTTAGAACTTAATAAAAAAAAGATGTCATTTGATAAGCATTGTTTTTTAAATGGAAAATTAAAAATATTTTAGAAGAATAGGACTCCAAAATAGGGATATCTTGCTAAAAAGTACTGTAAAAAGATAAGATTTTATATTTCAAAAAAAACTTTACTTTAAAATTATCATAGCGTTTATGACAAGAATCATCACAATATTAATACTTGGAAATTTTTCCAGAGAGAAACATTCGCCTTGCATACAATATTTCAAATGAAAATCAAATTTCAAATTAATTGCTTAAAAGGCGCAAAGGTCAACATAGTGAAAAATATTCCACGCCGGGACTCGATCCCGGGTCATCAGTATAGCGCACTGACATTCTACTGACTAAACCACATGGAACGATACCCAGCCTGGAAAATTTCTCCCTATTACATGTTGTCAAGGCTACAAACGCAGCACAAGATGGAATATTTATCGTGAGCCACCGTCATGGGGTAAACACGAAACTTAATTAAATCCAGCATCGATTGAAACTATATTAATACTTGGAAATTTTTCCAGAGAGAAACATTCGCCTTGCATACAGTATTTCAAATGAAAATCAAATTTCAAATTAAAATTGCCTTTTAAGCAATTAGTTTGAAATTTGATTTAGTCGGTAGTCAGTAAACTATACTGATGGCCCGGGTTCGAGTGCCAGCATGGAATCTTTTCACTATGTTCGCCTTTGCGCCTTTTAAGCAATTAATTTGAAATTTGATTTTCATTTGAAATCATCACAGTGTTTATGACAAGTTCGTCACAAATGGCACATATTTCAAAAATTCGTCACAATGTGACTTCAAAGCATTGTCACTTTCGTCAGAAGTTCGTCACAAAGTTAATGCCAAAATAGTCACAAATGACACACTTTTCGCAAATTTGTCACACCGTGACTTCACATAGTGGTCACAATGTGACGTCACAAACGGCCTCTAAAACGGCCATAACGACCTCGCATTCTAGTCACTATGACGTCACATCGACGGTCACAAAATCACAGTGTGACTTCACAACGACGTCGCTGTGACATCACCATGCCTTACGGGTAACACCGTACATAGATATGTGATTTCATTGAAGCTGTTTATAATCGAATAATACACTAAAATTGAATCAGAACAATTAGATGGCATAAAAAATCAATAAAAGTATGTATGAATGGCACGTTTTACCGCTCGTTAGCGGAATGGGTAATTTTATATGAAAGTGACATACAACCCCAACAGCAAGAGATAGCAGATAAATTTTGGATTATTACAAGAATTGTTGGTAAATAAACAGTAGTCGTATGCAGAGATTCAAACAATATCGCCTCGATAAAAACTAGCGATTTCGCTAGTTAATGTTAAAGGGGGACGTCGGTACGAAAGCAGATTGATGCTGAAAATCAATAATCGCCTATTCCGAGTATGGGATCGGACAGTAATCCCAAAATGATTAAAATTGATTCTTTTCATTGTGGCGTTTATTGTTTGTCTCCGCGGAAATACTCCCCCACTGCATTAATGGTAGGTGCGTTACTTGATTAAAATCCACCAACGCGCTCCAAAAATTATTTGCTGCTTGTGTATGTCCCCAAACAGCAAATAATTCTTCTCCGAAGATCGGCCAAATGTACTAACCTGACTACTTTTCGTCCTCGCGACCTCCATTTTCGCAGTAGACAGGAAAGGCTTCTTGTCCGACCGGAAAACCGCTTCTCGACCATCTTTTCCCGTCTACTACTGAATCAAATTTGAAGCTCTTCCTTATTAGCTTTTCATTAGCTTTTCATTACCGAGTTCATTGCGATATCATACCATATTTTTTCGATTAGCTAATATATAATAATATAGGAAAATTTGTAAGATACAAAAACGCAAGAAAGTTCTGTTTAATTAAAAAAAATAAACATTGCTAATCGGGTATATTTTCCGCTATAAAATGCAAAAATATTTACCTATCAATTCTTTAACTAATTAAAAATTGTTTTAGTTTAAAGTTTAAATATTGCTGTTAAATGAGTTAGCAATAAAAATTAGAACTAATTCAAATGAAAATGAAAATTACAATTAATTTTCCATAGTGCGATGCAAATAACATTACATTTTAATTTAAAAATCACGTTCTTACATATTAGTTTCTTATACTGTTGATATATTAATAATTTTGTATCTTACAAAGAGTAATTAACTGTAATTCATACTGTAGTTATCAGTAATTTTAATTTGCATAGTAAAATATTTAACATAAATATTTAGACTTTAAATAAAACAAAATTTTATACGTTTTAATTAGTTGAATCCTCGATATGTAAACATTTTTGTATCTTATTGTGAAAAATATTCCCATTTAACAATATTATTTCCTTTAAAAAGAAGTTTCATATATTTTAATTATACAAAGTTTGCATCTTACAATGAAAAATATTCTTACTTAACACTGCTTTCTAGTTGTAAAAATCCTATCCTTTATAATTTCCCATTACGCCATCGTTATGTATCAAAAATAGCATTTATTCTTTCTTTTAATATATAATCAATTATTTTAATAAATATTTTCTTCAGATATTTTTTAAAATTTTAAAAAGCATAAAATTAAATTTTCCACTCTCTGGAGGAATAAAATAAACTACATCTTTATAAGACAATTTAACATTTCTTGGAAAGTATTTTTGCTCTCTGTAATTCAGTCGACTATCCATTTAAGAATATGTCCTTGAAACATGAAAAAGCATTTTGAGTATAGTTGTAAGATAAAATATTGCAGCGTGTTAATAGGTTTTAGTGATGTGGTAGTCCCCCTGTCTTTCATGCAAGGTGAGGATTACCGCGGAGACAAACAATAAACACCCCTGTAAAAATAATCAGTTTTCATCATTTTGGGATCATGGTCTGGTTTCGTACTCGGAATATATTGGCAATTAATTAATTTCAAAATTAATCTATTTTCCCACCGACGTTTCTCTTCGACACTAACTAGAGAAATGGCTAGTTTTTGCCAAAACGATTTTGTGTGAGTCTCTCTATGCGACTACCATTCATTTTCCGACAATTCTTGTAATAGGCTAAAATTTAGCCGATATCTCTTGCTGTTAGGGTTATTACTGTTAACACCCAAATTTCGTTGACCTTTAAAGTTTCAAACGTTTTTGGAAATAAAATTTTAAGGATCTTAAATACAACTTCTGATCATGAGAAGGACTTCCTTCCAAACCGAATTCTCGTATGCCAATTACGTTATTTTTTTTATTAGATTTCTAAATATTTCAAAAGTATTTCCGCACCCATATTCTTATAAGAAATCTGCTTATTTAGTCCCCTCTACCTGCCTTTACATTTTTTGCATATAGTTCTGAACCACCTTGTAGGGTAACTCTAGGACAGATGACCTTAGAGGTGAGATGGCCAGTCTAAATATCTCCAAAATTTGATCATAGATTACAATATAAACAATGTCTGTATGAAATAGTTCAACGAGTTTATTTATTGCGACGTGCAGTTGTGTTATTTGATTATAAAATGTAAGTGTAATTTTATTGTAAATTAAATAGGTAGTTGAATATTCTTTTGACTTAGGTATCCGAATGTTTTGCAGTACTTACGTTACGTATATTTTTTACTATGTGGATTTTTATGGCATGTATATAATCTAATCTTTACTTCTAAGACTAAGACAAAGACGTACAATGGCTATTGATGCTTTAAATTGGGCGACAATCAGTCCTTCAATTTCAGGAGAGATGGCCACATGAAATCGAGGAGAGATGGCCACCCTTAATCAATATTTAAAAATTATACTTAGGGATGATTTTAACTAAATGTAATTAAATTTAAAATAAATCTATAACGTTTACGTTTATAAATATATTAATTGATATAATTATTTAAATTTTAGCTAATATAAATATTTTAATAATAATAATAATTATATAATAAGACCTAACGATTTATTTGTTTCAGAAAATACTGAAAAACGTCGGAAACTTTCATAACGGAAACTGATAAAGTTGATAAATAAACTAAATTAACGTAATAAACTTACAAGTAACGCGAGAAATACACACACACAAACACACACACACACACACACACACACACACAAAAAAAAAAAAAAAAAAAAAAAAAAAAAGGAAAACACGACAATTCCAGTAGCAAAGAAAACGAAACACATTTAAATTATCAGATTCTACAGATTCCGAGTAAATAGAATTGTATTAGGATCACTGTGTTGGTTGTGCAAAACAACATAATATCACATCCAAAAAGAATATCTGGATACAATGCATAAGGTTCCTGAAGTGGTTCCATGAAACGTGTTCAAATTATCAAGACCTTTGCCAAGCATGTGGTAAGATTTTACGAAAAACGAAGTATTGAAATTATACGTCAAATATTGTTTATTCGAGTTTTCTTCACTCATTTTACATCATATAACTGCATCTTTACAAATTGCTATATGTTTTTCATGATTAACTAAATGAAATGTGTTATTTTTTTGCTACTTAAATTAACTTTTTCTTTCTTGTATTGGATGGCAATCTCTTCTCGGCTTTAAGGAGAGATGGCCATTTGCCATTCAAATTTCAATTTTGTTTAACACTTTTTGTTTTCAATATTTAATTTTTTTTCATAAAATGTTATGAGTATATGTATAAGAATTTTAAATATGCATCAATATTTCTTTTATTTGAATTCTAAGAATTTTTATTCCAATCTTTAAAAACTGTGGCCATCTATCCTAGAGTTGCCCTATAAGAGCGATTGAAATTGACATTATTTTTCTTAATAATGTTTATTGAATTGTTTGCTTAAGATCAATTACTGACGTGATTTAGAGCTATTAATTTAATTGTTTTATGAAAAACTAGTGTAGTTGACATTTATTTTTTGTTCTTGTTTGGTTGGATGATTGATCTCGGTACAAGGCTTGTAAGTTGTTTTTATGGTTTTAATTGCGACTACAATGCTTAGTTGACTGCGTTTTCACCTTTTTTTTTTTTTTTTTTTTTTTTTTTTTTTTTTTTTTTTTATTGGAGGTTTTTCGTACACTTAGCATAATTTATTCTCTTTACACAATGGTATTAAATTGATAGATGTTCCTTGAAAAAAAATTATATCGTTCTTTCTATTCATTTATGGCATTGTAATAGAGAACAAAACTATTGTTCTAGTTCTGTTTTATTGCAGTTTACCACAAGCAGCCTTTTCTGATTCAGTTTGGATATTTAAAGTCATCATATTTAAAGAATTTTATTTGTTAGGAATGATAATTTGAATTTATGATAGTTAGAAATAAAAGGGGAAATTTATTTACATGAAAATATTTTTAAAGTTTAAATAATAATAAGCAATTTTGATTATAAATGAATTTTTGTTTGGTAATTCATAGCAATTGAATATTAAATAATAATAACTGTGAAGCTAAGTTCCCTGAATTCTATATTCATTACATTTAGCCAAATTTCGCCAAAAAGTGGAAATTTTCTTAACTTCCAAAGTATTTTCTTTATAAATCCATTAATAATGGTAAAATTATTAAAATTATCTTGAGAAGCATAATTTTGAATTATACTTCACGAATTCTGAGCCGTTAATCACTTAAATAGTAATAATAATAATAATTTTTGATATACCTGTATATATTTTGATGTATCATTAATAGTTGTTTTAAATTATATTTTTCAGCTAAACAGTATAAAATATAAATTACATAGGTTTTATAAATTACAATACAAATTAATGGTTTACATAGTAAAAAGTGATAATATTAGAAATTTTTTCACACCGATTTAATTTTGGAATCAAATGCGGAAAAAATTATCACGTAAATTCACTTACAAATTTTAAGAATAGTGCAAAATTCAACTCCACAGCAATATACTTATGTGCAGTTTTAATTAATCTTCCATTGACTATATTTAAACAGATCGAATTTCCTTATTTGTGTTGATACATGCTATAACATAAGTTTGATATATTTTTTAAACAATTTACAGCTCATTCAGTCATTGTATGACAAAGATAGAATAGATTTTCCGTGTACATGAGAAGAAATCTGCAGGGCCAGCGCAACCATCGGGCAAACGTGGCGGCACTGTTTTGGACTGGCCAGACTTTTAATTTTTGCACCGGGCCTGGAAATTCGGCCCGTTCAGACATCTAGTGTACTTAGGGGAAGAAGCCTATTGAATATCAGTACCCTCGATAATCCGAATATTTTTTCGGACTCTCGAAATATTCATTCCGGTAATTGGTATATAAAATTTTTCGAAAATGTTTATTTTAAGGAGCGGATATAAAATACAATTTTAAAAAGAATTGCATAAAAAAATAAGTCGATCGGATAATTAGTTGCCGAGATATTTGTAATCATATTTTTCACACTTTTCGATATTTCAGGTTGACCCTTTATTTCATTCAAATTTTAATTAAAAAATGTATTTTAATTGGAAATAAGACACTTAATCCAACGCAGTAAACTGTTAGTTAATACGATTATCATTTTTGGAGTTATAAGGACGTTTCTTTTACGTAATTCGGTACTACTCGATTATACCTTCGACCAAAAAACTATCGCCAAACTGTAAGATTAAATGCCAATAATACCTTAACGAAAATGTCACATTCACTTGATATTAAACACGTGACACGTGTTTGTTATGTCATAAATAAATTTTTAATTCGACGTTTTATTTGTATTTTTGGTACTTCTTAGTTATCCCGTCGACCAATTTCGCGTAATTATATAAATCGCCAAACCACTCGCCAAATTATACACATTGTCATAATTTTTATTTTAAAAAACGAAAGAACAAATAAATTAGTAAAACATTAATAAAAATACAAATAAAACGTTGAATTAATGGTTTTATTGGTATTTAATCTGTCAATTAAATAATTAATGACAACCATTATTGCCATTTAATCTTAAAATTTGGCGACAGTAATTTGGTCGACGGGATAATTAAGAAGTGCCGTATTTTTATTAATCTTTTACTGATTTATTTGTTCTTTGGTTATTTAAAATAAAAATTATGCCAATTTGTATAATTTTGCGAATAGTTTGGCGATTTAAAATTTGTCGAAATTGGTCGACGGGATAACGCAAAATCCTGGCCAATTTTTTTTTCATGTGTTTTGCAGTTAAAGTCATTGCTAGTGATTTACTATTAGTAAATACACTTATTAATGTTATATACACATAAAAATATGCATTTAATAAAAATAAATAAATATACAATTCAAAGTTTACTTAATTTTTTACTGTTTATAAGAGGAAAGTACCTAATTGTTGAAAGAGTTGTAATTGTAAGCAATGTTTAATTAAATGTGGTTAATTTTTCTATATGTAAACTTTTAATTATTTATATAAACCAATGTATTAATATACATATCATTTGCATTTATTGCTTAGAAAAGTTGGGTCTCTAAAACTGAGTTGTAGTATAGAGATTGTAGTTTTTGAGTGTTATTAAGACATTACGAAGGCAATTTATATTTAAAAATGGCAACTATATGCGAAAGATGAAAAACAATAGCCTTAAAAACTTCAAACTATACAACTATACTTCAAAAATGGCCCAGCAAACCCCGACACAACATTAAAAAGATATGTATCTAAACCAATATAGCTAAATTAGAGCTAAAAAGGCTTAAAAAGAGACATATTTAATTTACTTCATTTTATTATATTAAAAACTAGTTGGATGTGCCAATCCCAAAACTTTCTTCTATCTTATACATCTTAATATTTCAAAAACTAGTTACACATGTTAATACTTCAATATTATTAGTTCATTACTATACCAACTTTGATTTTCATCTTAAATTCCTGCTTCAGTCAATTAAATGAATTAAAAACGAGTTAATCTATATCATGATATTTGTTAAAATTAATAGTTTTTCCTTATTCTGTTGTTATCAGATGTTTGCGAATAGCCGGCTTAGCAGGAAGTGAGTTCCCGCCTTTGCACGAACCGCCGATGGACAATAGAACTACGAAAAATCAAGAAAAGTATACAAAAATCACTATCACAGAGCCTCTTTACCGCGCGATATTTCCAAATTCAAGGAGGAGCTGTTGGCCAAAGCCAAAAACATGCACAAAAAATTTGGTTCAATTGAATGCATAATTTTATATACTTTTCGATTGTACAATAAAGAAAATGCTACAGACATCGTAATTATAGCGCCCCCTTCCAGCGGAATTTTTCCAAATTCAGGGAAGACCTTCATGCCATGACCAAAAAGAAACACAAAAAATTTGTCTCAGTTCTATGCATAACTTCATACACTTTTCGCTGATACAATATTCAAAATGGCACAAAAATCGCTATTAAAGCGCCCCCTACCGGCGAATTTTTTCCAAATTCTGGGAGGACCTGCTTGTCATAGCCATAAACTTAAAATAAAAATTTAATTCAATTCTATGCATAACTTCATACACTTTTGGATGGTACAATATTCAAAATCGCACAAAAATCGCTGTTACAGCGCCCCCTACCGGCGAATGTTTTTCAAATTCAGGGAGGATCTGCTTGCCAAAGCCAAAAACTTAAAATAAAAATTTGGTTCAATTCTATGCGTAATTTCATACACTTTTGGATGGTACAATATTCAAAATCGCACAAAAAAACGCTGTTACAGCGCCCCCTACCGGCGAATTTTTTCCAAATTCAGGGAGGACCTACCTGCCATATCCAAAAACTTAAAATAAAAATTTGGTTCAATTCTATGCATAACTTCATATACTTTTGGATGTTACAATATTCAAAATCACACAAAAATCGCTATTACAGCGCCCCCTACCGGCTAATTTTTTCCAAATTCAGGGAGCATCTACCTGCCACATCCAAAAACTTAAAATAAAAATTTGTTTCAATTCTATGCATAACTTCATATACTTTTGGATGGTACGATATTCAAAATCGCACAAAAATAGCTATTACAGCGCCCCCTACCGGCGAATTTTTTACAAATTCGTGGAGGATCTGTTTGCCATAGCCAAAAACTTAAAATAAAAATTTGGTTCAATTCTATGCATAACTTCGTACACTTTTTGATGGTACAATGGCGACAGACAGACGGACACACGGACAGACGGACATACGGACACACGGACAGACAGACATTTTCTATAAACATGTTTTTTGGGATCTCTGACCCCTAAAACATCTAAATCCGTCGAAAACCGGAAGTCGAAAAAAATTTCGATTACAATACTTTCTTCTATTGAAGATAGAAGAAAGTAATAAAGCTATCGAGTTGAAAAATTCCTGAAGCCACAAAAATATACATTTAAACATAATTAAACATAATAACAAAGTTGAAACGTGGCAATAAAGCAGGTCTTCTCGCCAAGAAACTTCCTATTCATCTGAGTCTAGGAGCCGCCGGATATGACTCATGCTCTTGAAATAGACATAGATCGATGCAGTAGTTAGTCAGCTATTAAAAATTACGCTTTTTACAATTGTTGAGCAAATTTTAATTTTTGCCTTTCCAGCCAGGTTATGGGGTCAAATACTCCAGTGTGTGGCTGTTCAGGACCTTTCGCCAGTCGGAGTCTTGTTGCGTGGTCCCGAGCGTCTCTGTACTATTCAAAATAACGTTAGCCAGTGCAAAATAATGATACAACTCCTCTACAATTGTCCTTAAATCCAGTTCGTGAAAATGAAGTTAGTATTAACTTTATTTTTTACAGCCAAAGTTGATATAATTGTCGGGGAATGTATAGGTGTCAGGTGAAAGTAACCGTAAACGTAAATTATAAATATTTAAAATATTCTAAAGGATAGAAGATTATTAGAAATAAAAAATAATTATACACATTACACGTGAAAGAATTTAAATTGTATTTTTATTATATTTTATACTTTATGTTATAAATTATTCTATGACTACATCTACAATTTTTAAAAATGATTTTTATTAGTCGAGTATTGCAGTCACTGAGCTGGGTCCCTCTAAGTGATTTACCAGGGTCCCGCCCTACTTTGTGTCGGTGCTCCTGGTAATTTGCAATTTAAGAAAGTTAATTAATATTGATCTCTAATTGTCTGGTAATATGTAAAAGTATTTTTTTTTTATGAATCGTGTTGGTCACTTAAAGTAACTTTAACATTGGCATTTCATTTTATTGCCTTACGGAAACTTTTCGACCTCAAGTTTTAAAATATTCTTCTAACTACATTTAAAACATATCGAATATTAAATAAAATGAAACGTTTAACGTACACATGAAGAAGAATGAATTAAAATACACTTGAGGAATGTTGGCTGTTCAATTTACTTTCATATAATTTAATTATAATATAACTTGCATATTAGGAAGGTTCTCGTCAGTTTTGTAAGAAAAAAAAATAAAAAAAAATGAGAATGCAATTTAAAAGTAATACACATCCAAAAAATATCTTTTTAAAACTTTTACTTTTCTAATGTTGTTTTCGAAGCAAGCATGTGAGATTTCAATTTGATATATATATATACAAAGCCCAAAAACATTTATCTCGGCTTTTATTCTTTAAATATTGATCATAGACATATACTATAAACTATAAAATTGCGTAAAAAAGGATACAGAACTTTATGAAATCGATTAATATTTTCAGGAGATTAAATTTGATGAAATACAACATTCAAATTTTTATATGGGCCCTGTACAAAAAAATTCCAAGTGAGTAAAATGTGCCCCATACACTAATAAGGACATGTACAAAATTGCAGCATTTCATCATAAAAAGTCGCAGAGATATGAAAATACATAAATGCCAATTTAAACCAACTTTCGATGCCTGAATATGACATTGCAAAGGAGAAAATTCATGTTGAATGGTAGCGTTTCAGGGTTCGTAAACAAACTGCGACAGAAAACAATGATTGGCATTGAATTGAAAATATTTACATTTTAATTTATGATTAATCTCTCACCAATTTTGTTTAAACACATTTCTGCGACTTTTTATGATAACATGCTGAAATTTTGTACATGGGCTTATTAATATATGGCGCATATTTTATTCATTGGGAAATTTTTTTCTACGGGGCCGTATAAAAATTTTAATTTTGTATTTCTTCAAATTTAATCCCCTGAAAATATTCATTTCATAAAATTCTGTAGCGTTTTTACGTAACTTTGTAACTTATAATATATGTCTATGATCAATATTTAAGAAATAAAAGCAGAGGTCAATATTTTTTGGGCACCCTATATACATTAAATATATACATGTGTAATATATATACATAGAAAATTGAATAATAGCTTTTGGTGTATCAGAGTATAAAACAAAGATTTCAACGTTCAATAAAAATTCCATGTCCAAATCTAATTTAAAAATAAAAATACTTAATCTTTTGTGCGTATTTTATTATATTAAAAAGAATGAATAGACATTGATATGGGCATAATTTAAACGTATGAAAACATCCAAACAAGATTAGAAATAATTTCAATATAGTATAATTCCTCCAAATATATTTTGAATGCTATATAATTTTCTGAAACATAATATTATGTTTTCAGTATGCTGTTTCATTTTTAAATTATGGTGATACTAAAACCATGTTCCTATGTTATTTACATAACCAATACATAAAAATAAATGTTATTTTAACAAAGAAAATGTTGTGTATTATAAATGTAGTTTGTTTTTGAACATTTCATCTTGTAAATTTATTCATCGATAAACATATAATGTTTGGTTTATATATAAATACCAGCTGGCCCATCCACAGTTACACGCGCCGAGATAATAACTTTAGAGTACATGAAATCGGCCGGCATTTAGATTTTCCAGAAGGGGTATTTGTCCCCTGAGCTTCCCCTGAATTCAACACAGCCTAAAATTACAGTACCGTTTACACTACCTTTAAATATATCCCATCTCGTTACGCTGATCTTTTTTTCCTAACAAACATCAAGAAATCTCTCGAATCACGTGCGTCGTCATAGTAACGATTTATAGCAATAAAAGGGTTATTTATGAAATCAACGCTAGTTTTTTTTCCTTCCTTCTTTTTTGCATGTCAGAGAAAAAAACCGATGCCCGTATTTTCATTAATAATTAAAAGAAAAAAAACTATTTCAGACTTTTTAAAAATCCATTCCCAAAACTCTTCTCTATACAGTAGTTTAAAATATCAGATTGGAAAGATAAATTGTACAAGAGAAATTTGTTGTAATAAAAAAACAAACTTTTAATTTCCGGTGAAACAGAGATTTTCTTTTAAAAAATCGGAAGCAATTTCAACAATGCTGTACGAATTCTAAATAAACATTACTTAAAAGAGGATAAAATTTACTATATCAGTCTAAAAGATTGAATTAGGATTGCTTATATGACTGGCTCAAAATTGCCCGGTGACCCAGTAGTTAACTAATTGCGTTGGATTTGTCGATCCGAAGTTTTCCTCTAGATATGGAAAAAGTTAACTCAGCGTTTAATGCATTCGGAAACAATAAATTGAGTACTAAGCGTTCTTAGTGTGCATTGGTGGTTCCGTATCAGGAACACTCAAATGAGATGTATTCTATATATAGCACCTCATGGCACATGGTTATAAAAGCAATTAGGCACCTCATGTCATGATCCTTCGTAAATTATAGCGACTGGAGTTTATTTATTTAATATTGCTAGTTTATTAAGAATATGTTGTAAATACGTTAAAGCAAAACAATATTTAGGGAAATGATATTTGTTTAAGCTATATTCTGGCCCTATTTGTAACACTAACACAAAGTACTGCCTCAACACTGGAGCATTTATACAGGGTACTCATAAAAAACTTCCCGATATATGTACCACTAGTGACCTAACCGCTCAACCAATCGAAAGGAAATTTCTGATTTAGTTATTTAAAGATGTGCACTCGAGATTATGATGATTTAAAATAATAGATCTCACACGGTTACGGTTACAGTGAAATAATTTCGAAATTTTTTAATGGCAACACCCTTTTTTTCCTATGAAAATTCATCAGCGCATTGAAAAATCATAAATAGCGTTGGAACAATACACGTATGACTAAAATTGCCGATGTAATTCGTGGCACTCAATCCTAATAAGTTCCTATGTAACGTAATGTTCAGCACTCTAAAACAAATTATTACATTTTCATTTTAACTATGTACACAAACACAACTCAAAAACACATTTTAAAACAAATCTTACAACATTAATCAATTCACAAGTAAAAAAAAAGAATCGGCTACTGAAAAAAAAATATCTTGTAGCCACTCCTTCGTTCCTCGCAATGGCCTTTTTACCCGACTGCCAAGAAGGGTTATGTGTTTCACGCGTATCTGGGTATGTGGATTTGTTTATACCCTCGAACCATCCGAACGACTGGATTGATTTTAATGAATGAGGTCTCTATTGATTCGTCTTAACCATTCGATGGTTATAGGCTAGGTTTTGTTTTTATAAAATAAAAATGGCAGCCGTAAAATACAAAATGGCGCTAAAGACGAAAAAAAAACTTTTGCGCACTATATTGAGTGAAATATTATTGGATATGACTTTCAAAATGAAGACGATGTTTCATTGACTATTTTTCAGTCAAAAGCTCCGTTTAAATATTACACAACCTGGAAGCTGTGAATATAGGATCTCTAGCTTTACTGAAACTCTAACCATCATAAAAATCTTTAGACCTCATCGAAACAGTGTTTATACATAGGAACTAACAATTAAACTCAACTTAAAAGTCATCAGTACAAGTAAATAAAAAAATAGGTAAGTAGTATAAAAAAATAGTTTCACATTGATGGGAAATAATTAATTAGTTCGCTTTTTACGCAGTCGGGTGTTTTGATATTTTAATTTAATTCATTCATTCTTTCTTTCTTTACGTGCTGTAGAAGGAAATGTCTATGATACATTATCCAATTTTTATTTGCAAGTGTTTTACGCCAGCAATTTTCATCTCACGTGTATCATTCCAACGCCATTTGTTTTTTCAATGTGCTAATGAAAAAAATGGGTGCTGCTATTCGAAAATTTCAAAATTTTTTCACTGTAACCGCAACCATGAGAGCTCATTTGTTTTAAATTATCATGATCTCGAGCGCTTAGTTTCAAATAAGTAGTAAGGTTAGTTGGGGTAACTGGGACATGATTTTACAATGTGACTCTGGAGCTTCTGACAATTCAGCTTCAAAAAACTAATGTTCATTTGAATTAAAGACTGAACTTCTGTAAATGTGTTCCCTTAGGTTCCCTCTATCAGACAGAAATGCTCAAAATTACATTTTCATATTTAAAAATATAAAAATATGCATATTTCATCTTTCTTTCCTCATGGGTCCAGTTCCCTCCAAAAATGGGGTAACTGGACCAGGGGGTCTATGTTCCACATGCGTTCATATTTTTTCATATCGCATATCAGGTCCTGTTTGAAAAAGTGTAAACAACTTAAAAAATTTTAAACCAAGCAGATCATGTAAATTATATGTCAATAAACAGCGTTGTAAGGGAAATCTTTGCTGTCAATGTGTCTAAAAAAAGCACTAAAAGTGAAAATATTAGATTTATTTATACCAAAAACATAAAAATTAAGGAAGTAATTATGTACTTTAGCACAGATAGTAAGTATAAAAGTCACATGGGTATTTTAAGGAAAAAAAATAGCAAGGTAAATCTATGAACAAACGGCTACGTAAGTACTTAAGTACTTTATCCAGGGGTCGCATTATATAGGGAAAATTTTACTGTTCCTACCAGAACCCTTACAGAAAGGTGCGATGAAGATATTATTTTCAAAATAGTGGTAGGAACGATAAAAGTTTCCCTATAGAATGCGACCCCTGTGTATAGTACAATTTCACGGTCTGGCTATCTCGCTTTCAGGGGCAATGTACTTGCATTCGTAAAATGTTGAAATAATTTAATGACACCAATATTTACAAGAGAATCTATCTGAAAACAAGTAAAAGTATATTTTCGCGTACTTAATAAAGGTGAAATTTTCATTATAAAATTCAGGTGCCAATGTGGCAATTAGGAATTAAAATTAAGTGATGCCATAACGGCATCACCGCCTCTCAAGCGGCCAAGAAATTTGGTTTGATTCCACTCAATATGTTTTTTTTTTAAATTTCATTACATAATTTTAATAAAGTATTCTATCATTTTCTTTATTTTGAGCAAAAAACAATGGAGAAATTTACTTCCCGTAGTAAGAGAAACAGAAAAAAATTATTTATAACTATTGGGGTAACTGGATCCAGCATGGTCCAGTTACTCCGGATACATGTCCCAGTTACCCCATTCTTGAAAAATTTATGGGGTAACTGGGACACCGGGCTTACATTTGAAACATGAAGTAAATATGTATAGAAACCTAATAATATTAATGTAGTTATATGTCTAATCTTTAAAAAAAAATGATTGTTTAATAAAAGTACTTACAGTATTTTAATAATCAGCCGAGGAAGTTCAACCATATAGACGTTGTTTTAAAAAAAAGAAACGTAAATTTTTGATAACCTATCACAGCAAAGTGAGTGTTATGATTGAGTTGATACACGTGTTTTAGGAAGTAGAGATTAAGGGGCATTGTTCACAAAAACTAAAACTTAAAAATCACCAATAGTGTTTTTCTAAAATAACCTATGGCCCAGTTATCTCGTGGTTCCAGTTACCCCAACTAACCTTATATCTGAAATTTCTTTTCGATTGGTTGAGCGGTTAGGCCACTAGGGGTTCATATATCGGGGAAGTTTTTTTATGACCACCCTATATTTTCCAAAAATTTCATAAACATAAGCAAAAGTAGTTTGCCTTTTTATTGCTAACATTTCCAGTGAAACCTCAATATTTCTGCAGTATTGACATTTTATTGTAAATATGCTGGGGGAAAACTAAATTTTTGTATCTATTGACATGTCGTTTCGAATATTTCACATATTTAACCACTGTCGATTATTCATTAGAAGTAGGTATATCAATATAGGGTTTCAATATTATGAATATAATCCAAATTGCTTTGCTATTAAGCTTCTTTTACAAAACTCATAATATATTACGTACAGTCGTGGAAAAAAAAAAAAACAACCCCTACTAACTCCTCAACAAGTTATCATAGAAGAAAGTTACTGGTACAGAACGATTGGAAATAAAGCCTACTTTTAAATGATGTATATAAAATTTGCTTAAGGGGCCATCTACATATTAAAACGAACCTTAAATTTATTTTTTACAATAGCAGTACACAATTCTGACAGCATAAATGAACTCTACACTATTCAATTAGCCTAAAAATGAATTTTTATGCAATTCATACCATATGTTTCTGAGAAATTAATTATTTTAAAACGAGCGTATTTTAACTGCTGTATCCAAATTGAAGTCCAGTACTCCATTGTTTACCGAGAGAGCTCCCTTCTTGATCAAGGCACCTTAAGCAGTTAATTAAGCCTGTTAGATTACAGGTTAGCATACGAAATTTCAAAATATTTAGTCACTTCTATCATAGACGGCCCCTTAAAAATGGGTAAAATATCACTTAAAAGGATAGTTTATTTCATATGCCATTTTTTTTTTACACGAAACTGCAAAATGCGATGTATCATTCTTTATATTATCCTGCTATTTCAAAAATTAGATACGAAAATGTAAAGCACACGAAGAGAGCAAGTAACAATGGAAGACGAAAAATGACAGAACTCTTCTAAAAAAAAAAAAAAAAAAAAAAAAAAAGTGTACGAGACATAAAACGTAGGAAGTGTTGTGCCTTGGTACTTGGGAATTTAAAAAGTCTGTACACGTTACGATCAGTGTGATGCGATATAATGACCAGTAGAAGAACGATAAATGCTGTATAGTATATTTTTTTACCAGAAATTTCTGCGCCGTATCTTAAAAACAAGCTTGTATTTAGCTAAGTTCGTGATATTAAAATTAACCTAAGAGTATTTTAGAGTACCCGACATTTTTTTTTTTTTTTATCGTCATTGATTCGCTCATTCGGTCGCTTTTCCTTTGGAAAGGGAAAACGAACTGGTGGAAAGGGAAAAATAAGAAACAGTTTTAATTTTATATTTGAGTATAACTTTCAATGAAGTTATAAAGTTCCATATTACTGGAATTGTGTAGATTTTTCCGACCTTTTAAATTTTAGAGAAGGGTAAAAATGAGCTGACACTAGTGATCATGCCACGGTATTTTTTGTCGAATTTTAAATTTTGTTGTAAAAGAGATACCTGAAAAAAAAAAAGAAATGGAGTGCCTTGAAACTTAACTGTGGTGGAGGAGGATCATATACGATGTATGGCTATTAAATAACCGGACTGGTACTGAAACAGGCAAACAGGGAGTGTGGCGCGGTCGAACTGTCCTTGACGCTATTATGTGGTATCTTCCACATCCCCAACTTAATCCTCAAGGTCAAGTGCTGCTTTGTTTTAATGTAGCATTTGCTCGAAGTGAACTGTGCGCCAATGACTCACCGGAAAAACAATAAGTGTTCAAATGTAACAACGGGTTAACCTGTAGTTTCTTGTAAGATTTCTCAAAAAACCTGCCACAGAAGCTTGTGCTATGAAGTGTGTGGACATGAATGTTTGTCGCGTATTCAAATTTTTGAGTGGTTTACAGTGATCAATGAAGGATAGAGAAACGACCGAAGATGATGCTCTCCTTGGCCGATCATACCCCTCAAAAACGGACGCAAACATTCAAACAATTAATCAGTTGATCCCCGAAAATCGTCGTCTAAGTATTCCAGCTGTTGTTGAGTTGACAGGAATCGATAAAGCAAGTGTTCGTCAGATTTTGCATGAAATGTTCAACATGAAGTATCCAGGATTCTTCACCAAGACAATGCGCAAGGCAATTCAGCTTTGTCTTTGAATGCGTTCTGGGCAAAGCACACCATCCCGTGTTGGATCATCCACCGTACTCGCTCGACATAGCCCCCTGTGATTTCTATTTATTACAAAAGATTAAATTGAAGCTGAAGGGGGCGATCTTTCAAAGTATTGATTCGGTCAAAGCAAAAGCGGTAGTTACTCTCAACAAGCTGAAAAAAAGAGGATTTTCAGAATTGTTTTGTTCAGTAGAAAATTCGGATGGTGTGGTGCAGGGATCAACAATGGGAGTATATTGAAGGCGATAAAGTACCTGATGTAATTGGTATTGAATAAAAAGTTTTATGACGTCAGCATGATTATTTAACAGCCACACGACGTATGGTGTACACTGAATTTTCTCTATTTGTATTATAAACATGAGATTATTTTAGAGAAAAATAGCTGATATGGCATCTAAGAGGTCAACACGCAACTATTTTCGGGGGAAAATATATAAAAAAAAACACTACGTATACACAGTAATATATCAGCATTATTTTCTGCGATTCTGTAAATGGGCTGTAAATAATAGCTGTATAGTATACTGTACTGTATAAAAAGCTTGTCTTAAGTAACAATAGCTGTTTATATAACATAAACTTTTAAATGCATTACTCCTCATCCACAGCTATAATCCAACTACATTTATAAATAACTCATCACTATACAGCATAATTTCAACTACCATAATTCATCAGGAGCTATAACTTAGAAAAGAACATATATTTATTACTATGACTATTTGTGTTAAATAAACATTTCCTTTAAATAATTGCTATAATTTAGGAAAGCCATATCTCATGTTTAAATAGCTATTTAAAAACATTATCTTTCACTTATTGGTGATAACTCTCCTTAAGTGCATCTGTTATCAGTTATCATATCAAGAACATTTTTTCAAGGACATTTCGTTGTTTAAGCTGATCTTCAGTGGAACTGCTGTGATATAATTCAGATTCTGTGCTCTTCACATAACCGCACCAGCTCCTTGTTTGCTTGGAATTCGCAACTTGGCTATTGTTTAATTTTTAAATTGAATCGCTCATTCATACATCCGTTCAAGATTGTAACCAAGTGAATATAGAATATATATATATATATATATATATATCCTGTTTATTTATTCTCAACTTCTGCATAGTGTAAATACCCAAACACTACTTACAATAGCAGTGTATGCTTATATTGTGCTGCTATTCGCGTTTAAAGCGTTAACATATAAGTTAAATACGAAAGTTTTTAAGTATTATTTGTTTATAAATTTGTACAAGTCATTTACAATTATGACTATTATTGATGATTAAAAATAAATTATTTGATGAATTTGGTAAGCCTTGTTTTTAACTATCAGATTTATAATTTATTATTATTATTTTTTTTTTGAAAATTATAAGTAAATATGATGTTTTCTACTAATGTAGCTTAAATATTTTTTTCTTGAATAGTTTGGAGCATAATTTTCTGCCTTTATCTTTAAATTCAAAGCTATTATATATATATATATATATATATATAATTAAAATGAAGTCAGATGTGCGAAATTAAATGAAAAAATAAATGAAAAAAAATTAACCAATGGATAATGAAAATAAGTAAGAATGTATAAGAATATATATTTGAGAGTAAATACGTGTAGATTACTTGTGAATAATAGAGCAACAATGGTACAAAATTAACAAGATGAATACAAATTGAAGATATATATATATACATATATATATATGAATGTGTATGTGCGTATGTGTGTTCGTTTTAATGAAAAAATATATATTTAATTCAACTTGGTCCACATAAAAGAAATTTCAAACTTTTAAAACTAAATAAAAAATAGGAAATCCGGTATTAAATCTTGTAGAAAGCAAATAATCTTAAATAGGGGAAAATCTTTATGTGTAATAAATGCACAGTATTTACTTAGACTAAACCCCGTAGTCATGCACCTAGACTATTTCTAGATGAAAAGCTTCGTTTGAAATATACATGAAATAGGAACAAATATTTGCTCAATTGATCTTCAGAGAGACCTTTATTCTTTCGGCCTGAAGGATTTAGGAATAATAAAATTCGGAGTAGTCTACATTGTCTATTTAGTGAAATATGTACCTAGGTTCCATAGAGATTTTATTTGTTTAAAATATAAATGATTTCATAAAGCTTTTGAAAGAACGGACCAAAAAAAAATATTATGTATTATTATGTATTTTTTAATTCTGAATAGAATGACATCATCCGAAAGTCGATTCGATCGATTGTTACAAAGTTACGGCAGGCTTTATGAATAAAAAGCGAAAGTTTTACTTTAGTGCATCTAAAATATTTTTTTCAGCAATATTTGACGACAATTCACAAAAACTTGAAAAGAACTTATCTTATATACTCGCGTATAAGTTGATCCCCTAACTTTCGAATGTAAATTCTGGAAAAAATCAAAAACCCACGTATAGGTCTACCCCCTAAGTTTTTACTTCAATTTTGCACAAAATCAAACCAATGATTTCATTTGCCAATGCGTAATGGTAGTAAGTAAACAAAAACAAATCATTGAATTTTTTTAAAATGATAAATTATTATTATTTGCATATTTTATGTATTATTCTTTTATTCATAGACATAAAAAGCCACAAGTTTTTGTTTTTGTTTTTTTTAACTGACTCGCGTATAAGTCGACCCCCCAAATTTGCTTACCGAAAATTGTCAGAAATTCCTCGACTTATACGCGAGGCGAGTATATACAATAATTTTGGCACTAGAAAGGAAGATCCGATGAGTTTCCCAAAATTAAAGTTATTTTGCTGTGTCTGAAGTAAGTCAAAAGGAGGCATTATAGGTCGGGGGACGGGGAGAACTCAACATTTTGAAATATGTCAAGTAAAGTATAATTTTTTATGCATGTTTTAATTCTGAACCGAATGACCCTATCCGCAAGTCGATAGGATCAATCAGTCCAAAGTTATGGCAATTTTATGAAAACAAAAGCATGATTCATTTTATGAATACAAAATGATGAAAGCATTGATTTTGACAATCGTAATCACCTTAAAGAAGACTCAGATGACCCTGATTTTGATTACTGTTATTTTAAGAACATTTAATAAGTTTAAGATTATTTAATACAATATAAAAGTAATAAAGCTGTGCTCAATAATAAAGCATAATTGTTAACATTGTTTCATAAAACGTTTCCTAACTTTGTAAAAAATGGACGCATCGGCTACCGGATGGCCTCATTCGATTCAGAATTAAAAAATATATAACAAACCATACCCCACTCTACTTATTTAAAAAAGTTGAGTTCTTTTCGTTGAGTTAAAATGCTTCCTCCCTCCCCCCCCCCCCCCCCCCAAAAAAAAAAAAAAAAAAAAAAACCCACGGTAAAATAATTTTTACTTTTGTGGACTCATCGAACCTTAATTATTATTTTAAAAAAAGTTCTACCTAAATTTTCATAAATGACCATTAATTCTTGCTGTAAAAACCTATTTCACCTGCACTAAAAGTATAACTTTCGACTTCGTATCCATAAGACCTGCCGTAACTTTGTAACAAATGATCGTATCGACTTGGACATGGTGCCATTTGAATCAGAATTAAATAATACATAATAAATTATGCTCCACTTGACCTACTAAAAATTTTTGATTTCCCCTTTCCCTGAATTAAAATCGCCCCTTTTGCTTCTCCCAAACATGATAAAAAAACTTCATTTTTTGGGTACTCATCGGATCTTCCTTTTTTTGTACCAAAGCGATGTTCTTCCCAAATTTTCCCATTTTACTTAATTTTTGTTCTATATTACCTAAACTGTTATCAATACTTTGAATCATGTAAGGTAACATCAAGAACTCAATGCATTTTGAAATCACTGAAGCCGATTAAAATATTTTAATTACATAAAAATAAAATTATACTTTGTTTAATTGCCTGAAACCAAATACTTTTCTTTCGCACGTTCACAGTTTTTAAATTTCTTTTTTTAATGGAAATATTTTCAATTCTGCTTTAAAATGAGATTCTAAAAAATAAATTCCGTCTTTGCTGTAGTTTTCAATTTTCCTAACAGCGGAAAACAGTAAAAAGGGATATTTATCCTTTGAGAGAAATATTTTCCTTTCAAAATCAAAGCTTTAAAATAGTATTTTTTTTTTTTATCTGATTAGAATGTATGAATAAACGTTAAAAAATCAGTTAGATCTGACTCCACTTCTCCGTATCAAAGGGGATAAATTCATTTAAACTTAAAGGGGCAGTTTGACTTTAAAGCAATTTTGTTTATTAGGTGCGTTCGTAATTATATAAATACGTAGCACCCATAGTCGTCGTTCAGTCCGTCTGTCTGTCCGTCTGTCCGTCCGTCTGTCCGTCCGTCTGTCTGTCCGTCCGCATATAACAGAGCAAAAACTACCCGACCGAATGAATAATCTGAAATTTTTAATATATAATTGCTGCAAAATTTTGTCGAGCCATTTCCAATCTTATGAAAATCGGATGTATAGTTTAATTACAGGGACAGTCAAAAGTTTTTCTTTACATTACGGCCAATGGGAAAAATTATTGCAAGTGAATTTTAATGATGTTACAGACTTCCGAATGGTCTGAAATTTTTAATATATAATTGCTGCAAAATTTTGTCGAACCATTTCCAATTTTATGAAAATCGGATGTATAGTTTAATTACAGGGACAGTCAAAAGTTTTTCTTTACATTACGGCCAATGGGAAAAATTATTGCAAATGCATTTTAATGATTTTACAGCCTTCCGAATGGTCTGAAATTTTAAATATATAATTGCTGCAAAATTTTGTCGAGCCATTTCAAATTTTATGAAAATCGAATGTATAGTTTAATTACAGGGACAGTCAAAAGTTTTCCGTTACATTACGGGGAATGGGAAAAAAATTATTGTAAGTGCATTTTAATGATGTTACAGACTATGCACTTATGAAGCGCAAACAAATATACATTCAGTACAATATGGGGTGCAAAAAATAATTATAAAACTAGTTATAGTACGAACGCACCTCATTTGCCACGTTTGACGAGCAATTTCCAACTTGTTTTTTTTTTAAATATAGCTCAAATGGTGAACTCACTGCATTTCATTGGTCAACTAAAAGTACATTTTGGAAAACAAAATTATTTTTTACGTGCATATTAAATTTAATTTTTTAATTTTTTTTTTAAATTGATTTTTAACCCTTAACCGGAAACGTACGTCTGTGAGATGTTTGCGTCTACATCGGTCCTTAATATTTCCTCTGTCCGACATTCCAAACTTATTTTTATGCTGTTATATTAAAAAATTGGTCCTGTTAATGCATTACTATTAAAGATTAAATGTTTAAATTTACTGTTTGGTAAATTATTATGTGTTCTGCTTGTGCACGTGATTTTCACGTTTCCGGTTAAGGGTTAAAAAATCCCTACTACTTTTAAATATATTAATATTTTTGCCAATTTTTTTAAAAAGATTTTCAAACGTGTACTACGACTTCGCATGGATTCTTAAATACATCTAATATTACAAATTTAATATTTTTACATTAAATATAACTTTTTTACTAATATATAGTGTAAAACATTGAGATCTAACACATCTTCATATACTTTTATTAAAAATAATAATAATAACAAAAAAAATCCTGAAGGCTAATTCCATGTGCAGATTTATCACATATATACAGTGTGTCCACGTATAACCTGACCGACCTTTATTTTCGCAATCGTTGGTCCTAGATGCATACTTCCAATTACAAAAATGGTTTAAATAAGGTAAAGAATTATTTTTAAAGCGATTTGGGTCAAGAAACACATTTATTAAAAAATTACGAGATTTAAATTTTTATACGGTCCCCCGGTCCTATAAGTGATATTTAGTAAAAATTTACTGTGACCCTAACAAGTAAGAGAGAAAAAGTTCCATTCTTCTAAAATTAAAATTGACCGAGTTATGAAACTTTGAAATGCATGACTTATACCACTTTTTTAGATCTCAAAACAGATGATTTCGACTGTGCTTTCAGGGGTCGTATATAAAGTACTTAAACTTATTTCAAGGTATCTGCGGTTTGAAAGAAATCGTACAACTATTACGATTGAGTTAACTTTGTTAGTTAAGTTTCAGATTAGTTAAAATAATTGTATTTTAACATATGTTGTATTTTGTAAGGATTTGAGGCTATGATTTCTTTTAACAAATATTATGTTATTTTCATCAGGTTTTATTTAACTTGCAACGATCTTCTTTCCAGTTTAAAATTTGTACTCGAACTTTAACCCACTTTCAAATGTCCGATCGAAGTTAAAATTTTACATACTGACTTAAATCCGATTATAATGTAATATTATTATGATTTTCGACTCTTACCATCTTATACATACTTATATTAGAGGTAAAATGGGGGTCATTTTCGGATTCAGCGCTAAAAAATACATGTGAATCAATTTTCAAAAGCTAAAAAACATGGCACAACCCAAAATTTGAAAAACGGTGTAATCTAACAGCATTTTAAAATATGTATCCTTTTTGTAAAGAATTGAGGCTGTTGTTTTTCATCCTTTTATTTAACAAAAATTCTGTTATTTTTATCCTCTTATATGTTCAGTACAAATTGTATATTTTTCAGTAATATGTCACAATGACTAAAGATTTCAAATTTATATTGCAATGCTAATTTTACCCTAAACAATTTCTTTAATATATCTGACGAAATTATATTTCTACTAAATTTGTGAATGACCCATAATTTGCAGAAAAAAATATGCCCCAACTTTAAACAGCTATTACTCGGTCAATTTTAATCGTAGAATAACAGGGCTTTTTTTGCCTTACTTGTCAGTGTAAAAGTTACATTTTACTAAATATAACTTATAGGACCGGGGGACCGTATAAAAATTTAGATTCTGTAATTCTTCGCTAAATTGTTTTTTCGCTTCAAACTTTTTTTTTATCTTAACTCTGCACCTAGTTTTGACCACTTTTGTAATTGGAAGTATGCATCTAGGACCAACGGTTGCGAAAATAAAGGTTGGTCAGGTTATACGTGGACACACTGTATAATAAATAACATGTACAAAAAAGTTTAAATTTCTATCTCAAATACAAAATAAATCTTAGCATTTTTAAAACTTGAAAGTGACAAAAATATGAACATTATTTTAGTGGGTAATTGCGCTGAGTATAGTAACAAAATTTACAATATCTCGCGATATAATTGGCGGTGTCAGAATATTCACAATTAAACAGGCTTTCAACTATTATTTAAAAATGAAAATCGATATTTTGATCAATTTTGAGGTAAACTGTCCCCTTAACGTAAATATTGTCCCTAAGAATTGTATTCGAAGTGAAATTCTTTGAGGCTTTTTCTTTTCTTTTTCTTTTAGTAATTCTTTTTAGTATTTAAGTACAAATAAAACAGAGGATAAGATAAGGTATATTTGAAATTAAGAAATGTGTCATACTATATATATATAGTATGACACATTTCTTAATATATGTTCTACTTATATAAAATCAATATTAAACACACATTAAAAATATACTACTTTAAAATTTTTAAAACTCTTCAGGTCTTAAAGGGCTATCACAAATTCATTAATTTATGATCTGAAACTAAATACATTACTTATCTATTTTTGGCATATTTCTAATTTCTTCCTTTTTCAAGTGGATTCAATTCCACTTTATAATAAGAATTTTAAAATATTTCGGTCTTTGCATAATTTTTCAAATAAGATGAAATACGTAATAGTATATTTTTCTTTGAGAAAAATACTTTACTATCATTAACTCAAAATCATTATCATAAAATACATCATAATTTATCTAAGGTTCAAAATAATATTTTTATCTTTTCGAATCAAAGCAAAGAACTTTAGAAAACTAATTTAATCCGGCTGTATTTATGCATATCAAACAGTAGAAATTTATTTAAAGTTGTAAGTAAAAAATATTGTCATGCTAGTGCTCAATTTAAATTTTCTTTTTTTTGTCAGATACTTAAAATTTTTTTTAATTACCTATTAATAAAATTTTACATTAATTAAAGCCTGAAACCAAATGCTTCACTTCCGTACGTTCAAATCTTTTTTTAACACGTTAAGTGCCACCGGTGACTGACACTGAAGCTGAAAAATTTACAATCATTTAAGTAATTTTTAAGAAAGTATAATCCTGTAATAAATAAAAGGTAAGTAAATTTTAAATATATTTTCAGTAATTACTTAAAACAATATATATATATTTAGTTTTATATCATATTTTAGACCGTCAGTCATCGGTGAAGGGCGC
This sequence comes from Maratus speciosus, assembly GCA_963932465.1. Lineage (NCBI taxonomy): Eukaryota > Metazoa > Arthropoda > Arachnida > Araneae > Salticidae > Maratus > Maratus speciosus. The sequence continues at coordinate 445,502,575 of OZ010789.1, forward strand.
GTTCTAAACGGAAAGTTTACCGTCAATCACCGATGACTGACGTGGCGCTTAACGTGTTAAAGAAAATATTTCCAATGCTGCTTTAAACTAAGTATTTAAAAAATTCCATGCTTTGCAGTCATTTTTTTATTTTTCTGATAACAGAAGAAATGAAGAGAAATATATTTCATTGGGAAAAATGCTTTCATTTGAAAAAAAGAAGTTTAAAATATTATTTTTGTTTTTCCTAATCAAAGTAAAGCAATTTAGAAAATAAGTTCAATCAGTCTTTATTTATTCATGGCAAACAGAACAAATTTATTTAAACTTGAAAACAAGGAAATTTTACCAGATGAATCTTTCAATGAAAAATTGTTCTTTTTCCCGTCTCTTTTAGTAGTTGAAAAAAGTGCATCAGCTAATAACTCACTAATGATCAGCTAATAACTCATAAGCGGTATTTATAAGCGATTAATTTTCAATAGCTGTGTTTATATGGAACCAGTTCACTATAACAGACGATATAAATTTATTCGATTCACTTCCGTACGTTGAATTCTTTTTTAAAAGAAAATATTTCCAATTCTGCTTTAAACGAAGTGTTTAAAAAACTTTTCACACTTTGCAGTCATTTTTTTTATTTTTCTAATAGCAAGAAAAATGTAAAGGAAATATATTTCATGGGGAAAATGCTTTCATTTCAAAATCAAAAGTTTAAAATATTATTTTTGTCTTTCTTAATCAAAGTAAAGCAATTTAGAAAATCAGTTTAATCAGTCTTTATTTATTCATAGCAAACAGTATAAATTCATTTAAACTTGAAAACAAAGAAATTTTGCCACATTAATCTCCCATTTTAAAATTATCCTTTTTCCGTCCTTTTTAGTAGTTAAAATAAGTGCAGCAGCTAATAACTCAGTAATGGTTGATAAGATATATTTATGTGACTATATTTTCAATAAATAAGTTTATTTGGAACTAGTTCACTATAGCAGACGATATAAATTTATTTGATTCACTTCCGTACGTTGAATTCTTTTTTAAAAGGAAAATATTTCCAATTCTGCTTTAAACGAAGTGTTTAAAAAACTTTTCACGCTTTGCAGTCATTTTTTTTATTTTTCTAGTAGCAGGAAAAAGGTAAAGTAAATATATTTCACGGGGAAAAAGACTTTCATTTCAAAATCAAAAGTTTAAAATATTATTTTTGTCTTTCTTAATCAAAGTAAAGCAATTTAGAAAATCAGTTTAATCAGTCTTTATTTATTCATGGCAAACAGTATAAATTCATTTAAACTTGAAAAACAAAGAAATTTTGTCAAATTAATCTCCCATTTAAAAATTATCCCTTTTTCCGATCTTTTTTAGTAATTAAAATAAGTGCAGCAGCTAATAACTCAGTAATGGTTGATAAGATATATTTATGTGACTATATTTTAAATAAATAAGTTTATATGGTTCCAGTTCACTATAGCAGACAGTATAAATTTATTCATTATAAATTTATTCAACACGCTAATTGCCAAACGAGTTATTTGTTGTTGTATGCATGTGAAGCGATGGCAATGTAACACCATGTCACATGACATTGTAATGCTATATTACATATAAACACGCATAAGGCTTTCGATAATGAAAAATTTTCAAACATAAGCAGAATATTGTTAAAAAATATCATTTTTTTCATGCAATGAAATCTGATATTTAAATAAATAATAAAAAGAACTCTCAATAAAAATCCATTTTTCTTCTGCCCATATCCGGTATTGTATGCTAGTTGTTTCGTGCAACCTTGTATATGATCTATAAAATTTATATTCACAACGTAATCCTTCTCTATATATATAAAAAATAATGATTTGGAAATGGGCCAATGAAAATCTGCGTAGATACCGCGAAACGCATTTCATTGGTCAGAGCTTTCTGATGCTATAAGGGGCGTTACCAAGGGGGAAGGGCCCGGCTCTGTCGCCAAGTTGTCGCCAACTTGGCGATATATCGCGAAATTTGGAGACCAAAAACAGTCGCCAAAAGTAACGCCAACTTGGGGCTATTTCCAGTATTTTGCCAAATTTCCATAGACTCCCATTGAAATTCAATAGGGTTTACTTGCTTGCAGAAAATCAACAAATCGAGATATTTCAATGCAACAAAAACTAATAGTAGCTTATGAATAGAGCTTAATTAAATTATTTACATTATTTTTAAGCACAAACACTTACTATTTACAATATTCGTAACACTATATATATAATTTTACACATATATGTTGGCGGAGAAAAAGCGGCGAAGTGAAGTATCATATTTTTTACCAAGTGGAATCTAAAAATTAAATACATAGAAAATAAGGGATCGAGAAGCGATCTAGAATGGAAGCACGAAACAATTACGTCTGGAGTTGGCTAGAAAACAGGGATAGCTTCGCGATACCGAATGGAATCGCGAAACGATTACGCGGGGGGTTGGTGAGCATAGCTAGCAGGAGGGCAGAGTCCACCTAGTATATTAAAAATTAGTTAAGGTTAAAAATGCATACTATCTAAAAACAAAATTTCAAACATCATCATTGTCCTGTGACCGAATTTTTTCTATGGATCTGTAAATAATGGATAAATGCTATGCACTCCAGAATATATTCAAAACATATTAAAGAGCACGTTTCATTTAAATTTTGTTTCAAGTAGAGTAGCATCATTAAAATGCAAAGCAAAAGATTTCTCCCTTAAATCGCAATGGAATGGAATTATTTAATGTTTCCCAGTAAATTAACTCTAAATGCTACTTTTTATATACTCAACAGAAAGCATGTGGTAGTCCACCTTAGTGACGCTTATGAATTTAATTATGTTTGAAGCATCGTAACTTCATTAAAATGCACCGCAAAGGATTTTTCCAGATATATCATAATGTAATGTAATCATTTTTTTGTGTCCCTGTAAACAAACAATAAATGCTGCATTTTTAATTTTCAATAAAAAATATTTAATCTTGAACCTTAATAGCATCTTACAATTAGATACCATCCCGAGTAAGTTAGAGCACGGACAGTCGACCACATGACCTGATGGCAGACGGTAGATGTACAGGGTGTCCCAAAAGTCCCTGACACATTTTTAAATTCAATATAAAATTAAATAATTGTCGTACAGGAGTGCGATTTGGACTCAAATGTTTCTCACAAGGAAAAATTTTCTTCAAGCGAATAAAAAAATTAGTTCCAAATTTATAACTCCGATCATACATTATAGCGACACTTATAAATATGTTTGTTTTCAAATATGAGTTTTTTCTGATTTTCAGATTTGTTTTGACGCTGTGAGACAGAAATGGTGATTTCCAGCAAAAAAAAAGCTAATTGCGTTGGTTGGTGCTTCGAAATAACATCGAAACTAATCTAAAGAGAAAATCCATGTCTAAAACCAAAATATGGACAAGTGTCGCCATCTATGATCGAAGTATGGAACTAATTTTTTTATTCACTTGAAGAAAACTTTTCATTGTGTTAAGCATTTTACTCCAAACCGAACTCCTGTACGACAATTACTTGATTTTATATTGAATTTAAAAATGTGTCAGGGCTTTCGGGACACCCTGTATAACGGATAGAGAGACATTATAAATAAAGATTTTGCATATTTATATTTGACTTTTCTGAAAATATTTCTCCTAAATAATCATATGTTATTGATTATTTGTATATTTTTTGGGAAGATTTTCAAGTTTTATTGTAACCTCTCTTTAAACTGTAATTAAAACTCTAAACTGGACGGTTAAAATTCCGTCTGTAAATGTCAGAATAAGGATTTCTTGTACTTTGCCATATTCTACATATGTTTCTTTTTAATATACACAAAATTTATAGTTTTACATTGAATTGACAATTCTAGGAAGAAGGAATTGTTAAAGAAATTTTAAGAAAAGCGTTTAAGGATAAGTCAAAGGCTTTATTTGGTCATGAATGTGTCATATCATAAGCTTACAACATTCAGTTAGGGCAGCGGGTATAACATTTTTTCTTAAGGTGTCAACTCAAAAGAGATGATATAGTATGGAATATTTTTATCATATTTCGTTTGACAGTTTACTGATTACCATTCTGATGCTTTCCAAATAATGTTCGCAAATTCTTTTTAATATGCATACAGCAGACAAATTTTATCTTATTAAATCCCTAAATATTTCCTGAGTTATTTGTATCGTAATTAAGTTACCAAAAATGGACATGTTTCCTTTTTCGAACTTATAAGTGTTTTCCTAGATGGCAGCTCCAACAGTACTCAAAGATAGCGAAACGTAAAGAAGTAAATACCAACTGGCTGAGCTACTTTTACGTTCATTAATTTCATTAGACTGCAGAGTGATTGTTGATATCACTGCTGAAACTTTTTCAATGTTTGTTGGTTGTTATATCTGCAATCTGCATATCCTAACAACGTATTCATATGATTCTAATAAGTAGCCCGAGGAAGTCGCTGTATTGCAAAGTGAAAAATAGAGTTCATAATCATCATCATCATATTTACAAAAATGTTTTTCAGAAAACAAAACGACTTCACGGTAAAGGATACATGAATACATGCACTGATGTTTATGCATCAGAAAAACCCGTCTTAGATAGTTCTTGTTCAATAAAGTGCACTGACAAGTCACCGTTTGATGACAAGCATTCGTTTATCAAATTTGTATATGATGGATGTATAAAAATTGAACAATATATATTCCTCATGGGATTAGTAACACATAAGGATCCAGTGCGAAAACTATCAAATAATAAGAATTATTGGAAAAGAGCCAATATTTTTAAATTGATGCTGTAAAATTTAACGACGCATTAAAATATTTTGGCGAGAATTTTCTCTGTGGAATGCTATCAACAACAAAGCTCTTCCAGGCTTGAATTCTTTCGTTTCTAATAGAATCATTGTGTGATGGAAAGGGCGAACACTTGCATAAATGCGAAAACTTGCTGCTAAAATTATGCTTTGCATTTGAGAAGCTTGCTAGAAAATTTCCGCTTCACGAACCATACTACAGACCATGAAAATGCAACATTTGAGTACAGACTTTATATAAACCAAGGTTGTTTGATTTAAATCAGCTTGATTTAAATCGCGATTTAAATCGTGATTTAAATCAAAGGATTTTTTTTTAAATCTTTGATTTAAATCAGAGTTTTTTAACATTAATATTTACAGGTTAAATAAGAATCAAATTCATCATTTATATTATAGAAAAGTATCATTAATTTCAGTATAAAATATACCTTTTAATAAGATTAAATAAAACCTTTATAAGTGAAAAATACTATTATTTCATGAAAGTAAGTGCAATTGTGTTAAAAACATCAATCCTTAGTGCATTCCTCAAAAATATTCACAAATTCTCTCTCATTTTTAAATTGATTTCTTTTTTAAATGATCAATTCATTTTTGCAAGTTAAATGCTTAAGCTATAGTTGAATCTATTTAAAATATTGTATTTAATATAACAGTACTTTCAGTGCAGATTTACTTTCTCTGAAGCAGATTACACACATTTCACAAGTTTGTTTTATGCTTATTTGCTTAGACCTGCAATTTACTGTATCCCATATGTTGGGGATTCAAGTAATATGAATATATGGACTATAACATAATATTTCGACTATTTGTCTAACACAGAATTACAGAGTTCCAATTTCATCTTTCTTCTATAACTGAAAATACACTACTGGCCATTAAAGTTGCTACACCAGGATGAAATGCAGATAACAAAATGATATTTATTGGACAAATATATTATACTAGAAGTAACAAGTGATTAAATTTTCGAGAAGGGTGCATAGATCCTGAGAAATCAGTACCCAGAACAACCACCTCTGGCTGTAATAACAGCACTTATACGCCTGGGCAGTCAAACAGATTGGATGGCATGTACAGGTACAGATGACCATACAGCTTGAACACGATGTCACAGTTCATCAACTGTAGTGACTGGCGTATGGTGATGAGTCAGTCGCACGGCAACCATTGGTCAGACTTTTCCTAATCGTGAGAGATCTGGAGAAAGTGCAGGCCAGGGAAATAGCCGAACATTTTCCGTATCAATGAAGGTCCGTGCAATACCGGCAACATGCGGTCGAGCATTATCCTGCTGAAACGTACGGTTTCGCAGGGATCGAATAAAGGGTAGAGCCACGGGTAGTAACACACCAAAAATGTAACGCGCACTGTTCAAAGTTCCGTGAATGTGAACTAGAGGTCACCGAGACGTGTATTCAATGACATTCCATATCATCACGCCAGGTGATGGGCCAGTATGACGGTTACGAATGCACCCTGCTAATGTTCGTTCACCACAATGCTGCCAAACACGGATGCGACCATCATGATGCTGTAAACAGATTCTGGATTCATCTGGAAAAAAATGACGTCTCACCATTCGTGCACCCAGGTTCGTCGTTCATGACACCATTGAAGGTGCTTCTGTCTATGACGCAGCGTCAAGGGAAGCCGCAGCCATGGTCTTCGAGCTGAGAGTTCATGCTGCTTAAAATATCATCGAACTGTTCGTGCAGACACTTTCTGTCTTGCAAACGACCCCATTTCTTGGCTCAGCACTCGTTACGTGGCTGCACGATCCATTACGGACATGCGTATAACATGCCTGTCTTCCCGGTTACTAGTGATAGGGGCCGTTGAGACAAAGAAATTGAAGCGTGAAGAAGGGAAACTTTCATAGGCGCAATGTAAATCCCCGACCCCCAGTGAAACAGTGCAAACAGCTAAGCGGTAGAAGCCGCATAAAGGGGCCAAAGATAACACTGGGTTTACTTGGCGCGCTTTTGCGTGATCGCCAGTAGCGATAATTGTCAAAATGAGGAGTAAGGCGGCGTACCCACTATCCTTCTAACTGATTTCAGTGTCGGCTTCGTTTTTGTGGCTTTTCGGTGTCTTTGATTTTTATCAACTTTAGCAGGAAAGGGACTGATGTCCTTCAAAAGAGGAACCTTTCCTTCAAGTAGAGTCGAGCTCCTTATCTCCTGACCCATTGTTGATTCCCCTCATTCTTTTGTGAATAAACCGCAGATGATTTCAGAATAAAATATTTTCCAAGAATACTAGAGAAGGAGGCAAAATACAAGTCAGAACGTAGCTTAACGCTGTGCTCACCGCTGTCCCCTGTCCGCGCGAAAGCAGTGCGCGTCCCTCCCCTCCATCTCTTTTCGTGGATGGAGCATAGATATAATGGAGCTTCTCTCCGAGGGAGAAACCCCTTGAAGGTCAAAGATCGTAGAATGCGTTAGATGAATCTGTTAGCTGTTATGTTAGATTTCGAGTGAAAGTGGAACTTTCGATACATAAAAATTATTATTTTACAGAGTGCTGTATCACTGCAGATTTTTCCATTGTACGTATTCATCGGCTACCTATTTGCAATACAGAAAATATATCATAACAACAGAACATGAAAAGATCATATTAAAAAAATTGTCCCAGTCGCTGTTAAATCACAAGTCAAACGGGCAAAGAAATGTCGTTTTCAATTCTCGCGGGGCGTTGGCGCGAATAGGTTTACTACAAGAAAATTTGGCGAATTAGTAGAAGCAATGAAGATTGCCTATGATTGGATCTCCCCTTTGAGTGTGTTTCCCAGCAGAGCTGTTTGCACTGTTTCGGTTAGTTACGGTTTCCAAAGCCTTCCCTTCTTTTCCTCGACGTTCTTTGGTTGAGATACCGCACGGCGTTCCGTAATGCCTGAACCCATCGATTCCATATTCTGCGAACAGTCATTGGATCTCGACCGACGCAAGCAGCAATACTGTGATACGATAAACCACAATCCCGGTAGGCTACAATTCGACCTTTATCAAAATCAGAAACGTGCTGGTTCGCATTTCTCCTTCTTACACGAGGCATCACAACAACTTTTCGCCAGGCAACAGCGTTCAAATGCAATTTGTGTATGAGAAAGCAACCGAAAAATTTCCTCATTTAAAAACATTGCAGGTGTCGCCACCGGCGCCTGCTTCTTCTGAATGCGCTGAAAAACTAATCATTTGCATATCACAGCACTTTCTTCCTGTCGTTTAAATTTCACGTCTGTAGCATGTCGCCTTCTTGGTGTAGCAATTTTATTGGCCAGTAGTGTACTTTAATAGCTATGACTAATCCCTTTTTCCTTTCTTTTCCTAAAATTCATTGCTTACTTCAATTGAAAATATAAGGAATATTATTGTATCTTATTCATGGGTCTGCCCAGGATTTATGTGTCTTGTTTATGTGATTTTTTTTTTATTATTGAACAATCTAATCAAAATTTTGTGAATTAAAAAAAATTGTTATATATAGGTTCTTGTTTATGTTTTTAACATGATTGTTTATTTATATATAAAAAAGAGTATGTAATAGGTACTTTATTGACTTTAACTGTTTTGTGACAGATTAAACTTTATTTTAAAATAATTAATTTGTGAAAGTTTAAATCTGGCGACAGAAAAGTTTAGGGAAAAGTCTATTTTGAAAACAAAGAATTTTGTGAAGGGCCCTGTTGTAAGACGAAAATTTATGTGAAGGGTCCTGTCTAAATATTTAAAAAATTGTAAAAGGCCCTTTAAAGGACCCAAATTTTTCCTAAACAAATCCCTGTTATTTCTTAGTTAACCAGTCATTATTACTGTCAGCTAAGCATGAGTGATTGTTGGAATTGTCAATGGCTGGGGAGATAACACTGACAATTGATAACTTTAGGCTTTCAGTTGTGTGATTATTTTTCATCTGGTAACTACTTGGTCAATCTTTAGATTAGTATAGTATACTCTGAATCAAAAGTTGAAACAATAATGTCATTTACTAATGCTAGGTAGGTATGCTTACAAAGAGCTTTTGGATTTGTTAATACACAAGAAAAATGGTTCACAGAAAAAAAGATCCAATGTTGGTTTATTTTAAAGAAGAAAATACTATTTTTGGAAAAGGTGTCATAGCAATATGCAAATATGTAGTGATAAAATGATGGGAATTATGGCAAGAATGTAAAACACAAAGAAACTTGCTGTCTATGCAATAAAGATAACATTTGTAAATCTGAATCAGCAATGGAATGCACATTACACACTTAAATTTTTTTGTTACATTTATTATATGTTTATATATTATATATATTATTGGAGTAATACATTAATGAAAAATAAATAACTTTAAATTAACTAGAAATTTATACACTGAACATGCATAAATATATGTATAACAATTTAAATTTAATAGTAGAATAATAAAAGTTTAAGTTTATGTGAATCTTTTACATTTGTTTGCAAGAATTTTTTATTTTAATTAAAAATATCTGGAATTCTTATCTACGAAATGTAGAGAAATTAATAGAAATGTGTAAATGTATAAAGAAAAAATAAATAAATGCATGCACGTACATAAATAAGTACACAAATATTATTAATAAAAAAAAATCTGATTTAAATTAAAAAAATCCGTTTTAAATCAAATAAATCAGATTTTTTAATATTTAAAAAAAAAAATCGTGATTTTTAACAACCCTGATATAAACATTGCACGAACTCTACCGTGCCAAATAATCCAAAATGTTCAAATAACGTAAAATATCATTTCTTCCGAAAATTTTGCATTCAGAATCATGAGTATCGATTTAGGACACATAAAATTGACGTATCTTTTACCTGTGGAGATCTAGAAACCAAAAAAACAACTACTAGAACGAAAAGAACTACTAGAAAGAAAATAACAATAAAAGAAAATAAGGGACACATACGAAAGTGCAAGATATAAGATGGAGTGGAAGTAGATACTGGTAACAAACAACCAATCAATTACCAAATTTAGGCCTCTTTCCTTCATTTTATGCGAATTGCCTATTTTACTTTTACACAAATCTCTCTTTGTAAACGAAAAGCTTACAGTTTCCCCCCATATATATATTGCATTTTCCACGATTTCCAATGTAATAATCGCGTACAACTAAACTGGTACACCAAGTACATCAAATTGTACGCGTACCCCAGGTTGAGAATCGCTGCTCTAAACGATTAAAAATAAAAATATTAACAGGTCGGTAAAGTATTAGTCTCGACAAATGTTTGTCGCAAGGTTGTGTAGGGATACGGAATTCTCTATGGGTAGCATCGGCAAAATTTTGCTCCTGATGATCGCTTAATTTCTTGGGAACGGGGTAAGCTAGCATGTCCTACTATATATCATTCTTTTCCTCTCTTTATGCTCTTTAATTTGGTACCAATTACATGTTGCTATGTGCAGTTAGCAAGTTAATGTTAACCGAAGTTATGTTTAATTAATTTCTCTCTCTTTTTTGCTACATGACTTTCGGTTTTGAAAATATGTGCGAAATTCCTATGCCTATTACATGTGTTTAACTAAACCGATTTTGATAAATAATGTATATTTCATATTCTACAGAATCTTATCTTCAGTTTGGTATATTGTATGTCTCTCTATCACATATCTATATATAGTTATAAGTAAAAATGTAAGATTCACTTTTTAGTGTTCATAGAGCCATTTTCATTTTTGTGCCAAAAGTGACAATTTTCAAGCGCTAATTACATATATATATCTTATCGTATTCTCAAAATTCTTTCGTGTGTTACCTTCAGAAATGTTCGTAGTTCATTTATCTTCCTTTATTTTTAAGTTTTCAACAAGTTTTATATATAAACTAAATGTTTGAATGTTGTCAATTTTTTTTTTTTTTTTTTTTAAGCGTTAATTTCCCATAGACTTAACATTACGTAAACAACGAAATTCTTATGCTTTGAAAACACTTAAATCTTGTTCATTTTGTTTCATAATCGGTATTTTTAGCTCAATTGGAGTTTTATCTTTCTTTTAATATCATTTTTATTTAGTTTTCGACAACTTTTGATTATTTGCTGAGCGTTTTAAAAAGAACTGTTTTGGGAAATTGGCGTTAACACTATCCCATGTATTCCTATGGGATTTTTCTAGCAGATAAAGGGAAAAGGAAAGGGGAAAGGAAGAAGAAAAAAAAAATCATAAGGCTATAATTCAACTTTCCGCTACTTATTTTTAAAAAACTAATACCAGTTTTGTGTACAGTAAAGTATAAGCTTTCTTTACATGCCAATTACATCATTATATATAGTGTTTTTATATTTTTAAAAAATTCTTGAAAAGTGTCGTGAAAAAGTTTGTTCTGACCCCATTTCCCATAGCGTTATGAGTTTTGTGTACATTTTTCAAACACTTTTTGCACCACTTTTTCTTATCATTAATGCTTTAAATTTATACTCTTCGGAAAGTTAAAAGTCTAAGCTTTTTAGCGGTATAAGTTTTATTATTTTCCTATAACTATAAGTATTTTTAATTTGCATTTGAAAATTGTAAAAATTTATTCTTTCGTGTGATTGAGAGGTTGGTGGTTTCTCGTTTCAATACACTGGTTTTTAGCTAAATATATATGTTAAGTTGTATTTTGAAAATTGTTTTCGGTTCATCGCAGCTGGTCTGCCTTCATGACAGAGTAGTCTGTGATGACGTTAATATCTTCTGATTGGTCTAAATTGTAAACATCTCGGATATTATCCGACACCGAGTTCTACCTGCAATAAACATTAGTAGTTAAACTTATTAATATGTTGCCAGCTTCCTCTAAGAGGAATTTTCACCACAATAACTTCATAATTGAAGTCTTAAGGGGTCATGCAGGGCTTTTTGGATATATCCAGTTGGCCCTTTAAGGTCCCGTAATGTCAAAAGAGTTCCCATCGGTTTTCAATGGGGATTTCTTTATGGAGTTTTATTTTGATAGGTAGCAATACCAGTAATTTTGTAAATGTAAGGATGTGATCTTCCTGTGCTTCTTTTTAGTCTTAAGGGGTGAGCTACTGTTAAAATATAGACACAACCTCATTTTAAGTTATCTTTTCTATTCTGCAATTTTGTTTCTTCAAAGAATTTTAAGGTAATGATAGAATGAAATATTAATTTAGTAAACTGACGCTTATAGGCTGTTCTGAGATGGAGTAAGGTTAAAGAGAAAACAGATAAGACAAATATAGTTAAATAGTTCGGCCATTTTGTTTCCCAATGCAATTATGGCCATTTTGTTTCTGGTTAATGGAATTAAGTAAAAAGTAAATCATAATAGAAAACTTTAGAGGTGTACGACCAATTTAGGTCACAAGGATAATGTTTAGGGCTTATGTAAAGAAAACATAAATATTACTGTTATAAACTCTGCCATTTTTTTTTGTTTAATCTTAATTAATTAATTAATTTTCCTATGTTAATAAAAATATCAATAAAAAAAAATTCAAACCCCCACAAATAATACCTTAAAATGTAGGTAATAATTAAAAAAAAAAAATCCGGACTGAAAATTACCAAATCTATGAGCTACGAGGCACGTTCATAAAGTTTTGTCTGGTTTTATTGAAAAATGTAAGTTATAGGATTAACCCACATAAATAATACCCCATCTTAAAGGTCATGGAAAATGCGAACTGGATTTCAAAACAACTAAGCCCTATGGGGCATGTCCATAAAGTCTCGGGCCTTTTTATACAACAAAAAAAAAAAAAAAAAAAAAAGCTTAATAACTTAGTAAATTACAGCACTTTTAATATGAGGTCGAGACTTAGAAAAGTCACCTTATATGAGAACTTTTCACGAGGAGTCTGAATATGCAATTGGTTTTTTGCTAACTTAAAGGGGAGCCTTATTAAGGGGTATTAAGGAGATCAGCAAGTTTATATACTTTTCTAACTTTTTTCTTTATTGGAATCATCTAGTTATATCATTTTAAGCAAGTACATTCAGTTTTACCAATATCGGCGTTGGTGCCTGAAAGGGTTAACAATGGCTGTTTTTTACCTAATTATCTTAGACCATCCATGTGATCTATCAAACTGAAGGTCCTTACGAGCTTGACCTGTACCCCCCCCCCCCCTAACCCTCACTTAAATTTCCGAAAAAGCACGAAATTTCTCTAGATTTTTGAACAAAAAGTTGATTATTTAATAAGGAACTTATAATCAAGCTTACATTATTAGAATGGACCATGTGACTGTCCAAGGTGGGTGATCTTCAACAGGCGCTGCACGGCCCTTTCACATGAATAGAGGTAAGTAAATTTTAAATTTGAATACTGCATATAATTGTACAAATGGCACCTGACCACCAACTCCTCAACTAAATAAACTCTCTAACGCTTTGGGCTCTGCTATAAATTCAGACAGTTTCAGAAATCTCAGAAATTTGCAATTGTAGGCAGTGCTAAGGTGGTCTAGTCTATAACAAAGAGTGACCATAAAATTATGAATTCACTGTAGTATGCTGCAATAATTCTCGTCAGTAAGGTGCGAGTTGCGACTTGTAAAGGAACAAATTGTATATATGTTGTAATTAATTATTTAAACAAATTGCACCAATCATAATGCTTTGTATATACTGTATATATATATTGTTCATTTATTATATTCTATTATTATATTCATTATTATTACTTATTTTATCATCATTATAATCAAACTGTATAAAATAACAAATATTACAACATAGCAGCTATAAGCTATATTATTGAATTATATTACTGAATTAGTCTGGTCGGTCTCAGGCTGACACGTGACTGTGTGCATGGGAAGTCGTGGCAACATGTACCCCATTTTCTTTTTACTATTTAGCATTAATTTTTTCTATCATTTATTTAATTATTATTTTTTTTTTAATTTATTTTAATATTCTAAATTGCCCAATATTCCAAATTGCTTTTTCTTAGTTATTTTCAATGGTCTAGACCATTGGTTTTTGCTTTATCTTTCCTAACTACCTTTCTTTCAATGATATATGGTGGGCGGCTGGTGATTCCTCAACCTGCTTTCTAATAATAGTATTTAAATAGCAACTATATATATACATATATGTTTTTTTTTACGTCTCCAGAATCTAATTCTTAGGGATAGAAATTTTCAATAAGTTGGTCCGCTGAGGAAAGTAGACTAACACGTGCTTATATCTGTTGAAGAAAAACAATGAAGCTTCATTATGTCCGAGAAAAATTTCGGTAGCTCCCTGCCACCATCAAGAGGGAGTACTGTATAAATACAAAGATGTGCAAAAATATGACGTTAGTATTTTTCAACTGTACGATTTGATGGAAAGGTTTTATCAACGTAAGGCGTCAGGCAGCGATAAAGAAGCCAGAAATTATCAAAATGCCCTGGAGCAGAAAATCAAGTTGATGTCCAACAAATCAGATATTCTTACAGTAGATGACAAAGATGAAAACCAGACAGATAAAGATAGTGAAACTTTTGATGAAGTGGACCCACTGCTTAGAGGTCTCACTCAGATCGCAGATCTCTATAAAAAGAAACAAACAGACAAAAAAGATACCCTACAAAAATTGAAGAAGGACTTCCACGAGGAATTAAGACATAGATTTATTACACACGAATATAACTTATTGAGTAAAGAAATAGAAAATTCAAAAATCAACAAACTAGAAGATTCTGATACTGGAAAGAATACCTCAAATTCCTTGATAGAGGAAGAAGACGTGATATTGGAATCTACACCAAGCATGATCCACACACTTAGGACGGACAGTTACTCTGCAAGAAAGAAAATAAACCAGCTAGAGGATAAACATAAGAAATCAGAAAAGGAATTAAAAATCAAAACAAGAAAATTAGAAGAGCTAGACCAACAAATAAAGAAAAAGAAAGAAGAATTGGAAACAAAGGAGCAAGAATTGCTTCTCAAAAAGGAACAAATAGAGGAGTATTTAAACGAACTAAAGCAATATGAAGATAAAAGGAAATCAGACGAATCAACACAAACAGAGGATTCACAAAATGAGTACTCATTAGTTTCTGCAGGGAGTGATGACGAAGAAAACGAGGAATTAGACAATTCGAAACAAGAAATAACAAGAGGACACAAATTACTCGAAAAAGAGTTCATTAGACATGGACGTAAAACTTGGAATGACAAAGACGTAACAAATTTTCTAAGAATCTACAAGAAACAAAACAGTACCTCACCGAAACAACAATCAACTCTTCAGCTAGACATGCAGAAAATAACAATAGAAGTAACAATTTTTTTTTTTTTAATTTTTCAACTACATTTCAGCAGTGAAATTACGCTTGAAATTATTGAATATTAATGATGTGAATTATCACATTGCTACAAAGCGTAAACCAACTTAGTGAAAAATTCCAAGCCGGGAATCGAACCCGGGTCTCTGGAATAGAATATATAGAATACGCCGCTAGAATGTGTGCTCATGAAGACTTCTCCATCTTGTGCTGCAGTAGCAGCCTTACCGACTTATGTAAGTGAGAAATGCCAAGCTGGACATCGTCCTTGTGGTTTTAGTGGTAGAGCACTGGAGATCTATTCCAGAGACCCGGGTTCGATTCCCGGCTTGGACATTTTTCACTAAGTTGGTTTACGCTTTGTAGCAATGTGATAATTCACATCATTAATATTAAATAGAAGTAACGGCAACAATTAAAACAATATTCTCAATCACACAAGACCTCACTGAAACCTTAAACAGTTATCATGATAAAATCCTAAATGAATTAGAAACAGTACGAAATTCGAAGAATAAGTTCACATCGTTCCAGACATACCAGGAACAATATAAATTCGAAACGCAAGGGAAACTTCATAAACTACAACAATACTGTGAAAAACAAACAGAAACCTTACAATCTATCTATTACGAATCTCAAGAGAACCAAACTGAACAGTTAAGGAAATATCTGTTAGAAAATATGGTTGGTTGGTTGGTTGGTTGTATTGGGTTTTATGGTGCAAAATCCCCAACGGGACATGCTGCGCCCCCCCCCCCCCCAAAAAAAAAAATATGAGTTGAAATAGAAAAGCCATCTGGATGGGGTCCCATCCAGATGTAGTCGTTAAACAAGGATAGAAATCAATGTAAAAAAGAAATCCAGTAAAACCAAGTAAACAAGTTATCTGGATGGGCCCTCCATCCAGATGTAGATAAGAAAGTCCCACACATGAAGCCCTTAAAAAAACTATATCTCAAAATAAAAACCAATGTGTTTTAAAAAAGTAAAGAGTGCCCCATGAGGTGTTTCCCCAATGAGGTTTGTCAAGATTGGTGATGATGTGCTAAAATAAAATCTATATAAGTGCCGGAGGCCCGGACAGTCAGATAAAACATGATGGACGGTCAGGTTATCAAAATGACAATGTGGACACATGGGTGCATCCTCCCGAAGTAATAGGTGTTTATGAGTAATTCTTGAATGTCCAATTCTCAGACGAGTCAGAATAACATCAGATTTTCTTGGATAGATCGGAAGCCAGGTTATGATTGTTGGTTTAATACGATGCAGTTTATTATTGTTTTCTAAATCCCAACTCTCTTGCCAATTATTCTGAATAAAGTGTTTTATAAGTAGTTTAACGTCTGAGAAAGGAACTTTATGGTGTAATGGATTAAGAGCACGTTTTGCCGCCTCATCTGCTTTCTCATTACCAGGAATACCCATGTGTCCAGGTACCCAGCAAAATAAAATAATATAGCCGCGTCTTGTCAATTTATTATAAAAATCTAAGATGGATGAGACAAAAGGATGTTTTTTAAAAGATTTTATTGCGTCAATAGAACTATTTGAGTCAGTATAAATGATGAAGGATGTGTTATGGTGATGAGAAATGTGCAACATGGCTCTCTCTATCGCGATCAGTTCAGCTGTAAACACAGAAGTAGACGAATGCAGCCGGTAGCTGAGACAAGTGTTTTCACAAAAAACACCGCAACCAACAATATCTCCCATTTTGGAACCGTCTGTATAAATGTCAGTGTAACTATTGAAATTTGATCTATGTGCAGCAAATAGTTGTTGGGAAATAATTGGAGCCAAATTATTTTTATCATATCCTTTAAAAGGGTGGAGAGAAGTAATATTAAGAGGTTTCCAAGGAGGTAGCACATGTGGATGACATGAGCTCACCTCGATATTACTCAGAGGGCTATTGTCAATAAAGTTTCTTATTCTTAAACCAAAAGATGGGATGCAAGATGGGCGATGCTGATAAAGCATGGCATTGTCAGTATTTAACAAGTGGGAATGAAGTGGATGACCATGATGCGAAAGGAGACGGTAATACAGAATCAATGAGAGTTTTTCACGAATCTGACAGAGTGACGGTTCATTACAATCTACATACAAGCTTAAAACTGGTGATGTACGAAATGCACCAGAGCAAACACGAAGTGCACTATGGTGCACAGTGTCAAGTTTATTAAGAACAGAATTACGTGCTGAACCGTCGACCTGGCAGGCATAGTCAATTTTTGAACGGATTACAGAACGATAAATTTTGAGGAGAGATGTACGGTCTGCTCCCCATGAAGTATTTGAAAGCACTTTAAGTAAATTAAGCGATTTTTCACATTTTGTCCTTAGTTGTAAAACATGTGGTAAAAAAGTCAGTTTGTTATCAAAATAAACGCCTAAATAACGAACGTTGTCTACAACAGGGATTTGAGAAGAGCCAATAAAGATTTCGGGATCTGGATGCAGACCCCTACATCTACAGAAATGCACACAGGAAGTTTTGTCATAGGAAATAATAAAACCATTTTTATTTGTCCAGTTAAGAATATTTTTGATTGCAATTTGCAGTTGTCTCTCAATAAAACGCATGTCTTGTCCCATACATATAATTCTGAAGTCATCAACGTATAAATCTCCCTTCACAGAAGGGGGTAGTTGATTCAGGATGTTATTTATTTTTATTGCAAAGAGGGTGACACTCAGGACACTGCCCTGAGGTACACCCTCTTCTTGTTCATAAAAACTAGATAGAATTCCACCAATCCGAACTTGAAAAAGTCGAATTGTGAGGAAGTTTTTGATAAAAATTGGAAGGTTCCCACGAAAGAGCAAGTTAAAAAGGTCACGAAGGATTCCATAACGCCAGGTTCTGTCATAAGCTTTCGCCATATCAAAAAATATGAACACCAAATGGTTGCGTGTTAAAAAGGCTGTCCGGATGTGATCTTCCAAATGAATCAAATTATCGATAGTAGACCTACCACGTCGAAATCCACTTTGAAAAGCGGCAAGGCAATTGTTGGTTTCTAAAACATGTACAAGGCGGCAGTTGACCATTTTTTCAAGCAATTTGCAAAGACTGCTAGTAAGTGCGATCGGCCTGTAATTATTTGGATTGGTAGCATCTTTTCCTGGCTTAGAAAAAGGAATAACGATAGCCCTGCACAAAGCATTGGGAAAAAGCTGTTCTGTCCAAATCCTGTTATAAAAAGAAAGCAGATCGTTAAGTGAAGTATGTGAGAGATGTTTGAGCATGATGTAAGTGATGCCATCATGACCTGGAGCAGATAAGTGACTGTCTTGTAAACAATTTAAAAGCTCTGAAATAATAAATGGCTGATTGTATGAAAATGAGTTATGACTATTAAAATTAATTCTGGTCATTTCAGTCTGTCTTTTGTAAGATAAAAAAGGCTCCGGATATGCGTCTGATTTAGAAATAGATGCTAGGGTACTACCTATTGTCTCAGCAGGGGCGTCGCCATGGGGGGGTATGGGGGGGGAGCCTCCCCCCCCAATATATGTGAAGTTGGGAAATTTGAGCTTAGAGTTGGGAAATTCTAGATTTTTGAGACATTTTCTTTTTTTAAAGTAATAGTAAAAGAATTACGAAATTGTTATTGTTTTGGTGATTATTTTGAGTACTGCAACAGTAAACAAGATAAATTATCAAAAGAAATCAGCCACACTCAATCTATCATTGTATTTTTCAGTTCTACAAAAATATTGTATATCTACCAGACCTAAATTTCTCTACTCTTGTCCATCAATAACTGACTAATCAGTTCCTTTATTTCCTCCAAAACTTTGTTCCTTTCTCAAAAATTTCACCCTACCTCTCCTTCTCCTCCCAAAAGAGAATCCAGCTATTTTAATCCAAAGGGATTGCAGCTTCTTTTGAAAATTTGAGATCACTTGTAGCACAACAGAAAGGAATGTAGCAACCTACTTGAAATACAGTTATGGGCAAGAAGATTTGATGAGTTTTCACAACTTTTTTGACTAATTTTGCGATTTTTGGACAATATTTTACTCATTCTCGTGATTTTTTTGCCGCAAAAATTAGTTAACCCTTTGCTGTCAAGTAAAAAGCGTTATATGAGCAAATGCGGATATAAGAAGTCGTTAGTTTAGATAAATTTGTCACATTTTACTTTTATTTGTGTGCGGAAATATATATCAGTACTGTTCGTTTATATTCATATGTGTTTATAAAATTTTAAACTAAAAGTCCAGTGTTCTGTGTTTAAAGCTGTTCTAAAAAGTCACTATAAATCTCAGTACGAAGAAACCCTTCATAATAGGAAAAGAGTTTTCGTGCAAGATTTTGGAGCATCTAAAAATCCATTCGAGGATGAAAAAGGTAAAAAATGGACGATTTTAATTTGGAACAGAAGTATGATCATGAAAGCAGTCCATCAACTGAAGAAAAAATAGACATGCACTGTAACACTGACAGGTTGCACTTGAATAAAATTTTGAAGAAATAAAGATTTCCTTATAGACAAGCTCACAAACAATTATGAATTTTAGGATCTTACTGGAGAAGCTGAGTTCCGAAAGCACAGTAGGAAAACGGTTTCACCAAAGGCAATAGATAAAAATAATAGCACAGCCATGGACATTGATACACATAAGTTTTACAGTAAATAATTATAAAAAATGCAAGAAAATTTCGGAAATTTAGTAATGGGATTAGATGACAATGTTCCCTATATCAAGAGAATATTGCAGCAATGCATTCCATATTTAAATTACAATTGTGCAAGGGAAAATTTAATAATGTTTCCACCTGGATATGAGAAACCGGATGTACATGCAGAGTCAAATAGAAATAAACCAAATCCAAACTCACTTAACAAACCTTTTACTCATGCCATGAAATTCAAAGACTATTTGTGTCACACCGTCAAACTATATACTCGTACCTTAACATTCACAGCAGCTTATCTTTATGGCGTTGCATCTAATGAAAGAATCTTTAGTCAAATAAAAATTTAAAAAATATATATTGCAAGCTACAATGAGGGATGACAGACTTGACAGCCTAATGCTTTTAAAATATGAAAGTGAAATAGGGAATTTTATTAAACTAAGCGATGTTATTAACAGGTGGGCTTCTTTGAAGACCACAAGAATTAATATTAAGTGGAAACTAGTCGGATGTGCCAATCCCAAAATTTTCATCTACAACATACATGTTAATGCCTCAAAATTTGCAATTACAGTGCCAAAATTAAATGACAATTCTTTGCCTATAATAACAAACTCTAAAGGTATAGATTTGTTGAATTGTTTGCATTTAAAAAGGAAATATAAGCATAGCATTTTTCAAACAAATCATTTAATTTTGGCACCCAACCTCTTAGATGTCTGCAGCCAAAATTCCTTACTCAAAGGGCACAAAAGCGATAGCTTTGGACAGTATAGACCCAAGCTTAATAAGGATCTATTTATGTGGAAGTGCTACTTATGTGGAATATGAAGTTTGACTAAATTCCGTGCATTAGTTTTTGAGATACAGCTATCGCAAAATCGTGAAAAATGCTGCATAGCAGCGCCACCTGCTATATGATATACATAAAAAGCTAATCTGCATCAAATTATGTCAAGGTTTAACAGAATATGACGTTTGATCAAATTCCGTGCAATAGTTTTTGAGATATAATTATCGCTAAAATCATGTAAATCGTGAAAAAATACCGCATAGCAGTGCCACCTGTTGGACAATTTACACCAAAAACAAATCAGCACCAATTTCTATCAAGGTACAGTCAAACCTCGTTAACACGAACTGTTTCCGATTGCCTCGTCCAGTTGTATGTAATGTAGTTAAGTTCCGATAACACGAACCACTTTTAATACGAACAAAAAAAGTTTCCCCTTGAGTGTTCGCGTTAACGAGGTTCGACTGTATAAGTAAATCTCTAAAGTTTTATTAAATTTCGTGCATTAGTTCTTGTGTTAGAGCGCCCACAAAATTTGTATCACATATAGACAGACAGATATTTTCTAAAAACAATCGAATCGTGTTCAGGACTTACTAAAACGTATAAATCAGTCTAAAACCGGAAGTCGAATTTTTTCACGAATCCAATACTTTCCTCTTGTAAAGATAGAAGAAAGTAAAAAGCGTATTTATTTTTTTAGTAAACAAACCCATAATTAGAATTTTTATGTTTTCAGTTTCAGAATTTTTCTTTGGAAAGGAATTTTTTATGCAAAAGTATCATTATAATTATTACACACGTTGTGCATATCATTTTAGTCGAAAATTGGAGCAATTTGTTTCAAGTTGGGAAATTTTTGAATTCTCCCCCCCCCGAAAAAATATCTGTGGCTACGCCCCTGTGTCTCAGCAATGTTCTTAGGAGAAGTGATGGTGTGACCGTTATGTTTTAAAATAGAAATATGATTTTCAGAGTAAAGGCCCATACATTTTTTTACTTTTACCCAGAGTTCTTTGCTTGAAGTATTGGAGTTTATGCTTGATGCATAGTTAATCCAGGACTCCCGTTGGCTTTTGCGTCGCACTCGTCTAGCTTCTGCCTTTGCTTTTTTAAATGCTATATAGTTATTATTATTTGGGTATCTCCGAAAGAGACCCCAAGCCCTCTGTTGTTTTTTCTTTGCGCTTTGGCAATCGCTATTCCACCATGGTTTTCTGTTTTTATGGTTAGATGAGGTTTTTGGAATGCTGGAATCAGCAGCATTGATAATACATTGAGTTATATTATCAAGTGCATTGTCAATATTCCCCGCAATCATGTTAGTGGTGATGTTTGCCAGTGATGTAAAAGATGGCCAGTTGGCTCTGTCATATATGTAATGTTTTGTATAGTTATTACAATCCGTAACAGGAGTAGTCAGTGTAATAAAAGTGGGAAAGTGGTCACTGCCATGTAGGTCACTTGAGACCCAGAAGTTCCAGAAAGGATAAAAGCAAATTGCAGCAAATTGCAAGATCTATTGCATGGAAAGTACGAGTCGGCTCGTGAAAATAAGTGTGATCACCATTATTGAGCAGACATAAGCCGTTGTCAGATATAAGTTTTTCAATAGTATCACCACGTAGATTAGAATCACGGTTGCCCCAGAGTTGGCTGTGTCCATTAAAATCTCCAACAATGACATATGGAGCAGGGAGTTGGAGAAGGAGATTATCAAGATGTGATGACTGAATAGTTTGGTTAGGAGGTAAATAAATTGTACATATTGTTATGAGTTGTTTTATATGTACACGGACTGCAACAGCTTGTAAGTTTGTGTTTAAACTAATATGAGTATGGGGTAAATTGCGAAGGATGAAAAGAGCCACTCCACCAGTGGCCCTTTCATTTCCAGGTAAATCTTTACGGTAGCTAGCAAAATTACGTAATTTTGCATTGTCATTGGGTTTTAAATGGGTTTCCTGAAGTGCTAAACATAATGGATTATGGTCAGAGAGAATGTTACGGATCTCGTCATGTTTATTATGATATCCACGGCAGTTCCACGAAATAATATTAGTCATTTTTTTTCCTTATATAAAATTAACTGCGTTATATTATTCGGAGACAGTGGACATACTATCCCCATCGTTAAAGTTTTCATCCGGTTCTGGGTGAAGAGATAAAGCATCATCCTCTTCCATTTTATCATGTTTTGTATGGGTTTGATTTTGGGAAGTTTTACTTTTTTTCTTTTTGGTAGTATTATCAGATGAGACACTGGATTTAACTATTGGTAGTTTATGTTTTTCTGCATCAGTTCTATGGCCCGGTTTTAAAGGTGTTGGTTTAGTGATATTTTGAGAGCCTCTTTTATGGAGTGGAAGTTTCGAAAAATTAGGTTGTGCTGACTTAGAAGAGACAGTTTCTGGTTGCGGTGATTTAGGAGGAACACTATTCGATGGCTTAGAAGAAACTGATTTCGGTGGCTTAGGAAGAACAGATTGTGTTGAACTATTTACCTTACCAGTATTATTAGACGGGTTAATTCCCTTTTGTTTTGGTTGGCAATTATTTTCAGTAGGGAAATCTGTTTGGGTTCCAATACTTTGATAAGTTTTATTCACAGTTTTAGTTAAGGCAGCAGCATATGAAAGACCGACTTTAGGTGCCCTGGATTCAACTATTTTCCTTGCTTCAGGGTACAACATATTTTCTTTTGTGCGTATTGTCTGTGTTTCTTTTTCCATTTTCCATTGTTCACAGGATTTAGAATAGGATGGGTGTTCTTTTTTACAATTTACGCAATGAGGCGGTGCCTTACAGTCAGTACTTTCATGGCCAACTGTACTGCACCGGCCACATGTGATTTTACCACGGCAATTTGTTTTGGAATGCCCAAAACGTTGACATTGAAAGCAGCGTAGAGGATTTGGGATGTACGGTCTAACAGAACATGATAGATATCCTGCTTTTATTGATTTAGGTAAGTTGGGTGAGTTAAACGTGAGTATAATGTGCTTGGTGGGTATTTGTACTTGATTTGCTGGTATTTGTTCGTCTCGGCGGAAGAATTTTATTCGTCTGGCTGCAATAACATTTTGTTCTTTTAAATTATCTACTATTTCTGATTCTGTAACATGCAAGAGGTCGGGTTCAGAAATAACTCCACGAGATGTATTGAGTGTTCTATGCGGGCTTACAGAGATGGGGATATTTGCAAAATGTGTACATTTCATTAAGTTTGTGGCTTGTTTGCTATTGATTACTTCAATAAGAAGTTCACCAGATCTTATTTTTTTTATTGTCTTAGGTTCACCCATCAGTCCTTGGATAGATTTGTGGATCAAAAAGGGAGAGGTCTTGTCAAAACTGCCTTCTTGTCTTTTGATAACAAAGAATCTTTCAGTAAATGAGTTGGTATTTGAGGCAATATCATCATCTTTATCATCACACAATTTGTTTTGGTTTGCATTCTCTCCACATGGGAGAGGATTTAAAGGAAGTAAAGTTTTTCCATCCATATTGGAATAAAAAAAACAATTCAGACCCCGGTCGCACCACCCACCACCGAGCCCAACAAGGGGATGCACATTCGTGCACCAGTGCTAACCAGGGCCCATACGGTCACAAGACACTCCTATGCCAGTCTCCACCCTTAACGAGATGGCTAGTAAATGCTCGCTCGCTTGATCCCAAGCCAGTGACAAGTCAGCTGACCAGCCGATTGATGCATACGGGACCAATATGCACCTCCCGTCTACCTGAAGCAGGGGCCAAAGCAGCGTGTTGGTTTCCCTCAACTGCCAGGATCCCCCTTTCCAGGGACACGGGTCGCCACGTACGGCAAACACGTGGGTGGTTTACAATTCTCCATGAGTCGATATACAGGATGATATCGGCTCATACAGAACTGCCCTCACCTCCGAAGAGGAAACCACAATGAGAGTGAAACAAAGAGGAAAGAAAGACAAGAGAAAAGAGGAGAAGGAAAAAAGAAAGATCGCTCAGGAACCCGGGGTTGCGAAGCCCGTGAATACCTAAAGAAGGTATCCCCCTGGGGGGACAGAAAATATGGAGAAGCAGTTTAAAGATCAAACTAAAAAATTAGATGAAATAATAAAAGCATTACACCCTCAAAATGAAAGGTCACGTCAAGAACCAATGATGCAAACAAAAAAAATTAAAAAACTCATTCTGATACCGAACGAGACTATGGAAATTTCACAAGTCTCAAAAATAATACGAGAAGAGGCTAAAAAATCAGACAAACCTCCGGAAATCAAGAATATAAGAAAAACCACGAATAATAATATAGAGCTAAAATCCTCAGAAAAAGAAATAGACGCAATATCTAAGTTACTAGAAAATAAGCAAGACAACTTTACAATCATACATCCGGAAGAAAGAACGATGAAAATATTACTACTGAAAATAAATAAAGACATCACTAAAGAAGAGTTAGAAGATGAATTAACTAAAAGAAAATATTTAGAAACGTTTACCATACTTAAATCAATAGAAATTCAGAAAACATCGTACAACAATTGGGTAGTCGAAGCGCCAGCAGCCGACTGTAGGAAAATGGTAAAAATGGGTAAAGTAAAACTCTTTTATGAAGTCTTTAGAGTTGAATTTTATATCAGAGTAATGCGATGCACAAACTGTCAAGAACTTAATAACCATGTCAAATCACAGTGCGAATTTCGGACAAGGTGTGCCAAGTGCTCGGGGAAACATGAAACTAGTGGATGCGAAGACAAAGTAACAAAATGTATAAATTGTATAAGATACAATAAAAACGAAGTCAATCACCCAGTGTATTCACCACAATGTCCCATTTTCCAATATGAAAAAGACAAAAGACTGAAAGAATACTACAAATCAAAAGAAATCTTTCGGAATATGAAGACTCTAACAAGAGAAAACAAAGACGAAATTGAAAAAATGTCAAGAAGAAACTATAAGAGAGAAGACCAACATATTAGAAACCAACCTTCTGAAAACAGAATTAGAGGAAATAGATATGAAAATGACAATAAATATGACAACAATTATACAAAAAGTAAAGAATATACAAATAACAGATATGGAAGAAGTGATAATCAGATAAAATATAAAGAGGATGAAGTAAAGGATAGATACGGAGAAACAAGAACTATAACAATGCGAACCTTCGAAAACTCGAACAGAAAGAACAATAATTATACATATCCAAAATATACAAGGGAGGCTTCGCCTCCCAGTCGCCGATAGAGGCACTTATAATCAAAACCAAGCTTCATCATCACAATCAACGTACTTCTTTGGTGGTACACCATTACATCAACAAGATATAAAAGTAACCCAAATAAACTTAAATAATTGTCGTGCAGCAAATTTTCAATTAATTAAATACATGAACCAGAACAATATTGACATAGCACTAATCCAGGACTACCATAGAAGCAAAAACTCTTTTACTGGTCTCCCGATTTCTTGGGCTTTATATCAATCAACATTAAAAACAGCGGGAATATTGATCGCCAACCCCTTATTTGTAGATAATAAGATTCTGCAAAGAGATAATAGTGTATTTATAAATGTAACAACGAAGTTAGAAAATTTTAAATTTGCTTCGCAATACTCAAAGCCGAAAGGAGATCTAGCTAAAGATTTTGAGGACTGGTCAAATATCATTCACAATTGTACTAATCTAGTATTAGGAGGCGACTTTAATGCCAATCTGAGGGCCTGGGGTTACAGCAGAAATAACGCAAAAGGTGAAATCCTACTAGATTATCTTGCAAATAGAGATCTAACAATAGTGAATGACCCACAAGCAGAAAAAACTTTTTTCTTGGGAAAGAAGAAAGGTAACCCTGATCTTACATTATGTGGATTAAGTACGAAGGACTTACTCGACTCTTGGGCAGTAGAAGTGGACTTTCCATCATTAAGTGATTACAGATACATAAACTTCACATTGAAATTAGAACCTCTCTTACGAAATCTGTACAGATTTAAAACCAAATATGAAACTTTTAAAAAATTCAACAAAGAATTTGATAAAAAGGAAGAAGAATTATGGACAACACTTCAAGAAACATCAACTCCTGAGGAGTTAGATGCATGGGTAAACAACTTCCAAATACACATGGAAAATTTAATGAATTTGACACTTAAAAAGAAAAATCAAAAAAGAGACCTAAATATCAACTGGTACACAGACAAACTCAAAATTGAGCGTAGTAGACTTAACGCACTACATAAACGATTTCGAAGAGACTTAGAAAATCAACAGTACAGGAAAGAATATAAAAAAGCATTGGCTGAATACAAACTACATATCAAGAAAGCTAAACAAGACTCATGGTATTCATTCTGTCAACAAACCACAAGTGTATATGGCACAGCTTTCAAAATAATGAAGGGAAAATACCTAAAAAATACCGATTTAATCCACACAACACTAGAAACATCAGCAACAGAGGACTCATTTCTTGATATACAACAAAATCTAATCTATCATCATTTTGGGAATCCAGATACAGAGCAAATCCACTCGAGAATAAATCGGGACCCTATTTCAAATGAAGATTTTGACAAAATTAAAATCAATATGAGGGAACTCAAATATGTTATCAGCCAACAAAATCCTAAAAAAGCACCAGGGTATGATAGAATTGACATAAAAATAATAAAGAATCTAACTAAACGATATCCAAAACTGATGCTACTCCTTTACAATAAATGTCTTCAGATTGGCCATTTTCCAACGGCGTGGAAGAAAGGTGTAGTTATATTCTTTCGAAATAAAAATAAAGACCCAAGAATTCCAAAGTCATACAGACCAATAACCTTACTCCCAATGATGGGTAAGGTGTTAGAAAGAGTCATAAAAATTCGTACACAAACTTATCTAGAAAACAGAAATCTCTTAGCAAACCGGCAACATGGCTTCAGAGAGAAGAGAAGCACACTAACGACATTACAATCAGTAAAAGATCAAATAATGGAACTTCTCCAGCAAAATAAATATGTAGGACTAATATCATTTGATATCCAAGGAGCTTTTGATTCAATAGATTGGAATATGATCTCGGAACTAATTGAAGATTCAGAACTACCTAGATATTTAAAAAATTTACTCATAAACTATATAAGTGAAAGATTTATTGGAGCAAACAATTTTGATTTCATTCAGTGGATTCGCAGTTTCAAGGGATGCCCGCAGGGTTCATGTTTAGGCCCGCTTCTATGGTTAATAGTGGCAGATTTCATTATTAAGGAACTACTTAAAAAATTTCCTGAACTAGTAGTCTATGCAGATGACTTCGTGGTCTTAGTAAAGGGAAATACAAAAACTGGCTTGGAAAAAGATGCTAACGATAAGATCCGAAGTTTTGAAGAAATTTGTAACAGGCTAAACCTGAACATCTCACAAGAAAAAACAAAAGCCATACTCTTTGGAAGAAATCTATTAAATAACAGACATCCAATTTTTAAATTAAAAAATAAAACAATTAAATTTGAAAAATCACTACCATACTTAGGAATTATCTTTGACCAAAAATTAAAATTTCAAATTCACTTAGAAGACTTAAAGGCAAGAATATCTCAGTTCGTGACCAGCTTCAAATTTCTGGGAAATTACCAGAAAGGAATTAATCCAAAAATAAAAAAGATGTGGTATACGACGGTAGTGGAAAGACAAATGTTGTATGCACATGAAATTTGGTTCCCTAATTTAAACAGTCGTGGTATTAGAACATTAAAGACAATACAAAGAATGAGTTTAATGAGTGTCATGAAAACCTACAGAAGTATCTCACACGAAGCATTAAATGTTTTAACAGGCATACCACCAATCATTACGAAAATCCAGAATGAATTCATGGCATACCAGACAAAAATGGGAAAAAGAAATTTAATAATTCAATCAATGAAAATAAATAAGGATAATTTAATGTTGAATGAAAGTACGTTTGATTTTCCGGATTACTACAAAATCAATAACCTGAATATAATAGAAGAAATAACGGTTGGTTGATTGGTTGATTGATTAAATTTTAATGGCACAAAGTCCCCTTTGGGACATGCTGCGCCAAGACAGAGTCAAGAACTAAACAAAACTTGGAATAAAAAAATTGACAATAAGATCATAAAAACAAATTGATTAAAAGAAAAACAGCAATGGTGTATATAATTAAAACCATTTATAAATGGTCAAAGGAGAATAGTTAAAAGACACAAAATTATTATAATTAAAATCATCTCTAAAAGTTATGAAGTAATACATGTTAAAAAAAATGGACAAAGTATAAGATGCCGTGTAAAAGACAAGTTTTAAGAAGTCAGAAAGAATTTAAAAACAAAGTAAAATTATTTTGGTAAAAACTCTTCAAAAACAGCATCATCGTTATCTGTGCTCGAGTCAGACTCCATAGCCTCTTCAACATAACTTTCCAGCTGCTTGTGATCTTTGAAATTTGTGTAAG
The DNA here is from genome assembly GCA_963932465.1 of Maratus speciosus. Classification (NCBI taxonomy): domain Eukaryota; kingdom Metazoa; phylum Arthropoda; class Arachnida; order Araneae; family Salticidae; genus Maratus; species Maratus speciosus. The sequence goes on from OZ010789.1 coordinate 445,531,554, forward strand.
TTGGGCTATGACATGATTTCCTCTGTTTTTTCTTCACAGTTTTCCACTGTGAAGAACCCCGAATTGTCTTTCTCTCTTTGTGTATGCAAGTTTTATCACTCGGTTTTGCAGTTCGATTAGTATCAGAGTTCGGAGAATTAAATGCAGATGATACCGGGGTTTCATCAGTCTCATGCTGGGTTGACTTTTTTATTTTACTTGCAGATTTCTGCGACTGACTAGTTGGGTACTCTATTTTAACAGGTTCAGATGATGGCGACCAAAGTTCTAGTTTTGGTGTAAGTTTTCCAGTAGTAGCAGAGGAGACATTACGAGTTTTTTTCTTTGAAGTGCTGGAAGATGGTGTCACAGGTGAATTAATTGGGGGAAATGAGGTTTCAGTCTGGGTGCAAATGTGTCTTACAGATTTTGATTGTTGCTTCAATAAACTGGAGTAGGAAACTCCAACGGATGGAGTTCTGGAGTCAACAAGTTTGCGAGCTTCTGGGTAGGAAAATTTTTGGGTAATTTTAACAGCAAGGATTTCTTTTTCACGAATCCAATTTGGACAAGAGCGAGAGTAGGCTGTATGGTCACCCTTACAGTTTACACAACGTTCAGAATTATTGCAAGATTTACTGTCGTGGCCGACTTCTGCACAACGTGCACAAGTAACAGAGCCACGACAGGTAGTGTTTGTATGGCCATAACGCTGGCATTTAAAGCAACGGAGAGGGTTAGGGATATAAGGGCGGACAGGACAACTTAAGTAGGCAGCTTTAATTCTAGTTGGTAAATTCGGGCTATTGAAAGTGAGAATAATATGCTTTGTAGGAAGTACTTGCCCATTTCGACGGATTGTGATACGACGTGCATCTATGATATTTTGATCTTTTAAGTTCTCTACAAGTTCTTCCTTTGTAGAGAATAGAAGTTCTGGTTCAGATATGACACCACGGGTTGTATTTAAAGTTTGATGAGCTTGAACAGAAACGGAAAAAGAGCCTATTGTTGTACAATTCAAGAGAAGTTGAGATTGCTTGGCTGAAGAAACCTCTAACAACAAATCTCCAGACTGCATTTTTTTCAGCGAATAGCCATCTCCAAAAACTGACTGAAAGGTTTTACCAATGAGAAATGGTGAAGTTCTTTTAAATGAACTATCTGAAATACTATCAGTACGTTTAATTATGAAAAAACGTGTGAATGAATTGTTTTGTACAACTTGTTGCTCTCCACATGGGAGAGAAATAGAAGGAAGTGAAGATTTTCCATCCATAATAGAAAATAAATATAATTCAGACCCCGGCCGCACCACCCACTACCGAGCCCAACAAGGGGATGCACAGTCGTGCAGCAGTGCTAACCAGGGCCTATACGGTCACAAGACAATCCTATGTCAGTCTCCACCCTTAACAAGATGACTAGTAATTGTCTGATCACTTGATCCCCAGCCAGTGACAGAAGTCAGCTGACCAGCCGATTGATGCATACGGGACCAATATGCACCTCCCGTCTACCTGAAGCAGAGGCCAAAGCAGTGTGTTGGTTTCCCTCAACTGCCAGGATCCCCCTTTCCAGGGACACGGGTCGCCACGTACGGCAAACACGTGGGTGGTTTACAATTCTCCATGAGTCGACATACAGGATGATATCGGCTCATAGAGAATTGCCCTCACCTCCGAAGAGGAAACCACAACGAGAGTGAAACATAGAGGAAAGAAGGAGAATAGAAATAAGAGGAAAAGGAAAAAAGAAAGATCGCTCAGGAACCCGGGGTTGCGAAGCCCGTGAATACCTAAAGAAGGTATCCCCCTGGGGGAGAAGAAATAACGGAGTCACAGATTCGTAACAACAAATTAAAGATATATACAGATGGCTCTTTAATGGAGCAGGGAACATCATGTGCCTTTACAGTAATGTTAAACGATGCTTTTATCCATGATAGTGCTGCACGACTAAATCCTCATAATTCAATCTACCAGGCAGAGCTTAAAGCAATATTAAATTCTATAGAATGGTTTTCAACCTCCAGATTCACATCAGTTCTTATATTGACAGACAGCAGATCTTCATTAGATGCCCTCAAAATTATTTTCCCAAGAAATATAATCATAAGACAGATTTATACAGAAATTCAAAAAATCCCGCAAAAATTAATAAATATAGCATGGACAAAAGCTCATATAGGAACTGTTGGGAACGGACGTGCAGACACCTTGGCTAAAAACGCAATTAAACACGACCACTACGATGAAATTCAATATATACCATACCCAGATTCAATAATAAAAAATTATATACGGGAGAAAATTATCCTTGACTGGCAAGACATCTGGAAACACTCAGAAAAAGGACGTGATACATACAAAATTCTAGATAAAGTAAACAAAGAATTTATCTGCATTTCAAGATCGTCTGTCTATTATATTAGTGGCCATGGCAGTTTTCCTGCATTTTTACATAAAATCGGCAAATTAAATTCGGACATGTGCTTCTGCACCAAAGCTAGAGGAACAGTACAACATTATATTTTTGGGAATTGCTCTCTTTTACCTAATCATTTCAAATTCAATAAAAGCAAAACCTTAAGGAAAAACTTCCAAAAAATTTTACTGGATCCAGCAAACTTTTCAGCGCTAAATGAAAACTACAATATTCTCAATAAACATTATTCCTTCATAAAAAAGATTTTATAAACAGTGTCATAGAATATTATAGAAAATAATAAAATGCCTTAAACAACCAAGATTATTCAGAAAATAGTTAAGTAATATCTTGATTTGCAAAAAGACTAAATTTCTGAACTTTGACAAAATCGTCAAATCTTTAAATTTTAAAACTGTGAAAAATGAAGTATGTCTAAAAACTGTGAAATATGTTTTCAAATCTTCAAACTGTGAAATATGTCTTCAAATTGTAAAATATGTCTTCAAACAGAAAGCTGTAGTGCTTTGCTCAGTAAAATAATGCCCAAGAACAAAGAAATATAATATCTTTGATCCAAAATAGTGAAATATATGACTAAATCTTCAAACTGTGATCTAAATCCTCAAACTGTGAATTAAATCTTCAAATTTATAGTGCTCTGGATTGTAAAATAATGCCTACGAACTATGAAATATAATCCTTAGATCTGTAAAATATAATGATTCAAAATTGTGAAACAAACTTTATGAACTGTGAAATACAAAGACTTTCGAATTTAGAACTCTAAAATTAATAATAATCAATGATCTATATCTCAAATTTGTTTAACAGGTCATCACTCAGGAACATAATTAAATTCAGCAAGTTTAATATCTAATTTAAATATTATTCAAATTTTCAAATTCTTACATTGATTTAATTATCTATTTTATCCTAAATGGATTACTTATTTAGTTGTATTAAGAATTTATTAAGATTTATCAAAACTTCTATGACTTTTAAGATTTAATGCTAATCTCCTTGATGAATTAGTTTTTTAAATTTCTAATTTTAAATTTCAGGCTTCAAGATTTCAAGCTTTTAAGCTATTTCTATTAAACTTTAAATAAATCATATTCTTTCTACTCACAAGTAGTTTTCACAATAACTGATTGATGATCTGTAATATCCATACATAAAAGATCCAAAGTTTCAAAACATTGTTTAATTTGGGCTCGCCCAGCTTATGCAACATTGGGTATCTCTTGTGAGAAGATTGTACTACATCCTAAGTGAAATTTCAAAAAAGAGGGGTCTTCCATCCTGCTGAGGCCTCTGGGCCCGCTTCGGTGTCTGGGGGTTTCGTGGGATGGGGGATATGGTTTTTTTTTTTTTTTTTTTCCCTCGTGGACCTTTAGCTCCTATACCGCAAGGTTGGCTGTCCACGAGTGGGTGATTTCTGTGATTTCTGTCGCAAGGTTGGAAAATTTATACAGCGTAGTAACAACATTTTTTCCCTTTAAAGCATAAAAAGATAAAACAGTGTTAAGCATTTTTTTATTCAGTAGGTATTTTAATGTTTGTCAACTTAAAGGTTAAATTGCAGATTCATAATAGAATTTTTATTTATATGATTGACTTAGGGGAAATTTTACGTTCTTAAATACTCAAATATTTCATTAAGGATGCATATCAGTCTTAAGAACCTCAATAGCCTCGCTTTATGAATAACATCAATAATTTAACCCATGAAAAGTGAATTTCTATTCCTGAGTGAGAAAGATTTGATAGATGAGTATAACCAAAAATTATAAATGAAGATTTTTCATGTTTACAGTAGTTTTCGGAAAATATTTCTCCGAAATAAAGAAATTTGATGGATTGTTTGAATACGTTTATGGAGATAATCCAAAGTTTCACATTAATTGCTCTCTAAGCCCGGCGGAATACGGATTTCGTGTACTTTGTCATGTCGTACGTATTTATCTTTTAATATGCACATATTTGATAGTTTTACATTGAATTTCAAATTCTTAAAAGAATGAAAATAAAGTCATTAAGGATAGGTAAAAAATTTATAATGGCAAAAGTGTGCCGCAAGTTTACAACATTCAAGTAATGTAATAACAAGAATTTTTTTCTTTAGCGACATAGGTGGAAATTTATGAAGAATTTTTAAGATATTTTGAATGGACAACTTCAAAGTTTGAAAGAAATTTTTGTAATAGACGTTTGTTTACTTGACCAGTGACAGAGAATTTTTTATATTTTAAATTCTTAACTATTTCGTTAAAGATACGTGTGATATGTAACCATGTATATTAAAAGGCGAAGATAAATGTTAAGACCGAAATGAATAGACCATTGCATGCGTAAAATTAAATCCATAACCTCTTCAATATTAGAGTGAAGTTGAACAAGGTGACGAAATCCGAATTGTTTCATGCACGGGATTTCAGTTCTAGTTCTCGGGCAATAAACGTGGGCTTGACCCTCACTCGAGAGAATGATATCTGTAATATTACTAGCGATAAGACAATTCATTTCTGCAATGCCATATTTTATTTCAGTAGGAGAAATTATGTGATTTGTATTTTTTTTTAAAATCCGTATGCTTTATAATTATTACGTAAAATTTATCATTCAACAATATTTTTTAAATTTACTAATTTTATATTAAAAGTATTTAAATTAAAAGATTTTACATGTAACTATTGATTAAATAAATTCAACTGTGAGTAAACAAAACTGAGAGAAGGAGAAAATTCATATAAGAACTATAAAAAAATTTCCCTGATATCCATGGTTTAATAAATAAATTATGTATTAAAACGTAAAATAAAATTATTCTAATTAAAATGTATATATTATAAATTGTTAACTGCAAGCATCAAAATTTTAAGTTCAGAATTTTAGAGTCAGACAGATAAAAATAAAATTAATCAAAAATGTTAAAGGTCGCGTAGTTAAAAAGTAATTATGAAATATTAAATAATGTTATTTCTTTAAAACGAAGACACTATAATAAGTAAAAATAAATGCTCTTTCCATTAAACTAATATTATTAATGAAAATACAAGCAAGCATAATATGTTTTATTAGAAACTTAAAATTATTTTGTTTCATTTATTGAGGCAATCAGAATGACAGCACCATTTATCAAATTATACGTATAGTAGTCGCTTATAAGCAACGCAATACAACAATTTATCTAGTTTTTAATACATAGTTAATTAAAAACCCTAATTAAAAAATCAAACCTTATCTAAACGAAACTCTCGGTTTGTTTAACGTGAAATTAATTTGTGTGCTATTTAATGTAATTATAGGACAAAATGCTATTGCTTTGTGAACAACGTCTATTGTACAACGGAGATTGCGTACAGCGCTTGGAGTAATGAAAACTACTGTTTTTAAAGGCACGGTCTTCACAACTTATACGATATTTGTGCATGTATTCGGCTCTGGGATATTCTGTCACGCGTTGATAGATTACAAATTTTTTAGATGACGTTCTACTATACTGATAGACAAGATAAATATTATATATCTTTCTTATGTGCACATTAAGCCGGAAAACTGTTTTACGTCTGCGCTAAAATTTTTAATTAATCGGTAAATATTGATCGAACAATAATTATTGCTATTATTTTTAACTAAATCATACTGATTGGTATATTGATTTATTATACGAATTTAGTTTTTTCAACTGAGCGAAATATGGCGAAACCGGGAATCGAATCCAGAGCCTTTAACCTACATTGTCAATCCTATACCGTTTGAGTTACGTGGTCTGACAACAGACAGCCGTATCTCGCTCAGATAACCTTATTGGCAATAACATCTGGTTTGTCATGTAGACAGCTCAACAGAATAAACCGCAGGTACGGGATCTCCATTTCAACGATTGATAAGTAAATACACTATTACTTTTAATTCAATCATGCTGATTGGTAAAGTTATCATACGTATTCAAATTTTCTAACTGAACGAAAAATGCCGAAGCCTGAACTCGACCCAGCACCCTTAATTTACATTCTCTATCATTCGAGCTACCTGGGGTGGTAACCGTTGGGCATATCTCGCTCAGATAACCTTATTCGAAATTACATCTGATTTGCCATGTATACAGCTCAACAGAATATACCGTTAGTAGAGTAAGGTAGTACACAGTGAGACGAAAAATATTATTACTTAACATATGGCGACTATTTTTATGCTTTTGAAACAATTTTTGCTACATCTTAAAGCAACACAAATAAGCTACACATTAATGTATAAATGGTTTTAAAAAAGTTTTTTGTAAAAGCATAGAAGCATGATAACGAAGTATCGGTAATTGTCTCACTGTGTACCACAAGTGGTACACAGTGAGACAGTGTATATATTTTTATTAATCATACATTTTTACACTCTATCCGTAATTTTTTTCAGTGTAATAATGTCTTAACTACTGACTGAAATCGTGTTTATCACCTGGAGTTTAATCTGAAATTTTAGTGGTCGTGTAGTTTTGATAGATCAATAGTAAAAATGCAATGAAAATTTCAATACTTACAGGTACACATATTATTAACAATTCAACGACATTTTGAGCTTAACATGTATGGTGGATTTTGGTATTTAAACTATAGTTATTTCTGTTTAAAAAAGGCTTAAGTGTATGTCAGTGTGTAGCTCAATGTGCATCCAAATTTCTGAAGGAAATCGGAAACCGGTGGTATCCTGATAGTTTGTTTGTTATCATAAATTGTAATTCTTGCAGTAGCATCGAAGTGTCTGATTCATTAACAGACACCATATATGGAACATGATGCACGAAACCTGCCGCTTTCACACTCTTCGAAGATAAATCACTTCAGAATCCCCATCTTCATCCTGACAGGTTACGATTTTTCCTGCATAGAACACACTATTTAGAAATCGTACAAGAACATAATCACGAACGGTATGCTCCAGTTCTAGTTCCTGAAACCTAAATGATTTATCGTCGTCAGAAGAATCGTCTAGAGCCATCTGTGTACACAGTGAGATACGTCTCACTGTGTACCACAACTGTGTGTCTCACTGTGTACTTTCGTTATATTGTAACAAAATGGATGACATATCTGTTTCATCATCAATTTCATCGCTTTGAAAGCTTGTGTCGTTTTGTCGACATAGTCTATCATTATATATAGCTAGGTTTGTTTAAGTAAATATATGCCATAATGAAGGAAATAAATTCTAAAGTGGAAGTTCATGTAACTTTAGCCCCTGTAAAATAAAGAATTACTTACAATTTTGTTCGACGAGTAACCAAAGTGCCGAAACTACATCCACGTATTGAATAAGATGAGGTGCTTATGTGTGAGTGATAGCTAGGAGAAAAAGTTATAACTATATGTCAAAATGGCTGCCGTCTCACTGTGTACCATGTCTCACTGTATACTACTCTCCCCTATAGTAAAGTTATTATTTAGAATTTTTTTTTTGTCAGCCCAGGAACCTCAAACGATAGAGCATTGACAATGTAAGGCAAGGATACTGAGTTCTAGTCCCGACGTTGGGATTTTTCACTCAGTTGGAAAAATCGAATTATTATCAGAGTGAATCTATAACAAATTAAGGGATCTCAAGTTTCTTAAAGCTTGAAAATTTTCGAAATTTTAATTGTTTTAGATGTGAAACTTCTATCTTCTCTGAACAGTTTGGTATGATTGTTTCCCAACTCATATAAGCTGTTCGTCATATAAACTGTTATACAGTTTATATGACTGTTTCCTTCAAATTGCTGGTAGAACAGAGAATTATACCCGCTCAATAGCTAAAGCGGCGTTTCCGAAATTTTGAAACCATTTTTCTCGAAATGACGTTTTTGGATATAACTCGCACGATATCTCAAAAACTTCTCGATATTTTTTCATGTAATTTACAAAACGTATGTTTCATGTTAGTCTGTACAAACTGAACTTTAAATTTCATTTTTATTGTTCAAAAAAATATTTTTTTAGGGGATTATACTGTTGAAAATTTCAAAATTTTGTATTAGCTAAATACATCTTTTTATTAAAAATATAGAAATTCTTTAAATACAAATTTATTTAGATTCAAGGTAATAACTGCAATGTGAGGTATAATTAGGAACAAAAATTTTCATTCTAGTTGCAAAATTTATTTTGTAATCTTGCGCGTAAGTTGTTATGCCAATTTTCTGCTCGACAAATGTCTGATACTTTGAATTCTGTATCTTGTAATTTTTTAAATACATGAAATGAAAGAACATACTTATATCATTCAATTCCAATAAAAATTGTTTTTTTTTTTTATAAAGTAAATAATAATTGTTATTTGTATAAAAATATATATTACCTACTAATTCTGTTTATATAATGTTTATTGTTAATTCTTTTGTTACTTCTTTCAACATGAAAATCGAATTTCTATTTATGAATGAGAAATATTTGACAGATGATTGTAATCCAAAATTGTAAACAGAGATTTTTCATGTATTCTATTGAATATGAAAAATATGATGCATTGGCTGAATTTTGTTTGAGAAGATTTCGAAATTTACAGAAATGTCCTTCTAAACCCGTCAGAATAAGGATTTCTTTATAGCTTTATAATATAAACAGAATTGATAGCTTTACAATGAATTAAGAATTCAAAGAAGAAATTTGTCCAAGGAATTTGGATGAAATTGTCTACGTAAACGTTGGACAATTATGTACAATGTTAATGCCGAATAGTAGAGAAAGAATTTTTTTTTTCACTGTGTCAACTGAAATGATATGAAACGTTATAAAGCATCTTCAGGATGTTTCGTTTGACATTTTAGGGAATGTCAAATTATGATTTTGAAAGAAGGGTTTTTTATAAAATTTATATATGACCGGCGATTGCCAGTTCTTAGATTTTTAAATCTTTAAATATTTCGTCAAAGATATGTATTGCAATCACATAACAAAATCCTGTTCCTTTGATAGCATGTATATAAGCTTAAGTTATAAAATCACTTTCTAAAGATTATTATCTAGATTTTCAAGAAAAATTCTTTTACGTCTCTGTAGTGTGGACAATCTGCTAAAAATAGAACAATATATTATTCAATGAATATATTAATATATTCAAAAAATAATTATCCGATTAAAAAAAGGGGGTCTTGTCGACAAACGCTTCCTGTCTCGAATTTAATGCTGCTGGTAGAACAACTAATGTCGTAGAAAAATATTATCATAAAAACACATGAACATTTTCTTAATAAATAATAATTATTTTTACAAAAAATATGCATATCTATTATTGTTTAAATTCAATGTTTACAATTTAATTTATTGTTACATCTTCCGACATGAATACTGAATTTCTATTCATGAATGAGACACATTTCATAGATGAGAAAGGCGCATAACAGGATCTGTAAAAAATAAAAAAAAATCATGTTTACGGTAGTTTCCCCTAAAACTATTTTCCTGAATGATAAAATATAACGGATATTACAATACTTTTTGGAGAATTTTCGAAGTTTCATAGGAGTGTCTCTCTAAACCGAAACGGAATACCGATTTATTGAACTTTGTCATGTCGTACATGTTTTTTATTTTTATTTATTTATTTATTTACTTATTTTGTTTTGTAATATGCAGAGATTTCACAGTTTTACATTGGATTAGAAATTCTTAAAAGAAACAGCCTAAAAGAATGAAAATGAAGGCGTTTAATTATATCTAACCCTCCATTATTCGCGTCTGTGTTTGTTGAGTGTTCACTCGCGGGAGTGTTTTAAACATCTCAAAACTTTTATCACAATTTATAAGTTGTTTCGTTATGAATTTTAATAATTTTGTAATTTAATAAGGATTAAAGTAGCTTACTTTTAGTTATTTTAAATAAATCAAATTCCGAAAAATAATAAATGTACATGATTTTATATAAATTATTTAAAAAAAATTTACGCCTAGTTTTCTTTTAGTTAAGAAGGTTCCTTTAATTTGGAATAATTTTTAAGGGAATTTAGAATGTTCCTTTAGTTTAGAAGGGTTATACCTTTTAAGCACACTACTATTAAAATTATATTAAAAAGATTTCCATTTACTATTTACATTACCAGTACTCTATATAAACATTGTACTATGACGTTTTCTTGGTATATTACAACACATAATGTGTTTTGTTCATGTCTAAGGATTTTATAAAGTTATTCATTAAAACAATTTGAAGAAATGGAAGACATATGTTTTAAAAAAATCAGCAGCAATTGCATGTTATGTCCTCTGCTTAAGGGCACATCACAAAACGACCTTTCTTTAAAGTAATCGTGTTATCCAAAATTTTACTAGGATTTAAACTTCTTTTCAAGCGCTTTCTGATACATGGAAATTATGCTCTTTTATCTATTTGAGGTTGTATGAGACTGAGTCAAATTTTCTCTTGCAATTTCTTGATACATCATAAGCATTGTACAGCTGCATAGCTGTGTTAACTCCACATTTTAGAAGGATTATACATTTTAAGCACACTGCTATTAAAATTATGTTAGTAAGATTTACATTTACTACTTATATTACCTGTACTCTATATAAATATTGTTTTATGACTTTTTCTTGGTATATTACAACACATAATGGGTTTTGTTCATGTATAAGAATTTTATAAAGTTATTCATTAAAATAATTTGAAGAAATAGAATACATATATTTTAAGCACATATTCATTTTATAAAAAATGCAGCAGCAATTACATGTTACGTCCTCTACTTGAGGGCACATCACACAACGGCCTTTCTTTAAAGGAATCGTGTTATCAAAAATTTTACTAGGATTTAAACTTCTTTTCAAGCGCTTTCTGATATATGGAAATTATGCTCTTTCATCTATTTGAGGTTGTATGAGGCTGAATCAAATTTTCCCTTGCAGTTTCTTGATACATCATAAGCATTGTACAGCTGCATAGCTGTGTCAACTCCACATTTAATAGATTTGTAAAATTGTAGAATTTCAGGCTTTCATTCCCTGGATATTGTTTTGATTATAGAATAATCATTGTAATACTTTGTAATCGAAGAATTAATTTTTCTGTTTTTTTTTGTTACATGAAGGAATTAGAATCATGGGCACCTTAGGATAAAAGCCAAATACCAACACAGTCGGCGTTTGCTACTGTATAAAATCTTTCGACAATTGATTTTCATTTTTGTATAGACTAACAATCAATGTTAGACTCTTCTTCAATAATTTTTCAGCCAATGGAACACTCTTTTACCAATTATCACATGTAAAGGTCCTTACCGAGTCATATAAATTTTCGACTAACCTCATAACTAAAATTAAGATGGCATAAAGAGTTTCAGCTGTCCATCTGATTGAGTAACAACATAAATTTCTAGTTTTAAGGTATAAATTGTTTTAGTTTCGTATAAAGCAAGCAACTTTAAGCCATATATTCCAGGTTAATTTGTCATAAACTGCAAAATTTTGTGCTCAAGTTTCAGCAACTGCTCATCAGTAGTGACCTATTTGCTTACTGAATTATATTTGACACTTTTTAACACGATTCAAACTTTATCAAAACTAATATATTGTAGTAAAAACGAAAAACGATTTATAAATCATTGTTTTGTGCGATATATTAATACCATGAAAGAAAATCTTCCATAAATCATTTAGTTTCTTATGACTGAATTTATACAATACAGCAAAAATTCTTAAGTCAATTAACACATTTATTTTGGTTTCCTTTGTCAATTTGCAGTATTTTTCTCTGGAAAAATTAGATTGTATTTTATCTATATATATTAGATTGCTTAAATAATTATTGAGATAACTGGAAGAAGAACCAGTTTTTTGATTTCAATTCAGTAAAATCATCTGTAAACCCACTTCTATATATGAACTTAACTTTCTTGAAGCATTTCATATCTATAAAAATTTTGACAATATTGTTAATTGTGAATTCGGTATTCCCCCTTTATCAGATTGTTGGAAATATTACATAAAATCCACTTTTTCTTAATTACTACCAGCATTTTTCACGCCTTTCGTTACATTACCTGTGCTATTCTCCTATTGGCTGATATCCGAATTTTCCTGCTCTCTTATTGGCCAATGAACTTCGCACTTGAATCCGCTTCTCTCCTATATAATTGAGCAAGTTTCCGTTATTCTTTGCACTGAGGACTGTACGCTAAAAGCTACCGAAACTAGTATGCTTAAAGTATACATATTCTGACGTTTTTAACGTCATTTTAAATTTATATAGAATGCTTAACTACATCTTCGCTGATATATTTTCATATAAGTAGTAGCATTACCTGAAGTTTAACTGGGTGTTACAGTGATCAGTGAATAAAAACACATAGTTCAACAGAGTCCCGTGTTGATTATTCAAATAAAAAAAATAGACAAACATATAAATCTTAATTAAAACTTCAAACATAAAATTTAGAACATTTCTTCCTAATATGGACATAAAGCTGTAATGCTCATGGAAAAAAAAGTAGTATGTCAACGTCTTATGTTGAGTGGGGAAAGACAAAATTTAATAAGCAGAATTTTTAACAAACATTTAACATATTAAATTTGGTGAATTTTTATCCCGTAAATGTCAAGATAGGCTACCACGGAAATTGTATAAAACACAGCAGCACAGAGCCACCTGGTGAGCGATATCAATATGCGCCCTAACTTAATCAGAATATTTATACCAAGGTTAAACGGAATATGAAATAGGATGAAATTCCATCCATAAATGCCAAGATAGAAGTATTACAGACATTGAGAAATATACATCCCAGAAGCGCAACCTGTTCTGTTATATACACCGAAACCCAATCAGCAGTAATTTATATTCTGGTGTAATAGAATATGAAATTTCATAAAATTATGTGCATTAGTTCTTGAGATAGAGCACCCATAAAATTTCTGTCACATACATACATCCATCCATACATACATACATACAGATGGAGAGATTTTCCAAAAATAGTCAAATAATTTTCAGGGCATTTCAAAACCTGGAAACCACCGAATATTTTCACTATCCTACTACTTTCTTCTTATTTATACAGACAAACGTTAATAAAGAAAAACACCATATGACGTGAAATGTCATTTTTTTAGTATACATTTCCAATTATTTAAAAATTTACATTATCCAGGACTATTTTAATTCTACGTTTCCCTTCAATTCAGTTACTTGTTATTTCTTTTCACATGTAAAGTGAATTTCTACTACTGAATGAAAAAGATTTTTTTCACGAATGTAATCCAAAATTGTAAGTAGAGAGCTTTCATGCTCACAGTAGAGATCTGGAAACTTTTTTTTCAGAATAATAAAATATGATGGATTATTTGAATAGTTTTGAGGAAGTTTTCGAAGTTTTATAGGAATGTCCTTCTAAACATGACAGAATAAATTTTTCAGGTATTTTTGTGATATTTTATCTATGTTTCTTTATAAAACACACAAAATTGATAGATTTATATTGAATTAGAAATTCTAAAAATAAATAAGTTAAATGAATTTTGATAAAGGTGTTTGAGAATAGGCAAAAGATTTGTATATAAAAAAGAGCATGACAACGTTCAGGCTGAGTAGAAATAAGGAATTTTGTTTGAAGATCTCAAAAAAATATGAAACATAATTAACCCTTTATACATGTTTCGTTTGACTTTTAAGGGGCTATCAATATGAGATTGCGAAAAACTCAGATGAGAACGGAAGCCAATTTTTATATGTTCAAATACATGAATATTTCTCCAAAGATATACACTGCTCAAAACAATTAAAGGATATTGCAGTTTTAGGTGGATTTTGTATCTGGTAAACTGTTTAGCTGATTGATACATAGTCGACAGACATAGTAGGTTATATGAGAATAAATTACACATGTTTGGCAGAAAAAAATGCATTTTATTGCGCATTTGTGTACTAAAGGAAAATAACACAATTTGTGCATATGAGAAAAAAAGAATAAGAAAAGGTGTTTTCTTCAAAGAAAATCATTTTCAGTAGGGGGTATGGTTTCCACGGGTGGCCAGCAACGTTGGACACCTTTGAGGCATGGACTCAATGAGGCTATTAATGATGAGTTGGGGTATTCTGCCCCACTCTTCCAGAAGAGTTCTTTCCAGTTCTTGGAGAGTTTGTGGGGGTTGTTGGCGGCCAGAAACTCGTCTTCCTAGAGCGTCCCAAACGTGCTCGATTGGATTCATGTCTGGAGAACACGCTGGCCATTCCATTCGAACGATTCCTTCCTCGAAAAGGAAATCCTCCACCAGGTTTGCATGATGTGGCCTGCAGTTATCGTCCATTAAAATGAAGTTATCTCCGATTGCTGCAGCGTAAGGGACTACAATAGGTTTGAGGATCTCATCCCTATATCGGCGACCAGTCAGAGCTCCATCTCGAATGATGTAGAGGTCAGTGCGCCCGTCAATGGAGATGCCACCATACACCAACACTCCTCCACCGCCAAATCTGACACTTTCGTGCACGAACGCAGGATTATTCCTACTGCCACGGTCCCTCCAGATGAAAATACGCCTATTATCCGGATGCACAGAAAAACGGAACTCGTCAGAAAACAGAATATTGCTCCATTCATTTTTCCTCCAGTTGACATGCTCGGTTGCCCACTCCCTGCGGTCGCGACGATGCCTTGATGTTAATCTAACACATACCATCGGTCGGCGAGCATACAGACCTACAGCATAGAGCCGGTTTCGGACAGTCTGAGTTGAAATCGTGGTGCCTGTAGCCGAGCGAAGGTATTGTTGGAGAAGAGTAGCGTTCATGGTTCGGTGTCTCCGAGCTGTTAACGCTAAATACCGATCTTCATTGGGCGTTGTTGCCCGTCTACGACCTTGCCCTGATCTTCGGCCTGCACATCCGCTCTCCAAAAAACGGTTCCAGATCCTCGAAATGACACTTTGTGACACTCCAATGGCTTGCGCTACTTCGGCTTGAGTTTGGCCCCCTTCTAACCTACCAACAATTCTCAAAGCTTCTGAATCTGTCAAATGACTTCGCTGAGACATCGTACTCATCGAAACAAAGCAATCACTGAATGCCGATCATCCTTGTCTTGATTCTCTTTTATCCAGTTGAAAGTCAAATTTCATTCGCTGCCGCTGAAGCGACGTTTTTGACGTCGAACTCAAAATTTGCATACTCCACAGTTTGAAAACCAGAAAAATTTGCATTTGTGATTCTCTTCTTCTATTTTCGGCAAAAAAAATTTCGTTTATATCTTTATTTTATATAAAACTTCAAATATCCTTTAATTGTTTTGAGCAGTGTATATCATAATTAGATAACAAACCAATTTTTCTTTGACGATGTGCACATCTGCTTAAGTGATAGTTGTGCACGTCCACTTAAGTGATAGCAACACTTTTTATTGATTCAAATTGATTATTTTGGTGTATGAATATTCAGCTCACAGCTATTTTGTCATGTGATGAGGGATTTTAAATGTGTTTTGTCTATTCTATCTGGATGGCCATTAGAAAATAATTTACAACCCTTTTAAATGGGCATTAAAAGGCATAGAATTGAAATTTAACCACTTGTACTACGTGTTAGTGTGTTAGGCGCAGATAAATATTATCCTGAGTTTATTAAGTTTAGCTTATTTTCGAACATATAGCTCACCCGAAAGAAAAGTGACACATCTTGACAAAAGTAAATTTCACAGGAGAGGCAAAAGAAAATTCCCATGATTTTACTGCAACAGGAAATTATGGCACTTAGCTCTGCATGCAAGAATGAAAATTTGCATACTTCAAAATGAAGACGTAGGATTGGGTTTGGAGAATTGGTTAACTTTATCCCCCCCTCCCGCCCCCCACAATCAACCCTTCTTCTGTAGTTAGAAATGGACATAAGTGGTAATAAAGTGATTTTCCGCAAAGCTACACTTATGAAACTGTTTGTGTAGCAAGACGCACTTATGGCATACCTATTTGTGGAATAAAACACAAAATTAATTTTTGCGAGATGTGTTACTTTTCTTGCGGGTGAGCGATATTATCTAGATATTTAGGAGGAAACATCTATGCATCTCTTACACAGGCATTATGGTAGGATGAACATATCGGATAAAAGCAAAAATAATACACTAGATTTTGCTCGCAATATATCTGTCAGATTGAATTAAAAGCTGCTTACTTAACGATGCCCGTGTCGAATTTGGCACTAGTGGGGTGACAATGTTGCATCAGTTGTAAATTCGCAAATGTGTGAAAAAAGTTCGGGCCGGGATTCAAACCAGGGATTTCTTGGCTGAAGCCGCCAATGCTGTACCAATTGAGCCATCCCGGACGAATCTGGAGGACTATATCACCCAGCTAACCTTTAACGGCCACAGCATCTCGTCTGATATCTGAATCAGCTTAACAGAAAAAATCGTAGATTTTTTATGGAACTGAAGTAAACGCTGGGTAAAAATAAAAGAATAACTCATAATCAACGCTCTAGAATAAAAAAATATGATGGATTATTGGATCATTTGGGGGATATTTCAAATTTCATACGAATGGCCCTCTATCCGTTGAAGTACATAGATTTTACGCAGTTTCTCATATACTAATTTGGTTCATTTTAATATACACAAATGGATAGTTTTACATTAGATTAAAAATTGCAGGGAGCACCATATTATCGAAAGCTTAATAAATGCGTTTAAGGATAGGTTAAAGGCTTTATTTCTAAAAAAATTGTTTCACAGGCCGCAGCCAATGAAAAATACCAGTCCTGGTTCTCCATCGATCTCGACTACTTTTCGGCTTACCTTGATCAAATGCTTGTTCGGCAATTGATAGAAACAACCTATCTTAATCACGTAAAAGTCAAGTGTGGCGGAAGTGTCTTGACCCTTGGCTACGCAAAATCTTACATTATTCGGATCTCTTAACCCTTTAAGACCTGAAACATTTTCACATTTAAATATTACATTCTGCTGGTTATTAACTCTATACCGACCCTAATGACACCTAAAAAAAATAATCATAAAAATTTTTCGTCACTCCCTGGAGCATGGAGAGTACCCGCACGAACGTGCAGGTTGGGCTTTTTCTGCGAAAGCTACACCCGCACGATCGTACGAGTTGGTCTTTTCCTGTGAATTCATTACTTATAAGATAATTTGGGAAGTATTGGCTGAAATACGGCAATGGAATCCTTACTGGCTTTAAAGCCTAAAAAAGAAGAAGGAAATTAATATTGGAAATGTACTTATCGACTTCAAAGAATTCATATTTTAATTAATTTTAAAATGTTTGTCATATTTATAAAGCTTTTCTTATGATATCGATTTTATTTTTTCTATAAGTCTATGACTTTTTTAAATTAAAATTTAAGAAATGAAAAACATACCTGCAATTGCGTGAAATCTAAAGATCCAGGATGATGTACAGAAATGGATTTCTAAATATCCTACTTGTAATTTTTTTTTCATTCTCTTAGCCTTTGCCGAAACTGGCTTGGAGGTAGAACTTTGGGGAATGGGTTCAGGAGACTTTGATGAGGAAGAATGATTCCAAAATTGTCATTTCTTTAGAAATATTTGTAATTTTTTCTTCATCGAGCTCATCTGAACTTGACTATCCTACTAATAAATTTGCTTCAAATGTTTTGTCTGCAGCCTCGTCATTATCCGAGAGATTACTAAATTCAGAGTCTGATTTATTCGTGAATTGCAGTGTTTCTTCTAGTGTGAGAATTTTTTTCCGTTTAGACATCTAAAAAGTATTTTATTTTGATTTTTTAAAAGTTAACAAAGTATTCCATAAAAAATAGTAAATGTATTAGAAAATTTTATTAATTGAAATGAAAAAACAAAAAGGTAAAAATTAATTGAAAAAAAAAGGATAAAATAATTCATCCATGACAACACCCAAGAAAATAATATGGCATTAATTATGTAATAACATACTTCGTATTTATTCTCCCTGTCACCAAAATTATTGAAACAGAAAACAAAACGAACATTGAGAAAGCTCTTACGTTTACAGAAGCACTGATTAACGTAACGCCCAAGTCGCACGATCGTGCGGGTAACGAAATCTCGAGCCCTATGAGCAATATAAATAGTGTATAATTAATGTTTTTTATTATATTACACTTATTTAGACATTAAAGCAAAAATATTTATTAGAAATATACTGATAATTACCTTTTTACGATAGATAAAATGATGAGTTGTATCAGTTGTATTTGTAAAGAAAGCTATTTATGCCGGTTAAAAGTAAAACATGTACTACAACCGTCATCTGTTGATAAAAAATGATACTTTACTCTTTCTGCAAACCAGAACGATCGTTCGTTTCGGGTTTTTATTACATGATACGACTGTTTCAGAAGCAAAAATTTACATGAGTGTCTAACCCGCACGATCGTGCAGGTTGGATCTTAAATGGTTAATAGCGAGGACATTTTACTTTAATAAGTCAACTGAAAGGACATAAAAATATTATGAAATATTTTTATCATATATATATATATATTTATTATTAAATTTTAGGGCTTATTATCGTGTGGGTTTCCAATAACTGGTTGTAATAGTTTTGTTTTTATGTGATCAGGACGGAAAAAAATTACCTTAACCCCTTCGGGACGGGACCCTTTTACGAAATTTTTAATCTTTTGTCACCGTTTTTTAAAAACAGAAATTTGTGTCTTCTTGAATCGAGAAAATGCGCTGATTAAATAAGGCAAATTTTACAGTAAAATTTTACTGGTGAGAAAAGCAAGGATTCTGAGCGTTTTATGCGGCACGTATACGTGTCGCTCGTCCCCAAGGGGTTAAACCCTTAAATATTTTCTCTAATTTTCAAATTCTTAATTGCTTAAAAGGCATAGAGCCAACAGAGTGAAAAAAGTGTCCAAGCCTAAGCTTTTTTCCCTTTGTTGGTTCTACGCCTGTTAAGAAATTAGAAATTTGAAAATTACTAAATTCAAGGCGTGTGAAATTTTTTACAAAAATTTCCAAAATTATATACCATAGAATCTCGACAGAGTTTCTCGCCAAGCAAAAGAAACAACAGTGCAGTGAACCGTAAATGAAAGGAATTTCCGCCAATTAATGCCAAACGATATATCAAAAATTTTTTAGTACTCTGTCAAGTTTATATGTTTCGCACTGACCAAAGCGGGATTTTGACCCCTCTATATCCCCGGTTCTATTTATGATAGACACAAAATTCTTGTTTCTATGGAATGGGGCGTGCCACGTGACTCAGAAAACGAAAATAAAGTTGAATCCGGCCAATAGGTTTTTAGTAAATGCGATTTTAAAAGTGCTGTTTTTTGTACTTTTAAAATTCTCGTTCTGACCAAAACTGTTGACAGAGCTACAGCAATGTGTAATTATCGGATTTTTACGCGGGTTACGGCATTAGAATTGTTTTTATGAGTAGTTCAAACCTTTGAAATTTTCACGTAAAAATATTAATTAATTTTTTATTTATATCAGTTTAAAGTCTCTTTATTTTTGCAGCGTGGCGTGCGTAATATGTGAGGCATTTTCTCACAATCTTTTGACTTTTAACCTTTAAAAAACGGGGTATGTAACTTTTAAATGTTGCTTCGTTACGGGAGGTTTAAAGTCTCTGCCTCCCCCTTTTCAGTAAGAAAAAAACACGCAGGCGGTCTGTGGACGTAGCCGATTAGCACATCTGATTTCTGTAATGAGTCTCGTTTTGCTGCTTGGGGAATTTTTTCCCCGAATGCAATCAGAAGGAATGATTTGCTGCTGTAAAATGATAATTATTTATCTTTTTGAATTGTACTTGATAAGTATTTGAAGATATTCTGGTTGTATATTCTCACGGTGAATACGTAAATAAATTGAGGTACTGAGAAAAAGAATCTTGAAGTAGCGTAGTGGAAATGCATAAGAACCGAATTATTTTTAATCTATATTAAATAATAATAAAAAAATACTGTAAATTAATACTCTAAATACATAAAATGAATGCAAAAACTTCCTTATTTTATATTAAATTTAGGATTTTTTTTCTAAATGTAATTTGAAGTTTGCGTAAGTTAAAAACTGTATAGTGAAAGGATTTCATTTCATTATAATTTGCTTAAAGCATTTACCGGGTGTCCCAAAAAGGACTGACTGATTTTAAAATTCAATAACTTGCAAACGGTGACAGATATTTAAAAAATTCTTGCAGGAGGGTTATGCATAAGGTCAAAAGTTTTATTACAGTGATTTTCAATTTTAGTTCGATTTACAAACAATAGATGGCGCTGTAAGCAATAGTCGCTAAATTCAGGCTCGATTTTTGGTACTTCGTGGCCCGGATAATACATTTCCATCTCCTTTTTCTGCATGGAACAAGATAAAGGACCGAAAATCGAGCCTGTATTTAGCGACTATTGCTTACAGCGCCATCTATTGTTTGTAAATCGAACTAAAATTGAAAATCACTGTAATAAAACTTTTGACCTTATGCATAACCCTCCTGCAAGAATTTTTTTAATATCTGTCACCGTTTGGAAGTTATTGAATTTTAAAATCAGTCAGTCCTTTTTGGGACACCCGGTATGTAGTTATTATTTTTGGGGTACTTTTATGCGCATAATTTCTAAATATATAATATCAAGTATTAATTTTATCGCAATACATTTTTACACTTTGAGAAATTCATGTTCATATGTGAAACGAAATAAGCTAAAGTATAAATGCTGTGATTATAAAATTATAATCTCCTGCTTAAACGTCAAAATGTACATTATTTAAAAGTAAACTTAGTTTAGTTAAGTTCTAGTTATTAGTATTTCATTTTATGTTATTAGTCGACTTTTTAAGACTTTTTTTAATCGATTTTGTAAAGCGCATAATAAATCATGTAAAAATATAGAATTTTATAAACAAATAAAATGCCTATGTTTTTATGATACTATTTAATTCTTAATAATATAACTACATCGTAGTTTATATGCAATTAAATAAGTTCTTTTACTTGAGCAATAAGAAGATACAATATTTCTTTAAAACGTGTTCTCTAAAATACAGGTTTTTTAATATTGTTCAGAAAATTATTAACCCCTTAATATTCGCGCCCGATACCTTGACGGGCTATTTGCCGGCGTACGTATCGGGTGCGACGATTAAGCGTTAAAGTAAGCATACCAAAATAAGAAAAATAATTATATTTATATTTTTGAGAGAGAAAACAAATAATAGAGCTTTAGAAATAGCAGTTTCGGGCATATTTCTACTGGAAGAAATTGCTTTCGTATGGACTTCCAACGAAAAAATATTCTGAAGCATTGTGTACATTTTTTCAAGGGGGAGGGAAGGGGAGGGAGGGAATTGAGAATTAAAGGATAGCGAAATTTCTTCTACCAAGCTTTTTACATGAAAAAGACAAGGTCAGCTGTATTGAAAAGATATGTTTATAATTATGTTATATCAAGAAATGCGGGTGGCTTTTATAAAAATTTACAAAAAAGTGAAATAAAATAAATACGGACGTTTTTTTCACGAATTCTCATTTTTGCCTTCAGTAAGATAAAATTATTGCAAAAAATATTATATATAATATTTATGTATATATTTTTTAATATTCATATATTATTATTTTGTATATATATCTAGATAATAGTTATATATATACTTAAACATACAATTTTAGATACATGTATTATAATTTCTTTAATATCGTTAGACATAATTTCATATTTTTCTCACAAATATATATTAAATTAGGTTGAATAATACGGAGAATAAATTGTCAATCAAACAGAGAAGAAATAAAAAAAAATATATGACAGATCTTTTACTTGCAGTATCTAAATTGTTTTACAAATGAAGAGTAGAATTTGTTGCATCTGTTCCCTAATGCTACTTGAAATAATTTCCCTATAATTTTGTTTGTGCTAAAATAATTTGAAATAAAATTTCCTGTTTTAAATTTTTCGCAAATGAGATTGAATAAATTAATTTTCCCTATATGTGTTAGGTATTTTTAAGGTAATTTTTTAAAGAAAGTAAAAAAAAAAAAAAAAAAAAAAAAAAAAACCTGATCAAAATAACAGAAGAATGCTATTTTCACAAAAATCTCAAAACACAATACATATATATCGCTCACCAGCAAGAAAAGTGACATATCTGGCAAAAAGTCATTTTGCGTTTTATTCCACTAATAGGTCTGCCATAGGTGCGTCTTGCTACACAAAAAGTTTCATAAGTGTAGCTATATGGAAAATCACTTTATTACGCTATATGTCCATTTCTGACGACAGAAGAGGAGTGGAATGTGTTGGGAGGTAAAATTACCTAACTGTCCAAACCTCATCCTACGTCTTCATTTTTAAGAGTTTTATGCTTTTATGCACGTTTTTATTCCTGCATGCACAGCTAAGGGCTATAATTTCATGTTACAGTAAAATCATGCAAATTTTCTTTTGCCCCACCTGTGAAATTTGCTTTTGTGTCACTTTTCTTGCGGGTGAGCGATATATACTTAAACTTTTTTTTAGAACTTTTTAATCAGTAGAATTAATTTCATAGAAAAAAAGCACCGGTATGATACCACCAGAAGTGTTTTGAAATGAGAACAGCCTTTATAATATTGATTCTATTTAAATAAACAGTTCTTTTCTCTTTCTTCTTTTTAAAGAATAGATTGTATCATAAAATTGCGCACTATAATACTTTTAATATAAATATATTCGCTGTATGTAAAATGAGATTATTAAGAGAAATTATCTGTTTTAAAACTTCTAAGGGGCAAAAAGTCAGATTATGAGGATATAATCAAAATATCCCTACATTCGGTAAATCGAACTAAGAAAAAAATTCACACTTTTCATGAGAAATTAAAATAAATAGTAAATAAAATGAGACTATGCATGTAATTTTTTATATGTATGCTATACTATTTTTGAATAAACTCAGTGCTATTTTTTCCGCACGACCAGAGACGCCAATTTATATGACAGATCACCCAATAATTTCGTTTCCTATCAGGCTTAATATCCATTATTCTATTTCATTACTTTTTTTAACTTGTTGGAACAAATATTGTTCATTTGACTTTCAGAAAATCCCTTTGTTTTTAAAATAGTGACCCTGATGTTCACAGAGAGGGGGGGGGGGGGATCTCCTTTAAAAAGTAATAATTTTGTCCCCTTTTAACCAATTTTGGGTCAATTTACACTATTTAGCATATCCTTACTGAAAATTTTGCATGCCCTAATATCAGACAAATATCAGCATAAAAAAATGTCTATTTACCAGACGTAGAATTAATTTTCTCTCAAAAAAAGAAACCTATATATTTTACTTTTACCGGTGTATATGATTCTGTAACCCTCTATTTTAATCACGTACTATATGCATCTTTAAGAGTTAGTTTTTTCTATGAATAGGGGGGGGGGGAGAGAATGATTAGACTTGTCACAAATATTCCATTATAATCATAATTGTCAGACACCTTTCTGGTTGAACTCATATACATAAATATAAATCTTACTTTGGCAGACTGTTCTTATTTATTTGTTTACAATAGTATGGACTACGCCACACTGTATCTACACACACAATAAAAGTAACAAATAAATACAATACATTCAAAATAAGCTGACCAGATAGCAGGGAACAAAAACAAGAGGGGGGAGGGGTGTAAAAGATGCACGCTGCCTCCGGGCGGAATGTTAAAAGGAGTGTCGGTTTATCTCATCAGACATGTCCAGTTTAAACATTATCATCTCTATATAATCAGGAACGGTAATGTTTAAATGTGTTGGTGTTCTCTGTGAGAAATTATTTGTATATGTATTAAAAGACAAGGACCTGTGAACATCAGGTTTTAGTTCAGACATTTCTATAATATCAATTAATAGGAAGTGGATGCAAGCCAAAAAAAAAAGAGGAAAGGTTGTCCTGAAATCTAAACTGGTTACATTTATGAGGCATTCACTATTACATTTTTAAGTTTAAATTCACTAAATTTCAAGATATCTTTATTTAGAAACAAAGAGATGGAACAGCATTTCCCTTTTTCTATAAAGACAAAGGCATTTTCAATAAAGGCTGTAAAAGAAACTGATTTTTGACATGCGCAAAAAAAAAGACATCAATTACTTGATTTTATAGTAAATTAAAAAATTCTCCATTCCAAAAATTCTTTCAACTACCCTATATTAGCGTACACAGCTCACCACTGTAAAAATATAGTTCTTCAAATGAAGCGAGTGTACCGCAGAAATCTTGAATTTAAACACTTTATATTTATTTATTTATTTATTACTGATTGTTTATGTCAAAAGTTTTAACGATTAAAACGTAGTATAAAGAGGTAGAAAAATCGCATGACAGTGACTCGCCATACAGATAGCACTATGCCACTTGATGAAAATTAAATATTTTAAAAATGTTTATTTTTTATTTTTGTATTTGTTGAATTTCTAAAATAGTACCTTACCAATTTTGATGAAATTAAAAAAGGATCAATTTGAGAATATCCTCTTTCAATAAGAATAAAAAAATCTCTTGAATCGGTTGCGTAGTTCCGGAGTAATAGGTGAATATACATATAAAAATACATACGTATCAAAATGAGAACCTCCCCCCCCCCCTTTTTTATGCCGGCTAAAAAATAGCTAAGTAACTGGAAATGCAATCTTTATTATGGTTTGTATAAATAAATATTATTTGATTTGAATCACATGCTTGCTGAATAAATTATTTACAAATAATACTATATATCGACTAATTGTTAATATTCTGAAACAGGCAATATACCGTTTCAGCTCATTTTTGTTTGATTAATTATGCTATTAGAAAATGCTATACAATTACTGCCTTTTTATTAAAATAGTAAAATGTATAACCATTTGATTTTTCTTCAATTCAAGGTATAAAATTGCTTACATAATTTAAGATATTTAGCGTGTTAGTGTGAAAAAAAATAATGCTACATTTGACCTTCTAAGAACAGAAACTTAAGCAACATTAGCCGCACTAAACTACCAAAACAATTTACTGAAAATAATCTATTCACTGTCATGTCTCACAAACAAGAACTATCTTCGAATAATTTGTAGCAAGTGGGAGTAGAAACATCTTTAAGTCGCATGCGTAAAAAAATGTATCATTTCTTTACTGCCAAAAAAATCCTTGATTTTCCCCAGGATAATTAATATATTCCCCACAGAATTTCCCTTCTCCGAGACGCAGTTCGACCCCTACTGAGCAAAACGGTCATAATGATTTCCTGCACAGCATCTTTGAGGGGTGGAAATCTTCGGGAAGACGGTAATCCCATCCCCGTATTTTTCGACACTCTTTTTCTTGGGATTACGGTAATCCCCACGTAAGCTAAAGGTTAAGTCTCGGAATAATAATTTTTATTTTAGTAAAAGAATTATCGTAATACCCGCTAGCGTCTTATTATTGCAGCGTGGCATAGTACGTAATATGTGAAGCATTCTCACCATCTTTTGACTTTTAAGTCCCTGGAAAATAATGTTTACTTTCTTCTATCTTTACAAGAAGAAAGTATTGGATTCGTGAAAAATCGATCCGAGCAAAACAAAATAATTTCTGTCAACACGCAACCGGAGCAGAACCTGATAACAACAAACCGAAATCTCACACGAACCAAATATGATAACGACAAAAATATTTTAAAAATAAATATTCTAAAACTTCTATAAACCGATCCGAGTAAGACAAAATAATTTCCGTGAACACGCAACCGGAACCGAACCTAAGAATTCCATTAGAAAAAACCCGAAATCTTACACGAACCAAATCTGAGACCGAGACAAAAATACTGCTAAGAACCATAAACCAATCCGAGCAAGACAAAATAACCGTGGACAAGCAACTCGACCCGAACCTAATATTTTTTGAAAAAAAACCCGAAATATGACCCGAACCTAATACGATAACCGACGAAAATAATCTAAAGAACCAAAACCCGATCCAAGAAACACAAAAAAAATTCCTTGGATGCAACACGACCCGAACCTAAAAATTCCAGTAGCAAAAACCCGAAATCTGACACGAATCAAATCTGAACCCGATAAAAATATTCCAAAGAACCATAACCCGATCCAAGCATTACAAAATAATTTCCTTGGACACGCAACCCGAACAAAACCTAAAAATTCCATTAAAAAGAACCTGAAATCTGGCCCGAACCAAATCAGTGTCCGACGAAAATATGCCCCAAAAACATAACCCGATGCGAACCCGATCCGAACAACACACAACCCGATCCGAACCTAATTTTAAAAAAAAACGAAATATGACCCGAACAAAATTTGATAACCGACAAAAATATTCTAAAGAACCTTAACCCGATCCGAGTAAGACAAAATGATTTCCTTGGACACGCGACCCGAACCGAACCTAAAACTTTTATTTAAAAAAAACCTGAAATCTGATTCGAACCATATCTGAATCAGAAAAATTTTTCCTAAAAACCATAACCCGATACGAGCAATACAAAGTAATTTCCGTGGACGCAACACGAACCAAACCTAAAAATTCCTGTAGAAAAAACTCGAAATCTGACACGAACAAAATCTGAACCCAACAAAAATATTCCCCAGAAACATAACCCGATCCGATCAAGACAAAATAATTTCCGTGAACACGCAACCCGACCCGAATGCAATTAAAAAAAAAAAAAACCCAGAAATATGACCCGGACCAAATATGATAACCGACAAAAATATTCTAAAGAACCATAACCCAATCCGAGCAAGACAAAATAAAACA
Source organism: Maratus speciosus (assembly GCA_963932465.1). Taxonomy (NCBI): domain Eukaryota; kingdom Metazoa; phylum Arthropoda; class Arachnida; order Araneae; family Salticidae; genus Maratus; species Maratus speciosus. The sequence goes on from OZ010789.1 coordinate 445,558,672, forward strand.
GGCAACCCGAACTGAACCTAAAAATTCCATTTAAAAAAACCCTGAAATCTGACCCAAACCAAATCTGAATCCGACAAAAATATCCCCAAAAACCATAACCCGATACGAGCAAGACAAAATAATTTCCGTGGATGCAACACGAACCGAGCATAAAAACTCCATTTAAAAAAAACCCGAAATCTGACACGAACCAAATCTGAACCCTACAAATAAACTATTCCAAAGAACCATAATCTGATCTGAGCAAGGCAAAATAACTTCTGTGGACACGCAACCTGATCCGAACCTAAAAATTTAGTTTGAAATAAAAATGAAATATGACCCGAACAAAATATTATAATCGACAAAAATATTCTAAAGAACCATAACCCGATCTGAGTAAGACAAAATAATTTCCGTGGACACGCAACCCGACTCGAACCTAAAAATCCACTTGAAAGACCCCGAAATCTGAACCGAACCGAACCAAATCTGAATCCGACAAAAATATTCCAAAGAATCATAACCAGATACGAGGAAGACAAAATTATTTCCGTCGTCATGCAACCTGATCCAAACCTGAAAATTCTACTTGAAGTTACCCCGAAACCCGAACAGTACCCGAAATTAAAATACATCAGGCCGTATCCCGATCCGAGCAAGGAAAATTAATTTCTGTGTACTCTCAATACGACCAGAATCTGAAAATTCCATTTGAAGTCAACCTGAAACCCGACCCCGAACCCGATCTGGAAAGGACAAAAATATTTCAAAGAGCTGTAACCCGATCCGATCGAGACAAAATTATTTCTGTCGAAACACAACCGGATTCATTTGAAGTCAACCCGAAAACCGACCATAACCCGGTTTCGAATCGATTTCAATTATAACTTTCTGGTTCGGATCGGGTTGCCTGTCGACGGAAATTATTTTGTCTTGATAGGATCGGGTTATAGTTCATTGGAATATTTATCTCGGGTTAAGAATTGGCTCTGGTCTGGTTTCAAGTTAACTTCAAATGAAACTTTTAGGTTCTGGTCGTGTTGCGTGATCACGGAAACTAATTTGCTTTGCTCGGATCCGGTTATAGATCTTTGGAATATTTTCGTCGGGTTCAAATTTCGGGTTTCTTTCAAATGAAATATTGAGATTCGGATCGGTTTGCGTGTCATCAGAAATCATTTTGTCTTGATTGTATTTGATTATTGACCTTTGGAATATTTTTATAAATTGAGAGATGATTCTCCAATTAACCTACGACATGTAATCTCACATTTCAGTAAACATTTAAAGCTGGTTAGAACTAGCGCGATTACGTGTTGAATATAAAAAAGGCAAAACTTCGCAAAAAACGTAATATATATATATATATATATATATATATATATATATATTCAAAATTTTCGAATTTTTGGCCCCAATCATTCATGAGCCCCCTACAAGCAACCCGTGTGCCAAATTTCGCAGCTTTGCGCCCTGTGGTTTCCGAGTTTGTGAAGTTACATAGATAGATACGCGCACGGATTTTAATAGGATAGATGTTATTCATTCAATCCATTCAAACTCTCTATTGTAAGGCGGCATTAAAGCATTTACGGTTCGTTTACAAGGTCACATTACAACCGATAGATATTTACTAAGTGGCATGTATTTTAATGAATTTGTACCTTTTCAATCTCTAGACAATTTTAGGTTACTTGAAAGTTGAATATGAATTCAATTTGTTCATCTAAAGGCTCGACGATCCTGGTTTCTACTTTATGAAAGACGTTTCTGTTATCCACTTTATTAAAATGCTTCTAGATTTCAGCCCACACCCTTTTAAAATTCCAATACTGTGGGTATTTTCGCACACAAAATTTAGATAACAATTAAATGAACTTTTATTTGCACGAAATCAGTATGAGTTTTGACGAAGGTACTGCGCACAATAATCATCACCGAATGTCCTGCTGATATTTGAGGAGAAACTGGATTATAGAAACGTGCCAGTGGAACTCGATTATGGAAAGTTTCTAGGTAAACACTGACTACGGAGAAACCACAGTACAGGCTCAAAAAGATAATGTAAGTACTTTAGTGAATCACAGAGTACTTATAGTCACGAAAACAATTCGACAGAACTTAAGGATCACTGTTTATCATACTGAAATAAGCGGGAAAATATTCAATTCTGTATTGCTTTTATACTAAAATTCACATACACTCAAATATTTTTTTCAACATCCCAAACTTTGCAATTTATTCAATTTAAACCCTTTTACAAAGGTAATACAGTGAGTCTGGTTTTTTATCACATAACTTCTTTACAATCCTTTTATATCAAATATATTTTTGGCAGTTTTATTGGAATTTTTTCTTTTCTTTTCATTTAAAAAGATTAATAAGGCGATTTATTAAACTAATCTATTCTGTTATATTGGACTTGGTAATAAAATTTTTTTATCAATATGCCATAAATAGCTTTTAGTTAATTTTTAATCAGATAATAGAGCTACTTAAAAATTTACAAATATGACTGATGTTAGGGAAAATCATTTCATAACGATGAAATACCGAATTCTGAACTTTTATTGAAATGAATTATAATTTATCGTATGAATGATCCGAAATATGTGAGAAAATACTTGGAAAGCCTATGACTTAGTATGTCCTGCAAGTCACGTAAAAAACAATTATGAATTTAGAAGGTACATGCATTGAAAATTCAGAAAATCCAACATGTGTTGCTTTTGAAACTTTTGAAGCTTATGAAAACATTTTCTAAAAAAAGAGTCTTAATCAGATAATCTGAGTTTCTGCCGCGCTTATCGGAGGATCATTGGATTTCAAAATTATAAAATAACTAATTTTATTTAAAAATTACTTCAAGCACGCCCGGTGATAAAGCAAATGCTCATTATTCAGTCTGTTTTTAAGTCTTTACATATTTTGTGTAAAATGATGCGAATTTTGAAAATGTAATGGCATTTTTTCAAAAGTTATTAAAATAAACTCCTTACTGAATTAATTTATGAATCACACTATAGCTTATAGAACAAGAGCTAAAAATATTGCTGGTTAGTTCAACACGTTTTATCATTTCTAAAAAAAATAAATGATTTCTTCTGAGATTTGTAAGGATCGATAAAATGTATTTGAATTGATTTTAAAAAGTCCAACATTATGTTTTACTAGATATATTACACTTTTGAAAAGTTTATAGCCTCACTATTAAATTATGTTTTTTTTTTTCTTACTTCTATCATCTTTTGTTTATCTTTTCTTTTCTGAATTTAAATGGAATATGTATAACACAAATGAAATACCTTACAAAAAGAAGTGATATGTAATCAAAAACAACTCGCTGTAAATGATGCCGCCAAGCCACAAACTTAAAACGTCAGTCATAAAAAGAAGTGATATCACATAAAAAGAAGCGATATAGAAGTGCTTACTTCGATTGCCGTGTAAAAATCTACCACTACTCATAATGTTTCCAAAGGACTCGGAGTGAGGTACAGTATGTGAAAACTGCTTGGCGACCTGCAGGCGTATATTTAATTTATGCAGTACCTATACAATTTCGAAAAATTGGGAAAGTCGATAAAATTAATTTTAATTTCTCATTATATCACTCAAATATTTGTAGGAACGAGATCTGTAATAAATCAGAAAGATTTGTAAGAAAATCAGGAAATGGTATGTAATTGTGGTAATCATCTACTATTACAATAATACTTTTCAGTAATTTAAACATAATTTTTAATTACATAAATACGTTTATTAATACACATTATTAAAAAAGGGAAAACTTGTAAAATGGAACCTGTTTATGACAGATTTATTTCTTAAACGTAAATGTCGTGTTTCCAACATAAGGAATATTATATAATACTAGTAGCCTTACTAGAAGAGATTTTTCCCCTGTCATGTGCAATTCCGTTTACGCAGACTTTACTGCAATATATCTTAGTTTAATTAACGTCTATTATTAGGTGCATTTTTAGTAATATTCATATGATCATTATTTTTTATTATTATTTTACAAACTCAAAATGTTTATTACATGTTTACTTAGAAAATCCTCCTCATAAAAGTGGTCTTTCTCGTTCAAATAACGGTAATCAACAAATCGATCCCATGATGTTAAATAAGAATGGGCATGTAAACAACATCAACTTCGAATTTCCACAGTTTAATGGGAGAAGTAATACAAGAAGAAGATTGTTAAACAAATAGTCATATGTAAGTGCAGGAAGCATAAACATTATAAAAGCCTGCAGGTCGCCAAGCAGTTTTCACATACTGTACCTCACTCCGAGTCCTTTGGAAACATTATGTGTAGCGATAGATTTTTACACGGCAGTCGGAGTATGCACTTCTTAATCGCTTCTTTTTATGTGATATCACTTCTTTTTATGACTGACGTTTTAAGTTTGTGGCTTGGCGGCATCATTTACAACGAGTTGTTTTTGATTAGATATAGGTTTATTTTCTCTAAGTTACGTATTATAATTACCCAACAAAATAGTATTGCTTTGTGATAAATATGTATGATTGCTGTACTAATTGTGCGTACATCAGCCTATGTAATAAAAAATCCTTTTAAAGGCAAAATTGTTCACTTATACATGTATGTGTATTCAGTTTACAGATATTTTTGGTGACGGGATGATTGATTGCAATTTTCTTAGAACGTGTTATCTGGATGGTTCCGAGAAAACTCCCGTGCATGTCTTGCACGTATATTACGCCAGAAAATCTATCTTCTATAAAAATAAATTAACTATTAAACTTTGTTTAGAAAAGTAAATATTTCTCACGTTTAGAGTTTTCTCAAACTACTTCTTCTCAATGAACAAATATGATGGATTATTTGGATAGTTTTCCGTGAGATTTCAAAGTTTCACCAGAATGTCTCTCTAAACCTGACACAATAAGGATTTCATGTATTTTGTCATATTATATTTATGTACCTTTTCAAAATACACAAAAATAATTTACATTAAACTGAAAATTCTAGGAATAAACACGTTAAAAAGTATTTAATAAAAGCGTTTAAGGTGGGTTAAAGGATTTATCTCTACAAAAGTGTGTCAGAAGATTACAATATTCAGATAGTGCAGAGGCTACAATTTTGTCATTAATGTGTCAACTCAAAATAGATAAAACATAGCAAAACATTTTTAGTATTACATTAAAATTTTGTTATACATTTTAGGGACTATCGTCTTTAAAAATTAAAAGAAATGTTTGTAATACTTTTTTTCAACGGACAAATTTTATCTAGTTAAATCCGAAATATTTTATCAATATAGTTAATGTAATCATAAATTAACCGAAAGTACTATCATATTTAAATATACTAATTATCCAATAATTTATCAAGTAAAACTGCATAAAAAATGTACGCTAAAAATTAAGTTAGTTTAATTTTTTTTTTTCTGTCTATTGATCAAAGTGCGATGCAGCATGCATATTAGGAAATATAAGAAGTATCTTCATTTAGCAGTTTCAATGAATTGCAGATGCAATTTACTGTCTTCTCAGGAGAGACGCTACACCATAATAAATCTTGCCCTTAATCGTTAAATGAGCATTACGTATTGTTACAGAAAATTGCTTTATGTTCTTTGAATAGTATATCTACCCTACCTATATTATAAAGGACAAACATATCTGTGCGTAACGCATACGTCATTCTGCGAATGGCAACACTCTGACATTTGAAATGAAATCTCGGTTTTGCAATTTTCGCTACTGCAAATTTTTAAACTTCTAAACATTGCACAGTTTCAATTTTTACAGCGTTGTACAGGGAAAAAATATACTTTTAAATGCAATTTGTTTGAAAGCTCTATCTCAATTTAATTTTGAGATATTAATTTTTTTATTGATTTTAGTACCAATTTTGTAATTGTGGCAACTGAAGTACACGATTTCTATTAAAAGTAAAGTGAAAATAGTCATGATTTATTTATCCTTATTGATGCCATTTTCACATTACAGATAAAAGTAACTTTTTTTTTTATATAATTTTTGAACAGAAAATGACGTAGCTATTAAAAAAACACGCATATTTCTTCATAAATCAGTTACATTTCAGTATTTTTACCAAGACTCCCTTATCATATTACCATGATAATATGATAAGGGAGTCGTGATTTTTACATTACGCTGATACTGAATTTGAGACGCTAGGCAAAATGATTCAGTGAGTAAAAATGATGTCATATTAAAAAAAAAAAAACCGATCATTTTCTTTGATAAAACTAAATATTTGACCAATACTAAAGGGCCAATCCTATGACAACTAAAGGAAAATTTCTGAATTTTTTATTCGCGGGTACTGAGATTAGAACTTTGTTTGTTGAACTTTGAACTTTGAAAGTTTGTATTACGTATTCTAATACAGTTTAATTTTTCAATAAGTTAAGCAGTTGAAGTTTGTGGAAATAACATTTTGATAATTTTAGGTGTAAAATATTATATGTTTTAACAGTTAGACAACCAATATAAGATGAATTTTTTATTGTAATTATTTTTGTAGGTTTATCATAAATTTGATCTAATAGTTTCTTTCTAAACATTTTACTTCGTCGAATTTCGACGGGTTCCAACTCGTATATATAAAATCCTAATGAAACGAATTAATGAAACGGATTTCATAAAACGACTGAAATGTAACTAATTTATGAAACGATTGTATGAAACGACTGATTAACCCTTTCGCTACGAAGCCACCCGAAATGGCCGAACAATCAAACTACGGCGAAACCGTCCGAACGCCTGAGAAACAGGTATTCCGATTCCACCTCCCCCACGGAAATATCTAGCTATTGTCCCTGAGCAAGTGGGAGGGGAGTGATTGATGCGGGGATTATTGCAATGAACGGATCTGGAATTTCAGAAGGAAAACACTTTTTACATTTTCTTTCTATTGGTGATACATGATATGTTTGCTAAACTTTATGCGTTATTGAAATTTGTATTTTACAATAATATTATTTTTAAATTTTAACTTATTTATCTGCATTTTATTCAGTTATTTGTATACAGTACATAAAATGTATCGTAGGTGAAAAAGTCTAACGCAAGAAGAAGCGTTAGCAATAATTTTTACGAGGATACAGACGAATCTGAATCTGATATTTCAGAAAATGAATATGATTCTAATGAAAATAGGCAATTACCTTTTGACGAATCAGTGGATGCTAATATTCTATGGGACTATTGTTTACATATTTTTAGCTTGTATTTTAAATATTATTATTTATTTATTTATTTATTTATTATTATTATTATTTTGCATAAGGTACCTGAAGTCGATAATTTTTATTGTGCGTCAGGACGGGGAGTGGGGCGCCAAAATACATGTTTGCCCCGGGCGCAAAAAAGCTAGTTTCGGTCCTGATAATGAATATTAGATGCATTTATTACAAATTTATAAAAATTGACAATGTCCATTTTCCATAATAATAATAATAATAATAAAAAAGATATTCTGCTAACTTCATGATTATTAACAACATGAATCCATTTATCACAAATTTCTATAAATTTTAAATGTTGTCCGTTTTCCAGAATTAGAAAAAAAAAATTCCTCTAGATAACTTTATTTTCTATATTCTTTTCCTTTTTTTAGTTACTGTTTGGAAACTTAGAAAATCCATTACATCCCTTAGGATCTATATTAATGATCAGGGCCGAAACTAGGGGGGTTTGTGCCCCGGGCGCGAGAACGAAAGGCGAAGTTGGGGGGGGGATTTAAGATTTTATCTGTTGATTCCTACAAATATATATATATGAAACGACTGACTAAACAAGTCATTATGTTTCACGGCGATTTCTCTTAAAATACGGAATACTTTACGATGAAATTAACACAAAAAATCCGTATTGATCCGCAGATGTCAAAACTGGTATTAGAGAATTTTTAAATTCGAATTAGTTTACGAAATATTAATTTTTTTCTAATTTATATACTTTTCTCTATTGGTGGCAACTTAAATTTTAATCATAACAAATATTTTTTTTTTCATATTTTAGGAAAGGTTATTATTTTAAACTAATTTGGCGAGCAGTTTGGCCTCCCTTAAATGTATGCTAAGAAATGTATCATGTTACTTTTATTCATAATTCAATTTGTATTTCATTATCATTTTATTTATTACAAAATTTTCATTTAAAGCTAAAACACTTAAAATAAAAGGCTTTCACTTCTTTCTTTATTTTTAAACGAAACGAAAAGAAAAATATTAGGGCACAGATGTTATTTACGCAAGGCCGTACCAAATTGATTCCGAAATGGCGTTATTTTGCCTGACATAGTAACCCGGCAATTGTTGCTTATTTATTAATAAATGTTTACTTGAATTTATTCTCTTTTTATTTACAAAAAAATGTTATAAATCGTTTTGTTCTATAGTTATTAATTAAACTTTTATTTATTTATTGTTATTTCATTTTAAAAATAACAGAAAATAATTTAAAAATACATATGTAACTGGTATTCGAAAACGAGGCTATCGCCAAATTGTCGTAAAAAAAGAAATGAACTCCAAACACGTATATGACAATACAACAAATCATGATATTTAATTTCAGCTTCAAAGTAATGTTTTAATTGTACTACTTCTCCCGTCGAAAAATTTCCCCAAATTACATACATCCCCAAACCCATCGCCAAATTATACAAATTGACATAATTTTTTATTTTGAATTACGAAAGAGCAAATAAATTAGTATAACATTAATAAAAATACAAATAAAACGTCGAAATAAAAATCACTTGATGGCGTAAACACGTGTAACTTCCTTAAAGTCAAGTGAATGTGACATTTACGATCAACCATTATTGGCATTTAATCTTACAATTTGGCGACAGATTTTAGATATAATAAGCAACAGATTGTGAATCAAACACGAAAATAACCATTTGATGTCTTAACAGCAACTGATTCTGCCTTAAATTTTTTCAATCAAATGGAATTGAATGGAAACCTGTTTACAGGAAGATCGATACAGATTTTTTCAGTATAAATCAATCTTCTCTAATCTTTTTAAAAGTGATCAGATTAGCGTGCTTTTAGATTCTGCGGTGTCTGAACGGGGGTTGGCGAGCGTAGCTTGCAGGGGGCAGAACCCCCTAGTATATATATATATATATATATATATATATATATATATATATATATATATATTCCTTCGAAGTTTAATGAAAAATTTTGTGTTATCGCTCGTAAACCACAAATATCTACAATTATGAAATAAGACTTAACTTACTTTCCGCTCTTTCTAAAATAAATTATCAATTTGTGACGTAACGCAATCGAACGCTCTCGAAATCGCTCCCTTCATATGCTTTCATTATCATATATGTTTCTATTCTATTCCATCTTATTCCATAAAGCGATATGAGTGGGTATGAATACAAATTTATCCAGTTACGCAAAATATTCAGTAAATTACTGGTGCAATAAGAACCGAATAACAACCACAACTCTGAGACAATCATTTAGCTTTCGTTCAAAATAAAAGATAGCCAATTGATCGCCGGAATATCTCCGTAACTTTTGTTCGTAATAGTATAATTAAATGCTATGTGCTGATTTGGATTATAGTCCTGCATCGGGTCGGGTTACCCGCTTTTACCCGACCAGTGGTTTTGGTTGGGTTGGGTTGGCGATATATTTTCCGGTTGCGGGTCGAGCCGGGTTGACTTCCACTTTTTTATGCGGGTCGGGTTTGTTTTCATTGTTTCGGTTTGGGTTGGCTTTTTTACTCTTGTGGGTCAGTTTCGGGTTGATCTGATTTTTTAAAAGAATGTCCAAAATATTTTTTCACGTTAAAAGTCTATTAAACCGCAGATCAAAGTTTCATGAAAGCAAAATTCGTCTAGTCTTAGAATTAGTTTCTGGAAGTAATATAAACAAACTTTTTCAACTAATGGTACGTTAAGGATTATAACGAATGCCATCTGCATTGATAAGCCTTTTTGTTGAATAATTACAATTCTAATTCTCTAGCCTTAATACTTCTAACGTTGTTATGACAAAAATCTACTGTATGATAGACTTGAAGACCGGAAGAATCATTTAGAGTTTTGCAGTGTATTGTATTTTTAAAGTACTATAAGGCATAATGCTAATTGTGTAATATAAGGTGTACCATTATAAGCGGAACTTTTGAAACAGCAACAAATTTAAGCATAAAGATTAGATTTTTAATTTTATACCGTTACGTATAGATTGAAACATTATTTTTCTACTTTCTTTGTTTTCATTGTATCAAAGTTTGGTTATAATTTATCATACTTGTTATATCCATTTAATTGAGTCGTATACGAGGCACGGCTCGGGTACAACCCGATCCGTGCAGGACTCTAATTCAAATACATACTGGGAAACAGGCAGAGTCTAATATATGAAATTTTGACCTTGGGAGATGAGTATTGGTAAGGACGATTTAAAAAGATGCTTTTTAAAATTATTTGTGTAGCCATCGTACACGGGGCGAAAGAGATTTTTCTCATAATTTTCTTCAAAAATGGTATGGGTTTGGGTGGCTTTTCACATTTTTCCAAAAAACCGAGTCAATTTTTAGGAACAACTGTAAGATCCAATCCAGTATCAAAAGTCGACCTTCTTCCTTATGGAAGCCTTAATACAAGCAAAAACTTTGGTGTCGCACATTCTTTAGAGGGGTAAAAATAGCTGTTTGAGTCTAACTGGAGGCTCTGAATAAAGACACCCCGATAAGTGCAGTACCCGGGTAAAGTGTACCCACGAAAATTTCTATTTAAAGTTTGTTTTTCTGAACGGGCGCAAAATAAAAGCTTCGAACAGAACTCCAATGATTCTAATTAGAATGCTGGCTCATCTGTGATAGATATTATTTAATTAATGGGGAATTTTCAGAAACGTATATATTGTATCAATAGGTTTCAATGCAGTAATATATATATTTTTTTTAAGTTAAACAACGGTCATCTGTAGAAACCAAGTACCTTGTTTAAGTTTGTATTGTTTAATTATGTACAATTAAGAAAAGAAACCATACCTGTACTGCGTCTCCCTCTATCTAACTCACATTTTGTTTATTTCTACGAAAAAATTATTTTCCACTGCTAGAGAAGTATAAAGAAACTTATTATTATTTATTTTGAAACTGTTGGAACAAGAAACTTTTATGTGTTTGAAATGTGGACATTAATCCTACAAAGACAATTCATCTACAAAAAATATAAAATTTTCAATATAAATTTTTTGAACATAATCTTTAATCGGAAACAAAAACGAGTTGATTGTGCAGAAAAGTCTCCCGTTTTGAATTTTTTGATGCAATGAATGTCTTATTAAGAAGAGGGCATAGGCGTAGCGTGACCAGAAATTTTGGGGGGGCACCAAGGTCGTGCAAAGTAAAAACGGCGCCCAGAGCGAATTTTCAATTTTGCGCCCCCCCCCCCTCTCCCGCCCCCCAAAAAATCTTTCTTTTTGTGATAGGTATAATAAAATTGATAAAGTGCATAAACATAAATAAATTCTATCGAATAAATACTTCGCGTTTATTTTGGAACTTTAAAAGGTTTAATTTTAATTTAGGAATTCAGAACAACTAAATAACATAAAAGAAAATTGCGCTTATTTGTTAGAGAGTTCATGATATATAGCGACAGGGGATAAAATGATCAAGAGAGAAAAAGAAATTCCCCGAAAAAGGAATAAATAAACAAAACCGTGGTTTGCAGCGTAAATTTCGCGCCCGGGGCGACCGCTCCTTTAGCCCGCTCTTTGCACGACCCTGGAGGGCACACTAGAGGTCTGAACGGACCGCAATTCCAAGGCCCAGGCCCAGCCCGGCGAGAAAATTAAAAGTTCCACCCGGGCCCGGCCCGTTTATATTTTCACAGTTTACGACCAGGACCGGCTCGTACAAAAATCAATGAAAACAAGCCCGGCCCGTGAAAAAATCAATTAAATCAATCCCGGTTCGGCTCGACACAATTTCTCAAAAAATTTCGATTTTTCTTAACATGCAATTGCAGGGCCGCCGCTTGCTACTAAAAGCGACTATTTTCAGCAACTGGTGGCTATGGCGACTGTTTTAGGCCAAAAACCATTAAAAAGCGGCTATTTCAAGAAAAAAGGCGACTTTTTCCGGATTTCAGTGACTATTTTTACTGAAAATATTTGATCTTTTTCTTCAAAGCACCTGTAAATTAATCTTCCCAAACACACTTTTTCAACGGTTGTTTGAAGAGATTCGCGATTTTTTCCAAAATTCTCGATTTTGCCCCCTCCCCCCTCCAGTCTATTAACGAAAATACGTATTTTTTTCCGAAATCTTTTTGGCTAAGATGTGTTATTATCCCACCCTCTGCGATGTTGAGTATTTGGCGATTTTTATCGCTCTGGCAACCCCGGCGTTTGGCATCTAGTAACTTATTATGGCAACCCCCTTTTTTACGACGCGAGAGCGTGAACATTCATTTCACTGCCGGGTGTCGTTGCTGACGGTTGGTTGACTCTTATACCAGATACTCTTTGATATCGTGTTCTATGGCTGTCTTTTTATTTTTATGTTAAATTTATTGGATGTATTTCATTGACTATAGTTTCTGTAGTCCGTTTAAACGCTCTTGCTGAAGTAATTAAGAAATATGAGGAAATTTTGACATGAAAGGGGGATTTGTTTATAGCGTGTCAATGCGTATTAAGCCTATTTTGGAAAATGACGGCGGTGTTATATTTTGTGCTGTAGGTTTCAAGAAAGCAGATGTCTGTTAAGGTATGTTGATAATTTTATGTATAGTTTGTTGCTTTAAGAGTTTTTTACATTTTGAGATTGCTACAAAACGAGAACTAATGAATTTTGAGAATTCTATATCGCGAAAAATGCTGAATTCGGCGATGTTTTTTTTTCGGAAAATGAGCGCGAAGCGCTCATACAACTATTGCTGATTGCCACTTTAGCGAGTCTCGTTTTTTAGGTATATTTTGCTGTTTTAAGAGTTTTTTACATTTTGAGATTGCTACAAGACGAGAACTGCTGAATTTTGAGAATGCTATATTAGCGAGAAATGCTGAATTCGGCGATGTTTTTTTTTCCGTTAAATGTACACGAAGCGCTCATACAAGGATTACTGATTTGCCAGTTTAGCGAATTTTGTTTATTATTTACATTTTATTTTCGTTGAGCCAAACATGCGTAGAAACGGGTGCTTGGCGACATTTACTACTTGGCGGAAAAGGGGTTTTCTCGCCAAAAAAAATCCAAGATGGCGGAGGGTGGGATAATAACACATCTGTTCCCGAAATCGATTTTTTTTTCCGCCACCACTTGTCCAAATTCGCAATATATATTTTCCGCGAACGATTGATGGTAGTTACTATTTGTTTCAGAGATCTTTTGACGAAATTCCCGATTCTTTTCCAGATCGTTTGTCAAAATTCGTGATTTTCTTTTCATGACCGAGTTATAAAATTCGTGATTTTTTGCGCGATCATTTGGTTAAATTCTCATTTTTTTTTTTTTTTAAACCAAATTTTTGTTTTTTGCCCGCGACCATTTTACGAAATTTGCAATTTTTTTTATGATCGTTAGACGAAATTCGCAATTTTTTGTCCATTCTTTTAACAAAATTTGCGATGATTTATCCGCGACAGCATGACGAAAATCGCCATTTGTTTCCGTGACCTTTGGTAAAATTCAAGATATTTTTTACAGTTGTTTGAGGAGATTCGCAATTTTTCCGCGACGAATTGCAAAATTCCCGATTTTTTCCCCAATCGATTAAGGATAATAGTTATTTCGTTTCGCTATCTTTTGCTACAGTCGTTGAAGGATATTTCGCAATTTTTCCTATGACCTATTGCAAATTTCTCAACTTGTTGGAGGCGATCGTATCACGGAACTCATAATTTTTTTTCCGTGATCCTTTGCCAAATTTCGTGTTTTTGTTTCCGGCGATCGTTTCACGGGATTCACGATTTTTTTCCCGCGATACTTTGCCAAAATTCGCGAATTTTTCTGCGACAAACTGGGGAAATTTTTTCTCCGCCACCACTTGTCGAAATTCGCGATATATATTTTTTCCGCGACCAATTCATGATACTCGCTGTTTGTTTCAGATATCATTTGACGAAATTCGCGATAGTTTATCGAAATTCGTGATTTTCTTTTCAAAACCGACTTACGAAATTCTTGATTATTTGTTTAAATTCTCGATTTTTTACGCGATTATTTGACCAAATTCGCGTCTTTTCAGGGGTGATTCTGCGGTGAATTTTCCGAAAATTTAAGGCATTCGGTTCCGATAAATTTAAAAAAATCGGTCATCAATCCTAAAATTCGGGCATAAAAAATATCGTGAATTTCGGCAAATGACCGCCGAAAAAATCAATTTCGACAATCGTTCACACAAGAATAGCCGCCAATTTCTTCAAAGGATCGCAGAAAAAACGAATTTCGCCAAAGAATCGCGGGAAAAAATACGAATTTCTACAAGGGATCACGAGATAACGCAAACTTCGTCTGGGAATCGCGAAAAACACACACATTTCACCAAGGGATCGCAAAAAACGCAATTTTTATCAAAAGATCGCGGAAAATCGCGAATTTCGTCAAAGGATCGTGATAAAGAAACGCAAATTTTGTCGAAGGATCGCGGAAAAACGCGAATTTCGCTAAAGGACAGCCGAAAAAACGCATAATTGGTGCCGGGAGATTTCCCCCCTTTCCCTCCTCTGCTGTAACCTTTGAGAAAATTTGCTGTGAATTTCAGATTTCTTTTTTTTTTTACTCAGAATCACCCCTATCGTCTTGTTGTCTGCGACCATTTGACGAAATTTGCAATTTTTTTCTCTTAGTCGTTAGACGTATTTCGTAATATTTTGCGCATTCTTTTGACGAAATATGCGATGATTTTTTTGTGACCGAATAACGAAAATCGCTATTTGTTTCCGCAACGTTTGATAAAATTAAAGATATTTTTCCACGGTCCTTTGAGGAGATTCGCGATTTTTTTCAACGACGAATTACCAAAATTCGCATTTTTTCCGACGATCGTTTTATGGAATTCTCGATTTTCTTTACACGATCCTTTGTCAAATTTCGGGAATTTTTCTATGACCGATTGACGAAAATGATATTTGGTATTTGTTTCAGAGATTTTTTGACGAATTTCGCGATATTTTTCCACGACCTTTTGTCGAAATTCGTCTTTTCTTTTGTCGACTGACTGAGGAAGTTCAAGGGCAAGGAGGCAAAAAGAAGTGAAAAAATCATTTGGGGGATAAGGGCAGAGGCGGCTTTATTAGCCATGGCGCCCTATGGGAGATTTTTTATTATACCCCTGCAAATGCTATACTCATTTTTTTTTCTTTTCAAAGTTTTTACTAAAGCATTTTACTTTGTGCACTCCTTCCAGGACCGAAACTAGCTATATTTTTACCCGAGCAAACATGGATTTTGGCGCCCCCCTCCTTCCCCCGCCTTTCCTCCGCTCAGAAATTTACGAAAGTTTCCATTAGAGGACTTATTTTAAAATTTAAAATGTGTAGCAGTGAAATACGTAATAATATTGAAATATATAACCAGCTTTGCCAAATATTTATTCATTAAAACCTGTGAAAAAAATCGAAAGGAAACAGAAATAATTCCGCTTTATACAGGTTTCCGTCTTAGCAGATAGTTGGTGTTATTTCTGTTGGAACCATGCAGTTGTTTTCATTTAAGATAATATTCCATTATAGAAATATTTCATATTTATAGATTTTACTGTTGCAGCATTACAAATTATTGCAAGTGAGATACTTTAATGTCATAGTGATATGAGTCCCATTGTTTTAGGAACTAAAAAACCAGGATTAACACCAGCTTTGTGGAATTATCACTTATATCACTCTTCTTATTTATAGATTGATATGTCTACATACTTTCCTCAACTTTTCAAATTTAATTTTCAAAGTTAATTTTCAAATTTATGTGTGACTCAAAACAACAGCAAAATTATTAAATTTTTACTTTTCATTTTGTGAATTTTCGACCGCTTGGTTTTTATTGTTCCAGTCAGTCACCTGACCTCGCCCCATCTAAAGCCAGATATGGGGATACGTATGTAAAAAATAATTATAAGAAAAAGAATGGAGTTATTTATTTGCTGTCTTGTATATTGTAGGCGAATCTTTTTATCTATACGACAATTTTAATGCGCTTTACTCAAGTTTTCTTTTTGATTTTTCAGCTAAAAAATATTTTTTATACAACTTTCACACGCACATATATATATTGTATGAAACGGTAAACCAAATTTTCCTCTGGCGCCCCCTTCGCGTGGCGGCCAGGGCACATGCCCCCTCTTGACCCCCCCCCCTTAGTTTCAGCCCTGATTCCTTCTCCCGTTGGTTTTTATTGTCGCGGGCAGCCTGGGTGGGGCTTGTTGAGCTAAAGCCAATTGGTAGGCCTCCCCACCTAGCCGAACCTGTCTGGGGCAGCCACCCGTTCTCGCTCATATCAAGACGGGAAAAATGAAAGCTCAACACTGCTCAAGGAGAGAGAGAAAAAAATTGAACAGTCTTCATGGAATCTTTTCATCAGAAAAGTCAGAGTCAAACAAAATCTTCATTTGGCGCCCCCTTCGCCTTTCGGTACACTTGGAATTGGAGAAAGAATAATGCCTAAAAGAAAAGCTCTTTGTTCCAATTCATTTGCAGTCTTCTATTATAGATGAAACTTTTTTATATATTTGTAAATTTCAATGCATTTGGTTCAGTTTTACTTTTGGATTTTGCGGCTGTAAGACATTTTTATGCAAATTCAATATAAATTCATATATATTTTTGTATGTAAAGACAAAAAAATCTTTATTTGGCGCCCCCTAGGCTTTCTGTTCTGGCGCCCGAGGTGTAGAAGGTTGGGGGGGCACACGCCCCCCCCTGCCCCCCCCCCCGACGCTACGCCTATGGAAGAGGGAATAATACGAAATCATGTCAAATATTTAAATACACTTTAATTTTCAATTACATAAAAAATACATTTCACCTACTAACTGTTTTTTAGCCCCCGGTATGGTATTTATTTCGGGCAGCGTTTAAAGTGTTGTCTCTAAAAAAAATACGCCCCATCATTACCCTGTATCATTGTAATACGGATAATCTCTACTGCAATTTTTTAAACTTCCAAGCATAGCACATATTCAATTTTTAAACCGTCGTATAGGGAAAAAGTACTTTTAAATTCAATTTGTTTGAAAACTATATCTGAATTTATTTTTGAGATATTAATTTATTTTTGCAGTTTTTAACACTATTTCTTTAATAGAAAGTTGAAATTTTAGTGCACAATTCACCTTGATTACTAATAAACATATATAAGATACACAAATGTAAATACATTGCATACAGGTGTCAAGTATAATAAAATCCTTTAAAAATACATTAAAGTCATTTAAAATCCAAAACGTTTTCGACCGACACTTACTCGGTCACCCTCAGTGAAAAACTAACAGCTGTTCTCTCTCTGCGTCCTTAGCCTTGTCCGGAACAGACCATTTTAATTCAAGGGTGGATTGGAATATAAGGGTGGTGGGGGAACGGAAGTGCTACTCTTTTTCCAAAAGTACAGGTTTATTAACTATGTATTAATTCTTTCCAGACTGCGTGGATATCATATGTTGATATATCGTTACAGACTATTTCTTTATTAGATATTATTTCCAAAGATTCTCTTATGATAGCTTTTTGGTGATTACTTGTATGGAAAATAATTTTGGCTCTATTGAAATCTACTTTTATAGGTTGAATTTGTGCTAATCTTGCTAATGCAGTGTGGGGTCTATTTAATCTCAGATCTGCTTCATGTTCCTTAATTCTGTCACGAAATCTTCGCAGTGTCATACCTATGTACATAAAATCTTTATTTTCTTTCTTGAAAGGTATAATATATACTCCTGATCTATTGATGGCTTGGATAGGGTCAATTTTCGCGTTTAACAAATCCTTTAATTTTGGGGGAGGGACTGCAATTAACGTAACACCAAACTTGAGGAGGGAATGCCTCATACATCCCAAGGTTTTTTGAGAGTATGAGGTATTCCCTCCTCAAGTTTGGTGTTACGTTAATTGCAGTCCCTCCCCCATGAATGAAACATGGAGCTATTATAAACTATATTTAATTTTAAGTGAGTATATTAACGTTACAAACAAATGAAGGCATATGAATCATTAGATAGTCAATTTTTTTTGTCGAATTTCTTGAACGACGACATCGATTTTTGCTGGATTTGTGTATTATTTTGCGATAATGACGTCATATGCCTACTTTCTTATAGATGTTGTCTAAGACTGGACCGTAAATGTAGAATTCTTCAGCGGATGCAAATGACGTTATTTATATAAGTGTGTTATAAGTCTTAAAACTGAAATATGTTTTGTACTATTTCCTGTTTTCTAGTTTTCTAAGTTTCGTTTTATTTTAATATTTTGTTACATTGAACATTATAATTAAATTCTATTCATTAATGAGGCAACTATGTTAGATGAGAATTGAGTATACATGAAATGCAAATAAAGATTTTTCCTGTTGAGAGCAGAGTTTTCAGAAAATGTTTCTCCTCGATGAACAAGCATGATGGATTATTCGAATAACTTTTCAGAAGATCTCGACATTTCAAAAGAATGTCTCTCTGAATCTGACAGAATACAAAGTTCTTGAATTTTGTCACACATCATGTTATTTTTTAAAGCACACTGGACAGATTATTTTACGTTAAAGTTTCTAGGAAGAATCGTGCTAAAATATTTTAATAAAGGCATTTAAGGCAATTTATCTTCACAAAAGTGTGTCACAAGCTTACAAAATGCCAAAAGATTTATCAATTTCAGTAGCTAGTTTTTATTCTTTAATGCAAAAAATAATCCTTTCAAAAATTGCTTCAAACCTATTAGATAATTTGAAGACAAGGAGAAATAGTTTATAATGGAACAAGATTTAAAATGCGAAAAATTTATATAACCTGTTTGAACTTTATTAAAATTTTTAATTATTTTAAGAATTTTAAGACTGCTTAAAAGCAAATCTACGTTATTTTTGTAAAATATAAATGAGGCAGGTTAAATAACTTTTCTTTTCTACAAAAGTATGGCGTGCATCCCTCATCGAATTAATACATTATAAATGATGTAGCTCTTTAAAATTTTATGGTTTTTTATTGCGAGTAAAAAAATTTTTTCCTTCGTAGATCTCTAAGTAAAACACAATGCATGTTTGTTATGGAAATATAAAGCAATTTTAAAATAATGACGTTATATAATACAGAGACCAAAACGATGAAGCTTTATCTTTTGTGATTTAAAAATTGCGAAGGTGAACTTATTATTCATTGTAAAAGCTATAGGTTTGATATAGCTGCTTTTTTATTACAATTTTAATCATACTTGTGACAAAAGAATTTAATCTAGGTCAAATATAATAACTTTTTCAAATACACTATCATTTTCCAATTACATAAAAAAAAAAAAAAAATACATATTAACTACCTTTTTCTTTTCTAAGTTTCGTTTTACTTCAATATTTTGTTACTTCTTTTTTAGCATGATAATTAAATTCTATTCATTAATGAGGCAAATATGATATATGAAAAAGGTGTATAACATGAAATGCAAATAAACATTTCTCCTGTTTAAAGCAGAGTTTTCTGAAAATTTATCTCATCGATGAACAAGCATGAGGGATTATTTGAATAACTTTTCAGAAGATCTCGACATTTCAAAAGAATGTTTTTCTGAATTTGACAGAACACAAATTTCTTGTAATTTGTCACACACCATGTTATTTTTTAACTCACAGTAGACAGATTATGTTACTTTGAATTAAGAATTCCAGAAAGAACGGTGCAAAGATATTTTAATAAAGGTGTAAAGGCGATTTATCTCTACAAAAGTGTGTGACAAGCTTGAAAAATTCCGAAAGTTAGTGGCTTGGTCTATTCTTTAATGTGTCAACTCAAAATATATGAAACATTTTGTGGATGATCTATTTGACAGTGTTTTGAATCATCATTTTGAAGTTTTTAATTAAAGAAATTCTTTTTTTTCCTTTTTTATGTATAATCGGCTGACGTAAGACAAAATAGCTTTTTAAATTCATAAATATTTTGTTAAACATAAGCATTGTAATCCACTTTTTTGATAGCGCTATCGCATTTAAATATTAATGGTCTAATATTTGAATCATTTCTTAAATAACACTATATTAAATAATTTTTCCATATAATAGATATTAGCCTAAAATTCATTTTCCATCTTGCTTTGAAAATGAGATATGAAATGAGAACAACATGAGACAGATAAATAAAGAAGTAGCTTCCACTAATTATATCGCACTTACAATTACAATCTACCTACTCATTAAGGGTGGTATCAGATGAATTTCTGTGTTTAAATCGACATTCTGAGAATATTTTATTATGATTTTAGATTATCGCTTAATACAGAGGGACTCATACATTCTTATAAATTCTATTTTATTTCTTCAGGCATAAATCAGATAAATTTTTTTAGGTTCACTTAGAAACTAAATAATTATATAATTAATTCCTTTGTTAATCTATGAATGGTACATGCGTTGTCATGCTTATACTATCATAATTATGCCATGTGTATATATACATATTGTTTATTTACATATTTAATTTTAGCATAACATATAAATTTCTGTGTTGAGATTTATATTTCAACATAATATTTTAGTTGGAACATACCAACATTTTATGGCATGCTCAATTTGTAGCTTGAGGACTTAAAAGATGAAAGAACCTATATAAAACATTTGAAACTATTAAAAACATTTTTACCCTGTGCACAGCGGAACTTCCAGATTATGATCGCTAATGCAATAAAGAGATTTTATATAATATTTTCATCAACGATTATGTTGATAATGGTATACCATGTATTTTATATTTGAGAATTTAACTCTCAATATATGTATTGATCAATGCATATTCTTAATTTATCTATATTATATATTTTTTAGTTGTAACTTTTTTTTCTACTATGTATGTGCCATTGTGTTGTTAGTATACTTCATGTAGGTGTGTCGAGCAGAAATCTAGTGGGTTAAGTTAGTTTTTGTGGGAAACGGGGAGAGATGTGTGATGTTGAAAATAACATATCATCACATATCTTTATTTATCTCCTTTGTAAAATTAAATTCCCCATTTAAAAATTTTATTTCTCCTTTCATAATTATAAACTGAATCAAAACTTCCTCTCCTTTCTAGAAATAATATATTTCTTCTTCTCTTTTGCGCTTTAGTTTTCAGTTATCCCAAGCTCACCCAAAACCGTTAATAAAATAAATCAAAAACAAACCTGTTTCTCATCTTGAAATCATTAACTGTTCGAGCATATTTTCCTTCGGTTAACGAATATATAAAAAAAGATATTCTTTGACCATATGCTCCAGTTGTAGCAATTATTTATACACTCGGTGTTAATTTTTAATTTTATAGTCAATACAAATACCTTTTCGGCCGCAAATATATACTCTATATATTAAGATCGGCGCCTGGCATCTGTGTAGCTTCTTCTAAATGCATATTTCCCATCAATTGGCTTTAGCATTCGTATTTGTACATTGAAATGTTAAAACGCCAATCAACCGTCCTTTTGGCTACTTTTTAATTTAAAGTTCCATTAAATGATATATCTTAGGGGTTATAATGGTGGAGGGTACCAAGATTTTGGCTCGACACATTGGCAACGATATCTGACAAATTATTCATTCCTTCTCTATACATCGTACTGTGAACAGCTAATTGAAAGGGTCCCTCTCTGGCACTTACATTATTCATGTCTACAGCTAATAAAGCCATACTGTCTTAAAGTTGCATTGTTTTTCTTTTCGTTTTTATGCCTAATATTCAAGGATCTACGAACCTGGATTACCAACGATTGGTACTTTAAGAAAAACAGCAATATAGTAATAAAACGTTTTCGCTACAGATCATGGTCTACAGTATAGTACATCTTCCTTGATATCTTTGAAAATGTTATATTTTACATATTTGTTTTTTTTTATTTAATTTTTAAAGTAAATGATATAAAATTATTCTGGATTGTTTAATCTTTAAACACGTTAAAAAATAAAATAAAATAAAATTCCATGAAAATTGCTTCAAATCTGTCAGTAATTGGAAGGCAAATAGAAATCTATACTAATATTATAAAGAAGTAAAGACTGTTTGTTTGTTTGTTTGTAGGAGGTAATCTCTGGAACTATCGAAACGATTTCAAATGTAATGGTGTCAAAATGATTGTTTTAGTCCACGTTCGAATATAGGCTATATCTTAAGTCGATGCCACTACCCCAAAGGAGATGTAGGAGCAAAAAACGTTCTAAAATGCGATTTTTGTGTTACTGAAGGGCCTAGAAATATGAAATTTGGAATATTAGTTATTAGATATAAAAGATTTCTAAGAACATATCTTAAAAACTTGGAAATTTAAAAGGTGTGATAATGCGCGAAGAGCGTTCTAAAAAACGTTCTAAATGCCGATTTCTACGCAATTTTAGGAAGTATCAAATCGATTTCAAAGGTAATGGTACCAAAATACCAAAATACCAAAATGATGGTTTTAGTACCCGTTCGAACATAGGTATTATATTTTTGTGTCACTACTACCTGGGGGCTGCAGGAGCAAGAAACGTTCTATAAATTGCGGTTTTTGTGTTATGCAACGGCCTAGAATCATGTAATTTGGGATGGTAGTTACTTATAAGATGTCAATCATCTCTAAGAACATTTCCTAAAAAAATCGAAATTTAAAAGGGGTGAAAAAGCGCGAAAAGCACTGTAAAAAACGTTATAAATGGAGATTTCAACGCAATTTTAGAAAGTATTAAATTGATTTCAAAAGTAATGGTTCTAAATTGATGGTGATAGCACTTACTCTAACATAGACTCTATTTTATGTTTGTGTCACTACCATCTGGGGGTTGCAGGAGCAAAAAACTGCAGTTTTTGTGCTATGGAAGAGCCTAGAATCATGAAATTTGGAATGGTAGTTACTTACAAGATATCAATGATCTCTAAGAACATTTCCTAAAAAAATCGAAATTTAAAAGGAGTTAAAATGCGCGAAAAGCGTTGTAAAAAACGTTCTAAATTGCGATTTGTATGCAATCTCAAGAAGTACTGAACCAATTTCTAACATAATGGTGTAAAAATGATGGTGACAGCTCTTGCTCCAAGATAGGCTATATTTTATATCTGTTTCCAGTACCCCAAAGGGGGTGAAGGAGCAAAAAACGTTTTAAAAATGCAATTTTTGTGTTACTGAAAGGCCTAGATATATATTTGGAATATTAGTTACTTATTAGATATAAAGAATTTCTAAGAACACATCTTAAACAATTCAAAATGCGCGAAATGTGAGTGAAAATGCGCGAAAAGCCTTCTAAAAACGTTCTAAATGACGATTTGTGAGTAATCACAGGAAGAATCAAACGGATTTCAAAAGTAATGGTGGGAAATTGATGCTGATAGTCACTGCTCTAATATAGGCGCTATCTCATGTCGGTGTCACAACCCCCTGCAGGTGGCACGAGCAATAAATGTTCTAAATTGCGATTTTTGTGATTGGTGGGGTTAGCAACTTGAAATTAGGCATGGAACATATTTATTAGATATAAATTATCTTTAAGAACAGTCACAAAAAAAATACGCGTAAAGCGTTCTAAAAACTTTCTAAATTGCGGTTTCTATACTATCTCAGGAAATATCAAAACAATTTCGAAAATAATGGGGTCAAAATGATGGTGACAGTCCCTGCTCCAACATATGCTATCTTTTATGTTACTGTCACTACCATCTGGGGGTTGCAAGAGCAAAAAATGTTCTAATATGCGTTTTTTGCACAACTGTGGGGTCTAACATTTTGAAATTTGGCATGTGAATTACAAGATACAAATGCTTTCTAAGAAGCATCGAATGAAATTTCTAAATTTAAAACGATAAAGTGAGCGAAAAGCGTTCTAAATTTTTTTTTATTACAATTTTTATGCAATCTTATCAAATACTAAACCGATTTAAAGAATAATGGTGAGAAATTGTTGGTGATAGAACCTGCTCAAACATAAGCTATATTTATGTCACTGCTACTACCACCAGATAGTTGCAGGAGAAAAAACATTCTAAATTGCGATTTCTGTGATACTGAAGAGGCTAGAAACTTTAAATATGACATAGTAGATACTTATAAAATGTAAATGCCCTCAAAGGACTGTCTAAAACAAATTCGAATTAAAAAGCGGTGAAGCGAAGGGGAGGAGCGAAAAGCGTTCTAAAAGATGTCCTAAATTTCGACTTCTATACAATTTCAGGAAATATAAACCGATTATAACAGTAATAGTTGCTAATCAATGGTGACAGTCTCTGATCCTACGAAGGCTATATTTTATGCCGGTGACTCTACCACCTGAGGTTAGCAGGAACAACAAATGTTCTAAAAAAGTCCTTTAAAAGCTTTCTAAATTGCGTTTCTGTAAAATATTAGGAAATACCAAACCAATTTCAAAATTAATGTTGGCAAATTAATGGTGACAGCGTCTATTTCAACATAGCATTTTATGTTGAGAGAGATGATAGACCGTTAGACAAGGAGCTTGGAATTTGACATGATGGTTAATTTTAAGATGGAAGATGATGGTTTCTAAAAAATTCAAAATTTCAAATGAATACTGAAATGAGCGTATTAATTAAACATAAAAGTTTCAAAATATTTTATAAATTATCATTGATTTAATTTTAGTTATTTTTTATTAGTTTAAGTCTCATTTCTGCCTAATGCAGTGTAATAATGAAGTTTAGTTGAACTATGTTTTAAGTAGTAATATTTGAATTATTCCTAAAAGCATAATTTCTTTTAATAAAAATTAGACATATAAATATCACTTGACATATTTCAACTATTACGCGAGCAAAGCTGCGAGCTTTGCTAGTAGTCTATATTGCAACAAGATTTAAACTGCGAAAAAATTATATAAAGTCTTTGAACGTTTATTAAAATGTTTAATTACTTTAAGAATATTCAGACTGTTTAAAAGCAAACCAACCTTATTTTTGGAAAATTTTATATTTTCCAAAAATAAGGTTGGTTTGCTTTTAAGGCAGGTTCCATGACTTTTCTGTCCTACAAAAGTGCGAGTGGCCGAGAGGTTCTGCTTTCGAAGCTGGTAGGCGGAAGATGCTGGGTTCTATCCTAATCGCGTCCGTCGACCTAATCGTTCGGAATTTTCGTGGTTTTCTTCGAACCTTGGTTTTCCAAGCGTAAATACAGGTTAAGTTCCCTTAGAAAGACCCCCAATGAGGGCACTCCTCTCCTTTGGGCCTATATCCTTCGTTCTGATAATTGGCCGTCATAAACACAATCAACCAACCTACAAAATTATGGCGTGCATCACTGATCGCATTAATACATTACAAGAGGTGTTTCTCTTTAAAATTTTATGTTTTTGTATTGCTAGTACAAATTATTTTCCTTTGTACAGTAGATCATTAAATACCCTTATTGACACCTAAGTACACTTATTACTACTGGCTGAGATCTAACCAATAACTGACACTTCGGCAAAAATCTAACTCAAATAAGCATTTTCATGTAAAAATCTCCAAGGTAATGCTATCTAGATGTAACTTATTTGTCTTAAATGTTGTAAGTTATGTGAAAGTTAGTAGTTTTTCATCATAAGTATGATGTCAGTTACTTTAGTTATTCATCATATTTATGAAAAAAATTAATTTTAAGTAATAAAAAGTATAATTTTGGAAAAAATTTTCACCAATATTTTTTTTATGTATTTTATCTCTATTATACTTTCAAAAATAAACATTAGAAAAAAATATATTTGAAACTTGGTAATAGCGATTTGAATAAGGAAGAATCCTTACGGTGTCAGTTACTGGTAGTTTCATCCTATTATTAATATGACAGCAATTATGATAATGTGTCAACTGTAAAGAAAAGAAAAAAAATTACAGGAAAGAAGTGCGTTATTTCCGTATGAAAATAATGACATTTTGAAAACTTTTAAGAATTACATGTCTAAATCAAATACAAAATAACGTAGATCATTTTCTGGGTTGTTTCTGGGCTGTATGGAAATTTGCAAATGCATTAAAACATCCGATTTGATGCCGGCTTCAGTAAAACATTCACACACACTTTCACATTTATAATATTACTATCTGCGTAGCAAACCATTGTGTTGCATTTGAACTGTATGACATCGTGCAATAATTTAGCAATATATATATATATATATATATATATATATATATATATATATAATTTTCTTCGACACTGATAAAGGAATTTTTATTGAAGCTTAGTAAGCCGAAGGGAAGAGATGCTTTATATGCACAATGAAATGAACACGATTTCTCGCCAAAGATTAGACCAATAAAAATGTGATTGACTACATAGGTCTTACGAAGACAGACGTTGTCCGATTTTTTAATTCGACCTGTGACCTCTGTAAGTAAATGTGAAAATTCTAAAACGGTCTTTTTGCATACAACAATCTTCAGTGGTCAGGTTCATCATTGCCATGTTATATAGGCGTCGGTCATTATTCGAAATTAGAGGAAAAAATTAAGCAGTGAAATTGAATTCTATTAATCATGTTTCTACATTTTATTTCTTAAAGTATTTTCTTTTCAATTCAGCACTCTCTTATGAACTACTTTCAGCTGTGGTACGATACGTTTTTTAAATTTTATAAGACTCAAGATATAACACTCTATGCTTCAGTTACGAATCCGTGATTAACCTAGTAATAGTTATTTTATTAAATTCCTTACTATAAGTAAAAAATATTATATTTAAAATGCAGTTTAACTGAAAATTACGAAGTTTACATTTTGCAAATTAGGCGATTTTGATTAGGATTAGAATGTTCCATTTATCCATTTGAAACTGGCATCAGGACATTTTGTTCCCCGATATTTAAATATTTGTGTTATAGCGCATCTTTTGGCTCTAGATATATTTAAATGATGTTTCTATGTCATTTGTACGCACTTGTAGTAAAATATTTAAATTTTATTTACGAAATAATGCGCATTACCTGCTTAGAATACCGTCAATTTCGGATACAAAAATACAGCGAGCGATTATGAATTATTTTGGCTTATAAAAATATTGTCCATACAAAATATTTTCTCTTGTGGTAATAGGAGAAACATGCATTTAAAATTTTAAAAAATTAAGTTTATCTAAAGATAAATTGTTGCAGGTGTTTGAAAAAAGTGTAAATGGGTAATCTAAGTATATTAGCCAGTATTTTTCGTCCGATTCTCAAATGTATGTATACCACATTTCGTGCAAATCGATCAAAAATTATTATTTTGTATAAGTAACATACATATAAACATTGACTTTTATGTACAGTAGCCCACAAAAGTTAAGGGACAGTGACCATATGCTTTCGATTGTACACGGTTTGTTGAATATCCGGTCACTCTAAAATTTTGAAGGCCAGTGTATTCTATGTGTGACTATTTAATAATGAGACTAATGTTTCTATAGAAGAACTGCCTATGTGTCAAATTCGTTCGACCAATAATTGTGTAGCGCAAAGCCTTCTGAATCGATTATTGCTTCTAAATCAGCTGTATTCAAATTAGTCTGGCCATGATTTTCATTTGTTTTGAAACTCATTTTAGTGTTTTGCCAGAAAAAATATTGAGTACTTTAAAAGAACAACGACAAAATGTGAAATTTCTTTTTAAACTTGGAAAACCCACTACTGAAACTCATCATTTTAAAAGAATTATACGGCAATGAATGTGTATCACCTGCGCGGATTTTAGAGTGGTTTACGCAATCCCTGGTGGTCGAGATGATATTGAAGATGATCTTCACCAGGGTCACCCTTCTACGTCAACAACGGAGATTTTTTTCTATATTTATAGAATTGTGTACCTTCACTGGGTTCCTGACATTCAAAATATTAATAAACATTACTACCTTGAGGTTATTACATAACTGCGTGAAAAAATACGAAAGAAACGACCCGAATTGTTGAAGAAAAAAGTCATAGGCGCTTCTTTAGGATAACTCATGGGCTCACACTCCATTTTATGTCAAGATGTTTCTAGCCAAGTCTACAATCCCAATGTTGAGTTAGCCTTCTTAATCACCTGACTTGGCACCATGTGACTTTTATCTGTTCCCCAAGGTCAAATCTGCATTAAAAGGAAGCAGATTTCAGACCATTGAAGCTGTGAAAGAAATAGCGGCACATGTGATGAGAGAGTATATAAAAAAACTTCTAGCACTGTTTCAAACAATGGAAAATGCGGAGCATTCGGAGAGCATGGAGTGTTGTAAGAATAAAGTAGGGGTGTATATTGAAGGGGATAATAACTAATATTTATAAATTTAAAATAAAATATTTTATAGCATTAGTCTCGTTATTTAATAGCCACACCTTGTTTTTAGACACGAATTCCGTAGTCGTTCTGTTCCGATGTAGGGGGTGCGCAGCCAAAGGAACAAACCTCATAGTCTTCATTCTCCTTTGAATGACTTCGGAGAATTGTTGGCAAAAAACCCGCTACTACAAACACCATTTACAACTTCAGACGAGTATTGGTTTTAAAATGACAATGCTTTCATACTCGTTGTGATAACTATAAAATTATAGTTTAAAGCAAATTTATTATTTTGCTTGAGTGGCCACTTAAGAGTTTAATTTTAAACCTTAGCCTCGTTGAAGATCTGTGAGGCATTCCGGCGCAAAAACTTTACAAAAATCTTACACTATTCCAAAATAAGGAAGATAATATTTTTCCATTCATCAGTCTTGAAATACCCACCCACATCCCCCCACCCCGAAAAAGCAAAAACAACAAAAAAGCCAGAACCTTGTAAATCTATGATATTAAGTCAGAGTTACATCACATAAAAAGCGTATAAAAAGCGTATAAAAGCGTATAAAAAGCATACAAAGCGAATTTTATTATTAGTAGTACTTTTTGGAAGGCATAAAAGGTTTTTCCATACATTTTTTCTGGCTTTTTCTTAAAACATTGCAAATCATGCGAAACTTGTATAATTTTCATTTTGATGTTGTTTGATATCAAAGTTCATTATTGTTTTCTAAATTTAAGTATTTTGTGTGAAACTTTTATTAATTTTTGAAGAAAATTTAATGTACTTTTATGCAACAGTTTGTCCTTATAATGTAATTTTATCCCCGCATACACTGTTACTTGAGAAGTATGCAATAAGTCGTTTTTAAAGGACAGTTACAGTAAGAAAATGACATTTTTTTTTAGCAGAAAAGATAAAGTAACATTATCGAAAACGTTAAAGTCCTACTACCGTTGCATGTTAAAATAAAAAGTAAAAAAAGGTCCCTCTATACCCTTTTACTTCAGAAGTTTGCAGGAAATATTTTTTAAAGGACAACTGTAGTAACAAACTGACAATTTTTCTTTAGCAGAAAGATAAAATAACATAAGCGAACATGTTAAACCTTTATGACCCGACGGTACTTTAAAGTACTATTAAAAAACTTGTTATAAAATACATTTAATATATCGGTTAGCAGTATTACAACCTACAACAAGTGAAAGTTGCTTTACTTTGACTTGTTACAAAAATTTTATTTGTTGCACAAAACAAAAATGTTATTAAAAGGATGATTTCTCTTTCATTTATATCTGTTTAGCTTTCTTAATGTCGGAAATTTGGACGATGCAAAGTTTCAGTTCTTAATTACTTCTATATTTCTATTGTAAGAGCATTATATTTGTACATTTTCTAATTCTATAAAATACTTTAAAAATATTTTATATAAAAAAAATGAGTGCTGCTATAAATATTCTACAAAATCCCCATAAATAAAAATTTCGTTCATTAATTCTAATTGGTAATATCATTCTAAAATTCATTAATTGATTGTGTAAATCTAATGAATTTTCAAAAATTCAGGAAAAATACTTTAAAAGATGTAGTTTTCATTATTTCACAATTTGTGACATAAAGGGTTAAAGACCTATTACCGTTGCATCATAATAATAATAATAATAATAAACGGTCAAGTGAAAGTATTACTCGCGCACAGAGGGTTTCGTAGAATAAATATATGAATTTGTAATTGTATTATAAAAAAAAGTTTCTAAAATAATACTAAGACTTTGTAAAAAACTATACACCACAGGGTTGGGTATAACAGTATATATTAGAAAAGTGCAAATGGATATATCATGAAAGTTCAAAGAGATATGGAACCTAAATAATATCAAATATAGCTATTCTGTATAACTCATATTTTAATATTATCCTAATCTGTTTATCATGAACTTAATTCGGTACTGACAATAAAAGCAGTGCATATTTAAACTTCATTTGGCATTTCATAAAACTAAATTCAGCCTAGAAATAACCTTTATATCTACAGTGTAGCTAAAACAAAACCTTTGTTCAAAGTTTAAATTTGGCATTGTGCTAAGCGCGCTTCGAAAGGAGGTCGCAAAGTTGCAACGCCGCCTTGGTCAGTGCCGCGTTTTTCCAGATAGGTGTTTAATTAACTTTTAAAGTCACTTGAGTCGTATTGAGAGATACACTCAATGCAAACTAGTCGCGAATCCCATAGTATTTATGTGATTCATTCTAATTAAACCTTTCGAGGAAGGTGACCTTAAAAAACGACACCTAATTTTAATTCCAAAACAAAAATCGGCACCAAGAATATTTAATTAAAATTTTCCTTTTATCATTTACGTGAAAATAAGCAAGTTTGTATTTTCTAATAAATTTGTTTATAAATTCTGGTTTCAGTTCATTATTTCATAAGTTTATAAACAGAATTACTCCGCGCCGGAAAGGGTTCAGTGGTCGCAAGACTCTTAAAGCTTTAAAATTTTAGAAATTTTAATTTTTTTAGATGTTAAACTCCTATATTTTCTGAACATTTTGATAAAATTGTTTCCTTGAAATTCCCATTAGAACAGAAGTTATGGCTTTAAGAATTATACTCGCACAATAGCTGAAGAGGCGTTTCCGAAACTTTGAAGCGTTTTTTCTCCAAATGTCGTTTTTTTGGGCATAACGCGCAAGATACCCAAAAACTTCTGAATATTTTTGTAATAAAATTTTCAAAATTTATATTTCACGTTAGTCTGTATAAACTGGACCGAAAATTTCCTTTTTATTGTTCAAAAAAATATATTTTTAGGTGATTATACTGTTGAAATTTTCAAAATTTTGTATTAGCTAAATGCAACATTGCATTAAAAATTTAAAAATGCTTTAAATATAAATTTCTTTAAGTTCAGGGTATTTATAACAATATGAAGTATAAGTAAGCACTAAAATTCCCATTCTAGTTGCAATATTTATTTTGTAACCCTGCAAAGTGTTATGCTACTTTTCTGTTCGACAAATGTCTAACGGTTTCGACTTCCCTATAAATACTAATTCTGCATACTTATATCTTTCATCCCAATTAAAATTGTGTTTTAAAATGATATACATTTAAAGACATTAAATGTTGAAAATCGTCTGGTTTTTTTTTTTTTTTTTTTTTTTTTTTTTTTTTTTTTTTTTTTTTTTTAAGAGTCCTGAGACCCCTGAAATTAGTATGTTTTTAACAATGCGACATTTATTGCTTTTATACTGTTACTGGACATTACATTACACATATATATCATTAAAAGTTGTTAACTAGGCATATAGTACGCCGCCCCTGTCATTGTGTATGTCCAAACTGGCCGTATCTTTAAGGGTTAATATCTCAGCTAATTACGGATGATTTGTTTTCGAAATTCATTATAAACGATACTTTTATACTTCTGCTACGATAGGTACATCCAGCGATGCTCAACAAATTTTCTGAATGCCCATGAATCATAATTTGTGTGTAACAGAAAAATGCAATTTTCTCAAAAACAATGTGACCTATGGTGATCGCTATAATTTTCCGGCAAGATTTAAATTAACGTCTACTACCTCTAATTTTTTCATAATTTTATTTTCAGTAGATTCGGAATTAGATGGGGGGGGGATATTTTTGAGCTACATTTTCGATAATAGATTTGAAAATATAATACCTAAAATTAAAAGGAATGTATTTTTGTGTTCAGCGTTACGAAAGCTTTCACACGATACCGCACACGATATACAAAGAAAATATTTTTTTAAGTTAAATAATTAGCCCCTCTACATTTTTACTAATTATATTTATGAATGTTTATTAATCTGAAAATATGTGGGTCAATGGTCTTTATTACTTCCCCGAATTTGAACTTTCCACGTCCCATGGTTCAGGAGTAAAATAGTCCATAGTTTACGAGTAAAATGACTGTGACAGACAGACAGACACAGGAGTGATCTTATAATGGTTCCGTTTTTACTTTTTAAGTACGGAACCCTAATAAAAAAAAAGACAGTATCTCTAAAAATCAGAAAAGCTATATATGTATATATAAATATATTTATATCCTGTAAAAACGTAATTTTTTAATTAAAGTTACTTGTGCAAAATGAATTCCGTTATCTTTTATATTATTTAATCAAAATTAAATACCAAAAAGCATATAAATGTCTGTATTCTGTACGACAGTTCCAGCAATATTGCTCTAGGAAATATTTTTGAACTTGTTTATTAACTGCATATATTTCTCAGTTGACATTTAAATTATTCAATTTTTGAGATATTTCTTACAGAAAGTATATCTATGAATGTAATCAATAGTACGAAAATATTTCGTTTAGTCATACATTTTGAATGATTTAAAGTAGCAGCTCCGGGTGATATTTTTGTAGAAAAGCACGCATGAGATTAAATGTATGCCGCATGCAAATACCCTAGGGCATTTCGCAACACTACATTGCAGATTAAATTTTGCTGCATGCCTACAATATTTATTTTGTAACCCTGCAAAGTGTTATGCTACTTTTCTGTTCGACAAATGTCTAACGGTTTCGACTTCCCTATAAATACTAATTCTGCATACTTATATATTTCATCCCAATTAAAATTGTGTTTTAAAATGATATACATTTAAAGACATTAAATGTTGAAAATCGTCTGTTTTTTTTTTTTTTTTTTTTTTTTTTTTTTTTTTTTTTTTTTTTTTTTTAGAGTCCTGAGACCCCTGAAATTAGTATGTTTTTAACAATGCGACATTTATTGCTTTTATACTGTTACTGGACATTACATTACACATATATATCATTAAAAGTTGTTAACTAGGCATATAGTACGCCGCCCCTGTCATTGTGTATGTCCAAACTGGCCGTATCTTTAAGGGTTAATATCTCAGCTAATTACGGATGATTTGTTTTCGAAATTCATTATAAACGATACTTTTATACTTCTGCTACGATAGGTACATCCAGCGATGCTCAACAAATTTTCTGAATGCCCATGAATCATAATTTGTGTGTAACAGAAAAATGCAATTTTCTCAAAAACAATGTGACCTATGGTGATCGCTACAATTTTCCGGCAAGATTTAAATTAACGTCTACTACCTCTAATTTTTTCATAATTTTATTTTCAGTAGATTCGGAATTAGATGGGGGGGGGGGATATTTTTGAGCTACATTTTCGATAATAGCTTTGAAAATATAATACCTAAAATTAAAAGGAATGTATTTTTGTGTTCAGCGTTACGAAAGCTTTCACACGATACCGCACACGATATACAAAGAAAATATTTTTTTTTAAGTTAAATAATTAGCCCCTCTACATTTTTACTAATTATATTTATGAATGTTTATTAATCTGAAAATATGTGGGTCAATGGTCTTTATTATTTCCCCGAATTTGAACTTTCCACGTCCCATGGTTCAGGAGTAAAATAGTCCATAGTTTACGAGTAAAATGACTGTGACAGACAGACAGACACAGGAGTGATCTTATAATGGTTCCGTTTTTACTTTTTAAGTACGGAACCCTAATAAAAAAAAAAGACAGTATCTCTAAAAATCAGAAAAGCTATATATGTATATATAAATATATTTATATCCTGTAAAAACGTAATTTTTTAATTAAAGTTACTTGTGCAAAATGAATTCCGTTATCTTTTATATTATTTAATCAAAATTAAATACCAAAAAGCATATAAATGTTTGTATTCTGTACGACAGTTCCAGCAATATTGCTCTAGGAAATATTTTTGAACTTGTTTATTAACTGCATATATTTCTCAGTTGACATTTAAATTATTCAATTTTTGAGATATTTCTTACAGAAAGTATATCTATGAATGTAATCAATAGTACGAAAATATTTCGTTTAGTCATACATTTTGAATGATTTAAAGTAGCAGCTCCGTGTGATATTTTTGTAGAAAAGCACGCATGAGATTAAATGTATGCCGCATGCAAATACCCTAGGGCATTTCGCAACACTACATTGCAGATTAAATTTTGCTGCATGCCTTATTTCTCATCTAAAAAAAATAAATTTGTTGTATATTCTATCAAATGTTGTCAAATTATTATTTATTAACTTAGAATTATTATGTGATATAAGGAAATTTAAATTCCATTCAAGGTTTAAAACCTGCTTCTGTTTGTCTGAATATATCTTCATAATCTAAATTTAAAAGAAATTCAATTTTGAACAATGATATATAGTTTCTTATTCAGATATTTTATATCATATTATATTTTGTGTTTTCTATTTATTTTAAATAATTGTAGTTAGCAATGAAACCTTTACGTGTGAAGATAAAATATATGCATCGTATCATATTTCTAATTTATTTATTACACTGGTAGAGGCGAAAATTGAAAATTAATATTAATATAGAAAAGTAAAGCTAATTGAGTTTTATGCTTCTATAAATCAAACCGAGATATATTGAATTATTTCGTTCGAATATTTACTGCGTATAAAAATAAAAATTGTTTTTTAAAAATCACCCTTTTATAAGCATTCAATGTTCATCTTGTCTCACCAAATATTTTGTCACACCAAAACTTTGTATATATATGATATCAAAATTTAGTCACATCACAACTGTGACTTCCTTTAAAGCCGAAAAAATTCTAGCCGAAACCTACAGGGGACTGTTAAAAATTAAAATACTGAACTGAGATAAGGAATCCAGTTTCTTCTCAACCCTGTCGCATTACTGTTCTCCACACCCCAGTCAAACCCTTATCTCCGAGGTCACGAAGGGTCACTATTTCTTTCTCCTTACTGAAATGCAAAAGACACATACTGTTTTTTTTTTCTTTTCGAATAACTCTTACCGTATGGAAGATTATTAGATTTGATTCATAAAAGTTGCTAACGTTGCATAAAGTTGATTAATTAGTGATTCATATAACCGGTATTTTTTTGTGTGTGTGTTGGAGGGGGGAGGGGGGGACAGGGCCGAAACTAGCCTTTTTTGCACCCGGGGAAAACATGAATTTTGCCCCCCCCCCCCCCCCTCTTTCGCAAACCATATTTACAAAGAGAATTTTACTAATTTTCTAATCGCCGACTTATTTTAAAATTTAAAATATGTAAGCATAAAATATGTAATACTGAACTACTTAATCTACAATGGCGGATGTCACGGAGTCATTAGCCCCCTCTGAACGCCAACAAAAATATTCTAAAGATCATTTTAAAAATGAAATATACAGTCAGAGTCCCGATTATCCGAGTCCTGCTTAACCGAGTTTCCGCTTCACCGAGTTATTTTCTTCTGATGGACTGATGGCTTCTATTATTATGAAAGAGCCATTATAAATGAAGTGTTAGGTGAAGATGAAAGAGCAGTCGTAAAAAGTTAGAACTCTGATTTTCTGGTCAGAATGGGAAGAAAAAAAATGGCCATAATATTTTAATGGCCATATTTTTTTTTTTTTTTTTTTTTTTTTTTTTTTTTTTTTTTTTTTTTTTTTTTTTACAAAAAAAAAAAAATTATGGCCATTTTTTTTCTTCCCATTCTGACCAGAAAATCAGAGTTCTAACTTTTTACGACTGCTCTTTCATCTTCACCTAACACTTCATTTATAATGGCTGTTTCATAATAATAAAAGCCGTCAGTCAATCGGAAGAAAATGATCCATTCCAAAGGTATAATTCTTCATTTGGTGCCCCTTCTTTCTGGCGCCCGGGGCACATGCCCCCTCTGCCCCCCTTAGTTTCGGCCCTGGGGGGGAAGGCAAATATGCGTAAAAGGCAAGGAGCAGTGGCGTATACAAACGAAATATTTTATAAAATTCTTAGCGCGAGTATTTAGGCTAATTTAAAAAAATGTCAGAATAAAACTGTATCAGGTGCTCCTCAGATGCGCACAATAAAATCAAAAGACCGCCCCCCCTCCCCCATTCAAGAAAGTTTTGAAAAGAGGCCACTGCCCTATTTAACTAAGCAATAATGCGTAAAATTTGTTTTTATCGTCAATTTGAGCGTACCTAAGCAAAAAGTACCTGTAATGCTATGTATCTGGAACAAAAAAAAAAAAAAAAAAAAAAGGAAAAGAAGGTGGGGAGGTGGCGGTGCATTTTTAGTGAACTGTTATTCAAAAACCAGTTAAGTCTCAGTCATAAAATTTACAATTCAACTTTATAGTACAAAGATGTTTATTATCCTAAGTTTTCAGAATTTCTTAGTCAGTCCTTTTTGAGATATTAATTAGTGAAAACTGCCAAAAGCAGACTTAACACAGTTTTTGATGAGCTGTACAAAAAAAAAAAAAAAAAAAATAAATAAATAAATAAATAAAATAAAAAATAATAAAAAACTGTTTTCAGGATTGAAATTTATAAAAATGAATAGTCCTATAAGAGATCTTTTAAAAAAAAAAATATTTAAGGTGAGTGTCATTTCCTTCATAAAAAACAATGGCAGCGTAATGTGGGGTATGACCTTTAATTTCTTCGGTTTCTAAGCATGTTTTTGGTCTAGATTCTTAAGTCTAATGAAAATTTTATAATTACATAAAATGTCGACAATTTTAAGACTAATGAAAATTTTACAATTACATAAAATGTCGACAATTTTATGCTGAACATTTTGGTTTTAGATTCCTCTTGATAGGTAGAAAAATAAAGCAGTTACAGCATTTTCCGTAAAACAGGTTTTTCTCCCAAAAATGGCTGTGTAGTTTGTTAAAAATGGCCCTCCAAAAAACTATATGATAAAAAAAAAAATTTTAGTCATGTTTTTAAACTCAGAAAACTATGAAGAAATCTTTGTTAAAAGATTGGGAAAATTAAAAATGTCGAGCGACAACACCTGGGTGATTTAAACTGGATTGACCCTAATATGTAAATGGTTATTTTGCGTCATTAGTATCCAAATTAAGTTAAATGTATGCGAATGGATAATGTGACGCAATGAAATAATTTACATAATTTTTTGTTAAGGTTTCGGATAGCATGGCGCAAAAGATAAATCACATTATTCAATAAATACATTTCAATGCATAATATAGGTTTAGGGAAAGTGATATACTTATCAGTGTATTGAAAAAATAAATGTATAGTTTGGTTGTCTAAATATACTTTAGAAGACAAATCAAAAATAATTTAAATTGAAACATAATTTATAATTTTATCAAAATTTTATTTTTTATTTCCCCTTACATGAATAAAATCTTTAAACGGCTGCATACGTATAAAGTCTTTAGAATAACTTTCAAAGATTTTTTAATGATTATTTTGATTTATTAAATTACATATATTTATTCTCTTTTTTAATTTTCTTAATGTTTCTCTTTTGTAAATTAAAAAAAATAAATGTTAAACCTTTTGGAACTATATGTTCAATGGACATGGATCTCTATTGCTCTTATATATATATATATAGTCAAACTTTTTTTTTAAATGATCCATTTTAACAAATGAATTCAATATAACAAAATAGTAATCTATATATATAAAAGAAAGTCTGAATTTTGTATTAATCAACGCGCAGCCCAAACTACTGACCCTAAAGTCTTGAAATTTGGGGTAAAAATTCTTCTTATGACATAGAGTGCCGCTAAGAAAGGATTTTCTAAAATTCCACCCCTAAGGGGGGTAAAAAATCGATCGAACTTTTAAAAAATTCCTTAAAAATCTGATTTTATAGCTATTTTTCAACTGATAACATATTTTAGTGTATTTTTGTATGCTGAATCGAATGGTACTAACTAAATTCTTTTAAGACCAATAGTTCGCGAGATATTTCCTATATTTCTAATTTGGCGATGTCTTTGGCGCCAAAACCTCGAAATACCTAACATTATAAGTGATAATTCATCCATATTCATTCATCTTATACATCCGTTACTGTAGCAACGGAAGAAATTCAAATCAAATCTTTTTGTTAGATCTTTTGGTTAAAGAATTAAACCGGCTATATGAGTTTGAAAAAAAATAAATAAATACAAACGCCTTGAAAAAAAGAACAAAAAATATTGAATTTATTTTAAATTCAGGGAAGCGATCCACTTAGAAATTAACATTATAAAACGAAAATATTTAAAAAGTGAAAGCAATGTTTGTACAACTTTAAAAATTTTGTGGTACTTACATCCGGGCCATGTCAGATACAACTGCGCCAAGCATGGCAATTACATTAATTACAGCAACCCTTATTTTTTGTCCATTTGATAGTTTATTTAGTATAGTTTTAAATTAATTTTATTATTATAATTTTTATTTATTATAGTTTATAGTATGCAGTTTTATGTTACATATTTTTTTTATTTATTTACTTAAAACAATTTGTCATTTTTAACAAGGTTATGTATTTAAGAATGTTAAATTACTTTTTTGAACGTAATTGGCAAACGATAAACAAGATTGGGAATTGTCAACCATTTTTGGCGATCTATCTCATGGTCCGAATAATGCGTATTACTTTTTTTAATGGAAGAAATTGGAATTGAAATAATTCATTGCGATTTATCACTTGCTCCTGGATAAGAAGAAAAAATGGGTACTTTTATGTCAGCCGTATCCGTATGTAAATATCGCCATTAGCATTTTTAAAATTGCCAATAGCAGTAGTTACATTTCGCGTATGTAAATTAAAAACAATTCTTTGTTTTAAGTTATGGCATTATTTCCTATTGTTTTGCTTTTCATCTTTTTCAATGACATTAGTGCAAAGAATGTATTATAAATGAAATGAGTGAAATGTTTTTATTTTGAATGAAAATAATAAAATAAGAATAAGTTATGGAAACAATCTTTGTTGATTTATTACTTGCGACCGGCTAACATAAAAGTATCACAAAAGCCATATATTCACCTTTCTTTGGGTAGTTGTTCATGGAATTTCTGGTTAATCTTCCGTAATCGGATACTTCTTCAATCAATGTATTAATTGCAATGTTGAAAGCATCATTTATGTATGAAGCGAAAACGTCATGATGAATTTATTACAGAAAATCGTATCATCATCATCTACTACATATTTAAAACGGAAATTTGCATTTTATTCCTATTCTTTATAATATTTTGATAGGATATGCCACTATTAGTTAGGTAATGTTATTGGAACGGTTTTTATGTATACACACGGTGTTCTACGTTGCTTAGTTTTAGTTATAGAGCTATTGGAAAAGCTATACAGAAAGGTTAACGCAATTATGAAAGATACATCTACTGTAATTACATAAAATGCAAATTTGCTTCTCCTTCCACCCGTTCATAATTTGAGTTTTGCTGGATGTATTTTGATGGGACTTACACTGTCAGTTAGATTATTTTTTGTGGATGGTTGGTACTTCTTGCATGGATGGTACTTCACTGTAGCGAAGTTTTCTTCTGGGTTATTGTTTTTCTGAAGCACAAACTTGGCAACAAATCAGATTGCAGAAAATTAGATTTCAAGAGAAAGTTCCAAAACTAGGTGAACCCGAATGTGAAAGATTACCTTTTATTTAAAGTTCTACTGAACGTATTTTGATTGGAGTTGCACAGTTAGGTAATATTAGGGATTGTTGCAATATTTGAAATGCCATTCTACATTTTTAGTTATGGAACTATGAGGACAGTTCTCAGTGGTGTAGTTGAAAAAAAAGTAGTATAAAATCTACAGTCATGGTATATATTAGAGAGTATATATGTTATAGGTATGGAGTGCATAGTTTCTAAAAATCACCAGAAGGTCTACGGCGTATAGTCTATACTACATTCCTAAAAATTCTACAATCACGTTAACTTGAATATGAAAGATATATTTAACTATCAACTTCAAATATAAAATAAAAAGGGCAATTTCGGTCCGACCGCTTATAACTTGAGTACTTTTCAATGGGTTTTGAGAATTCTACGTTGCTCAGTTATAGAATTATGTGCGAAAGTTCTTTAATCAGTGAACCCTATTTTGAAATATTAGCCTTTTTAAAAGGTTCTACTGAGTTAATTAGCACTGTTGTTAGATATTTTTTCAGGAAAGATTTTAGTATATAACACATGTTGTTCTACATTGCTTTGCTATAGAATTATAAGCTGAATGTTGTATTATCTGGTGAACCCGATTATGATAAATTAGTCTTATTAGAAGGTTTTACTGAACGGATTTTGATGAGATTTGCATTTTTTAATTTTCAGGAATGATTTTAATATGCTACATATTGTTCTTCCGTTCTTTTTTATATTGAATTATAAATAATCAACTAAAAGATTTGTTTCATAACAGTCCAAATTTGTCTGAGACATTAGAAGATATAAAACCGTAATGGCGTTCATATTGTTTTCAGCAACGCGTATGATCATTAGGGATAAATGTATTTATTGCTATGAAACACAAGATCAAATACACCGATATATTTCGTTTGATTAAAGTTTCGCTTGGAGAAACCGACCAGCGTAGCGGGCGAAGGTAGCGGGCTACTATATGTAAAGCGTAAATTCCTATTTCATTCCGATTGATTATAACTCAGATTCTACTGGACATAATTTTGCAGAACTTACACTATTAGATAGTAAATTTGGTTTATAAATAATTTAATCTAAAAACCGTAGTTCCAAGTTGCTTCGTAATAGTTACGGGAGTCTTAAATTTAGGTGAACTCGATTAGGAAAGATTTCAAGTTTTACTGAATAGATTTTAATGACAGTTGACCAGTTAGATAATATTTCAGGGATTTTTTCAATATTTATCATATCTTTCAAAACTGTTTAGTTACGAAGCTATGCGTAAAAATTTCTCCGTGGTATAGTAAAGAAAATTGGAGGATAATACGTTACAGACAAAGGATGTATACTAGAATGCTATAGCAAGTTTGTGCAGAGTTTTTAAAAAATCCAGAAATGATGCGATGTATGCCTACCACTACATCCCTGAGAGTTCTATATAATCAGGTTAAAGCGATTATGATAGCTATATTTAACTTATGTAAAATGCAAGGAGAAATTTCATTCCGGCCGCTTTTAAATTTACTTCTACTGAATTGATTTTGATGGGGCTTACATTGTTAGTTAGAGAATTTACAGAAAAGATGTCAGTATAAAATATAATGTTCTACTTTGCTTAATTAAATAATTATGGGTAAAGATCTAAATCAGATGAACCCAATTTCGAAAGATTGGCTTTTTTTAAGGTTCCGCTGAATGAATTTTCACGGGATTTAAACTACTAATTAGATTATTTTTATGAAATGATTCAGTACATTTTCCAGTTTAAAAGATCCTGCTAAGTGGATTTCGATGGAACTTGCACGGTTAGTTAATTTTTCTGTGAATGTTTTAGTATAAAGCACATATCATTCGATTGGTGCTGCTTGGTCATCAGGTTGCTTGATTATAGAATTAAGGCTGAATGTTTT
The DNA here is from genome assembly GCA_963932465.1 of Maratus speciosus. Lineage (NCBI taxonomy): Eukaryota > Metazoa > Arthropoda > Arachnida > Araneae > Salticidae > Maratus > Maratus speciosus. The sequence continues at coordinate 445,600,424 of OZ010789.1, forward strand.
AGAAGCAGGCGAACCAAATTATGAACGATTAGCCTTTTCAGTATGTCCAATTAACAGATTCTGATGAGATTTGCATTGATAAAATTTTTCATGAACCCTTTTAAGTATAGTACATATTGTTCTATCGTTCTTCACCAAATACTACACTAAATGATCAACGAAAGAAGTTGGCCCTTAACAGCCTAAATTTTGTATGGCTCAAAAGATATAATAGCGTAATAACGTTCATATTGTTTTCACCAATTAGATTGGGCATTCCAGGTAAATGTCCTTGTCCATATTGCTTTAAAACGCATGATCAAATTCAGAGATATATTTAGTTTGATTCAAGGTTTCTTTAGAAAAACTGACCAGCGTAGCGGGCGTTAGGCTGCTAGTTCTATATATATAAAAGAAAGTCTGGATTTTGTATTAATCAACGCGCAGCCAAAACTACTGAACCTAAAGTCTTGAAAATCGGGGTAAAAATTCTTCTTATGATATAGAGTGCCGCTAAGAAAGGATTTTCCAAAATTCCATCCCTAAGGGGGGTAAAAAATCGAACGAACTTTTAAAAAATTCCTTAAAAATCTGATTTTATAGTTATTTTTCAACTGATAACATATTTTGGTGTATTTTTGTATGCTGAATCGAATGGTACTAACTAAATTTTTTTAAGCCCAATAGTTCGAGAGATATTTCATATATTTCTAATTTGGCACTATCTTTGGCGCCAAAACCTGAATTTTTCAAGTGATAATTTCTAAAAACTCATTCTTTTCATTTTGTTACTATAGCAAGGGGAAAAAAATTCAAATTGAATAATTTTTTAACCAGTCCTTTTGGTTAAATAAAAACAACTTCGTCAATTAGAAAAAAAAATTCAAACGCATCAAAAACTAAAACTAAAAAAACAAAACAAAACTGTGCTACTTTTTCGTTCTAATTTTCGTCGCCATACTATGCCAAAATGTATGGTATCGCGCCATTTATTTCAACCCTAATCGTGCAAACGATTTTTATTGCAAACCGTGCTACACGTTAACATTTGCTAATTATTGAACGTGAATATTTTTATGCAGGAATTTTTAATGATGGAATTTATTTTATTCCATCATAATCTCGCAAAACTTTTTAATTTGTTATTTTTTGAATAGAAAATATTTATTACTGATACTGATATAGATTTCACCATTTAGCAGTTATCTGATGATGAGGAAGCTACAATAAAATTATTTCAGAAGTTAGGAATTATACATATAAAAATGTTTTGTTCAAAAAACCATGAATGTCTTCATTGAAAGAATGAAATGTTTACTGCAATGTGAGACACACGTATTACGTACGCCATGCTTCAGTAGTAAAAGACATTTACATTTTCAAGACTGCAGTTTAAATTGACTATATTTTATTACTTGCAAAATATTTATTTATTCTTATATTTTAAGTATTTATTTTGGTACCCGTCGACCAATTTCGCAAAACCACTCGCCAAATTATACAAATTGACGTAATTTTTATTTTAAATTATGAAAGAACAAATAAATAAGTATAACATTAATAAAAATGCATTTAAAACGTCGAAATAAAAATTACCTGATGACGTAAATACGTGTAACTTTCTTAAAGTCAAGTGAATGTGACATTTACGATCAACCATTATTGGCATTTAATCTTATAGTTTGGCAATAGATTTTTGGTCGACGGGATAACCAAGTAGTACCATTATTTTTATTGATTTAAAAAAATGGTAGGTCAAATGTCTGTAATTTCAAAAGTTATATTTTTTAAATGCTCATTTTTTTGGCACAGATGTCATATACGCCCCTATTGGCGCGATTTTTTTCTAACGACAATTTGACGAAAACATCAACAGCATAAGCAACAACATCCGGGTTACCATATTAGGCAAAATAACGACACTTTGGCGCCAGTTAAGTACCCGTTGCGTATATGACATTGGCGTCAGAAAAAAATCGCGCCAATATGGGGCTATATGACATCTGTGCCATTTTTTGTTATCAACAAAATTATTATTTTTTTAAATGTATTATTTCATTTTTGTGCCAAATATTACGCTAGGTGGCAATGGTGTTGGCATAACAGGGAAATACCAAAACAGTTACTGAATTTATTTCAAATGTAAAGAAAAAAGGTTTAATGAGCAATAAATATTGTAAATATGACTATAACTGAGATTCTACTGAACAGAATTTTGTAGAACTTGCACTGTTAAATAGTAAATTTGGTTTATAAATGGTTTAATGTAAAAACCATCATTCTAAGTTGCTACGGAAGTTCTAAAATTAGGTGAACGCGATTATGAAAGATTTCAAGTCAACTAGTTAAATGCACAGTAAGTTAGATAATATTTCAGGGATTTTTTCAATATTTATCATATCATTCTGTGTTGTTTAGTTATGGAGCTATGCGAAAAAAGTTCTCAGTGGTACAGTAAAGAAAATTGGAAGATATACGCTACAGAGATAGGGTATACTAGAGAGTATATATGCTATAGTTATGGAAGTTGAGCTGAGTTCCTTAAAAAATTCAGAAGTGATGCAGTATATACCTATCCCTACCTCCCAGAGAGTTCTATAATCAGGTTAACGCGATTATGAGAGTTATATTTAACTATCTCAATATATATATAATGCAAAGAGAAATTTCATTCCGGCCGCTTATATCTTGAGTTCTGCTGAATAGATTTTGACGGGACTTACATTGTATTAGTTAGATAATTTTTCAGAAAAGATGTTAGTATAAAACATAACGCTCTACGTTGCTTAGTTAAATAATTATGGGGAAAGTTCTAAATCAGATGAACCCAATTTTGAAAGATTTGCTTTTTTTAAAGGTTCCACTGAATGAATTTTTATGGGATTTAAACTGTTAATTAGATCAATTTTTAGGGAAGGTTTCGGTATATTTTCCAGTTTAAAAGATTCTGCTAAGTGGATTTCGATGAAACTTGATCAGTTAGTTAATTTTTCAGTGAATGTTTTAGTATAAAGCACATATCATTTGCTGTTGCTTGGTTGTTAGGTTTCTTTATTGTAGAATTATAGATGAAAGTTCCAGAATCAGGCGAACCCAATTATTATGAACGATCAACCCTTCCAATAAGTCCAATTAACAGATTCTGATGAGACTTGCATTGATAATTTTTCATGAACGCTTTTAGTATGTTACATATTGTTCTATTGTTCTTTACCGAATCCTACACTAACAGATCAACTAAAGAAATTGGTCCTTAACAGTCTAAATTTTGTATGACTCAATAAAAGATATAATAGCGTAATGACATTCATATTGCTTTCAGCAATTCGGTTGGATACACCAGGTAAATATCCATAGTCCTTTAAAACGCACGATCAAATTCACAGATATATTTTGTTTCATTCAAGATTTCTTTAGAAAAACCGACCAGCGTAGCGGGCGAAGGTTGCTAGTAATTTATAAATACTTGTGGTTATTCCTTGCAAAATAAGAAATTAAAGTCCTTGAAAAAGTACTTTTATTTTTTTTTTCAAACAAAAAGACGTATATGCACATGTAAGGATGAAAATATATGCTTTTGTGAAGTGTATTTATAAATAACTGCATTAATAATGTTTTTGTATATAGACACTGAAACAGCGAAGAAAAAAGAGGGGGGGGGGGGATTAAAACTCTTCCCGTGTAAATTAAAACTGTATAAACTAAATGTAAAAACTTCTGTGGTATGATCAGCAATCGATTTGTAAAAATAAACAACCAAAGTAAAAGCAAAAATAGTTTTTTTTTTATGTACTAAATTGTTTAATGTATCAATTGTCTCAAGGCTCCATAAAAAGGGCACTAACTAGGCTTAAACTGGTATTTATGTGTATTAATATTTTCTGGGATCGAAATTTGGACAATAATCTAGAATATTACTTTTTCTTAAAAGTAAATGAACCCAATCGCAACAGTCGGCCTAACCGTTCGGAGTTTTCGTGGTTTTCTTAGAACCTTGGATTTCCTTGCATAAATACGGGTTAGGTTCCCTTAGAAAGACCCCCATGGAGGGCACCCCCCTTTAGGGCCCATATCCCTCCTGTTGGTAATTGGCCGTAATAAACACAACCAACCTTAAAAGTAAATGAAGAAAAATATATCATTTATATTACAAAATGGCGCAATAGGATATAGGTTCCTTTTTAATTTCTTTATAATTTTCATAAATATCAATATTTCATGATTTGAATAAATATTTCAAATGATACATTTAATTTAAAATTGTCCTCCATTTTCTTTTTTGTTGCCATAGCTTATATAAGAAAAATAAAAATGTCTCGATAAAGTATATTAAATTGGAATCTTTAATGCATGCTTTTATATGCAAAAGTGATGTGATATTCAGTAGAGAATATATATTTTTTCTTTTTTTAAACCCGAATTTTAAACACATGCAAAAATATTATAGTCATATTTTTTCACATACATTGAAATATATGTATATGTAGATAATGCAAATAAATGCCGATTAAATAATTTAAATAAGATTAAAATAACAGATTAAATTTAATGTACACAGAAAGCTTCTCAGCATGATTGTGTTATTAGTGGCATAATTTTCGCCTATTTTTCTTAATAATTGTATATTTAAATATAATATATTTAAAAATTTACTTTTGTGCATATTTTCATAAAATTAAAACAGTAGAATTTTAATCATATTACATAAAATGAAAAACAAATGTATTCAATGAATTTAATTAATTTACTTTAAATTTTTGAATGAAATTCTATATTTTCCTTTAACTATAGTGTCAGTTTCACTGGCCAGCTATTCCACCTATTCCCTAATCAATTCCAACTAACTTTGAAAGACTAAACAAGTAAAGTATTACTACATGGAATCCTTTCTTAGCAAAATTTTATTTTTTCAGCCAAAAATCAATTTCATTGTCAAAACATTTAAAATAATAAAGTATTACTCAAATGATTTTCATGTGAAAATTGGCAAACAAAACAAAAGGAAACAAATCAGTAAATAAAGAAACAGTATAAAAAAAATTAAACATTTTTTAATTATTAAAAAGAGCTAAAGCGCCCACAAAATTTGAGTAACGCATAGAGAGACGCCAGAAAAACAGATAAATATTTTCCAAAAATAGCCACATGGCATTCAGAAAAAAAAATTAATAAAAAAAAACTTCATGAAAATAATTTAAAACAATAAAAGAAACAGCACACGTACTTTGTTGCTATTGCTTATAATTCTCTCTTTATTGTCGACACTAAGTATGAATTTGTAAATTAGTTACGCCTAAAAATTAAGAATTCAAAAAATATTTCGTACAAATTAGTAATTCAACATAGATTTCATTCAGTAGAAATTTTTTATAGTTTCACGAATCATTGATTATAAAGTTAAATTATGTTTTCTTTTTTTTTTCTTTTTTTTTTTTTTTCTTTTTTTTTTTTTTTTTTTTTTTAATTGTGAGAAGATAATTCTGACAGAATTTTCTAGATCTTTTTGTCTGGTTACCCTTTTATTGGTTAGATGATACAATGCATAGTAAAACACTACTGAGCTGAGTTGAAAAAAGCAATAAAACGATAAATTCTGCCGAAACATGATCCGCAACAGCAAACCGCACAGGGTTCTTTTCTAGAATGGAGTAACTCTTCGTGATTTTGTTCAGATTCAGAGGGAATCGGAACTAAGCGTTGACGCTATGCAACTCCTGTATGACCCCTTACATTTCCCCCTCTTAATGAATTTCGGCTAAAATCTTTTCGGCTTTAAGGGAACAAACCCATCACAACACCACATCTAAAAAAAAAGAGAATTTGTTGATTATTAATATCTTTTGGAAGGCATAGAATGTTTGTTCATACATTTGTTTCTACCTTTTGATTAAAACACTGCAACTCACGGGAACTCGTATAATATTCAAATTGCTGTTGCTTGATATCAAAGTTTATTACTGTTTTCTAAATTTAAGTATTTTGTAAAAAAAAGAATTATTATTTTTTAAAGAAAATTTAATGTACATTTATGCCAGTACGGTTTGTCCTTATAATGTAATTCCATCCCTGTATACTATTGCCTTTTAGAAGTTTGGAAGAGGTATTTTTTAAAGGACAATTCCAGTATCAAAATTGCAATTTTTTTTTTTTTTTTTTTTTTTTTTTTTTTTTTTTTTTTTACAGAAAATATAAAATAACATCAGTGAAAATGTCAAACACGCATTACCGTTGCATGAGTAACTTTAAAAATCAGAAAAAATATACACCTGCTTCTGCTGTCTATTAAAACCTGCTCGTGTCTAGGTTGAACACTTCAGAAGCTAAATTTAAAAGAAATTTTATTTTGCACCATGATATATAGTTTCTTATTCTGATATTTTCTATTCTGTTCTAGTCCGTATTTTCTATTTATTTTAAATAATTACAGTCAGCGATGAAACATTTGCGTGTGAAGATATAGCATTTGCATCGTATTGTATTCCCAGTTTATTTATTATACATTTCGAAACGTAAATCGAAAATTTTTCAGTGTATTATATTTCCAGTTTCCTTATTACACTGTTAGAAACAAAAACCGGAAATTAGTATTAATATGGACTAGTATCCGTCAGGCCGAAATGTCGGAGCATGGAGTCGTATAAACTTAACACATAACATTTTAAAAATTTTAAAAAAGTTTAATTTTCATGCTTACTGTTTAATAGTACAAAATTAAATTTGAAATAACACCCGTTGAATCCTCATTTTCTAGTGTTTAATTCAGTCATCAGTTGCCTCAGGTAATGCTCAAATGCTAATTTGTGGCATGATAATCAACAAAATGAACCAGTATAGCCTGTGGCAAGCCTGGGTGTTGAAATTTATAGGGGTCATAGACAGTATCTTTTACTGTACTCAGTACACCACTTATCAATCCCCACTCCGTCCAGATATTGGTATGTAACATAAGTCTGCATCCAACTGCTGAAAAAAGTCCAAACACGTGATCATCTTCACTACATATTACTTTTAATTATTGTGGTCTGCTAACATTCTTTTCATTGACCACTTTGATTTAAGAAGTACTTCTTGATTATGTTTTTTCGCTTGCTTGTTTTTGGAAAAAAGACATATAGCATCTTGAAATCATTCAAGTTGAGCCGGAAGCTGTGTAGCTTTTCACCGTTGCATAATGGATGAGAGTAGTCTGAAACTTGACCCACGCAAAGTGAATATAGTGTCTTTCGAAACTGTCTTTGCTGATCGTCATTTTATCTGCGAGTGAGTTTGTTAATGTGAAGCAATTTTCAAAAGCTCTAAACATTTTTGTCTGCGAAGAGCCAAAATGTCTTTTATAGAATGTCTCTTATATAGAGGAATGTCTTTTACGCGATGTAACTACCTAATATCTCCAAGGATTTAAACAAAGTACCTTTGCGACATCTTTGTTCAAGTTCAGCCATAAGACGACAATTGAAAATTCGTCAATAAAGATAAATAATACTGTATCCATGCTGAGCTGTAGATTTCTTTCTGCCTGACTTTTTAAATCAGCGAACTATTTAAAACACGGTGTTTTTTTAAGCACTGAGTGAATTAACTTTCCTTCGACATTAAGCGCAGCAGTACCTGTTAGTGCCAAAAGAATGACAGCTCCTGATCCTAACTGCTCTATGATTGTTTTACCAATTTCTTTGATTATCCTACTTTTTCCAGCTCTTGCTTTTCCAATAATAAAAGTTGACTTAGGGAAAACTGTAACTTTTGTTTGCAATGACGAAAGCTGTTCTGTGCATAACTAAAGTATTTTCTGCTGGTCATCTGTAAATCTGATGTCAGAATTATCAAAATTTTCATGCAGCGTGATTTGTTGTTCTTTAAAATAATTCAGAAATGTTAAAAGTAAAGAAAATTCATTGAATAAGAGAGTCTAGGGTAAAGAGAAAGAATAACCACCAGGTATGTGTTGAGCGATTTTGATTTGTTTAATGTAGCTCCGATCTTTGAGACAATCAAACATTGGAACTGGATCCATCGAGCTAACGGCAGGAAACTTCAAAGCCCCTTCACAGACTTGCATGTCTGTCATAGCCCAGACTTATTTAATATGGTATAAGGGAAAGGTTTGTAACACGTGTGTTACACACACACATGGGTAATCTGCTATACTCCTCTATCAAACTTGATACTTTTGTTCATCTGAGTTATTTTTATATCGTTATTCGCGCAATTACTCGTAGGCAGATGGGTTATTTTATGTGACTTTTTCACATAGAATTACGCTGAATAACTCTTTTCATCTCAATTGCTTTCTTTTAACCGGCATTTTCGAAACTTTTGTGTATAATGCTACACATATAAATATATGTACATTTCTTAAAATGTACACTACATCTAGGAAACAGGTTTAAAAAAATCACGGAATGATTTATGACTTTTAGTGAAGTTGGTTTCTCACGAATTATCTTTCATTGTCGCATCCATTTTCCGATTATAAGCATAAAACTGTATAGTCATATACATTAACGTCAAAATTTTCTCCAAGCTTGGAGACATTTCGCGAAATTTCGCCAAATTTGGCGACCAAAAATATGTTGATATAAATGCAGCGAATTTGGCTGTAGCTGCCAAATTTGGCGAAATTTCCACTGAAATTCAGCACTGATTATTCTTCTCTAATCGGGCTCTTTGCATTTTAGCTTAGTGTTTTCCCGTAAAATTAGCTAAAATCTTAAAATCAAGAAATAAGAAATCTACCTTTTCTTTACGCTTTTAGTACTTTTTTATTTTGCTATCTACATATTTCTGTTTTCAAGTGTACATCTAGGCCAAAAATGCTTATCTCATTCACTTCAGAATGTTCACTCGCATTTCAGTTGCAAAAAATTCACTTATGGTGAATAAAAAAAAATCAGTAACCTTCTGCTGTTGGGACCACTACCAAATGGTTATATTTGCGCATAAAACAGCGCTCACTAAATTATGAAATTTTCAACTAACCCGATTACGGAAATTTCCTTATACAAACATACATATCTCTGAATAAAAACATACATAAGAATACATACATATAAGTAATACATACATAACATTATATTTTTCTCGACTTCTTTTATTATCATTCGTTGCCATTCGGTTAATACTGAAATTGTTATCATTCAACTAACATTCCAAAATCGTATTCTCCGTATTCGATTTCTTTTTTTTTTTTGGTACTTTTCGGTTAGCCGAGCGCCAGTGTTATATTTACATACATATATACATATATTTGCACATATATGTACATATATATGTATATATTTATGTGTGTGTGTGTGTACAGATACATATGTACATATATGTGCATATATATGTATATATATATGTAAATATAACACTGGCCAACCGAACTAACCGAAAAGTACCCTTTTTATTTCTCTTAATTTAAAATTGAAAGTGAATCGCATCGATTTGGTATGTTACGGAAAATGTTCACTTGCATTTCACTTGCAGTACATTCACTTACGGTGAATTAAAAAGAAAAATTAATAACCTTCTGAAATTAGACCGCTACCAAATAGTTAAATTTGCGCATCAAACAACGCTCACTAAATTACGAAATCGTCTACAAACCCGATTACGGAAATTTCTAATACAAACATATATACGTTTTAATACAACCATACATACATAAGAATACGTACATATAAGTAATACGTACATAACATTATATTTTTCTCGACTTCTTTTATTATCATTCGTTGCCACGCGGTTAATACGGAATTTGTCATCAGGCAACTAACATCCAAAATCGTATTCTCCGTATCCGATTTCTTTTCAATTCTCTTAATTTAAAATTCAAAATGAATTGCACCGATTTGGAAGATTACGGAGAATGTCCATGTGCATTTCAGTTGCAGCACATTCACTTACAGTGAATAAAAAAAAAAAAAAGAGTAACCTTCTGTAGTTGGGACCGCCACCAAATGGTTAAATTTGCGCATCAAACAACGCTCGCTAAATTATGAAATTGTCTACAAACCCGTTTGCGGAAATTTCCCAATGCAAACATGCATACGTCTGAATATAAACATAATAATACATACATGACATTATATCAGGGTTCGTACGACTCCTGGAATTTGCGACCAGGAAATTCTTTTGCACCGCTATTTTCTTACAGAAAATCTCTCGTTATAAGAATGCGAAATTTCACCAGTTTAGCCTATATTTCTTTTTATATATAAAAAAAAAATACTGGAAACTCTCCTGGAAAATACCCTGATCCGTACAAAACCCTTTTATATTTTTCTCGATTTCTTTGATTTATCACTCGTAGCCATGCGGCTAATACGAAATCCGTTATCATGAGGCTAAGACCCAAAATCGTATTCCCCGTATTCGATTTCTTTTCATATCTCTTAATTTAAAATTCAAAATGAATTGCATCGATTTGGTAGGTTATGGAGAATAAAAGGTTCGCACTGAAAAAAAAAAAAGAAAAAGTGGTCGTTACGGACATAGAAAGTAAAACTTCTGAAAGTCAATCTATATCTCAGGTCACAAATATTGACGACGCCATAACGATTCGGATGAGGTTAAAATGCATAATTTACAGCAATGGAGCTAATGTTTTGTTTAATAACGAGATGAAACCCGTCGTATTTTGACGAAGGAAATTGTTTAAAAAGGAACTCATACATTAGTTAATACTTACTCTCAACAAATATTATTTTTAATTTAAAGTTACCAAAATACTAATTCCATAAACTTCGACTGTTCAACGTATTAAATTAAAATGTATTAGTATACCTAACCAAGATAAGTAATTACGATGAAAATACCCATTGGGGCTGTTATGGTTGAAATTACCGATTGAAAATCAGCAAAAATGAGCCATGAGCCAATCATAGGATTATTTTTCGCGTGAAATCTAAATGTAATGTCATTTTCTTCGTCTCAAAATTTACATACGCATCTCTCAAATTTACATTCACCATTTTAAAAATAACGCAGTACGCAATAACTTATTAATACATATATTTCCAAACTTGAAATCAAGTTTGTTAACTACGACTTTGCATCTAAACATTCGCACTCTTGACTTGTGATTCTAATCTCCATATCGGCTAGTAAAATTCCAAAAAATTATACCTTTTAGAGGCGTTAGTAGTAAGTTTTCATTTAAATATGACATCACTTTGCCTCATTGAAGCATTTCACATAGCGTCTCAAACTCAGTGGAGTGAAAAAGTATTGAATATTGAAAAGTAATGAAAAGTATTGAAAAAGTATTGAAAAGTATGAATTGTAATAACTTTTTGAGGAAAAATTTAGTGTTTTTTAAAGCGTGGCGTCATTTTCTGTTCCCTTTTTTTACAAAGTTAATTTTGAATTTTATTAGAAATTGGCATCAGTAAAGATAAACATACTTTATTAATTTTCTTTTCTTTACAACAATGGAAGTAATCCAATTGCTACCATTTTGAAAAAAAAAATCATAGAAAATTTTTAAATTTTAAATTTAAATATAAAAATGGGAATATTTAAAAAAAAAATAGCTAGTGCCGCAAATCTACAAAGAAGCAGCTTTCATTTAAAAAAAGAATTATTAAAATTAATTCAGAAAAAAGATCAAGGTAGATGTCTAAAAAAAAAAAGTCTTATTTTTCAAATATATAGATTTAAATCCGCAATGTTATCTCTATGGGAAAATTTTGAGCAGACATTTCATGGCGTTAGGGTTGACGAATATTTATGATTTTCAATACGCACCGAGATTTTGTCACTACCAACGTCCATTTAATTTTTTGTGTCGATACGACAAATATTTTGGACGCTATCGTGTTAACAATAAGTGTAATTTTTGCAGGGAAGCCGGAGCTGTGCTCCGACAAAAATTAAAGCTATTTAAGTTTTATGCTTCAACAAATCAAACTGAGATATATTGAAGTACGAGTGTGTATCAATAAGTTTTTACCCTCACACACAAATAATTGAGGGAAATTTATGAAACTGATACATTGTATGAGTCCATTTCTATATAGTCAGTGTGCACAGTAACACATTTCTGAAAACGGTATTTCAAAAAGAGGGAGGAGGATGTATTCCAGGAGGCGTAATAGTAGATCCAAAGGGGGTCACCTTTCCAACTTTTGCCGAACTCCACATGTGACTTATTGTTGGAAAGGCCTGTGAGTACTTATTCATGCTATGCACCCCCTGAACTCCTCCCCCGAAATTTACGCCCCCCCGCGGGACATAAACGATGTCCGCAAAACTTAGAAAAGTGCACCCCCTACCTCGAGCGCAAATTTGGGGGGATGTCCTTGGGAGATATGCATAACGTGAATAGAAATAGAAATAGAAATCATCCACTCGTGGACAGCCAACCTTGCGGTATAGGAGCTAAATGTCCAAGAGGGGAAAACCCCACATTCCCACGAAACCCCCAGACACCAGACGGGCCCGGAGGCCTCAGCAGGTAGGAAGACACCTCCCCATTGAAATTTCAATTAAAATTGTACAATCATATCACAAGAGCTACCCAATGTTGCTTAAGCTGGGCGCCAAATAAAACAAAATTTTGGATTGGTCACAGGCTTTTCCAACAATGTGTCACATGTGTGGGTCGGTAATAGTTAGAAAAATGCCCCTCTTTGTGTCTACTATCGCGCCTCCTGGAATACATCATCCCCTTCTCGTTGAAATACCGGTTGCACAAATGTGTTATTGTGCAAACTGACTATAAAGGAAAGGACTCATAAAATGTAGCAATTTCATAAATTTCACTCATTTATTTCTATGTGAGGGCGAAAACTTATTGATACACCATCATATTTCCTTCGAAATTTTAATAAGTATAAAAGTAGAAATAATTTTTTTAAAATCACTTTTATTATAAGCATTCAATGCTCATTTTGCCGCACCTAATTTTTTGGCTGCAATTCATGTTTTCTCTTCAAAATTTCCATTATAATACATTAAGTTGGAATGGGAACCGAACTATATTACCATTTTTTTTTTTTTTTTTTTTTTTTTTTTTTTACGCTCCGTAGAAAGCGCAAACAAGTGAATTTATAGAAAAATATATAATTTTTGCTCTCTTTTAAAACAATGGACAATCGGAAAGAAAAAATATTATTTAAACTTTTTTTAGAACTTCTAAATTGATTCTTTAACGTATAATCATAAATTAATGAATATTAAATTATTAATTGAAAAGAGCGTATATATTTATTTTATATTACACACTTCCTTTTTTATTTATAATTTATTTTCTACGTTTCAGTTTTTAAAATGTTTAATTTTTACAGTTTCTTAGCCATTTGGTCTATTTTTTGGCACATAATTTTATACATTGTTGTTTCAACTCGTATACAATTGTATACAACGAGTTACAGAGAATATTTGGTGATTTATCACTCTGTGCAATATAACGGTAAAATGTCTTAACTTTACAGTACTGGATGAGCCAAACGTTACAACTTTAAAACTCATAAAAAAGGAAGATATGACAAAGGAGTGCGATTTGCAAGAAAGTGCTCACAAGGTAGTCGGATTGTTTTTAGCAGCAAAAAAATAAAAAAATAAAATAAAAATAAAAATAATAATAATAATAATAATAATAATAATAATAATAATAAATAAAATAAAATAAAATAAAATAAAATAAAATAAAATAAAATAAAAATAAATAAATAGATAAATAAATAAATTTAAAAATAATAATAATAATAATCACATGTAGAGGACGCTGAATACACGAAACACAATGAACAGGACAACAATACGCTCCCATTCATTTGTCATTCCAATAACAAATGTTCAACATGACCTCCAGAACATTCTACGACACAACTGCTGTCCTGTTCATTGTGTTTCGTGTCGTCAACGCCCTCTACATGTGATTTTTTAACTAATTTTTTTTTTTTTTTTTTTTTTTTTTTTTTTTTTTTTTTTTGCTGCTAAAAAAATTCTGAGTACCTTGTGAGTCCTTTCTTGCAAACCGCACACCTTTATCACAATTTCTTCCGTTTTTATGAGTTTTTAAAACTGTAACGAGCTTTTGGCTCACCCTGTATTTATTTATAATGAAGTTCTAAAAATATTAAAATGTTGTATTGCCATCGAAAACATAATGAAAACGTAATTTTTATAGTTCTGGCATGCATTGCACTAGGTTAAAAATCAATATATCGTTACATACTTCCGCCCAGTGGCGTGGTGGATTGCGGAGGCTTCTGCCACGCTGAGGGCCCGAGTTCGAATATGTTCGTCATATGGATTCGCTGTACCTCGGTTGTCGACTTGTATACAGAAGAAGATATATGTAAATGGAAAAAATAAAATTGTTATGTCCTGTTTGTAATATCTGTTTCTGTGTTTAATATGGAACATCGGGGCAAGAGCCATAGTTGCTATAGACCCCAGAGAATTCTCCACTACGGAACATGTCAGTCAAAATGTTACATGCAAAATCCAGGTTGAGTTAAAAGCAGTGTAAAAACTGGAACATCTGTATTTGTTTGCTTAAAACTAAAACATTTTTTAATTGCTTTATAGAGCGAAATTATTTTTTTAGATGATTTTCACGTTGGTCAAGTGAAAGGGGCTGAGAGAAACTAAATTTATAAGGGCGGTTACAAAGTGGATAAGAAGAACAGTAGCTGCCGCTTATCCGAAGCTCGGTTATAATGTACAGTCGTGGAAAAAAAAAAAAAAAGTAAACACCCCCTACTAACTCCTCAACAGATTATCGTAGAAAAAAGTTACTGGTACCGAACGATTGGAAATAAAGTCTATCTTTAAATAATGTATATAAAATTTGCTTAGGGGGCCATCTACATATTAAAACGAACCATAACTTTGTTTTTTTCTCAGTAGCAGTACACGATTCTGACAGCAGATATGAACTTTAAACCCTTCAATTAGTCTAAAAACAAATTTTTATGCAAGTCATACCATAAGTTTCCGAGAAATTAATTATTTTAAAACGAGCATATTTTAAGGGCTGTATCCAAATTGAAGTTCGGTACTCGATTGCTAACCGAGAGAGCTCCCTTCTTGTTCAAGGTACCTTAAGCATTCAATTAAGCCTGTTAGATTACAGGATAGCATAAGCAATTTCAAAATATTTAGTCACTTTTATCATATATTTAAAGCATCATTTTGCCGTTTTGTAAGCATAATTTGAAAACTACTTGGAAGAAAAATGTGAAATTTTGGATTTCCATAAAGCAGAACTTAATAAACCTGAATCTATCAAAAAAATTGTAGGTTGCAATTCATAATTTTTTTTAATATTAATTTCATAATTCATATCAGAAAATTATAAAAATTGCAAATTCAACGTTTTTATGTTTGGGTATATTAGTATTATTGCTACATAAAAAATTAGAGCAATAGGATCATAATTTCAGAAGTTATAAATAAAAATAAGAAAATGTAATTTAACATTAGAAGCCCTAAATTTTTATTGTTTAAAATTCAAAAAGTTATCATTCAAATGACTTAATTTGGTCTCTAGGCATAGTTTGAACCAAAGATTTGAAATATGTCATTAAAATTGGGTATTGCCATTGAAAAAAGGAAGTTTGGGTTTGTTTTAATATGTAGATGGCCCCCTAAGCAAATTTTATGTACGTCATTTAAAAGTAGACTTTATTTCCAGTCATTTGGTACCAGTAACTTTCGTCTACGATGATTTGTTGAAGAGTTAGTAGGGGTGTTTACTTTTTTTCTTCACGACTGTACACGCAGTTAACCATTTCTTCCATGTCGCACATCGTATTCATCATCGGACCTGCAAGCATTTTTACGCATGGAAATCCAAGGTGGAAGAAAACCACGGAAAGCGATTAGGCCGACGGGCGCGATTGGGTTTAAACGCGCGTCCTGTCTACCAGCTTTAAGAGCAAAACCTCTCGGCCACTGGTGAGCCATTTTTAAGAAGAATACATATATAATAAAGAGTTCCTGTTAGACCGAGACTTGCTGGGTAGTTTTTTCAACATTTATGAAGCGATCTTAAAAACTATATGCTTAACACTTAAATGCCTGATTTTTCAAAAATCATTGTAATAATGTTTTTCGGCTTTCATTTTTTAAATAAATCATGGGAAAAATACTTAAAAAAATCATATTTTGTTTTAAGTACTGTTTACGGTTAAAAAACAGTTTGTTATTAATCGGCAATACTGGTGCTTAATTGAAAAAATAATTTCCATTGATAAAATTCTATAATATTAAAAACACAAGAATTTTAGGAACTATAATAAGAAATAAATTTTACTTGCTCACTGCAGGTCAAAATAGGATATTTCGCGATTTTCCAAACAAAACAAAAAGAACAGGTAGTAACGATTGAAAAAATAAATCTTTCTTTATTCTTAAACAGCACAAGTGTTGCCATCTACATGTTGAAAATCGATTTAATAATATTTTCAGAATGTTTTTTATTGGCAACATTAGGCATTATAACTTCAATATTATTCTAATAGTATTTTAAAGCCTAAATTGGGTATGTTGCCGAAAAGCAACACCAGGCATTTAAGGGTTAAGAAATAACTATTGACACAGAAAATAATTAAAATTATAAAAACTTTCTAGCTTCATAAATTTATTTTTACAGTGCATTTTGTGACAGCTATTTGCTGAGAGTTCTGGATAGGATGGACGATATCAAATTGTTCATTTATTCGTATATTTGAGCGAATCAATTGAAAAATTTACAGGACAGTATTCTCGCTTTGCACATTCAAAAGTTCTGTATCAGATGCCGATACCAAATCCTTTTGGTATTTGACCTAATTGTTTGAAAACTTTACAGGATAATATTTTTCCAAGATAACGTAATATTTTACTGAAAAGATACTTTTAAAAGTTTTGCTATTTCAAAATTAATTCTTTAAAAGATTTTTTGTTAAATATTCTATAGTTGACAGTTTCATGTACTAGGTTGAGTAAAAAGTTCTGGGAAATTTGTGATAGTTGCGTTGTTATGCGCAAATTAACAACAAAAGCAACAAGGGCTATTCTTTAAAGTAAAGACCATCATAGCGAAACAGCACCGAAAACTGGCGATATGAAGCAATTAAAATAATAAAACTTTGTAAAAAATCACCATAAAATTAAAACAAAACACAGGACGTGTTTCGAGCTAAAAACATAACAGCTCGTCATCAGCTAAGCATACACGTGTCCGTAAACGAACAAGTTCAAAAATGAACTCCAGTTCATTTTTGAACTTGTTCGTTTACGGACACGTGTATGCTTAGCTGATGACGAGCTGTTATGTTTTTAGCTCGAAACGCGTCCTGTGTTTTGTTTTAATTTTATGGTGATTTTTTACAAAGTTTTATTATTTTAATTTAAAGACCATCATAGTCCACGACTTTCTGCCACCGTTCTGCCAGATTCCGAATTTGCTGGCTAAGTTTGTCGCCGTTAGCAGCACCTTCATCCTCATTAATCTCATCGATGGCTTTCAGAATCGTTAGGCCTTTTCTCTAATAATGCCGGGTCAACACACGCAAATCACTGTTCAATAAGCATTTTGGATCCAAAGTTCCTGAACTCCTATATATATACCATTAGTAATCCTATACACAATACAAATTCTAGTAACTATTAGATTAAAAATTTCCCAGAACTTTTTGCTCAACCTAATATTTATTTGTCTTTTCGTCCTTTTAATAAAATACAAATCATGTATCTATATTTTCATAAATTTAAAGGAAATGAATGCTTTGAAATTCATTCAAACAAAATTTTTCTTCGTGTTCTAAAAAAGAAAATAATAGAATGTCCTTTTTATTTTTCAGTGCTGTAGTGTTTTATAAAAATAAAAGAACACAGTTTTGATTCTAAACAATCCTATTTCACTGATTAAAAATATTTTACGTTCACTTTGTCCGAAAATTGTCGCTACATATGTAAATTTTACATTTCTGAAAAGAGAAAATTGAAAAACCGGATATTAAATGCTTCAACTAGCAAACAAGTAGTTTATTCACACATAAAATATTTTCATGTCTAGTATGCTTAGATCGAAACGATATCCTGCGCATTATTTTACAAAATAAAAGGTTTAAAATTTCCTGAAAAAGAACTATGCTTTGACAAAATTTCAGCAATAGTGGATTTATAATTGTTTGAATTATGATATTTTTTTTCACTGAACAATTTCAAAATTTAATGAAATCTCAAAAGACTCGAATTTTTCGTCAAAACATTTTTGTTAGAATAATGAAGCGTACCATTTATTTTGTGATTTTCACACTTCTACTCAGAAAATACATATTAATCCTTTTGTTGCTTATTCAGCGATTTCCACGGGCAACGTAGAAGTAGAAAAATGTGCGCAACCCACGATTTCCGCGATCTTTTATTTTATCATCTAATTCTATATTACAAAATAATTTTACATATTTTAATTCTAAAATATAATGAGATTTGAAACATGTAATAAAATAAATGCGCAATATTTGAATCTATTTTGATTAAAAAAAATAAAAAGCAGCTAAAGGGTTAAAATGATTTTTTTCTTTTGTGTGAAGTATGACTTAGAAATCATAATAATTTTAAAGAATATTGATAATTATTACCAATATATTGAATGGTTTAATGCTAATCTTATTGTGACAATGTTAATGCTTACTGTACATGTATGTTCTTTTTGGAAGGTGTCTAGAGACGCTAAATTAAAAATAAAAGTATTTTTAGTGGTTTTCATTTTACAAAAATCATGTCTTCATCTAAAAACTAGAAGTTTTATGCATCCCTGAAAGCGAAATGAGAGATTCTACTATTTAAATGCTTGATGAATGTTGGCATAAGTTAAAGCCTGTTCCAAATATTCAAATCAGGCACTTTTTACTCTGCCAATTAAAACAGAAGTTTGGGATGTAGCGGTGATGTCTTTAAATGAAAAATCTAGGATAAATACGTTAAAGCTAGAAAAGGAATCTGAGACAGGGGATACGTGTCCAGTAATCGGTGATTTTGGCGTAAGTTATTTATCATCATTGTCAAAGAAGCAAAATAAATGTTTAGTTTCTAAAGCAATAAAGCTCGATGGTCAGGACATTCACATGAACTACCTGAAAAAGATCATTAAGAATGTATATACTGGAGAAACGAGATAAAGAACAGACAGGCATGGGAATAAATAGAATATATAATTAGGAAAATTGCATCTGAAAATTTCATGAACTGAAGGCAGAAAATGACGTCTGTTTAATAGATATATTTGCGTAGAATATTCCTACATTGTCAGACTGCTGGTAAAATTATAAAAAAAACTCTTGTTTAAAAATTCCACTTGCATGTTTTCACATTACATCACATATTATATCTTATTGACTGTTCTCTAAACTTTCCTGAAATTCTATTGGCTAATGAAACATCATCTTTGAATTCGCTCACACGGTCCGTTTCCTAAAATTTCCTATCGTAATTAATTCTATTGGCTATTAAACTTTATCTTTGAATCCTCTTTCATTGGCTGTTTCCTGAAATTTTATTGGCAAACAACTTTATCATTGAATCCGCTTCTCTTACATATGTTTCAGCAATTTTCTTTTCTGAGCAATCATATCTTGCACTGATGACGATTCGCTATAGCTACTGAAACTAGTTTGCAAGAAGAAGTAAAGTGTTTTGGTGCCTTGAATGACGTTTTTTAATTTATAAGGTATAAGAATGCTTAATTATATATAACATTTATAAAAAAAAATACAATGTTACACTCGAAAGAATTACTATTTTAATTAGTCCTAAGTAAAGTTTTTCTTTTTAGTAATATTACATAAAACATATTTCAGACGTATTGTATTTACGTTGTAAATACTTTCTTTATCACAAACAGAAAGCTCTTTTTATCGTTTCACCACTTCAATTTTGATCATTCATTGCATGGAGATTTTGAACAACTGTGTTTTTATATAAAACATCTCTGTATTTAGATAAAACATCAATGTATTTAGATAAAACACCTCTATATTTAGATAATTAAAATAGCATGGAATAAAGGTATATAAATAATTATCATTAGATCGCTAATATAAAATCATTGGTTATAATGGTTATATTATACATATGATTATATTGGAGGCTAATATCACTCCAATATTCCATTCATCATAAATTATTCCAATGAAATATTAATATTGGATAAATATTATCTATAGGTTAGAAACATAAAAAAAAATGCTCCTAATATAGAAATTAGCTTTACACTGGAAACATTTGCAATGAATCACTAACAGTATCGAAATATTGGCTATACACTGAAAATATTGTCAGCGAAATCGCGAAGGATTTATTGCAAATATTGTAGCAATATTTACCAGAATGTAGCGACGAGAATGTGCAAGATTTGAAACTATGTTATTCCAATATCATTTGGTTACGAGAAAATTTTTGAGACATTTTACTTTATAAAGTTCAGCTTTTACTTTGCAAAGTTACGCTTTTGATTATTTACGCTTTTGTATTTTTTTTTTCTTATTATGACAAAAAAAAAAAAAAAAAAAATTAGTTTTGTTTTGATTCTTGCTCAGTTTCTTAATTAACAATCTCGAAAAAGAGAATTCTCTGTGTCTATTCCAAATAAACTATTATTAAGCAGAGTATTTAGATGGTATTAAAAACTAAAAGCAGTATTTGAACGACAAATTTTTTCAATTATGAAATTCTGTTCCTGAATTATTATTATTATTTTTAGCTTTTCGATCAAAACTGTATTTTTAATGTACATTTCCTGCTGAATGAAAGGGAAAAAATCTAGTTTAATAATCTTATAAGGTCACGTAGTTTTTATATAACCATATTTATTTCACAATACGTGATCAAACTTCTCTCAAGAAGATACCGGTTAGTAAATTTTAACTAAAGGATAATGTTATTTTACCTCAAATATAAAGTAAGCAAAGTATGTTTTTTTTATTTAAAATATTTTTCGATTCGAAAACTTCATAAAAACATTTTTTTAATGTAATCAGGAGTATATTGTATATAGTATAGGCAAATAAAGGATAGGAAATGGTTAGTAGAATAGTATTCTTCTACGTGGTATGCTGAAATCAAGTTCTTAAATTAAAATACATAAATAATTCGCAACAAAAAGAAGAGTAATCATGCAAGACGATAGCATTCCGAGCAAGATTTTTTTTTTTTTTTTTTTTTATAAAAACTAAACTGCTGATATTGTCTTGCCAACCTAATTGAGTATGTTGACTTGTTTGTGAAAGGAAAAGGGGGGGGATCTGGCGGCTAAAACGCCTTTCCCTTCAAAACCAGTTACTTTTTTTAGGAAATTATAGAACACAGATTCTCTTCCTACTCTGTAACAAAAGTTTGTTTGCGTTACTCTCTGACTCTTAACTAGACAAAGGTTGTGTTAAACATACTATACCCAGAAAAAGTAGAATACCTGATGGATGGTAAAAAATATATTAATTAATTTGTCCTTGTAGGAAGGTGGCCGCTGACAGACAATTTCTTAATAGCCACTTTTTATCATTTAGTATCCCTATGGCCAGTTGCCAGGGCTAATTTTGACCTTTAATGCATGCGTTTAGTGATCGTGCCAAGGGTGTTAGTGAGTTTTGCGCATTTTTCAGATTGCTGTATCCAGTGATTTTTTTTTGCTTGTTTCTTTTCATGCAGCGTTCATACATGCATTATTGATCACTTCATTTAAGTTGCTATATCCATTGATGTTTCTTTGGTTTTAATGAACGCAAAGTGTTCATACATGCATAAATTAGAATTTAAATTCTTCAATATTCACTGATATAAGTAGGTATTTTTAAAGATTGAAATGACATGAATTTTTCTGAAAGTTGTTCAAAAATCAGAATTTCAATCGTTAAATGATTACTCTGATTTAGAAAGGTTGTTTAAAAGATTTCACATTTTTCAATAAATTTATGTTGAAATTGTTTTCTTTACTTTGTTTTGATTGTCACATAAAAATGAGCTCTCCTGTGTTTTCTAATACGCCTTTATTTATAAATATTGTATTTAACATCATTCCATAATAATGACATAGTAGAAAACGTAAGTCTGGCAGCAATTAATAAAGTGAGCCAATCGAATCAGTTCTCAGGTTGCCATATTTTAGTTTGGGTTCAGGTGCATGGAGATGTTGATGTGTGCCAAAATTCACAATATTGGGTATTTCGCTTGTTCTAGGATTCTTCTGAAAATATTTATAATGCAATTATCTATATAATTTATTTCTGAGATGTAAAAAATGGATTTTGCAGTTACAACTCACCTGTCTTTCACATACATATTGTTGAAATAATCTGCTATTTCCGAAACACTAAATTTTACACATTTTGATCTTTAACACCTTATTTCGGAATTTTGTAATGAAATCATTGTTGCAGTAAAATATCTTTATAATGCAATTATCTGTATAACAGACAGCTTCTTTAATGTAAACAATGAATTTTACACTTAATAAGAACCTGCGATCCATTTTGTAGAAATACTGCTATTCTCTGGAGCAGGGGTTCCCAAACATTTAGACCGACGTACCACTGAATAGAAGTTAATACTTCCATGTACTACCAAGTTACAAACTTTATGCTAATACAGAAAAACCTGTGTAAACGGAATATGTCTAAAACAGGTACTTGCCTAGTCTTTTGTTCTCCACCTGAACAGATTTTACTGTATTTAATTGCATGATTACATTATTAAATTGGTACCTAGATTGACTGCTTTATATTAACATTCAAGTAAAAGACAGTATCATCATTTCATATTAATAATATGTACATTATCAAAATATAGTGTTTTGATTTTTTTTTAAGCTACAATACTTAATGACATATAGGCGTAAATTGATACATATACACTAGGGTGACTCTATTAATTCCGTTGTATTACTAATGATAAGAGTGATGCTTGCTTTATTAAACACATCTTCCTCATATCTGATTCATAGTTTTAGACATAAATCAGATTCGATGTTTATATTTATTCCTGTATTTTTTTTTTCATATAAAGAAGTGACGATAAAGCACTTAAAACAATTATATGTTGTGCTAAAAACAAGCAGTAGTGTTAGAACTTTTACGGATATCAGAAGGTATTTTTCTTTTCTCACCAACCGAAATTCTGTTTCCTTCATCTTTTTTAATGCGGATTCTAGCAATCCATCATTATTGTTGCATTTTTTACTTCATTTCACGTAATAGTATCGAACTTTCGCGTACCAGTAAACAGCTTCACTTACCAATACTGATACACATACCATAGTTTGTTAACCCCTGCTCTAGAGGGCTAAATTTCAAACATTATTTCATCTTTATCTCCATAATTCTGATTTTTTTAATGAAAAAATTGCTAGCATTAAATTGAAATTTTTTGAAGTAAGTAATATGATTTTGTCCACATGTATTTTTGATCTTGTTTATAAGGCATCATTTTGTTTACATTTTAAAACTTCATCAAAATATTTGTAACTTTTCTAATAAATATGTTACATATAATATGTGGTAGTAATAATCAGTATATCTGATGAAATACAAGTAATTTTTTTTTTTTAAATAGACTATTTATTTAATGATTTTTTTTATCCCTATCACTGTATTTGGTTTATAGTAGTTCAAGAGCCATAATTTTATATTGTAAAATCATTTAAGCATTCTGCAAGCAGTCTTTGTTCATTCACAAAAACCTGCCACAAAAAAAAAATAATACAGAAGATGTATATAATGTATATCTCAGATGTAAACAATGAATTTTGCAGTTAAGAAATACATGTATTTCAGAAATATTGCTATTTCTTGGAACACTAAATTTGATACGTTTTCTTCTTTAACGCATTATTTTGGAGTAATGAAAACATTATATTAATTTTTTTTTTTGTAAATGAGTGTTATAATCGGTGGCAGCTCTTGACGATTTTTTTGAGGCACTAAATGCATGCCTTCCAAAAGTAATATTTAAAAAAAAAAAGAAATTTTTGCCTTATTTAATGTAAGAAACTTATGCCAAAAATAAGATTTCATTATTAAAAAATGTGAAAAAGGAATAAATTTGCCAGCCACGAATTTGGTGCCCCCAAAACTGTAAGCCACAAGCTACCACTGTTTATAATGATTTTACCTAGGCATATTTGGATCATGCTTTAAGTTAGTTTAAAAATGTACACCTATTATGTATAGGGGCAGATTCACAGTCGCCATGTGACGGCTAAATTTTTTGCTTTGGCCACTAACTTTCAATGTCTCAGTCGCCATGTGTTATACAGGGATGCTCCTTTTCTGCAAATGGTGGATTTCTACCTTTTTAAAAAAATGAAATCCGTGTATTCTCCTTCATAATTCCTACAGTCCAGAATGATCTGTTTAACACAGAAAACTATTGTATTACATAGGAAAACAAACGTGTGAAGTGTGTTTTGATTTTTATAGCGCTAAATAATTTTACACATTCACAATTTTTTTAAATGTAATTTTATACGACAAAATCAAAAATAGAAATATTGTTGTTCTAATATTTCTCATTACCATGATTGCTTAGCTTTACATTATTTTAAAAATGTATCTTGCCCAACTATATCTTCGGAACAAACATAGTTTAAGTTGCGTATTACACTTAATAATCAAATTTAAAGAATTTTGTGATTAATTAGACGTACCCATTTGATGTAATTAGTCTGTGTTTTCTTGTACATAAACTTATGTATATATTAAAAAAATTATTTTCCACTTTGAATTTAGTCCCCCTCCCCTTATTTACATTACCTCCTACATTATTCTTTTTATACGTTTGTTTCGCAATGTAGCCACTGGATTTTTGGGGTTTAGGAGAGACTTTCTCCTTCCAGATTTTGCGAATCTGCACCTATATTATTATACAAAATTTTATAATTTGCACAATTTCAAGGAATGCAATTTAAAGCATGTTTATAGGATAAAATTTAATGATGAATGAAATATGATCCGTATAATGGAAAATTCTGTAATACGTACAACTTCTCATAACAAGGTGTGCGTTATAAAGATCTTCTATTGCATTTATCTTCATATGCAATTCACTCATCAAAACCCCTAAAGATTTAGTACCTGTGAGTGAGTGCTCTGAAGAAGGCGTTATTACAACTTTATAATTTTTTTCATTCTGTAGCACAAATTACCCAGTTTACAATTCACCAATCAAAGCATTGCCACCTTGATTTTTTTTTCCACTGACTTTATTTACCTCAAAAGTGGTTAAGATTTTTGTATATTGTAAATCCTAAAGGTATTAATAGCATAAAAGCATCTTTAACCCCTTACGGACATGCGACCGGTATACTTGCCACTTAAGGTGTTCAGAATCCTTCATTATTCTCACAACTTATTTTTAATTGTAAAGTTTACCTTATTTAATCAGAGCATTTTCGCGATTCAATTATAGAAAATTTTCTGTTTTAAAAAACCGGTGGTAAAAGATTAAAAATTAAGCAAAGTGGTTAAACATCTTGAATTACAGTGAACTTTAATAAACTTTGGCTTTATCCTCTTCAGACCCGATACATTTTAAGCCATTGTAAAAAAAAAATTGACAGCTTGTTCCATCTAATTGTACGTCAGAAACATAATACTATAAAAAAAATAATAATTATTATTAGTTTCTATTTACTAGCAGGTACAAATATGTGCACCTTGGGTTCGTACTAAAAAAAAAAAAAAAAAAAAAAACTCCTTTTTTTAAAAATTTATTTGAACAAGGAATTTAATGGACAATTGATAATATATATGCTTATTTTACATGGCATTTTTCAAAACAATTATTTTTTTTTTAGACAGAGGTACAAATTGCACTTTGTGCAAATAACTCTTGTTATTGATTTGCAGTTTTTATACCTACATTTTTAAACAGTTTTCATTTGTTGAACGGAGGAAAATCTCCAATCTTGTCGTATCTAATATCGGAAATTGGCTGCTGAATAACCTTACATTGTTTTCGCTGTGGTTTATTTTCGGAATCGTTTTCAGAATCATTTTCAGATGAATAAATTTTGCGTGGTCTCCCTGGTCGTGGTGCTTCACTTACTTTATTCTCATATTTCATCAGTACTTGTGCAATCTCTAAATGATACTGTAAGAGAGACAATCTGTCTTTTCTAGGAACTCCACCTGCTTTACAATTTCTGATGTACATTATCCAACTATTGGAAATAACCAAATATATAAAATGTACAAAAACTTTTGTTGGCCACGTTTGTGCGAATAGCACAACGGTAATAAGCTAAAAAAAACATATCGCTTAAATCTGTACCACCCATACACGTATTCAATGTGTTCACAATTGCAGGTTGTGATACATTAATTTTACACTTTTGATCTTTAGATCACCTAACACAACCGCTCTCGGGATCACTACCTATGCAAGCTGAAAGTAGAGTGATACATTTGTTATCTTTCCATTTTACTATGCACATACCCTTCCCTTCCATTACTGTCTCATCCCATTCTCCACGTTGCAGATCTCGATCATTCTTATATTTTATTAATTGCTGCTCCAAGTCTATTGTCCATGATCGTTCCACTTTGGTAGATATTGTTCCTCAATAAAAGGTCGGCACATTTTACACTAGTAAAAAAAAAACGGTTCGCGTAAATCACCCGTGTGTTGTCTATTGGTATACTTTTAGAAAGCAATTTGACAATGCCTCCACCTAATCCGAGTTCTTTTAAATAATTAGCTGCTGCAGTGCCTTTTCCATGATATATTTGGAAGTCAACGGCAAGGCCATCCTTGACGGATAAAACAAAGTTTTTTAATTCCAACGGATTAGGTTTTAATGGTACATACTGCCTAAATCCACAACGTCCAGCAAATGGAATCATCTGTTCATCTAGTGATAAATGTTTTGGCCGTGGCAGGGACATATATTTATTTTTAACTGCATTCAAGATAAGGTTTACTTTTCATAATTTGTCATCTACTGAATGATCCACTGAGTTACCTCCGAAATGAATAAATCTTCTAATCTCAAAAAATCCATCTCGTGACATAGTAGCTGCAATTATGGGTATTGACAAGTCTTTTTGCCTGTAGAGCCTTGCTTGGGAAATTTTTTTCTAGTTCCCATGAGTATGTGTACGCGTGCGACTTTCATAATTTCATGTTTAGATGTATTTACTGAGCGATGGTTTCGTGTTTGAACGGAATATAAATTGGTTTCATATGAAACTTTTCCCCAAAAATCTTCATTTAAATATTCTAGAAATGATTCTAAAGGATTTACGATGTTGAAATCTGCTTCTAGATTTATCCTCTTCAATCAATGGCCCTCAGAATACCATTCTAAAAGAAAGATTAAATAAATATTTGCGGAAAGATTAGGTTTTATTCTCATTATTATTATTCTAGTTTGCTGTGACTTAAGTTTTAAAATTGTACTTACTTTTCGGCTTTCCACGACAAAAGTCTTTTAGGTTCAATTTTATTATCACATGGATCCGGGATAGGAACTGGAGCAATATCCTGATTATATCCGTGTCATCTAAATTTTTATTGTCAGAAGGCTTACCAATTAGCTATTGTTCGAAGTCTTCATCGTTCCTTAAATCATCCGATAACCCGTCACATCTTTCATTCATAATTTTTTCAATCGCATCCCAGACAAATATTCTAAAAATAAATAAAATTATATTTATTACTTTCCCAAAATACATGGTAGATAGGATGAATAATTTTTGGATTATTCAACAACTCTAGAACTGCACCAATTAGATATCTTTCAATACAAAATTGTTAGTGAGATCACATCTTTTCAAAAGCACGGAATTGAAGCCGGTGGAGCACACACGTGTACCTTACAAATTACATTTAAATAGATATTATGATCTAGTTAAAAAATTTAAATGATTTATGCATTACTGAAGTGTTTATAAGCAATCTTAAAAATTAGTGAGAATAAATATTAATTTTCTAATTATAAAAATGTAGTTACTTTTTCGAAATCTTGTATTTGTTGCCATTGCTCGTTTATTTCCTGCAAAATCATTTGAACTAAGACTGTTAGTGCCATCTCTTGCTGAAACTAGAAAACGCTAAGGAACACAAATGACATAATCTGGTCTCAATAAAGTGATTTCAAATAATAAGTCAGATATGCGGTTGAAACCAAAGGTACACAAATGTGCACCTTGGGTCTGAAGAGATTAATTGCCAGTGCTCTTCCAATTGAGCTAGTTGGACGACAACCCAGCCAACAGAATGTTCGCCCAGAACAACTAATTATCATGACATTAATTGGTTGTGTGAAAAATAATTAAAAGTGTACATGATTATATATTTTATTTTAATATTATTAAGCAACAGACTTTGCAGACAACTTCACTTTGTAGCTAACTTTATAAAGTAAAAATAATTTTTTTACGTCATTGTATCCAAACTAGGTGAAATGTATTCAAATGGATACTATCAGGCAAAAAAATTATTTACATATTTTTTATTTTTAATAGCATGTCACAAAGGATAAATCAAATTATTCAAATAAATACATTTCAATGCATTATATAAGTTCAGTGAAAGTGATATATTTCACAGTGTATTAGAAAATTAAAAGTATTGTTTAGATGTGTGAATATATATAACTTAGCCAAATTAAAAATAATTTAAATTGAATTTTAAAACAAATCGTTTAAAGCCACTTCAAGGTGTCACTTAAATTTTGATATCATATCTTTTAAAACTCATTCTTTGAATTTATGAGAGATGTGAATGATAAAGCATCAATGAATAAAGTTTTATACATCTTTTTAAATTGAACGCAACTTTTGCACATGCAATTATAAAAAAATAAAATGATGAAATAAATAATACATATAGAGATTATAATTCATAGTATAGCGTCACTCAAAATTTTATATCATTATTTTTAAGTTCCAAATTTAAAATTGTTAGAGCATAAGATAAAGTGCTGCGTCACAAACTTTTAACCTGTTAAGGTTTTTTGTATTGATAAAAGATTTACAGTGGAGTTTTGTCTTCAAAAGCATTGAATAAATCATATGCAAAATTTAAGTAAAAATATGTATTCACTTTTCAATCTGCATAATGATATAAAAAAATAAATCTGTTATTAAGTAATATTTACATAAAATAACTTGTAAAAAGAAATGTTAGCGTTCTTTATTTTAAAAGCCTTTCAATAAGAAAGTTATATTTAAATATATACATATTAACAAAAAAAAAAAAAAAAAAACTCTACAGATAATTGCATAATAATAAACTGCAGCCTGACACCCTGAACGCTTGTTTTACCCACTTACTTTCGTTTTGAGTTCCGTTCAGGGGCTTCACCAGTTACGAGAATAAACACAATGTTAAATCTAGGCTAGCTAAGATCTAGGATTGCTAATGTTAAATCTAGATGGGATTGTGTTTTATATTTTTAAATGCTTTTCCATGCACAATATCCCTGAGGTCTATATCTAATGCTGTGCGTTTGTGCTTTTTCGATTTTTGTTACAATTTTTTATGTTCGGACATTTTGATTTTCGGAACCGGTTGAAACCGGTTCTGAAAGTGAAGCTATCTTTATATACAAACGTTGTAACCAAAATAGAAACAGTAAAATCAGACAACAGTGGGTATCGACCTCATGTATCGTAAGAAAAAAAAATCATAATATTAGCTTGAGTGTTTCTTTCTGTGACTATTGTTGACACTTAACTCCTAATTGATCCAGTTTGCTGAGAGTAGTTAAGATCAATAGCCTGCAACAGATATTTTATTTAAATTATGCGCGTATACACTTCAAATACGTATTTTAGTTTAAAATGTATGTGTTATTTAACTGAAAAACAGTTTAAAATAAAAAATTTAGGATCCAGATGCTCTCTAATTCCACAATTTTTGTGAAAGTAAGGAAGTTTTATGGGTAGATATTATTTAGACTTAAATATAATTTTTAATTGATGTTTTATTAAAAGTCCATTTAAAAGACGCGGAAAGAAAAGCAGATTTCCTACTAATAATAATAATAGTAAGAATCGGTACTTTTCGGTTAGCCGGGCGCTAGTGTTATATATGCATGTCTATACATACATATATATATTCATACATATTTATATACATATACATATATGTGTATACACACATACGTATATGTATATGTATATATATATATATATATATACACATGTGTATGCATATACACTGTTAAAAATTTTGTGGTATGTTGAACCCATTTTTGGAGCTCCAGTAACTGCCACCATAAGATGGTGAAATCTTGATCCAACACTTGGAGCTAAGGTTCAATCGGAGCTCCAAATCTTGGAGTGAGATTTCACCATCTTATGGTGGCAGCTACTGGAGCACCAAAAGTTGGTTCAACCTACTACAAAATTTTTAACAGTGTATATATATATATATACACACAAGTATAGAACACTGGCGCCCGGTTAACCGAAAAGTACTTAATAATCATTTAAAAAAAGGTCATATATATATATATATGCATATATATATATATATATATATATACAGTCGAACCTCGTTATCCCGACACTCTAATGGCCAGAAAAAAATGTCGTCATAAGCGGAGTGTCGTGGTAACCGGAGTTGAAGAAAAATATGTTTATAAAAAGCTGTATTTTCAATTAAGTTAAGGTAATTTTAAATTCATAACTGTTCTTGCAGTTTTAAGCAATAAAAAATTATTATTAAACAAAATAAACACAAAAACAAAATTGAAAAGAATAAAATTCAGATTTATGATGGCTTGTTTTTTTAATTGTTAAATGAAATATTGATGAATGAAGGATTGCTTATCCCTAGATATGCTTCCTACAATTCTTTTTCAATATTATTGTAATCAATATTCGTTGTTCCAAAAATGGATGTTAGATAATTTCTGAACATTTCAATGCCATGCAATGCTTCGATTTTAGTCGGATGAAAAACGCCATGTAACCACACAAAAGCGCCGCCTGACCAGAACAAAAAGACCGCGAGTAGACTGATACGTCTACCTGGAGCTTAAGTGGGTCATTCATAGTGTGAGGGTTTAATTATTCAGATAAAGGATTGAAGTAAAATTTCTCTTTTATCTCAATAGGTATTTTAGACTCTTTTATGAAAAGTATGGCTAAGACATTTCTTACTGCTTCATTTCCGTGATTATAAGTTGGATTATGAAAAATGGACAATTTTCCTAAACCGTCGGGAAATCCGGAGTTGAAAAGTATTCAATGACGTAAAATCCGGAGTTTATTTACATTAAAATCATATACAGAAAATCGAGACTTTGAAAAGCTGACTTGACAAGCGGAGTGACGTCAAAACCGGATGACGGAATAACGGGGTCCGACTGTATATATAGGGCAATTCCATCATAACTGACGTAACATTTTATCATCAAATTTTGTTTTCAAATCTATGTGGAAAATTTACTAATAAAGAGAGAACACATTTTTAATATTTAAAATATTTCTTGTTAAGGTCTTAATACCCAAGTACCTGCAGATTATTTCAATCTCTCTTTGAGTCCCAAAAATTGCAATTCAAAATTCTGTAACTGACGTAATAGTCCAGGCAATAGAGACCGTATAGGAGCTCTACCTAGTAAAATTCATGGTAGTTCTGGAAAAAAGGCTTACTATATGTTTTTTGAGCCGCTGAATCCGAATTTTTAACTTCCCACCAAAACTTCCCTCGGCAACCCCCGAAATTTTTGTAAAATGCCCCCCAAAAAAGGTTTTTATTAAAAAAATCAATTTATTTATTGTTTTAGGGAAAAAGTATCTAGAAATTCAGAAAGTAGACAAATTTTGCAACAAATTAGATATATGACATTATGACTTAGAACGAAGGGAAAGGGGGGGATCTGCCTCGGAATGCGCGGTGCTGCGTGAACTAAGTTGCGCAATTCCACTTAACCACTCACACGTTTACATTCGCCCTCCCATTTCACCTTCGAACTTTCTCTATAAGGTTTGCTTTACGTTTTTTGGGTCGATAAATCCGAATTTTTAGCTTCCCCCGAAATTCCCCCCACCGAACCCCCTTCCTCCAAATAGTTGTTTTTAACTTAAATTTCTTATTATTTTAGGGGAAAAGCATTACGAAATTCAGAAACTAGACAAAATTTGCAACAAATTGGATAGATGACATTATGACGTAGGATGAATGGGGAGGGGGAGGGCTGCCTCTGAACATGCACTGCGGCGCTTCCTGCAATAAGTTATGACGTCCAGACAATAGGGGATTTTACCTGGAAAAATTAATACTAGTTCTGGATTTCCACTCACTTTATTGTTTTTTGGGTCGCTGAATCCGAATTTGTAACTTCCCACCAAAATTTCACCCGTTAACCCCCCAAAAAATTGATTTTTTGAAAAAATTTGGTTTTTGAGAAAAGCGTGTGGGGAATGTTCCGAGGCAGCCCCCTCTCCCCCAGTTTATCGTACGTCATAATGTCATTGTTGCAAATTTTTCTAGTTTCTGAATTTCGTAATGCTTTTCCCCTAAAATAATAAGAAATTTAAGTTAATAACAACTATTTTTTGGGGGGTCGGGGGGTCGGGGGGGAGTTAAAAATTCGGATTCAGCGACCCAAAAAACTTGAAGTAAGCCGATTTCCAGAACTACCATTAATTTTGCTAGGTAAAATTCCCTTTTGCCTGGACTATAGCATAAAATAGGCAAATATTTTTTCTGCCTTCATTGAAGTGTAAAAATTATCAAAACTATCCAGTTAAGAAAAGTGATTTGATGTTCTCAACAACACTAAGTAATGCCAAATTATAACAGTAACTTGTTTAATCAATTTCTGAATAATAAAAGAAAAAAAATGGCATTTACACGTGTAATGACATAACTTTTATTATGTAACTGACGTAACATTATGACTTTACAAAGACAATAACGGTACTTAACTTAGTTTGTAAACAGTAAATTATAATGCCTTTTCATTAGGAGTTTTCTATAGAATATAAAAATATCAAGTTTTGCAATCACATCGTTAAATTAATCATATTATAAATTTAACTCCCCCCACCCCACAAAAAAATGATGATTTTCTGTGGAATTGCCCTGTATATGCATATACTATATATATATTATATCTATATGCATATATTATATTTTACAGAATAGTCTTAAATATGAACTCGTTTGTGAAATTTCGATATCTAAATAGGTTAAAACAAATAATGCACTCGTTCAAAGCCTGATTAAAATGTAAAAATCTTAAATTTCTAAGCTCCTAAATATTAGTAAATATGTATAAAAAGAATTCGACTAGTGTAATAAAACATGATGGAAAAGTAATTCAATATGAACTATTTTTACTGTTTATAAAGTTTTTATAAAGTTTTAATCTTGCACCTTTTAGCAATTAAAACTAGTATATTATTACAAGGTGTTAATTTTTTATATATTTTGAAATTTTTAGTGAACAGAGTAGCCTTTTAAAACAATCTACATTAATTATTTAAATTTATGAAAATATTTTAAAACCATAAAAATGCAGTGTCTTTTTACGATTCACTAGAAAATTATAATCTTGGAATATTATATCTTCGAAAAAGAATAAAGAGTCTCCAGTCATTGAAACAGAATTTATGGACCGCATTAAATGTTCAAAGTATAGGCAGTATTGTACATACTGCTTAATTCTGTTAATATTATAAATAATAATAAGCAAATTACTACAATACCAGTAAGTTCAACTGTACAGTATTGTACTGTTCAACAGCAAAAATATGTAAAGATAATGTTAAAACTTATATATACAAATATATGTTAAGTAATCGTTAAATATATATGCTTTACAAAACATTTCACTTTATGATGAATATGATACATCTTTAAAAATCTGCATGCAAAACAATGCACATTTAGGCTAAATCATCTTCCAAAATAGTAGTTTAACAATAGACAATTTCATAGCATTATTTTGTGCAAATATCATGACTATTCTCATGATAAAAGTGAAATTCTAACAGCATGTTGATGCCAGAATATCATATAACGTTATTATTACGAAAATTTAATTTATATTGAAACACCGTAACCTGTTAGATCAACAGTGATACATTTTTCTAAAATAAAAACGTGCGAAATTTATTTCTTTTTAAAGTATAATAAATAAAGTATACTATCTATTTTTACACTTTTATTTTAATACATAACCAAAGTTAATTAAGTATGAAGGGCTAAATATCTACAAAAAATAGAGAGACTAAGAAATGTCCCATTCTATTAACTTAAAACGAACATCGATATGAATAAAAACAAATTCAGATTTACTTAAAATGCATGGAATTTTTCTTTAAAGGGTAAAAAAGGCACTTTAATTAATTTCTGTATATACAGTAGAGCACCTATTATCCGAACAAGCCGGGAGCGACACTAGTTCGTATAAGCAAAAGTTCGAATAAATGGACAGACAATTTAAGGGATGGTCCTGACTATATTAAAACTTTCACACTTTATTCAAGCTTAGGACTGGCAGCACCAGTTCATGCTAGCGTGTTTAAAAACTGTTTATTATTATTATTATTATTATTATTTTACAATTTAATTTTTTTTCTGTTGTTATCACTTTCTGAACTCCAGAGATTATAATTTAAGAAAAATACTTTCGATTGTTGCTTACTTCGGAGAAGACGTTTTTTCCGATGCTGCCATATCTCGAATTCTTCTGAAATACGTCAGTTGAATAGGATCAAGGTTCTTCTGCCGTTCGAATCATTTCATAGCTGTTTCCAACCATTCAAAGGCTTTGTTATGTGACGGACCTGTGGCCGTAGTCTGCCCTCCTCGGATTGGAATACTTTCTGGTAATGCGCCGACGAAGTTGTAATTTCGCATTATGCCCCTAATCTGTTGGAATTATTTCTTGTTTTATGAAGTTGTTTTCGTCGTAATCCATCCGACACCTATAGGCAGTCAGAAAGCCCTATTTAAATTGGTGCTTATATATGAGGATAGAGAGACCTATTTTTTGACCTATTTTATGTATATTCGCATTGCATTAATATATATATATATTACTATCTCAAATATTCCTCATCTTTTTAAATATAATTTGTATTCTCATTTTTTATATTACAAATTTTTGTCTTTAAAACGTTAATTTAAT
Organism: Maratus speciosus; assembly: GCA_963932465.1. NCBI lineage: Eukaryota > Metazoa > Arthropoda > Arachnida > Araneae > Salticidae > Maratus > Maratus speciosus. The sequence goes on from OZ010789.1 coordinate 445,635,474, forward strand.
CAATTGCCTTTTATTAATTTTTATATAACTCTTTATTTATTTATTTATTTGTATTAATTTATTCATTTTCTTTATTTTATTTTGTATTCACTCAGTACTTATTAAGTTTATTCCTATTTTTTCATTCTAGTTTAACTAAAAGTTAATCTAAGTCTTTTCTTGATTTCTTCAATCATTTTCATTCCTTTTATTTTTTTATTTTTTTGGGCTTAAGATGGCAACACTAAACATTATTGTTATTAATCCAATTCCAATTTACATTTTTCCTTTCTCACACCAGATGGCAGCACAGTTATGGGTTTCACTCCCAATAGCAGAAAATTCTCCAAGTGTCTGCGACAGATTTTTCAGTGACTGAAAATAATCTGCAGGTAAAATGTTACAAATGAACCTTTAATTAATTAATCATTTACTTTTAATGTTTTTAAGCATTTTACTCATTTTTATTAATAATAACCTTAAGTTTTAGTAATAAATAATAAAGAACTAAACATAATATAAAGTTGGAAAAAGATCCAATGGAAAAAAAAAATCTGCAAAAGGGAAAAGAATATCTGCGACGCACGTCACCCGTCTGGAACTTTCTGCTACCGGGGTTTCACTCAGATACTCAACTGTAGATCACATGTTAAAATAGTCTTAACTTTGTTTTCCATGCTGATATGCAGTAGTTTTGACTCTTAGTATGTCATTCAGGCATTGTGCTCTAATAAATTTTAATATCCTGTATGAGGTGTCTTTGGATCTCTTAGCTTTTTATTGTCTATTTTCTGTAATGTTTGCGTTATAAGGAGCTAAATTTTGACCTTTTAGGCTTAATGCTGACAAAATTGGATGAAATAACGCATCTTCTATGAATGATCTCACAAGCTCCTCTGACGATTCTGTGAGTCATTCATAGTTTCTTATTTTACATACTGATTTCCTATGTTCATTTCTAAATCATCTTTAGAACTTTATCAATTTACTAATATATTTGTGATTTCAAATTTATTATATATATATTAAATTTTGTTATGTTCGTTACAAAAAAAAAAATGTTTGCCTTAAATTTAATGTAAAATAATTGTGAGTGAAGCATAGTTTTTCTATTATTTGGCTAATATAGCTTGTATTTTAAAACTTGTTGTAAAAGAAAAAAATTCTTTATGCTAAAATATATTAAAATATATTTTTGAGATTAAAACTTACTGTACTAAATTAAAACTTACTGTACTAATCCAAAAGTGTAATTACAAATAGTTTTTGTTTAAATAATCCCTTGATTTTGATCTAAACAATAAAAAATATATAATTGTAAATGTAAAATAATTATAAGTGAAACACAATTTTTCAACTATTTGGTTGATATAGCTTGTATTTTAAAGTTTGTATTCAAAATAATAATAATGTAATAATAGTAATAATCATAAAACATATTTTTAAGGAGATTAAAACTTATTGTACTAATCTAAAAATGTATTTACAAATAGTTTTTGTATAAATAATTACTTGATTCTACTCTAAATAATAATAAATATTATACTATTGCAAATGAAAAATAATCATGATTGAAGCATAATTTTTCCTTTATATTTGGCTGATATAGCTTGTATTTTAAAACTAGTACTTTAAAGCTTGTAATTAAAAAAAACTTTCACGCTAAAATACATTTTTGAGAAGATTAAAACTTACTGTACTAATACAAAAAAAGTATTTACAAGCAGTTTTTGTTTAAATAACCCCTTGATTTTACTCTAAATAAAAAATAATATATAATTATAAATGTAAAATAATTATGTGTGAAACATAACTTTCCAATTATTTGGCTGATACAGCTTGTATTTTAAAGCTCGTATTTTAAAGCTTGTATTCAAAATAATAATAATAACAATAATAATAATAATCCTAAAAATTATTTTTGAAAAGATTAAAACTTATTGTACTAATCCAAAAATATAATTGCAAATAGCTTTTCTATAAATAATTCCTTGGTTTTACTCTAAATAATAATAAATATTATATCATTGTAAATGTAAAATAATCATGACTGAAACATAATTTTTCAATTATATATGGATATCGCTTGTATTTTCAAAATTGTACTTTAAAGCTTATATTAAAAAAACTTTCACGCTAAAATATACTTTTGAGAAGATTAAAACTTACTATACTAAACAAAAGAGGATTTACAAACAGTTTTTGATTGAAAAATACCTTTATTTTACTATAATAAAAATTATATAATTGTAAATGTAAAACAATTATAAGTGAAATATAATTTTTCAATCATTTGACTGATATAGATTGAAAAAAAAAAGCTTGTGTTAAAAAAATTAGTTCAATAAAGTGTACTCACATATAAAAAAAGTCTTTATGATATATATTTGAGGCGATTAAAACTTATTGTAAGAGTAATTGCAACTAGTTTTTGTTTAATAATCCCTGGAATTTTATCTAAATATTATTATAAATTATATAATTATATATGCAAAATAATATGAGTGAAGCATAATTTTTCAATTATTTGAATGACTTGTACTTTTTTTAAACTTGTAAAAAAAAAAAAAAAAAAAAAAAAAAAAAAAAAAAAAAAAAAAGCTTGTATTAAAAGGGTTAGTTTAATAAAGTGCACTCACATTAAAACTAAACAAAAAAGCAAAAAAGACTTCATGATAAACAGATATTTGAGAAGATTAAAACTTATTGTATTAATTTAAAGGGTAATTACAAATAATTTTGTTTAAATAATCCCTTGATTTTAATCTAAATATTAATAAAAAATAATATAATTGTAAATGTAAAATAATTATGAGCTAAGCAAAATTTTTCAATTATTTGGCTAATATAGCTTGTATTTTAAAACTTGTTAAAAAAAGAAAAAAAAGAAGCTTGTAGTTAAAAAAAGTTAATTTAATAAAGCGCGCTTCACATTAAGACAAAACAAAACAAAAGACTTCAGGATAAATATAAGTTTGAGAACATTAAAACTTACTGTATTAATTCAAAAGCGTAATTACAGATAGTTTTTGTTTAAATAATCCCTTAATTTTAATATAAATACATATTAATAAAAATTATACAATTATAAATGTAAAATAATTAAGAGTGAAGAATAATTTTTCAATTATTTGGCTCATATAGCTTGTATTTTAAAGTTTATATTAAGAAGAAGAAAAAAATCCCTTCATGCTAAAATATATTTTTTAGATGATTAGAAATTGTATTAATTTAAAAGTGTAATTACAAATATTTTTTGTGTGAACAATCCCTTAATTTTATTCTAAATAATAATAAAAAGTATATAATTGCATCTTAAAATTTTGTAAATTATTTGTAACTCACCGACTATTAAAACTTTACATACTATTTACAGCCATATTATATCATTCCCTTATGTGAATCTAACAATTGTCTCTTTTTAAAGGGATCGCCCACACACGTGTTAAAATCTCAGGTAAATAAACAAAACACATGTGTCCTTGGAAGTGATTGTTCGAAACTAGAGAAACTCCTATAGGTTCTCTAGTCCAAACTGGTTAACCTTGAAAGGGAGACGTTGACGGTAGCTGGAAATTCCGTTCGCAGGGCAGAATTGCAAACAGTTGAATGTCGCTATAAATTACGTGAACGTTTGGTTCCGACTCGTTCTATTCCGTTAAGAGCAGAATACTGACACTGGGTCATTTTCAGGCCACTCGTTTTCATTTCTTCAATTTCTTTTTCATCTTAAATTTCATCAACAATCTCATCATCATTAAAAAAAAAAAATGGAGATAAATAGGCCGTTCGGATAAATGGTAGTTCGGTTTTTTTTCTTGTTGTTATTGAAGGAAATAGGCTGTTCGGATAATTGGAAGTTCGATTAATTGGAGTTCTGAGAATCGGGGCTCTACTAAAGTTAAATTTCACGCCAGCATTTATACTCGTATTTGTCCGTCTCTTAAAGACCATTTAATCGAAAACTTACAGAATTTGTAATCCTGATTCATGGTATAAGCTGATCTCAATAAGTAATCATGACAATAAAGTGCATGCTGTGAAAAAGATTGTATTTTTTGCACTGTGAATATATATATATACTAGGGGGTTCTGCCCCCTGCAAACTAGGCTCGCCAACCCCCGTTCAGACACCGCAGAATCTAAAAACACGCTAAACTGATGTGTTTTGAAAATATTAGAGAAGATTGAATTATACTGAAAAAAGCTGTGCAGATCTCCCTGTAAAAGGGTTTCCATTCAATTCCCTTTGATTGCAAAAATTTAAGGCAGAATCAGTTGCTGTTAAGACATCCAATGGTTGTTTTCGTTTTTTGATTAAAGACGATCAGTTAAACATTTGAAAAGAAACTAAAATAAAATGAATTAAGTATACTGAGCCTTTGTCTCCCGATATTTTAAAACAATAACCTAAGTCACGTGTCTATCATCAGCAGCTCCGGGCGGACCACTTCGCTTTTTATACTCTAGGCGCCATTTTGGTACTTTAATGTTAGCCAAGTACAGCTGATAAGTCTCCAAATATTATTCTATCGCCATCATTTCATCTATATTATAATAGTTCCAGTCCTCAACTGCAATAAACAAGTACGGTCTGATCCCTTCGCCTTTCATTTGAAAGTCTGGCATAGATGTCATATATTGGCGCGATTTTTTTCCGACGCCAATTTGGGGAAAGCATCAACATCCGTCTTACCATATCAAGCAAAATAACGGTTCTTTGGCGCCAGTTATGTACCCGTAGCGTATATGACATTAGCGTCAGAAAAAAATCGCGCCAATATGGGTCGTATATGACATCTGTGCCAAAAGATTTCCATTTTGATTAAAAATATCATTTTTTTTAGCATTGTGAATAAATAATACTTAAGCAAAAAAAAAAAAAAAAAAAAAAAAACAGCAAAAAAGACGCCCGTCTGACATTGGTTTTAAACTACATAAAAATTGTCATGGTCGCAAAGAATTCTTGGTACTGTTACGCTAACCGGGTGCAAATCCCGCCAATAGCTTTTTTTCAACTGGCCAGTTAGCATTTTTTTTATTTTTCGAGTGGTAAATTAAAGCATTGATTTGAAGTTGAAATTAAATGTCACGGTTTGTTATATCATTTAATATTTGGCCATATGTCATATACGCACCCGCAAGTTTGGCGTGATTTTTTTTTTTTTTTTTTTTTTTTTTTTTTTTTTTTTTTTTTTTTTACGAAAATTTGGCGAAAACTTTCTTTTCGAATACCAGTTACATAGGTATTTTTCGTACTACTTAGTTATCCCGTCGACCAAAAATCTATCGTCAAACTATAAGATTAAATGCCAATAATGGTTCATCGTAAATGTCACATTCACTTGACTTTAAGCAAGTTACACGTGTTTACGTCATCAAGTGATTTTTATTTCGACGTTTTATTTGTATATTTGTGGAGCAAACATGCAAATCATGCTTTCTCCTTTAGATACAAATTTTCAAAAAACACAAAAAACTGATAAATACTAAAATAACTTGTATTTAATTCTCATCTTTATTGTGTATTTTTATTACTGTTTATTAGAAAGAATTGCAAGCATACCTAAGATATTAAACATAAAACAAATTAATAAAATGCATTTAATATTTGGAGAAATCACTTTTTGACCGAATTCAGAGGAGGAAACATGTTTTGATTGTTTGACAAGTGGATAAAACGCTTTTTGAATGAAATAAGTTCTAACACACAAATAATACAATAGCATTATTTTATTTGAATAAATACCGAATTTCAGTTGATTATTGTTAAAATAAAATGACAGATTATGGTACCTAGTAGTAGTAGTATTCATTAAATATTTACTAAATAAATACTCGTTTGCCAGAAATCCACATCAAATTTTAAAACCAATATCTTCATCTAGACAGTTATACACATCCCCTTCTTCTTTATTGCAGGCTTATCAATCATGGATAATGTGGTTGTATCATTTGAATATATCATCAGGTTGATTTTGCCACTGTTCACTATACATTACCTTCAAAAGTTTTTAAACATCTTTGTTCTTTTCAACTGGTATGGCGTGGCTAAGAGGAAGATATTCTAAAACAACCCCTTGAACAAGGCAACAGTAACTCCCTTTTTAAGAAGATTTACATCATATTCTTCATTTAGATTTTGAAATCTATAATTCTGGAAGCCTTTAACTTTAACAGTTCTCTTATTTTTTTTCTAAAACAATCCGTTTCAATTGTGATATGTATGGTAGGTTTCGAAAGTACACATTAAGTGACAACTGTGATTGGCAGACTGGAGAAATCACTGCTTGATTGAACGCAGGCTTTGGAGGAAACACTCTTTGATTGAAACGTCAAGTTTTAAAATTGATTTATAATCGGAGATAAATTTTTTTTAGTAAAAAATACCATTTATTTCTGTGCAATTTAACACAGAGTTCATAAAAATAACAATAACTCATTTTTTATTTTTTTGTGAGAAAACACGGTTTGAATGTTTGCTCCACATTTATTAATGTTATACTAATTTATTTGTTCTTTTGTTATTTAAAATAAAAATTATGTCAATTTGTATAATCTGGTGAGTGGTTTGGCGATTTATATAATTTGGCGAAATTGGTCGACAGAATAACTAAGTAGTACCCTATTTTTTAATTATTTCAAAAGGAAATAACAACAAAAAAAAATAATTGATAGAACAAAATAATTCATATAATTTAAAAAAAGAAATAAAAGTAAATAAACATTTATTATTAAATAAACAACAATAGAAAGGTTACCATGTCAATCAAAGTAATGCCATTTTGGCACCCCGGTGCGTATATGACATCTGTGCCTAATATTTTTGTTTTAGTTTTGTTTAAAAAAAAAGAAAAAAGTGACAGCCATCAATTTTAAATGTTTCAGTGGTACTTTTCCGTTATACGGACACCATTGTCGCCAAGCGTAATAGCTGACGTAAAATGAAAATCACGTGAATTTAAACATTTGAAAAATAAAAGAAAAGACATTGTCGATAGTAAAGTGAGCATTTTAAAAACATAATACTTGAAAATTACAGACTTTTTGAACTATTTTGTTAAACCACAAATATATACTTAAAATAAGTGAACAAATAACTGTTATACAATAAATTAATAAAATAAAACTCATATTAAACTGCTGGCATAAAATTAAAAATCCTTTTCATGATCAGGGTTGAAATAATTGGAGCATTAGCATACATACTCGCATGGTGTCCGTATAACGGAAAAGTACTGTTTCAGTTTTAAATGAAAGTTTTGTATTTTAAATAAAATGAATGAAAGGACTATATTTTAAATGAAATTAATGAAATATAAAAAAATGCGACGGGGAAAATGTTTGGCGATTTATCAGCTGCATCTCCCTAACATAAAAATACCGAGTTCTTGATTTCTCATCAGAATCTTTCGATTTGACGAAAGATTGTTCAAGTAAATTGAATTATGAATAAAAGTAACATGATACATTTATTAGCATACATTTAAGGCAGGCCAAACTGGTCGCCAAATTTGTTTAAAATAATAACCCTTTCTAGAATATGAAAAAAAAAATATGTGTTATGATTAAAATGTGAGTTACCATCATTAGAGAAAAGCATATAAAATTAGAAAAAAATTAATATTTCGAAAACTAATTCGAATTTAAGTATTATATTACCAGTTTTGAGATCTGTGGATCAATGTGGATTTCTGGTGTTCATTTCATCACAAAGTATTCCATATTTTAGGAGAAATCGCCGTGAAACATGATCAGTTGTTTAATCAGTCGTTTCATAGAATCGTTACGTAAATTCGTTTCATTAGGATTTTATATATATAGGGTAAATATGAATATAATCCACATGTCTTTTGATGAAAACAAGATCGTAAAGTTTGATTTCAGCTGGATACCAATTTACATTTGTGGCTCTTTTAAATTATTTAAACTTAATTTCGCATTCGAAAAACGAAAATTATTACTTTAGGTGTATATGAAAACAAATGATTGTCATACATAGTCTTTCAACACATTAGTTATAATAAGAAATGAGTTGAAATTGCAGAAAGCATCAACGTAGATAACATTATTATATAAAAGGCTTACATAATAGTTAATATTGTGGTGATAAATCTACTATAATCCATAATAATAAGGAAAGAAGTGTGTGTGTGAGTTTGTCGACGGTGTTCTTAAGAGACCGCTGCACGTAGAGCTGCAAAATTTGGAGAAAATGTACGTCTATATATGAAGTTTTGCACCTTGAAGCTCGATTTTCGATTTTTTGATTAGATTTTTTTAATTTAGTTTTTTATGCGATTTTTGGTGGTTTTCCTACATTAGATAATACGGTTTCTTTCTTTTAACACAATATAGTAAATTTTGTTCTGTTTTTAAAAAAGTTTATTTGAAATTCGTACAGAGATTTTTAAATTTTTAGGGAATTTTTTATGCGATTTTTAGTGTTTTTTATCATTTTGCGGCTATTTTTTTAGATTGGTAACAGGAATTTTGTTTTAAACTTTTAGCCTAATCTACTAAATTATATCTGCTACGATTTTTAAATTTCAGTGATCTTTAATGAGATTTTCAATACGAATTTAGCGATTTTTCGAGATTTTTTGCGTACAACGTCGATTTTTTGTCCTCCATGAAATATTTCCAATTACAGTAATTTGCCCAATTAGAGTAAATATTGACCCCTGCTATTTTTTAATGTTTTGTGAATTTTACTGCATTTTCCAATGCGATTTTAAGCATTTTTTTCTATTTCCTCGACGTTTCTTTGACATTCGGAAATAAAATTTGGTTTCAAACTTTTAGCCTAATATAGTAAATTTCACTATTTGTAATGCAATTATAATGGGATTTTTAATGCGATTTTTCAAGATTTTTTACATGCGACGTCAATTTTTTATCATTTACGAAAGAGCGTCAAAGAGAGTCATTATTTAGCGAATGTATAAATACCGCGGCGATTTTTTGACATTAATAAAAGGAAATCAGTACAACATTTTATCTTAATGCAGTAGATTTTGTCCTCTACGATTTTCTAATTTTAGCGATTTTTAATGATATATTTAACGATTTTTAGAGATTCGTTGCGCTTTGCGTCGATTTTTGGTTATTTATGGAAGAATTCAGGTTGCACTATTTTACTCCATTAGTCTATATTTTTTCTCCTGCTATTTTTAAATTTTAAGCGATTTTTATGCATTTTTCAATGCGATTTTTAGAGTATATTGAGTCCCATGGCGATTTTTTCACATTCGGAAAAAAAAAATGTTTCAAACTTTTAGCATAATATAGTAAATTTTGTCATCAAAGATTTTTGATTTTATTGAATTTCAATGCGAGTTTTAGCGTTTTTTTGAGATTTTTTACGTTTCACATCGATTTTTTGTCATTCTTGAAAGATTTCCGATTACATTATTTTGAGTCGATTTTTTGTAATTAATAAAAGAATTCAGATTACAATATTTTACCCCATTATAGTAAATTTTGTCAGCCGCTATTTATGAATATCCATTGAATTTTAATGCATCTTTGAATGCGATTTTTGGCGTTTTTTCGAGTATATCGGCGATTTTTTGACATTCGGAAAAGGAATTTGGTATCAATTTTTTTTCTATAATAGTAAATTTTGCCTTCTACGATTTAAAAATTTTAGTGATTTTTAGCGATTTTTCGAGTTTCGCTGCAATTTTTTTAACATTTGTAAAAGGATTTCGATTTTCAACTTTTAGCCTAATTTATTACATTTCGTCCTCTATGCTTTTTGAATTTAATCAATTTTTAATGCGATATTCAATGGAATTTTTAGCGTTCATGTCGAATTTTTGTTATGCATGAAGGATTTCCGATTACAATGCCCAACGCCCCCCCCCCCCCTTAATATTAAGCTTTTACGCCACTGACTTTCAAATAATCAGCGATTTTTAATGCAATTTTCAATGTGATTTTCAGCCATTCTTCGAGCTCTGCGGCGATTATTTAACATTCGGAATTTGATTTTGATTTCTAACTTTTTGGCTAATCCTTCTATATATATATAAAAGTTTTGATTTGGAAATGGACCAATGAAAATCTGCGTAGATATTCCCGGTAGATCGGCATACAATTTGAATGCTTAAGCATGGCTTTTATTCGTTAATATTAAAAAAACTGTTGCATACAAAAATGTGAAAATCGGTGGTATTATAGAGAAATGTTTGATAAACACGCTGCTGCAGACAGTTTTCAAATCGAAGAATCATTTTAAGAGATATTTAATTCTAAAGTTAGACAAAATCGTTCCATTAAAAAAGTTTTATAGGAGCAAAAACTATACACGAGAATTTAATCATTTTTTGGTCATTTTATACGTTATAAATTCCCGGTGCGCAGATTGCATTTATTTTTTTGTATTTGACTGATTTTTTGATGTTCTATTTTTTATTTTAAATTCAAATTTTCAGCATTTCAAGAAATATTTTTTATATATTTTAGAAAATGTTATTAATTTAAACCAATTGTATAAACCAATTAAAGCCAATTGTATAAACAGCGCAAGCAATAATGTTTACTTCAAATTAAAAATTTACTTGCACGTGACTATTATAAACAGAAAAAAACTTTAAAATTAGAATTAAATGATTACATGTTAAAAGCAGGAAAATTATGTCATAAGAACCCTATTTACACTTGAATTTTAAAAGAGAAACAAAATGCCAAAATAAAAAAAATCATTATTATGCCCTAAAACTTGTAAATGGAGGAAATTACGTCATATTTAAAATGGCCGAAAAATATGGCAAAACTATTTAAATTAAAAAAAAATGTATTTCCGCGAGATATTTTGAGATAATCTTTTCAACTATTATCGTGAATTTGAAGACAGCGGAAATAATATTTCCTTCTAACAACAAAAGTATTTTCACGTGAATATTAATAAGAGAAATAAAACTTTGGAGTAAATTACGTCAGATTTAAAACGATACATTTAAAATGAATTATTTAAAAGAACTATCTTATAGTGCTGTTAAAAAATGCCGGGAGACAATGACACTGTTTACTTAATTCATTTTACATTAGCTTATTTTCAAATGTTTAATTAATTTTTTTAACCCTCCAACTGTCTTGGAAAAGGGCAAAATTATAATGCTGTTTTCTCTTCATTTTGTTTTAAATGCTAAAAAAATAATTCTTTGAACATTTTATAAAAAAAACTTAATAACGAACATGAATGCAATCCTTCGAAGCATTAAACATTGTTTAATGTATTAAAAATACATTAAATCAATAGAATTATATTACTTTAAATATCGCTTGTATTGCAGTGAAACCTGGAGCTTAGTGAACGTATTAACACGGGCTTGTCAGTGTGGGGGCTAATTAAATACGAAAACAGACATTGTATCTCTTAACAGCAGCAAATTTGGTCTTAAAAATCCCCAATCCAAGGTAAACGAAAGGAAACCCTTTTACAAAGAGATCTCTACTTTTTTTTTTTTTTTTAATTCAATATTTTTAAAGCCGATCAAATTAGCGTGCTTTTAGAGTCTGCGGCGTCTGAACGGGAGTTGGCGAGCGTAGCTCGTAGGGGGCACAGCCCCCTAGTATACTGAATATTTCAATTGCAATGGTTTATGCCTTAATATTAAATTTTTACCCTAGAGATTTTTTTTAATATTTTGCGATTTTTAATGCGATTTTCAATGAGATTTTTTGGCTTTCACATTGATTTTTTTATATTTTTAAAAGGAAAACTATTTTTAATCTTCTAGCTTAATCGAAATTTGGTTTCAAACCTGTTTGCCTGTTAAGTTAAATGTTTTGCTCTGCTATTTTTGAACTGTAGCGATTTTAATGCAATTTTCATTGCAATTTTTAGCTTTTTTTTTTTTTTTTTTGTTTTTTAGACTTCCCGGTGATTTTTTGAGGTACGGAAAAGGAATTTGGTTTCAAACTTTTATCCTAATATAATAAATTTTCTGCTGTGCGATTTTTCTATTTAACCACTTTTCATTGCGTTTTTTTATCGTTTTTCCGCGTTTCACGGCTTGACATTCATCAAAGGAATTAGATTTGAAACTTTTATCCAAATATAGTTAATTTTGACTTACGTGATTTTTGAAATTTTCAGGATTTTTAATGCAATTTTCTTTTTTTCTCGATCCGCTTTGATTTTTTGACATCCACTTTTTGACCTAATATAGTAAACTTTGTTCTTTTTCAATAAAGTTCGTACAGCAATTTTCGAAGCAATTTTTCATGAATTTTTTATGTGATTTTTAGTGTGTTTTCGCGATTTCCTACGATTTTTCCACATTAGTTAAACGAATCCAGTTTGAATCTTCTGGCCCAATATAGTAATTTTTCCCCTTTTCGATGAAGTTTATTCGAAATTCGTGAGAAGATTTTTAAATTTTTTCGAGATTTTCAGAGATTTTTCGTAATTAGTGATGTTTTTTGTCGGACCCGGGCGACGCCAGGCAGGTTAGCTAGTACTGAATAAATGAGATATTCCTATAATGTTAATATTGATCTACTGCTTATAATAAATGGTTTAGTGATATAAAATCATGATTAAAATGAAATAATAGAAATTTACAAAAAAAGTACTTTTCAGTAGTATTTATTATTTTTAATTTAATTAAGTATGTTTTAGTAACATAATTTCTGATTTTATATAAATTTTATGTCAGTGAAATAACAATTGCTGTTATCTTAAAATGACTTGTTCTTGGTCCATGTAGTTATGAGTGACAAATAATATGCAAAACCTATAATAAAACTAAAAACTGAAAATGATGTTATTTAATAAAATATATAACACGATTACATTTCATGATTAAATTTTCGCCTGTTATTTGTTAAGCATTTTAAACAGTATGCATTTCATTTGTCAATAGTTAATTTAGAGATACCTTGACTTCGTTTTAATGAAAGTCACGAAATGCAAACTATTTTAAGATAAATTCAAACTATTTTACATTCCTGACAGAGATTACATTTTTTAAATTTCGCATTTACGTTAAACAAAATCTTTTAGCATAAATTACAGGTTTGGTCAAACATATTTTATTTTTTATAAAGTATTCCCAATTATAATATTAATTAAGTTTACTGATGAGAAAAAAGGAATCTTCATTTTAAACTTGTAAATTGATTTTTTTTAAGCACGCACAATCAATTATTTTTTAGTTTCCATTGCCAGTAACTACAGCATTAAAAAGTTCACACGAAAGGTAAATATTAGTTAGTTAATAAATTTGTGAAATTTCATGTTTTCTAAACATTATATATATATGTATATATATATATGCATACGTGTTTCCTAATGAAGAAATATATCTTTTTTAATAACTAAAAACTTGCCACATACACTGTAAAAAAAAATCTGTAAAGTTACTAAACTTTTTCTAGGAAACTGGGATTCCAAGAAATTTTCATGTAACGGCAACAAGAAAAATTCCTGTAACAGCGTCTGTTACAGGAATTTTTCTTGTTACCGTTACATGAAAATTTCTTGGAATCCCAGTTTCCTAGAAAAACTTTAGTAACTTTACAGATTTTTTTTTACAGTGTAGTGATAACATTCCTTATTAAATAACGTATTCATGTATTGTTTATATATAAAAGAGAATAATTAAAAATGAAGTATCAGAGTCCCACATTATAAATTATGTAGGATGTGATGTTAGGCGTGAAATTATATTTTATAAAGGCATAATTTTGATTATTTATTTTGTTTAAAATTTCTTTATTTTCAATATCATGAGGATAAATAAAGAACAAGTTTACATCTTTAATATATGTAGAAAAATACGTTTTAGCATGCACAGTTGTGTATCAGTGTTTGTTTTCAGAGGTAAACTGTGCATAAACTGTGCTTGAAAATGGGAACAAGAACCTGCTTAATTTTTACCAGACTTTATTATAAGGAAGATGCTTTCAATTCGACGCGTTTGTATGTATATATTATTTTTTAATATTTGTTCAACGCTTACTCCGAAACTACGCAACCGATTCATGTAATTTTTTTTTAATGGAAGGATGATACTGTGGGATTGGTCCCATTTAAATTTCATCAAAATTGGTTCAATACTTTTTTCATAAATTCTACCCAACCCACAAAAAAAAAAAAAAAAAAAAAAAAAATCTTTAAAATATTTTATTTTTACCGATTTTCATCAAGTGATGTAGTACTGCCTGTGTGGCAAGAGAGTCGCTACCCGGCGAACAGTGGAGTATTTGGCGAAAAAACCTGGCTTAAAAGGCAAAAATTTAAATTTTCCCAACAACTGTAAAACTCATATTTTATAAAGCTTATATTTTATTAAGTTTTATAAAGCTTAAAAACTGGTGCATCGTTCTGTGTCTATTTCTAGAGTAAGAGTCATATCCGGCAGCTCCTACTCTTAGTTGAAGAGGAGGTTTCTTTGCAAGAAGACGTGTTTTATTGTTACGTTACAACTTTGTTATTATTTTTAATTATGTTTAAACGTATATTTTTTGTGGCTTCACGAAATTTGAACTCAATAGCTTTATTTTAATATAATAAATTCAATAAAAAATTAAAAATGTGTTCTTTTCAAGACTTTTTAGATCTAATTTACGTACATTGATTTAAATATATACTTTTTAAAGATTTATCAGGGTTTGCCGGACCATTTTTGATGTATGTGCGTATTGCTCATAGTTTTGAATGCAAATTAAACATCTTCCGCATATAGTATAACGAACTAAAAGTTAACCTAAAAGGATGGGAGTTTTGTACTTTGTGCCAATTTATTAAAAAGAGAGAACCAACGTTAAACACAAATATAAGTAAGTTTAAGACGCATATAGCTATTTCGAAGCCTCTAGAGCTTCATCATCAGTGCTTTAAAATTAAAGATTAAATTAAATTAAAACTGTGGAATAAAAGAGGGGGAGACAGAGCCAGAGAGACGTACCTCACATTTCGATCGTCAACTACAAAATGCACTCAATGGTTGAAAAACAACCACGTAGTCGGTCTCACGCGCACACAAGGAGACCAATTAAAAGTCAAGAGTTTTGTTTGAACTCTCCCGGAACTTCTGGGCAATTTTGATTGGTTTTCTAAACATAAATATGCAAATTTCTCAAAAACTGTACCACCTGGAGAAAAACGGAAAGAATATTAGGAATCAGAAGAAAAACCTGATCTAAAATCAGCTAATTTCAATTCTGGGACAAAGCCATTGTTGTACAGTGATCCTATCCGAATTCACATTGATTTCCTCTACGAATTAAAACTATTAAATATAAAACTTTGCAAAATGTATGAAATTGTTTCTAATATAAAAATTGCCATTGCAAAATGATATTTAAATTTTGAAAATATACCTGAAATTAATTAATTAAAATGATAATTAAATAAATAAATAAAGCATTTTTATAGTTGTTATTATTAATTAGCAAAAGGTATGTTTAGACATTACACATTTTTAGTATTATCAATTCTTTTTCTTCTAAAACAGATAAAATTTAGATGTCGTATAAGAATAGAGAATTATCCTGTATTCATTGAGCACTAAAACATAGCAATGAAATATGCGATCAAAAAAAATTTAGTGTAAGAATATCGATAGTGTACGATAAAAATCGAAATAAAATTACTTTTCTACAAAACAATTTTTTATATTCCGTTTACTGGAAATCTATAACATACTTTTGAATAAAGAAAAACGTTATTTGAAAAGTTTTTTTAAACTATTCTAAAGCGATAAAACAACATTTTTCTTTGAATTTTACTGATTTCGATTCGCGCAAAACATCGGTAAGTTTGACAATCATCTCCAGAATTAAAGAAATATAATTTATATTGAATAATAAATTATATTAAATTTGTGTTTTTTTTTTAAACATACATACATTTTTCTAAATTTTTTAAACACAAATGCTAAATTTTTTTCATTATTATTTGCATTTTTAAAGCTTAAAAAAGGAAAACTACAGCTATGAACAGGTTTATTCGCTGTAGCGACGGACTGCGCAATTTCCACGATTGTTCTTAAAACCCACTCAAATAATATCTTGAAATGAGATAAATGCCGCGGATATATTTTTTAAACTGTAGCAATGGTTGACTTGCAATTAAAGGGACAATTTTAAACAACAGGAAATTTCCCTATCATTTCACTTGTTGTACATTTTAGCTCTCATGAATGAGGCATCCTTTTGGTAGATTTAATACAATTATGTATATTAGTGTATCATGCAACGTAATAAAAACCTATCACATTTCAAAATCATTTCTGGTTCTCTAACTTACAGAATAGGTTTATTCTTTTTATTTCCATTTTGTATGATATCAAAGGATACAACCTAATTAATTCCTATGGGACCCAACCTTGATTAATTCAAAATGTTTCACCAGTGTAGTAGTGCAGGTTTGGACAAAAACGACCTATCTTAGCAACAACAACAAAAAAAAAGAATCTCTAATAACAGCATAAAAATCTGTTTTACTTTGATTTGGTCACCCTGTTAATCAAAAGGTGGCACTATGAGTGCAAAAAATTTAATTGGGTTGATGTTGAATCTTTACAGCTAATATTTAACAAAAGTATAGCTAAACTTAAATTTACACCATGTTCAAAACTACTTAAAAGATGACAGTATTTAAAAAAAGATGTTAAATTACTTTAATACCTTAGTACTTTCAACTATAAAAAACATAGTCTTCGTCAGAGGAATACAAAAAATACTATTGTTATTAACGTCTAATTTTCAAAATCCATGTAGATGATGATGGGTCAATAAGTCATTATTAATTTCCCCAAGTAAAACGGCTGTGATAGACAAACAGACAGACACAGGAGTGATCTTACAATGGTGTCGTTTTTTTACTTTTTAAGTACGGAACCCTGAAAACCATAAAACATCAGTAAATTGCAATTTAAATTACATTTTCTTTTCTATTCGACGGTGTATAAAATAAGATTTTGCAATTTTATAAAGTTAAAAAAATTGTTAAAAACGAAATTAATTTCTCAAGACGTTTTCACTAGCAATTTAGCGTTATTCATGGACCTTTTTTTGTTTTATAATACAGATTTAATTCAACTATACATGAACTATATACTTCGATTCCTATATGAGTATTGTTTGACCGTCAGAAATGGGACAATCTTTTTTTTTTTTTTGGATTTGTTATAATCATGTTTTTTTATGCATCTTGTAAAGTAATCAAAACCATTTCAAAAATATTCCTTGTTAAATTATTTTCAGAATACGGCATTATGGTCTAAGCCGTTTTTCCAAATATTATATATACAGGATGTTTCATCAAAGATGGACAACGCCAAAAGAGGTGATAGTACACATCCAAATCAACAACTTTCATCAAAGAATGCATGGTCGGACATAAAACACACAGGTACTCGCCCATTTGGATATTTGATCAATGCAAACTATAAAGCTCTATTCCTGTTCCGAAGAACGCATATGCAAAATTTTTCCTCGATTAATACATAAAAGCCGCTGATCCGAGGGTGTAATTGTCAATCGCGGTAGGAACATATAGGGAGATGTTGCCCTTCATTAATTGGGAAAACTCTGATATGTACTTTATCTATGGAACTGCAAACTAAAATGGCTCAGAGGCTCAACAATTGTACGTACAGTGGTTTCACAACTTGTTTTTGCCACTTAATCGTACTTTGTGTTTTGCCTCGTATAGCAACATCACCTTCGGCACCCGCTAGCAACTTTGCGTTTTAATTCCGACCATGCAGTCTTTGCTGAAAGTTGTTTGTTCGGATGTGTACTATCACCTCTTAAAGTTTTGCCCACCTTTTATAAAACACTCTGTATATATGTGTATATTATCATACAGAAGTTTTAGACATTATAGGAGATCGTGCAGAGCTATTTACTGAAAACGCTTTCCTCGCAAAGCATTATCTAATGGACTATCACTATTTACGCTTATAGCCATTCCATTTCATTCTAGATAACATAATGTATCTCAGCTTGAGCTTCTTCATACTATTACTTATTTGATCACGTCAGTCATTTATCTAGTCACGGTTATCATTACTGCTTCTCATATACATTTGGATGAATAGAAGAATATTAAACATTTAAGTTTCAATAAATTTTAGATTCTACTACAGGGTGATTAAAAAAAAAACATTTAAAAATTACATAGCAAATCAGCCATGCAGCTAGGATAAAAAAAAAAAAGGGAACATAGGGTTGCAAACCACTTATTTAGTCTCAAATACAGGGTGTTTCCTCTTAACTCAATTTGTGCTGATAGTAATAACTTTCAGAAAACATAAGTATATTATAAAAAAAAATAACAGACAGTCTCACTCTCACCTATGTTGTAAATGTTATAACACCAAACAAAAGTGGTAGAAGTTTGCATTATACGCGCTAGCAGCATGCGCTTAACGATCCAGATTTTGGACTTTGATTATTATTAATATGGTATCACCAATTGCTTGAGCAACATGTTTTTCCAGATCTTCTCGTGATGTTATCACATTTCACACGAAACAAGGTACATATCGTTGCATTTTCATTACAATATTTTTATTTTTCTCGAAATTATTATCGTCAATACGGGTTCAATAACACCCTGTATTTGTGACTAAATAAGTGGTTTGCGAACCCATGTTCCTATGTGATTTATTATCCTTGTGGTATGTCTGATTTGCCATGTCATTTTGTAAACGATTTTTTTTTTTAATCAACCTGTATATTGAAATTAATTGAGAGCCATTTTATATTACTAATTGAAGTTTCTGAAAGTCGCATTAAAATTTTATCTGGGTACCCTACCACATCTTTAACCAAGTGTACGTTAATCACTTCTGTACACTCCGTAATAGAAGAAAAGTACACTTGTATTTTAAAGGGGGGAGTTCCGTTTTTCGATTGAAAAAATCGATTTTTCTTGTTTTACATTTTTCTATTCCCGATAGTCTATAGATTATCCGTGTACAACGATTTGGTCGAATTCGAAGTCTTTTAGCAGTTTTTAGTACTTTAGCGCAACTCGCCCGTAGGCTTACACTGTTTTGGAGCACTATAAGCGCATTTTACGCAAAATGACTTTTATTCAAACTGGGCGGGATCAGAACTCAAAATTTATTAAACCGATTTTGTTAATTTTTCAAAAATCAAATTTCATATAATTTATTGGAGCTTGTGCCACTTTCAGTCATTAATATATATATATATATATTTAGAAGCACCCCAATCTGCGAAAAAAGGGTGAGAAATAGACCTTTTTTTCAAATCGCTGCTACTTGTTGATTTTCACCTTTTTCATCTCAAATTTATTGAAGCTGCAGACAATATTATCTACTTTAATAACCCTTAAAGGAAATTGATTGTAAACGACTCTGGTGATTTATCGGATCCCGCCCGATTAGAAGTGTTACGCTAAGGCATCCACACACAACTCGAGCCACATGATCAATTATTTATTTTTTTCTTTTTAATGTTCTTCCAATGATAAGAAATAGCATGTAAAAGACCTGAAGCTATAATCTTAATTTCTATTCCAAAAACAAATTGCGAAAGAACACACTTTTTTCGACGTTCTACAGATAAAATCCTCTTAAAAAGAAAAGAAAAAAGAAAAAAAAAACGATAATATTTCCGATTTTACTCAGATTTGCACTTGTAACTTGCAATAATATGAATTTTTTTTTCCTGATTTTAAATCATTTTATAAAAGTAGAAAGCTATTTTGTATTTATAGTAAAAATCAATAGTCAGATTGAGATTTTCTACCTATTAGCTTTCTTTATTTAATAAAAAATGTATTAAAAATATTTGGCAGCTAATCATAAATTCTTTAAATTTCAATTTGGTAGTAATTGTAGATTACATAAACTAGTCTATCATTTAAAATATTTATATAAAAAAATTTCTCACGTTGCTTCCGTTCTTTAAATATATTTTTCATAATCAGTATATTGATATCTGTATTTATATGTAAGATAAAGCTTAATAATAACTTAACCTCTTTATTTCGACGAAAAATAGTAATAATTTTACTTTTAAAACTTTAAGATATTTTGGGCGGAATCAAGTTTTAATGATAAAACAACTTATTTACCAGTTTTTCTATTTTTAATTCACAGAACGAACATACATTTTAAAAGATTTTAAATGAATAGTTTTGTAAATAACTGTTGTTTATTCTAACGTTTCACTTTCATTCTTTTATTTACAACATCTTACACAGGATAAGTCGCAATTCATTTGGCTACAATGTATTCTCCGAAAAACTCTTTTCCAAATAAGAACTTCTACTTTTTCTGAAGTATTTCAGTGGATTGACAAAGTTATTAGGTGACATAAAGCAAACTGTCACGCTCTTTGGCAAGTTAATTAATTGGTTGACAAGTAGAAGGAAATCTTTTATCGTCTCTAGAAAAGCAATACCAGCTACGTCTTCTTTATATAATACATATTGGATAGCGACTAACATTAAATATCCAAAAGTTTTAATATATCGCAAGAAGCTTTTATTAATCCTCGAGAGTATTGATTGTTGTAGTTTTAAAGTTGAATATATTGATTACACGTCTGGTAATGAAAGTGATTTTTTCTATCTTCTAGAGTTCCTCATTTAAAAAGCGTATTTTAAATTACATTTAATCTGAATTTGCGAATAAACTCAGATATGTATGAGGCCATTTTTAGATTATTATTATTAATGTCTTTGCTACACAGGATGTTGCGAATTCGACCAACAAATTCAAAGGGGTGATAGTATTCATCAAGATGATGAAAAATTACCATTGAACATGGGGACGCAAAGCACTTATTTAGGCACAAATATAGGGAATTTCACACTAACTTAACTCGGATTGACGCTAATAATTTAAGGAAAATAAAAATAATGCAATGAAAATGTAACGATATGAACCTGGTTTGGTATGAAATGCAATAGCACTACAAAAAATTCTAGAAAAACAGGGTACTCACGCAATCGATGATACTATATGAACTGGTAATAGAAGTTCAGAATGCGAAACGTCAAGCGCATAGTGCTGGCGCGTATAATGGAAACTTCTACCACTTTTTTGGTATTATCACATTCACAACAAAAGTAAGAATGGCTGTTAAAAGTTGCATTAAAATATATTCAGTTTTTTTAATATTATTACCAGTAACCCAAGTTGAGATAGGGTAGACCGCCTTGTATTTTTGATTAAATACATGGTTTGCGACCACATGTTCTATTGTAATTTTTCATCTGCTTGGTGTCTACTATCATCCCTCTGAATTTGTATCTGGAATTCAGCAACACCCTGTAGGGGAGATGGGGGAACATGTGTTACCCCCCCCCCCCCACCTTTTTTCTGTTTGACTTGGCGAAAATTAGTCATCGCCAAGAATTATTGCAACCCTATTTTACTATTTTTCATTTTGTTTTAATGCAGATGTAAAAATTCTGGAAGCGAGTGATGAGCGCCATATCTCATCTGAACCAAGGCTTTTCTTGGTCATAATTAAAACGTATTCATATTCATTTATCCGAGTTTTTAATTATTAGAGTTCTAATTTACTTTGAATGTATAAAAATCGTTCTGCATATTTTATTGAATTGATGTGATTAATTTCTGATTCGAAGAATATCTTTTATTATCGTCTGTTCTCTGAAATTCTTCATGTTGTCGTCCCGCGCCAAGGTGTCGGGACGGATGTATAAATGTTATTATTTTTTATTCTGAAGGCTTGAGGTAAGCTATTTTTATTCTTGATTGATTGAAAAATAAATATGCCGACTACCCTAATATCGAAACATTAAAAAAGAAAAGAGCAGGTTTACGCACACAAACGACAAAGTTGTGTACAGAAATATGCACAACTCTTGAAGATGATTCTATGCCATTAGAAAATAAATTTGATTTATTAAATAATTTGTAAGGATCAATTGAATGACAAATATGAATCATTAAAAAAATTAAATTCTGATATCCAAGATGTTATTGCTGACGACGATTTTGAGAAAGAAATCGAAAGTTCTGAAACCTACAGTGAGAAAATAATTTAAACGCGTTATAAGATAACGAAGTTCTTAAATGAACATAACTCCCAAAAACAAAATAACGATTTTCAAAGTTTTATGAAAGATGAATCCTGTTCTCAAAATGGAACTTTAGAGAGATCTGTGAAATTGCCGAAGCTCACTATAAACAAATTTTTTGGTGACAGCAGTTCCTGGTTAGAATTTTGGGGGCAATATTCCAATGCAATCGAAAAGAATTCTAATTTAACTCCTGTTGACAAGTTTGTCTACTTGAAATCTCTTCTTGGAGGTAGTGCATATAATGCTGTTGCAGGTTTTTCACTTTCGGAGGAAAACTTTAAAGCTGCAGTTGATTTGTTAAAAACTCGCTACGTCCGTGACGACCTAGTCATCAACGCACATATGAGTAAATTATTAAATTTAAAACAGGTAAAGAATGCTTCTAATGTTAGAGAACTTCGGGAATTGTATGATAGCTGTGAAATACAAATTAGAAATTTAAATTCTCTCAGTTTTACAGCAGGAAGTTGTGGTCATATCCTATGCCCTATTTTATTAAAGTTGATACCTTCTGAAATTGTGTTAGATTTTAATCGTAAACGAACCGATGGTGAAAAATTGGAGGTCGAAGAGCTTCTTTCCTTCATTAAAAAAGACGTTCAATCTACGATGGCACTCCAGAGCTCTGAAAATAGTTTTCGTGCTAAAAGAGAAAAGAATAAATATAATAAGAATTATAAACATTTTAGTAATTATAAGCACGTCATTCCTTCAGCATTGACTACTAATGTAAAAAAATGTTTGTATATTTTGCGAAAATGAACATGATCCAAAATTGTGTAAAGAGTGTACTATTTCTCAAAAACAAAATAAATTAAGTATACAGGGACGTTGTTTCACCTGTTTCAGGAAATTTCACTTGTCGGCCAAATGTAAATTTAATTCAGAACCTTGTAAATTTTCCAATGGAAATTTTCATCACTCTTCGATTTGTTTAAAAAATTCTCATCAAACAGTTCCCAAAGAAATCAAATCAGCTGACTCTGTTATTAGTTCGATATCTCACTGTAAAACCGAAAACGAAAATTCCTTTGAAGAGGTTATTTTACAAACAGCTTGCGTAAATGTGGAATCTGGAATAAATTCTGAGCTTCCATTATGTTTATATGATTTGGGTAATCAAAGATCTTTTTTACAAAGCAATTAGTTTCAAAATTAAATCCTCGAATTATTTGTCAAGAAAAACTTTAAATTTATTCCTTTGCAGCTGCTAAACCACAAATAAAAACATATGACGTTGTGCAATTAAAATTATCCCATATTGAAAATAAATCGCGTTTCATATTTATTGAGGCATTAGTCACGAATGTAATTTCTAACTCTATGATTTATTCCCTCATTCTCTCCAGACAGATAGAAAATAAACTGACGCCTTTTACATTCTCGAATGCTGTTGCCCCATGTCATACTAAAATAAATGTTCTTATTGGGGCGGATTATATTTATCAAATCTGTTACGATGGGGAAATTAAAAAAAAAAAAAACTAAATCTCTCTTTTTATGTGATAGTTTATTCAGTTATTCGCTTGTGGATTTTATGAATAAAAAAGAAAAATTTAAAGTGCTTCGGTTTTAAATCTGTCGGTTACAACTTCAGTTGCGGAAGATTTGAAATTTTATGGGAAATTGAATCTTTGGGTATTACTCAATCAAATGATAATATTTCTGATGTAGATAAGGAAATTGTGAATAAATTTGAAAATAACTTAAAATTCGTAAATAATACGTATGAAACGGGTTTATTCTGCAAGGATGAGAAAAACAAATTCGGGAATAATTTGAGAATAGCTAGAAGTCGCTTTGAGGAATTAAATCGTAAACTCAAGGAGGAAAATGATTTATATAAAGATTATAAAGCTATTATATTAGAACAAATAACTGCTGGAATTGTAGAAGAATGTCCTGATAAAATAATTGAAAGTAGTTATTTTATGCCGCACAGAAAGATTTTAAGAGATGATAAATTAACTACCAATGGAAGGATGGTTTTCGATACTTCTTCTAAAGAAAAACATTTAAATTCTCTAAATGATTGTTCATATCCAACTCCTAATCTTAACCCGAACATATTTAATGTAATATTTAATTTCAGAAAATTTAATGTTGCATTTAGCGCTGACTTAGAGAAAACGTTATTGCAAATTGGGATAACAGAAGAAGATCGGGTTTATTTAAAATTTTTGTGGTTTAGTGACGAAAAGGATGATTTAAATTTTTTGAGATTTACACGAGCTGCTTTTCGGGTAACTTGCAGTCTCTTTATTTTGGCCGCAACGATTAAATCTCATATACATAAATATGTTGATCATCCTGAAGTTGTTAAGATTTTGGACTCTTCTTTTTATGTGGATGATTTGAGAACGGGGTCAAAATCTGATGAAGATGCTTATTATCTATTCTCAACAGCTTCGCATATTTTTAAAGAAGCTAGCATGAATTTACAAAAATTCAGTACTAATTCTGTTAAACTTAGAAAATTATGGAAGGAAAATAAATTATGTGACTCAGAAGAAAATTTGAATAATTTTTTAAATATTTTGGGATTATTATGGGATACTAATTCTGATATTTTACGTTTTGACGTACAATCCTTTCCTGATGATTGGAAATTTAATCCATCGAAACGCGTTGCTCTTAAAGCCATGTTAAAATTCTTTGATCCTATTAGGTTCATCGTACCATTTTCTGTTCGTAGAAAAAAGTTTGCTACAGGAAACATGGAAAAGAGGTTTGGAATGGGATGAAAATTCCCTAATGATTTAAAAATTTAATGGGAAAATTGGTGTGCGGAAATCGAACATTTACATAAATTTGAGGTACCCCGCAAATATTTTCCACAGGGTATAGAATTTTCGGACCCAATCGAAATTCATATTTTCTCCGATGCTAGTCCTAAGGCTTATGGAGCCGTAACTTATTTTTTATGTACCACAAGTGATAATGAAATTATGACTAGTTTTATTTGGGCAAAATGTAGAGTCGCCCCAATTAAATGTTTGTCAATTCCCCGTCTTCATTTAATGGGGGTACTAACAGCCTCAAGGATGTCTAAATGTCTGAAAAATGCATTTAATTTTCTAAATTTGGAAATTCATATCTGGTCAGATTCCGCTATTATGTTATATTGTATTAAGGGATCAGCCATGAATTGTAAGCCTTTGTTGCTAATAGGGTTGTAAAAATACAATCTCTGACCGATCCTAAAATCTGGAAATATATTCCGGGTAAGGATAATCTGTGTGATCTAACTTACCAGAGGCGAAAATTTACACAACCTGCTGAAAAACAAATTATGGTATTACGGTCCTGAATGGTTATCATTACCAAAGGGCAGTTTGCCAAAACCTTAAAAGATACTATTTAATGAAAATATTATGAATGAAAGAAAATCATCAAATTTGAGTTCTGTGCTCAATTATCTTGTACGGTAGGTGTTGTACTTCCAGAGTCGTTGTTAAAATCAGAAAATTTTAGTTCTCTTTCCAAATTACTTAACATCACAGCTTGGAGCTTAAGACTTCTAAATAATATCAACAAATCAAAAACAAAAATTTCAGGTGAGCTCACAGCCCCAGAAAAGGCAGAATTTTATTGGTTAAAGCAAACCCAGTTATTTGTCTTCAATCGTGAAATTGATTTACTGAAAAGGGGAAAGCCCATCGTTAAAGATTCAACCTTGTATAGTCTGAATCCAAAATTGGATGAGACTGATTTGTTAATTTTATCTGGAAGATTACAATTTTCAGAATTATCTCAAAGGGAAAAGCACCCTTTTATACTTCCATATGGGAGTGTTTATACCAAATTGTTGGTTCAGATTGCCCATGAAAAGTTTTTCCATTATGGAATTGCAACAACTTAGCTCATTTATGAAAAAAAATATTTTATAATTAGCGGACGAAAATTTATAAAATCTGTACTGAAACATTTCCTTATTCTCTTGGGAAGCAAGAAATTGCACCATTACCCAAGGATCGTATTACAGAAACACCACCCTTCTATACCTGTGCTGTGGATTTTGCAGGTCCTATTTATGTCAAAGCAAAAACTTGCCAAGGAAAGGCATATATAGCTCTTTTCACGTGCGCAGTCACTAGAGCTGTGCATCTTGAACTGCGTACCAATTTAACTACAGAAACTTTCTTTTTACCATTTAAAAGGTTTATATCTCGTAGAGGAATTTGTCGAACAATCTACAGTGATAATGCGAAAACGTTTATCAAAAGTGATAATTTACTTAGAGAAGTTTGGAGCCGAATATCGAAAGACGAAATTTTACGATATTTTAATAAAAATAGCATCGCTTGGAAATTTATTCCCCAGTAGCAAGAGATATCGGCTAAATTTCTGGCTAATACCAGAATTGTCGGCAAATGATGAGTAGTCGAATGGAGAGCTTCACATAATATCGTCTGAACAAAATCTAGCGATTTATCTAGACAATGTCGTGGGAAAACGTCGGCAGGAAATTGTATTATTACTACAAGTCAATTAATCGGGCTTTATTCTTATGCATGTAATCGGCCGGCAATCGGAAAGTAATGAAAAATGAATCTTTTTCCCGAGGTGCTATTGATTGTTTCCTCTGTATAGATACCCCCTGCAGTGATGTAGGGGATGTGTGTCACGTGAATGAACTGTCCAATGCCCTACAATTTCTTATCTCCCTCCCGCTTAAAATACTTTTTCACGCTTCAAGGACATTATTTCTAAATGGACAATCGAAGGAATATAAGGGAAAAAAATACTTTCCAAGAAATGCTCTTTGGTGAGAATATATTATTATTTACAAATCAGTAAACTTAAATCTCTTAAAAACTTACAGATAGCGGGGCAATTAGTGTAAGAGTAAACTAACAATTTAAAAGCGTTTGTTTGTTCTTTATTTCTTTTTTTTTTTTTAATAATAACGTATAGACATTCATACTTAAAATTATACTTAATAAAATGATTAGAGATATTTGCTGCTTTGTTGATTTAGATAACTAAATTAAAAATGATAATATCTGAAATTTAGATTATATCAGATAATATCTGAAATTTAGACTATTACAACAACAAACTATTTGCTTAGTTATGAATTAGAAATTTTTGATTTAAAAATTAATTTATTTAGAAATATTTCAGGTAAAGTTATTGTATATGAAGTTGATCATCTTTTTTTCCCCTAAAAAAGTAAAAAAAAATTAGTTTTATACATTTTAAAAGTTTTAAAAAATGTCTGAACATTTTTTTAATTAAAATTATTATTAGATAAATAAATTGAAAATTATAAGATCTAAAATTTAGATTATATCAGAAATTTAGAGTATTACAAAGACAAACTATTTCTTCTGAATGTATTTTCTTAATTATGAATTAGAAATTTCTGATTTAAAAATTAATTTATTTAGAAATAGTTCAGATAATGTTATTGTATAAATTATAAAGAAGTTGATCAACCGTTTTCCCCCTAGATAATGAGAAATTTAATTTTATACATTTAAAAAGTTAGAAAAAAGATGACTGAGCATTTTTTTAATTAAAATAATTATTAGGTGAATAAATTGAAAATTATAAGATCTGAAATTTAGGTTATATCAGGATAATATCTGAAATTTAAACTATTACAACAACAAACTATTTGCTCTAAATGATTGTTTCTTAGTTGTGAATTAGAAATTTCTGATTTAAAAATTAATATATTTTAAAATAATTCAGATAATGCATTGTATACATTATAAAGAAGTTTATTATCTTTTTTTCAAATAGTGATAAATTTAATTTTATACCTTTTTAAAAGTTAAAAAAATGACTGAACAATTTTTTATTAAAATAATTATTGAATAAATAAATTGAAAATTATAAGATCTGAAATTTAAATTATATCAGGATAATATCTGAAATTTAGACAATTACAACAATAAAAAATATTTGCTCTAAATGATTGTTTCTTAGTTACGAATTAGAAATTTCTGATTAAAAATTTAATTTATTTGGGGAAAAAAAAATCAGATAATGTTATTGTATAAATTATAAAGAATATATATCTTCTTTTTTTTCTCTCCAGATAGTGATAAATTTCATTTTATAGCTTTTAAAAGTAACAAAAAAAAAATGACTGAAATTTTCTTTAAATTAAAATAATTATTTAGATATTGAAAAAAAGAAATTTTTTCCATACATAACCAAAATTTAATGAGACGCTTTAAATGATGTAATTTTCATAGCTAGGACGCAATGTTAAATGAGAATATTTTACATTGTAAGATGCAAAAATTATCAAATTAAAATGTATCAAAGTTCGTTTTAATTCAAAGAATAAATATTGTTAGACGGAAATATTTTCCGCTATAAAATACAAAAATGTTTTCATATCGAGGGCGTAATTAATTAAAAGGTAAGACATTTTGTTTAATTTAAATTCTAAATATTGCTAATCTTGGGATGAATATTACAGTTAATGATTCTTTGTAAGATACAATAATATTGTATGTCAACAATGTGAGTCACTTATAAGCAAGAACATAATTTTTAAATTAAATGTAATTTTATTTGTATCTTACAATAGAAAATTAATTGTCATTTTAATTGTAATTTTAATTGTAAAATTATTTAACAGCAATATTTTGACTAAACAAAACAAGATTTATTACATTTCAATTAGTTACATCCTCGATATAGAAATATTTTTGCATCTTATCGGGGAAAATGTTCCCAATTAACAATATTTATTTTTTGAATTAAATCGAATTGTTTTACGTTGTAAATACTATTTTTGCATCATACAAATTCTTCCATTTGATATGATTAGCTAATCGGCAAAAGATCATATGATATTGAAATGTACTCGGTAAAAGATTACCAAGTGACCAAATTATCGAAAACTAATACGCAAAGGCTTCAAAACCGACACAATTGTAGTCGGGAGGCGATGCTCGAACGGTGATTTGCCGGGAACAGGATTTGACAAGAAGTCATATCTGCCAACCCCAGAAAATGATATCTCCAGGACGAAATATAGTCGAGTTAGGACTTTCGGCGGAAGTTCGGCAAGGATTATTTGCTGTTTGGGATTATTCAAAGAGCCAGTTGGTGGGGCAGTTTTTGGGAACGCATGGTACATTTGGTGAAAACTCCCTTGAAGAAAGTTCTCGGAAGATCTTGTCTCTCATATGAAGAAATCCAAACCACTTTAACCACTCCAAACCTCTGTACCGCCCTACGCTAGATCCTCGTGACCTGGCGGGCCGGCCCCACTTAGGCATTCAAACCACTTTAACTGAAATCAAAGCTATGATTAATGGTCGTCCATTAACGTATGTTTATGAAGAAAACAGTGAATCGCTTCCACTTACTCCTTCAGATGTCCTGATCGGCAAGTGAATAAATTCGCTACCAGACTTTCATTGTGTTACTGAACCTAAATCGAATAAAGTAACGTTAAGAAAAATATTAAAATATCGAGATCAAGTTTTAAATCATTTCTGTAAACGTTGGAGGTAGGAATATTTGCTAGAACTCCGTTCTGCCAATTTTTCCGTTCCAATCAAAGCTCCGACTAAATTCGGAATTGGTGATGAGGTATTGATTAATGAAGATAAAACTCCAAGGCACATGTGGAAATGCAGTTGAATTACAGAGCTCTTTTTAGGAAGAGATTCGAAAGTTAGATCTTGCACAATTCAAACTGAATCCGGTATGATAAAAAGACCAGCCTAACTGTTACATAAACTGGAACTCGATATTATGGACTGACTTTTCAGTTATAATGAACATTTTGCCTACATTTTCATGTTTTAGCCTTTTCTAATCCAATATTTTTGTATATTTTAGTTTCAGTAGTTGTTCCTTTGAAAATAGGATTATTTTTATGCCTCATTATTGTAAATATGTTCTAACTTGTAATTGTCTTATTAATGTAGTTTGAAAATTTTGATAAAAATTTAGTTTGGATGATGAACAATAGTAATTGTTCATCCAGGGGCAGTATGTTAAACCCCCCTTTGGCTTGGGTTAAAACCATCTAAACTTGGCAAAAATTAGTCATCGCCAAGAATTATTGCAACCCTATTTTACTTTACTATTTTTCATTTTGTTTTAATGTAGATGTAAAAATTCCGGAAGCGAGTGATGAGCGCTACATCTGATTTGAACCAAGGCTTTTCTTGGTTATAATTAAAACTTATTCATTTTCATTTATCCGAGTTTTTAATTATTAGAGTTCTGATTTACTTTGAATGTATAAAAATCGTTCTGCATATTTTATTGAATAACGTGATTACTTTCTGATTCGAAGAATATATTTTATTATCGTCTGTTCTTTGAAAATCCTTCAACATGTGAACATGGGGCCGATGTGAACACCACAATTTTTCAATAGTTATAATTTTTTTATTTGAAAAAAATTACTAAAGATCTGTAGACACATGGTAAAAATAAATACGCTTTCTGACATTTTGCTTGTCCCCTGTAGCCAAAACACTGTTTATAGATCTCAAAAGTAAAATCTTTGTTCAAAGTTGATAAGGGAATAACTCTATTTATTTATTCATGAATTTGAATTTGAGTATTTTAAAATATACTATGAATCCTATTAAACATTTTTGATAAAGTTCTTTCTCTTCGAAAATTCGGAAGTGTTAATGATTTATCAATTTAACTTTAGCAGCCATGTGGGGCATTTGTGAACAGACCAGTTGGGGGCAGATATGAAAATTTGAAAGTGTCCCAATAATTATTCTGTGATTATTTTTCCTTCAGTTAACTTCATCCAAAATAATCTCAGTTCCATTATTTATAATTTACCTGAAATAGAAGATATTTTCCTCACACAAAGTTGATTTTGTATGGAAACAAACACATCTTTCAGCAAGTACATAAAGAGCAACAAGCGCGTTTATGTTCAATTGTACTTTAAATATATTTAATATTTTCTAAAATGCAATAAATGTTATGTATTATTTTACTAAACGGTTTACAACAATATTTTTATGCATTGTTAATATAAAAGTATTACTTTAAATAACTTTGCAAATTTTTCTATTACATTTGTTCTAAACTTGAAATGATGGCCTACTTCCATCTCTAAAACAGTTATGTATATGATGCTTTGAATAGAGGTAGATTTCTTGGAAATCTGACGATGAAAAAACCTTTTCCCAAACAGCCAATGAGATGCTTGGATAATACGTAAGTTTTACGAAATCTGACGAGTCGCAGGTGATTTTTGTCGCTTGCAATTTTTGCGTGTAATAACACTATTAATGTTTAATTCATGGCGTACGTAATGTATGACCAGCTCCGTAGAAGTTTAAAAATGTACAGTACCAAAAATTGTAAAACTGAAAATTCTTTTAAAATTTGTTCATTATGGGTCCAGGAATGTTAATGTTTAATTCCTGGCATACGTAATGTATGATCAAGTCCTAATATATGATACGTAAAGTATGATTTTTTATGTCTTAAATTTTAGTCTTCGAAAAAATCATTTTCCAAATGGTCGTTGTAATTTGTTAAATTACTTTTTTTTTCGTTATTTAAAATAAAAATTATGTCAATTTGTATAATTTGGCGAGTGTTTTGGTGATTTATATAATTTGGCGAAATTGGTCGAAGGAATAACTAAGTAGTACCTCTTTTTTAATTATTTTCTATTATTTTTAAAGGAAATAAAAAAAAAATTCATAATTATAGAACAAAATAATTTATATAATTTATAAAAAGAAATAAAAGTAAATAAATATTTGTTACGAAATAAACAACAATAGCTGGGTTACCATGTCAACCTTTTCTGAAATATGAAAAAAAAAATATCAGTTTGATGAAAATTTGAGTTGCCATCATTAGAAAAATGTATATAGAATTAGAAAAAAAATAATATTTCGAAAACTAATTCGAATTTAACAATTCTAATACCAGTTTTGAGATCTGCGGATCAATGCTGATTTTTGGTGTTAATTTCATCGCATAGTATTCCATATTTTAGGAGAAATAGCTTGAAACACAATCAGTTGTTTAATCAGTCGATTCATATATCCGTTTCATAAATTCGTTTCATATATCCGTTTCATAAATTCGTTTCATATATCCGTTTCATAAATTCGTTTCATTAGGATTTTATATACATAGGGTAGATATTTCTTTATAGTGAATTTAACAGGTAATATAATTAATGATTTTGATGACAAATTTGATAACAAAATAAAAAGCATGCCATAGGCTATTTTTTCCTAGTGTGCCCCACGTGTGTTCACATCTACTCCGCTGATGGGGCACATGTGAACAATTTTTTGCATTTATAAAACTATTAAAAAATGGAAGAAGAACTATACAGATTATTTACAAAAAAGTACTACGCGTAAAAAAAATTCTGTTTACTATACTGAGTAGTTTTTTTAATATAGAAATTAATACAGTTATGAGAAAAAGCTACGTTTACGCGAACTGTTCACACGTGCCCCCATTTCCCCTATATTGTGGCTTTTACAAAAATATCTCGTAATTCATTTGGCAGCAAATATTGCATTGAATTATGTTGAATATATTCATTAACGTTTCGTTTTATGTCCAAGTAAAGGCTATAATGTGTAAATTGATATACTATTTCAGTGTTATCATTAAATTACTTTAATAGTTTAATTACTATGAATAATAATTATAGGGTAAATGTAGCAGTAGTCAGCCATGCAACAGCAAAATATTGCTTATTATTATCTCTATAAAAATAGCTACACTGTAAAGAGAGACAGATCTTTCTTAATCTAGGAATATATAATATAACAACAATAAAAAATGTATAATATCCAATTCCAAGATACCCATGATTCCGAAAAAAGTTCTTTATTTTTAGAACACTCAGAAAACAATATATTTTCTAGATTTAACCAAGCATTTATAAAAAACAAAGTTTCTTAAGATGCCATTGATTTTCGGAAACTTTATGAGTAGATTTATAATGTAGTAATTAATATTCTAAACCTGGTATATAGATTTTTTGGATGCTATCGATTATCAAGTAAACATTTTCTTGTCCAGCAAATCTGTTTCACAGACAAACAAAATAAGTTAACAGCATTAACATGAAAATTATTATTATTATTTAAATTTTAAATGTATAAATTCAACTACGCAGCTGAAAATCTTTAATTAAAATTTAATAGGGTCGTAAAGCTAATATTCTGATTTGAGAAAATTGTTTAATACAATATAAAAAGATTTAGAAACATTTATGAAATTCAGTATCAGAAGAAGAAACTTTGTTCTTAAAATTATTCTTTAAATCTCAAAAATATAGTGGTGTACGGGTTTTCTAAAAGCAAGTGAGTAAGTGTGATCACAGATCGCACAGAGGGTTTCGTTTAATATTACTTTCAAAACACTTTACTCTTTTGTAAAATCTTTTAATTTCACATTTCGCAACTAAGGGGCGCACTCTATTCTAAACAAACCTCCATCCGAACTAAACTCCGTTTTACAAACTATCCGTAGATATATTAGTCGAGGGATTCGGGCCTACAGCACCCGAGATAGTTAGGCGGCCCCTGACGGTAAAAAGTAGAATTAAAATATGTAAGGCTATAGTGCATAATATGAAAGAGCTGTCAAAGAGGTGTCGGCAAAAGTTAGAAAAGTGCCCCTGGGTGAAAAAGGTGGAAGTTAGAAAAATTGCTTAAAATACACAAGTTAGAGACCGGAGGGGTTATTATAAGATTTTTTTGAAATTTTTATGATTTGTCTTGTGATCGCAAGTGTTCACCTATAAGAATTCAAAATTTCAAGTTTTCAATTTAATTACGGGTTCAGTTAAAAAAAAAAAAAGCTTAAAATACACAAGTTAGAGCCCAGACGGGTAAATATAAGACTTTTTCAAGATTTCATGATTTGTCGTTTGACGTGAGGTGTTCAGCTATAAGTATCCAAAATTTCAAGTCTCCTATATATAGTCTCTGAGAAGGGGCTCTGTGACACACAGACAGACAGAGGAGTGAGACAAATAGAGTTTCGTCAGATGAACGAAACCCTAAAAAAACGCTTTTCGGAATCATGGGTAACTCGGAAGCTGTTATTGTATATTTCCGTACTTGGTTATATAATATTTCCATTATGGCAACAAATTGAACGATCCCTAGTTAGACAAAATATGCTCAGGTTATTTACAGAAGTTTTAAAAATTTCTTCATTTCCTTTAATAAAAATTGTAAAATTTATCGTATGAAAAAGCAAATAGAATAGAGATTTATCCTCCTAGAAGTATGTAATTGATATATGATGAAGTGCAGTCTCGTATATAGTAGTAAAATCGTAAAAGAACGACAGAATACCTAAAACTAAACTCAAAATTCTTTTAACATTTCGCGCTCTAAAAAATATTTCTTATAAAGCTTATAAATTTTAAAACTTCTAATTTTTGCTCTCTCAATTACCATTGTATATCAAAGAATAAGTTTAGTTGTCAAATTGGTAATTTTTTGTAGAAATAATTTGGACAGTTTGATTCGCATCACGTGTGATATGTTTATACATAATGAGCCCACTTAAATGTAAGGAAAACATAATTATTGGGTAAATGTAGCAGTAGTCAGCCTTGCAATAACAAAATATTGCTGATTATTATCTTTATAAATATAGCTACACTGTAAAGAGAGACATGTTTCTTAATATAATATAGGAATATATAATACAACAACAATAAAAAAAATGTATAATATCCAATTTTGAGATACCCATCTAGTCTAAAAATATTATATGTAGACTTCCTGAGAAATTACGATAGAAAGTTATTTTGGTTGCATAAAATTAAACCATCTACTGAAATCTAAAAAAACATTATACGATTGCAATTGTGCTGAACTGCTCTCGTCTTATTTAAATAACGACCAATTTCTCTGTCCGATTATTTCCCGAAAGTTCTAAAATTTGTTCTTTCATACACACACACACACATATATATATATATATATATATATATATATATATATATATATATATATATATATTAAAATTTTCTCGTATAAATAAGCAAATAAAAACAATTCTTGAGAAATTAGTCAGTTTAACACTTCTAGAGACGCTCATTGATGCTTTAATAGCGATGCCAAGTGAGCCCCATCATTTTCATATCAATGGCGCAGTCTTGATCGATCGATGAACTTGCATTGCCGAGTGACAAATATCAGGCTGCATGACATAATGATCTTTTCCCTTGGTAATCCAAACAAACAATTAAAAGAAAACATTCACATTTAGTCTGTAATAGCGCAAAAAATATTTAATGTATATTAAAGCTACCCTTGACAGAAATATAAAATAAAAACACATGTTTTGATCTCCGTTTAAGTTCGCTTGCAGATATATCTGACAGGCTATCTCCACAATTTAAAATTGTTCACTGATGTTTCAATAATACCCGGGTCTGCAGCAGTGTGTTGCATAATCAGTGATGCAGTCTTGATGTGCCGTTGACCATGAATTGTTCACAACAAATATCTTGCTTTATAAGATAAAGAGATCACTTATCTTGGCAACGTAAGCAAATATGTCAAATATAAAAATCTAAAGTAAAATTCCCTATAGGAAAAAAAGGAAGGCAGGTAACCACCAGTAAGCAGTACAATCACACAAACAAAAAAAAACTCAAATTTTTTTTAAATTAAAAAACAGTTCAGAAAACTAAGGACTAAGAGACTAAATAAAGACTAAGTCATTTAGAATCAATTGCTATTTAGCACGAAAGTTCTCACTACCGCATTTATAGATGTAATACTGATGTAACAATCACACATGCACACACACATATACTATATATGTTACTCTGAAAGACCGAAATTGGAGAATATCGACTTTCACTGGTGAATGTCAACACATACCATATACGTCGTGAAAGATCAAATATTTGATTATATTCTTGTACATTGGGTCCATCACCGGCGTATGTCGACAAGAACAGATATGCTATGGTGGCGGTTGAAAAGGGAAGCCGAAGTACAGTCTGTCATCAAATCCTTTGCTCTGCTGCGAGTCAGTCAGCTTTGTCAGTCATATGCAAGGATTGATATTGCGCTCAACGTTTTCTTAAATTTTATTTTTTGTATTCGATATTCTAATTTATATTGAATGGGTACTGCAGCGAATCGTCATATTTGTTATTGTTGTCGTTTGAAAAGTTGAATTCATTAATTACGAGTATGCGAGAAGACAATTGTTTTTATTTTTCTCATTAAAATAAGTACACTAAAATACTTTCTGAAATGATTTCTGCTAAAATTAAGTGCAGCACACCTTTGTATTACAGACGATTAAAACATTTTGAAGTTTCGAAAATTAATGACAAAGAGAAATTAATTGGACCATTAATACCAGAAGAAACTAATATATAGTATTATGTTACCAATGATGAATTGTTCAGTATACTATTTGAAACTCACACCGGAATAAGCCACGGAGGAAGAACACGTATGCTTAAAGATTTGCAAGTTAAATACAAAAATATTGCACATGAAGTTCTAATGTTGTATTTAAATTAATGCAAACAATGTCAAATGAAAAATAGTGCAACAAGAAAGGTTATGTTGTGAAACCAATGGTCAGTTCTGAGTTAAACTCAAGTTCTCAAGTTGATCTGACAGACTGGGAGTCACACAGGGATGGCGAATATAAATTCATAATGGTGTATCAAGATCATTTAACTAAGTTTGTCCAGCTACGATCTTTAAACACTAAGTGGGAATTCATTAATCAAGTCATATCCTAACTATGCGCCATTTGGAAAGATGTTAAAATAGTTCTTGGAAAACCTCGTCGTGGTCAAACACAAGGCTCAGTTGAAAAGACCAATTAGGATATACAGAATATGTTAATTGCAAGGATGAACGATAACGATACAAATAAATGGTCAGATGATTCGCACTTATTTAAATTTTCCAAGAACATTTCATACCACGAAGGGGTACACCAATGTCCTTATGAAGCCATGTTTGGCGTTAAACCAAAAAGAGGCATAGCATCGTCTTTTTTTGACTAGCAAACAAATCGCAAATAAAAACGAAGAACAACTCGAAGAAATTGCTACTAATTTTTGAAACCGAAGAACAGCTTGAAGAAGCTGTTAATACTTTTGAAGAAAATTTGAGCAGTGGTCATACCAAAAAACATATTACAAAGAAAAATATTGAGGAGAATCCGCAACTTACCACGTCTTTATATCAAGCCCTGACTGAACAACACGAGTTCATTTCTATAAAATAGAGAATCTTCTACTGCAAGTAACAAAAAAGTTGCGAAACTTAAAAAAAAAAAAAAAAAAAAAAAAAAGTACTTTTAAATGCAGTTTGTTTGAAAGCTGTATCTCAATTTGTTTCTGAGTTATAAATTTTTTTTTGTAGTTTTTATTACTTTTTTGTCATAGTGGCAACAGAAGTATCCATCTCTGTTGAAAGTAAAGGGAATATACAGATTACTGTATAGACCAACCAGAATACAATTAAAATGAGGATTCAACCAATAAAACGCTTCAGATATGTTTTTGATTTCCTACCCTGACAGAGGACAATAACCATTTTTCCAAATAGTTAAAAGAATCCTGCTGCTCAAATTGGTCATATCGTACAATAGGGATGCACAACCTGTGGCCCGTGGGCCAAAAGTGGCCCACGATGGGGTAACGTGTGGCCCACGAACTCGGTCAATTTATAACTGGAAAAAAATTGCAATTTTTGTTCAAAAGTCGCAGGAAAAAATCGTGAAATTCGTCAATTTGCCGCGGGAAAATTTGAAAATTTTGTTGGTCAAATAAGAATCGCGAATTTCGTTGATCGGCCGCGGAAAAATCGCAAATTTCGCTCATCGGGCGCGGAAAATTCGCGAGTTTTGTCGTTCGAGCACGTAAAAATCGCGAATTTCATTGGTCGGTCAACGAAAATTTACGAATTTTGTTTGTCGGGCACGGAAAAATCACGAATTTTGTCGATCAGGTGCGGGAAAATCGCAAATTTCGTTGATCTGGGACAAAAATCATAAATTTTGTTGATGATGCGAAGAAAAATTTCAAATTTCCTTGATCGACTGCGGAAAAATCGTGAGTTTCGTCAGTCGCGAGAAAATATCGCGAATTTCGTCAATTTGCCGCGGGAAAAATTTGCCAGTTTCGTCGGTGAGTTAAGATTTGGGAATTTCGTAGATCGGGCGCGGAAAAATCGCGAATTTTGTTGATTGGGTGCGGAGGAATAGCGAATTTTGTCAATAAGGCTCGGAAAAATCGCGAATCTCATTGATCGGACATGGAAAAATCGCGAATTTTGTCGGTCAGGCGTAGAAAAATCGCAAATTTCTTGATCGGTCACCGAAAAATCGCGAATTTTGTAATTGAAGAGTGGGAAAAAATCGCAAATGTCGCCGATCGGGCACGGAAAAGTCGGGATAGGAATTCAATAGGTCTAGGAAAAATCGCGAGCTTTGGCGAACGGGCGAGGAAAAATCGTGAATTTCATTGGTCGGGCACGGAAAAATCTTGAATTTTGTCGATCAAGCGCGGGAAAATCGCAAATTTTGTTGATCGGGCACGAAAAAATATTCAATTTGGTTGATGATGCGCGAAAAAATTGTGAATTTTCTTGATCGACTGCGGAAAAATCGTGAGTTTCGTAAGTCGTGCAAAAAAATCGCGAATTTTGTCAATTTGCCGCGGGAAAGAATTGCAAATTTCGCCAGTCAGTTGGGAATCGTAAATTTCGTCTATCGGGTGTGGAAAAATCGCGAATTTTGTCAATTAGGTGCGGAAAAATTGCGTGTTTCGTCTGTTTATCTGGAATTTCTTCAATTTGCCGCGGGAAAAATTGCAAATTTCGTCAGTCCAGAATCGCGAATTTCGTTGATCGGGCTCGTAAAAATCGCAAGCTTCGTCGAACGAACACGGAAAAATCGCGAGTTTTGTCAATCGAACTCGGAAAAATCGCAAATTTCGTTGGTTTGGCACGAAAAAATCGCGAATTTGTCGATCAGGGTCGGAAAAATCGCAAATTTCGTTCATTGTCTGCGAGAAAATCGCGAGTTTCGACAGATTATCGCGAGAACAAATTGCAAATTTCGTCAATTTACCATTTGAAAAAATCGCAAATTTCGTCAGAGTCAGTTAAGAATCCCGAATTTCGTTGATCGTTCGCGGAAAAAATCGCAAATCTCGTCAGTCAGGGGTAGAAAAATCGGAAATTTCGTCGTTCTTGCACGAAAAAATCGTCGTTTTTGTCCATCGTGAT
Organism: Maratus speciosus; assembly: GCA_963932465.1. Taxonomy (NCBI): domain Eukaryota; kingdom Metazoa; phylum Arthropoda; class Arachnida; order Araneae; family Salticidae; genus Maratus; species Maratus speciosus. The sequence continues at coordinate 445,674,738 of OZ010789.1, forward strand.
CCGAAAAATCGCGAATTTCGTTGGTCGGGCACGAAAAAATCGCGCGTTTTGTCGATCAGGCGCGGGAAAACCGCAAATATCATTGATTGGGTGCAGAATAATAGGAATTTCGTCGACCAGGTGAACTAAGATAGATAATTTCGTCGATTCGTTGAAAAAAAATTGCTAATTTTGTCGATCCTGCGCGGAAAAATCTCAAATTTCATTGAAATGGGGACGGAGAAATCACAAATTTTGATGATCAGGCGCGTAAAAATCTCAAATCTTGTTGATCGGCTCTTCCTGCCCCCTTCGTTCATAAAGTTCGCATTCTTTTTCGGCACCAGATATTTACATGCCTATGTTTGTTTTTTAGCACTTTTAATAAAACAAAATTTACTCCCCCGAATAAAGTCCAGGAATATTAACGCTCTTTCAAATTAATCGTTGTTATATATACAAACGTAAACTTTTGATATATCCTTGCCAACTGAATTGGATATGTTGACTGTGTAGGGGAACCTAGAGAGGTAACCCTCCCCCCACCTCCCCGAAATAGAATTCTCTTTGTGTGACTGATGTTGCCCTCGACAACCCAGACATTTTTGAAAGTGGCCCTTCTCTTAAAAAGGTTGTGCACCCCTACCGTACAAATACAAGACTCTGATGTCGACCGTGGTCGTACAGATAATCAAAATGTGTTGGCAGTTGTTGTTGGAATAGAACACTCCGACTTTTATAAACTAGCAAATAAAAATGATACCCTCAATCAGCTTTATGCCTGCAATAAATTCGTAATTTGTAAAGAAAAGTTACTTTCCATAGATGAGATTTCCCCTACAAAAATTTCGCTGAGAGAGGCAGCTGCAGCTAATTCGAGAAGTGGAAGGCAAGGCTGTACATGCTGTCACTGCGAAAGGAAGTGCTCCACATATAAATGCAGTTGTAAAAGCAACACGTATAAGTATTGACGTATAACATGTATCGTAATGTGACGTATAACATATATCTTAATGTGACGTATAACATATATCGTAATGTGACGTATAACATATATCTTAATGTGACGTATAACATATATCGTAATGTGACGTATAACATATATAATAAAATAATAATTATAACAGCAATTATAAAATGTGATTTATAGAAGAAAAGTCCGCTACGGTATAAATGCCAAGTTCTTTATTGGCTAAACTTAAAACTAAAATTTTAATGCCTCACATTTATCCAAGTAAAACTGCTATCATTATTAAGATAGCAAGTATTATCGAGCACCCCTTCTTCTTCTCACGCTAGAATCTAAAACTACATATCCCCAAAAATAAATAAATAAATAAATAAATAAACAATCATAAGCTGCCCTTTAAATCCACAGCGGCATTTATTTTCTCCGGGATTAGTTCCGCAGTGAAAACTCCTCTACAAAGTGGCCTCACCGTGACTGGTCACTCCTGTCAGCAAGAGAGTCCAAAAAGTTATGTCACATTTGTGACGTTTTATACCCCCTGAAATGCAGAGAAAAAATGCAAATCTAGGTTATATTCAACATTCACCATTAGTACATGGCGAATGTCGATATATGCCGGTGTAAGTGAGAAATAAGGATATTTAGCAAACATTTCGGACTACACCAAGAGATTATGTGAATGTTCACATTCACCGGTGAAACTTGACATTCTCCAGTTTTCGGACTTTCACGGTAACATATATGTAAATATGCAGGTCTGTGTATTTGTGTGTGTTTAGAAATGAAATGGATGTAAGCGAACCCTTGAAAAAGAAAAATCATAAAGTTTATTTAATTTATCATGGTTCAAAAGAATTTTTAATGTATAATAAAGACATAAAGAAAGATGTACCTGAATAAAACGTTATAGCGAAATGTAAATTTTGACACTATATCGGAGACTTTTGTGTTATTTTAAAACAAAACTGAATTTATTTCACATAGAAAAAGGAGCCATTTTGTCAAAAATAGAATATTTCTTTCAAAAAAATATTACTAGCTTTATTATAGCAATTAAAAATAGATAAATAAAATTGAAGTACAGGATAAATGAAAGTAATACCTACAACTGACAACTTCATCTTTTTTTCTTTTTTTTTTATTTCAAGTATTTTTACTTTAAGGAGACAAAAGCAAATAGTCACATGTCTAGCAAGTTTCCAGACAAGCAATTTCTTCTAAGTGAAGGCAAATATTTACCTTGATTTTAATCTTCAAACAATTTTTCATTCTGCTGTAAGAATGACACAATAGAAGAGAAAGCGAAGTAATGCGGTTTTTTTTAATAGTGTAAGAGTTTTAAGGACTTATATTAATTATTCTTTTTATTATGTGGAGTTTCTTAAAATTGAATAGAAATAAGTTATGATACTTGAACAGGAAACGTTCAGTAGTTCTTCATTTCCTTCATACGATCTGTTAAAGCAATTTTCATATTTTTCAACTGTTTTTAGTTATTTAGCCTTTATGCAGCAAAAATACACTGCTAAAAAAATTTCTGTGAAATTACAGAAAATGTACTGGTAATCCATTATCTTAAGTCTTTTGTAAAATTACGGAGATTGAAAAACAGTGATTCGTTTAAAATAGAGAAATTATTCGGTAAATTTACAGCATATTCTGTAAATTTACATCGATAAAAATACACAAAATTTATTTATTTTTAATGATAATGATTTAATTTATTTTGCGAAACTAGTGGAATTTCGAAGAAATAGAATTTTTCTATTGTATTTGTACTGCGGTACCATTTAATTCGAATAATATTTATTTAAACCGGTGCAAGATTTGATTAAGGGTCCTGAGGGTTGGAGTCGAACACCTTACTGGCTGTGCTACAGAAGATGTTACGACTGCATGCAAAGGATATCTTTTATGATTATAGAAATACAAGAGTCGCCCAAATGAAAGTGGCATTGCTGTAATAACTCCGCCATTTGAAGAGAAAGATAACTGCGGATGGTCCTATAGGGGGTGCAATGTACTAGGAATGCATGCGATATTATCGGATCCCACCAGATGCGTGTGTGATAACGTGGGAGCACGTTAAAAGTCATCGTTCGCATCATGGATGCCTCCAAACGGTGTCAACGAGCTGTCGTTCAATTTTTAAAAACGGAAAATGTGAGTGCTAGTGAAAGCTATCGTTGAATGCAAAATGTGTATGGCACAGAGTGTATGTCACGCAGATCGGTATTCGACCGGTGTAGGGAATTTAATAGTGGAAGAAGCAGTACTGATGAGAGGTCATGACCTGGTAAAGCGCATGTGGTCTTCTTGCACTACGAAAATTCCTACACCATCGGAATACCGATCTGCGTGCCAGTATTAGTTTAAAAAGTTAATGTTTGACAAAATGACGGTGATTTGAACAAAAAAGATAATTTTTTTTCTGTCTTTTTTTAACTTTTTGTAATCTTGGAAAATTAATGAATCTATAAAAATTACGCTTTCCGATGGTATAAACAACTACAAAAACGTTTACTTTTCTTTTAACCCTTTATGTCCCGATGGTACTTTAAACCACCATTAAAATAACATATTATAAAATTCATTTAATACATCGATTAGTAGTAATACTGTTTAGAATGAGTTACAGCATAGCTGCCAAGTTTTACGCCCTTTTCTTACCACTATTTTTTAACAGAGAAATCTGTCTTATTTAATTATCAAAAACACAGGATTAAATAAGTCAAATTTTTCTGATCAAAAATAGTGGTGGGAGAGAAGCGTAAAAGTTGGCAACTATGGTTATAGATACTTTATTTTATCTTGTTCCGAAACCATTATTAGTTGCACGAAAAGAAAAAAAAAACATATTTTTAAAAGTATGATTTTTTTTTTTCATTTACATCTTATCAGTTTTCTTGACGTTGAAAGATTGTGGGGAAGAAAGTTTCAGTAAGGAAATTTATTTATATTTCTATTGTATGAGCATTATATTTATACATTTCCTAATTCTATAAAATACTAAAAGAAATATTTTAAATAAAAGGTTTGAGTGTGGTTATAAATATTGCACAAAACCCCTATAGATTCAAATTTAATTAATGTATCTGGCGCCATTATGGCCCACCTAATGTTTGATTGCTTTTTTCACTGTGTTAATATTATTTTTACCGGAAACTATTTATGCTGTTGCTTAGAGGAATTAATGTGGTAAATAATTGAAAAGACTTTATACATGTAATTATACTATTAAAAATTATATAAGTTGAAATGTAAAAAGTATCCTATGTGCCATATTGGGAACACTCCGTTCTTCATATGGCCCACTTTGTAAATTTTTAGAAAATTGTAAAATAAAATAAAAAAATTGAAAAAAAATTGCAAATTATTATATGTTATATAATATAGGTATATATATTTATATATACATATTATATATATATAATAATTGCAATTTTTTTAGAGCCAGGAAAATCACAAAAAATCTAAATTATTATTATTATTATTATTATTACTAGTAAGGTAGCCCGTCAAAAATGACGGAAATTTAGATATATAGATATATACAACTCATGTGCAAGAATATGAGTTTTATCGCTTGTTTCGCAGTGATAGATGAAAATAACACATTTTAAGAACGAAACACATTTATGAAAAATTGTGTACAGTAGAAGACCACTAATCTGCACAGTTTGGTTCCAAGTGTTATGCAGATTTGAGGCTTTTTGCGGTCATGTCAATTCAATCTTTGTTTACATTTTTTTTAAATTCGTATATTGGACAATTTAGATTGTTAAGCCTTAAAAATAAATAAATTACTCACTACGTAAGGTAAAAACTATTAAATTATCGTATACGATTTCAGGAAATGATATTATTGTCTGAGCGAAGCGAAGGCTAATACTCAGCGAAATATTACTGTCCGGACACATTACTACTACGATGGATATTAACGCCATGTCCTACTAAAAAAAAAGCCTAATAAAAACCTTTCGTCAAGCATAACTCAAAAAGTATTTGTCGTATTTCGTTTCTGATTGCACCAGAAGGTACCTATGAGGGTCGCCTAGTGAATGCACCTACTATGAAAAATAAGTTCCAAACAGTTTAAAAATTATATAGAAAAAACTGATAAAAAAGCACAATTTATCTGCATACGTCACAGAAATTTGGTGTGCGTCACTTTCACCGGTTGATGTTTTCGTAGACAACTGGTTTCAACACATGGAGCAAATAAAAAAAAAATACGCACGCAGTAATATCGAATAGATCAGTTTCAACCACGTGATCACAAACCTTGCAACAACCCGTGGCAACCAGTTTTGGTGGGCAAACAAATAATAATACAGTACTCCGTACTACGGTGACCGTTTTTAGCCTGTTCTATGAAATCTGGCCTGTTGTATGACATACAATTGTGGATGATTAAAACAAAAGACATGAGTGTTTATTACTCCGGGAGGTTAACTTTCTCTGGATGCCTGTCTGTCTATCATACAGCATGCAATTTTCTTGTACAGGATGATATTATTATGCAGTAAAACCTCCATAACGGACACCCGATTAGTGGACACCTCTATTTAGTGGGCATTTTCTCGATTACCGACCCTTAAATAACTGTACATTTTTTACTCTCAGTAGCGGACACCTCCAAATAGAGGACAAATTCTGCCCTCCCGAGGTGTTAGCTATTCAGAGGTTTTACTGGTAAAACCTCCGTAGCGGACACACCCGATTAGCGGATACCTCTATTTAGCGGGTATTTTTTCGATTACCAACTCTTAAATAACTGCTCATGTTTTATTATCAGTAGCAGTCACCTCTAAATAGAGGACAAATTCTGCATTCTCGGGGTGTCCGCTATTCAGAGGTTTTACTGTATATAATTTTGATAGTTATTTTACAGGACCACACAGAAGAATAAGAATATATGAAACGAATATAAACTAAATTCGGGATTGGTAGATCGCTGATGGTAATGTAATTTTAGGATGTTGTTACAGTCATCCGCAGCATGTTTTTAGAGTTTCGTTCATCTAACGAAACACTACCTGTCACACTCCTTTGTCTGTCTGTCTGTCCGTCTGTCACAGAGCCCGTTCTCAGAAACTATATATGTCGGAGACTTGAAAATTTGCATATATATAGCTGAACACCACACATCAAACGGCAAATTATAAAATTTTGAAAAAGTCTAATATTTAACCCTCTGGGCTCTAACTTGTGTATTTTAAGCAATTTTTCTAACTCAGCCCCTAATTTAATTAAGTTGGAGACGTGAAATTTTGCATACTTATAGCTGAACATCTCACATCAAATGACAAATAATAAAATTTTGAAAAAGGTTTAATATTTAACACTCTGGGGGTCTAACTTGTGTATTTTAAGCAATTTTTCTAACTCAGCCCCTAATTATGTTGGAGACATGAAATTTTGCATACTTATAGCTGAACACCTCAGATCAAACGACAAATAATAAAATTTTGAAAGGTCTAATATTTAACCCTCTGGGCTCTAACTTGTGTATTTTAAGCAATTTTTCTAACTCAGCCACTAATTAAGTTGGAGACATGAAAGTTTGCATACTTATAGCTGAACACTTGCGATAACACGATAAATCATAAAACTCCGAAAAAGTCATATTTAACCCCCCGGTCTCTAACTTCTGTATTTTAAACAATTTTTCTAACTCAGCCCCTAATTAAGTTGGAGACATGACATTTTGCATACTTATAGCTGAACACCTCACATCAAACGACAAATAATAAAATTTTGAAGAAGTCTATTATTTAACCCTCTGGGCTCTAACTTGTGTATTTTAAGCAATTTTTCTAACTCAGCCCCTAATTAAGTTGGAGACATGAAATTTTGCATACTTATAGCTGAACACCTCACATCAAACGACAAATAATAAAATTTTGAAAAAATCTAATATTTAACCTCTAATATTTTGTCTCGCGCAATTTTTAAATTTAAACTGTTTTGCAATACTATTTTTTGTTCATTTTGCATAATAAGTGTAATGTGACGTAATTTCTTCTATTTCAGATTTCTAACGCATGTTAATGAATTTATTTTACAATATCCTTTCTCTTTTAAAATTCACATGTAAATATAGTTTTTATGGCGTAATTTCCAATAAGTGCCTGCTTTTTATACCTAATTATTTAATTCTAATTTGAAGGTTTTTTTCTGTTTATAATAGTAACGTGTAAATAATTTTTTTTATTTGAAGCAAACATTATTGTTTGCGCTGTTTATACAGTTGGCAACAGTTGAAATTAATATCATTTTCTAAAATATGTAAAAAATATCTTTCAAGATGCTGAATATTTGAATTTAAAATAGAAATAAAACCTCAAAAAATGAGTCAAATTAAAAAAAAATTAATGAAATCTGCACACCGGGATCTTCTATTGAATAAAATGATCTAAAAATGATTAAATTCCCATGTATAGCTTTTGCTCCTATAAATATTTTTTAATGGAACGATTTTGTCCAACTTTAGCATTAAATATCTCTTAAAATAATTCTTCGATTTGAAAACTGTATGCATTAGCGTGTTGATCAAACATTTCGCTATAATACCACCGATTTTCATATTTTTGTATGCAATAGTAGTCTTAATATTAACGAAGAAAGACCTCCAGTCACAAAATATTCAAAACCGGCGGCGGCGGCGGCGGCGGCGGCGGTGACAGCGTTAGTTACTTTCTTTAGAATAGAGAGATATATAAAAATGAAAACTTGTCTATCTGTCTGTTTGTAATTTTACAAAAATCCACAATTTGGAAGCCAAAACGTGAAAAATGAAAATTAAATAAATAGTTTGATGAATTTAAAAAAAAAAGGTGAATATTACGTCATAAGTTTTCTATTGCAAGATATTCACGTGAAATATGAAAATGAAATAAATGGTTTGACGAATTTAAATGAAAGTGAATATAACTTCATAACTTTTTTATTTCAAGGTTTCCGCGTGAAAGAATAAAATATTACGTCATATTGGAAATATAAAGGACGTGGTGGATATAGTATAACGTCATATGAGTGTGAAAAATGTATTGAAGCATGATAAAAAACCGATTAGGGAAATTATTGGCCTATTTTAACATTATTGCTCCAATTATAAATTGAAATAAGTTCATTTATAGCTGTATTCTTTTGCGTCTGTTATATATATTTATACATTTTTATGTAGCGTTTTCATATGATTCATTCATACAACATTTCGACTGCTTTTTTTAATGTTTGTTTTGTGTTGTATGTTACATTTTGAAATTGATTTTTCAGAACAAACATCCTTCAAATTCTGGTCAACGCCGGCACTTTAGTTTGTAATGGATAAATTGCTTTTGTATCTGTACATCTAATGCTAATATTATAAAGCGTTATAATATTATAAAGTATATAATATTATTAATGCTTGTACATTTGTGAGGTGTTATCTCTGAAACTACATAGCCAACTTAAAAAAAATGTTGGTGGCCATCTCTGCTCCGAAAAAAAGACTATTTTATGTCAGTCTAAGAACCTACATCGCTGCAGGAGCAAAAAAGTTCTAAAATTGTGATTTCTGCGATATTGATTGGGTTAGAAACTTTAAATTTGGTGCGGTAGTTACTTTTAAGATATAAATACTCGTAATGATGGCTATAATATTATTAGTCTCTCTAAAAGGTCAATATGACGGATAAACGTAAAAATTTCTAGAAAGGTTCTAAACTATGATTTATTTGGAATACTGAAATTTTTGGGATACTGTTTGGGTTAGAAACTAGAACTTTGGCATGGTAGTAATTAATAAGATGTAAATGCTCGTTGGAGAACTAATTCTAAGAAATAGAAAGACTAAACAAAGCGGAAAAAGATCTAAAGATGATCTAAGTAACGAAGTACATGGAATTGTTAGGAGTATAAACATGAAAATTGACATGGCTGTATTTAACTTGACGTACATTCTCGCAATAGAACAATTTCTAAAAATTTCGCTATATAAAACAGTGCAAAAACAAAAAACTTTCAAAAATTTTCTATTTCTGTGTTACTGCTGAGCCCAAAATCTTGAAATTTTGCTTCGGGTTAGTTTTAAAATATACAATTGTCTCTATGAATGGTTTCTAAAAAATTTGAAAAGATGAAATTAACGGAAAGTGATCTCAATTACCATTATTTTGGAATTATTAGGTACAGCAACTTTAAATATTTCATAATGCTGCATTTCCTCCGCAAAACATGCGATTTTCATGAAACAAAACTGATAGATACCCACCTAGCATTAAATAAATTGTGTAAATATTGAATAAAGACCTGTATGAAACAGTGAGTAGGTTGCCCGAAATTACTTGTTAAAGTGTTCCTTCTCTAGGCTTTTCTCTCTCTCGCCAAGGCCACTAACAGAGGGAAGTGCCGTTTTAAATGTGATATGAATTTTTTATTCGATTCATTTTTCTAGACATTTTATCATAAGGTCATATTCTCAATTATCATTAGTAGATTTTTTATATATTAACTTATTCTGGTGAAATTTTATAATCGGGTTCATATTGGCGTATGTTAGCTTGCATGATTTGCTGAATAAATATCTATGGTTTTGTAAATTACTTCAAATGACACTTTGACAGCTCAAAAGTTATGCAGACGATATATTCAGATCTTGTGTCATACTTTATGTTGTAATCATTGCCTATTTCTTTTATTTAATACATGCCAAATACAGCTCAACTTGTGCAGAATGTGTTTGAAAACAAAACAATACAGCGTATGTAGTGGCCAGCATACACTCATCATTCAAATCCGATCGAGCATATCTAAAACACACTCAAACGAAGCATTGCATGCCACTGTTGATGTATTCGGTACTTTGATACTATATTAGATTTTGAGGAGAGAATTCCTTAAATGTTATCGACAACCTCATTGCATCCGTGGAAAACAGATATTGTACAATATTAACTATTCCGGGGGAGCACACACCATATAAAGTATAGTCCATTCTTTTTAAACATCATATATTTGTCATTTAAAGTTACTCAAATTGGTGCGGAGCGTCTGATTATGCTCTTGACATCATTTTATACAGTTAAAATTCCGATATAAGTAATTTAGTATTTCATTTTCTATTTTACTTTTAATATATTGCGTACTTTCAGTTTTATATCCATGCATGGCTGTCTTGAATGGTTAGATTTCCCATTTTTTAAAACAGTGTATACGGATTTATATATAAGATTTTGTAATTCTACGATTCGTTTATTTTCATCATTTCAATTTATCGCAGCATATGGACAATTAAAGATAACATCTCATTTTCTTTGCTTCCACATGTTATTATTAAATCTCTGTTCTCAGTAATATCGCTCAGGCTAATCCCTCTGAGGGAAGTCCTAGTATGTGTGTGCTTCAAGATCTTGGTTACGACGTTGGCGAAATTGGCTGCAGCTTGTCATAATCCTAATAGTGTGGGCCGCTATAACAAAAAAGTAACCAGTTTTTAGTAAAATTTCTGATATAAAGTAGTTTTCAAAAACTTGTGTAAAATTGCTGGCCGTTCTCATGTTATGTCAGTCCTAAGAATAATATTTCTAACACTGAAGAGTTTCCATGTATATGTGGAATTTAGAAAAGCTTCTCCAAAACAAAGGTCCTGAAATGACATTGTAATTTCTTTAATTTCAAAGTTTAATCGGGCCCTGATGTTGTTTACTGAAATCTAATAAATACAGTTATTTTGAATATTACAACAGAATTAAACAGTTAAACTTATTTAACTTAAACCCGCTGTTACTTTCCGATGTTATTTTTTACTATTAAGAAAGAAAATTAGGTACTTCTTAGCTATCCCGTCGACCAATTTCGCCAAATTATATAAATCGACAAACCAATCGCCAAATTATACACATTGACATAATTTTTTATTTTAAATAACGAAAGAACAAATAAATTAGCAAAACATTAATAAAAATACAAATAAAACGTCGAATTAATGGTTTTATTGGCCATTATTGGCATTTAATCTTACAATTAATTAATTAATGGCAACCATTATTGGCAATTAATCTTGCAATTTGGCGACAGTAATTTGGTCGACGGGATAACTAAGAAGTACCGAAAATTATTTAAATTTTTCAAATCATGCATTTATAATTTTTTTCCGTCTTTAATAACTAAATAATGAAAAAAATATGCTTTTGTTCTGAGCTCATAAATATGACAATGAAATAATGTAACTAAGAGACATTGCAAAATTAAATTTTTGTGATTTCAAATCATAAACAAACGATACCGCCACCATTTTACCTACTATGACGTCATTAGAATATTGTCCATTGATTGTTGGAGACTTACTTTGTGTATGAATACCTCAATGATTTAATATTTTTTACGTTTCACGATGAATGAATCACTTGTGTTTGTATAGGTTTATGGAATGAGATATTAAGCTGTGAACCTAATTTCAACTGAAATTATCCAAGGATATATGTATTTTTAATTGAAATTAAAAACAATGCTTTGATCTCGAAATAAAAAATTTTAGTTTGTATAATTGATTATTTCTGTTAATTATTTATTTAGGTACTTTCCCATTATAGAGCATTTTTAAAAAAAGCTTGGCGCAATTCGGGCATCAGAAAGTGAGATATGTTGCCAAAATATATAAACAGCTATGAAAACAAATCTAATGAACCTTTATTTTTGTTTATATATGCACTTAGATACATAGAAAAAATCGTTTCTAAATATATATAATATTTTTTTTTTTTATATACAAATTACGGCACAGATTTCAGATATGAACCGGGATACCTAACTGGCGCCAATATGGTGTTATTTTGCCTGCTATGGTAACCCGGCTATTGTTTTTTACTTATTAATAAATTGTTTATTTACTTTTATTTTCTGTTTTTAATTATATAAACTGTTTTGTTCTATAGTTATTATTCAAACTTTTATTTATTTATAGTTATTTCCTTTTCAAAATGATAGCAAATAATTTAAAGATATATAAGTAACTGTTATTCGAAAGCGAGATTTCTGCCAAATTGGCGTCAGAGAAAAACATGCCAACTCCGATGCGTATATGACATCTGTGCAAAAATTACTTCTGTTTCTTTATAAAAATGGGTAAATAGCTTTTTTTATATTAAATAAATTGCATACATATGGAAAAAATTGCTTGTGAGTATGAAGCAGTAAATAGGTTGTCAGAAAATACGTTGGCAAACTTCTTTCTCGCAAAGAAACTTTGGCACAGATGTCATATTCGCCCCATATTGGCGCGTTATTTTTTCGACGCTGATTTGGCGAAAACATCAACAGCATAAACAACAACATCCGGGTTACCATATCAAGCAAAATAACGACAATTTGGCGCCGGTTAAGTATACATTGCGTATATGACATTGGCGTCAGAAAAAAATCGCGCCAATATGGGGCGAATATGACATCTGTGCCGAAACTTTTCTCCGAAGTATTGTACATAAGCAATGATTGCTAGAAATGCATTTTTAATTATGATATGCGCTTTTATGTTTCACTACATTTATGCATACTATACTGTGTGTATAAATGCTAACATTCATATGCAGGGCTACACAAAAGAATTCGTAAGGGTTACTGAGTATCAGAGTAAATTGCTTAAAGGTGGTTTTTAAAGGAGTTATGCATTTTTACGCTGAACTGCATTTAGTTTACTGAGAAATGTTTGTAGAATATAGATAAAATGATATACAGGGTCACACAAGGAATTGGATACATGCCGTCTGTGGATGATAATATCTGGAAATGTGATTTCAGTAGTTTTAAGAGTAGTTTAAATTAAATTTTGGCTAAATAGTGGCATGTAATAACGATACTATTGGCTATGGACGGTAACTGCTGAAATCAATTTTTAAAATTTATTTCCTTTATTTCCCCAAATAATGAAGTTTTGTTAAAGCATTCAGGATGTGTTGGAAAGTGTTTCATATTGTATGCTCAACGCATGATTTTTCTTTCTTCTTTAGTCTTCTTTTGAATTTATTTTATTCTTAATTCTTTAGTCTTATACTGCTTTATAGAAACTTTGGCACAGTATACGCCAATTTGGCGAAAACATCAACAGTATAAACAACAACAGCCGGGTTACCATATCAAGCAAAATAACGACACTTTGGCGCCAGTTAAGTACCCGTTGTGTATATGTCATTGGCGTCAGAAAAAAATCGCGCCAATATGGGGCGTATAAGACATCTGTGCCGAAACTTTAATATTTAATGTTTAAACTCTTCGCTCCAACCCCCTTGCATATAGTACAAACTATAACACAGCTAGCGCGAAATAATAGACAGTTTGGTACTTTTCCACTGTAGGGGCTTTGGCGTTTTTATTTTTAAAGCTTGGTGTAATTTGGGCATCAGAAAGTGAGATTTGGGTACTATTCCGTTATACGGATATCATTGTCGCCAAGCGTAATAGTGAGCGCAAAATAAAAATCACGTGAATTGAAGCATTTGAAAAATAAAAGAAAAAACATGTCGATACTAAAGTGAGCATTTAAAAAATATAACATTTGAAAACTCCAGACTTTTACAAACTATTTCATTAAATCACAAATATATACTTAAAATAAGTGAACAAATAAGTGTTATAAAATAAAGCAATAAAATAAAACTCATATTAAACTGCTAGCATAAAATTACAAATATCTTTTAGCACTTTGAAATAATTGGCGCATAAGCATACATTTTGGCATGGTGTCCGTATAACGGGAAAATATCGAGATTTGTTGTGAAATCATATAAACAGCTATGAAAACAAACTTGATGAGCGTTTTTGTTTGTTTTATATGTTTATTTTATATGTATATTATTGATGTTTTTATGTACAAATTACATCTGTTTCTGTATAAAATTAGAGAAACGGCTTTTTATGTTAAATAAATCGTGTAAATATCGAAAAAAAAATGCGTGTGTATATAAAATGAAACAGTGGATAGGTTCCTGGAAAATATGTTGCCAAATTTCCTTTTTCGCCAAGGCACCTATACTGGAAAAGTACCTAAAGCACATTAAAATCGCACAGTTAGGAGCTCACACAGTACAGCGTCGTCTATTGGCGGTTATTTTATTAGTAACATCGGGAGGAAGATGTAAAGATGTACTTTAAATTCTCACTCATAGATTTTGAAAAAATATCTTAAAAGAGCGGAGTTTAAATTAAATTTCGGAGACCTCCTTTATGAAAGATTAATGGTTTTAAATGGGAATTTCGCCAAATGAGCCAGCTGTCACAAAGTTGGCTAACATTTGGCGCTACTGTGGTAACCCTGCATGAGTATTTTTTAACAATTACTCATTTCAATGAGGCGGTCCTACCGGAATCGTGAGGGACACACAGAGACTTGGATTTTATATAAATAGATATTTATTTTTATTAAGAAATGTATTAATTGATGAACTGATGATTAATTGATGTATTAATTAGTGAAACAAAATTATGTTTAATAATAAAAAAGGCAGCCAAATTAGTAAAAAACAAAAAAAAACACACAAAAAAAAACAGTGGCACCCCGGGAGTGCCAATAGATGTGAAAACTTCAACAATTACGTGTGTGTTTTTTTAATCGTCAGGAAATGTTTTATGCGTTGAATTGTGTAGCAGCACTAATAAAAGCATCTGGGGACACGGCAGTGCCCCTGCCAAGTCTTGAAAGCACAGCCGTAAGCATCTTTTTCTGGAAGCAACTCAGGGTACTTTTGACCCCCAATATCTTTGTGTTGGTGATTCCCAGAAACTTGAAACTTCGTAAATCTAAAGTAATGTGGAAATGGAACTAAATGCTGAAATTTCACGTTTCTATCTTTTTTATTTCAGAAGATATATGAACTTAAACTTTCGCCTTTTCGACACTGATTCACCGATCATCAAAACTCAGAGGTACGTCTGTTTCCCTAGAATCTTGAAATTTGGTATGAAGGTAGTGTTTGGGATACAATGAAAGGGAAAATTTAAAAAATCCGGAAAATTTGGATAAAAAGTCGAAAAATCAAAAAACCGAGAATTTGGCAGAGATGTGATGTACGAACCAGGTTTGGCGCGATTTTTTAACGTCAATTGGGCGAAAGCCCGTTTTCCAATACCAGTTACAATATATATTTTTAAATTATTTTCTGTTGTTTTAAAAAGTAAACAACAATAAATAAACGGTAATTTCATTAATAACTATAGAACAAAACAATTGTACAATTTAAAAAATAAAATAAAAGTAAATGAACAATTTATTAATAAATAAGCAATAGTAGCCGGGTTACCTTGTAAAATAAAGTAACGCCATTTTGCTGTCAATTAGGTACCCAAGTGCGTATCTGACATCTCTGCCCCATATTTTATTCCCGCCAATACTGTTGGTTATTGACCAGACCATCAACACGATAAAATACAGCGTTATCGGTTTTTAGTTACACGAAATAGGTAGGTCACGTATACGGTATAATTCATCTTAACTGACGAAAAACAAAATAATAATTTGTTTTAGCAATACACCCGGAGAAAAAGTGAGTTTTAGCTTCTTTCTTCTTTTGCGGATTGAGCTGAAGAGGGAAAAGTTCCTGTCATTCACCGCTTGGCGCGCTAGTGTCTATGTGTCAAAATGCTAGCATGTCGTTACGTTACAGTGTCTCGAAATCAGTGGTTTTTCCCCATCTCAAAAAAAGCTCAACGCGCCTAAAGAAGTTTTCACTTCAAAAACAAATGGAACCGAAAAGTGCTCCCAGTATGGCCCACTCAGGCCATAATGGGAACTTCCACCATTTTTACATTTTGTACCCCTCCCCCCCCCCCAAAAAAAAACAAACAAACCCGGATATACTAATAAGTGATGATAAAACTATTGGTAGTATCTTAAAGTAGATTAACTGTGTTATTATATTCATTTTTACTTTATATCAAATGCTAGCTAATATTAATAATACGAAATATTCCTTACCTTTGAGAAATAATAACACGATTTTTTTTTTTGCCCGAAAATTTCACTTCCTCTGCCAGTAGGGTTACACACGTGATACGATTTTGCCTTTATTATTTTTTCCACTCACTATCGTCCTGAGGGTCGAACGTATACTGTCATCTATTGAATGAAAAAGAAAGTAAATAAATATACGACGTGGATCATGTTGGGAGCCGGGCCATATTGGGCCCAGGTATCTTAATTAGTTTTAATTAAAATCCTTCTAAAATATATTAAATGATTGTGGAAATCTTCTAATGTAGTCTCAAAATTCACGAAAAATGCTTTAGAAGATGAAATTTTCATGAATTCATAATTTGGGACATAAAGGGTTAAATAGAAAATAACGGAAATCAGTCGGATAGTTCTCGAGAAAATTTGTCACCCAGTTTGGAGAACAAGGTTTCGAAAGAAGCGAGTTAAAAATTTTACAATAGAGTTAAGTTAAAGAAGTGGCGTTAAAATGAACGAGGGAAAAACATTGGAGTATCATGAAACCGATTTAGGGAAGTTTGAACTTGAAGGATGAACACACTTGAAGGATGGGGGGAAAATGCAAAATAAGGAAAACTGAAAATTTTGACCCGAGGAAGTAAAAGTTACCTTTAAAATTGAGATTCTGCATAGTAGTTATAACAAGATGTACTTTTTTTTTTTTTTTTTTTTTTTTTTTTTTTTTTTTTTTTTTTTTTTTTACAATCTCTTAGGACGGGAGGCAGCTGAACAAATCATCACCTCATCAAGTTGATGGCTGAAATTTCAGGATTAGTTAATATTCGATTTGCTAGAATGCAACTGGTCTGAGAAGTCATATCTTGGTAAAAACCACCTGCAAGACCGATTTTAGTGGTTGAGTGGTAGGTTTACCTTTATATTTTCCTGCTCCCAATTCTTCATATTTTCATACCTTTGGATTCAGGAAAATTCAATGATAAACCTAACGATCAACCACTAAAATCGAGTCAGCAGGTGGTTTCCACTTAGATATGACTTGGCAGATCAGTTGCATTTTAATATGCTAATCGAGTTCTGTCTAATCCTGGAATTTCAGTCGTCAATACAATGAGGTTATGGTCTGTGTAGCCGCTTCCCGGTCTATACCACATGCGATTTATCTCAGTCTGTGAAGCTGGATACTTGAAAATTTTGTAATCCGACAAAAAATGTTTTGTATATCATTGACATAAGCATAATGTATTTTATTAGCATCATTGAACTTCATATGTAGCTAATATATGATTCAGGATCGAAAATAAAATATCTACAGTTCGCTAGGGATTGATTTTCAAAACAATCTCATAAAAGTTTTCATTTCCATGCATGAATGAGTTAAAATGTTTTGACTTTAGCAGATTGCGTGATTATTATTAAAAGAAAATTACGGCTTTATGGCTAAATTATGGATTTATGGGGGAAATTTGTGGAGAAATATTTGTTGTTATTAGTTAAGTGGTTTTAATAATTGGCTGTTTTACTGTTTAGTTCAAAAGATTGACTAATATACCAATTTAAAAATTAATTTAAAAGAAATCTTAGTAAAAATACAGATAACGTACATGTAAAAGATAATAATGTCATAACCTCAAATTCTGTAATACTTAATAAATGTTTGCTTATAATTATAATATGCAATTCCATGAAATGAAAAATTACTTTTGAACAAAGCTGTATAAGCTTAGAGTGGATGAAAAGTGATGAAGAACTAAGTACAACAGTAATGAAAAACATGTGCCGACATTATACAAGTAGGGTAATGGTAAAGTAAATAATTCACATTTAAAAAAAATACAGTTAAAATTGATTCAAATATATGAAAGCCATACTTAAGAACTTTTTAAACTACCAATAACAGGCGCATAGTATTCCATTTTGTAGAATTTAATCTGCAATAAGCTTCATTTTTTAAAACTGCTACTTCTAGATTTCAATCAGAGATTAAAAATGCTCAAATATATGTTAATATAAAGGAAGATGTCTTTAGTGTAAAACGAATAAAAAAACAAAATGATTTTTAAGAAAGAAAATGCAATCTTACAAAATTAAAACTTCAAATGTTTATTTTTATTTTTGCTGAATAAAAGGCAATAAGAAAAAAAGCGAAGCATTTATATGAATAATTAAGCCTTTTTTACTTCATATGCAATATTGAATAGTCTAAAGATTTCAACAAAAGACATAAATAATCCCATTTTAAATTCTTTGATTTGTTAATACTTTTGGCTCTAGAAAACAATCATTTTAATATCGAAATTTTCTATTTTGCAAAAAGAATATTTTTATGCGAATTACAACAATGGAATGATATATGTAAACGTAAAAAACAGTATTTATCAGTTAATAAGTAGATTTATTATTGTTCAGCTCTATTATTAAATATTTTTTTTATTTATGCATACAGTGGTTCTAGATTCATTTTCTTGCTTTTAAGTAAATGCATACAGATTTTTTATCACAAAGTGAAGACAGTGATAGAAAAGTATTAGCGTTACTGAAGGAATATAATTGAATATTTAATACCGCTATTTTCGTAGTGTAATATATATCTTATTTAATCGCAGAATTCTAGTAAATAAGTAAGAGAAATATTATTCGAATTTAGAAACAGTAATATTCAAAATTTAATATGTAGTATTGTTTAGGGAATCCTGTATGTATGATAAACATGAAGCTATTCCCTTGAAATTTTTAATTAAATTTCAATCATAATACTTTATACTACTGCACATAATTCTCCTTTATTTTATTTCACGTTTTTTTTTTTTTTTTTTTTTTGGTTAATGAGTTACTGATAATAAAATCTGTATAAAAGTCTGCATTAGAAAAAAAAACTGTGATATTATGGAGCAACGCTTGTGAATTGCGACGTTTATATATATATATATATATATATATGTTACCGGCCAAACCCGATTTTAGGCCAAACTAGTTGGCCTAGATTGGCCTAGGCCAAACTAGTTTATCCTAACGCGTATAGGATAAACTAGTTTTTCCTAGGCCAAACTAGTTTATCCTAACGCCAACAGGATAAACTAGTTTTTCCTAGGCCAAACTAGTTTATCCTAACGCCCACAGGATAAACTAGTTTTTCCTAGGCCAAACTAGTCTGGCCTAACACTCATAGGATAAACTAGTTTAGCCTGCTATTCATTGATCCGAACTAGTTTATCCTAGGCCGATCTAGTTTATCCTAGGCCAATGCAATTTGACGTACTTTTATTGATCCTAACTACCGATCCGTCGCCAACCTTGTGCAAAGTAGTATTGCCGTCACCCCTGTATAATATATTTTAATCGATGGGGAGTGGGATACTGTCCCCCTATCTTCCCCATTTCACCGCCGCCAGTAGTTATAAAATATGCTCTATATGACAAATTGTGTGTTGGATTAACAAACAATTCGATGAGAGGTTATCAATATAATATCGAAAATCCGCCATCGTCGAGGTCCAGGACTTCGCCGGATTTTTGAAAATTCCAGATTTCTGAAAGAATATCAAATGTAGTTTTGATATTCGTAATGGTGCATTTATTTATAATTAATTCAAAGCAGAGCATATTTTAAGGAAATTTCACTGGGCGACATTAGGTTTCGTCTATTCAAACAAATGTTCATAAATTATCTACACCTGATAACCGCAAACCAAATAATAACATCGATCTGGCTTACAATCTTCTATGCCTTTATGCTCTTCTATGTATATTTTACTTCTGCTGTTGGTTAGCAAACTACAAAATCTTCATTGAATCATACAAACAGACTAATGTTATAGCTTGTTAAGAATAAAGAAAGGGTTCGTTCTTAGATCAGGCAAATAATTTAATCGTTATGTTAGTAATGGGCCAAAAATAACATATAACGTACCAAATTCGTATGCTTACTTAAAAAAATATGTAAAAAAATTATCTTCTAAAATCATATTAAAATGTTGCTGACATTTAATTAGTTCGTACACTTTGCCTTTTTTCATAGCCATAATACCTTATACTAATTAGGTAAGTGGAGCCTGTAATAAATTCTGAAATTGAAAAGTAAGTTTGACCTGAATAATTAAATATTAATTTTTAGTGAAATAGTACCATAACTATAGTCTTAGATCCATAGTGGAACTAATCAAGAAAAAAATATCCCCTTGATGTTTAAAAAACATCAAATTAAAAATTACAGAATAATTAACATGTTAAATTTTATAACATATTTCCGAACTGTTAAATCAATAATGATTATAGTGGTTGAACGCCTTTTGAATTTTACAAGTTACTCAAATTTGCAGAGAGTGGAACTAAATAAGGAAACAAGTTTTGATCTTCATGTTTTAAAAAATCACTCTGTCTATAAAATAGATCCAAAATGTTAGAGCATTCGCTTCTCTTGATAGTTCATATTGTTTGTTAAAATTTAAGTGTTGTATGTATGGACACAGATCTTTGTGGACTAACACTGTGAGGTGTAAAAAAAATGTGACTGCATCATTTTGTTTAAAATCGAGTGAGATTGAGATGCCTTAAAGTTGTAATACTATTGCAGGCGATGAGGTTATATGCGAAGAAGGAATCAGTTTTTCAACTGCGTACAAAGCAATTACATCATCAGCAAAAAAGTTCGTGAGAGACCCCACCGGGTATTCCCG
Organism: Maratus speciosus; assembly: GCA_963932465.1. NCBI lineage: Eukaryota > Metazoa > Arthropoda > Arachnida > Araneae > Salticidae > Maratus > Maratus speciosus. The sequence continues at coordinate 445,695,289 of OZ010789.1, forward strand.
AATTAGCTGCTGAAGTGCAGAAGATGACCTGGAGCTCGGCAGTGCTCTCGTAGCATTTCAGCCCTACGGTAGAATGTATTTGGACAATCCTTGTGGTGGCCCATGGGCAGTGGAGTGTTGCCTCGGTAATGTCGGATGTGCATGGCTCTGAAAACCTCCCACCATTTCGGTTCTCGAGGCAAGGTGGAATAGCACATAACGGGACAGCTTTTCGTAGGCTCCTATGCCTGGTTTAGGCCGAATGGTGTCTCTGGCTAGCTAATGTGATAAAAGCACATCTACCTAATTATCTTGGGATGAGACTGAGGAAAGAACGGACTCTGAAGAGCAAGACCCATTGATTCCATAATGCCGATAGCAGCGCGTGAAGTGGCATAATGCAACCCTCGGTGCTGCCTGTTGGTCGAGTTTTGACAGAAGCTTGGCGCACTGTTGCCATATGATTCTCAACTTTTCAGCCCACTTCGCTGCAACTGGAGTAGTTGTGAGCAACCCCTACGTCCGGTAGCGAAGGAAGGATTCCCTCCGTTGATCAGGCGGTGGCCGGAATGATACCACTATGAGAGTGGAAAGTGCAGGGACCTACTAAACCTGGAGTGATGGCCCGCTCCCCCTCTCGGCCGGCCGCAAGTAACCGGGCCGGAGGCTCGTCAGTAAAATGACGCTGTCCGAACCAAAATCGGACTTTCTGGTCTAAAACCATAGTCCAGCGTGTCTATGCGTAGCCGGTGCTTTCTGCTCCTGGCGGTCGGATTAACAGGATGCCATTCCTCATATAGGTTTTTGCCTTCGGATGTTTTTGTATAGTAAATGCATCTAGATGAGCCTCTTAATTAAATTCTCAAGCAGAGCACTCTTGTGGGTATCCGGTTTACTTGGAGTCCTTGGAGTACCAGGTGTGCAAACCCAGAATAGTGCAAGTCGCACCATCTAGTAGCTGTGTGTGTTGCGATACGTTGCGATCAGACGCCAGAGATGTCGTCTGGGGTATAATTTTAGTGACACCCGCTGGTCACTGCTCTTCCTAGGCCGATAGCATGCGTCATAGTGGTATAACGCGGAAACAGTTCGTCTTGTTTGATATGTTACGCATAAGGGCGCTTGAGGTATTAGGTTGGCTTAAAGATTACTTACCGTAAGGTATTTCCGTGTTAACAAGAAAGCTCTTATCATCAAGACGGGCTGCAATAATAGCTTCTGCTGGTCTTCTTTCATTTAAAATTCACCTGTCCTGTTACAGATATTTATTTAACACACTTCCAGCTCTTGGGAAATAAATTCTGTACAACGCAATACAGTTTCTTTTCTCGCTGCAGATCAACATGTCTTCGTAAAAACTAATGAGTTGTGAAATTTATGTTTGCGAGGATTTTCACCAATATCCGAATCCCTTTCGAATTCCTTAGTTCCTTTATTTATTTCCATCAACTGTATAAGAATCAAAGCATTCGTAATACTTTTCTTTGACAATACTGTATCATGCAGTGTAATGAAAGAACTTACTGTCTTTATGAAGTTTTTAAAAGTGTTTCAGAAGAGTTAGGCATTATGCAAGTCTGGTGTTGTTGTTCACTATTTTTCACCCATTAGCAGAGGAGCCCGTGAGCAGCTGCTTTTTAGTTTTTGATGGGTCTTGTTTTGATTCACAATGTTTTCGCATGAAAGGAAGATTATGCCATACTACTTTTACTAAGTTTTTAAGTTTTGCAGGAACCCTACTTCAAAATATGCAAGGAAACTAAAGGCAGTTTGATTTTCTGTTTCAGTTATTTTTTTAAGTTCTTTAAAGCGTAGAGCAGAAGTTGGATAAGATGTTGCTACATATTTCATATTTGATTTACAATACTGAACTTCAATAGCTGATGATTCCAAAACAGCCATAGATAAGTCAGACCTGTCCGCGACGCACCACGCGCAAAGCAATTCTCTTCCCAAATACTATTTTGTACAAACCCAAAAGCCGCTGTTTTTGTATGTATTTGCGCTTTCCTAAACTACAGTTAAGCCTGTTAGCTTTTTTCTTGCCACATTCTCAGTCCTCAAGTTATTAAATACAATCTTCACAGAAACTATGAGGCATTCTGCTCCTGGCTTGATTTATATTCGGCTAGAGAAATTGATTTCATTTCCTGTTCTTCTGCAATAAATCATGCTGTAACAAACTTATTATCACCTCCATATTTTTCAACAGAACCATCTACTAGGATAGCAAAATAATCAGCATTTTTTAACTGCTACTGTGTTTTATTTCACTAGATAATATACGATATTAAGCATCTCACAATATACATTACTTGGTTTTTATATTGCAACATTGCTGGAGATGGACTGAGAGGAAAAAACTCAAACTCTAAATCATTTTCCATATAAAAGACACTTTGTGAACATTCGGCGTCTGCTGTGCGACTGTCGCCACTCTTATCATCTCCTGAGTCACAGAGTCAGCTTATGTTATTCACCTGTTTTATATTTAAAAATTGCCGACAGCATCCCCTGTCACTGGGCGACAATAGCTTGGTACTAGTCGACACTAGTGTCGCCTACTTTCCATGTTATTTTATGCCCTGTTCAAAGCCAAGTGATATTTATGTGAGAAATATATATATATATATATATAAGAAAAAAAACACATTATTCTTTTTTCTCACATAAATATCACTTGGCTTTGATTTAATTATGAATAAATGCACCATTAAGAATATCAGAAGTACATTTGATATTCTTTCAAAAATCTGCAATTTTTAAAAATCCGGCGAAGTCCCGGTCCCAGTGTGGCTTAAAATACATATATTTTTAAGCTACCATTATTCCACAATTGAAACTCTCTTTAAAGAATAGTACGTATACATTTATACGGATGGGGATACAGAAGTGCAAAACCTATGAGAAGAATCTGTGTATGACGAAATCCTGTTTTAAACGGAAATTTTTTTTTATCGGAGCCAAATTGAATATATTAATCCGTTTGAAAAAATCATAATACATTTACTAGAGACGACGGTAGTGATAAAATAGGAAGTTATCTATAACAAAGTTTTTTTTTTCTCCCCTATTTGATTCCGATGTAGAAGGTTTTTCTATATAAAAATTTTCAGATTTTCAATTCTCCAAGTCGTGTAAAAAAATTAATGGTACTATTAATTATTCAGATATTTACATACAAATAGATATTCATTAAAAAATCAATATATTTTATAATAGAATCATTAATATCGTTAATCCACATTTTAAGGCTTAGAAATTTAAAAAATTTAAAAATTCTATACAATAAAATCTTCTAAATCGGAATTGCATAGGAAAGAAGAAAAATCCGTTTTAGGCAGATTCCCTTATTAGAAGGTTCACCCTCTGTTGTAAATACATTATATTATTTTTACAAGTACAGTAAACATCCTCTATTATGGCATTCTAAGGTCCGGCATGCTGGATAATCCGGCATGACTTTCGGAAACACAACTGAATCGAGAAGAAATAAAGGAGTGAGTTGAAGAAGATTTTGATGAACCGACAGTTGAAATTTTGACTGATGAGGCCATCATTCAGAGTGCTATCAACCTAACAGACCCCAAAGACGTTGGGTCAGATGACTAGGATGCTCACGAGTCAAACAACATCATTTGAAATCAAGCAGCTGATACCTCGAATACATTTATCAGGTCTTCTGTGCGCAGCCGCTCGTTGAACCATGCGGAAAGTATTAAACTTCGTATCATAAAAAATAACATCCTAATCAAATGAAGAGAAAAGACTACTACAAAACGAACTGATATTCGAGATTTGTTTAAGATGACTTCTACGAGCAGGCCTACAGTGCACGTTTTAATTTTATACTCATGTACATATGTTGTACAAAACTTACATTATTAAGTACTTTTAATATTCTATTCAATCTGTTTAAAAATTAAAAAACATGCTTTACTGGCCTTTTCTGTTAAATTCTAACTTCTACACGTTTTTCCTGACCAGTGTTGAATTCAGACACGTTTCTCTGGGAGGGATTTCTGTGGCTCCGGAGGGTACGTTATAGAGTTCAGGGAGGGAAATTGCACTTTTTGACCATTGAAAACATAAAATCTCAAATCTTCCGGGGGGGCATTTCATTGCTCCGGGGGGGGGGAATGTCCCCCCCCCGGGCCACCCCCTTGATATCAACACTGTACCCGACATTCATCCTGTAATCTGGAAAATTTCGTAATCCGGGATGCTGCAAGTCCCGACCGTGCCGGATTAGAGGATGTTTATTGTATTAATATCCTCATTTTACACAGATCAACATACTATTATTATTTTATTATTTTATTTATTTATTTTATTTATTTTTTGTTAAACATGGGATTCCATCGTAGGCAGTTTATTTTTCTCAGATTATACTGTACTTTAATTTTATTACCTAAAAATGCATCTACTCATCTTAAAAAAAATGAATAATAATAATAAATATATAAATTTTAATTGTAGAATGATAGCCATTTAAAAATACGTCCATTTGAAAAATGTTGGGCCGGACCAAATGTTACTGATATTTTTACTGAACAGACGAGTGATCCTGCAGCTCCAAATGATTTTCTTATGAGCTGGGTTGGAAATTGGACTGAAAATACCTCAAGAAGAATGCAGTCCAGTCCCGACTTAAGCCAGAAAAATTGAGTCCCGGCCCATCATAGTTCGAACTTCTCGAAAAAAGTAATCCCCAAACGAAGCCCGGTCCGAGTGTCGGGAAGAAAAATTGGGCGGGCCCGTAAAGACCTTACATCGAATAACCAAAATACTAGCTTACAAAATTTTGTAAATTTGGACGCAAAACTTCCGTTATATATTTAAAAAAAAAACAAGTTTTTAGTGAACTTTGCTAAATTCCATAGATATGTTTGAGATGTGTGGATTCGTTTGAAAATTTTTTAATTTGAGCGTGAACTTGACTCATTTTTGAGAAATTGTATTTGCGTTTGAATTGGCCTAGGACAAACTAGATTGACCTTGGATAAACTAGAACGTTGGCGCCGAAACGGGCTTTCGGGTCAATAAAAGCACTTCAAATTGAATTGGCCTATGATAAACTAGTTCAGACTAATGAATAGCAGGCTAAACTAGTTTATCCTATGAGCGTTAGGCCAAACTAGTTTGGCCTAGAAAAAACTAGTTTATCCTATGGGCGTCAGAATAAGCTAGTTTGGCCTAGGAAAAACTAGTTTATCCTATGGGCGTTAGGATAAACTAGTTTGGCCTAGGAAAAACTAGTTTATCCGATGCGCGTTAGGATAAACTAGTTTGGCCTAGGCCAATCTAGTTTGGCCTAAAATCGGGTTTGGCCAGTAACATATATATATATTTTTTTTCTCACATAAATATCACTTGGCTTTGATGAATTAATTATAAATAAATGCACCATTACGAATATCAAACTACATTTGATATTCTTTCAGAAATCTGGAATTTTCAAAAATCCGGCGAAGTCCTGGACTTCGACGATGCCGGATTTTCGAGATTACATTGATAACCTCTCATCCCATTCTTTGGTAATCCAACACACAATTTGTCATATAGAACATATTTTATAACTACTGGCGGCGGTGAAATGGGGAAGATAGGGGAACAGTATCCTACTCCCCATCGATTAAAATATATTATACAGGGTTGACGGCAATACTACTTTGCACAATGTTGGCGACGGATCTGAAGTTAGGATCAATAAAAGCACGTCAAATTGCATTGGCCTAGGATAAACTAGATCGGCCTAGGATAAACCAGTTCGGATCAATGAATAGCAGGCTAAACTAGTTTATCCTATGAGCGTTAAGCCAAACTAGTTTGGCATAGGAAAGACTAGTTTATCCTGTGGGCGTTAGGATAAACTAGTTTGGCCTAGGAAAAACTAGTTTATCCTAAGGGCGTTAGGATAAACTAGTTTGGCCTAGGAAAAACTAGTTTATCGTATGCGCGTTAGGATAAACTAGTTTGGTCTAGGCCAATCTAGTTTGGCCTAAAATCGGGTTTGGCCGGTAACATATATATATATATATATATATATATATATATATATATATGTATGGAATAAATCGCCAAAATTTATTAAATGAGACATTTAAACTTATCTTTAACAGGGCTACAAACTGACATTTGTGACATAAAACGTAGTTGATTACTGACTCTCGAAGCGTGTATGCTCTCTGCAATGACTAACCTATCGCAAGGAGTTTCGATAGTCAGCCGTGTGAAGATGTTTTCATAATATTTTTTGTTGGTTGGAGAGTCTTTATAGCAAATAATATCCAAAATGATAATATAAACACAAAGTTACGTAACGAATGAATTGCATAGTTATAGGATTCAGAAGTACAAAGCAGTTCTGCCCCCAAAATTATTTTATTAAAGTCACCAGGTTTCATTCAAATAGTTACACAAGACGAAAATTTGGCTATAAAATGCTGGAGAGGAGACAATGTTTTACATCAAGTTAATTGTAAGTCAGCCGAACACAGAGTCATATACATTTGCTTCGAAAATTGGGCATTTGAGGAATAACACAATCTTAAAATTATCCAATAACGTACTGCATGCCGAGAAAGAGTGAGAAAAAACGTGTCTTATCCCCTTTAATGGAAAGTCAATGATGGCGACAAAGGGCCAATATGAATTTTTAATACCAGAAGGATAACTGCAGAAGTAGGTATCCTGAAAAACCAAAAGACTACAATTTACAGGGGGTTGCCAAAAATCAACAGGATGGAGCTCAAAAGTTAGAACGCGAACAATAATTAACCTCAACTAAGAAAAATAAAAATCAAGTGGTCAAGTACACAATGAAATAATTTTACATGTTGCAAAATAAGAGCAACCTGGAGTGCTAACGGTAAAAAATATAGAGTGAGAGTGTCTTGTAAAATTTTGCACGGAAACCACATTAAGCTTGGGAACGAACATTTCAAACTGTTACTAGGCGAATAAATCTTTTCTTTTTTATGTTAGAATAGAGTGGGGCGATCAGAAAATTATTAAGGGTGAATAAAAATGAAACCTTAATTTTAGCAAAAGGAAAAGACTGGGAATAAAGAAATTGAAACAAAATGAAAACGGACTATTAAAGATTAAAATATAGTAAGAAGCTGAAATAAAAACTCTGTGCAACAACAAAATGAATTTTGATGGAAATTTAGCTATGAGGCATGTTTTGCTCATTCGCATGTCCTGTTCTATATTTGAACTTTTATAGATCTTTTGGATTTCAGATCTTTCATTTATCATATACATTTTTTTGAAATATCCCGTTTTCATTTCATTATTTTTATTTTTTGTTTGACACAGGATTGTTCAGGGCGATTTTTAGCCTGACCTTTTCTGTTTTGTTGTTTTGTTTTTCAATTTTGGTTGCAATTTTATTTTATGAGAACACTTCCTATATCAAAATCGGCTTAGAAAGTAAAAGTACTAAAAAAATAAAAAATAAACAAAACCGAAAATTTAAAAAGGGCCTGATTAGAAGTTGGCCTCGGCTATACATTTAAAAATATTTAAATGGAAACGAGAAATTTGAAAAAAACGCTCCTATAAGATTAACATTTTTTTGCGAGTTTTGCCGTGCCTCTCGTGTAGTCTTTTAAACATAAATAAATGATGCTAGCAGAAAACCATTTACAAGCTCATATTCTGCTTCAGCTTTGAACAACTGTTAATTTTTCACATTGCTTAAATTCATTGATGAATTTATTTCTGATTCCCCAATGCGATCAATCTAATTTGTGGCAATTGGAGTTAAAATCCCGTCTACTTCGCAAATTGCAAATTTGCTTACATTTTCAGTAGTATTAATTTTATTTAAATCTATCACCATTTTAAGAATTGGATTTAACTATTAGATAGTTTCGGTGATTGCGGTAGGTTTCCACATGCAACAACTTGTCTCATTCTTGTGCAAATCAAACGTGTTCGAATGTACGGCCCTTATTTTACCTTTGCTGCATTATACATCTTTGTTTTAAAATTATAATGTCATATAAAAATGTAAGTTAATAGTACCTTACTAATTTTATAGAAGAAAGATTTTGGTATAAAAGAAGTATTCATTCAGTATTAAAATAACCAATAGTATTTATAAACATTTTGGACATACAAAATTGGTTTTGAAGACAGAAGTCAAATTAACCCCGTAATGCAAGTATAAATGACATCCATAGAACTACATATTCAAATACATGGAAATACAGTCGTGGAAAAAAAGTAAACACTCCCTACTGACTTTGCAACTAATCATAACATAAGAAAGTTACTGATATCAAAAGATTGGAAATAAAGTCTACTTTTAAATTATGTATATGTTACCGGCCAAACCCGATTTTAAACCAAACTAGTTTATCCTAACGCGCATAGAATAAACTAGTTTTTCCTAGGCCAAACTAGTTTATCCTAACGCTCATAGGATAAACTAGTTTTTCCTAGGCCAAACTAGTTTCGCTTAACGCTCATAGGATAAACTAGTTTAGCCTGCTATTCATTGGTCCAAACTAGTTTATCCTAGGCCGATGTAGTTAATCCTAGATCAATTAATTCAATTTGGCGTGGTTTTATTGATCCCAAAGACCGCGCCGATACCAAGCTTCTATTTTATTCTAGGCCAATGCAATTTAACGTGCTTCTATTGATCCCAACTACCGCTCCGACGCCAACCTGTGCAAAGTAACCATGCCGCCTCCCCTGTGCAATATATTGTATTCGATGGGCAGTGGGATATTGCCCCCCTACCTTCTCCATTTCACCGCCGCCGGTAGTTACAAAATATGTTCTATATGACAAATTGTGTGCTGGAGGACCAAAGAATGAGATGAGAGGTTATCTTAAAAATTATGAGAAGAATTTGGAGTATTGGTTAATAATGTACGGCATAACCTCGAAAATACGGCATCGTCGGGACCGGGACTTCGCCGGATTTTTAATATTCCAGATTTCTGAAAGAATATGTACTTCTGATATTCTTAATGGTGCATTTATTCATAATTAATTCAAAGCCAAGTGATATTTATGTGGGGGGAAAAATAAATATAAAACAAAACTTAGATTTATTTTTATATTTATTTTTTTTCTCACATAAATATCATTTGGCTTTGAATTAAATATGAATAAATGCACCATTAAAAATATCAGAAGTACAATTGATATTCTTTCATAAATCTGGAATTTTCAAAAATCCGGCGAAGTCCCGGTCCTCTTTTGGGCTAAAATACATATATTTTTAACCTACCATTATTCCACAATTAAAACTCTCTTTCAAGAATAGTACATATACATTTATACGGCTGGGGATACAGTATTGTAAAACCTGTTAGAAGAATCTGTGCATGACGAAATCCTGTTTTAAAGGGATTTTTTTTTTAATCGGTGCTAAAAAAGGAGCTTCTCTACAACGAAGTTTTTTTTTCTCTTCTGTGTGATTCCGCCTTAGAAGGGTTCTTTATATATATTTTTTCAGATTTTCAAGTCTCCAAGCCGTGTAAAAAATTTAATGGTATTAGTAATTATTCAGATAATTACATACAAACAGAAATTCATTAAAAAATCAATATAGTTTACAATAGAATCATTAATATTGTTAATCCGCATTCTATAGCTTGGAGATTTAAAATTTAAAAAAAGCTATACAATAAAATCTTCTAAGGCGGAATTGCATGGGAAAGTAGTAAAATCTGTTATAGACAGGTTTCCTTATTAGAAGGTTCATCGTCTGTTGTAAATGCATTATATTCTTTTTACAAATAGTAATATCATCATTTTACATAGATCAACCTATTTGTTTTTTTTAAACACCGGATTCCGTCACAGCCAGGTTATTTTTGTCAGGTTTTATTGTACTTTAATTTTATTACCAAAAAATGCATCTACTCATCTTAAAATAATAATAGCAATAATAAATATAGGAATTTTATTTGTGGAATAACAGCGATTTAAAAATACTTGCATTAAAAAAATGTTGGGCTGGGCCAAATGTTACTGATATTTTTACTGAACAGACCAGAGATCCTGCCGGTCCAAATTAGCCCATTTAAGCTGGGTAGGAAACTGGACTAAAAATTTCTGCCTGTGCAGACCTCAAGACGAATGCAGCGCAGTCCCGACTTCATTCGGGAAAAAAATTGAGTCCCGGTCCAGCTCGGTCCGAACCTCTCGAAAAAAGTAATCCGCAAACTAAGCCCGTATAGAGTGTCGGGAAATTTGGACGGACCCGTAAAGACCCTTACATCGAATAACCAAAAGACAAGCTCACATAATCTCATAAAAATGGACGCTAAACTTCTATTATATTAACAAATTACTTTTATAAACAATTTTTAGTGAACTTTGCTTCCTTCCATAGGTGTGTTTGAGATGAGCGGATTCGTTTGAAAAATATTAAATTTGAGTGTGCACTTAACTTCACTTTTTGAGGAATTCAGTTTGACTTTGAATTAGTTTTTTTTCTTTTTTGCGAGCGTGCGCAACACTGGTTGATTTAATTAAACAATTTAATTAACAATTAAAGCACGTCAAATTTAATAGGCCTAGAATAAACTAGATTGCCTAGGTCAAACTAGATTGGCGTAGGATAAACTAGAAGATTGGTGCGGAAGCGACTTTGGGATCAATAAAAGCACGTGAAATTTAATTCGCCTATGATAAACTAGTTCAGACCAATGAATAGAAGACCTAAACCAGTTTATCCTATGAGCGTTAGGCCAAACTAGTTTGGCCTAGGAAAAACTAGTTTATCCTATAGGCGTCAGGATAAACTAGTTTGGCCAAGGAAAAATTAGTTTATCCTATGGGTGTTAGGATAAACTTGTTTGGCCTAGGAAAAACTAGTTTATCCTATAGGTGTTAGGATAAACTTGTTTGGCCTAGGAAAAACTAGTTTATCCGATGCGCGTTAGGATAAACTAGTTTTCCCTAGGCCAATCTAGTTTGGCCTAAAATCGGGTTTGGCCGGTAACATATATAAAACTTGTTTAGAGGGGAGCATCTAGAAATAAAAATTAGAGCAAACATTTTTTTCAATGGCAAAACCCAATTTGGACAATACATATTTTAAACCTTCGGTTCAAAATATGCCTAGAAACGACATTTCAAGTCATTTGGATGATAAGAGTTAGAATTATAAACATTCAAAATTTAGAGCTTCTAATGTTAAATTTGATTTTCATATTTTTATTAATTTCTGCTGAAATTATAATCCTAATGTGATAATTTTTTGTGTGGTAATATTACTAAAAACCCCAAACATAAATATATTGCATTTGTATTCTGTATAATTGTGCATTTTGTTGCGCATTTGTATAATTTTATAATTGAATTATGAAAATAATATTCGAAAAAAAATATGAATTGCAACCTACAATTTTTTTGATAGACATATATTCATTATTTAATTATATAAGCAAAAATATTACGTCTGAATTCCATCTTTAAAATATTTACATTAAAATCATAGACAATACATTAAATAATTAAAATTGTTACATAAAAACACTAAAAACACATTAAAAATTGGGACGTTTCGGATCATCACGATCCCTCCTCAGCCAACTATAAACGTTGAGTCAATACTATCAACAGTTACAAGAAAAACACAACAGAAAGTCATCAATTTCAGGTTACGTTGAGTCAGGCATTTAGATGTGAAAATTTGAATACAAAGATCGTTCAGCATAGTATTGCAACCGACCATTTTCCAGATTTTAATAAAGCTTTTGTGATCCGATCCGGCTGCAACAATTACGCAGGGAGAGTGTTTTTAGAGGCCTGGCATACTAAAACCAAGGATTTAGCGATTAACAAAGCTGCATCTGTGCCGGCCGAGTATTCTATTTTATTTTAACTGTAACCTGAAATTGATGACTTTCTGTTGTGTTTTACTTGTAACTGTTGATAGTATTGACTCAACGTTTATAGTTGGCTGAGGAGGGATCGTGATGATCCGAAGCGTCCCAATTTTTAATGTGGTTTTAGTGTTTTTATGTAATAATTTTAATTGTTTAATGTATTGTCTGTGATTTTAATGTAAATATTTTATATATTTATTATGTCCTGCTTTATGCGAATTCTCTAGTTGAAATTTTTCTTCCAAGCAGTTTTCGAATTATGATTTAAAAATGTCAAAATGATGGATGCGTAGGAAAGCGTAATTTCAAAAATATATATTTTACTCCTTTTATTCATATATTTGGGCTGGCAATTGTCGAAATATATTAAGCGAGTGAAATGGTCATACTAACAAGAAATAATACATTAATAGAAATGACATAGTTGTTATGTCACTTTTATGTGACTTTTTCACTATGTATCACGTCAATTTTCCGGAAAAAATGTTTATCTATTTTTTCTTAGATTTTGTTAAGTTAGGAGAAAAATTGTGTAGTATATGTATGATTTTATAATTTGAATACGATAGGAATTTTCACTCGAGATTTGTGGTCTGTAAGAGAGTTAAATGAGTAATTTTTAGGCCGGGAAAATTGGAAAGGAAAGAACATCCACAATTGAAATCTTGTCACCGAATACTCCAAACAAAACATCATTGAACGGTCTAGCATCTAGCAGTTGTACAAACAGAAGCTTTCTGTCAAAAGTATCTCATTTAATCTATTATACTGTGTACGACTCTACTCAGCACAAAAACTTCTATAAGGAGCGTGCAGCTGACGTCACTGTAGTAAAAATTACTGTGGATCCACAGTAATTTCCTGTCCATATTTACGATTTCTGTTGTACACAAGAATTCAGGTGATCTGATTGGTCTACTATTAACATTTCTGTGGTGCGACTGGTCAACGTCACCATGATACCAACGTCACCCATATAGAGGCGAGTGACTATATTCGGAGGTCTCGATAATTGAGGCAAATCTGCAAAAGTTCTGGTCATGCAATGATCTTAGGGTAAGTATTAAAAATTCTTTAAACTTCTTTAAAATAGGATGTTTTAATGTATGAACTATCAAAGAAAAGAGAGCTAATTGCACTATACCTTCCTCTCCGTTGGCGTACATGGAGCTATCACATTCCCGGAATTGTTAAGATTTATTGTTTTATTATTATTTCTTGTAAAATATAAAATTAAAAGATAGTTTTAGATTTTCACCTATAAGAAATAGTTTCTTTTATGAGTTATTTATTGTAAACTGAAGTTAAAATCAGAACTGGTAAGGCTATTTTCAAATAAATGAAATTTATAAATTGAAGCTAATATTTGCTCCAAAAAGCATACATCACATGTGGGATCTTTACTCACATTATAATCAGTTGGGAAGCTGTAGTTTCGAACTTTTTCAAAGATCTAGATTGACTTATTACACAACCTTATTGCTGCATTTATAATAGCAGAAGGGGTATGTTTTTGAAAGAGACGCAGTTTATGAAAATTTTCATATTTGAAAGAAGGTTTTTAACTGAGCAGAAATCCACATTTGATGAATTTTTTGCTTTTAAAATATAGCTTGTGAAGTATTTATCTGTATCATTTGTCAGGCATTTTTGTAAAATTGAATGTTCTAAATATGTCATTTCATGGAAATAAATGAAACATAATTGCATTAAATTATAAAGATGTAACTTTGCATTAAAGAGGAATATGTGAAAAAGTTGAGTAGAAATTCTATATTTAAAAGTATATAGAAATATAGATTATTTTGGAAACTTATGTCCCAAATTATGCAATCGAATCAAGAATCAGGGTAAATGAAAATTTTAGTGGTTTAGGTCTTTCAATATTGATTGAGATGATCTCTGCTGAAAAATCCTTGGCTGGATAGTATCTATTCATTTTATATATTCTATATCTATTATCTTTATTTTGAATCCCTCGATATTTACAAAATGTTTTGATAAATTTTTTGTACATATTGGATTGTTGAGGGATGCACTAATTTATTTGTAAATTTATATTTGCATTTTATAAGGGAGGGTGTAAAAAAATGAAAATTATTATTAAGTCTTGAAATGCAAACAAAATATCATATAAGTATGAATATTTTTATAAATAAAAACTGATATTCATTTAAAAATTAATAAGATGAATTTTTGCAACTTTCTAAAATTTCGAAAGGGGTATAATTTAATTGTACTAAATGAAAGCTTTTAACAAAACGTTCAATATGCTTTGAAATGTTTGTATCTTTTCTATGAAAAGATCAATATTCTTCATAGTGAAAGAGCTATTAAAACACGCAGGAAAAAACATTAAATACTGCTTTTTAAATGAGTCATGGTTAAACTGTTAAATGATCCAATAGCCTTTGATCACTCGTTACTTTCTCAGAAAGATTTTTCCTGTCACGTATCTTATTTCCCAAGAGTACTTTATCACATGGTGCTGTTTCATTTCCTTAACCATTTCTTTTTATCAAGATCCCAGAACAGCTATGGATTTAAGTCATAAAATCGATGTTGTACACCTTATGATATGTGCATAGAAAAAATACTTTATATTTATGTGTTTTAAAGAAAATCTATATTTTTATAGATTACGCTGAAGTGCAGTATTTCACTTTGAAATAATTTCTCTATTGAGAGGTTCAGAAAAAAAGTATCTAAACAAAATTCCGGATTCCAATAAACTACGTTTGTAGAAATGTATTTTTTAAATTAAACATGATAAATTATTTTTTTTTGTTTTACTTTGTTGTGTATCTATTGAGTATTTATTGTAATTTTCTCTGAAAATGTAGGACGTATCGAAAATTAAATTTACAATTGAAAAATCTCTGACATATAACGAAATTACATAAGGAAGAAAATGTCTTAAACATTAAAAAATATATATGGAAACCTGACCGATTTTGCAAGTCTTATTTGGCTATTAATTTGCCAGAATAGTGATGTGGGGGGTATTGTCATGTTTGGGGGTAAAATGTAGAATTATTTTATATTTTAGTTTTCTTTGATCTGTATGAGATGTGTAATTAATGAAATATTTCGGATACAAAAAGATGGCACTCCTGAAAATAGGTAGGCAATGCATTGCTCATTTAAAAAATGACATTGTACCCATCCCCCTCTTAAAATTTAGTGTTAATGCTATTGTACATGCTAATATATATTTTAATTAGGTTGTTACATCCCACTTATTATTGAAATACTTCGGATACAAAAAGATGGCACTTCTGAAAATAGGTAGGCAATGTGTTGTTCACATAAAAATTCACATTGGACCAATCCCCATCTCAAAATTTAGTGTTATTGTACATGCTAATATATATTTTAATTAGGTTGCCATATACCAGTTATTATTATTATTATTTCTTTTTTTTTGTAACATCGGGATTTAATTTGAACATTTGTATCTAAGCATTTGGATTCTGTGCAATTAAACCTTGAAACTGTCATGTAGGCTTTGAAGCTACTTTCAATTGATAGAATCTTATGGGCATAACCAAGACCTACCATTTATATGAATTGTTCAATAATGCTTCTCCCATGATATATCTTATCGGCAATGAAATTAGTTTTCATCGACGACAAATAACGGGGTAATCTAAGAGGAAAAATTAAAAAAAAAAAAAAAAAAAAAACGGCCCAGAGCGAATGGAATGTTTGTCATGCTCAATGATACTTTACTACGAGAATTCCTGTTGACTATTAAAACAGTTGTTGCCGACGATTAACAGTGCCGCCTATCAGCAAAATAACGAGAAGTTAAGGCTCAAAGCGAATTCGTATTGAGAAGATCTTCTTGATGGAAAGGAAATCCTGAGTTAGTTGGAAGCTTGACTGGCAGCACTACGGTCACCTTTTGCAAACGAGGGCTAAACAGACTGGAAGATTCCTTTAAATGGGAATTTTATCCACTACAAACGCCCATGCTTAAGTCGGGATTGGAACCTAGCACCATATGTCTAGTAGACAGAGCACTAACCCCTAGATAAGCAAGTGGCCAAGGAAATCCTATAAGTAACAATAGTGTGAGTAAACAATTTATACACGTGCAGAAGGTCATTAAGAGCACTGCACCAGCCGTTGAGAGACTTTGTCAAAAGGGGCAAGGCATATCCATTTATTATTCACTGTACTACAATTTAATGAACGCGACCGGGATAGAGGTGATAGCAGTTAAAGTTAAACAATTATAATATCAACAGTGAAAACAGAATCAAATAGAAAAATACGAATTAAATGCTAAATTGTCGGGAATTACCACTGTACGAAAGAAGGGGATTGTGAGTTACAGCATACAGACAGACTAGAACGTTCTGACAGACAGGGATCAGCTAAGTGAAGAAGCCTATCAAATGGCTTACGCACTCACAAGCCCCACCCAGCGGTTTGCATCTGCTACCGCCGTCATCCCCCCCCCCCCCACAAAAAAACCGTGATGACAGACAGGTAGCAGATAGCAGATTGATAGGAAACAGACAGGCAGCATGGACACCTGGAAACAGAGAGCAAACTGACAAGCAGCAGTCAGACAGCCGACAAATAGAACTCAGACAGCAAAGAGATCAAGCAGATAGGAAACAGACAGACATACAGCAAACACAGAGCAGGCAGATAAGAAACAGACAGACATACAGCAAACAAAGAGCAGGCAGACATATAGCAAATAACATAGAGTGACAGACAGAAATCAGACAAGCAATCGACAGAGTGTAGATAGACAGCAGATAGCTTGCAGGCAGACGGACAGATACGGACATAGAGCAGGCTGTTAGACAGCAAAAAGAGCAATCAGACAGATATCAGACAAACACACAGAAAACAAAAAGCAGACACACAGGCAGCATAGAAACAGCCAAGTGTAAACAGACAAAAATAGCAGACAGACAAACAGGAGATTGACAGAGAGTAAAGAGAATAACCAGCTAGACAGCATACGGGCAGTAGGGAGCCATAGAGGAAACAGAAGGACAGAGATTTCACACAGACAGACTGGATAAGGTCAGCGATAGAATGTAGACGATAGTCAGATAATACAACAGGAAACAGACAGTTAGCAAACAGACGGGAAAGCGACAAACAGTAAACAAACGGGCAACCTACATAATACCAGACTGAATACGAGAAAATACCAGACAGAACAAATAGCAGGCAAAAAGAGCCAAAATAACTTCTTAAAACATCATAAAAATATATAAATGGAAGATGTTTTGCTCCTGCTTCCAAAGTCGAAGTACGTTTTCTTTGCGCCTGATGAAGATAGAAAAAGTTCTTCCAAAAGAACTACAACATTTATATATTTTTTATGGTGTTTTAAGAAGTTATTTTGGCTCTTACTGTCTTACACCAGTTTTTACTTAGATTAATATACCAGACAGACAAAAGAGAGACACAGAGAGAGGGATACAAAGACAGACAGACACAGAGATACAAAACTAAAAAGTTGTTGGTTTCGCGCACGAAGGGCGCAGGGAGCAGAGGCACCTTATATATAAATAAGTAAATAAATTAGACCACATTACGTACCTACGCGAGAACATTTCTGATCATGTTTAATTAGTATATTGCAAAATCTTTCATAGTTTATGTTGTAGAAAACAGCTATAAAAACTGTAGTAAATTGTATTGGAAAGTCAGATGACCGAAAATTTTATTGCAATTTGTTTCATACCTGCATCTATTTATGCTGAAAACCTGTAAATAGTTTACTAGTAGCGAATTAAACATAATCACACTTTAAAAATTAGCATAAAATGCTATTGGAACGAAATTCATGGAAAGATGATTTTTTTCTCAAACGTTTGTTATTAGCCGAGGTGCCTTTTAATAATGAGTAAAACGACTTTAAATCTCAATAGTATATTTTTTCTTAGGGTTAATATTTGGAAAATGCAATTTTGTTTTTCAACATCATCAAAAATAAAATAATAATAGTGGTTATATTTTAAAAAATTATACAGTGGCTAGCGTTCTCATCTTGTACTCTCTTACCAGCTCAATTATAGCCAGAATTTTCCAAACTATTATAAAAAAGTCCTTCCGGCCAGTGCCGGGAGGAAGAGGTAGCTTTCATAATCCTTATTTAAAAAAAGCCAACTTATATCATGCAAACACACGAAGCTCAATTTAGTGGAAACCGAATATAGGAGATTCAATACTAATTTTTATCAATATAATGAATGAGAATTTCGCGAAATTAGTCAGCTTTATCCAAGCTGCTTTTCTTTAAAGTAACTTATATTTGGCTGCCAAATTCGGCAATTTCTTATACTGCCTGTCATTTTAAGACAACATGGTGGATGAGGCTAAGCAGTGAACTTGGTCGAGACCTTAGTAACTGCTGTGCACATGCTCACTCACATCGGAATCGGTTAATATATAGGAATGCTGTCGCATGCAAAAAATCAGATTTTTCAAAATGTCACCCACAATAGAAATTGAAACTGCTATATCTGAGCCATTTTTTAAGGTAAAGACAAACAAAAAATGCTCCTGAATACTTATATCAAGATCAAATACTTAAGAAAGAAACCTTTTTCAATTTCTAAATTTTTTGCACTTCACTTTAAATATATATATATATTTTTAATTTAATGGCCGCCATTTTGAAACAAGATGGCTGATGAATCTGGCCAGCGAACTTGGTCGAGGTGTTGATGTATACTATCCACATGCTTTCTTACATCGAAATAGGCGAATACGTGTGTTATCGCGTGACAAATACAAGATCGTTTCAAAATGTTAGCCATGCTAGAAATTCAAAGTGCTATAAATCAACCATTTTTTAAGATATAAACAAAAGAACAAATTTTCAGAAACAAAAACTGCTCCGGAATCTTTGTATCAAGGCCAAACACATAAAAAAAAAAAATCTTTTTCATTTTCCAATTTTTTAATACCTCATTTTGAATTTTAAATTTAATTTTTTTAAAATGGCAACACTTTTGAAACAAGATGGCGAATGAAGCTGGCCAACGAACTCGGTCGAGACATTGTATGTACTATGTACAGACCAAGTTACATCCAAATAGGTTCATAAATACGCCTGTTATCGCGTGACAAAAATCAGGTCGTTTTAAAATGTCAGCCACAAGAGAAATTCAAAATGCTATTACTCAGCCATTTTTTTTTTAGATATAGACGAAAGAAAAACTGTTCCGGAATCTTTGTATTAAGGTCAAACACATACAAAAAAAAAATCTTTTTCATTTTCCAATTTTCCACAATCTCATTTAATTTTTTTTATTTTTTAATTTTTTTAAATGGCCGCCATTTTGAAACAAGATGGCGGATGAAGCTGGCCAACGAACTCGGTCGAGATATTTGTATGTACTATGTACACACCAAGGTACATCCAAGTCGGTTCATAAATACGCCTGTTATTACGTGAGAAAAATCAGGACGTTTCAAAATGTCAGCCACGCTAGAAATTCAAAAGGCTATAACTCAGCCATTTCTTAAGATATAGACGAAACAAAAACTGCTCCCGAATCTTTTTATCAAGGTCAAACACATAAGAGGAAAATATTTTTTCAATTTTCAATTTTTGGTACCACATTTCAAATTTAAATTTTTCTTAAAAATTTAAATGGCCGCATTTTTAAACAAGATGGCGGGTGAAGCTGACCAACGAACCCGGTCGAGACATTGGTATGTACTATGTATAAACGAAGTTACATCCAAATCGGTTCATAAATACGCCTTTTATCGCGTGACAAAATTCAGGACGTTTCAAAATGTCAGCCACGCTAGAAATTCAAAATGCTATAACTCAGCCATTTTTTAAGATATAGACGAAACAAAAACTGCTCCGAAATCTTTGTATAAAGGTCAAATACATAAGGAAAAAATATTTTTCCATTTTTAATTTTTTGGTACCACATTTCAAATTTTAAATTAAAAAAAATTTTTAAATGGCCGCCATTTTGAAACAAAATGGCGGATGAAGCTGGCCAACGAACTCGGTCGAGAGATTGGTATGTACTATGTACACACCGAATTACATCCAAATCGGTTCATAAATACGCCTTTTATCGCGTGACAAAATTCAGGACGTTTCAAAATGTCAGTCACGCTAGAAATTCAAAATGCTATAACTCAGCCATCTTTTAAGATATAGACGAAACAAAAACTGCTCCGGAATCTTTGTATAAAGGTAAAATACATAAGAAAAAAAATATTTTTCCATTTTTAATTTTTTGGTACCACATTTCAAGTTTTAAATTTTTTTTAAAATTTTAAACGGCCGCCATTTCCAAACAAAACGGCGGATGAAGCTGGCCAACGAACTCGGTCGAGACATTGGTATGTACTATGTACACACCGAATTACATCGAAATCGGTTCATAATTACGGGAGTTACAGTGTGACATAAGTCAGATATATATATATATATATATATATATATATATATATATATATATATATATATATATATATCAATTTTGAACGGAGGGTGGTTTCGGGGTCTGGGGGTCATGATCGATGAAAATATACCAAAATTTTTTGAAATCGCTTTCCTCCGAACGGCTGCAATAGGTAGCTTTTTTGTAAAGAAAGCTACCTAAAAAAATGAATTACTAAATGACTTTTTTTCTGCGTAATTCTCTAGTCTTTTATTTGTTTGTCAGGGTTATTTAAAGGTCATAAGATAACTGAAAAAAAAATTACTTGGAAAAGTATAGACATCAGTATAGTTCATTTTTCACATAAAGATACAGAAAGACATGGGATGCTTTTAGAGAAAAAGAAATTATTGCCAGAATATCTGCATTTGTTACTGAGAGTTAGCACTGTTGTTGTCCCTGTCGCTAAGTAAGCTATTATTACAGCAGAAATCCGTTACGGTTATCTGCAGAATATCTGGTAACACCTGATAATTATTATCACTAAGAGAATAATAAAAAAAAAATTTTGAAAGCCTAATTGCGTTTTGAAATATAAAGCGCCGCTTCTGAAATTCAGTGTTTTGGTGGTAAAATTAATATTTCTGGCATAAAAAATTTTTAAAAACAAATTCCATTTTTTTTCTTGTGTATTTTAGTGAAAATACACATCGTATTACTGTGTGTATAGTGTAAAAAACTTTTGTTTACAGTGTATAGGCAGTGTTTGTTTCGTGTCTTCAAATGTTAAAAATATTGCATCGAATCTTTTAGAAAATGTAATACAATCACGAACGTAATTTCCTTTAAATTAGTAACGATTTCGAAAAGCGTTCTTTTTTCTTTACAAACCTGTGAAACCAATATATTTTCCAAATTTAAAGAAACATTTATAAAAACAAAATTTCTTTTGCTGCCATTGGTAATCGGAAACGTTTTCGAGTAGTTTTTTATAGTAGTAGTTCTAAAAGTATATTATTTTTATAATTTTTTCCGAACCTTGATATTGGTTTTTAGGTTGGTTTGTTGAATGAGGTTTAATGGCGCAAAGTTCCTTAAGGGGCATGTTGCGCCCAGACATAAGTTTTCAGGATGATATCAATTATGAAGCAAAAATGTCACTGCTCAACAGACATGTCTTACAGACAAACTTGATAAATTATCAGCATTTACATTAACATTAAAATTAACATTATTTTGTTACTCTAGCATGTATGTTGTCATTTACGCAGCTGAAAAGGTTAAATTGCGAACAGATAGCATTCTAAAAACCAAAATTCTTGTTTGAGAAAACTGATACGCTATAAAAAACACTCGGAAACGTTTCAGTGACAGCATAAGAAATTATTCGAATTTATGACTACTTCTTTAAATTTCGAAAATATATTGATTTTTGAGATTTCTAAAGATAAAGAACGATTTTCAAAATCATGGGTAACTCGGAAAAGACTACTGTATATTTTTGCTCATGGTTATATTATATTTTTGTAGATTAATAAACATGTGCCCTTTTTTTACAACGTATTATTTTACAGCTTTTGCAATTATTTAAATTCTTTCTTTTGGATTTCCCGGTGTAATTATTATGTGTGAAAATAAGACAGCAGGAATGTAAATATTCTATCTGAATTAAGTAACCTTTAAAATATCCATCAACACACACATATACGGGTCAATCCATTTCAAGTGGTACAGAAAATCATTTATTCGTTGCTTGACCATTTTTAAATAATATGAAATTTTTTGTACAACAACCCTAATATGATGGAAGTTCAAAATGACTATTATTTTAATTTTATTAATATTTGTTTGTGCATGGCGGCCATCTTTGTTTCATCGTCTTCAGCAATTTTCTCACATGAAGGGTTTACGGAATTGTAAATAATTCATCGTTTATTTCTCCAATTAAAGTACGGATTAAAGCAATTTGTACAGAATATATTGGGCTAAAAATTTAGTAATAGAGTAGTTTCCAAAACTAACTGCTTATTGGTGAAATTTAAGCTAAATTTTCAGTTTTTTTTTTAAAAGTTGTCCGTTTACAAGAGGAAATTTTTCTAGCAAGGAAAACTGTCAACATGACATAATTTTTTTTTTACAAATAGGCCGAAAGTACTTATACTCACACGCCAAGTTCCAGACCTGGGACTTGCTTTCTCTTCGCTAAAAAAAAAAAAAAAAATCCAAAAATTTTCAAAAATGTCAAAAATCGCACTTTATAGGCTTTAATATCTCTCGTGCGGCACGAGATAAAAATCTGAAGTTCTGGTTTCTGAGAGTATTTTATGGTAGTGTTATTCACAAGAAATTTCAGGATGGAGATTTGATTACAAGCTGAGATATGGCAAGGGCAACATGTCAAAACAATACTGCCAAACTATTGTTTTGTTGCAGTCACAGGTAAGTATTTATCTCAGAGTGTCATTTAAATTTATTTTTTTGATTATCTTTAAATAATAGTAACAGAAAATAAAGCCTTTTGCAAAGCTTAACAATTAATTAAAAAAATAATTATGCCGTCCATCTTTTTGTATGGTTTCAGTAATTTTTGTTTTATGTAATTTTAGTAACTAAAAGAAACCTCAGCAGTTTTATATAAAGAAAAAAAATATACAAGACCTGAGACAAAAACAGAATAGGGAAAAAGAAAAGCTGTTAATGTTGTCATACTTGTTGAGACATGATCAAACGTGTCAAAACACATTGTTGCTTGTTGGTTTAAAAACCACAATTTTGATCTTTCTCCAAATTTTATTTGTAGGAATCAAGTCTTGTTATCTCTTGATAACTTGATTGAAGATCTTGGTCCTGCTGGCTCATAAAAATAAACTTTGAAATCACTATGTGAAAGTCTCACTTCATTAATAATTCCTAGCTTACTTCTTATGCAAAAATGTCATTTTTCTGCAGTATAAATTTTGAAAGGGCTTTGGATATCTTTACTTTCTGAAAACTACTTGAGACTGATGCATGGTAACATCGTATAATGTTTAATTTAGAGGAACATACTTATGGTAGGAACAAGTTTCAGGGACTGTCAAGCAGCATTAAAAATTGTAGTTTTTAAACAAACAAGCAGGAATGTGTTTTGACACGTTTGACAATGTCTCAACAAGTATGCCAACATTAACAGCTTTTCTCTTTCCCTGTTCTATTTTTGTCTCAGGTCTTCTATAAAAATATTTTTTTTCTTTGTGTAAAAGTGCTGAGGGTTTTTTTTCAGTTACTAAAATTACTTACAACAAAAATTACTGAAACCATACAAAATGGTGGCCTTAGGTATAATTATTTTTTAAATTAATTGCTAAACTTTGTAAAAGGCTTTATTTTCTGTTACTATTATTTAAAGATAATAAAAAAATTAAATGACATTCTGAGATAAATACTTCCCAGTGACTACAACAAAACAATAGTTTGGCAGTATTGTTTTGACATGTTGCCCTTTCCATATCTCAGCTTGTATTCAAATCTCCAACCTGTTGAATCCTCCATCAAAATCCTGATGTGCATCAGTTGTTTAGGAATAGATAGCTTAGCAGGATGCGAAGTTCTCGTCACTTCACAAGCCGCCGAAGAACAACAAAACTACGAAAAATCGAGAAAATTATACAAAAATCGCTACTACAGCGCCCCCTTCCCGCGGAATATTTCGAAACTAGCATATGGCCCTGTCAAAAATGACGGGAAAGTGTTATTTTAAGTTTATAACATTAAGTCAGACTCAATTAAACAGGTGATTGATATGCATGATTATTCAGATAGTGGCGAGTCCTCAAAAACATTAAAAAAATAGTGTTTGTAAAAGTCAACCTTCAAATGAAGAAAATATGAACCACCTCATGCGGGAAAAAAAAGAGCTTTTTCCAACAACCCTATGGCAAAATTCTCATTTTTTCTGCACATCTTTGATGAAATTCGTGTTTTTTTCGCAGCCTTTTGACGAAATGAGTGTTTTTATCAGGATTTGTTGAAAAATTTGCTTTTTTTCTGCGCCCTTTTGACGAATTACACCTCTCGCGTTTCTTTGACAAAATTCAGGGAAGAGTGCCACTTGGCAAAAAAAAAATTGTTCAAAATCTTGCCAAAAATCTTTTCAAGATGGCGAAAAAACATCATTTTTAAATATTTGTTATTTATAAATCAATGATTTTGCCCAAAATGATGTAAAAACATGGATTTATAAATAACAAAGATTTAAAACCGAAGTTTTTCTGCCATCTTGAAAAATTTGTTACGAATGCCGGTAAAATCTCGCTCACAACTACCAAAAAACTTACTAATATAAAATAAAAAGATAAATATAAATAAATACCAATAAATGAGACGGCGATTCAGAAAAAAGGGGAGTTTCATACAGAAAAAAATATATAAAAAAACTAAAAATACTTACACAAAAAACAAACAATCAGTTAAAATTTACAAACAAAAAAAATCAATAATTTAATGTTTATGGTGAAATTCTCGTTTTTTCTGCACATCTTTGATGAAATTCATGTTTTTTTCGCAGCCTTTTGACAAAATTACTGTTTTTACCACAATCCTTTCACAAAATGAGTGTTTTTATCAGGATTTGTTGCAAAATTCACGTTTTTCCTGTGCCTTTTGACGAATTACACCTCTCACGTTTCTTTGACAAAATTCAGGGAAGAGTTCCGCATCCTGTGCCGCTTGGCGAAAAAAATTGTGCCAAAAATCTTTTCAAGGTGACGGAAAAACTCAATTTTTAAATCTTTATGTTATTTTTAAATCAATGATTTGCACAAAAAAATAGAAAATGATGTAAAAACATGGATTTATAAGTGACATAAAGATTTAAAAACGAAGTTTTACTGCTATCTTGAAAAATTTGTTACGAATGCAGGTAAAATCTCGCTCACAACTGCCAAAAAATTTATTAAACATAAAATAAAAGTGAAAGGATAAATATAAAGAAATACCAATAAATGAGACGGTGATTCATAAAAAAAAGGGGAGTTTCATACAAAAAAAAATTTCAAATATTTACATAAAAAACAAACAATCAGTTAAAATTAAAAGAAAAAATCAATAATTTAATGTTTAGAAAAAGGGATCCTAGTCAGGGTCTGAAACATCGTCAAGGTATGGTACTTCTCTTCTAACTGAATTAAATTTAAATTTTGATGGATGTTTGGTAATACACCCTCGATGTTTTCAGACTCTGAATTTTTTCGGCAGCCGTTGGCTGAATCGTCTGTCTCTAAAACGGTAAACCATGTAAAAATCGATATATTCACCAATAAAGGGTGCATTTTAAACATCTAATGCAAAAATCCTAATAAAAAAAAATAAACAGCAGAGCAAGCGAGACTTACCTTACAATCAAAATACGTTGACAGAAGCACAGGTGCATCCGAATGTATGCAGCAAATTAGTTACGTAACAGAAAATTTAGCTGACTAACGGTTCACCTGATACTGATGAACCAATAAGCTTCAAGATCCCCCGATTTCAAAATTTACATTTTTTTTTTAGGATCTTATGTTGGAACTTGCACTTTTGCAACATTTCGATGAAAATCTCGTTTTCTCTGTGATCCTCTAATCAAAAAACATATTTTTTCTGCGATTATTTGACGAAATTCACGTTTTTCGCGATACTTTGCTCAAATAATGCATTTTTTCTGCAGTCATCTGATGAAATTCTTGTTTTTTCCACGATTATTTGGCGACATTCACATATTCCACGATCCTTAGACGAAACATGCATTTTAAAGGACTCTTTGGGAAAAATTATGATTTTTTCTGCGATCCTTTGATGGAATTCATATTCGTTTGATGAAACCACCCTTTTTCTACGATATTTTGATGATTTTTGCAATCCTTCGGGGAAAGCAGACAGATGATAGTTGCAAGCTCCTGGCTATATGTTTTTTTCATGCTGTTTGTTTCTATACATGGACTAAATGCACAGTAGGTCATGGGAAAGGATTAGAAATAACCTCAAATTGCAGCTGCTTGTACTCACATTTTTATTTTGTCAAATTCTGCTACCACCCCCCCCCCCTTCTCGTCCTAAAAATGTCAAAAAATTTTAATACTGATTGGCATCAATCCCAGGGATGATAAATTGTGCCGAAAAAATGGAATTCCCTGTTTTCGCTGGAAAGTGGCATGTCTGTAAATGCTTTTAAAAATATATGCATAGTTGAAAAAAAAAAAAAAAGCTGTTGCATTTTTCAAACAGCAAAAAATAATTCACAGAAATATATTAAATTCAGCTTAAAAAATGCAGCATAGGTGAAATAAGAAACTTAAAAATAAAACAAAAAACATATGGCATTTCTTTAAAAAATCAGATGTTTATTTTTTAATTTTAGATGAAACTTTAAAATTTGATTCATATATTTGGCCAAAACTAAAACACCATTATGTGCATCATTGAAAGTAATACACATACAAAAAGCTATATTTTTTAACGGTACAAAAATTTAGTAAAAAAAAAAAAAAAAAAAAAAAAAATGTAATTTTGATTTTTAAATCTTTATTATAATGAAACGTTCCTGTGAGTGATAAACACTTTATGAACATGAACTTAAAATATGTATAGTTTAGATAAAAAATAAACAAAAAATTGTGCGTATGGGTGTTTAATTCTGTTCTGTGTAAACTCAGCTGAGTTTATCAGGCAAACTGAGAAATCCGTTGATTGCCCCGATCGCGCAATTCTTTTCCTGGTCAATTGGCGCCTTCTTTCCGAAAGTCCATAATAAAAATTAAAAAAACTTTTAAAACATTCAAATATAACTATTGACAGATCAAAGCGAGTAATGGCGAAAAATCAGCACGTTTGTCCCTCTGTTTTTCCTAAAGAAACAGCGTTTCACTGTTGCCACTACAGAAGAGTGAAATACATGAATCATTGATATGAATCAATATTCATATGAATGATTCATATGAATAATGATGAATAATCATTAAATAATGTTTTTTAAAATATTTATTCAATAAATTACGTAATATTTCATATGTATGTCGTAAACTGACTGCTTGTAAATGTAAACAGTCGTAAATAAAATTGCTGCTTATAAATGTAAACAATAATGAAAAACGCATTTCAAAAAACTTAAAGGCTTTAATGTGCTTTAAAAATATATTTAAAGCAGAATCAGATGTTAGCCGTATTTTTTTTTTATGAATCGTCGAAGAGTCATTCATTTGTTTCTTAATTTGCTGGAATTTGAATCTGAATGGCAACAGTATCGTTTGTTTAGATTTGATTTCTAATAGCTTAATTTTAATTTAGAACTTAATACATTATAAATGGATATGATACTCATGTTTTATATGAAAATATGCTGAACAGACATGATTTTAAGTAGAAAAAATTATCATTTAGCTGTCGTATGTTAAGATATGTTTTTCATTAAGCCTAACATGGCGTTTAGCTACGGTCGTTTCGCAGACCAGAGTGGTTCGCACCGGCATCGTTCCGCCGGTCACGTGCACTGAGCTTTTATTATAAGTAGATTCAAGGAGAACCTGCTGGCCATAGCCAAAAATACACATAATTTTATTCAATTCTACTCATAACTTTATACATTTTTCAATGGTATAAGAAGGAAAATGGCACGAAAATCGCTATTATAGCGGCCTCTTCTGGTGGAATAATTCGTAATTGAAGGGGGACCTGTTGGCTATAGCCTAAAACATACATAAAAACTTTAGTTCAATTCTATGCATAACTTCAGGTACTATTTGATGGTAGAATGGTGACACACGGACAGACAGGCATTTTATATAAAAATGTTTTTTGGGATAACTGATAAGCATGATAACTGATAATCTAAAGCATGTAAATCCGTCTAAAACCGGAAGTCGATTTTTTTTCCATTACAGCACTTTCTTCTATTGAAGATGGAAGAATGTAAAAATGTCAATCTCATAAGATGTCTACGACCTCATCTAACTATTTTTTAAAGAAAAATCTGAAAGCAGTTAAAATGCTCTTGTGTAACTTGAGGATATAAAATGAGAATTTAGAGAATAATAATTTGGATAATTTACAGATTATGTATTGAAATTTTTTTTATCTCATTAAATCAGAAAATCAAAGCGCTTCTAACACTTCTGCAAACAGTCTTATGAAATAATCCTATAAACGTAGATATCTACGTAACAATATATAATTCCGTTCCAATTCTTATTCGGGATTTCCTAACGACATGAATGCAACCACCATCAAAT
Organism: Maratus speciosus; assembly: GCA_963932465.1. NCBI lineage: Eukaryota > Metazoa > Arthropoda > Arachnida > Araneae > Salticidae > Maratus > Maratus speciosus. Next base: position 445,723,768 of record OZ010789.1, read on the forward strand.
TCAGTAACGGGAACAATGTGCTTAGCTCAAGAGTTTCATTTCAAAATAGCTGTTTAATAAGTGTCCGATGTGATATTACGCTTGGCTCGTGACATTATCCAATACATACTAATTTAGATCAGAACAGCGATTCGGATAACTTATCGGATTGTTTAAGTATTTTGCACGTAAACTGCAAAATTTATTTATGGATTTTATTTCGAAATTAACCATTAAAATCATAGTTATACGTTTATAAACTATGTTACAGTTCATGTAACTATGTTTTTTTTTCTTTCGGGCACGTATTTCTATATTATTTTATGATCCACTATATTGTTATATTTTAAGACATTTTAGATGAATGCAACAACACAAACATATTAATTTTTATATTAATAAATAAAAAAATGTAGCATCACTTTAATTTTTCTGAAAATACTTCGTTGGTTTGTTGAAACAATGTAAATCAAATAAGGAAAATGTTGAATAATATTTTTTGTTGAATAATATTTTGTTGAATAATATAATGTTGAATAATGAATAATATAACAACAATTTTGAAATATGTTGTTACTAGTTGTTTAATTATATATTTAAAATTAATAATACATTACATTTGTTATTTTGCGCAGGCAAAACTAATTAGTAATTATGTGAAATCATGACTGTTAAAAAAATCGTAGTATTTAGCTAAGAAGTATATTATTGATTTACTTCTTAACTAAAAACTTTTAAATCAGTTATGATTTCTCATTAATATCAATTAGTGTTTCTTACACAGTTAAAATATGAAAAAAATGTGTCATAGATAACTAATATTGAATTGAATTATTTTTTTTAAATTTTTATTGCTCTTAAGACATACAATTTTTAAGCCCTATTTTATATAACATATAGGTTAACTCTAGGATAGATGGCCATAGTTTTTAAAGGTTGAAATAAAAATTCTTTGAATGCAAATACAAGAAATATTTACACATATTTAAAATTCTTATACATGTACTCATCATACTTTGGGTAAAGAGTTATTAAATATTGAGAACAAAAAGGGGGAAACAAAATTGAAATTAAAACGACAGAAACCCATCTCTCCTTGAAACCGAGGAGAGATGGCCAAAAAAGTTAAGAAAAATTAAGGTAAAATAGCAAAAAGTGACACATTTAATACATTTAATCATGAATTTATATAGCACTTTGTAAAGATGCAATTATGTCACGGGAAATGAGTGAATAAAACTCGAATAAAAAAAAAATTGAAGTACAATTTCAATACTTCACTTTTTGTAAAATCTTACCACATTTTTGTCAAATATCTTAATAGTTTGCATACGTTTTATGGGCCACTTCAGGCACCTTATGCATCATATCCAGACATCCATTTTCGTTGTGGTATTATATGAAACAACCAACATCATAATCCTCATCCAATTATATTCCCTCGGAAACTATAGAATCTGATAATTTTAAATTAATTTCATTTTCTTCACTGATGGAAGTGTGCTGTTGTTTCCTTCTAGCATTTATTTTAGACTTTTTCACAGTTTTACGTTTATTTATAAACTTTATCTGTTTCTGTAATGAAAGTTTCCTACGTTTTTCAATATTTTCTGAAAAACATACATCGTTAGGCCCTATTATATTATTATTATTGAAATATTTATATTAGTTAAAATTTAAACAAGTACATCAATTAATATAATTATAAACGTAAAAGTTACATAATTATTTTAAATTTAAATATAAGTCGAACCCCGTTAATACGCGAATCAAGGGATCGATCAAAATTCGCGTATTAAACGGGCGTATTCGCGTATTCGTCCAGTGGTCCATATAATAACAACCTATACGGATAAAACACATTTTTTATACAATTTTTAGCTTTTTTAAGACATAAAATGATTTTTTTTTATCATTATGTGTTTATTAAACATGAACGTTCGAAATCTTAAAATTCAAATAAAAGTTATTGTCTTAAGTAAAAATTCTGTCTTTTCAAAATTAGATTTATTATGTACGTCACATAAAACTGAACAAAACGAACACAAACATTTGTGATGACCATGTAAACTAAAACTAACATTAACAAAATTAAAATCCTTGTTAGCTATACAGATCAAATAGAGAACAGTGTCGACAATACTGAAAAGTCGATAAAAAAAAAAAAAGTTAATAAAGTCAATAATTACATAAAAATTACTTTTTCGCAAGGTAATCGTTAATTTTGGCCTGTTTGACATGTCACGCGCCATTAGAATGATGTTTTCAGCCCTATTCAGGTGATGGTAAGGCTCGCTTGTCGAGGGTCCTTCGTCTAGTGACGATGAGTACTGTGTTAGAAAACTGAACGCCTCCGTAATTAATGGAGATGGGGCCGGGGGAGCAGGTTCATCCTCTTATTCCTCCTCATCTGTTTTATCAGGCGCTATTGATGTCATCCAGACTTTGGAGCTAGGAGGCTAAGAGATTTTTGTCGATATTAATGAACTTGTCTAAATAGACAAAATTTTCCCCTACAATTTCTTGTTAGCCAAGCCGGTGTTCTTCAACATCAGAGTGCGAGGTCTTCTGTTTACAAATGATGTCCTTGCTACTTCCAAAATTCCATTTTCTAAAACGATTTGCAATTAACATCGGCGTGACACTCTCCCATGCTACGGTAAGTATGTGCATAGCGTCAAGGGCTGTAGTAGGACGACCTCTTAGCAAGAATAGTTGCTGCAGTGTTCCATTTGGTGAAGGTATTGTCGTACTAAGCTAGTCTTGTAATTTACCTTGGCGCTGTTAATGAATCCTTGGCCTATTGGCTGAGTGACACTGGTCGAATTTGGAGGTAAAATTCAATTTAAACTTCCCCATGCCTTCGTTATCTTTCGGATGCGCAGGGCAATTGTCCACAAGCAACAACACACGACGTGATTCTTTTCCCATACGCTGGTCAATATTGCGAACCCATGTTGAAAAAAGGTTGCCCGTCATTCACGCTCTGCACTGACTTTCACACATGAAGGGAAGATTTTTGAAATTTTTAAATCATCGCTGGTTGCGTGATTTCCCAATGACCAGTAACTTTAGCTTTTCAGATCCATCAGATTTTGCATCGAGTAGAAGAGTAACGCGGTCTTTGCTTAGTTTACCTCCAGGAGACATGCTTCTCCTTTTTTAGCTATTGTTTTGTTGGATGTCATTTTGTAAGAAATCCCAAATTCCCCACGTTGTAAATACACGACTAGAGTAGCTTTTTACAAGCTGCGGAAGCACATTTGTTTTCTGACAAGAGACTTCTTCATTGTTGACAGCAGCTGATTCACCGTACACTTTCTGGAATTTTATTCCGTGGTGAGCTTTAAATTGATCCAGTCATTCGTTTGAGGCATTGAAATCTAACAATACTATTTTTGCTGCGAATTCAGAAGCTTTTTCTTGGATTAGCATGTCGCTTATTGGGATATTCGTAGAGCGCGCCTGAACAAACCACTCGTGGAGGGCCTTCTCCATGTCCTTGAAGTTAGTGGTTTTTATTTTTTTGTTACTTGTCCCACCACCAATAGCTTGGTTAACGGTAACGCCAGTAACCTTCAACAAAGTTGATTTTGGATGCTTTTTTCTTTGGAGAACGCCGACTTATTCGGGACAGCCTGGGCATTGTACTAATTTATAATTTGTAACTTCTCAGTGATATAGAGAGACTTTCTTTTAATATGTTTTGCTCCTTTTGCCACAGCAAAGACTCGATTAAACTTTTAACAGAACACGCGGACATCGTAGACCAGATTCCACAGTCAGCGACAAGTGGCTCTCTTCCTTCGTAAGGCAGGACGCACACTGAGGTAACAGAAGGAAGATGAAGAGCCACTTATGAGAAGAAACAGGTCGAAGAAAAGACGAAAGCTGTTTCAAATCTGTTGTAAACTGTTTTTCCCCGAAGTCAAGCAACATGTTGCATGAGTCACTTCAGTGTGTGACCTGCCTTAGATATCACAGCACTCGCACTGATCAAACATCGAATCGGCACTGCTCTAAGTTTCGATGGAGGTCAAATCGTTTCTCCATCGTAGTGAAAAAGATCGCTTTTTGCTTCTTTATCGGAGAAGACCTCTACTGGATCTTTCTGATCAGGGAAAAACAAAATTTTTGCTTATTTATTGTTCTCTTCTTTCTTCCTGGCCTGTTTGACCATATGAAGTAATCGGCGCCGGGAAAGATTTCTTGATAAAGAAAGCAGAGGTCCAAACTGATATTTTTAGTAAAGCTATTCATGGTACATTATTCCCTCTAAAAACTCCTTTGTTTCAAACAAAACTCATTCGCTTATTAAACGTAGTTTTTCTTGCCATGAGACTGATAAAACTTTGCGTCTAAAAGGGACCGAAGAAAATTCGCGTATTAAGCGGTTTCACGTATTAAGCAGGGCGCGTATTAACGGGGTTCGACTATATTTATATAAAATTCTCACTCCGCATAAATTTGAAATATTGTTTAAAGGTGGTCATCTGTCCTCGATTTCATGCGGCCATCTATCCTGAAATTGAAGGGCAGATGATCGCCCGATTTAAAGAGTCACTCCGTCATTGTACGTCTTTGTTTTAGACTTAGAAACAAAGATTGGATTATATACGTGCCGTAAAAGTCCACATAGTAAAAAAAAAATTATAACGTACGTACTGCAAAACATTCAGATGCCTAACTTAATAAAAATATTCAACCATAAAATTAAATAAACATTAAAATTACGCATATTTTAAAGATTCGAAAAACACAGCTACACGTCGCAATGGATGAACAAGTTGAACAATTTCCTACGAACAAAGTTGATGCTGCAATCTATGATCAAGTTTTGAAAATATTTAGACTGCCATCTATCCTAGAGTTACCCTATTATATTATATTTTCAGTATATATTAAACTGAACAATAGTTTACTTATTTTTTAGAATGAAAAGTAAATTTCGAAAGATTTATTTTGTAGTTAAAAATATATTAAATTTAGGATGATTCTGATACATACACAAGAAAACACATACACTAGAAATTTTGTTACCACATGCAACTGAAATCCATTATCATGGATAGATTTTCCTCTTTTAACTATATACTCAAAAATAGGATTGTTGTCATTTTGAAGAATCGGTTTTAATATTTATAGAACGGCTATTTTAATACTACATTTTGTGTTGAGGATTTATATCTTAAGAGTTCAAATAACAAGAAAATGCTTGTTTGATGCGGACATTAATTTTATAAGCCTTTTTTAACACTTTCCAACAAAGTTGAAACGTGTTTATGAATTCGGTTTTTTTGTCTGTCTGTCCGTCTGTTCGTCCGTGCTGTAACTCGCGGAAATATAGTCCGATTTCCATAAAATTTATAGATGTTATTGGGTATCATTATGGCATGTTTGGTATTGCAGATAAAGTGTATGGAATTTACGGATCATTTACAGAGACACTCAAAAATTCCGTTTCATTATGGTCTATTGGGAAAAATCGTTTTCGGTGTATTTTAATGATATTGCTGTCTTTGAACCATACAGAAATTTATGTACACTGCTCAAAATAATAAGGGGATCAAGCAAAATTGAAAAGAACTGTGCAAGATAGTCATGTATCGGCATAAAATGGATAGTACACGGGTATCAATGCGAAATACAGAAAAAAAAGACGCAAAAAATTGTAAGGGAGCTTTATTCAGTGAAAAGATGGAACGGACTTGAAAAGATGATTTGGTGCAACGATTTAGTTTCATGTAAATGATAAAAAAAGTATTGTTTAGAAATAATGCAAGATTTTTAATATGGGGTGAGGTTTTCTCGAACAGTTAAGACTGCTGCACAACTGTTTTTCATGGATGCGATGAGGTTATCGATAAGACTTTGGGGAGTCCTGTTTCACTGCTCAAGAATTGCAATCTCCAAGTGCCGGACAGTAAAAGTAGGCCTTGGTCTCTCATCAATGCGTCTTCTGAGTATGCCCCAAACATGCTCGATCGGATTTGCGTCAGAAGAGCATGCTGGTCATTCCATACGCTGTATTTGTTTTAGCTTCGAGCATGTTTTCCACAAGACGAACTGTATGGGGACTTACATTAACATGCATGGAAAAAAAAAGAAATCACTGATTGCTGCAATATAAAATACGATATGAGGTCTCAGTATCTCGTCTGTATAACATTAGACCGTCAAAGTGCCATTTCGAATGATATGCAGGCCCGTACGTCCACTTATGCTGATTCCAGCTCATAGCATCAACCCATTTTTTCTATAATGTGACCTTTCACGAACGAATGTGGGATTATTTTGCGGGCCTATTTCTCTCCATGCCAAAACACATCAGATGTCACATCCAGACTGAATCGGGACTCGTCTGTAAACAGAATTTGACTCCAACAACTTTGCCTCCAAACTCGATCTTCAGTTGCCCACCTTCTTTAGGCCACGCAGTAGCTTCAGATTAACGGAATACAGACCATTGGCTTACGTGTATAGAGGCCACCCTGATGAAGCCTATTTCGAACTGTTTGGCTGGACACCCGTCGCCCCGTGGACAAGAACAACTGTATTTGCAGCAGAGTAGCATTGCCCGTTCCGTCACGACGAGCTATTAACAGGATATATCGGTCATCAGTTTCTGTGGTAGCACATGTCTCACCTTGCCCTTGTCGATGTCTACCATTCCATGTGTCTTGGAATCGATTCCACAGCCTTGCATTGATACTTCTTGCGACCCCAACGGCGTGCGCCACACTTCGTTGTGTTTCCCCAGATTCAACTGTCCCGATAACAGGTCAAGCCATGGATTTCGTTAAGTCACATTGTTGTGACATTTTTAAGCCACCTTTTCTCAAAACACAAGCTGAACAATTGAATTTCGCAACTAAGACAGTGAAACAGACGTTTCTGTAAAATCCCGATTTCTACCCTTATCTCCTTTTTTTACTTTTTGACGTCATAAATTTTAATTCGCATGTGAAGTTTTTTTCATCTGTTTTCTACTGCGCTTGAAAATATGGATGTTTTATTTTACGTTACTTATCGGTGTAAATATTTGTGTAATTTTGTTAAAACCAAGTGCTCCCCTAATTGTTTTGAGCAGTGTATATACTCAGCTGTACTACACAGCGCTTACTTTAGAATATGGTGTGCAGGGAATACATCATTCATGTACAGGGATACACAAAAGAATTTGGCAGTAGAAGAAACTAAACTGTTGAAGCCTATGAACAATAATTGCCTGAAGTGCGTTTTCAATTGTGGCACGCTTTTCTAAATTGAAATATTTTGTAAAATATTACTTGATGTAGATAAATTCTGCACAAGATTTCCTAAGTACCGTTTCGTTTATTCTATTGCTGAATGGAAATTAAAGTTACAGATTTCTTTACCTTTACAAAAACTAGTTTTGTAAATTTGCAGCTTATTTTTGTATAGCTACAGATGAAAGTTTAGTAAGCATATAACTTTACATCTGTAGAACTACAGATTGTGTTTTACATACAAATCCATTGAGTTTACAACCAAAACATTGATGTTATACAGGTCTGCACAAAAAACAGATATTTTTCCGACTATTGATTGTAATAGCAGAAATTGGCTTTCAAATGCTTTATGATTTTCTCAAATTGTTTATTTATACATCATATTCCACATTAATAAACTGTGAAGTTTTATTACTGTAATCTGAATGTGTTGGAAAGTGTTACATAATCTATGCTGGACGCATGATTTTTCATTCTTGTTATTTATTTAAAATTAATAATGAGTAATCCATATGTAACAAGAGTTCCAATAATTGTGCTAATTAAATTTTGTTAAAAACAGATGATGTGGCATACGGATAAAACAGTAACAGGCCTCTTTCTTATCATTTTAAGAAGCTTTTCGCTATTTTTCTACTTACGACGCAAAGCATGCAGTTTCGTATTTTGATAATTTTTTTAAAAATCTGTAATATTTTTCTTAATTTCTATAGGAATTTGTGCTGCCGCCGTTATTGTTAAAGTTATATTTATTTAAAATTAATAATAAGTAATCCATACGTAACAAGAGTTCCAATAATTGTGAGGATTAAATTTCGTGAAAAACAGATGATGTGGCATACGGATAAAACAGTAACAGGCCTCTTTCTTATCATTTTAAGAAGCTTTTCGCTATTTTTCTACTTACGACGCAAAGCATGCAGTTTCGTATTTTGATAATTTTTTTAAAAATCTGTAATATTTTTCTTAATTTCTATAGGAATTTGTGCTGCCGCCGTTATTGTTAAAGTTATATTTATTTAAAATTAATAATAAGTAATCCATACGTAACAAGAGTTCCAATAATTGTGAGGATTAAATTTCGTGAAAAATAGATGATATGGCATCCAGATAAAACAGTAACAAGCCTCTTTCTTATCATTTTAAGAAGCTTTTCGCTATTTTTCTACTTACGACGCAAAGCATGCAGTTTCGTATTTTGATAATTTTTTTAAAAATCTGTAATATTTTTCTTAATTTCTATAGGAATTTGTGCTGCCGCCGTTATTGTTAAAGTTATATTTATTTAAAATTAATAATAAGTAATCCATACGTAACAAGAGTTCCAATAATTGTGAGGATTAAATTTCGTGAAAAATAGATGATATGGCATCCAGATAAAACAGTAACAGGCCTCTTTCTTATCATTTTAAGCATCTTTTGGCTATGTTTCATCTTACAGTGGAAAGCATGCAGTTTTGTATTCTGGTATTTTTTTGCAAAATCAGTAATATTTTTCTTAATTTCTATAGGAATTTGTGCTGCAGCAGTTATTGTTAACGCTAAATAAGTGGCTGATGTTATAAGAATGAAGGAAATTTCTAAAATAAGAAAAGGTGGTATACCACTCTCATCACTTGAAACTTGAAAACAGATGGCCATTAATGAAAACACTGACACAGAATTTATTATTGTCAATATAAACACTATGTGAGAAAAAGTATCATCAACGATTTCAACCAAATCAAGAATATCTATATATATTGTAAAAATGTTTTCTGAAATATTGGTATGTAGATTTTTCTTAAGTATGTTTTTAAACAATTTTCTGTATATAAGTAAAAACTCACGTATTTTCCAGCACACACAGCAGTAGAAAATGCAAAGTACTCCACAGAACGTGTCTCTAACCAAAGAAGAAAACAGTGCTCTCAGATACAGAGCAATTTTTGTTTTTATCGAGGAGTTGTCTAATATCCACATATAAAAAACTATAGTTTCAAAAAGCAACATTGTATACATCTCTCCAAAACTGTATAAAAAGGGTAATATGCACAGAATTATAATTAATATTTTAACATAAAAGTCGCGGCATGTTACACAGGCTTCTTTCTTTAATCGAAATAAAAACTTGTTTATGTGATTAATTTTTTTCAGGAGGCACGCAATTTGAATTTTCTTTGAATTCACTCTGTACCAGAGTACTAGGATTACAACAGAACAGAATGTAAACGACATGAATATTTTATACCAATTCGGAAATTTAACCGTCAATGTAACGAAATTAAAAATTCTCTCAAAACAAACGAGGTGAAACATGATGAGAAATAAATAATGAATTAAACCATATAAATATATTTTTCTCTTTGACTTTCTTGTTGATAGGTCAAGTCCAAATATTGTTAATGCGATGATTAAAAGATTGAAATTGTCTAAATTTATGTTAGGTTTTCGAGACATATATGATCTCTTACCCATTGTAATAATACATTTACAAATATTATTCGAATAATTTTAATATTTATATCATTTTCTCACCGAGTAAAAATGTGAAGATCTCGAAATACAACTCTATATTTAATATAATTTTTAAAAATAATATATTTTAAAGATGAAACCGCTGTGTAAGCTTGATGCACGATTTTGACAGTATATTAGTTCTATTTTTTCGTGTATAATCTGCCTTAGGGAAAAAAACAAATAAAAGGCAATTCTGTTATAATATGACATGTTTATAATTATTCGGTTGTTTATCTTTTCCTACTAGCATTGCATTTTAGTATCAATTTAGAATTAGTTAAGAAATTATGATGTAAAAATGTTACGGTATTGAAAGTGAATAAAAGATGCATTTTTCTAAATCGTGACAATAATTTTTTAAACTATAATAAAAAGTATTATATCATAAAAAAGCAATAATTAAAATTGATTGGTCAACGCTTCTCAATATGTTGAAGCTATTCTTTGACATATTTTTTTATGCGCTTTATTCGTTATGCATTGATTTTAAGATCAATATAATTGCAATTTTTTTCTAATTATTATTCATTCATTTATAGCAACCTTTAAATCTCACATGCAACAATGTCTAAAATCGATAAAAGTACACATTTTCATCTTTTTCAATTTAATATTGAAGCAAAAAATATACACAATGTGACCAAAGGTGACCGATCACTTGCGATTTTTGATGTTTTGTTAAATATCTAGAAAAATACATGAGGAATTAATCTGAAACTGCAGGTGTGTAAACAGTATAGTATAAGTCATATATTTCCGCGAAAATGTTTTCCCGAAACTTTATAGGGGACCGTCAAAAATTTTAAACAAACGAATATCTTTTGGATAACCCTGTAAAAACTGATGGAGCAAAAGCGTTTAAACGCGAGATTATTAATAAGTGGCTTATTGTAATATACTGTGTTCATTTTTATGAGGATAGCATGTATAATCGTAAAGAAATTAAGGTTTTTATAAAAACAGTCCCAAAATTCGCCAAGTTTTTTGCTTATAATTTGCAGACATCTTAATATAAAAAAAAGTTCTTTTCAGAAAATATGAAAAACAACATTGTACACAATACTCCGCAGTCAGAATTAAAAAATAAGAAAAAATGGATGAAAAATGAGCAGGTTTACTAAAAAATGTTTCACTGTGCATGCGCGAATGCAATCAAAATGTAATGTGCATAATGTGTTAGTTAAATGTATAGAGAAACTTTTGTAAAAGTCTCAAAACATAGTTTGAAAAGTCTGATAATAATCGTTTATAGAATAAGCTCAAAATCCGTTGTTTCCAAAATGAAGCAAAAACATGAGGGGTTGTATTTATATATCCATTGATTAGTGCCAATTTAGCATACACAATATTACACGTACTACTGTATTTGTACTGTAAATATCCGTTATCTATAAAAAAATTGACTGACTGCAAATTTTTACAGTAAAGGATGAATACTGCCTAAAAAGAGAAATAGGTAATACGCTGAAAAGTTCTTTTGAAATCGTCTACAGATTAATTAAAATCATTCCTCCCATATTTCATGCCTGTTTCCCTTATGTATCGCTCACCGGCAAGAAAAGTGATACATCTCGCAAAAATTCAATTTGCGTTTTATTCAGCTAATCGGTAAGTCTTGGTACACAAAAAGATTCATAAGTGTAGTTACAATGAAAATCTCTTTATTACGCTATCTGTCTATTCATGACCACAGAAGAAGACAGATAAATTTATCTAACCCTCCAAACCTCATCATATGTATTCATTGTTAAGAGTTTTACGCTTTTATGCACTTTTTTACTCCTTTATGCAGAGCTAAGTGCTATAATTTCAGGTCACAGAAAAATCATGCTTTTCTTGCGGGTTAGCGATATGTACGAAGAATATCTGAAAAGTATCAGTCCGACTAGTTTATAGGTTTGGTTCCAGAATTAGTAAATTGAAATTTCAAAACATTTTGAAAATTACAATTATATACTAAACACTGCCATATAATATTGAAATTTTAAGTCAAATTAACGTAAAAAATTATTATGTAACTGTACTTGAATTTGAAACTGTGAGTGAGAATGCTTTTGTAAAAATGTGCTCTTGAAGATGATGTTTCTGCTCATGTACTTAAACAAATGCCACTTTATTTTTTATTTTTTTTAGACAAAGTAACTTTCAATCTGAAAAACTTTTCCACACTGAACCAGTGGGAAACATGGTATAAATATACGCTATAAAATGAATAATTCTAAAAAATATAATAAGTTGTATAAGAAGAACATGATTTATAATGAAATGACTTCACTGTACCAAAATTTTTCCGATGTATTCTTGCTAATGCATACACCTAACGAAGACATTTTGTCTGTTAATATCAAATACTCGTAATAATAAGCCGTAAACGTAATTTTTTACGACAATGGCGTCTATTTGCTTCCTAAATAAAATTGTTTGGTTTTCAAACTTTTGTAAACTAGTTTCAGATTAATAACAAACATAGAATAATAATGATTCAGTGTCGTTTTGTCAAAAACACCAACATATATCAGTTGTTTTGTTGTAGAAATGAGAATTTTGTAGGTAGAGTTATTTCGCGGTAAAACAACCAATATAATGAAAAAGTGTAGAAAGAGTAGAGACATAAATTTGATTTTATTATTAACTAGCTAACTTGCCCGGAGTTGCCCGGGTACATCAAAAAACAGCTCGAATTGCGAAAATGCTCTGAAAACCACAATAAGATATCGCGAAAAATTTTTAAATTGCTGCACAAATTTCGAAAAGAGAAAAAAATATATATATTGGGTTCCAAGATTGAAAGTTGATTCCTTTCACTAATGAAAAATGGTAGGAAATCGCTAAAATACCCTAAAAATCACATACAAAATTCCCGAAAAATTCGAAAATTGCTATACGAAATTCGAATAAACTTTATTGAAATGAGGGCAGAAATTACTTTAGTATTATAGGCTAAAAATAGAATGTCAAAAAATTGCAGCAGATCGCGAAGAAATGTAAAAATCGAATTAAAAATCACAAAAAGTTCAAAAATCACGAAAGTCAAAATTTACTGTGATTGGATAAAAGTTTCAAATCTAATTTATTTGACCTGCGGGCTCTCTTAAAATTTATGTTTAGGAAAGCATGCTAAGCATTGTATCATGTTACTTTTATTCATAATTTAATTTACTTGCATCCTCTTAAATATAATTAATATAACCCCTTAAGTTAGTGTTAGTTTTTGTTGCAATAAAATATCTCAATTTGTTCATTTTCTGTAAGCAAGTAATCCCTGTTGGTTTACAATGGAAGTCTATGGGAATTTGGCGAAATATTAGAGATATCGCCAAGTTGGCGACAAACTCACATTCGGCGACAGAACTGTGTCCCCCCTGCGTAACCCTCTTATAGGTATGAAGATGCATTAAATGCTGTTCAATAATCGCATAAAAAATGTGCTAAAAATTCAAAAATCGCTGTACGAATTCCGAATAAACTTTTTTGAAAAGAGAAAAAAAATTTACTATATTGGGTTAAAAGAAAAATAATCGTATTCTTTTCACTATGGTGGAAAAATCGCCTCAAAACTTAAAAAAGTGCTAAAAATCGCATAAAAAATTTAATTAAAAAAAATCTAATAAAAAAATCGAATATCGGGCTTCGAGTTGCAAAACTCCATATATAGACGGACCTTCTCCCCAAATATTGTAGCTCTACGTGCAGCTGTCTCTTCAGAACATCGTCGACGCACTCACACACAAACTTCTTCCTTATTATTATTGATTTAATTTACCTGGATTCCCTTAAATATAATTAATATAACCCCTTAAGTTAATATTAGTTTTTGTTGCATTAAAATAGCTCAATTTGTTGATTTTCTGTAAGCAAGTAATCACTATTGGTTTACAATGGAAATCTATGGGAATTTGGGGAAATATTAGAGATATCGCCAAGCTGGCGTCACTTTTGGCGACTAACTTTGGTCGCAAATTTGGCGACAAACTTGGCGGTATTTGGCGACAGAACTGCGTCCCCCCCTACGGTAACACCCTTTATAGGTATGAAGACGCATTAACTACTGTGCAGTAATCGCATAAAAAATGCGCTAAAAATTCAAAAATCGCTGTACGAATTCCGAATAAACTTTTTGAAAAGAGAACAAAATTTACTATATTGGGTTAAAAGAAAGAAACCGTATTCTTTCCACTAATGTGGAAAAATCGCCTCAAAACTTAAAAAGGCGATAAAAATTGCATAAAAAATCAAATAAAAAAAATCTAATCGAAAAATCGAAAATCGGGCTTTGAGGTGCAAAACTTCATATATAGACGTACCTTGTCCCCAAATTTTGTAGCTCTACGTGCAGCGGTCCCTTCAGAACACCGTCGACACACTCACTCACACAGTCACACACAAACTTCTTTCCTTATTATTATAGATTTTTTACATGATTTCTCTTTAAATAACTGTACAAAACGGCTACCAACTGTTTAAATGTTCTGTACTCGTATGTAACAAATGGATAAAAAGAAATATAAAACTTCTAACAATAATATTGTAAAAATTGGTTTCATTCATGAACAATATCTTATTAATGAAACTTTAAATAACTATCATCATTTATTATTTGGCAAAATATAAATATTAAAATAATGAATTATCATGAATTATATTTAAGAGAATGAGGACATTTTAATAAAATTAATTAGATAATATAATAAAAAAAAAGTTCTGAATGAAAATGATTTGTACAATTAACATGTTCTGAATGTTTTTCTTACATACTTGAATATACAATTATTTATCAAGATGTTTGCTTCGAAATTATAAATCTATCATCTATTATTATCCTTAAATGTGTCAGTGTATTTAATAAAATTGGTTATTATTTCAAAAATATACACTTAAATATTATATCTTTATTTTATTTTATCTTATCTTAAGCTTATCTTCGAAACTACCTTTAACATAATTAATTCTAGTGGCATCTTCGTAATTTTCTTCTTTCATATAATTATAGAGTCATACTTTTAAGCATTTCATTCTGGAAGAAAGGCGAAAAATAATTCATTTAAGAAATCCCGATAAGTATTGAAGTCAATTGACAAAAGTTAGAAAAATAAAAATAAATAACGTAATTTGAATGCATAAGAATAACTTGTAAAATTAAAAAAAAAAAAAAAAAAAAAAAAAAAAAAAAAAAAAAAAAAAAGAGACAATAATACATAATTTTTAAAAAACAAAAAACAATTAATGTTAACATTTCTGGAAGTAAACTGTAAGTATGTATTAACTCGAATGTATCTTATTATGCACACGCGAAATAAATCCTTCTAATACTTTAAGCACTTTGTGTATGATCCCTCGAAGCATGGCCGAAGTCACCTGTTTTCAATTGCAGAAAATTGACATAAGTCATGCAATTCAAAGTTTCGTAACTCGCCCAATTTTAGTTTTAGATGGATGGTATTTTGTTTGTCTTACTTGTTACTGTAAGAGTACATTTTTAATAAATATCACTTATAGGACCGAGGGATTGCATAAAAATGTAAATTTCGTAACTTTTTAAGATATGTTTTAATTGTTCAAAAAGACTTTTGAAAATTTGCTTCTTCTCATTTAAAACATTTTGTAATTCGAACTATATGTCAATGACTAACGGTATAGGAATTGGCCATTGGACGCCGTTGAGAGTGGACACCCTGTATGTTTCACAAAATACACTGCCCAAGGAGTTCAACTAGGCGAATATGAGCGAGTATTTAAGGATTATGATGCAAATGTGAATTATTTAGATCTATTTATTATAGACTTAATAAAAATATGATTAATATTTTTCTTACATTATTTGTATGACTCTAAATCCCACTGACTCGAAAAACAACGTAAGTCCAAAGGTTTCTTAGAATTTTATTTTTATTCTAAAAAAAAAATAATAAATAAATAAAAAACTGATAACCGAGATACATGTTTAACCATTTTAGAAATATAGTGAATACAAAAACAAAAACAAAAAACCCACTTATAAAATATCTAGCATTTGTGTTTAGCTCAGCTTTTATTGATTCCTGAAAATTTGAAACCTTTGATTTATATATTTTTAAAATAAATATTGATTTATCTTCTATATACACAGTCCTAAAATTAGCCCATACTCTAGAGCATTTATACTGTCTTTCTCCTCTAAAACGAAAAGAGTACTAATGAATATGCTAAGTCTTTACAACAACAATATTATAATTTCACAAAAAAAAAATTCCATGCAGAAACACATTTACTAACATGATCAAAACGTTCGGTTACTATCTTTCCTAAACGATATGATTTATTTAAATCATGTGCTACGCACAAACACCTTATGGTCCAGGCAATAGGGGATTTTACCTGGCAAAATTAATGGTTGTTCTGGAAATCGGCTTACTTAATGTTTTTTGGGTCGATGAATCCGAATTTGTAACTTCCCACCAAAAATTCCCCCGGCAACCCCCCCCCCCCCCCCTCCAAATTTTGGTAAAATGCTCACCAAGAAAGGTTTTTATTGAAAAAATCAATTTTTTTATTGCTTTAGGGAAAAAAAATTTTCTAGAAATTCAGAAAGTAGACAAAATTTGCAACAAATAAGATATACGGCATTATGACGTGGGATGAATGGAGAGGGGGATCTGCCAAGGAACATGCGCCGCGGTGTTCCGTGGACTAAGTTGCGCAATTCTACTTAACTACTCTCATCGTTTACATTCGCCCTCCCGTCTCCCCACTGAACTTTCCCTATAAGGTTTACTTAAAGTTTTTTGGGTGGCTGAATCCGAATTTTTAACTTCCCTCCAAAATTTCCCCCACCCCGCAGCCCCCAATATAATTGTTTTTAAATTAAATTCTTTATTGTTTTAGGGAAAAAATATGTAGAAATTCAGAAAGTAGACAAAATTTGCAACAAATAGGATATATGACATTATCACGTAGGATAACTGGGGAGAGGGGGGGGGGGGTACCTCGGAACATTCCCCGCGCGCTGTTCGCAGAAACCAAATTTCTTCAAAAAATCAATTTTTTGGGGGGTTTGTCGGGTGAAATTTCAGTGGAAAGTTACAAACTCGGATTCAGCGACCAAAAAACATAAAGTGAGTCGAAATCCAGAACTAGCATTAATTTTGGCAGGTAAAATCCCCTATTGCCTGGACTTGCATAACTTAGTGCACGTAGCACCTCAGTGCATGTTCAGAGGCAGCCCCCCCCCCCTCCCGTTCATCCTACGTCATAATGCCATATATCCTATTTGTTACAAATTTTGTCTACTTTCTGAATTTCTACATATTTTTTCCCTAAAACAATAAAAAATTTAATTTAAAAACAACAATTTTTTTTGTGGGGGGGGGGGTTGCGGGGGAGGGAATTTGGTGGGGAAGTTAAAATTTCAGATTCAGCGACCTAAAAAAACTTAAAGTAAACCTTATAGGGAAAGTTCGGAAGGGAGATGGGAGGGCGAATATAAACGATGTGACTGGTTAAATGGAATTGCGCAACTTAATCCATGCAACACCGCGGCGCATTTTCAGAGGCTGATCCCCCCTCCCCATTCATCCTACGTCATGATGTCATGTATCTATTTGTTGCAAATTTTGCCTACTTTCTGATTTTCTAGATACTTTTTCCCTAAAACAATAAAGAAAATTGATTTTTTGAATAAAAACCTCTTTTCTGGAGTTTTTACCAAAATTTGGGGGGGGGGGGGTTGTCGGGGGAAATTTTGGTGATTCAGCGACCCAAAAAACATATAGTAAGCCTTTTTCCAAAACTACCATGAATTTTGCTAGGTAGAGTCACTATACGATCTCTATTGAATATATTATTAAACGTATTCTTGTTTCGCACATGTGCCCTTCTTCCAACGCCAGTACAGTTGCTGGCTTTGGATGAGGTGATCTTCACTGCAGTCATAGAAGATTTCTTAATCGTAGATGCACTTTTTAAGCAGAGTCCTTTTTTAAATTCATTCACATAATAATTGCTGCAACGTGTAAGATAATTCTGTCATCGATTTGTCCAAATGGTACGAGAATCTGATAGTCGTACATTGTCTTCGAATGTCATTTCTGCTTTCGACTACCGCGGACGACTGCAGTTGACTGACTTGCATTAACTGGAAATATCCAACACTATGAACTTACTTCTTCCTAACCACATCTCACAACGGTTTAATCCCACACGTAAAAATATTTAATAAAGCGGGATCCTCTAAGTTTAATTTTATTCGATCACTATTTTTAAAATTCAATTTATATTCAGTCAATGGCTATAATGTAAGTCTTTGTGTTAAGATTTTGTTAAAAATCGCATGACGTGTTATTTTGTCTTTAAAAAATCATGAACTGTAAAATTCTTTTGAATAACATTTAAATTGCTAACAAAAGATACCACCGAATATCTAGAATGAATTGGAAAATCTGAACTTCCATATATAAAGACGCTTTGTTAAATATTAAACATTAATGTATTTTTACCATAATATTTTTACTATTGCTTTAAAAAAAAATGGCAGCAGGAATGAAAAAAACCGCTGCATTCTACCAACTAAGTTATCCAAAACAAATCAGACTGGCGTATTGCGTGGATTGCATCCACCAGATTTCTCCTGGATAGCTCAGTTGGTAGTGTTTTTACTGCTTTAGCCAAGATTCCTTTCTTCAATTCCTGGTTTGAAGACTTTTTCACATACATGATTTATTACAACTCGTGTAGTTTTTTTACTAATTAGAATAATTGTGTAAATAATTGAAGTTAATTCTACAGGGTGGCTACTAAATACAGTGACACTAAAAAAAAAAAAAAATAAGAATTAATTTTAATCGTTTTGTAAAATAATTTACTTCTCTATTTTAGTGTTTGGCAATCTTCTATTAGTGCAGACGAATTTTGTTATAAAACAAATATTTAAAATTATTTTAAAGAGGGAAGCCAAAAGAATGATGATTAAACAGCTCTTTGATCGCAGATTTTCCGAAGGTAAAATCTTTAAGCAATTAAAATACCTTGGTTTTAATGGAACATTTATATATAGAACTATAAATCAATTATTGGATACTAAAAGATCGATCTAGGTCTTGTCGTCCACGCTCAGTTCGCACAATAGAGCGCATCAAAAGAATTCGTGAAAAGATGTGAAGAAATCCACAACGTTCTGCAAATAAAATGGCTGCAGAACAGAATGTGAGTCGCAAAACTATTCAAGTTATTGTAAATGAAGATCTGGGTTATTGTCCTTATCACAAAAGAAAAATTCAAGGTTTGACTGCTGCACAAAGAATAAAAAGATTACAAAGAAGGAAGAAATTGATGAAGCGGCATTGTAGGAAAAGTGTTGACAGAATAATATTTTCTGATGGGAAGCTATTTTGCACCGAACAGTGTTATAATGCTAAAAATGATGTCGTATATTCAACAATCCTCGTGGATATACCTGAAACCTTTTGAACTGTTAAACGCTTTCAGAACAAGAATTCTGTTATGGTTTGTGCTGCAGTGTCAAACAATGGAAAATTGCCTTTGAAGTTCATCGATAAAGGGATAAAAATGAAGGTGAATATTACAAACAGGACATAATGGCTACATATTTATTGCCACATGCTGACAGGTTGTATCCCAAAAAGAATTGGACATTTCAGCAAGATTTTACACCTTCGCACCGAGCTAAATCAACACAGGCTTGGTTCCCTGTCAATTGTCCGAATTTTATCATGCAAGAAGATTGGCTACCTTCTTCACCAGATATAAATCCTGTAGATTATTGCATCTGGGGGATTTTAGAGGCTAAAGTAAATAGCAACAAACGCAGAAGTTTGGACTCTCTCAAAGCTTCCATATTGCGTGAATGGTACCGATTACCTCTTAAAATGAATCGTGCCGCAGCCGGACCATGGCATAAGAAATTATCTTTGGTAATGCATAAAGTTGGCGGTCAATTCAAGTAAAATTATTACCCGGTAAACTTTCATCTCTGATGTTCATCGTATTAGTGTAGTTATCATTTTCTATTTTATATTTGTAAAATAAAATGACTGAATATTTGTAACAGTATTTAGTAGCCACCCTGTATTGTGCATTGGAATTCTTTAAAATGTGCAACCCATTTTGGCTCAGTTTCAATTAAATGTATTTGAATTCACCCAGTTATAGAAATGTATGATAGCAATAATTTATATTTTGTAAAATTTCATGTTTTTTAATATTTTTTTTCTAAATTCCATAAAAACTGAAATATAAAAATAGATTTTTTTTAAAATGATTTTGACCGTAGTCAGTCTACTTAAAGATATCTGAAAATTTCCTATGCATTTATGTAATATTTATTATTAATTGAATAGCGTGATTAGAATTAGAGAAGTGAACAACCCGCATTTACATACGGTATATCCACTGATATATTACGCTGATTTGAATTAAATGATATGTCAGCATTATTGAGATCCTCAACAACAACAAATGACACGAAATGCAAACTCATAAAATGAATTACTACACGCAGGATTAATTACAGTTTAATGTTAGAAAACTACATGCTTGTTTAAAAATAAGTTTATACTATGTAAATTATGATCAATGTATATATAATTAACTTTCACGGGATAAAGATTTTAAAATTTTTCTATTCGGATAGAAAGAAATATTAAATGAAATAATTTTTAGGAAAATTATCTGAGGCGTATTTGATTATTTCGTATATAAAGTACTTATACTTAGTCTTGAAGAATACGTTTACGTGTTTTTAAGTGTATGTATATATGTCAGGAATTTTCGCAATGACTACAAAGCGGATTTTAATGAAATTTTTATACTACAACTTAGTATACCACAGGGAAGAAGCTTAAAATATTCATCGTATTGTGTATGGTATTTTACCGAGATACGTCAAAGGCTTTAATACGTGGTTGTTTGAACGGTATCGAAGGTGAGTAATGCTGACAACTAGAGTGCCTTTATCATTAAAACAGTGGTCACCTACGAGAAAAATAACTTGTTGGTCAAAGGATTTTGTTCGAGCCTGTTGTTATCGTCAAAATATCGTCAAATGTTTTGTATGCTCTTCTTGAAGAATGTTTTTTGCTATTTTATTGGACAAAATATTTTGAACATAAAGTGTTAATTTTAAGTATTAAAACTATTACTTACAACTTGCCTGCTTCACTTAGATTTTAACACATAAAATATAAACTTAAATATCTATTTCAGAAACTTTTTGTCAAATAAAAAGGAAAGAAACATTCTTCAAGAAGAACATACAGAAAACAGAAGGTAATAATTTTAATTTTCCTAGGAGAAATTAAAAAAATACTGATGAATTCCAATCCCATAGGTTTAGCATTAGAGAAGGGAATTTGCATTCTGACTAGTAAGAAGCCTTAACGACTTTTTTTTAGAAATAATTAGTTTCTACAAGGATAACTTACTTGTATCCTTGGTACGTTAAATAGAAAAAAAACACGTTGTATTTTGTGAGAGTATAATCTTTACTTTTTTTACGTGATTTAATAAAAGGAGCTTCTGATTACGGCATTTATGTATGCATATATGTCAGGAATTTTCGCGATGGCTGCAAAGCAGATTTGAATGAAATTTTTGTACTACAATTTAGTATACCCCAGGGAAGAACTTAAAATATTCATCGTATTATGTATAGATATTTTACCGAGATACATCAAAGACTTTAATACGTGGTTGTTTGAACGGTATTGAAGGTGAGTAATGCTGACAACTAGGGTGCCTTTATCATTAAAACAGTGGCCACATACGAGAAAAATAACTTGTTGGTCGAAGGATTTTGGTCGAGCCTGTTGTTATCGTCAAAATAGTATGTTAACTTGCCTCATACGCCTATTCAAGTTCGGCAGATGAGTATTGAGACAGTTGGAATGTGCTTTACTATAGTTTGAGCGAAAATCTAATTTATGCATGCACCCTCTTTGTATGTCGGCTACTCCTATCGTTATAAAGTCACTCTACAGGGTACTCTAGAAAAATACTAGGCACTGTAGTAAAAATCCCACATTAAATTGAATGTAAATAATAATAAATGTTAGTCACAAAGAACACTCTGTCATTTCAAGTCTTTTTGGCTGAATATTCTACCTGGCGTGTAATAAGTAGATAAAAAAAATCATTTTCTATGAGTATTTTAGCATAAAAACAAGGAAGTCATGCATTAAGAAACAGTCACTTGAAGCAGCTTTTGATTTTTTTAATAATATTTTTCTATTAACAGATGTTAAATACTATGTAATGTTTGAAAATCTTGATATAAAAATTCAAGATTCTTAATTGGAACTGTCATTCTCTCTTTATTGCCATTATCAATTATCTGTCATCATCAATTATCAGTCATTGCCAAATTTCAGTCAAGTCATATAACATTTATTATTAAATTCATAACATGAGTAGAAGCAGAAAGGGGAACAAACCCACATTTTCATAACGTTTATCAACTGATAATTACACTTATTTGATTTAAATTACATGACAGCACGAGTGATATCCATACCAACTATCAAGGGACGCGAAAAGGAAACACGTAAAATGATTTACAGCATGTATGATTGATTACACGGTACTGGTAGAAAACTTGAATCTTGTTTAATTACAATTTAATTATGATCGATGTGTATATAATTATTTTCAAGCGATAAATGTCAAAAGGATTTTTTTCAATTTGTATTTGGATAGAATTTTTTTAAAATAGAAACTTTGAAAAATCTGTTTTAAGTATATTGGATTACCGTGTCTAGAAGTTATACAAATGAAAATGTTTATGAGCATACATAAATTGATGGAAATTTTTTAATAATAATGAAAGGGACTTTTTTTATAAATAATAGTTTGAAGTTGAGTTTAAAAAGGCTCAAATGCAATAACACAGTATATTTAAAAAAGAATGTTAGTGAAAACCCTTCTTTCTTTATTTACTTCAAACTGCTTTTCGTATGGATTTTTTTTATTATACATAAAATATTGAAAATAAAGCTCATTTTACTCACTTGATAATTAGTTTATGAAAATAATAGCGTCAATATTTAATGCATATATTTCAATGAAAAACTGTTAGAGAACATTTATAAAAAGTTTTAAAATATTGATTTCACTTGAATACGTTTTTAAACATCACACTATTGATGATGGAAACATAACCGTACGAAATAATTTTTTATGATATCTAAATTTTCTTATAAATTTATTACGGTTGTTTCAGGTATTCTTTATCTCAAGCCAGAACTTTCTAAAAAGATACAAATCACATTTCAAAATATTTGAGTTATTAGTTAATACAAAATAAGTCTACTACTTTACGTGAAATTAAAAATATTTTTCTATACAAAACGCACGCTGGTGTAACACTCGCACCTTCATTTGTATATCATTTTTGGAGAAAATTCGAATCGAATGCCACATAAACATTTCAAATAAATTTTAGTTTGTTAAAATTGCAACGGTTACAGTTATGCAGCTTAAGTTACGCTGTACGCATCAGGGTTTCTTAAATTTAAATGTAAAATGGCATGACGAAAAAGATTCCCTGACATGCATAGGTCAGTATTGAATCGCCATGTGTAGAGGCGGTTCTAAAATATTTAACCCAAAACCTTTCTTTCACCAAATTTCCCCGCCTCTGGCAAAATCTCCCCCCCCCCCATCAAGAGCACTAATTTTCTATTTCTATTGCACGTATAAATTTAATTATGATTAATACACTAGAAAAACTACTCCGAAACGTTTCCGAAAATTATTAAAAGCAAAAGAAACTTTGTTTTTGTAAACGCATCTTTAAATGTTGAAAATACATTAGTTTCTGAGGTTTCTAAAGATAAAAAGTTCTTTTCGGTATCATGGTTTAACTCGCAAGATTTTATTTTCTATTTTTGTTCGTGGTTATATTATATTTTCGTAGATTAAGAAATATTTGTCTTTATTTTTTGTACTTACGTATTAATGCCACCGCAGCTTATATATATACATATATATATATGTGTGTGTGTGTGTGTGTGCGTGTGTCTCATAAAACAAATAAAACGGCTGTTCTTAGCAAATTTATCGTTCCTGGCAAAATACACTTAGCGTCTTCGCAGTGTAGCGCCCAATACAGGAACATTAATAGGGTTGTTCCTGGATCGACATCCAGTCACCTATTTTATTCGCCTCCACCACCTCTATTATTTAGAAAATGTATGGATGAGAGATTCAAGACATGTCCCTTTGCTTTACAATCACAAAATGTTTAGGATCCGTGTTTATCTTCATTTTGTAAAGCATCCAATGTCGTATATAGTATAAAATGTATGTAATGTATGTAATATGCAGTATATTGGACAATCATCTGGTCCACTACATAAACGTATGAACCAACATCGCTCATATTCGATTAAAAATAAGTCTAAGAACAATCTACTGCTGAAATTTACCATTTCCACAAACATATATTTAAAAATACAACAATCTTACAAATCCAAAAAAACATATCAGAACGTCTATTTCTGGATTCTTCATTCATGCAGTATTATAATACAATTTATCCATACGGACTTAATACTGAAGTATTCAATAGAAATATTGAAGTTTTTTCATCCATTAATAATATAGCTGATAATAATCCAATTTATCCTACACTAAATCATAATTTAAATCGCAGAACAACACGTAACAAACGTGGTATATGTTCTTCTTCAATAAATATCTCTAAAAACACTATAATTAAACAGTTAAATAACCTTCATAGTAAATATTTAATTGGTTATTAGTTCGTAAATATATCTTTGTAATAAAAAAGAAAAAGCTTGTACAATATTCAAATATTTTTCTTAGTAAAACTTTCTCGATACATTTCTCAGATATATTTTTTGATCTTATTATGACCAGAGTCAATCAATTTAACATTAATTTACTAAACAAAAATCTAAACTTAAAAATACAAATACACAAATTCTAATTACTTATACAAATCAAATATTTAATAAAATTAATATTAATTCTATAATAAATGACAAAAAATGTAAATCTCCTATTCATAGTATTCAAATATCTAGAACATTTAAATATCCAATTCCTTTAGGTAGAAATATTTTTAATTATAATTATTTTCAAAAATACATCTGTTACAAGTACTTTCCCTTGTAAATGCAACGACCCCTCACTACAGCAATACATTAATAAAGATCATGGTCATATAATCACTGGTAATCTTAAAATTGTAAATGATTTTACATTAAGAAAATTAATGGGATATGGCATTAAATATAGACTTCCATCAACACTTAAATTAAATTCAATTATAAAGCAATTTACATATGATATCTGTTTGTTTATATAGAACATTTTTATACATTACAATAAATCTATTGCATATTTTAATCAGTGAAAAATATTGGTTATTGAAAAGTTAATTGATGCTCTTAGGACAAATGCATCTAATCTTGTTAAAGTGAATTCCATACACATTTTCCAACAAATTAAAAATATTCAAAAAGACTATGTAATCACACATATTGACAAATTCCCTAATAATTATGCAATCATATACAAATCTTATTATCACCACCTTCTTACATGAGAAAATGAATATTAAATTCACAATATATATCTTTAATTTTTACTTAATAGGTGCTAAAACACAAAATGATTAAACAATGCTAAAATACAAAATATTAATGACCTTCTTACATCTTGTATTTCATTAAATAAGTCTTTCCAAAACAACTAATGATGATATTATTGTTAATAATCGTAAAATTATTGCTTATTATAAACTACTAAATATTATTCCTACTAACTTTAACTATCCATATTTAGTGCTCATTCCTAAATTTCATAAGACACCAATTAAATTCAGAACAGTTATAATTGGATGTAATACATATAATAATTATGCTAACAATATTTTATTAAAAATTCTAAGTCAAATTTATAATCTAACAACAGAAAAAGATAATAAACATTGTATAAAAAATAGTCATCAATTAATTAATGTACTTAAAGACATTAAATGTGTAAAAAATATACGTACGCATTATTTCAAACATCTATTTAATAATATAAATCTTAAAGACCTGCATAATATAATTAATATACTATTTAAAACACATAAAAATAAATTATCTCATCCTATATATATGGATATAAAATATTTTCGCACATTAACTAATTTTATAATATACAATAAACTATATCTTACAAGATAATATTATTTATCTACAAATAGAAGGAATGCTACAAGGTGGATATACATCCAGTTTGATGTCTGATTTATATTCATATCAATATCAACATAATTTCTGTAATGATAATATACTAATGTATCGCTATATTGATGACATAATTTTAGTTGACACTAAACAATCAAATATTTCTCAATTTCCAGTTCATTATCCAACTAATTTAGAATTGACAGAAAACCTTTTAACAAATAATACTATTAACTTTTTAGATCTAAAAATTATAATCGCATAAAACAAAATAATTACTGATCTTTATAACAAACGTAAAGACTTTCAATCTAAAATTAATACATTTACTCATTTTAAATCCTGTCTACATATTTCAGTTTACCGTAATATACTAATTAAACATTTGTATAAAATCAAATGTTTATGTTCCTCACATCTTATCAATAAAAACATTAAACAATTAACATTTCATGCATTAAATCATGGTTTTCCTAAGAAATTCATATATTCCTTAATTTACAACTAATTAATGATCTAATGGTAATGGATAGTAGGGAGGTTTCTTGTAAGTTACTATTAACATTTTGCTTATTATATATATATATATAACTATAAAAAACTAAAAATACACAAAAAATTAAAAATATAAAATATAATTTACAAAAATTAAATAGGTTGGATGGGTGGGCAGATGTTAAATTATGGAGAAGGGAGGAGTTGTCTGGATAATTTATACGCAAACGTTGAATTAATATCTACATTAAAAAGAGGGTGTCGATTGGTACGTTGATTTTAATAGTTTCTCAGTTTATTTTGGTCCTTATGATTTTGCTGTTCTTAGTACTGTATAAAAATATTTATATTATATTAATTTACATCAATTTACATCATTTTTATTTATTTACTTTAAAATATTATAATTTATAATAGTGGACACTAATACAGTTTATGATACATATATTTATCAGTATGTAGAAATGTTGTAATTTATTTGCATATACCCCCCTTCTCCCAATCTGTGAAGAAACAATTTAAAATATATAACATTAAATTAATTAAGTGATTAAAAGAAACAAACTTTTATATTATTATAATTATAACTTATTTGAAATTATTATTAATTTACCTAATTTTAAATAAAATAATTAAAATAATTATAAACATTATATTAATGATGCCAAATGATTATTATCGATATTCTGTTGAGCTGTTTTAGAATGATATTGTTGTGCTGTTTTAAAATGAATTAATGAGTTTCAAATATTTGCAATCTGCAATTTTTCTACAGTTATATTTGGTAATCTCCAGCAGATGGAACCACTAAAAATTATTTTTACTTTTTTTAGCCGTGATGGGGAACACGTATTTTTACTTTTTTATTTTTTGAAGTTCTGATAGATGGCAGCATTAAATAATTATTTATTTAGTTCTAAAATAATTTTGTTCCCATAATTTGTTATATTATATAATATATCTTATTTATTACCTGCTTATTTTAAACATTTACTTTTTTTTTTACTTTTTATTAATAATGTATTCCAGGATCCTTAAAATAGCACAAAATAACTTTTATTATATAGACTATTTAAGTTAATTATAATTATTATTTATGAGAATGTTAATATTATCTGCAAGCTGTGATGATTTGAAACCGTAAGCATTCACTTTTAACTGTACCATTTAATTAGTCGGGGTTTTTGCTGTGCTAAAATGGAATACATGTTTGAGATTGTGATATGGTCATAGCAATTCTATTTCTGGGTATGTCTTAAATTTAAATGTTACAATTTTTTTCATATTGTTTATACGTAAGTACCCTTTATTTACAGTGAACTTAAACTCATCAAAACGGATTTATATACAAACAATACATGCCCCCAAATTTATAATTGATAGTGAGATGTGCATCAAATTAAACAGTGAATTGGTGGATATGATTTTAAATAAATTTATTTATATTGCAAAAAATTGTTAGTTTGTAATATGCATGGCTTCTGATCATAATCTCTCCTATAAGAATGACTTTTTTTTTTATCTATAGTAACATCACATACTGAGTCATACAGACTTTTAAAATTTACGCTGAAATATTTAAAAATATAATGTCCATGCTTTGTTTACCGTTTGAAATTAAAGTAAAAAAAATTATTTTATAAATTCATCCTTTAAATCTAGGCATTTACAGAAATCAGGAATTTAAAGGTTTGAAGAACCGTTCTTGTGTAAAGTTGCACGAAAATGTTAAGGTACATTTTATTAAATTAAAACATTGTAGTTAAAATAAGCAGTGTCGAATTATAGAGCGAAGATATCCTGATATAAGATTTTTTTCAATAATAAACATGTTTCATATTGTGTAAATAATACGAAAAAAAAATAGAAATTGTGCCAAGAAAATTGAATTTAAAAGAAATGATAAAAGAATCAACAGAAATATATGTTGATATCTAGTTAAATTTTAAAATTGATTGTTTTAAAAGAAATAAAAACTAAAAATTCAATTCAGTTTTTTAGCGGAAGTCTTAAAACTGATTCTAACAAATATCTTACAGGTTACTTACACAAAATTCAATTAGTTTCATGAATAATAACTTAAAATATTTTAAATTTAATATTATATTACAAATTTAACAATGTCACTATATGCCCAAACAAACAATAATTTTTTTCTTGTTTCGTAATTACTGTTTTTCTTTCATTTAAATTTTCAAAATCTTTATCTTTCAAATGTTTTAACACGATAAAACTGATTATTTGTAGGAATATAATACTTGTGTACATTTGAGTTTATTTGAAAAGATGCTATTTCTTTTGACATCTTTGATTTACAGAAGAAATTCCTCATATATCAACAAACCTATTAAAACAGTATGTTTTGGATTATTACTAGATGAATGTAATTTATTAGAATGTTTTTTAACAGATCAATTTACAAATAGTTTTAGAATGTTTTTATATCATGTGTTATGCAATAATGAATGAACGTGTATTTCCAAATTGAGTAATTCTGACAAAATTGAAAATTTCGTCTCTCAGGGTTTTGTGGACGTATTTGTATAATAAATAAACACAAAAATGATTCTAATTGTCAATATTGATTAATTATACATATAAACTGTGATTTTTTCGCTTATTGAAATAGAAACAAAAAAATTAAAAATCCGACCCAGCTCGGAATAGAATCCGTAAAAAAAATAAAGTCAGTAAAATTTTCCGGTACGATAAGGGCAACTATTTTTCCGATTCCTACAGGAAAACTGGTCGGATTTTTTTTACAGTGTAGAACGTTTATTGTCCCTGCCAACCCCAGGTGGTAGTGGCACCCGCATAAAATATAGTCTATGTAGCATCAGAGACTGTCACCATTGATTTGCAACCATTACTTTTGTAATCGGTAATTATTTCCTGAGGTTGCATAAAAATCGTAATTTAAGACTTTTTTAGAATGCTTTTTGCTCCTTCCCTTCGCTTCACCCCTTTTTAGATTTCGAATTTGTTTTCGAGAATTCTTAGAGGGAATTTAGATTTTATAAGTAACTACCATTCCATAATTAAAGTTTCTAGTCTCTTCAGTATATCACAGAAATCGCAATTCCAATTTTTTTTTGCTCCTGCAACCCTCCGGTGGTAGTGGCACGGGCATAGCTTATCTTTGAATAGGTTCTATCACTACCGTTTTGCACCCATTATTTTTTAATTCGGTTTGGTATTTCATAAGTTTGTCTAAAAATCATAATTTAAGACTTTTTTAGAATGCTTTTTTCTCCCTTCATCCTTTTGATTTTTGGAATTTCTATGGACGGTTCTTAGAAAGCATTTGTATCTTTTAAGTAATTAACATGCCAAATTTCAAAATATTAGACCCCTCAGTATCACAAAAAACGCTATTTAGAACATTTCCTCCCTGCAACCACGCGGTAATAGTTACAAAAACATAACATTTAGCCTATGTTGGAGCAGGAACTGTCACCATCAACTTGCAAAAATTACTTTTGAAATGGGTTTGATATTTCCTGAGATTGCGTAGAAATTGCAATTTAGAACGCTTTTTGCAAAATTTCACCTCTTTTAAATGTCAATTTTTTTATAAACTGTTCTTAGAAAACATTTACATCTTATAAATAATTATCATGCCAAATTTAAAGTTGCTAGCCCCTACAGTATCACAAAAGTCATAAATTTAGAATGTTTTTTCTCCTGCAACCCCCAAGTGGTAGTGGCACCAACATGAAATACAGCCTATGTTGAAGCAAGGGCTGTCACCACCAATTTCTAGCTATTACCTATGAAATTAGTTTGGTACTTCAAAAGAATGCGTAGAAGTTGCAATTTAGAACGCTTTTCGCCCATTTCCACACCTTTTTAATTTTGATATCTTTTTTAAATGTCCTTAGAGATCACTTATTTCTAATAAGTAACTACCATCCAAATTTCATGTATCTAGGCCCTTCAGTAACATAAAAATCACATTTTTAGAACGTATTTTGATCCTGCACCCCCTTTGGGGTGGTGACATCGACATAAAATATAGCCTAGGTTCCAACAAGTGCTGTCACCATCATTTTGAGACCATTATTTTTTTTAATCGGTTCGTTACTACCTGAGATTGCGTAGAAATCGCCATTTAAAACGTTTTTTAGAACGCTTTTTACGCATTTTCACTCCTTTTAAATTTCGAATGCTCTAAGAAGGTTCTTGGAGATCATTTATATATTATAAGTAACTATCATTCCAAATTTCATGTTTCTAGGCCTCCAGTAACACAAAAATCCCATTTTTAGAAGGTTTTTTTTTTCTCCTGCACCCCCTTTGGGGTAGTAGCATTGAGATAAAATTTAGCCTATGTTGGAGCAAGGATTGTCACCATCATTTTGACACCATTATTTTTTAATTTGGTTCAGTATTTCCTGAGATTGCGTAGAAATCGCCATTTAAAACGTTTTTTAGAACGTTTTTTGCGCATTTTCACCCCTTTTAAATTTCGAAAGCTTTAAGAAAGTTCTGAGAGATTATTTATATCTTATAAGTAACTATCATTCCAAATTTCATGTTCCTAGGTCCTTCAGTAACACAAAAATCGCATTTTTGAACGTTTTTTGCTCCTGCACCCCCTTTGGGGTAGTGGCACCGATATAAGATATAGCCTATGTTCGAACAGGGACTAACACCGTCATTTTGATACCATTACTTTTGAAATCGGTTCGGTAGTTCCAGAGATTACCTCCTACAAAGAAACAAATAATTTTTACTTCTTTATAATATTAGTATAGATAGTTTTTCATATAACTCATGAACCACTTCTCTGAATTGACTACTTTATTCACTATTGCGCGCAGAAAAGTTTTCTTATTAATCTGTCTTCATGATTTAAAAAATATTGCTTACAAAATTTATAATAAGTTTAAAAGTAGAAAAAAGTGGATTTTTGAGCGTGATTTTTACTTCGAGGAATATATTTTGAAATTTTTTACATGAAATAAAATATGCTGAAGACAATTTATTAAAACCGTAACATAACAGCACTGTAAAAAACTGCATACACGTATCTTCCAAGAGAGTTTAGATATATTCGTTTAAACTTGACAAATTATGAAAAAGATCCATTCTGATTTAAATGTACTTAAAGTTTTAGTTACAGGCAGGGAGAGACTGATAGTACAACACAAAACTTGTTATATCTGTTGATGTAATCATCATAGAATTATGCGATTTGCTTTATTTTATTTATTTAACTTTTTAGTATTTTATTAGCAAAAAAATAAATAAATAAAATAAAAATAAATAAAAGCTTTTGAAATTTTTGATCCCTCGAACCTTCTTAAATGCAAACATCATTCCCTCACTGTGTCCCCATTCACACATGTAGGGAAAAAAATTGTTCCCTTGCAATTAAACATGCATGCTAATAATGATTTTTTTTGTAAAGTCCATTAAGTATAATTGTCTGAGCGAAGCGAAGGCTAATACTCAGCGAAATATTACTGTCCGGACACTTTACTACTACGATGGATATTAACGCCATGTCCTACTAAAAAAAAAGCCTAATAAAAACCTTTCGTCAAGCATAACTCAAAAAATATTTGTCGGATTTCGTTTCTGATTGCACCAGAAGGTACCTATGAGGGTCGTCTACTGAATGCACCTACTATGAAAAATAAGTTCCAAACCGTTTAAAAATTATATAGAAAAAACTCTTTAAAAAGAACAGTTTATCTGCATACGTCACAGAAATTTGGTGTGCGTCACTTTCACCAGTTGATGTTTTCGTAGACAACTGGTTTGAACACATGGAGTAAATAAAAAAAAATACGCACGCAGTAATATTGAATAGATCAGTTTCAACCACGTGATCACAAAACTTGCAACAACCCGTGGCAACCAGTTTTGGTGGGCAAACAAATAATAATACAGTATTCCGTACCACGGTGACCGTTTTTAGCCTGTTGTATAAAATCTGGCATGTTGTATGACATACAATTGTGGATGATTAAAACAAAATACATGAGTGTTTATTGATCCGGGAGGTTATCTTTCTCTGGATGTCTGTCTGTCTATCATACAGCATGCAATTTTCTTGTAAAGGATGATATTATTATGCAATAAAACCTCCATAACGGACACACCCGATTAGTGGACACCTCTATTTAGCGGGCATTTTTTCGATTACCAACCCTTAAATAACTGTACATTTTTTACTCTCAGTAGCGGACACATCCAAATAGAGGACAAATTCTGCCTTCCCCAGGTGTTCGCTATTAGAAATTTTACTGGTAAAACCTCGATAGCGGACACACCCGATTAGCGGATACCTCTATTTAGCGGACATTTTTTCGATTACCAACTCTTAAATAACTGTACATGTTTTACTCTCAGTAGCGGTCACCTCTAAATAGAGGACAAATTTTGCATTCTCGGGGTGTCCGCTATTCAGAGGTTTTACTGTATATAATATTGATAATTATTTTACAGGGCCGCACAAAAGAATAAGAATATACGAAACGAATATAAACTAAATTCGGGATTGGTAGATCGCTGATGGTAATGTAATTTTAGGATGTTGTTACAGTCATCCGCAGCATGTTTTTAGAGTTTCGTTCATCTAATGAAACCCTACCTGTCTCACTCCTTTGTCTGTATGTTTGTCCGTCTGTCACAGAGCCCGTTCTCAGAAACTATATATGTCGGAGACTTGAAAATTTGCATACTTATAGCTGAACACCACACATCAAACGGCAAATAATAAAATTTTGAAAAAGTCTAATATTTAACCCTCTGGGCTCTAACTTGTGTATTTTAAGCAATTTTTCTAACTCAGACCCTAATTTAATTAAGTTGGAGACATGAAATTTCGCATACTTATGGCTGAAATCCTCACATCAAACGACAAATAATAAAATTTTGAAAAATGTCTGATATTTAACCCTCTGGGCTCTAACTTATGTATTTTAGGCAATTTTTCTAACTCATCCCCTAAGTTGGAGACATGAAATTTTTGCATACTCATAGCTGAACACCTCACATCAAACGACAAATAATAAAATTTTGAAAAAGGTCTAATATTTAACCCTCTAGGCTCTAACTTGTGTATTTTAAGCAATATTTCTAACTCAGCCCCTAATTAAGTTGGAGACATGACATTTTGCCAGTTTGCATACTTATAGCTGAACACCTCACATCAAACGACAAATAATAAAATTTTGAAAAAGTCTATTATTTAACCATCTGGGCTCTAACTTGTGTATTTTAAGCAATTTTTCTAACTCAGCGTCTAATTAAGTTCGAGACATGAGATTTTGCCATTTTGCATACTTATAGCTGAACACCTCACATCAAACGACAAATAATAAAATTTTGAAAAAGTCTATTATTTAAACATCTGGGCTCTAACTTGTGTATTTTAAGCAATTTTTCTAACTCAGCGTCTAATTAAGTTCGAGACATGAGATTTTGCCATTTTGCATACTTATAGCTGAACACCTCACATCAAACGACAAATAATAAAATTTTGAAAAAGTCTATTATTTAACCCTCTGGGCTCTAATTTGTGTATTTAAACCAATTTTTCTAACTCAGCCCCTAATTTAATTAAGTTGGAGACATGAAATTTCGCATACTTATAGCTGAAATCCTCACATCAAACGACAAATAATAAAATTTTGAAAAATGTCTGATATTTAACCCTCTGGGCTCTAACTTATGTATTTTAAGCAATTTTTCTAACTCATCCCCTAACTAAGTTGGAGACTTGAAAGTTTGCATACTTATAGCTGAACACTTGCGATAACACGATAAATCATAAAATTTTGAAAAAGTCATATTTAACCCTCCAGTCTCTAACTTGTGTATTTTAAGCAATTTTTCTAACTCAGCACCTAATTAAGTTGGAGACATGACATTTTGCCATTTTGCATACTTATAGCTGAACACCTCACATCAAACGACAAATAATAAAATTTTGAAAAAGTCTATTATTTAACCCTCTGGGCTCTAACTTGTGTATTTAAACCAATTTTTCTAACTCAGCCCCTAATTATGTTGGAAACAAAAATTTGCATACTTATAGCTGAACACCTCACATCAAACGACAAGTAATAAAATTTTGAAAAAGTCTATTATTTAACCCTCTAGGCTCTAACTTGTGTATTTTAAGCAATTTTTCTAACTCAACACCTAATTAAGTTGGAGACATGACATTTTGCATACTTATAGCTGAACACCTCACATCAAACGACAAATAATAAAATTTTGAAAAAGTCTATTATTTAACCCTCTGGGGTCTAACTTGTGTATTTTAAGCAATTTTTCTAACTCAGCCCCTAATTATGTTGGAAACAAAAATTTGCATACTTATAGCTGAACACCTCACATCAAACGACAAGTAATAAAATTTTGAAAAAGTCTATTATTTAACCCTCTGGGGTCTAACTTGTGTATTTTAAGCAATTTTTCTAACTCAGCACCTAATTAAGTTGGAGACATGACATTTTGCCATTTTGCATACTTATAGCTGAACACCTCACATCAAACGACAAATAATAAAATTTTGAAAAAGTCTATTATTTAACCCTCTGGGCTCTAACTTGTGTATTTTAAGCAATTTTTCTAACTCAGCACCTAATTAAGTTGGAGACATGAGATTTTGCCATTTTGCATACTTATAGCTGAACACCTCACATCAAATGACAAATAATAAAATTTTGAAAAAGTCTATTATTTAACGCTCTAGGCTCTAACTTGTGTATTTAAACCAATTTTTCTAACTTTGCCCCTAATTATGTTGGAAACAAAAATTTGCATACTTATAGCTGAACACCTCACATCAAACGACAAATAATAAAATTTTGAAAAAGTCTATTATTTAAACATCTGGGCTCTAACTTGTGTATTTTAAGCAATTTTTCTAACTCAGCCCCTAATTTAATTAAGTTGGAGACATGAAATTTCGCATACTTATAGCTGAAATCCTCACATCAAACGACAAATAATAAAATTTTGAAAAAATCTAATATTTAACCTCTAATATTTGTAACTCTAAATATTTGTCTCGCGCAATTTTTAAATTTAAACTGTTTTGCAATACTATTTTTTGTTCATTTTGCATAATAAATGTAATGTGACGTAATTTGTTCTATTTCAGATTTCTAACGCATGTTAATGAATTTATTTTACAATATCCTTTCTCTTTTAAAATTCACATGTAAATATAGTTTTTATGGCATAATTTCCAATAAGTGCCTGCTTTTTATACCTAATTATTTAATTCCAATTTGAAGGTTTTTTTCTGTTTATAATAGTAACGTGTAAATAATTTTTTTTTATTTGAAGCAAACATTATTGTTTGCACTGTTTATACAGTTGGCAACAGTTTAAATTAGTACCATTTTCTAAAATATGTTAAAAATATCTGTCAAAATGCTCAATATTTGAATTTAAAATAGAAATAAAACCTCAAAAAATGAGTCAAATTAAAAAAATTAATGAAATCTGCTGACCGGATCTTCTATTGAATAAAATGATCTAAAAATGATTAAATTCCCATGTATAGCTTTTGCTCTTATAATTTTTTTTTTAATGGAACGATTTTGTCCAACTTTAGCATCTGTTAAAATAATTCTTCGATTTGAAAACTGTATGCATTAGTGTGTTTATCAAACATTTCGCTATAATACCACCGATTTTCATATATTTGTATGCAATAGTTTTCTTAATATTAACGAAGAAAGACCTCCGGTCACAAAAAATTCAAAACCGGCGGCGGCGGTGACAGCGTTAGTTACTTTTTATAGAATAGAGAGATATATAAAAATGAAAACTTGTCTATCTGTCTGTTTGTAATTCTATAAAAAATCCACAATTTGCAAGCCAAAATTGTGAAGAGATACGTACATGTGTATTAAAACATGGCCGAGACAACTAAAGTAATCCGGAATCGAAATAACTTATAGTTAATTTTTAATTTATAAAAAACCACCAATTTAACAGCAATTTCTTATCAAATTTAAACAATTTTCGTTATAGCAGTTGCCAACAATTAAAAAACACAATAAAATTATTACTACAACAATTAATTTTCTACTGCAAGATTTCCACGTGAAAAATGAAAATGAAATAAATAGTTTGCCGCATTTAAAAAAAAAGGTGAATATTACGTCATAACTTTTCTATTGCAAGATATTCACGTGAAATATGAAAATGAAATAAATGGTTTGACGAATTTAAATGAAAGTGAATATAACTTCATAACTTTTCTATTTCAAGGTTTCCACGTGAAAGAGGGAAATATTGCGTCATATTGTAAATATAAAGGGCATGGCGGATATAGTATAGCATCATATGAGTGTGAAAAATGTATTGAAGCATGATAAAAACCCGATTAGGGAAATATTGGCGTATTTTAACATTATTGCTCCAATTATAAATTGAAATAAGTTCATTTATAGCTGTATTCTTTTGCGTCTGTTATATACATTTATACATTTTTACATAGCGTTTTCATATGATTCATTCAACAACATTTCGACTGCTTTTTTTAATGTTTGTTTTGTGTTGTATGTTAAATTTTGAAATTGATTTTTCACAACAAACATCCTTCAAATTCTGGGCAACGCCGGCACTTTAGTTTGTAACAGATAAATGGCTTTTGTATCTGTACATCTAATGCTAATATTATAAAGCGTTATAATATTATAAAGTATATAATATTATTAATGCTTCTACGTTTGTGAGGTGTTATCTCTGAAACTACATAGCCAACTTAAAAAAATGTTGGTGGCCATCTCTGCTCCGAAAAAAAGACATTTTTATGTCAGTGCAAGAACCTACATCGCTGCAGTAGCAAAAAAGTTCTAAAATTGTGATTTCTTGATTGGGTTAGAAACTTTAAATTTGGTGCGGTAGTTACTTTTAAGATGTGAATACTCGTAATGAACGCTCTCTAAAAGGTTCAATTTGACGGATAAACGTAAAAATTTCTGAAAGGTTCTAAACTATGATTTATTTGGAATACTGACATTTTTGGGATACTGTTGGTGTTAGAAACTAGAACTTTGGCATGGTAGTAATTAATAAGATGTAAATGCTCGTTGTAGAACGAATTCTAAAAAATAGAAAGACTAAACAAAGCGGAAAAAGATCTAACGGTGATCTAAGTAACGAAGAACATGGAACTGTTAGGAATATAAACATGAAAATTGACATGGCTGTATTTATCATGACGTAAATTCTCGCAATAGAACAATTTCTAAAAATGTCGCTATATAAAACAGTGCAGAAACAAAAAACTTTCGAAAATTTTCTATTTCTCTGTTACTGCTGAGCCCAAAATCTTGAAATTTTGCTTCGGGTTAGTTTTAAAATATACAACTGTCTCTATGAATGGTTTCTAAAAAATTTAAAATTTAAAAAGATGAAATTAACGGAAAGCGACCTCAATTACCATTAATTTGGAATTATTAGGTACAGCAACTTTAAATATTTCATAATGCTGCATTTCCTCCGCAAAACATGCGATTTAAATGCAACAAAACTGATAGATACCCACCTAGCATTAAATAAATTGTGTAAATATTGAATAAAGACCTGTATGAAACAGTGAGTAGGTTGCCCGAAAGTACTTGTTAAAGTGTTCCTTCTCTAGGCTTTTCTGTCTCTCGCCAAGGCCACTAACAGACGGAAGTGCCGTTTTAAATGTGATATGAATTTTTTATCCGATTCATTTTTTTAGACATTTTATCATAAGGTCATATTCTCAATTATCATTAGTAGATTTTTTATATATTAACTTATTCTGGTGAAATTTTGTAATCGGGTTCATATTGGCGTATGTTAGCTTGCATGATTTGCTGAATAAATATATATGGATTTGTAAATTACTTCAAATGACACTTTGACAGCTCAAAAGTTATGCAGACGATATATTCAGATCTTGTGTCATACTTTATGTTGTAATCATTGCCGATTTCTTTTATTTAATACATGCTAAATACAGCTCAACTTGTGCAGAATATGTTTGAAAACAAAACAATACAGCGTATGTAGTGGCAAACATACACTCATCATTTAAATCCGATCGAGCATATCTAAAACACACTCTAACGAAG
This sequence comes from Maratus speciosus, assembly GCA_963932465.1. Taxonomy (NCBI): domain Eukaryota; kingdom Metazoa; phylum Arthropoda; class Arachnida; order Araneae; family Salticidae; genus Maratus; species Maratus speciosus. The sequence continues at coordinate 445,762,270 of OZ010789.1, forward strand.
CATTGCATGCCACTTTTGATGTATTCGGTACTTTGATACCATATTAGATTTTGAGAAGAGAATTCCTTAAATGTTATCGACAACCTCATTGCATCCGTGGAAAACAGATATTGTACAATATTAACTATTCCGGGGGAGCACGCACCATATAAAGTATAGTCCATTCTTTTTAAACATCATATATTTGTCATTTAAAGTTACTCAAATTGGTGCGGAGCGTCTGATTATGCTCTTGACATCATTTTATACAGTTAAAATTCCGATTATAAGTAAATTAGTGTTTCATTTTCTATTTTACTTTTAATATATTCCGTACTTTCAATTTTATATCCATGCATGGCTGTCTTGAATGGTTTGATTTCCCATATTTTTAAACAGTGTATACGAATTTATATATAAGATTTTGTAATTCTACAATTCGTTTATTTTCATCATTTCAATTTTTCGCAGTATATGGACAATTAAAGATAATATCTCATTTTCTTTGCTTCCACATGTTATTATTAAATCTCTGTTCTCAGTAATATCGCTCAGACTAATCCCTCTGAGGGAAGTCCTAGTTAAAATAAGTAGCTACTTTATTACATTTATATTTTATGCAAAGAAGGAAATTAGGACACTTTTTATTGTTGTCGCTAGAAATGACATCATTCCGCCACATTACTATGAAACGGCTCCCATTTACTGAGTAAATGATAGCTCGTGCATTACATAGGTCTAGGATAGTCTGTATAGGAGTAAAATAAAGAAAGCATCTTCGTTTTATGCTCTACAACATTCTTCAATAGCTAGCACATTGCTTTCAGTATTAAATCAATGTAAGTATTTTTATTTCCCGTCATTCCCTTATCTATTATATTTTAAAGATAAGCAAATAAGATTTCTTTTCTGTTTTTATACTATTGGAAATACTTTTCTTAAGATGTCTAGTAACTGATAATATAACTAAGACTAATTCTTTTTGCACAAAGTGATTTTCAAAAGTGTTTCATCATTCCCTTACATGCTCCTCATAATTTTAATATATGAAGAAATGATCTGAATCCACTTATATACGTACTACACAATAAAATAAGACTTATGTAATGTAATAAAATAAGACTTATGTAATGTAATTAAATACTCATTAAAATCTCAAAAGGTTTTTAATTAGAGTAAGTAACATTAATATATTGGGGGTGGAGGGGATTTCATTTGAGTTCATTTGAAAAAAAAAAGCAACTTCTTAGAACCTGAAACGATTATATAGTAAACTATTTTTATACATACTAAGATATACAAGCATTTTTCCATACAAGGTAGAATAAAAATTCATACTGTTAATATATGGTAATACTATGTGTGTTCAATGCAGTTGTTGTCAAATCTCTGTTTTTTCAGAATGAGCCTGATGTAAAATACAGTGAAGAATTGTATATATTTTTTTAATAAAGTCACAAATGTTAGCAATTTTGTAAATATTTTAATTAATATTCTTTAGAAGTAGGCGAAACTCAGCGCATTTTTATCTGGATTGGGGATTTTAGCAGCGATGAGAAAAGTTATCATTCATTGGTTGATCTTAATCGCCTATATTTATCGTTGAAGCAAGTGGCAAGGCTGACACGCCTGTGATCCGTGTAGGGCTCAAGGAGGTAAGATTTATGGTGAAGGGGTGTTCTAAAATCCTGTCAAATGTTCCTTGAAAATGGTATAAATAGACGTATAAGGCGACGTGGATAAATATATTTATCGAAGTACAATCTGACTTACAAGGAAGGTCTCCTTACAGGGCATACTCAGAATATGTTAAAAAAAATACTAGTGAAACTACTCATGTATGTAATAAAGGATCAGTCAAATTTAACGGCGGAATTTCAGTAGAAAGTCTGTAAAAAAATAAAATACTTTCAAATATTTGCGAGAAAATACGAAAGTGACACGCGATTTGGCGAGCAGGATTTTTCATCACCAAAAGCAAACGATTTTAATGCATGTGAAAATTGTTTATTAATTGTTTTTTAGAATGCACGGTTTTTAATAAATTTAAACTTAATCATGAAAGAGGTTATTATATATTTGTTATATTACATATATATGTTGCTTGTTGCTGTAGTTATTTAATTTTATCACTGTAAAAATATTTTCTATGCTTTGCAAGTTGCAAATATCTATTTTAAGTTATAGTCAGCTGACATTTGATTGCCAATAATACATTTCCATATCGAAAACGGAGTCGTTTCCATAGCAACAAAATCAAATCTACAGTGTTCTCTCTGCCTTATTTTTGAGCTTGAAATAATTTAAATCAATTTAAATTTTGTTTTAAATCGTAAAATATGATATTTAAATTTTATTATAAATACATATCAATATATATGACAAATTATAGTTAAAACAAATAAAAAAAGACAGAACTAAAGTTATTTAAATTAAGTTTATATGAACAAATTCAACATAAAATGTTTTTCCTACATAAAAGAATATTTTTTTTTTCATCGCCAACCGGTGATAAATCGCCAAATAAACGAAACTTTCGTTATTTTTTTACGGACGCTGTATCGGGGTTCCGCCAAAATTTTTTTTATAAACATATATATCAATATGAGAAGAACATTCTGTAATTTTTTCAGTTTTTTCTGAGTATGCCCGTATGAAGACCTTCCTTGTTAGAACAGAGCGCTGAATGTGGCTGTTTATCCGCACGATTGAAACAGCTGAAGGTCTCGTTACTGAAATCTATTTTCAGTTATTTCTCAAAATCTTTGTGTAAAAGAAAAAATAAAAGTAACGACTGTGAATTAGACCATCTGTTTTTTACGCATTCGTGAATGAGAAAGTGTATATTTTACATAATTAATTATAATTTTGGAATTTCATTCCAGTGTTTTCTAGTGTTTACGGTATTTTATTCTAACCCTTTTGCTTACGTTTAATATCTTTAACTGCTTGCGTTTATTTTTGTGAGTATTTGCACTTTTGAGAACATTCTAAATAATAAGTAGCATAACGTCTAATGACCTGATTTCTCCATATTCATTTTATCGCATTCGGAGGACAGAAAACTACAGCGCCTAGATGATACAGTGTGGAAAACGGCTATTCCTATAATGCTTTAAAATGTGCTAAAAACTTGTATCCCATAAACCTCCAACAGTGCTCAGCGGCAATATGCTGATACGAGCGCCATCTCGTAACTCTTTTCAATATAAACCCTGTGTTTTCAAAAATTATAGAATGTTAAATATCGGAAACTATAAATATAAGATATTTTAGTCTGTTATAAGCTAATTGCCGAAACGTCAGTGAAGGCTTACTGTGGAGACACGAAAAGTTTTGGTTTCCGTTAGTCTGTCTGTCTGTTAGTCTGTCTGTCTGTTCCGCGATAACTGCCGCAAAAAGCATCCGATCGGCTTGAAATTCCCTGGGCATGTTGATGAGCTCCCCGGATTTAGCTGTATAGTTTTGGGTTAAATTTGGTTCATTCGTTCGGAATATACAGAACATTTTATTTTGTGATATAATGCTTTTCTATGGGAAGTCAGACGATTTTCAAATTTTCATTTGTTGAAAGAAATCGCTCATATGAATAATAGATTTAAATGGTAAATTTTGGATGCTGAAATTTTTAAATAAGAGTATTAAATTATTCTTATTAGTTTGCAATTTTGTCAAAACATTTGTCAGAGCTTTTAAATTAGGTGTATAACTTATGATAGAATTTTATACATGTGTTCGAATAATATAAAACATTTTATTTTATGAATTTACTTATATTTCATTTTTTCTTTTAACCGTTGCGTAGCAACCAGTGTGACCGTTTTTTCAAGCTAAATGCAGGCTAGATTTAGCCTGACAACAGGCTAAAAATAAAATCGATTGTCCTGCTATCTATTGACGGTTTGTATAATTAAAAATGTAAAAAAATCATATTTTGAGAAACAAATTCGATATACGATCTTTAGGTTCACTCTAGCATGGTTCAATCAAAAACGATTAACGTAATATTTATTATTCATATACAGGGCTCCACAAAAAACATCGGGTCCATTACTTTCTAAAGGCGTAAATTGTTGGAAGTATCGTATTTGAATTATATTACACTACACTGGCGAAATTGAAATATTTTGTTCATATACATTATTGTATGTTTTTAACAAAAGATGTATACTTCATACATATTGTTTGGGTTTCATATCTGACGAAACCTTATTCGTCTCACTTCTCTATCTGTCTGTACGTCTGTCACAGAGCCCATTTAAAAAAAACTATAAATGTTGGAGACTTGAAATTTTGCATACTTATAGCTAAACACCACGCATCAAACGCCAAAACATAAAATTTTGAAAAAGTCTAATATTTAACCTTCTGAGCTCTAACTTGTGTATTTTAAACATTTTTTCTAACTCAGCCCCTAATTAAGTTGGAAACTCGGAAGCTCGCATGCTTATAGCTGAACACTTGCGATAACACGACAAATCATAAAATTTTGAAAAAGTCATATTTAACCCTCCGGTCTCTAACTTCTGTATCTTAAGCAATTTTTTAACTTAGCCCCTAATTAAGTTGGAGACATGAAATTTTGTATACTTATAGCTGAACACCTCACATCAAACGACAAAAATAAAATTTTGAAAAAGTCTAATATTTAACCCTCCCTCTGGGCTCTAACTTGCGTATTTTAAACAATTTTTCTAATTCAGCCACTAATTAAATTGGAGACATGAAATTTTACATACATATGGCTGAACACCTCACATCAAACGACAAATCATAAAATTTTGAAAAAGTGTAATATTTAACCCTCTATGCTCTAACATGTGTATTTTAAGCAATTTTTCTAACTCAGCCCCTAATTAAGTTAGAGACTTGAAATTTTGCATACTTATAGCTGAACACTTGCGATAACACCACAAATCATAAAATTTTGAAAAAGTCATGTTTAACCCTCCGGTCTCTAACTTGTGTATTTTAAGCAATTTTTCTAACTCAGCCCCTAATTAAGTTGGAGACATGAAATTTTGCATACTTATAGCTGAAGACTTGCGATCACACTACCTATCATAAAATTTTGAAAAAGTCATATTTAACCCTCCGGTCTCTAACTTGTGCATTTTAAGCAATTTTTCTAACACAGCCCCTAATTAAGTTGGAGACATGAAATTTTGCATACTTAAAGCTAAGGACGTAAAAGAAAACGTAAAAAAAAATTAATTTTAAAATTTCAGTTATACAATCTTCCCACCACGGGTACTATCAGCGAAAAAAAAGTTTCGTGTAAAATATTTTAGTAAAACATAAAAATTTTAACATAAAAAGCAATTTTTCTAACTCAGGCCCTAATTAAGTTGGAGACATGAAATTTTACATACATATGACTGAACACCTCACATCAAACGACAAATCATAAAATTTTGAAAAAGTGTAATATTTAACCCTCTGTGCTCTAACTGGTGTATTTTAAGCAATTTTTCTAACTCAGCCCCTAATTAAGTTAGAGGCTTGAAATTTTGCATACTTATAACTGAACACTTGCGATAACACCACAAATCATAAAATTTTGAAAAAGTCATGTTTAACCCTCCGGTCTCTAACTTGTGTATTTTAAGCAATTTTTCTAACTCAGCCCCTAATTAAGTTGGAGACATGAAATTTTGCATACTTATAGCTGAAGACTTGCGATCACACTACATATCATAAAATTTTGAAAAAGTCATATTTAACCCTCCGGTCTCTAACTTGTGCATTTTAAGCAATTTTTCTAACACAGCCCCTAATTAAGTTGGAGACATGAAATTTTGCATACTTAAAGCTAAGGACGTAAAAGAAAACGTAAAAAAAAATTAATTTTAAAATTTCAGTTATACAATCTTCCCACCACGGGTACTATCAGCGAAAAAAAAGTTTCGTGTACAATATTTTAGTAAAACATAAAAATTTTAACATAAAAAGCAATTTTTCTAACTCAGGCCCTAATTAAGTTGGAGACATGAAATTTTACATACATATGACTGAACACCTCACATCAAACGACAAATCATAAAATTTTGAAAAAGTGTCATAAAAGTCATATTTAACCCTCCGGTCTCTAACTTGTGCATTTTAAGCAATTTTTCTAACACAGCCCCTAATTAAGTTGGAGACATGAAATTTTGCATACTTAAAGCTAAGGACGTAAAAGAAAACGTAAAAAAAAATTAATTTTAAAATTTCAGTTATACAATCTTCCCACCACGGGTACTATCAGCGAAAAAAAAGTTTCGTGTAAAATATTTTAGTAAAACATAAAAATTTCATCATGGCAGAAACGTATTCTGAAAATTTATTTTAATAAAAATATTTTATTTTAAAATAGTTGTTCTATTTCCCGCCAGGGGACACTGCATATATAAACACGTGATAGAATTGTGTTGAATCTGTGCGAACTTTAACTTTAATATAGCTATCATAAATTGAAAAATCAAAAAAATTAATTTTACCGAAATTTGGTTACCCCATTTCCTCCCATCTTATTCCTTTGTACGGCCTTGTACAATAACTTTAAATGCTATATACATCCTCTTCAAGAAAAGTTATTCTGTAGGAGACTGTAACAACATGATAAAATTACATTACCGTCAGCGTTCTACAAACCCCGCATTTAACATATATTAATTTGATACTTACATGTTCTTTTGTATGACCTTGTAAAATAACTATAAATGCTATATGCACTATGTCGAAGAAAAACATGCTGTGGGTGACTGTAAGAACATCCTAAAATTGCATTACAATCGGTGATCTACGAAACCCGCATTTAACATATATTCGTATTCTTTTGTGCGGCCCTGTAAAGCAACTATAAATGTTATATGCACCATCTCTAAGAAAAATCATGCTGTAGATGACTGTAACAACATCATAAAATTACATTAAAATCGGTGATCTACAAATCCCGTATTTAACATGTATTCGTATTTCGTATTCTTTTGTAAGGCCCTGTATAATAACTATAAATGCTACATGCACCCGCTTAAAAAAAAAAAAAAAAAAAAAAAAAAAAAAAACAGGCTGCGGGTGACTGTAACAACATGCTAAAATTACATAACCATCAATGATCTACCAATCCCGTATTTAACATATGTACGTATTCTTCTGTGCGGCCCTGTACAATAATTATAAATGCTATATATATCCTCTTTAAGAAAAATCATTCTGTATGCTAATGTAAAAACATATTAAAATTACACTATCATCAGCGTTCTGGAAAACCTACATTTAACATATATTCGCTTCATACATTCATGTTCTTTTGTGCGGCCCTGTAAAATAACTCTAATTGCTGTATGCACCTTCTTGAAGGTAAAACATGCTGCGGTGACTGTAACAGCACGCTAAAATTATATTACATCAACGATCTAAAAATCCCGCATATAACATATATTAGTATTCTACTGTACGGCCCTGTACAATTATTATAAATGCTATTTGCGCCCTCTTGATAAAAATAAAATAAAAAATATGCTGCGTGTGACTGTAACAAAGTGCTAAAATTTCATTACCATCAGTGATCTACAAACCCCGCATTTAAGATATATTTGTTTCATACATTCGTGTTCTTTTGTGGGACCCTGTAAAATAACTATTATAAATGCTAAATGCACCATCTTGAAGAAACAAGTTGGTTAAGTGTGATCACAGATCGCACAGATGGTTTCGTTTAATATTCCTTTCAAAACACTTTATCTTTTTGAAAAAATATGTTAGTTCCACATTTTGCAACCAGGGGCGCACTCTATTCTAAATAAAACCTGTATCCGAAAGAAATTCCGTTTTACAACCTATCCGTTAGATATATTAGTCGAGGGGATCAGGCCCATAGCACTCGATATAGGTAGGCGTCACCTGGTGGTAAAAAGTGAAACTAAAATATGTAAGGCTGTGGTGCACAATAAGAAAGAGTGGTCAAAGGGCTGTAATAATATAAGACTTTTTGAATTTTTATGATATGTAGTGTGATCGCAAGTCTTCAGCTATAAGTATGCAAAATTTCATATCTCCAACTTAATTAGAGGCTGAGTTAGAAAAATTGCTTAAAATACATAAGTTAGAGACCGGAGGGTTAAACATGACTTTTTCGAAATCCATTGTTTGTCGTGTTGTCGCAAGTGTTCAGCTATAAGTATGCAAACTTTCATGTCTCCAACTTAATTAGTGGCTGAGTTAGAAAAATTGTTTAAAATACACAAGTTAGAGCCCAGAGGGTTAAATATTAGACTTTTTCAAAATTTTATTTTTTGTCGTTTGATGTGACGTGTTCAGCTATAAGTATGCAAAATTTCATGTCTCCAACTTAATTAGGAGCTGAGTTAGAAAAATTGCTTAAAATACAGAAATTAGAGACCGGAGGGTTAAATATGACTTTTTCAAAATTTTATGATTTGTCGTGTTATCGCAAGTGTTCAGCTATAAGTATGCGAAATTCCAAGTCTCCAACTTAATTAGGGGCTGAGTTAGAAAAATTGTTTAAAATACACAAGTTAGAGCCCAGAGGGTTAAATATTAGACCTTTTTCAAAATTTTATGATGTGTCGTTTGATGTGAGATGTTCAGCTATAAGTATGCAAGCTTTCAAGTCTCCTACTTAACTAGGGGCTGAGTTAGAAAAATTGTTTAAAATACACATGTTAGAGCCCAGAGGGTTAAATATTAGACTTTTTCAAATTTTTATTATTTGCCGTTTGATGTGTGGTGTTCAGTTATAAGTATGCAAGCTTTCAAGTCTCCTACTTAACTAGGGGCTGAGTTAGAAAAATTGTTTAAAATACACATGTTAGAGCCCAGAGGGTTAAATATTAGACTTTTTCAAATTTTTATTATTTGCCATTTGATGTGCGGTGTTCAGCTATAAGTATGCAAAATTTCAAGTCTCCAATTTAATTAGGGGCTGAGTTAGAAAAATTGTTTAAAATACACAAGTTAGAGCCCAGAGGGTTAAATATTAGACCTTTTTCAAAATTTTATGATTTGTCGTTTGGTGTGTGGTATTCAGGTATAAGTATGCAAGCTTTCAAGTCTCCTACTTAACTAGGGGCTGAGTTAGAAAAATTGTTTAAAATACACATGTTAGAGCCCAGAGGGTTAAATATTAGACTTTTTCAAATTTTTATTATTTGCCATTTGATGTGTGGTGTTCAGCTATAAGTATGCAAAATTTCAAGTCTCCGACATATATAGTTTCTGAGAACGGGCTCTGTGACAGACGGACAGACAGACAAAGGAGTGGGACAGGTAGGGTTTCGTCAGATGAACGAAACCCTGGAAACATGCTGCGGGTGGCTGCAACAACATCCTAAAATTGCATTACCATCAGCGATCTACCAATCCCGAACATAGTTTATATTCGTTTCATATATTCTTATTCTTTTGTGCGGCCTTGTAAAATAACTGCCAATAATATATACAGTAAAACCTCTGAATAGCGGTCATCTCGAGAGTGCAGAATTTGCCCTCTATTTTGAGGTGTCCGCTACTGAGAGTAAAAAATGTACAGTAACTTAAGTGTTGGTAATCAAAAAAATGTCCGCTAAATAGAGGTATCCGCTAATTGGGTGTGTCCGTTATGGAGATTTTACCAGTAAAACCTCTGAATAGCGAACACCTCGGGAGGGCAGAATTTGTCCTCTATTTGGAGGTGTCCGCTACTGAGAGTAAATTATGTACAGTTATTTAAGGGTTGGTAATCGAAAAAATGTCCGCTAAATAGAGGTGTCCACTAATCGGGTGTGTCCGTTATGGAGGTTTTACTGCATAATAATATCATCCTTTACAAGAAAATTGCATGCTGTAGGATAGACAGACAGACATCCAGAGAAAGATAACCTCCCGGAGCAATAAACACCCATGTCTTTTGTTTTAATCATCCGCAATCGTTTCTAAATTTCGTTATACAAGTATTAAAAAAAATCTGTTAATTTCCAGTCGATAGACTGACAACTATCTTTTAGCCTGAGTTTTTAGCCGGATTTAGCCTGTTGTATCTCATACAACAGTCCAGATTTTATACAACAAGCTAAAAACGGTCACCGTGGTAGCAACAGCATCTCATCTAAAAATATCATAAATGTGAAAGTATGTATGGTTTTTTGAAGTCAAATCAAAGCAAAAGGAATGAATTAATGCCTTTGTATAGATATTTGCATATAGATTTATTTAAACGCAGAAATGAAAATAGTATTTATATACTATATAGAATAACATTTTCATTTATTTATTCAACTATTTGATTATAAATGAAAAAGTTCGTTATTTTCATACAGAATAAACTGACATTATTCTGTTAAATTTTATAAACTTTATTGTTGCCAAAAAAAAAAAAAATGAATAACAATTTCTCCCAAAGAGTTAATTTTAATTTGTAAGATTTTCACGTGCAAAAGAAAAATGGAATAAGCAAATGAAAAATAAAAAAAAGGATATATAGGACAGGAATGAATACATATAAACATTTCACACCAAATACCACCTAAAATAGTTTTTGTAGCAGTATTTTCCCAGCACTACGAAGAAAGATTCCTCGATTTACACGATTTTACTTGGCCTTCCTTTTCTCATTCTTTGCGATTTCATTTTCGCAATTGCGTGCATTAATTGGCACAAAATTTTACATTTTTATGACTGAGATATATGTAAGGCCATACAAATAAGAAATTCCGTATTGTCTCCTATAAAATGTGATAAAGTGTTGGTTAATCATATATGTTTTTATTAAGAGGAGCAGAGCTGCCAAGCCTCCGGCGTTCTGGATACCAGTATTTTAATACACAAAATGTTACTTTATTTAATTGAAACATTTGCGCGATTTAAAAGAACATTTTCTCTAAGATAATAGTGATGTGCAAAAAGCTTGAGACTTGGCATGTCTGGTGGGGAGTGAAATGTTTTACTTAATGCATTTATCTCTATTTTAATGCTACGTGAACAACGTCCGTGTAACAGCTTGTAGAGTGTAAAATAAATTAAATTATTAAAATAATCCTTATTACGAAAAATGAAACAGAAAGTCCGGCTAAGGGAAATGAAATGTTAGTTAACATTTCGTAATTTGACCTGAACATAGGTTTGCGTCAAATTTCAACGGTATTTGTAACATCACGATTTTAAATTAAATGTAGATACTATTAAAAGAAAATCACAAAAAATACTTAAAGGCGCCAAATCATGTTTATCTATTTAACGATGATGAATTATTAACTGTTAGGTTTAGAAGCCCCTCTACTTTAGGGTGATTTTAGTAAGTTAATGCTATCGAGTACATTTTTTGATATTTAGATTAGATCTTAGATATAAATATTGCAGAATGGTAATCAAAATTATTTTTTTATAAACAAAATTTATAAAGGTATTAGATTTCTAAATTAGATGTTTCAGTTTACATTTCCAAAAGTTCTTTATCCATTAGATACAGGTATTTGTGGTTAGCAGGCAAGTAAATACTGCTGTATGGATATTAGGATAACGTAAAATGCTTGACCGAATTATTGCCTATCCTTATAAATCGCAGTGTAAAAAGAAATCTAAGATATAGGGTAATCATTAACTCAATCAGTAGAAAATTACAAATGCAAAATAAATTACACAACGGGGGGTTCAGGGGGGCGCCCCCTGAAAAAATTTGCTTTATTATATAAAAATTACTAGAATAAGTAGCTCGTGAGAATTTCAGAATATCCTTACATAACAACGTGTTTAATTTAACGCTTTTAATGTCTGAAACCATCGAAATATTTCTTTCCTTTTATAAATGTTTGTGTAATTTAAATAGCTTAAATTTTGTTTTTGTAGAAAGATTAATATTACGCAAAGTTTGATAAAAACAATGAGTTGCAGAGATGACGTTGAGGCTCTTGATCTGCAGATTTACTAGTTTAGTTAAGGAATGACGTGAAATAGGTTAAAGAGTCTCTTTTAGAATGACTATTGTTTGTAAATCACTACGATGGCGCTACGATCGACATCTTGTTATTCAGCATCGTTGTGCATTTATGGGATTCAAATTTTTAGCACTATTTTGTAGCCGTTTTCCACACTGTATCTTCTAGCGCTGTAGTATAGCTAGTTCAGTGTCTGTGTTTGACCCCCGACGCTCTCAAATACTGTCTAGATTCGTCCATCGAAGACGACATCTCATAAAATAGAATCGGATACGCATAGTATTTGTTTGATTGGAGTCATCGTGAAACAATTGACACAAATCGAAAACCCTCGAGATTTTCAAACAATCAAGAAAATCGGTAAAACATCTCATTAGATACCAACACTAGACGCACTCAAGTACAGAATCTGCCGGTTGTCACATCACGTGGCGAAGAACATTTGATGACGTTTCTCAACGCTTTTCAGTTTTTCTAAGTTAAGATAGCTATCTATGTATTTGTATTATGAAAACCAGCCAGTTTCAGGAGGATAAAGTGGCTTGATAGTTTTCTTCATCCCTTCTGAATCATACAAGAAGGAAATAGTTAAATGAATTACTAGTATTATTTTCGAAAAGACCTACTTCATATATTTAACTTCTTGTGTAATAAAGAAATCCAAACGCAGCGCAGGTGTTGAAAACAGCCTTTTGCTTAAAGATATGGGAAAGTCCATTCGTTTCTCTTGTGACCATTAGAGCAACGAAATATATAAAAATTGTCTGTCTGTCTGTAATTTTGTATAAATCCACAGTTTGGAAGCCAGGATTGTGAAATGTTACGTACATGTATATTAAAACATGGCCGAGGCAATTCAAGTAATCCGGAAACGAAATAATTTATACTTAATTTTTAATTAATAAAGAATCATCAATTTAAAAGCAATTTACTATCAAATTTAAACATTTTTCGTTATAGCTGTTGCCAACAATTGAAACCCGCAATAAAACTTTTACAGCAGCAATTACTTTTCTATTGCAAGATTTCCACGTGCAAAATGGAAATGATATAAATAGTTTGCCGAATTTAAAATAAAAGGTGAATATTACGTCATAACTTTTCTAGTACAAGATTTTCAGGTGAAAAATGAAAACGGAACAAATAGTTCGACAATTTTTTTTTTTTTAAAGAGAATATTACGTTATAACTTTTCTATTGCAAGATTTCTACGTGAACAATGAAAATGAAATGAATAGTTTGGCGAATTTAAAAAGAAGTGAACATTATGTCGTATTGCAAATATAATGGAGATCCACAGGTGACTTTATAACGTCATATGAGTTTGAAAAAACGTATTGAAACATGATAAAATCCCGATTATGGAAATATTGGCATATTTAAACTGCTTTTTTAATTGTTTTTTATACTGTATGTTTAATTTTGAAATCCATTTTTAAAACATTCTTAAAATTTCGGGAAACGCCGGGTACTTTAGCTAGTTTTTCGTAATTACTTCCAATTATTTTATTGCAAAATATAATTAATATAAAAATTGATATAACCAGCTAGATACCACTGTTTTCCACTCACGTTACATGCATCTAATTTGTAACAAAAAGCATTTTACTTGTCTATATATTAAATTAAAGGTTTGTTACTCTTGTAAACAGAATGTCACAAAAGTAACAAAATTTTGATTTATTATATAGACAAGTAAAATGCATTTTGTTACAAATTAAATACATTTTATGTGAGTGGATCATAATGGTATTTAACTTAATAATAAATTTTGATATTAATTATATTTTGTAATAAAATAATTGGAAATATTTATGAAAATTTGCTATAATGGTCACAAGAGTAACAGTGGACGTTCCCATATAATTTAGAGAATAATCATTTGACATACTTAGATATTTGCTAGAATTATTACCGAAACCTGAAAGATTAGAGCATCATTGATCCATACGATATACCATTTCTGAATGGTTTAAAATGTAGATCTATTAACTCTCATGATACATAGAATTTTGATATAGAGTTTCAATATATGCACAAAGTGCATGATCAGAGTAGATGTTTTTGTTCAAATCATAACAACTCACAGTACAGAAAATTGAAGGTGTTTTTCATAATGATTTCATGTCAACAAGTTAGACAAATATATTAGCTTTGGGACAAATATTAGCTGAAGCACAAGCGAACTGTTTTTTCAACATTTCCTCGATCAACCAAATTGTATTACTCATACATTTTTTCTCAGTTCTCTTATAAAAGTAGTTTACTATGATTGCTCCAAAATCATATAATTTATGAAACGCAATTTTTAGTAAGTTTATACTTTAAGTATGCCCTTTTCTTGTAATAGAAATTTAGTGAAATTAACCCCTTAATCGTCGCGTCCGATACATTCCCGGCTAAATTGTGCGTAAAATGAAAACCGCGACGATTAAGGTGTTAATACTGGAAATCTTTTATAAAAGTAGAATAAAATTTGATTATTTTACCCGCCCAAATTGTAAAATTTCATGCAATGAAAATGCAAAATATTGGGTTAGGATAACTGAAAAAAAAAAAACGAGTTTTGCTAGAAAGCAATTATTTAAAATTCACATTTTGTTTCGAATTTACAATAGATAATTTTAAGAAAGTGTTATAACAATAACTGATTACTTGTCTTAAAGAAATTATTTAACTTTTTTTCCAGTTCATTAATGATAATGTACCCAATGTAGTAAATAATAATAATAATAAATAATAATAATAATAATAATAATAATGATAAGATTATTATCCATATAATTGATCAAGACTTGACAGGAAGCTTACGTTTCAAGACATTTAAACATTTCAACATAATATTTATCCTGAAGAGGACTGCAGAAGCAGTTCGAAGCGTCGATATTATGCTTTATCATAAATTTTATTTGTGGAAGTTCTTATAAAAGTTCTTGTTTATGTGTACCATTGAGAAAGTTTATTTGTTTTTAACGTATACATCTTATTTATAATATTTTATGGTACAATTGTCCTACTTATGTTAATAAGATTATTATCATTATCTATTTTTGTAATGCAGAGGGATTATATTTTAAACAAATTTTTAGTCTACATTATTTAGAGATAATTTAAATGTGTTTATCTGACTAGTATATACATGTGCGATTTCTTTCAAAATAACGTTTATAAAACAGATTTTATATACAAATTTTAAATTCTATTAAAATTTTTCCAAATGCCATTTCAACTATAAATAGCTTCTTTCTGTTTTATGAAACTTATTTCCTCAAGGTGTTTCACATGAAAATGCAAACTGTTTTTGAAATTTCTTTTCTTTTTTTAAATTTTACACCAAGTTTTTGAATTATGCTCTTGAAAATTAAATCAAGAAAATAAAAAATGTATTTCTTAGAAAAACACATTTGAAAGCAAAACATTGCTGGCTTTTTCTCAGAAAGTAAATTAGATGAGATATTTTCGTGGAAAGTTATTTATATCACCATTGAAAGATATTTTTACTAGAAATCAGTTCACACGTCACTGAATATTTTGGTATTTAATATATTAATTCTATGAGAATATTAATGAAGGGATAACATTAATGATGAGAATAAAGAAAATGCGTAATCTTTACCGAGATTTTTTTTGTAGACAGTCTTAAAATTTATACTTCTATATTTATCCGTGCAGGAAAGAAATAGAGATTGTAACGAAATTAATTTATAGAAATTTAATGCCCCTTTTTCTTCATATTTTATTTAATGGGATTAAATACAATAATTTGCAATTATTTTTATTAAACTTTTTGTATGTAATATAAAGTTTTTTCTTTTCTGTTTCCAATATAATCAGTTTTAATTGTCCGTAATAGTTTTCTAAACAAAAAAAAATATTATTAAATATAATCAAAATCTTTCATCGTTTTTTCCAATCTGAATCTGCGAAACATATAAACATCAGTAAGTTTGAATACACATATAAGAAATTTCACAAGTTTTTTCTTGAAATATGTCAGAAACTAGATAATTGTCTTAATAATTTAGGATAATTTGGGTATCAAAGCGATATCTAAAGATTTATAATTGGAGAAAGTCAGAAAAATTATTTATGTTACTTTATAAGGACGTAAGCAAAGGAAAACAGCCGAACCCAGATAACTTTTTTATAACAGCTGAAGAGCATAAATGCGATAAATGTGTTGGAAAATTGGAATTTGATAGCCAACCCTTATAAAATAAGCCATTTAATAGAGAATATTCCCCTTCTTATAGTTGACCAATAGCTAAATATTAAAACATTAGTTTTATAGATGTAATTCTAATTGCAAAATTGTTTCAAATGTTGCTCTTCTTCATATGGAAATCAATTTACGGGAAATTTGTTAGAGTAACTGAGTTTAATAGAGGTCCTCAGGTCCTATTACGGTTACTTAACGGTTTGAGCTTTGATTTCAACATTATCAAAAAATGGTTCCACTATCTTGAAAAAAACGCCAAGAAGAATCTACAATCGCGTGCAACGCAATAAATTTTGACAAACGTTTTCTTTGGAAGAAATTAACTGTATGTGCTTGGTTTACAAAGCTGTCGCTGTTATTTTTATCTGATATATTGCCTTCTTTTAGAGTCATTACTGAGTTGTAAATTGTAATATACTGTTTCATCTGTTAGGATTTTGTTGTTCTCATATGTTATGTGATGACTTTTAAAAATCATATAGGGCCCGTACAAGAATCACGAGAGTCTTCAAAAATCTAGCTACAGGGTAAAATGGCCACTAGAAACAAAACAAGACAAAACTATTTTTATATGCAAATCTTGTAAATTTTGAACAGCGATTATAAGTTTATGTCACACATATTAGGAATTCAGGGAGTGGTTTCAAACTTTATGATACTTTGAATTCTTATCAATTTTTTTCAAACTTTCGATTTGATTTTTCTTAATTCTTTTATTTACATTCTATTCATTTCAAATAGAAATGAAGTTTTGATCATAAAAATAATAACGTTCTGTCTTTTAGTATTGTCTTTTTGACTTAAATGAAACAAAATTTAAAAGAAATGGATTTAGTAATTTAATTTACGATTTTTAATGGATTTTGTGAGAAAAATAGGAAAGTAGCCGAATTACGTTCACTGGCTACATTACCTTTAAAAAAGTGTGTTATCCAAAAAGTGAAAATCAAAAGTGAAAAAAATTGTTTTTAAAGCTTAATGAAAAATGTAGCACTAATAATTGCGATATTTGCTTTGTAACATTTTCACAAGCAACGTAATTTTAGTTTAAAATAAGAGTCGCCACATTATCCTCAATTACCTAAATTTAAAAAAAGACCATATAAAAATTTACATTTTGATACTATGGCTCTGGGTCCTGTATGTTGCATTAAGAAATACTTTCGCCGTGTTCAGTCTTTAAGGGTGTATTCGAGAAAATATTTTTACACCCTCAACAGCTCGAAATTTTCTGAGACATTTTCAGACTCATTTTTAAAAGTAAAAGCATCAAACTAGCTGAGGTGATTTTTGAAGAAATGTATAAGAGACCGTGTGATTTCATTTTTCGCTCAATTAATTAGAATTTGATTTTTAAACAATTATTTTCACAGTATAATCATTTTTTTTATTCGCAAATCTCCCGTTTTGGAAAATTCGGTTCAAAACGCCAAATTTGACAGCATTTTTTGCAATATTTTCTGCATTTATCAAAAAATCGACAAGCACGGCACATTATGCAGTTTCTAACTAATTGAATTTTCCAGTTTAATGCATTTGAGAGTAAACGTGAATTTAAAAATAAATCAGAAAATATGCAGTTTGGATTAGAATGCACCCTTAATACATCAAAAATGAGAAAAAATCCTTGCATTGAAAGGACCATCGCAATGTGGATATCGGATTTGGATTATGCGGATCTACTATGCTCTAGGACGACCTAATGACGTTTTTCTATTAGTCGTCCAGCGGCCTACAGTGGATACATATCAATTTTGAAAGATCATAAGGCGTCACATACACTATAAAAAAAATCTGTAAAGTTACTAAAGTTTTTCTAGGAAACTGGGATTCCAAGAACTTTTTATGTAACGGCAACAACAAAAATTCCTGTAACAGACTCTGTTACAGGAATTTTTGTTGTTGCCGTTACATGAAAAGTTCTTGGAATCCGAGTTTCCTAGAAAAACTTTAGTAACTTTACAATTTTTTTTTACAGTGTATTATGAAGATTTTTGCCATTAATATTAATAGCATAGAACATCCATGTGTGTAGATGCTTTAATACTATTAGAGCTACACATGGCTCTGCTTATGATATAGAAACGTTTACCAATTAAACAGGTACTTTAAAATCTTATGTTTTTTTACAAGATTAGTCGGAGTCACACAGGAGAACAAGTACCACAGAGTAGTCTAGCAAAGACCTAGCGACCTAAGATTCCAGTAAACTTGGAAAAGGTAAAATAATAAATATCTCACCTGTCCCCGCTTTTTCTAGCATTATCTGGGTGGTTTTGTTAACGTTTGATAAAAATGTTATTCCAAAAGTCTGTTAAAGTTTTTTCTTGTTTTATTTTCCGCTTCTTTGAGCATAACACTGTAAAAAAAATCTGTAAAGTTATTAAAGATTTTCTAGGAAACTGAGATTCCTAGAACTTTTTATGCAATGGCAACAAGAAAAATTCCTGTAACAGACGCTGTTACAGGAATGTTTGTTGTTGCGGTTACATAAAAAGTGCTAGGAATCCCAGTTTCCTAGAAAAACTTTAGTAACTTCGCAGATTTTTTTTTACAGTGAATATGAAGGTGAATTGCAATATTGTTATACAATTTTCATTTGTATACAATCATTATTATAGTAATGTCTTCCTGCATTATGTGTAAAGTTTCGTTTATACACAGCTCTTTGTTTGCAATTATGCCAGAAGTTTCCTTAGGTAAGATAGGTGTAAAATGTTTTTTGAAATTAGGTTTTTTTTATTTTTGGTTAAAGTTACGTGGTTTTTTTTTGTAAGTTTTAAACTGATACAAAAATTCATAAATGTCCAAAGTTATTATTTTGTTTTGAAGGGGATTAATATGCCGCGAACCTATGCGAGGAAATAAAATAGGCCCAGCTACACATTTGAGGAGTTGCAGAATGATATTTCTGATATTACGAATCAAACTATGACATTCGGAGAAAATCTTACATATGAAGAAGCATCAAATAAATTCAAAGAAGCTGGGAAAATAAAATCTTAAACAGAAATTTAAAAAGAAAGCTGTCAATCTAGGGATCGGAATAATGATCCCAAAAGTTCTTCAAAGAAAACACATGACTGCATGGACAGACAGAAAGAAAGAAATTTAATATATACTGGTATAAGAAGCAAAAAACAGCAGGAAGAATTTGCCAGTACAGAAGATGAAGGACATATAAAAAAATTGTCAATACAGAAGTTGAAGGACATGTGAAAAAGCACATCGGTAGAAGAAAAGAGAATGAACATAACTCAACAATAAGAGCCACCTTCAATTAAAGAAAATACCTGCCAATAAAGACAGGGTATAATAATATGTCAGTGTGGAAGATTATGAAGAACGTTTTTTAATGTATGAAGTGGGTTGGAGGAAAATTTTAACGCTGTGAATTTGAGATTACGGTTCAGGTCACAGATTCAATCGCCCATATGGAACACGTATTTCAGATTTGAAGGCTAATACGTTTGTGTTGGTTGATATCAAAGGAGGTTCAAAGTTGAAAACACATTATGCTTACGTTTACGATAATGGCGAATGTTTCGGAAATGATTTAGAACCACTGAACTGAAGTACGTCAATTCTGCTAAATCAAAACTTGTTACGTTTCACAACGATAAATTTTCATTATCATGAACCAAAGTCAGGGATATCCTTCTTAATCTCATATAGAAGGACGAAGACAGAAATATTGTATATTTGTTTTCGGGTAGTGTAAATATAAAAAAAATACTCATTTTTTAAAGTCGATTTCCTTAAAGATTGAAAAAAAAATCGCTCAGTTCTTTTGTATATATAAACATTTTTGTTGCCGTTGTTTCGTAAAGTAATGTTTTCTTACTCATTTGTTTCTTAATTAAAATTTTTCATTATATCAGTCTATTTTTGCATATAAATACTGTGAACACTTACTATTGGAGCAATAAGAAACTTCTCTCTGGGGTAATTGTGAACATGCTACTAGCAGTACGAAAGCATGATGGGTTAGATGTTGTATCATGTGCTTAAACATATTAATAGTATCATACTTCTACTAGTCTCTTCTGCCGAAAACCATTCTTAAAATTACACCAGTTTATCGAGCAATTTGAATTATAATAGGGTAATCAAAACAAGCAATAACCACCCTTGCTAAACCACGGGAAAAGTTTGGCATAAGATAATAAAATGGCCGTATATAAAGAAAAGATCTTTTTGCCATCAGAAAAAAGCATGAATGATAGATGCAGCTGATAGTCCAGGCAATAGGGAATTTTACCTAGCAAAATTAATGGTAGTGCTGGAAATCGGCTTTCTAGATGTTTTTTGGGTCGCTGAATCCGAATTTGTAACTTCCCACCAAAATTTCCCCCGGCAACCTCCCCAAATTTTGGTAAAAAGCCCCCCAAAGAAGGTTTTTATTAAAAAATTCCATTTTTTATTATTTTAGGGGAAAAGTAGCTAGAAATTCAGAAAGTATATAAAATCTGCAACAAATTAGATATATGACATTATGACTTAGGATGAAGGGGAAGGGGGGATCTGCCTGGGAACATGCAGCGCAGTGCAGATCCCACCTTCCCCTTCATCCTAAGTCATAATGTCATATATCTAATTTGTTTCAGATTTTATATACTTTCTGAATTTCTAGCTACTTTTCCCCTAAAATAATAAAAAATGGAATTTTTTAATAAAAACCTTCTTTGGGGGTCTTTTTACCAAAATTTGGGGGTGTTGCCGGGGGAAATTTTGGTGGGAAGTTACAAATTCCTATTCAGCGACCCAAAAAACATCTAGGAAGCTGATTTCCAGTACTACCATTAATTTTGCTAGGTAGAGTCCCTATACGGTCTCTATTGCCTGGACTATGAGGTAGTAGTAGAAACAAGAGATATGACATTTTATTTCCAACCACTCCGACAGAGCACCTTATTCAAAATTCTCGCAAAAAGGCATTTTATTTAATATTTATCTAATTCCTTTAATCATGTTTAATAAATAACATGAATTAATTAATAATTAGTTTTATTTACATTAAATAAATTCATCACCCTTCTACTTTTGGGTTAAAAATGGGCAGTTTTTCTGTTTTTCGCAAACAAGCAATATTTTTTTTAAAGATTCATCGCTAGTTTCGTTATTTCTAAATTTAATAAAAACGTACGCATGTATGTGTGCTTATTTACGAATCTTTACACACACACACACACACACACACACTTATATAAGTTTGTATGTATGTACGGAATTTTTTTAATTCACATCTTAAAAAAAACACTTTTTTCCATTATACGTGCCCTAACTTATATTGAACGTAGTTCTGTGAGTAGAATGTTTCTAGATAAGAGTTTCTTCTTAAATAAAGACAAATATTTGTTTCCCTGATGTAGCAGAAATTTCTTACTTGAAGTGTTTATAAAAATAAAGAAATTTCGGTAAAATAAGTTGTTCGTTACGAAGAGTATGACAACGTTGTATATGATTTTTACTTATTTAAAATATAAATGTTTTCAGACGAGTTCCACTTTAAAGCTCATCGTAATAAGATTCCATGTCAAAAAATATATAAATTTTACTCATTCTTTCGTCAGATATACTTTTAAGGCAGATATACATTATAATATAAAATTATGGATTTTGTACAATTTTGTGTCTTTCCGTACTGTAATTTTAGGTAGATTTCGTATGAAATACTACCTATTGGGATCGTTCCTATGTTGGAATTTCTGAAAACTTTTGGCAGATCTACACCGATCATGAGCCCTAGAACCCAAAACGACCCTCAGTAAAAAACTTTATCTATCTATCTCTCTCTCTCTCTCTCTCTCTATATATATATATATATATCACTTTCCTCTGGACAGAATAACTTTCGTAATTATGCACCAATCTCTTCCAAACTGATACATAAAATCAAAGGGCATAAAATCTCGGTCAAGTTCGTTAATGGGCAAAATCGGACCAAGGGGATGGAAATAGGGAGGGGTTTTGTGAAAACAGAAAACCCCCCATAACTTCTTAATTTTTGTACATATCAAATCAGTTTAAAGTTTATATTGCTTCTAAAAATAGGGCCAAAAATTTATGTATCACAGATTTTTGATAAAGTTAAAAATGGTCTCAAGGGGCGCAAAAAATAGGGATTTTGGGAGAAAGAAATTCATAACTTCGTCAATTCTCAAGATATCAAATCCAATTAATCTTATTGTAAATCTCCTTAACATTATCTACAACTTTTACATTCACAAGTTTTTGATAGGACCAATTCGTACCGCAAAAAAATTAAAAATGAAAACAAAAAGGGGGTTTGAAGAAGAAAAAAATCCATAACTCCGTCAATTCAAAAGATATGAAATCCCCATGAATTTGTCATATATCTCCTTAATATTGTCAACAACATCTATATAGACAAGCTTTGGATAGGAACAATTCTTACAGCAAAAACAAATTAAAAATACATAGTGGTTGACGAAAAAAAATCATCTTAGTAAGGGTGTATTCAAATCCAAACTGCTTATTTTCTGACTCATTTTACAATTCATTTTTGCTCTCAAAGGCTTCCAATTGGTACGTTTTCTTGCTCAGAAACTATATAATATACCGTAATGGTCGATTTTTTGATAGAGACAGAATATATTTTTAAAAATGCTATTAAAAAAGGCATTTTGAACCGAATTTGCCGAAGCGGATTGTGTTGAAAAAAGTCCTTCCGGCCAGTGCCGGGAGGAAGAGGTAGCTTTCAAATTCCTTATTTTAAAAATGCCAACTTATATTATTCAAACACAAGAAGCTCAATTTTGTGAAAACCGAATATAGGAGATTCAATACTATTTTTTATCAATACTAAATCATTATGAATGAGAATTTCGTGAAATTGGTCAGCTTTATCCAAGCTGCTTTTATTTAAAGTAACTTATATTTGGCTGAGATGTTGATGTATACTATCCACATGCCTTCTTACATGGAAATAGGCGAATACGTGTGTTATCGCGTGACAAATAAAGATCGTTTCAAAATGTTAGCCATACTAGAAATTCAAAGTACTATAATCCAACCATTTTTTAAGATATAAACAAAAGAACAAATTTTCAGAAACAAAATCTGCTCCGGAATCTTTGTATCAACGCCAAACACATAAAAAAATCTTTTTCATTTTCCAATTTTTTAATACCTCATTTTAAATTTTAAATTTAATTTTTTTTAAATGGCAACCCTTTTGAAACAAGATGGCGAAAGAAGCTCGCCAACGAACTCGGTCGAGACATTGGTATGTACTATGTACAGACCAAGTAACATCCAAATCGGTTCATAAATACGCTTGTTACCGCGTGACAAAAATCAGGTCGTTTTAAAATGTCAGCCAGAATAGAAATTCAAAATGTTATAACTCAACCATTTTTTTAGATATGGACAAAACAGAAACTGTTCCGGAATCTTTGTATTAACGTCAAACACATACGAAAAAAATCTTTTTCCTTTTCCAATTTTTTGGTATCTCATTTTAAATTTTAATTTTTTTAAATTTTTTTAAATGGCCGCCATTTTGAAACAAGATGGCGGATGAAGCTGGCCAACGAACTCGGTCGAGATATTTGTATGTACTATGTACACACCATGGTACATCCAAATCGATTCATAAATACGCCTGTTATCACGTGACAAATATCAGGACGTTTCAAAATATCAGCCACGCTAGAAATTCAAAATGCTATAACTCAGCCATTTTTTAAGATATAGATGAAACAAAAACTGCTCCCGAATCTTTGTATCAAGGTCAAATAAATAAGAAAAAAATATTTTGTCACTTTTCAATTTTTTGGTACCACATTTCAAATTTAAATTTTTCTTAAAAATTTAAATGGCTGCCATTTTTAAACAAGATGGCGGATGAAGCTGGCCAACGAACTCGGTCCAGACATTGGTATGTACTATGTACAAACGAAGTTACATCCAAATCGGTTCATAAATACGCCTTTTATCGCGTGACAAATTTCAGGACGTTTCAAAATGTCAGCCACGCTAGAAATTCAAAATGCTATAACTCAGCCATTTTTTAAGATATAGACGAAACAAAAACTGCTCCGGAATCTTTGTATAAAGGTCAAATAGATAAGAAAAAAATATTTTTCCATTTTCAATTCTTTGGTACCACATTTCAAATAAAAAATTTTTTAAAATTTTTTAAATGGCCGCCATTTTGAAACAAAATGGCGGATGAGGCTGGCCAACGAACTCGGTCGAGACATTGGTATGTACTATGTACATACCGAATTTCATTCAAATCGGTTCATAAATTTGAGAGTTACAGTATGACAAAGGTCAGATATATATATATATATATATGGATATATATATATATATATATATATATATATATATATATATATATATCAACTTTTGAACGGAGGGTGGTTTCGGGGTCTGGGGGTCATGATCGATGAAAATATACCAAAATTTTTTGAAATCGCTTTCCTCCGAACGGCTGCAATAGGTAGCTTTTTGTAATGAAAGCTACCTAAAATCATTGTATTAAGGATGCACTTAAATCCAAACTGCTTATTTTCTGACTCATTTTTAAATTCATTTTTGCTCTCAAACGCATTTAATTGGTAGATTCGCTTATTCAGAAACTATATAATGTACCGTAATGATCGATTTTTTGATAGAGGCAGAATATATTTCAAAAAAGTCCTTCCGGCCAGTGCCGGGAGGAAGAGGTAGCTTTCAAATTCCTTATTTTAAGAAAGCCTACTTATATTATTCAAACACACGAAGCTCAATTATTGGAAACCGAATATAGGAGATTCAATACTAATTTTTATCAATAGTAAATCATTATGAATGAGAATTTCGCGAAATTAGTCAGCTTTATCGAAGGTGCTTTTATTTAAAGTAACTTATATTTGGCTGAGATGTTGATGTATACTATCTACATGCCTTCTTACATGGAAATAGGCGAATACGTGTGTTATCGCGTGACAAATACAAGATCGTTTCAAAATGTTAGCCATACCAGAAATTCAAAGCGCTGTAATTTAACCATTTTTTTAAGATATAAACAAAAGAACAAATTTTCAGAAACAAAATCTGCTCCGGAATCTTTGCATCAAGGACAAACACATAAAAAAATCTTTTTCATTTTCCAATTTTTTAATACCTCATTTTAAATTTTTTTTAAATGGCAACCCTTTTGAAACAAGATAGCGAATGAAGCTGACCAACAAACTTGGTCGAGACATTGGTATGTACTATGTACAGACCAAGTAACATCCAAATCGGTTCATAAATACGCTTGTTATCGCGTGACAAAAATCAGGTCGTTTTAAAATGTCAGCCACAATAGAAATTCAAAATGCTGTAACTCAGCCATTTGTTTAGATATAGACGAAACAAAAACTGTTCCGGAATCTATGTATTAAGGTCAAACACATACGAAAAAAATCTTTTTCATTTTCCAATTTTTTGGTATTTCATTTTAAATTTTAAATTTTTTAAATTTTTTTAAATGGTCGCCATTTTGAAACAAGATGGCGGATGAAGCTGGCTAACGAACTCGGTCGAGACATTGGTATGTACTATGCACACACCACGGTACATCCAAATCGGTTCATAAATACGCCTGTTATCAGATGACAAATATCAGGACGTTTCAAAATGTCAGCCACGCTAGAAATTCAAAATGCTATAACTCAGCCATTATTTAAGATATAGACGAAACAAAAACTGCTCCCGAATCTTTGTATCAAGGTCAAATACATAAGAAAATAATATTTTTTCAATTTTCAATTTTTTGGTACCACATTTCAAATTTAAATTTTTCTTAAAAATTTAAATGGCTGCCATTTTTAAACAAGATGGCGGATGAAGCTGGCCAACGAACTCGGTCGAGACATTGGTATGTACTATGTACAAACGAAGTTACATCCAAATCGATTCATAAATACGCCTTTTATCGCGTGACAAAGTTCAGGACGTTTCAAAATGTCAGCCACGCTAGAAATTCAAAATGCTATAACTCAGCCATTTTTTAAGATATAGACGAAACAAAAACTGCTCCGGAATCTTTCTATAAAGGTCAAATACATAAGAAAAAAATATTTTTCCATTTTCAATTCTTTGGTGCCAAATTTCAAATTTCAAATTTTAAAGAAAATTTTAAATGGCCGCCATTTTGAAACAAAATGGCGGATGAAGCTGGCCAACGAACTCGGTCGAGACATTGGTATGTACTATGTACATACCGAATTACATCCAAATCGGTTCATAAATTCGAGAGTTACAGTATGACAAAGGTCAGATATATATATATATATATGGATATATATATATATATATATATATATATATATATATCAACTTTTGAACGGAGGGTGGTTTCGGGGTCTGGGGGTCATGATCGATGAAAATATACCAAAATTTTTTGAAATCGCTTTCCTCCGAACGGCTGCAATAGGTAGCTTTTTGTAATGAAAGCTACCTAAAATGATGTCAAAGTGGGCATTTTGAACGGAATTTTCCGAAGCGATTGTGTTAGAAACGAAAAATATTGTCCTTCTGAGAAAAGAATTGTTTATATATCAAGTTTTAATTAATTGAACAAAAAATAAAAACACAGGTCGCTTATAAATCTCTTCAAAAATCACGTCAGCAAGTTTCATATATATATATATATATATATATATATATATTAATTAAAAATGAATCTGGAATTATGCCAGAAAATTTCGAGTTGTTGAGCATGGAAAGTATTTTTTTGAATAACGCCCTAACATGATTCTGATAAAACCAGCTATTATATAAAAATGAAATAAAAACTCGTCAGAAGCAGCCAGATAAAATTGTTAAAGTGGATTTATCTCTAATCATGATTTATTTTTTGTTTGTGAAATTAGTATATTTGACTTCGAAATCTACCTCTGCCTGTAGGCCGGGCCGGCAGGGATTTTTAAATTGAGAAATATACTAAATAAAAAATGAGCCCTTATATGAGTTTCATTCCTGTTTTACAAAGACTTTATTTAGCGATTGAAGTAAAGGAACTTTATAAATGGATTTTTTTTTTCATTTGACTAAAATTCATTCAAATATAAGTTTCATTTTTATGACAAAATCATTGGAGTTATATATTTAATAGGAAATACAATTAGTGGTATTGAATTTAATATATAGGTTTATATTTGTTTATATTTTTTAGTTATAACGTTTAGTTTTTGTAACTGATACAAATCTGTTCAGTTTAAAAGCTTTTGTATTTTTACGTACTTGGTATATTTCTCTATATATATAAACTAAAACTTTCTGTACGTATACCTAATAAAATATTTTAAATAATGGTAGTAGTTAGAAGTAGAGAAACTACAGTAGTCGCTTCTCTTTTAACCCTTAATTGCATAGTGATATAAATTTCCATTCCCTTTTTATTTAATATTTAATACATAAATTAAGTTCTTACAACCACTATATTTATATAGAAATATTAATCCTCTAAAAATTACAAAAATATGCTACTAAATAAAGTTAAAAATCTATCTTAAAATTTCTGGTGTCTAATCCTTAATATAAAAATAAAAAACACAATTCTAAAAGAATAATTCATGCAATTAAGGGTTAAGTAGTTTGCAGTGTAGCGCATATTTTGAATATTGTAATATAGAAAGCAGTGTGATACAAAAAATTTTTAGTTTGTAGGGAGCACTGACACCACATTTCAAGTTACTTCAGAAGAAAAAACTGTGCCTTTCTGCCAGTCATGTGATCCTAACTTGTTTTGTTTGTGACTAATGTGCTCTGCTCAACAATTTGAGAATCAAATTTGACCAGCAAATCTCAGCTGCAAAAGATCGCATGAAATGATACATATTGCCAATTGCTGCTGCTGACCAGCCAAAAAAGTTACTTTTCATGCAGGAAACACTTGTCCAGTTACTCGTTATTAGGCCTTCAGATTCTACGGCCAAAAAATTAAGAATCCCAATGCAATAATTACTTTAAAAGTTGTAAGTAGAATTTAGTTTGTAGTCGCTATTTTAAAAATCAAGCAGATGCAGTTATAGTTAGCTACATGTTTGATTAAGTAGTTGTAGTTGTAGGTTACTATAGTTAACAAATCATACATTGTAAGTCAAACGTGGCAAATAAGGTGCGTTCGTACTATAACTAGTTATATAAATATTAACATGGTTCGTACGGATACCGTTATTTCTCCAGGAAAACTACCAGTACTTTTTATAGGAAAAGAAATCTAGGTTAAACGCGTTAAATTTCGCTTTCTTTTAAGAAAAGATTTTCTGTAAGATAATACTGGTGCCGAAACATTTTCTGGTCTACAAATTTCAAGAAGGTGTACGAACCATGATTCAGATATTGGTGAAATAGCTGTTGATTTCTTTTGCAAAAATGCATGAATACAAAATTTATTGCTATTATATATATTAAATTCATTAATACAGAAACAATATGGTCCCAGCTTAAATAGGACGTAAATACCATGGCAACATAGAATCATTACCTATCATGTGATATCACTGAATTAATTACGTATGACAGGATTTAATAAAATGAAGAAAACTTTTATTATTATCTTTTAAAGTTTTGATTTGATTTTCATAAAATTTTAAATGACTCGACAAAATTCTATAACGATTACATATATTAAATTTGAAACCATTCGGTTAGCTAGTTTTTGCGCTGTTATATGCTGGCAGACGGACAGACGAAGACGTATTTATATAATTTATTTAGATGTATTTATATGCTACGTATTTATATAATTATGACCGCACCTAAAAATAATATATATAAAAAAAACTTTAAGCAATTCACGCTCATTCTCAGTAATACTTACGTATTCTTTTGTGTAGCCCGTATATGGTCTGTAGAATCTATACATGCCACGTAGTGAGCTAAAATTTAATTAAACTTAAAAAACATACCATAACTGAAAAAGCACTTTCAGCAATCATCCCAAATAGACAATACTCTGGATACAGTATTGTATCCGAAATATTTTATGTGCCCCTGTACATGAACGATAAATGCGATATGCATCATATTCTATTGCAAGCATGTTCTAATAAACGTCAGTAATATATATAATAAACCGTCATTTTTGAAATAGTTCTTTAATGGACTAGCGACTCCCTTATAAAAGGTCTCTAGTATTTTGAATCTGAGCGTGACGTCAAACATTTAGCCTGTCTGGTGCAACTCTATTCTATTTTACTCTAACTTTTCAAGGTATGTGAAAAACTCTAGGAGGCTACGGTTGCGTGTTTTCGTTGATATTTGATGGAAATTCGGCTCGTCGCTGAATCTGTAGAGTTTATAAGGCGAAGCGAGGATATGTGTCTTCGGATTTCTGTCGTACCTCACTCTTTGAGTTATCAATTCCTTGCATCAAAGGAATTGCGTTGTATCTCACCCTTTAAGTTGTCAAGACGTCGCGTCGAAAGATTTGGGTCGAGGTCCTGTCTCTGAGGGCATTTTAAGCCTGCCTGAATGATTTAGAGAAGAAGTTTCACCGAATGTGGATTGTATTTGGAGTATCCGTTGAAAAAGTTTCAATTCATAGTTGAAAAAATAAAGTTCTCTTTGACAACCACGTGTTGTCGGCTAAACTGCATTCAATATTTCAGTTTTATTTAAATTGTATTTTAGTTGCAGCTCAGAGAATCTTTCAGCGTGTTGCTATCAAGTTGAACTATCGAGGAGGCTTACGTGAGTAAAAACTTTAATATTTCTTAGTGCTGGGGACACGTCCCGTGTTGCAGCAGTTAAATGATGTTTTCATAAAAATGTACCTAAGTTTTTAGTTATTGAAATTCGGAATTATTATTACTGTTATTTTTATGTTTTAAAATTGCGTATTAAATGTACGCAATTTTTAAAATGTTTTAAAATTGCGTATTAAATTAGTAATTTTCTTATAAGTATGTATATATACGTATTGTAAATAGAGTTGTTTACAAGTTAAAGAGTAACAGGTGGCTGATATCTAGATTAGCCATCTCTTGGGTCTTGCTCGTATGCCGCCAGTCCGCTGGCCAGAAAACAATGGCCTGGCAGTTAACGCCAAGACTGGATTTATAAGTATATTTTTTACAGGCAATAAAATTGGACCTCACAGTTAGTGATCATATGTTGTTACATCATCTTGAAAATCCTTAGGAGGGAGTTACCCTATGTAATAGCGCCCATCCTCTCACAATATCAACAGCGAATGGACGATTTGAGGGGGTCCCGGTTTAAGGGGGCCGGGTGTCCCGATCTCTGATTGAATGAAGGGGGCAGAAGCCCCTTCTCCTAATATACGGAAAAAAGTATTACATAATGTTATGTAGTTAAGAAGTAGCAGCTGACTCTCAGAATTAAGAAGTTGCAGCATACTTGCTCAGATGCCATGAGCCGTAAAATCGGGATCGATATATATCCAAAGATCATCGGGTCAGCTAGTGGATTTAGCATGATCACTTTGTTTAGCTCGTGAGAGCTTGAGTATCAATACAGCCTCCAGTATAATGTTATTGTGCGTGGTGCGATCGAATTTTATTAAAAGATCAATTCTGTGCATAAGCATCTTTGCCTGATTCCATAAGGAGTTGAGTGCTACTGTCCAAATGAGGTCAAAAGGTACTTACATTTTATATATTTTGTTCCCAGCTTTTTTAACTGGTATATGAATTATTTAAATAGGGCAGTGTATGTTAGAATAGGTAACCATGTGTCGAATTTATTTTATTGATAAGAAATTCAAAAATAATTGTAAAATTAAAATAACTAATTTGATCTTTGCATAGAGCAAGCGTGTCGTATGACACATCGTTTAAGTTGTAAATTTAATTGTAAATAAATTTTTTATTTGTTACTATTGACTGATTTCTTGTAACCACGAGTCATGATTATTTATTTAATTATCATTAGTTTTATTTCAGGATTATCCAGATTTAAATTTTATATTTTTAATTTAGTTATTTACGCGGTCTAAAAGTTAACTTCTCTTTAAAAAATAATCACAGCGCATTGGGGTAGTGTTGAGGCAAATGCCTCCCGCCTTATTTCGGGATAATTATCTCAGGAGTTAATCAGGACCCTTTCAACTATCACATTTATTATGTTATGAAATATTTTATTTCATATTAAACACTATGAATATTCCAGGTTGAGTGATGAGGAGTTGCTTACCTAATTCACTCGGGGGAGGGGGGGTAATTGGGGTAATTATGGATGTTGAGTCTCCCCATCTCCTTACGCAGGTTCTTTCATATTTATGTTTTAATTAGCTGCCCACCCTTTTCCCCCTTAAATTATTCCAACCTTACATGTATGGGTAGTTGTTTAGTGGATCGTTATAGGAGCCTAGATCTGCCCAGCACTTAGTTAATAAATCTGCGAATGCTCTCGCTTATTCGCTAAATAGTCTCAGGCAAAATTTGAGGAAGAAACTCTATCAATTCCCTGCCCGATTTGTTTAAATAAAGGTGTTTTTAGACTTTATATTGGAATATGATCGCATTAATACGTAACGGGCTTGCCGGGGTCGTTACAGATCAAAATAAGTAAAATACTCTGCGAACAACCCCCCCCCCCCCATATATATTTATCTTTCATTGTAGTGTGACCCTGTAAATAAATGA
This sequence comes from Maratus speciosus, assembly GCA_963932465.1. Classification (NCBI taxonomy): domain Eukaryota; kingdom Metazoa; phylum Arthropoda; class Arachnida; order Araneae; family Salticidae; genus Maratus; species Maratus speciosus. The sequence continues at coordinate 445,793,994 of OZ010789.1, forward strand.
TGCTTTGCACATATTCTACAAAAATCATGTTTTAGTGCACCTCAAAAATACATATCAATTTCATTATATTTGTAACAGAGTTTCATCATTAAAATAAGCTGCAAACGAGTTTTCTTCATAGACCATAATATAACGGAACATTATTAAGTTCCCTTGTGGTCGTACAGTAAGTGTTACACATAACGTATTCCATAGTAACCATCCCCTTAAGCACCTTAATATTGTATAAAAATTGCACCTAGTTTAAAATTGTGTAACACTATTAAAATACACTGCAAATTATTTTTCCCCATAGACCATAATGTAACGTAATATTTTTGAGTGTCCCTGTAAATGAACTTTTGTTTCGATTTTCATAAAATTTGAAATAACACGACAAAATTCTGCAAAGATCATATATATTAAATTTTAAACCTTTTCAGTTGGACAGTTTTTGCGCTTTTATTGCGGGCAGACGGACGGACGGACCTGATGACGACTATAGGTGTTGCGTATTTACATAATTACGAACGCGCCTAAAAAGTAGTTTTTCCAACTACAGAGTATAAATTCAGTTGGTGAATACTTTCCATGTTCAATAAAGTTTTCTACTAATGTGATCCCATATTTTAAATTCACTTACGGGATTTTGAAATCCTATTTTTAACATGTTTTTTAACCCTTTATATCCTGAATTGTGAATAAAAAAATTCCTTCACCTGAATAATTATTTACGTTAATGTCTAATAATGTCTAATAAATTCGTTTAATTTACTAATTGAATAAATCGATAGTTAGAGCTATTTTGTAAAATATTTACAGGAATAATTAGATTAATTTACAAAAAATACTGTTATGAAAATCTCACAATTCTTATAAGGACAGAGTAAATAAATGTATTGTGATTCTATCGGTAACAGTTTTGTATTTTGTGTTTTGTGGTTGTAAATTTTTCGTATAACATTTTTAAATAGGATTAAAGCTAAACCTAGGTAAATGGTTCAAAAAATAACCACATTAAAAAATATTTAGCTTCGATTGTTTTGCTATGTTTTCAAATCAGATTGAGGAAATTATTTTGCAAGAAAAGTGCAATCTACTTTTATTAGTAGACGAATTAAATAACAATTACAGTGATTTTTTTTAATGATACTTAAAAGTACCGTCATCATATAAAGGGTTAAAGGTCGTACTTACATAGCTGCCAACTTTTACGCTTTTATGCTACCACTAAAATTCAATAGATATTTTAGCTTTATTTAACCGTGAGATTTTGAAGAATAGATAAAACTATATTTACTGTAAATTTTTAGTGGTAAGAAAAAATCGTAAGTACCTACATTTTGAAGAAAATCCCAATTTTGTAATGTATCTATGGTTCTTTTTAATACTTTGATTAAATTTGTTTATTTTATAAATAAATTATATCTTTGAATTGCTTACATTAAACATTTTAGCCTGGTATAGAATTTATTTAATGATTCTACTGACTGTTTAGAAATAATCTTCTTGATTTTATAGACAGATATTTATGAGGAAATAATTAAATGGTTTTCGTAGAATAAAAAGCTATTTTATTAATAATAGTAATTTATTTTCATTGATATGCACCCAGCATGCGTTTGTATTATTTTTTTAAGTATCACAATGTCATAGTAGTAAAAAAAAATTATAAAAGAAATGAAATTTAAAATAATAATAATAATATTTCATACTGAAGTTGGTAATTATATATAGTCTTTGCTACCAGAAATTATATTTATTACACAGGATTTGATCTAAAATAATTACATCTAAAAACCATTTTTTGAAAACATTCTGGAATTAAAATTTCTTTGAATGAAATAAAAGTCGTCCAAATACACATGAAATTCTAAAATAATTGAGCTGGAACGAAGATTTAAATACTGATTTCAGAAACATAAAGAAATGAAATTCTCCATTAATTAAATTCCTTCATCCAAAAACATTTATTTCGTAGGTTTCATATATTCAGTTGTTTTAATATAAGTAATTTCAACTTTATTTTAAAACAAGGATTTAAAAATATATGCAACTTTCAACGGTTTTTAGTTTTTCTACGTAGAAAATGGTACAAGATTTAGTTTTGTGTGTGAAGGAAACGGAATCATTTCAAAGTCAGAAGATTAAAAAATTACTTTCGTCTTTCATTCAATCAAAGAAAAAAGAATTAAGAAATTCTCTTTTGCCTTTCTTGATTTTAATTTGCCATAACAAATAGCAGTGATTTATCCAAAAGTGCAACTAAAGAAAGTTTTAGAATTTAGTTTTCACTTTGGAAAACAACCACTTCAGAAAAAATATTTTTAAATACTGAAAATAAAAACTAATTAGGGAATACTATAGCCCATATTTGAAGTTTGTTAATGAAATAATTGAAAAAAATAAAGCAGACAACAAACATTAGAAGAAAAGTGTTTAGCAAATTATTCTCAATCAAACAATTTTCACAGCTATTTTATGGAGCAATAGTGTGGTAGAATTTCAATTAAGAAGTTAAAAAAATATTAGAGAAATCTGTTTTTAAGCATTTCTTGATTTTAATTTGTCATAGCAAAAAGCAGTGATTTATGCAAAAGTGTAACTAAAGAATTTTTTAGAATTTAGTTTTCGCTTTGGAAAACTACCACTTCAGAAAAAATATTTATAAATACTGGAAATAAAAAACAATTAGGGAATACTAGAACATATATTCGATGTTTGTCAATGAAATAATAGAAAAAAATAAAGAAGACAATAAACATTATTAGAAAAGTGTTTTGCAAATTATTCTCAAGCAAATAATTTTCACAGCTATTTTACGGAGCAATAGTGTGGCAGGATTTCAATTCAGAAGATTAAAAAATATTGCAGAAATCTGATTTTTAATCATTTTAATAGAAATTGTCGGTAGTCTTTTAATGTGTTACTACCTAATTACAGATATTTCATCTTCGATATAACAGAAAACTTTAAGTGATTGTTCTTAAAGACAATTAACATTAGAGCCCAGCAGTACCTAAACATCTTTATAAATGTAACTGACCATATTTTCATTATCTAATAGTTTGATTGTATAATACTTTTGTAAGCAAGACCTTGAAAAACAGAAATAAAGCGAAAGGACACTCTTAGGTCGTTTAACACAGGGAATGAAGTTCCTGATTATATTCGTGTCGTCCTGTGGAGCATCTGTAACAAGGCTGATATCTTATGTACGGTGTTTCGAATAAAGATAAAGAAGATATATGTAACAGAAGAAATTTAATACAAGACTTGTATGTAATTAAAGATCTTTTGTGTAATACCAGGTATGGCTGTTAAATGTTTTCGGGCGATGGTAGGTGGGGAGGGAGGATTGAATCACAGTCTAACTTCTAATGTCATTTTGTAGCTATGACAGTACTTCTTAAAATGATATTGATATTTAAGCGTTCCCGAGTTAGTGTAAGATTTTCTTCGTGTGGTAAACATGTCGAGTTTCCAGCCAAAGAAAGAGCATGTGCGGCATGCACTACTTTTCTTGTTGAATCAAAAGAGAAACGAGAGTGAAAGCCCTCGTATACTGTGGTAACTTACGGTAACAATATTCAAACGTAATGTCAACGTTTGACCCAGGACAACCATCAACGTTGACCACGAAGCCGAGTCGCCGTAAAAGTCAAATACCGTATATTTTGTGATATGTAGAATGGTGTCGTGCACCACGAGCTTCAAAAAATCAGGTTATATAGTTAATACTGTTTGCTACCGTCAGCAGTTGATCCATTTGACCCAAGCATTGATTGAAACGTGACCAGATTTGGCTGTAAAACACGAAAAAATGATTTTGAGGCAAGACACCCTCTACCTTGACACACAGCAAAAGCGGCCATAGACACCATTTCTATACTTGCTTGGGAACACTTGCTCCACACGCCGTACTCATTAAACATGGCCTTCCGACTAACACTTGTTTTCATCGATGTCACACGCACTCTCCACGAAATACTTCAACAATTACGAAGATCTCGAAAAATGGCTTGATGACTGGATCACCTTAAAACATGCACTGTTCTTCTCCGAGGGCATCCACTACTTGTCAAGAGAGATGGAAAAAATGTGTAGCTAGCGATGACACACAGTTTGAATAAATCATTTTATACCTTTCTACCAAATTAAATGCATTTTTTAATGAAACAAATTAAGAATTATTAACCGTCACACCTAGTAAACATCATTCGAGAGGACAGGAATATCAATCAAGAAAGTATCAATGTATCAGAAAGTATCAATGAAATCCTGTATAAATCTAAAATCCTATATTACCTCTAGACTTTCATACCTTATTTTTAGCTCGTAAATCCAATCTAATATCAGAGGCAGTAAAAACAGTAACAAATTTCAACGAGTTCAATTTGATTCTCTTTAAAAGTTTTTTTCGCCAGCACAACAAATAAAAGGAAAAGAAACTGCGCAAAAGTACCAAAAATAGATGTGTTTTCCCTTAAGTTACTTATCTCTATTTAAAATATAATTTTTAATGTGGTTAATTTTGATTTTAAAATTATCAATATTATATTTTGAAAGAATATGAGTTTTCAAGCTTCTAAAATCATATTTAATCTTTCAGTTAGTTTGGGGCGCAGAAAGCAAAAATAAAATAATGTTCAGGAAAAGTTGTGTAAATTTTTCCTATTAAAAAAGACAGAATTTTAATTAAAAAGTTTGTGATACGAAATCAGATCATCTTGTCATTAAATGATACAGTATAAGGATGTGCCTTGAGAATAGTTTACTCCATAAATTTCCCAGTTAAAGAGAAACCAAGAATAGAAAATTTATGTATCTGACTATGCAGTACCTTGACAGGTACAGCATAGTTGCTAACTTTTGTTCTGCTTTGTTATCACTAAATCTTAATAAAAAAAATTGCCTCGTCGATAACCTAAGACAAAGTTTGCTAATAAATTTTAGCGGTAAGAAAAAAGCGTAAAAGTTGGCAGCTATAGTACAATTCGAAAAAAAATAAGAAACAAAATACAGAATTCCTCCATATATTTTAATCACAAAAATGCCTTTTTAATCGCTGCAAAAACATTACAATGCGGCAAAACACAGCTTAAAACTAATAGGCGGAATAATTTGGGGTTCTCTGATTTAAAACTTCAAGAAATCGGTTTCTGTTTTAAATAAGTATGTCATAATTCTTTTGTTTTTCGAAAATTAATTTCGAATAAATATGTACTTTAAAATTGATGTTCGAAAGAAAATATAAATGGTAACCTATAAATGTTTTAACAGATATCGATTTCCAGAAGTTTCAAATATACGAATGCATAATTACAGCAAAATTTAAAAAAGAAACAAAAATCCTTTTCTTACCTTTTTTGTGCAAAAGTATATTTCGTTGAGAAAAAGCTCATAATAATGGGATTGCTTGATTTTGTAAAAAAAAACTTTTTAAAGTGACACAAAATATTTAACATATTACTTTTTAAACTATGTAATAAAATACTAATATGTTTTATTTAAATGTCAATGTAATTGTGTGAGTCTCAATAGTAGTTCCAACTCTTGACAAAATGCAAAGCAATATATATTCTCATTTGCAATTCACATTAAGGATTTCCGAATTAGTGACATGAATATATCAGCCTTTCATTTCTCCAAAGAGAACAATGCACACAGAGTGCAAATATCCTTCCAAAATAGCAGTTTAATAAGTGCGCTAGGTTATATTACGCCTGGATCATAACATTATCCAATACACGGTAAACTTGATCTGGGCTCAAACTTCAGTTAACCGAACGGGTTTAAATATTCACATGTGGTCGTTTTCAGTTGCAAACTCTAAAATTCTTGAACAGCATTGAAATAGGGTGCAATTGTTAAATATTTTTTTTAAACAAATGATATATTTCTTTTATATCTGATTTTTAAAATATAAAAATATTATTATTTAAACAAAATGGTTATCAATTTAATATGTTTTTGTATTAATGCACTAAACAAAATTTACACTGGTGTCCAAAATTAAGGACCAGTCACAAAATGCTAATTTTTAAGTAAGCGAATACTCAAAAGGAAATAATATAATTCAAATAATTACTATCCCTACAGCACAGATAGCCCATATAGCATCTCATTCATGTCACACATGGCCACAAGTGTCACAGTCACTACGGTGAAAAAAAATAGGAAATTCCACACGTCTCATTATGAATCTCAAATGATCACTGTGTGACTTCACTGAGACGTCAATGTGACTGCTGCTTTGTGACGAATCACCGGGTGACTTTACAATGTAGTTACATTGTGACTCTCATGTGACTGTCATTTTTAGACTCAATTCCAAAGTCATCATGAACGTTGCATTATGATAAGTCACCAAATAACATCACATTATTGTCTCATGGTGACTTTTCACAAAAGAACCCAATGGTGACTTCACAGTAGTCTCTCTATCATCTGAAAGTGATTATTTGAATTTACCCAGGTCGAAATTCATGCTGGTATTTGTTTGCTAGACAAGCATTAAATGCTGTTTCTCAGGAAAGTAAAATAGCAAAAACGACCATTACACATTTGCTGGATCCACCATAATCAACAGCAAGTCATGGTGTGTATTGGAACACTTTACTGCTTGGCCAGCATACATATTCCAGTTTGTGTTGCTTGAATATGTTGCTGGTCTAGCAGCAATCAAGATCCTCACTAGCCTGTAATTTCTGCTATTCTAGAACTAATTCACAAGCAACAGATACTTTTTTTGTTGCTATTCTATCATTACATTTCTACCATCAGTTGCTTTTAATTTTTGCTTTTCTAGCATCATTTGCTTTTAATATTTGTTAGGCTGGCATTACATTTCCAGCTTCACTTGCTTTTAATTTTCGCTATGTTAGCATAGATTTTCTAGCATCACTTGCTTTTATTTATTGCTTTTCTCCCAGTTAGACAAAAAAAGACGCTGGTGGCGCCATCTTTGGAGAATTTCTGAAGTACCTACATTTTTTAGAAGGGGAAACTTATATCGGGTTTTCTTTTCCTCTGAGCAGGACAGAACTCACTACCTTCGGTTTGGGAACATGATGCTATACTTACTTAGCTACTGGGGTCGTGTTTGTAAATGATTTTAAATGCAGGTAACGGGTGTAGATTCTGCTGTGTGTTGATATTTTTATAAGATAAGGGTGAATTTATCGATGCTGTTATTCTCCAAGTTTCAATTAATAAGGTTAATTTATTATTAGGGTTTTTTCTATGTTTAATGGATAATTAGAATATGGCTTGATTATTATAATTCATTAGTTGAATTTTCTTTGCTTAATGAATGGTTTCAATATGGTCATAATTATTTGTTGCAGAAAAATAAAAGATTTTGAAGTGTATTTAGGATAGAATTTATCAATTTCAGGTGGGGGTTAAGATTTTAAAACTTTAGTCCTTATTGGAGAGGGTGGGGGAAATTGCACATATATTCAATTTGATTCTTATGAACTTATTTCTTAAATGAAACAGTGTTCCTTGAATTTTGAAATTTAACTGACTAAATTCTCTTTTTGAAAAGCAGAGATTTTTTTGTATAATTAAAATAATTAAACACTAAGAGAATGAACAGCTAAGAATTTTACAATGGGGAGTGGAGGGGAGGCGCTTTTTCCCAAAAATTCTTTATGGAAATTAATTTTCAGTTTTTTTTATTTATATTTATGTGTTAAAATTTTATCTAAACCGGGGGGCGGGGTGCTTTTTCCCAATAAATCCTTTATAGAAATTAATTTTCAGTTTTTTTTAGATTTATGTGTGTTTAGATTTTATTTAAAACGGGTGGACGAAGGCAGTATTGAATTGATGTTGTAGTGGTTCGAAAAAGAAATCTCCGCACCTGGATTTTGAAATTTAACAAAATAATATTTTTTTCTCTGATTTTAATAAACACAGTAAATTTAATCTTTTCGAGAAACTTAAAAGAATTAAATACTAAGAGAAAGTGCAGCTATGAATTTTCTTCCAATTTGGGAGGGGGGGAGGCTTTTTCCCTTTAAGTCTATCATGGAAATTATTTGTTAATTTTTTTAAGTTTATGTGTTAAAAAATTATCTCAAACGTGTTCAAGGGGCATTGTTTAAATCAGGTGGCGGTGACACAGCCCTCACAGAAATTTAATAAACAAAATTTTATTTTTCTCCCATTTTTAAAGCTATAGAAATTTTATAATTTACAGGTAACCTAAAATAATTTAACAGTAAGAGGAAGATCAGTTTAAAATTTTCCGTTGTTGGGGGGGGGGGGGGGAGATACTCTTCTATATCTACTTTCGAAAATAATCTTTAGTTCTGTTTCTCTTGATATTTGGATGTTAAAAACTAATGGGTAACTAACCCAAATGGGTGGTTTAAGACAGTATTGAATTCAGGAGAGGGCCATCCCGCATTTTAGATTTTAATGAACAAAATTTTCTTTTTCACCGTTTTTTAAATACATACTGCATTTTTTTCGAGTAAGTTACAATATTTAAATTCTAAAAACAGAAAAAATTACATAGGCCGCGTGAGAGGGGGGGGGGGGGAGGAGGGCTTACCTAGAAGTTTCTCATAGAAGTTAAATCCCTCACAGAATTTAACCCACCCCCATAGAAGTTAATAAAAAAATAGAAGTCATATTTTACTTGTTGCAAAATTGGAATGTACAATGAAACCTCCATAACGCAAACTCCTGAATAGTCCGTTAAGGGAAGAGGGCTTAGGTGATCCATTAAGCCTCCCTCGAATTGTAAATTTAACTAATTTTTTTCTCCAATTTTGAAAAACAAATTGAAATTTAATCTTTTCTCTTAGCTTAAAATAAAAGAGAAAGTAAGAATTTTCTGTTGGTGGGGGGAGGGGGAAGAGAGCTATTGTCTCTCCCCGGATTTCAAAAAATAATTTAATTTATAATTAAAATTTCCTTTTCTTCTATTTTCAAAAGACATAGTCAAATATATATTTTTCGAGTAACTAAAAAAATAAAAATAAAAATAAATAAATAAACATTTGATGCTGCCAAGCATTAACAAGCACACAATACTTCATTTAAGTACCTACCTCATCATTACTGGTAAAAGACTTGTGAAGCAAATTAACATATGTTACTGGCACATAGTAGGTCATGCTGTTTTCTATCAAAGCTGATTGCATAGCTTGCAAAGCTAGTTGCATATTATGCTGGCAAGCATAAAAAAGCATATAATAGCACGTTAAGGTACCTACCTCTCCATGCTTTGAAAGAAGATTAAACAGAAAATAAGCATAACATGCTTGTACATAGCTTGTCATGCTATTTCTCAATAAGCTGGCTGCATAGCATATTATGGTGGCAAGCATAGAAAAACATATAATAGCATTTTAAGGTACCTACATCTCAATGCTTTGGAAGATGCCTAAACAGCAAACAAGCATAAAATGCTTGTATATAGCTTGTCATACTATTGCTGTGTAAGCTAGCTATATAGCATGTGATGCTGGCTAGAATTGTAAAACATATACTAGCATGAAAATCTAGCAGACGAAGCAATACATAGCAATAACTAGCATATATTTTATGCTGGTACTAGCAAGAATTTTAACCTGGGTAATGTGACATTATTTGGTAACTTATCACAATGCGGCATTCACGATGACTTTAAAATTGTGTCTGCAGACGACAGTCACAGGAAAGTCGCAATGTAACCACATTTTAAAGTCACATGGTGACTTAACACAAAGCAGCACTCTCAATGACGTCTCGGTGGAGTCACATATAGGGATCATTTGAGACTCATAATGAGATGTATGGAATTTCCTATTTTTTGCTTCACTGTAGTGACTGTCACACTTGTGACCATGTGTGACAGGAATGAGAAATTAGATGGCCTAGCTGTGCTGCAGAGGTAGTAATTATTCTAATTATATTATTTCTTTTTGAGTATTCGCGTACTTGAAAATTAGCATTTTGTGATTGGTCCTTAATTTTGGACACCAGTGTAGTTGTAATAAGATAATGCATTTTGCTCAATTTGCACATGGAATTTTTCAAAAATCTAATTTGCAATTAATGTGTACAAGTTTTGAAATAAGTTTTAATTATCAATAAATTTTTTATTCCTTCGTTATTTACATTATAGAAATATTTCTCTTTTAGGTACTACTCATTTGTGGTGATCGTTTAAAAACATCTAAAGCTCAGCTAAAATATTTCATTTTTTTTTTCAAATTTTTGCATAAGTATGTATTTAAGTTGGTATTAGTTGGAACTTAATGGAAATTTAATACTTTTAAAAGGAAACTTAATAATCAGTATTTGTGATCATGCAATAGGTTAAGTCAGAGATAGTTGTCCCCCTTAACCCAACTAATTTTTCTTTTTTATAGTAATGATTTTTGTAGTTCAAGATTAACCTATATAATCGTATACCGTGTGTCCTAATATGGATTGACTGATTTTAAAATTCAATAACTTGCAAAAGGTGACAGCTATTAAAAATACCTTGCAGGAAAGTTTTGTAACATGTCAGGAGTTTTTCTACTGTGATTCCTGGTTATAGTTCCAAATAGCAATCAACAGACGCTAAATCGAAACCCGATATTTTGGCCTTGCTTTTCTCCAGGCATTGATGGCATTGATGCTAAAGAAGGAGTTTCAATATAGGGAGTTGGTCTCAGTCGCCATTGCAATCTGCTTTTTAGAGGTATTCTCTCCGTATATTTAACTTCCTGCCTTCGCATCAATGTTGGGAGAAGGCCGAGACCTAAAAATCGGGCTTCGATTTAGTGCCTATTGCTTGAAGTACCGTCTATCGCTGTTGTTTTGAACTGAAATCGGGAATCACAATATTGTTTAGCAAAAAAAAAAAAAAAAAAAAAAAAAAAAAAAAAAAAAAACTCAAGACATCTTACATAGCGTTCTCGCAAGATTTTTGTAATAGCTTCCGCATTTGCAAGTTATCGATTTCTAAAATCAGTCAGTCAAATTTTCGGACACCCGGTAAATACCAGATAAAACGAGAGTTTTATAAAAATTCTTAATCAATGATTTTGAGCATCTATTCCAGAACTCAGCGTTAGACGCCTCACTTGATCGGAATGGGTGCTCCAGCCAGCAGCTCTGGAAGTAGGAAGAATTGTGCTGCAACCTACAGATAACACAATATTCGATACCCGTTTCGACAACATTCACTAAATACTTCATGAAAATCTGTAATAAATACATTATATTTCATCTGCTATTATTTTTATATTATGAGAACATACTCGTACAACAAAATCTAAACTTAGCTTTTTTGATAAATACAAGTTTTACTTGAAGAAATGAATCGCTGTAACTTCGTCTACAATGTTTTTTTTTAAACCATTGAGTGTAGAAGAACGTCACTAGCTCCTTCATATGTTCAATAACTGAAATGCGGTGATTTGGGAAACTAACCCGATGGGGAATCTAACCTGGATTTACCTTAATTGTAGATTAATTTTTGAAATCAGTTCATTTTGCAATACTTAATATTGGGTATTTTATTAATACATTGTCTTAATTACTACATTACTAGATGTCCAATTTATTTTCATGTACATTTTTCTAATAGCATGCCATTTGTCTTACTAAATGTCACAAAGTTTAAAAAAAGCTTAAAAAATGTTAATTACTATGATAATATATAGGTATTTTCACAATTAAACTTTTATTTAAAATAATTTGAAAAGGGAATTAAATATCTTTAATGTTTGAAAATTTTAAAATAAATAATATATAAAATAATGAGATATTAATATAAAAATATATCTTATTTCATATAAGTGGATGTGGCTTTCACTTTCCAAAACATCCTGACCACATCCTGACCGCAACAACAGATGCAGCTAATTCTCATGAGAACTGACACAGCTTGCAAATTTCAAAAGAAAATAAACTTAATGACTTAGTGATTTTGCATCTCCAGCCTGAGAACCGAAGGTTAAAATTAACGGCAGAATTCTTTTGCGAGCTGACCCGGAAAGTTGTTCCAGTCAGGCTCGAATAACGCGCCGAAGTATTGACGGCCGGTAAATCTCAGCGAAAGCCCTTTCCCTCCTAAAATTGTACATGTTAATATAAATTTTATTGAAGTCTTTAACATTAGTCTAGATCAGCATTAAATCCTTATATTTGCTATCTATTGAGTCTGTTCCTTCTCACATGTTCTCATATGGGGGTTCGGCCGGTGCTGCAACTCCGACCGTTTTACGAAGGCCCTAGACGCTACTGAAATCCCTCTTGTGAAATATAGAAGAGCCATCACAAGCCGAATGTTCCAGCTATAAATAAGAGGAAAGCGAGAAATAGAAGAAGACGTAATACTGACCTACTTATCTGTTATCGGGCCATCTGAAAGAGCTCTCAAATGTACCGCGTTATTGCTCGTCCGCAGTGAGCCATAATTAAAACAAGCTTTAATACAAAAATTCGCGCATTTTTCCATGAAATTCGCACATGAAATGTTAGCTACACGTACCTCTAAGCCATACGAAAAAATGAGTTAATATTTTCTTGTTATGAAAGAAATAGTCCAATGAGCTAAAATAGACGATGCATCACTCATGCATTATGTTATCACCGGTATTAGAGATACTCCTAATAATAAAAAAAAATATTTTTAGCTGCCACACTCTCACTGAATTCAAAAGTAAACTTCATTTTTTTCAGCAAATTTGCGATCAAAGTCCCTACCATCGCTTGTCGCAGCCACGGCCTACACATGTTATTAGTAAACCCTTACACGCCGAAAAAGGACCCAAAAATGATCTGTCACGCTTGCGGACAAACGGACACCTTGCAAAATTTTATGTACATAAAAACGAAGGAATTAAGTGCATCGCGTGCAACCAATTTAGACACATGAGTTACGAATGAACTCAGACCACCCGCCGTAAAGTGTCAAACTCAGGCACCTCTCCCCCTGAAATTCGAGTAGTGGAATTAGATAAACCGCGTCAAAACATGACAAAATTAGTGAAAATTGCACATTTAGTGATAGATGTGTTGATTGATACTAGTTCTCATATTACGGCCGTAAGAAAAGACTTGTACTGCTTACTCGATCCCACCACTTTCAACGAAGCAAACTTATAAATTGCAGGATTTGGCAACGGCAATCTCACTCCAATCGGGTCGTTCAGCACAACCATTTATATAGGTGACAATGCGTATACCACCACAGCTTATGTCATTGAATTTTCTCGCATGAGTATTCCTCTCATCATCGGAAGAGATATAATTTCCCTGGGAACACTCACATGTGATCAGAACGGCATCTCACTCCAAAAGCCACCACCAGCCGAAATATCCGTCAACTATGTCACCGTTTGTGATAGTGTAAGCAACGTGGACGTAGACCACAAACAAGAGATTATCGTGTTAAAGAACACGGTTTCCAGTACCCCAGTACATAGTGAGAACGTGCCTTTTCAGATGCTACCATCTTCTAATTGCCCTCGTGACTACACACCTATACAAAAGACGTTCGCTGCTCACAGTTTCCTTGTGCCTGTACGATGCTCTTTACTCATTATGCTATATTCCTCAAATGAATCGCGTAACTGTGTTAGTGATATAGAAACTGTCGCCCATTTTCTTGGAGCATATTTCATACTGCCTATGACGACATATTTTTTTACATCTCACCAGTGTCAGCTTTTCCCAATACTAGGAAAGCCAAAACAGGCTACCGGAAGTGGAAAAACAAACTTCATCGAACCTATTGTAAACGCAAAACATAGCTTCTAAAAAAAGGAAGAAAAGTGTTTCTTAAAGGGATTTCTTTTTGTGTTGTTTTTCACCGTGCTCTCCTGTTGTATAAAATAAGTATTCGCGTTGCGAAATGGTGCTTTTTTTTTGTTTCGCCGCATTTAAGTGTTCATTTTCTTCAAATTGATGTCAAACAGCTGATTACTACAAGCGTGCTTTTCCTATATCTGTATACATATTCTTTTTTTTTTTTATCTCACGAAGGGACCAAGTTATTTTTTTTATTGTAGGACGCCCTCTTAGGACTACATCTGGTCTACTTTTATTTACTTGTGCGCCGTGATTCATACTCATCAAGACTGTATTTTCCCATCAATGACTGATACATCTTCAACGTAAAGAGAGCTGGAACTCTTCCCTTTTTTTCATCCTATTAGCGTTTGCAGTGAACTCAATGGACAAACCATATTTATTTTTTTATTTACTTCTTCAAGTGTGAATCGCGATTAGACACAGTATTTTTTTCTTTTTCCCAGAGTGTCAAGAACTTATCTTTTAGAAAACAAATGACTTTCTTTATTGAACTCTACTGCCATATAAGAACAGTTTCATCAAGACCTTTTTCATAAATAAATAGCCTACAGTAATCGAATTCAAATGGAATAAGTATATTTTTTGTTTTTATTCTATATGTTTTTGAAATAAGCACGGATTTCCCAAGATATTTTTTCTTTTTTTTACTGACTACTTGAAGAGAATTTATATCTTTCTGTTTAATGTTTAAACTGCACTGATATGAATAAGTTTTGTTATTATGCATCTGTATTTTTATATATTTGGTAATTTTTGATATATTTTGAAATGTTTGATTCAAATAATTGTTTAAAATATTTGTATGTACCCCCCTCTCCCAACACCTGCATTTAATTTTTTCCCCACAAGCTATAGTAACTGACTGCTGCACTACTCAAGACGAATTTTTTTTCTTTTCTTATGCTTAGATTTTTTTTTTTTTTTTTTTTTTTTTGCTATAGTAAGACGAATAAATCTGGAGAAAATCTATTTTAAAGACGTGAAGTTCTACAAGGCGAAAGACGAAAGACGGTGGGTGCATGTTCATATGACACACAACGACGTTTTTTATTTTCTTCATTATTTTTACTTTCTTCGAAGACGTTTTTCTTTCTTCATATAGTGCTAGCGCAGTTCGGACTATGCATTATAATTTAAAAGTCCAAATTTAATTTTAATTTTTTTTTCTTTGGTTTTCTACTTTTTGGCTTCTAAATTTTTTTTAAAGATTTTTTTCTTTAGATTTAAAAATTTCGGAAAAGTTTTGCTAAAGTGTCGGTTTTTTTAGATAATTTTTATTTTGCCCTTTTCTTGTTGCTTTTGGTCTTACGTGTGCAGGGGCGCACACATGCCAAGATGCCCGAGTGTAGATGTAGCTTGCGCTTTCCAAAACATCCTGACCACATACTGACCGCAGTAAGAGGGTGCAGCCAATTCTCATGAGAACTAACACAGCTTGCAAATTTCAAAAGACAATAAACTTGATGACTTAGTGATTTCGCCTCTCCAGTTTGAGAATCGAAGGTTAAAATTAACGGCAGAGTTCTTTTGCGAGCTGACCTGGAAAGATGTCCCAGTCAGGCTCGGATAGCGCGCCGAAGTATTGACGGTCGGTAAAACTCAGCGAAAGCCCTTTCCCTCCTAAAATTGTAAATATTAATTGTATATAGATTTTACTGAAGTCTTTAACATTAGTCTAGATCAGCATTAAATCCTTATATTTGCTATCTATTGAGTCTGTCCCTTCTCACAAGTTCTCACATATATGGGTCGGTGTTTTTTTTTAAATCGATCTTAATAAATTTAAAAGGGCAACAAATTTCAAAATTCTTAATGTAGACTGTCAAAATAATAATTTGTAGGGAAAATAGTATTCTTTATCTGTTTTTACTTTTCCTGTGTCAAAGCCTATGATAAGCAGTTTTTTTTTTATCTCGTTAGGGACAAGAATGAAGATTAATGATTTCGAATCCTATGGCTTTTGGATGTTTATTATCATAGGAACTTGAATTTCTATTGGAAGCCTATCTCTGTTTAGAACTTGTTGTCAATGAGAGAAAGCACTACTCTAAAATTAGCGAATTACAGAAAACCTGTTACGATGGAATCACAGGACACCTGAAAAAATTACAGGAAGGTCTTCTTTTTAGTAGGTATCATCATTTATAACGTATTGTTTTCTTTTCACTAGTACCATATTAGGAATTGCAGTCTAAGGCAAGTTTCCGTTTTACGCAGGTTCTGTCATCACAGGTTCAATTTTACTTTAAAACGAAACATAAACAAACAGAATAAATAAAATAACAGTATCAAATATATCATACATCCTTATTTGTATTTCTATCACGAGATTTCCCTATCTTGTTTAATTTCTATGTACAAGTGTTTTACTATGCGCCGATAACGATAAATTTTCAAAGTTCAGTTTTCTTGAATCTTTGAAAATTAATGATTCAGAGGCTATATAAATTGTGGTTCAGTGTAACATTATCAAGTGGTATTAATGTGTCCCGAGGCAAAGAAGTCATAAAATTTATATTTTCTTATAATTTGACTTCTTCTTGTTCCAATCTTCACTTTTTACAGACGAAGCTGTTATTTTCATATTTTAGGATCATTTTTAAAGCCATTAATAGATTGCATTTCTAAATCTGTAATATGCTGAAAGCTAACTAAATTGAAACAGTTTTTAATAAAACTGTGAATGGTTACTGATTTGCATATCTAATATTTTTTATTGTTATATCATCTAAAGAAATAAGAATAATACTTAAACAAAAATAAATTGATAAATCTAGTCTGTTAAATTTTTACAATCAGACCGCAAAAAATGTGCAAGTACATGAATTTGTATTTAAATATTATTTAAAGCCATTTTTCGACAGCTGTAATTACATAATTGCTAGATTCAAATGTTTTAGTCGCATGTCTACATTTTCAGTTTGTTTTCTAAACATGTACATTATAAATCTCATATTATATACATGTCATCTATGGTCTTTGCCCACTTTAAAAAATATTTAATCACATTTTAATATCATTTTTTAATAGTTATAACACTTTTTTGTGTGAAATAAATAAAGATACATACTTATATTATTAATTGCGTGCCAATATAGAACTATTCAACATCTCTGATTGTCTGCGCATAATATCTCTTTACAACTAACAAGTAGTTATAAACATGAACTGTTATTTATGAATAACACGATAGCTGTATGTTAATGCATATTACAATGGTATATAATTTAGCAACACATCTTCGCAAATAATACACGTATGGAAGGCAGATTATAGCCATTACTTTACACATATAACTAGGAATAATTTACTACACTTGTGATATAAAATGAGTTATGAAAATGTAAATAAAGCAGTAATGAATATGCTATCTATTCACAGAAATTATGCGAAAAATAAAAAAAATGTAATTTGTTTTTTAGTTAATGAAGCCTGTTACTTTTCTAGTTTGTTAATTAAGGAATCTTATTCTTACGCAGCATTTATCATGAATCTCTATAAAATATATGCGTTAACGGATCCATTAGGTAGATTTCGTATGAAATACTACCTATTACATTCTCCCCTATGTTAGAATTTCTGAAAATTTTTTGCAGATCTACACCGATCATGATACCTAGAACCCAAAACCATCCTCAGTAAAAAACTATATATATATATATCTATATATATATATGTATATGTATATCAGTTTTTTATGGACACGATAACTTCCGTAATTCTGCACAAATCTCTTCTAAACTGATACATAAAATCAAGGGCATAAAATCTCGGTCAGGTTCGTTAATGGGCGAAATCGGACCAAGGGGACGGAAATAGGGAGGGGTTTGTGAAAACCGAAAAAAACCCTTAACTTCTTAATTTTTGTACATATCAAATCAGTTTAAAATTTTATTACTTCTAAAAATAGGGCCAAAAATTAATGTATCACAGATTTCTGATAAAATTAAAATTGGGTTCAAGGGACGCAAAAAATAGGGTTTTCGGGAGTAAAAAAATCATAACATCGTCAATTCTCAAGATATCAAATCCAATTAAATTTATTATAAATTTTCTTAATATTATCTACAACTTTTATAATGACAAGTTTTTGATAGGACCAAATCGTACCCGAAAAAAAAGAATTTAAATCGAAAATAAAAGGGGCGTTTGAAAAAAAAAACATCCATAACTTCGTCAATTCAAAAGATATAAAATATGTATGAATTTATTACATATCTTCTTAATATTATCTACATCATTTATATTGACAAGTTTTTGCTAGGACCAAATCTTACAACAAAAAATAAATAAATAAATAAATAAAAAATACATAGCGGTTGAAGAAAAAAATCATTGTATTAAAGGTGTACTAAAATCCAAACTGCTTATTTTCTGACTCATTTTTAAATTCATTTTTGCTCTCAAACGCATCCAATTGCTAGATTGTCTTATTCAGAAACTATATAATGTACCCTATAAGTCGATATTTTGATAGAGGCAGAATATATTTCAAAAAATGACGTCAAAGTGGGCATTTTGAACTGAATTTCGCGAAGCGATTGTGTTGTAAACGAAAAATATTGTTCTACTGGGAAAATAAATATTTATAAATGGAGTTTTAATTAATTGAACGAAAAATAAAAGCACAGGCCGCTTATAAATCTCTTCAAAAATCGCGTCAGCACGTTTCATATTTTTTTCTTTTAAAAATGAATCTGAAAATGTGCTAGAAAATTTCGAGTTTTTGAGCATGGAAAAATATTTTTTTTTAAATACCGCCTCAACATGATTCTGATAAAACCAGCTCTTATATAAAAATTAAATAAAAACTCCTCAAGAGCGGGCAGATAATATTGTTAAAGTGGGTTTATATCTAATCATGATTTAGTTTTTGTTGTTGAAATTAGTACTTAAATTCGAAATCTACCTGGCCCTGTAGGCCGAGCTGGCAGGATTTTTTTTTTTTTAATTTGTACTAATCGTTTGTGCTTAATTATTTGTTTCCCTTAATTATTATAAAGTGAAATGCTATTGAATTACAGACTTCTGGATAGTAACGAACTGTTGATCCTCTGCACTGTTAAAAATGTGCAGCATTTTGTCAAGTCATTTGACCGTTTTTATCGAAATCGGTTACATAACCGTAATTTAACACTATTCTGACCATATTATTGGCCATTTTGTGGCCAGAATATAGTTAAATTATGGTTATGAAACATTTTTTTCAAAAAACGGTCAAATGATTGGACAGAATGCTACAAATTTTTAACAGTGTGGACGTGATTAAGACTTCGACATGATAAAGCATTGTTTCAACAAATTTACGGAAATGTTTCAAAAGCAGGCATTCCAGACCAAACAAAGGCAAGAAATCTTATAAATCTGTAAAAAAGACTGATATGGGATGCTTGCACATCCTTCACAATGGCGTTGAAAGCGAATTAAATGCGAAATTCTTAAAGGGCATTTCCTTAAGGAGGCCTTAACCATACAGCCGCGTGTAACGCTCATATCGCGTTTCACATATTCTATACAATTCCGCGGGGCACGCTATTTTCGCGTTCCAGTGTTGCCAATGTTCCCGCCAGTTTTTTAAAAGCGTATAATTAAGTTTTTTCTCACATTATTTAATCTATAATTAAATAAAGTGACTATTTCTATTTCAAAAAATTGGTGGAAATCAAACGATCTGAATTTTAAAAAAGTAACCCACTTGCAATACTTAAAAATATGCCGCGGTTTTATCCAATAAAATTAAATAGTGGCCCACGGCTGGAGGATTAATGGAATTCGTTTCGAAACAGGTGATTGCCAGCGGAATTTTAGCACGTGCAATTATTCTACACGAAACGTCATTTGTATCCGGGTAACAAAAAACATAATAAAAAGAAACGTTCCCAGTTAAACTGATCGCATTGAGATGATAGGCTATTCACATTAATTGTATGTTATACTCTTCTTTCAAAGAATAATCGAAAAATAAAGAAATTTACAAAAAAACATTTAGCTAAATTCAGGGGGGATATTAGCTCCCCCATTTCCTCCCTTTATAACCAATGAACCTCCAAATCTAATCAGGGAAGCGCCTTATCAAAATAAACCAGTGTATCAAATATGAAGCAAATCTGATAATCCTGCATGAAAAACACATTTATCTAAATTAAGGGAGGTGTTTAGTAGACCGGAGTGAAAAACAAAAAGTTTTGCAAATGGAATCGTAATAGTGCGGAAAAGTTGCTACTCGCCAATACAAGCACAGTGAAAAAAAAATTTTGAAATCGAAGAATATCTTCCGTTCGCGCATCGCGTTCAAAGTTTTCGAATTTGAACAAAAATTGTACAAATATACGAAAAATCGTAAAAAGGTGTAAACTTTTCCGATTGAACATATTTTTTTGTACATACCATGACCTTGAGATGTAGAATGGAGGAAAAATACCACACACTCCTCCTTTATCCCCTTCAAACCCCCTCAAGGGGGTGAAAATGGCCAATTATCGTGGAAAATACCGAAATTACAGGAGATGTAAATATTGAGGAATCGGTCTCATTTTTTTTTCATAAGGCAACCTTGAGGCTAAAAGTAGGAAACAATCCCCCTCACTCCTCGAGAGATCAAAATTGTGCAGCTCTTGGCCCGTCCTTCTAAGGATGACTCAGGACTCACCACGGGAAGGTGGCTGCACTGCGAGTCACACCCACACCCTACTCAACCAACCAACCAAAATGTGGGCGTGGAGAATTATGCAGATGCAGATTCAGGTACTGCGAATTCTGATTTAGTGTCAAATTTTATCATGATAGCACGAGAAGTGAGGGTGGCTCTTATAAAACCATCACGTCGCTCATGCCCAGACACTTTTGAGGAGGCCTGTGTTACCAGCTTAACACTGCGCTCTACGGCTTGCGTATGACATGGTATGTCTGCCAGATTCAAAGGAAGAGTTGGCTTTTCCCCCTTGGAAATCAAGTCTGCAATGTCAGCTGAAGAAATGTTTACCAATAGAGGAGGACAGGTAATCTATGTTTGAATTGGTAAGAATTGCCCTGCACTTTTCTTTTTCTCGTCTAATTTTGCTTCTATCAACGATCAGTGATGTATTACTATCAGTAATAAGACCTACGTCTTTTAGCACGCTAGAGGTAATGGCAGCTGTTGTTCTGTCTGACAGACCAAAGCGATTACTTGTCAAAGCAGTAGCTGGAAGCGACATGCGCATTTGTGAAGAGTCTGGGCTCCTTGACAGAGCAGACAAAGATCGTGTGCGCTGAAAATCTAAATCATCCTGATCCTCATTGACATCAACATTTGTCTCCTCTCTTTCAGGATCAATGCTGCAACCAGGCAAGCTTTGCATTTGTGTGCTAAGCACATCAAGATGACGAGCCTTTCTTTGCAACCATGATGTAAGTTTTTGTGTTTCCTTTTTATGCACCGTCGGTCCTATTTTACCTGATCTAAGGTGTCTTTGTGCGTAAAGAAACATCAGTTCCAATGTAGTTATTTTCCTGTCCTTAGGGCAATCGCACCTGACAGCTATAGGATTAGGACAAATACACTTGTCAAAGTTTTTTCCCTCAAGTGCATTCTAGTGTCATTTCGCATTTGCATCTGATATGTCAAATAATGTGTTATACGACTGATGGATGAAATCATTTTACTTCTTCTGTTTCCCAGCCGTGTTTTTGTCTCTTGGATATGATTTATGAAGAGAATAATAGCGATCGTGTAGTTGTTTCATCTTTTGAACGACTCTTGTGTAACAAACTGTAGGAATCGAAGCCTTCAAATACAGTGGCTCAATCTGTTGAGCTACAGTGTTTGCCACTTCTAAAAAGCTCAAATTCCTTCCAGGTTTAAAGTCACCAGACTGCAATAACATGGCGTATTGGACTTCAAGCCAACATTTGACAACGTCAGCATTGGTGGGAAGAATTGCCGATGGCAGTGGTTTTGGTGCACCAAAAAATGGGCAGCGAGTATGAACGCTTCGAGTGAGCGCCATAATGATGATAAAAGAATCTAAATTTTGATCGATGAAACCGTTATCCAATTCAAGCTACGGGATTTTAAACGAAGCCGACAAGAAAAGTTTTCAGCAAGAGCAGCGCTTCTTTTATAGGCGAGATATACTCTTTTACAAGCCAGACAAGCAGAAACACGCAGCGACGCTGATGCAAAACTGAGTGACGCACAGCAATCGTTACCAGGTACGGGTACTGTGCTAGCTCCTCCCCCACTCCGTTTCTCGGAATTCCAGCGGTGAGCACGCGCAGCGAGCATTACAGTGCACCGAAGAAGAAAGGGGATGACGAGATGGCGAGATGACGAGAGGTCGAGTGACCGGGCGGCAAACAAACCAAAACATAATGTTTGCCGCAAAAAGTCGCCCCCTCGACAGGGTTCAAAGCGGATAGAGGACCTGTCGAGGGGGGGGGATTCTTTTTGACTTTTATCCTCAAGGTTGCCTTATGTAAAAAAAAAATCAGGTCGATTCGTCAATATTTACATATCCTGTAATTTCGGTATTTTCCACGAAAATTGGCCATTTTCACCCCCTTGAGGGGGTTAGAAGGGGATAAAGGAGGGGTGTGTGGTATTTTTCCTCCATTCTACATCTCAAGCTCATGGTAGGTACAAAAAAATGTGTTCGATCGGAAAAAGTTTACACCTTTTTACGATTTTTCGTATATTTGTACAATTTTTGTTCAAATTCGAAAACTTTGAACGCGATGCGCGAACGGAAGATATTCTTCGATTTCAAAATTTTTTTTTCACTGTGCTTGTATTGACGAGTAGCAACTTTTTCGCACTATTAC
Source organism: Maratus speciosus (assembly GCA_963932465.1). Lineage (NCBI taxonomy): Eukaryota > Metazoa > Arthropoda > Arachnida > Araneae > Salticidae > Maratus > Maratus speciosus. The sequence goes on from OZ010789.1 coordinate 445,816,587, forward strand.
GATTCGATTTGCAAAACTTTTTGTTTTTCACTCCGGTCTAGTGTTTAGCCTCTATTCCCCCTTTTATGCTTAACCAATTAACCTCCAAAACTAATCAGGGAAACACGTTATCAGAATGAACCTCTATACAAAATTTGAAGGAAATAGGATATATCCATCATGAGTTATCGCGTTACGTATATAGATAACGTACACGTACACACACGCATACATACGTACGTACATACAGAACATACGGGCACATTAGCTCGCGCTGGTTTTGATAGCCTGCGATCTAAAAAAAAAAAAAAAAGTAGTCGTCTAGACTGCACACTACGTACATAGAAACAGACGGGATGCATTTCACAAGTCACATATATTCTAAACATTGCTAAGAATCTCCTGTCATCACTGAGCTGCCATCATTTTGTATATTTTCAACCTAGCGCTCTAGAGCTATTATTCTATGAACCTGTCTCAATATTCTTAGCTAATCTCCAGCGTGAAGCATGTGAGATTCATTTTTCTGTTCTACTCAGCTCTAATCATCAATGGTTCATCTCAGGCAATCGCAAGACGTTGGGCGTGGTAGCATGCTTTGACAAGTAGTACTATGGTACATCTTCTGACTCTGAAGCCCATTTAGTGGAGTGAGCGGGGCACAGACAATCTATTGACTATTTCCATGGCTCCTTTATTTAATTACTTGGTCACCTAATCTTCATGGCTTTTCTGTCACTTTCTATGTACTATAAGACTAAATCTTAGAACTTCAAGTTCATTGAGACGACCTATCCTTTGTAATTCAGTCATTACTCCCTTTTACGCTATCCGTATATTATTGCCATATTATTGATATTGTGGAACGCAAAAAACGCATTATAAAGTCTTTTCTGATATTTATTGATCCAACAGGAAAGCATGTATTATTTGTATTAAATCTAAGATGTTAAATTGCGAGTTTTTTCTACCATGCAACTTTTAATATTTCTTTACTGAGACATATACATAACACTAAATATATTATAGGGAAACCTCTCTACATGCATAGGAATGAGGCATCGACATTCCTTTTTTTTCCCATAACACTGTCTATCTGTAAATCAATAGTACTTTAGTGTTTTAATGTAATAAAACTTTAAAATATGATAATAAGTTACAGGTATAAGATTATTAGTAGTTTAAAAAATCTAATATTTGTTCCCAAACGTAAGCTAATCCATTTATGTAACAGATGAAAAGTAAAAATCACATTTTAAAATATGTGTTTATTAATAAGCGAAAATCAGAATTGCTCCAATAGAAAGCTATTTAAACGTCAAATATTAAGCCAAAATCATGTAGTTTCGAATTTAAATTTAACTTAGATCTTTTTTCGCTTTCATATTTTCATATATATGTACTTACATATGTATAAAATGAATACATATACATGTAATCATGTATATGTATTCTAATCAAACTTCTATCATTTAAAAAAATATTTATTATTTTAATTACAGAATTTGTTTACTTCTTAATAGCTTTTATATGACATCTATGCATTTATCTTTTATAGTTTTGTCTATTGATTTTTTATTAAACTAATATTTTATCTTCTGAATATTAACCTCGTGTAATGCAGAATATTCATATTCGCAAAAGACCGTGTCTGAGAAATGTAATTATTCTATTATAAAGTATTGCATTTTTCTATTGTTAAATTGAAAATTTTCGGGACTTTTCAACTAATAAATTAAGCTTTGTAAGGTATTCGAAAATTTGCTTCAATTTCTGAATGCTCTAATTTATATATTCTAAAATGTCGTAATAAAAATGATGTTTTACAGTAAATTATGAATAGAAGTTTAGAAAAATCATGAAAAAATGGCACAAAAAACAACCACACAAGAAAAAATAATGTAGAAATTAAGAAAAAGGGTCAGAAAGCATAACTTAAAAAGTAATATATATATATATACATGTTTCTGTTGTTTTATTTCCAATAAAACATTTTCTGCATAAATACAACTAAGAAAAATATTAGTAAACATAACCTAAGTGCATATTTTATGCCTGTTCCAGTACAAATCTTAAATATCTCTAAATTACTTCATTAGTTCTTACTGTAAATTTACGTTTCGTAAATTATTTTAATTAAATTCATTAGTATATCCAGTTACTATACTTATCATATTTTAAACAATTTTTTAAAAAAAATAAAGTATATTTTGCACATATTTTCTTTTACGTGTTATGTTTTACCCATTGCCACTGGCTAAAAAAACATTTTAAAATTATTTTATGGAAAAAAGCAAAAATAATCGTTAATCCTCAGCCGGAAACTTTTCTAATTACTCAAGCAACGTTATTTTAATTGAAAAATAACATTTTATGAAAGAAAACATTTCCAATGTAATTTGGATTTGTAGATCCGATAAATTGTACTTTTGATAAAACATTTCACGTTTGAAATTAGATAAGACGTAAATAAATACATCTAATTAACACATATATGTACACTATATTACCAAAAGTCACCGGACACGTTCAAATCAGACATTTTGTTGAATATCTCGAGAAATACTTCACGAATATTTCTGGAACTTCAAGAATGAAAAAATCGATTTGTCCTTAAAATTTCCAGCGAAAATTTGATCAGAAGGACAATAAGGCTACCAACAAAAAGTTTATTTAAAAAAGTAATGTTTGCAATCACCCTGTAAAATAAAATACTTGAAATAGTTTGTATCACACCAATCTTGCTGAACTTTTGTGTTCATTTGTTTATCAATAGCAAATATATTCATAGAGATATAAATCTTTCTTTAAATTAATCATTTTCTCAAGATATTTCTTTAAACATGCAGTTTTGAACCAAATTTAACTCAACCTAGGGGAACATGTTTTAATTACATTTAAAAGGACATACGAAAATTAGAATTTATATATATATATATATATATATATATATATATATATAACCATTAAATAAACATTATTGACCACCAACAGAAACTGTGAAATTATGAATAAAATAACATTAACAAATTGACAAAAATTCAGTTCCCCCCAACACACTTAACATGGATTAAAAAAAAACAGCAGAAATTGAATAATATATATAGTACAGCGCCGATTATCCGAAGAAGTCGGGACCGACCCTAGTTCGGATAAGCAAAAGTTCGGATAAATGGACAGACAGTTTCAGGGATGTTCCTGACTAAACTAAAACCTTCACACTTTATCCAGGCTTAGGACTGGCAGGACCAGTTAGTGCTAGTGTGTTAAAAAACTGTTTTTTTTTTTGTTGTTGTTGAAATTTTCTTTTTCTCTTTTTATCATTTTCTGAACTCCAAAGATTATAATTGAAGCAAAAAAGCTTTCGATTGTTGCTTGCTTCAAAGAAGACGTTCTTTCCAATGCTGCCATATCTGATATCTCGAATTCTTCTTAAATACTTTAGTTGAATAAATCAGATTTCTTCTGCCGTTCGAGCCATTTCATAGATGTTTCCAATCGTTCAAAGGCTTCGTTATGTGATGGACCTGAATCACATTCAGAGAATTTGTTTTCATTTCTTTAATTTCTTTTTCATCTTGAATCTCTTCCACAATCTCATCATCATTACAAAAATTTTTTGAAAGAAATAGGCTGTTCGGATAAATGGAAGTTCGGTTTAAAAAAAATTGAGAGAAATAGGCTGTTCGGATAATTGGAAATTCGGTTAATTGAACTTCCGATAATCGGCGCTCTACTGTACATATATATATATATATATATATATATATATATATTGGGAGTACAAATTAGTTCGGCCTGTCTTTTTTTTTTGTTTTTTTTTTCAAATATGCATTTATTTCAAAACAAAGTGAATGAAGCCGTTAATCAAAGTATTGTCCATCGCTGGCTAACACTTTTACCACCTCTCATGTAATTTTCGAATTTCATCTCGAAAAAAATAACTCGTCTTTTGAGGCGATCCAAGTTTGGAGGCAATTTTCGATTTCTCCGAAAGACGTGAACCGGTGACGTACTAAATCGAGCTGCATCCGTCGAAACAACCAGTAATCGGAAGGAAAAATATCCAGAGAATACGGCGGGTGCGGTAAAACACCCCACTTGAGCGTTCCCAAATATTTCTTACGTTTTTTGCGAAAACTCGCCTTTCAAAATCTCTCTGTTGGAGTTCATAAGGCACCCAACTGCTTTTGATTCATTCCCATGGATTTAAGCCGTACGGAAAAGACCTGTTGACTTACTCCCAATGATTCTGCAAGATCCTCTTCCGTTTTATAGGATCTTTATCCAGTAATAACTCTAACTCTTTGTCCGATTTTTTTTTTTTTTTTTTTTTGGCTGTCTAGAGCGAGGCTTGTCTTCAACACTGAAATCACCATTCATGAAAAGTCGAAACCGTTCCCTACATGATTTATCAGTTGCAGCAGCGTCACCATAAACTTCCACAAGCATTCCATGGGTTTCAGCTGCATTTTTCTCCAATTTAAAGCAGAAAACTAAAATATCCTGCAAATTCTGCTTAGTTAACACAAAATTTTACATACTCAACACAGTAAAAAATAAGGTTTTTTTATGAAACTCAAAGCGATATAAACTGAATAATATTGGCGGATGTCTAACCTCTCTGAAACCACCGAAATCAGCTATCACTACAAAATATTCAGAACAGCCGGTGCCATCTTTTGAAAACGGACCGAACTAATTTGTAAACACAATATAAATATATTAAGTATTTGATATAATGTGAGCATTTGCATTATATAATTTTTAACTGCGCATGCTCCGACAATAATAATTTTTTTCTATCACATGTTAGTCAATATTAAAGGGTAAATTTTGTAAAAAAACAGTCAAATATCGTGAAATTTCAGAAGTGTATTTGCCGATAAAGTGAGCTGAATTTCTGTAGTTTTCTAAAAGTAGCGGGATGTTAGGAGTTTAATACAAAACAAAAAAGATGCTGCTATCCAACGTACTATATATTCACAAATTAAAAGATGTAAAATAAACATATGAATAAAATAAATCTTTACGTTTCGGTTTAATCTTTAAAACCTTCATCAGCAGTATTTTTTTCTAAAATATAAATCGACAAAAACACTTTATATGCTAAATCTTAAAAATCTAACTAAAATTAGCAAAGAATTCAACGGAAACTTCTTAAATACCCCAAAACAGCTCAGTGGCGCCATCTGTTATCCAAAGTAAACAACGAAGAAGGAAGGGCTGTAAAAACTATGGAGATTTTCATAGATCTTTCAAAATAGAAAGCAAGATTTCAGGAATGTCGAAGGAAACATTATCGTTACAAATTTCTTGGATCCTTAAACGAATTTCTAAAGATTCTCGAATAATAGGATTAAACGGAACAACTTACTTGTAAATAACTTTAGCATGGTCGAAGTCAATAAATGAAATAAGTCCTTTAAGGAAACCTCATGAGAGTGCTGCAGAAAATTTACTAAACTTCAAATCATTTTTGTGTTCTTTCAATCTTTCAAAAAATTGACGTTTAGTCATACTAATATAGGAGGATATTGTCCAATCTGTAAATTTAAAGAGGATTTCATACACTCCAGAGAAAGATGAAAAAGGAATTGGATCTGTTTTTTGACTCATTAAATTAAATAATGTCATAGAATTAGAAGCTAAAAGTTGAATGTTGTATTTCAGGAATAACTTTTTTAACCTTTCAAATGAGATGGGAATATATGGAATCTTTCGGTAAACGTGATTAAATTTGGGGGAGTGATTAACGGAAACTTTATATTTATCAATCGATTTATGGATAAGACTTGAATTATAACCATGACGTAAACCAATATTAACGATGAAATTGAGTTCATGATCAAAAACTCTTCGGAACAAACAAGAATGGCACGCTGGATAAAGGATCTAAATGCTGCCATCTTATAATTCCATGGGGCAACTGCTGTGACAGAGATAACACTTTCTAATTTCATTGTTTTCCGGAAAACTGTCCGTTTTAAACTATTGTTTTCTTTAACAAGGAGAGCATCAAGAAAATGAAGCGAGTTATTGTCTTCTAACTACATCGTGAACTTCATATTGCTATCAGATTGGTAAATTGCGTCAAAAAAAAATCTCTAAGGATTGTTTCCCATCTTCCCAGATAATAAAAATGTCATCGACATATCGTAACCATAAAGTGGGTTTAGGGAAATTATTCTTAAAAATAAGTTCTTCCAATGGACGCAATTTGAATTCTGCCAGAATACTAGATATAGGTGAACACATAGGAGCTCCTTTCTGCTGTTTATAATATTTATCTTTAAAAATAAATACATTACTTTCCTTAATTAAGTTTATGTCAGACATAATTGAAAATTTCATATGAAGCGGCTCATCAATGGATAAGCCTATAGAATGAATAACTTCTTCTTCATCAATGGATGGAAACAATGACTCAATGTCAAAACTTGCCAAAATTGCATTATTGGGTAGATTAAAATCATTAATACGATTAATGAATTCCAACGTAGAAGAAATAGAAAAAGTTGAAGAGGGGAGAATACCTTTAAGAAAACAGGCAAATGCTTTTCAACAAAATATAATGGACCTTAGGATATAGTAACAATAGGACAAAACGGAAAACCAGTTTTATGGTCTTTAAGGTATGCAGTAATACGCGGGGTAACCCCAATATGATTTAATTTAATTTTATCTTTAATCAAAGGAGGCTATTCACCATTATTATTCACCATCACTTATTCACCATTTCCGATCAGTTCTTGTGTTTTACGATAGAGTTTAGGATTTGGATCTTTAACAAGTATTGAGTATGACAATTGTTGGATACATTCATCCATCTTTAAAAAATACTGGTCCTGATCTGTAACGGCAATTTTTCCGTATTTATCCATTTTCACAAAGAAAATGTCAGTATCTTTCTTTAATTTTGAAATGACATGTGGAATTATACAATTAGGAATTTTACTGTTTATAAACTTCATACTAATATTACAAACTTAATGTCTGGCCATTTCTCTTTCTGAATCTGGCATAACTTGAATTATACTTTCGAAATCTGAACAAAAGTCCCTTTTATTTATTACTGCTGGAATTGAATATTTACCACCTAAAGAAATCATACGTTGTTCTTCCACTGAAAATACTTTACTGGAGAGGTTTTGTATTGGATATTACAGCGTAAAGTCCTTAATTATTATGTTAGGAGTTTTTCCACAAATTTTCATTTTATATTAACTAACTTCAAACAAAAGAGTTACTATTTAGCGTATTTCTATCCTTAGCTTTGGAATGAATGCTTCGATTTTTATAATTGTTTCTTTGAAACGTTCTTTTACTGGTAATTCTTTCAAGCAGAATTAATGCATCAATAAAAATTTGAAAAAAAACAGAAAATTAACAATTTTTGGAAAACTCCTTATCAACAAGCTACTTTTGGAAAGCAACTGAAATTCAGCTCACTATGTCGCCGATATCTCTTTGACATTTGGCGATATTGACTGCCTTTTTTATATGTTACATATATAATATTAAATATTAAATTATGCAAAAACAATTTTTATCATGATTTTAGCGTTAAATTGGGTTCAAAATGCTACAGAATTTTCAACTGTATGCATGCTATAACCAAAAAATATTCGAGAATTTCTTTTATGAGACCAAACATATTTTATATGTTCAATAATTTCCAGAAAAACGTCAGGTATTTTTATAGATATTCAACAAAACGTCTAAAATTGAAAGTGTCCGGTGACTTTTGGCATATAGTATACATATAGAACTGTTATTCACTATTGCATGAAAATAACAATATAGATTTATTAATTGAATATGACATTTATAAACTGAACAGATCCTTTATTATTTTGAATAAATTTTACACGCTTTCATTTATATCCTTCATATCCAGTATATAGATAAAATCATTTTATCACCATGTTACACTGAGATAAAAACTATACCGCCTTCAACTAGAATGAATAGGTAGTCATTTTCTGTATGCCTAAACTAGAAATATAGATTTCCTTGCTATGCGAATAGTGTAAACAACTAAGCTGAATAGACGAAATGATCTAGAATTTCTAATCTCTTCTTTTCTAGGTAACGAAACTATAATGAATCGTTTCAATAGCCAGAAATTATCACTTGATTTCTGGAATGGTTTCATAAACAAGAATTATAGTTACTAAAACTAACCTATTGCGTTCGCATCTATTTGCAGGGATTTTTAAATAAGTTTGACCACGAGAATATAGGAAAACGGTCTTGAATTCTAGCAGGAGACTAGAACTCTCTAGCGAAGGGAACTAGAATTTATAAGGATGACATGGAACTATTTTTTCTAGATCCACAATTTAGATTCTAGGTGCCAGAACTATAGTTTTTTCTCAGTGTAGGGAATTTATGAAAACTAAACCTATGTAAAATTAAATGTGAAAATATTTAGAAACAATTCGATATATTTTTACTGAAATGGTTGATAACAAAATTTAGTTGTAAATAAATATACTATCGATTTTGAAATATAAATCTGGAAATTCTGTGCGGATTTCAAATTTGGAAATATATTGAAAAAGTCCTAAAACACATTTTTGTGATTCAAGCATCTATGCAACCAATGCTCAAAAGAAAACGAAATTCGATATGCACAATGAAACTTGAACAATGCTTTGCAAAAAAAATTTGAATATAACATAAATGGATTTTCTTATCTGAAAGCATTTATTATTTAAACAATAATGTCTCGTGATAGCTTTTATATAACAAATATAGTAAAAAGTAATAAAAATCACTGTTTTAAATATTGTCGCATTTTAAATTTTAAAACATGGAAACATTCAATGTATTCAAAGTTATGGAATTATGTATACAAAAAAAAAAATTGGTTTTCTAATACTGAATATTTAAAAAATATTTTAAATTTTTGTATTGTTTTAAAAGTCCATACAGAATCTACGAATGAATGGATTATGAGATGAGATGCGATGAGATGGGATAATGAATGATAATGGATAATTAATGAATGGAATGAATGGTCTAAATAGAAATGAACATATAATAAAAATAAGAATCTTTATAATTTTCGATGCATTTGAATTTCGATATGGAACTACAGTAAAACATCCCTAAAGTAACCACGATCAGTTCCAATAAAAATTGGCCGCTCCGAGAGGTCGTCTCTTAATGGAGGTCATGTTTAAATCTAGATTTTAATTGTTGACAAATGGTAACAATTAATGTTACGAAAATTTGTTTTTCAAATTAGGAAAAAATATAAAAATTTAAGTTTCAAAACAAAAGTTAATTACATAAGTTAATTAGTGCAGAGCTTAAAAAATGCATACATTGAAGTCTGCTTTGATTTTACGGTTTTATCTTCTATAACTTTTATTTTCATGTCTTTTAGAAGTTAAGTAAATAAATGCAATTTTTTGAGGGGAATGAAACAAATTGTGACGATTTCATTAATTTGTCTATTTCTTCGAGAGTTCCCAGACAGAATAGGGTAGGGGAGTTAATTGACCTTCATTCTTACTTTGTCAATTATTATTATTCATTGCCTAAAAAGGCACAAAGGGGTTTAAACACTTAAAAGTTACCGTCATAAATAAAAATTCGAAACTCAGTTTAGAAGTTTGATGAATAATGCGCTCTCCAGAATTATTATTCTAATAAAACCTTCTTCAGCGACCAGGAAAAAACGGAATTCGTTTCATTTTCTTTAAAGAAATTGGTCGCTCATCGATTGAGTTCAACTGGGGTGGTGTCAGAATGGAGGTAAAATTAGTATTGAGCCTATGGGAATAAATTTCGTTCCATGAAAAAATGGCCGTTCAGGGAGGTGGTCGCTTAATGGAGGTGGTTACACAGGGAGATTTCACTGTAGTATATATTACATTAAAAATCTGCAAAGTATAAAATCTGATTAGCTAACAGATAAAAACAGCAGTGGTTTATTATATATAAACAAAGATTAATATACAAGTTCGTAAATTAAAGTAAGCAGTATATGAAGTACCCAGTGGAAAATATTCATGTATAGCAAGGCATTCAAAGAAATATGACAGGTACAGTTATAGGAAAAAGAAATTAATATTTAAAAAAATGGATAATTACAACGTTTAAAAATCATCATTTTAAATGTATTTGAATTTATATATGGAATTTGTATATATTACAATAAAAATCTGCAAAATAAAAAATATTTCCAGATAATAGATAAAAACAGCAATGGTTTCTTATATATAAACTAAGGTTAATATACAAGTTCGTAAATTAAAATAAGTTTTGTATGAAGTCCTCAGTGTAAAATTCAGGTATAGCACGACATTTAGAGAAATATGACAGTTACAGGAAAAAGAAATTTAATATTAAATAAGTTGGAAATTGCACGTCAAACGTGGCAAATAAGATGCGTTTGTACTATAACTAGTTTTATAAATTTTTTTGCACCACATATTATACTGAATGTATATTTTAGTGCACTTCATAAGTTCATATCAATTTCCTTCTGATCGAAAGGCTGTAACATCATTAAAATGTACTTGAAATAATTTTTTTCCATTGGCCGTAATGAATCGGAAAACGTTTGACTGTCCCTGTAATTAATTACTATAAACTATAAATCCGATTTTCATAAAATTTGAAATGACTCGACAAAATTTTACAATAATTATATATTTAAAATTTCAGACCATTCGGTTGAGTAGTTTTTGTTCTGTTATATGCGGACGGACCGAACGAGGACTATAGGTGCTAAGTACTTATATAATTACGAACGCACCTAAAAAAAATGATAATTCCAACACATAAAAAAATCAATTTTATTAGATTTATAAATTATTTTCGTGCTATTAAATGAACTTCAATTCCCAGAATGTACAATCCCCAGTCGGTATCATCATCAATACATTTTACTGATCCAGTTCCAAATGATATGATAAATGAAATGACAAGAGAATTTTTTTTTTTTTTTTTTTTTTTTTTTTTTTGAATTAATGAAATTAGATTTTCGACTCAAAAATAACTAGTCGGATGTATCAGTCCCAAAACTTCCTTTTTTCTCATACATGTTAATATTTCAAATAGTTGTTACACATGTTAATCCATCAGTGTTATTACTCCAATACTACGCTAACTTTGATTTTCAACATCTGCTTTAACATCTGATCAGTCTGCTTTATTTTACTAATCGGGGTAAAAACGAGTTAATCTCAATCGTGATATCTATTAACCCTTCACTGCACAATTTTTTCTATTTTTATGAAAAAAATATTTGAAATCTATATATCGGTCTAATAATGGGAAACATAGTAAAAAAAAAAAAAAAAAAAAAAAAAAAAAAATTCAAATTTTCAGCTAAAATTTGATATTTTAAGGCGTGTATCCTATGTACACAATTAGGGTTTTAAAATATTATATTGCTATATTTTACAACTAAATGAGCTTAAATTAATTAATTTTATCTGCTTAACACTCTGCAACTGTTTTTATATTAATATTTTTAAGTATTCAGTAAAAATAATGAAAGTACATTTTACCTTAATAGCTTGATCGATTTTTTTTTTTTTTTTTTTTTTTTTTTCCGAAGAACAAATTCTATCTTTTTGTCCAATGCAGCCATCTGACATGGACAAAATAAGTGTTATTCTATTCTTTGGATTGTTCTTGATCAGGGATGGAGATCATATTGGCCAAATTCATGGCACATAATAAGAAATACAGTGTTTTTAGGTATATGCCAGATGTGGCACGTCGTGCAGTGAAAGGTTAAAATCAATATTTTTCGTTATTCTGTTGTACGTCAGTTGATTGAGAGTCGCTGGGTGCTCTGGATTCGAATTTCCCGTCGCATCATGAACAGCCGATGTACAATGGAACTATGAAAAATCGAGAAAAATCGCTGTTACTCCACCACCTTATGACGGATTGTTACTAAATTTACGTGGATCTTGCTGTCCTTAACCAAACACACACACCTGAAATTTGGTTCAATTCTATGCATAACTTCAAACTCTTTTCAATGGTACAATAATGAAAATGGAATAAAAATCGCTATTACAGCGCCCACTTCAGTCGGAATATTTTCAAAATCATGGAGGACTTCCTGGTTATAACCAAAAATATACTCAAAAATTTTTGTTCAAATCTATGCATCTATCTATCTATTTATATAAAATCCAAGTCTCTGTGTGTCCCTCACAATTCCGGTAGGACCGCCTCATTGAAATGAGTAAGTGTTGAAAAAATACTAATGCAGGGTTACCACAGTAGCGCCAAATGTTAGCCAACTTTGTGACAGCTGGCTAATTTGGCGAAATTCTCATTTAAAACTATTAGTCTTTCATAAAGGAGGTCGCCGAAATTTAATTTAAACTCCGCTCTTTTAAGATATTTTTTCAAAATCTATGAGTGAGAATTTAAAGTACATCTTTTCATCTTCCTCCCGATGCTACTAATAAAATAGCCGCCAATAGACGACGCTGTACTGTGTGAGCTCCTAACTGTGCGATTTTAATGTGCTTTAGGTACTTTTCCAGTATAGGTGCCTTGGCGAAAAAGGAAATTTGGCAACATATTTTCCGGGAACCTATCCACTGTTTTATTTTATATACACGCGCATTTTTTTCGATATTTATGCGATTTATTTAACATAAAAAAGCCGTTTCTCTAATTTTATACAGAAACAGATGTAATTTGTACATAAAAACATCAATAATATACATATAAAATAAACATATAAAACAAACAAAAACGCTCATCAAGTTTGTTTTCATAGCTGTTTATATGATTTGACAACAAATCTCGATATTTTCCAGTTATATGGACACCATGCCAAAATGTATGCTAATGCGCCAATTATTTCAAAATGCTAAAAGATATTTGTAATTTTATGCTAGCAGTTTAATATGAGTTTTATTTTATTGCTTTATTTTATAACACTTATTTGTTCACTTATTTTAAGTATATATTTGTGATTTAATGAAATAGTTCGTAAAAGTCTGGAATTTTCAAATGTTATATTTTTTAAATGCTCACTTTAATATCGACATGTTTTTTCTTTTCTTTTTCAAATGCTTCAATTCACGTGATTTTCATTTTGCGCCCACTATTACGCTTGGCGACAATGGTATCCGTATAACGGAATAGTACCCAAATCTCACTTTCTGATGCCCAAATTACACCAAGCTTTAAAAATAAAAACCGCCAAAGCCCATACAGTGGAAAAGTACCAAACTGTCTATTATTTTGCGCTAGCTGTGTTATAGTTTGTACTATATGCAAGGGGGTTGGAGCGAAGAGTTTAAACATTAAATATTAAAGTTTCGGCACAAATGTCATATACGCCCCATATTGGCGCGATTTTTTTCTGACGCCGATGCCATATACACAACGGGTACTTGACTGGCGCCAAAGTGTCATTATTTTGCTTGATATGGTAACCCGGATGTTGATGGTTTCGCCAAATTGGCGTATATGACAATTGTACCAAAGTTTCTATAAAGCAGTATAAGACTAAAAAATTAAGGATAAAATAAATTCAAAATAAGACTAAAGAAGAAAGAAAAATCATGCATCATAGAATATGAAACACTTTCCAACGCGTTCTGAATGCTTTAACAAAACTTCGTTATTTGGGGAAATAAGGTAAATAAGATAACTAAGTAAACATTTTAGAAGACGCATAAAAATTTTTAAAAATTCATTTCAGCAGTTACCGTCCATAGCCAATAGTATCGTTATTACATGCCACTATTTAGCCAAAATTTAATTTAAACTACTCTTAAAACTACTGAAATCACATTTCCAGATATTATCATCCATAGACGGTTATGTATCCAATTCTTTGCGTGAACCTGTATATAATTTTATCTATATTCTACAAACATTTCTTGGTAAACTAAATGCATTTCAGAGTAAAAATGCATAACTCCTTTAAAAACCACCTTTAAGCAATTTACTCTCATACTCAGTAACCCTTACGAATTCTTTTGTGTAGCCCTGCATATGAACTGTAGCATTTATACACACAGTATAGTATGCATAAATGTAGTGAAACATAAAAGCGCATATCATAATTAAAAATGCATCTCTATCAACCATTGCTTATGTACAATACTTAGGAGAAAAATTTCTTGGCGAGAAAGAAGTTTGCCAACGTATTTTCTGACAACCTATTTACTGCTTCATACTCACAAGCAATTTGTTCCGTATGTATACAATTTATTTAATATATAAAAGCTATTTACCCATTTTTATAAAGAAACAGAAGTAATTTTTGCACAGATGTCATGTACGCATCGGGGTTGGCGTGTTTTTTCTCTGACGCCAATTTGGCAAAAATCTCGCTTTCGAATACCAGTTACATATATATTTTTAAATTATTTGCTATCATTTTGAAAAGGAAATAACTATAAATAAATAACATTTTGAATAATAACTATAGACAAAACAGTTTATATAATTAAAAAAACAGAAAATAAAAGTAAATAAACAATTTATTAATAAATAAAAAACAATAGCCGGGTTACCGTAGCAGGCAAAATAACACCATTTTGGCGCCAGTTAGGTATCCCGGTTCATATCTGAAGTCTGTGCCGTAATTTGTATATAAAAAATATTATATATATTTAGAAACGATTTTTTTATGTATATAAGTGCAATAAACAAAAATAAAAGTTCATTAGATTTGTTGTCATAGCTGTTTATATATTTTGGCAACATATCTCACTTTCTGATGCCCGAATGGCGCCAAGCTTTTTTTAAAAAAGCGCTATAATGGAAAAGTACATAAATAAATAATTGACAGAAATAAAAAATTATACAAACTAAAACATTTTAGTTCGAGATCAAAGCATTGTTTTTAATTTCGATTAAAAATATTCATATCCTTGGATAACTTCATTGGAATTTGGGTTCACAGCTTAATATCTCATTCCATAAACCTAAACAAACACAAATGATTCATTCATCGTGAACCGTAAAAAAAAAAATTAAGTCATTGAGGTAATCATTCACAAAGTATGTTCTCCAACAATCAATGAACAATATTCTAATGACGTCATAGTAGGTAAAATGGTGGCGGCATCATTTGTTTATGGTTTGAAATAACAAAGATTTAATTTTGCAATGTCTCTTAGTTACATTATTTTATTGTCATATTTATGAGCTCAGAACAAAAGCATATTTTTTAATTATTTAGTTATTAAAGACGTAAAAAAATTATAAATGCATGATTTGAAAATTTTAAATAATTTTCTTTCTTAATACTAAAACATAACATCGGGAAGTAACATCGGGTTTAAGTTAAATAAGTTTAACTGTTTAATTCTGGTGTAATATCCAAAATAACTGTATTTATTAGATTTCAGTAAACAACATAAGGGCCCGATTAAACTTAGAAGTTCGAGGAATTACAATGTCATTTCAGGACCTTTCTTTTGTAAAAGCTTTTCTAAATTCCACATATACATGTAAACTCTTCAGTGTTAGAAATATTATTCCTTGGACTGACATAACATGAGAACGGCTGCAATTTTACACACGTTTTTGAAAACTACTTTATACCAGAAATTTTACTAAAAACTGGTTTATTTTTTTGTTATAGCGGCCCACACTATTAGGATTATGACAAGTTGCAGCCAATTTCGCCAACGTCGTAACCAAGATCGTGAAGCACACTCAAATAATACCATATAATACCATTTCATGAAATCGTATACGATAATTTAATAGTTTTTAACCTTACTTCAAGTGTATAATTTATTTATTTTTAAGGCTTAACAATCTAAATTGTCCAATATATGAATTTTAAAAAATGTAAACAAAGATTGAATAGACATGACCGCAAAAAGCCTCAAATCTGCATAACACTTGGAACCAAACTGTGCAGATTAGTGGTCTTCTACTGTACACAGTTTTTCATAAATGTGTTTCCTTCTTAAAATGTGTTATTTTCATCTATCACTGCGGAACAAGCGAGAAAACACATATTCTTGCACATGAGTTGTATATATCCTTATATCTAAATTTCCGTCATTTTTGACGGGCTACCTTCCTAGTTATATATATAAAATCCAAACGGAAATTTCGTTCCGAACGCCGAGATTTCGAGTTCTACCGCATGGATTTTTACGGAACTTATACCGTTAGATAGGTATCGTTCCAGGAAAGGTTTTAATCTATAACACGTCATTCTACCTAGATTAGTTATAGAATTATCACGAAAAATTCTATTATTTCGGACTTTGTTACTTCATATTTCCTTAAATATCTGGGCTCCTATTGGTCGTAGAGCTTAGATCTCGCGCCAAAAGTAGCTCCGAGGCACCCAAGCAAACTTTTCCCCGCGATTATTTTGCCGTCTTCCGATTTCCTCTAACTCTATTAGGGGCCCGCGTAGAGCCCCTTTAAAATATTTTTCGTAGTAATTTCAGCAATTATCTTAAATTATTGGTTAAGACCGCCACCCTCCCGATTCATGTATCTACGGAAAGGTTGCATGAAGGAGTTTCGTTCAGATACGCTTTCGTTAAGAATAGAGTGCGCTCCCTGGTGGTGGAATGTGGAACTAACATAACGCGATATTGTTAAAATTAGGAAATCTAACAATGCGATCTGTTTTAAACTTTGAGATAGTTCATAACACATAATCTATTATCTATTCTATTATATATATATAAAATCTATTATCTATTATATATATAAAATCCAAACGGAAATTTCGTTCCGAACGCCTAGATTTCGAGTTCTACTACATGGATTTTTACGGAACCTATACCGTTAGATAGGTATTGTTTCAAGGAAGGTTTTAAGCTATAACACATTATTCTACCTATATTAGTTTTAGAATTATGACGGAAAATTCTGTTATTTTGGGCGATAAGGTTACCATTTGATTTCTTGGCGAAATTCATCGTTAATAAAAAAAATTGAAACGGCTATTAAACCTCGAAAAATAAAAGAAAAACTGTTGCTAATTTTATTTAAATGAAAAAAAAAAGAAAAAAAGAAGAAGAAAATCCGTTTTAATGAGTGATAATATTAAAAAACGGAAACATTTAATCAAAACCTGAAAGAAATATTTGTAATGCTTAAAAATTAATTTAATAAGAAATATTACATATCATGTATCATGATACGCAATATTTGGCTCTTTATCGCTTGCGTTAGATATGGAAACGAATCTGAAAATTTGATTAGATGAAATTTTAACGACATTTTCTTTCTGTTCTGTTCTTTTCTTTTTTTTAATATCTAATTGTCCCATCACGTGACTTATAGAAGAAACAAGCAGATGTAATTGTGAGTCACATGTGTAATTACTATTTGTTTCTTTACAATTTTTTATTTTTCTTTTGTCGCCAAACAATGTGATTTTAAGCCAAAAATGCATAAGCGTGACATTAGCTTGAGGATGTTCTCACAAATGGTGTTTTTTTAGGTGAAAGAGATCATTTTTTGAGTACATTTTCATATTCAATTGTAAATTTTATAGATATCAGTTAATATTTTAAAAATGGAATCGAATACTTAAATTTCAGTGTGAATTTCTGCCACACATACATATTGTAAAATAATTTCATACTTTTTAAAATGTTTTTCGCCGTAATTCCGAAAGCATGTGATATTTATAAACTCGAACTCAGATCAACGAATATTACCCATTTTATTTAAGCAAATATTATCTATTTTCTCAAGTCATATCGCCAATTTCATTTATAGGAAAATTCACAGATTCGAAATCTAGGAAATAAAGATAATTTTTAAGGACATTTATGTTTTAATACGTTATTACTATGGAAAAATTCAACATTTTGAAAAAAAAAAAATTACAAGTCTTTTGTAATTCGTCATTTCTTCTTCGTCTTTCTTCGTACTTTCTCCTCTGTTATGTAATATTTCAAATGATATTGGACTAATTTTCGATCATCGATTCACCGCAAAATCGCATATCTAATATAGTATATAAAATAAAGTCTGGATTAGGGGACTAATTAACGCACAACGCAAACTACCGAACCTAAAATCTTGAAAATCGTGGTAAGAATACTTCTTATGACATAAACTTCTGCTAAGAAAGGATTTTCTAAAGTGTCACCCCTAATGGTTTTTGCACGGGGGGGGGGGGGAATCGAATATCAAAATTATGCGTCAAATGATAGCGTATTTTAATGTAGTTTTGTATGCTGAATCGAATGCTACGAAATAAATTTTTATAAGTCCAACAGTTCATGACACATTTCATATTTTTCTAATTTGGCGGTGTCTTTGGCATCTAAACCTCAAAATATCTATCATTACATCCGTTACTCTAGCAACGGAAAAAATTCAAATCAACCCTTTTGGCTAAAAAATAAAAACGTCTCTATGAGTTTGAAATAAAAATGCAAGCATCTTAATTTTTTTTTTAAATAGTGATTTTATGTAAAATAAAAGGGAAAAAATTACTGAGAATTTAGCGTTATAAAACAAAAATGGAAAAGGTACTACTTAGATATTCCGTCGACCAAAAATCTATCGTCAAACTATAAGATTAAATGCCAATAATGGTTGATCGTAAATATCAAATTCACTTGAATTTAAACAAACTACACGTGTTTATGTCATCAAGTGATTTTAATTTTGACGCTTTATTTGTATTTTTATTAATGTTATACTAATTTATTTGTTATTTCGTTATTGTCTGAGCGAAGCGAAGGCTAATACTCAGCGAAATATTACTGTCCGGACACATTACTACTACGATGGATATTAACGCCATGTCCTACTAAAAAAAAAGCCTAATAAAAACCTTTCGTCAAGCATAACTCAAAAAATATTTGTCGGATTTCGGTTCTGATTGCACCAGAAGGTACCTATGAGGGTCGCCTACTGAATGCACCTACTATGAAAAATAAGTTCCAAACCGTTTAAAAATTATATAGAAAAAACTGATAAAAAAGCACAATTTATCTGCATACGTCACAGAAATTTGGTGTGCGTCACTTTCACCGGTTGATGTTTTCGTAGACAACTGGTTTGAACACATGGAGCAAATAAAAAAAAAATACGAACTCATTAATATTGAATAGATCAGTTTCAACCACGTGATCACAAACCTTGCAACAACCCGTGGCAACCAGTTTTGGTGGGCAAAAAAATAATAATACAGTACTCCGTACCACGGTGACCGTTTTTAGCCTGTTGTATAAAATCTGGCCTGTTGTATGACGTACAATTGTGGATGATTAAAACAAAAGACATGAGTGTTTATTGCTCCGGGAGGTTATCTTTCTCTGGATGTCTGTCTGTCTATCATACAGCATGCAATTTTCTTTTAAAGGATGATATTATGCAGTAAAACCTCCACAACGGACACACCCCATTAGTGGACACCTCTATTTAGGGGGCATTTTTTCGATTACCAACCGTTAAATAACTGTACATTTTTTACTCTCAGTAGCGGACACCTCCAAATAGAGGACAAATTCTGCCCTACCGAGGTGTTCGCTATTCAGAGGTTTTACTGGTAAAACCTCCATAGCGGACACACCCGATTAGTGGATACCTCTATTTAGCGGACATTTTTTCGATTACCAACTCTTAAATAACTGTACATGTTTTACTCTCAGTAGCGGTCACCTCTAAATAGAGGACAAATTCTGCATTCTCTGGGTGTCCGCTATTCAGAGGTTTTACTGTATATAATATTAATAGTTATTTTACAGGGACACACAAAAGAATAAGAATATATGAAATGAATATAAACTAAATTCGGGATTGGTAGATCGCTGATGGTAATGTAATTTTAGGATGTTGTTACAGTCATCCGCAGCATGTTTTTAGAGTTTTGTTCATCTAAAGAAACCCTACCTGTTTCACTCCTTTGTCGGTCTGTCTGTCCGTCTGTCACAGAGCCCGTTCTCAGAAACTATACATGTCGGAGACTTGAAAATTTGCATACTTATAGCTGAACACCACACATCAAACGGCAAATAATAAAATTTTGAAAAAGTCTAATATTTAACCCTCTGGGCTCTAACTTGTGTATTTTAAGCAATTTTTCTAACTCAGCCCCTAATTTAATTAAGTTGGAGACATGAAATTTTGCATACTTATAGCTGAACATCTCACATCAAACGACAAATAATAAAATTTTAAAAAAGGTTTAATATTTAACCCTCTGCGCTCTAACTTGTGTATTTAAAGCAATTTTTCTAACTCAGCCCCTAATTAAGTTGGAGACATGAAAGTTTGCATACTTACAGCTGAACACTTGCGATAACACTATAAATCATAAAATTTTGAAAAAGTCATATTTAACCCTCCGGTCTCTAACTTCCGTATTTTAAGCAATTTTTCTAACTCAACCCTTAATTAAGTTGGAGACATGACATTTTGCATACATATAGCTGAACACCTCACATCAAACGACAAATAATAAAATTTTGAAAAAGTCTAATATTTAACCCTCTGGGCTCTAACTTGTGTATTTTAAACAATTTTTCTAACTCAGCCCCTAATTAAGTTGGAGACATGAAATTTTGCATACTTATAGCTGAAATCCTCACATCAAACGACAAATAATAAAATTTTGAAAAAGGTCTAATATTTAACCCTCTGGGCTCTAACTTGTGTATTTTAAGCAATTTTTTTAACTCAGCCACTAATTAAGTTGGAGACATGAAAGTTTGCATACTTATAGCTGGACACTTGCGATAACACGATAAATCATAAAATTTTGAAAAAGTCATATTTAACCCTCTGGGCTCAAACTTGTGTATTTTAAGCAATTTTTCTAACTCAGCCCCTAATTAAGTTGGAGACATGAAATTTTGCATACTTATAGCTGAACTCCTCACATCAAACGGCAAATAATTAAATTTTGAAAAAGTCTAATATTTAACCTCTAATATTTTGTCTCGCGCAATTTTTAAATTTAAACTGTTTTGCAATACTATTTTTTGTTCATTTTGCATAATAAGTGTAATGTGACGCAATTTCTTCTATTTCAGACTTCTAACGCATGTTAATGAATTTATTTTACAATATCCTTTCTCTTTCAAAATTCACATGTAAATATTGTTTTAATGGCGTAATTTCCAATAAGTGCCTGCTTTTTATACCTAATTATTTAATTCTAATTTGAAGGTTTTTTTCTGTTTATAATAGTAACGTGTAAATAATTTTTTTTTGAAGCAAACATTATTGTTTGCGCTGTTTATACAGTTGGCAACAGTTTAAATTCATACCATTTTCTAAAATATGTAAAAAATATCAGTCAAGATGCTGAATATTTGAATTTAAAATGGAAATAAAACCTCAAAAAATGAGTCAAATTAAAAAAAATTAATGAAATCTGCACACCGGGATTTTCTATTGAATAAAATGATCTAAAAATGATTAAATTCGCATGTATAGCTTTTACTCCTATAAAAAATTTTTTAATGGAACGGTTTTGTCCAACTTTAGCATTAAATATCTCTTAAAATAATTCTTCGATTTCAAAACTGTATGCATTAGCGTGTTGATCAAACATTTCGCTATAATACCACCGATTTTCATATTTTTTGTATGCAATAGTTTTCTTAATATTAACGAAGAAAGACCTCCGGTCACAAAAAATTCAAAACCGGTGGCGGCGGCAGTGACAGCGTTAGTTACTTTTTTTAGAATAGAGAGATATATAAAAATGAAAACTTGTCTATCTGTCTGTTTGTAATTCTATAAAAATCCACAATTTGGAAGTCAAAATTGTGAAAAGATACGTACATGTGTATTAAAACATGAAGTAATCCGGAATCGAAATAATTTATAGTTAATTTTTAATTAATGAAAAACCACCAATTTAACAGCAATTTCTTATCAAATTTAAACATTTTTCGTTATAGCAGTTGCCAACAATTAAAAAACACAATAAAATTATTACTACAACAATTAATTTTCTACTGCAAGATTTCCACGTGAAAAATGAAAATGAAATAAATAGTTTGACGAATTTTTAAAAAAGGTCAATATTACGTCATAACTTTTCTATTGCAAGATATTCACGTGAAATATGAAATAAATGGTTTGACGAATTTAAATGAAAGTGAATATAACTTCATAATTTTCCTATTTCAAGGTTTCCACGTGAAAGAGGAAAATATTACGTCATATTGGAAATATAAAGGACGTGGTGGATATAGTATAACGTCATATGAGTGTGAAAAATGTATTGAAGCATGATAAAAACCCGATTAGGGAAATATTGGCCTATTTTAACATTATTGCTCCAATTATAAATTGAAATAAGTTAATTTATAGCTGTATTCTTTTGCGTCTGTTATATACATTTATACATTTTTATATAGCGTTTTCATATGATTCATTCATACAACATTTTGACTGCTTTTTTTAATGTTTGTTTTGTGTTGTATGTTAAATTTTGAAATTGATTTTTCAGAACAAACATCCTTCAAATTCTGGGTAACGCCGGCACTTTAGTTTGTAACAGATAAATGGCTTTTGTATCTGTACATCTAATGCTAATATTATAAAGTGTTATAATATTATAAAGTATATAATATTATTAATGCTTGTTCGTTTGTGAGGTGTTATCTCTGAAACTACATAGCCAACTTAAAAAAATGTTGGTGGCCATCTCTGCTCCGAAAAAAAGACTATTTTATGTCAGTGCAAGAACCTACATCGCTGCAGGAGCAAAAAAGTTCTAAAATATCGATTTCTGTGATATTGATTGGGTTAGAAACTTTAAATTTGGTGCGGTAGTTACTTTTAAGATGTAAATACTCGTAATGAACGCTCTCTAAAAGGTTCAATTTGACGGATAAACGTAAAAATTTCTAGAAAGGTTCTAAACTATGATTTATTTGGAATACTGAAATTTTTGGGATACTGTTGGGGTTAGAAACTAGAACTTTGGCATGGTAGTAATTAATAAGATGTAAATGCTCGTTGTAGAACGAATTCTAAAAAATAGAAAGACTAAACAAAGCGGAAAAAGATCTAAAGATGATCTAAGTAACGAAGTACATGGAATTCTTAGGAATATAAACATGAAAATTGACATGGCTGTATTTATCATGACGTAAATTCTCGCAATAGAACAATTTCTAAAAATGTCGCTATATAAAACAGTGCAAAAACAAAAAAATTTCAAAAATTTTCTATTTCTGTGTTACTACTGAGCCCAAAATCTTGAAATTTTGCTTCGGGTTAGTTTTAAAATATACAATTGTCTCTATGAATGGTTCCTAAAAAATTTAAAATTTAAAAAGATGAAATTAACGGAAAGCGATCTCAATTACTATTAATTTGGAATTATTAGGTACAGCAACTTTAAATATTTCCTAATGCTGCATTTCCTCCGCAAAACATGCAATTTAAATGCAACAAAACAGATAGATACCCACCTAGCATTAAATAAATTGTGTAAATATTAAATAAAGACCTGTATGAAACAGTGAGTAGGTTGCCCGAAAGTACTTGTTAAAGTGTTCCTTCTCTAGGCTTTTCTCTCTCTCGCCAAGGCCACTAACAGAGGGAAGTGCCGTTTTAAATGTGATATGAATTTTTAATCCGATTCATTTTTCTAGACTTTCTATCATAAGGCCATATTCTCAATTATCATTAGTAGTTTTTTATATATTAACTTATTCTGGTGAAATTTCATAATCGGGATCATATTGGCGTATGTTAGTTTGCATGATTTCCTGAATAAATATGTATGGATTTGTAAATTACTTCAAATGACACTTTGACAGCTCAAAAGTTATGCAGACGATATATTCAGATCTTGTGTCATACTTTATGTTGTAATCATTGCCGATTTCTTTTATTTAATACATGCTAAATACAGCTCAACTTGTGCAGAATATGTTTGAAAACAAAACAATACAGCGTATGTAGTGGCCAGCATACACTCATCCTTTAAATCCGATCGAGCATAACTAAAACACACTCTAACGAAGCATTGCATGCCACTGTTGATGTATTCGGTACTTTGATACTATATTAGTTTTTGAGGAGAGAATTCCTTAAATGTTATCGACAACCTCATTCCATCTGTGGAAAACAGATATTGTACAATATTAACTATTCCGGGGGAGCACACACCATATAAAGTATAGTCCATTCTTTTTAAACATCATATATTTGTCATTTAAAGTTACTCAAATTGGTGCGAAGCGTCTGATTATTCTCTTGACATCATTTAATACAGTTAAAATTCCGATATAAGTAATTTAGTGTTTCATTTTCTATTTTACTTTTAATATATTGCGTACTTTCAATTTTATATCCATGCATGGCTGTCTTGAATGGTTTGATTTCCCATTTTTTAAACAGTGTATACGAATTTATATATAAGATTTTGTAATTCTACGATTCGTTTATTTTCATCATTTCAGTTTATCGCAGTATATGGACAATTAAAGATAACATCTCATTTTCTTTGCTTCCACATGTTATTATTAAATCTATGTTCTCAGTAATATCGCTCAGACTAATCCCTCTGAGGGAAGTCCTAGTTTAAAATAAAGATTATGTCAATTTATATAATTTGGCGAATGGTTTGGCGATTTATATAATTTTGCGAAATTGGTCGACGGAATAACAAGTAGTACCAATGAAAATATTTAAGTATGAAAGCAATGTTTGTAACGACTTAAAAATTATTTTCATATATATAAACTCGGTTTATGGCGTCAGATGCTGTCATCCGAAGAATCTACAAGAGTCTTTTTCCATTTTTTCCGGTCATAGGTTCCTCAATGAAAGAAATTGGAATTGGAATAATATTGTGCGATTTATAAATTGCTTCTCGATAAGAAGAAAAAATGGGTACATTTATAACAACCGTGCGCACATCTCGCTGATAGCATTTTTAAAATCCCCAGTAGCAGTAGTTACATTTTGCGTATGTAAATTAAAAATATTTTTTTGCTTTTAATTATGGCATTATTTCCTGTTATTGTTTATCTTTTCAGTTTTTTAAATGAAATTAGTATAAGGCATGCATTTTAAATTAAATGAGTGAAAGGTTTGTGTTTTAAATGAAAATAATAAAATAGGAATATGCTATGAAAACAATCTTTATTGATTTATTATCTGCGCCCGGCTGACATAAAATTTACACAAAAGCCACATATTCACTTTTCTTTGAGTAGTTGCTCATGAGAATTCAAGTTAACCTTCCGTAATCGGATACTTCACATATTGGTGTATTAGCTTTAGTGTTGAAAGCATCGTTTTTGTTTGAAGCGAAAACTTTACTATGAATTCTATTACACAAAATCGCATTATCATCATCTACTATATATTTACAACGGAAATTTGTATTTAATTCCGATTGTTCATAATACTTTCGTAGTATATACCACAATTAGTTAGGTAATAATTTTGGAAAGGTTTTAGTGTATACATATTGTTCAAGGGTACTTAGTTATAGAGCAATAGTAAAAGTTCAAAAATTAAGTGAACCTGATTATGAAAGTTTATCCTTTTTAAAAAAAATCTACAGAACACATTTTGTTACAAGTGGCCCTGTTGCATGACTTTTAGGAATGGTGTTAGTATATACGATTTCATTATATGTTGATTAGTTACAGAGGTATTAATTCCTGTTGTCATAACGGTCTCATTACCCGACCATAAGTGCGCTGTTTATAATCAACTAAAACAATTACTTCTTAATTGCTAAATTTTGTCCAACGCTTAAGATAATATTATATCGCAATGGCGTTCGCATCGTTTTCAGTAATGAGTAAGGTCAAGCTGAAGATCCATATTGTTTAAAATACAAGTTCAAATTCACCATTTAGTTTAATCCAAGGTTCATTTGGAAATATTGACCAGCGCAGCGGGCATAGCCTGCTAGTAACTTCATACAATTTTCGATGGTACAATAATGAAATTGGCACAAAGATTGCTATTTCAACGCCCCGTTCTTGCGGAATATTTCCAAATTCAATGAAGATCTGCTGGGCATAGCTAAAAACATAGATAAAAAATTTGGTTCAGCTGTATGCATAACTTCACATACTTTTCGATGAAAGAAAGAGGACACACGGACATACGGACAGACAGACAGATATTTTGTTTAAACATGTTTTTCGGGGTCTCTGACACTTAAAACATGTAAATCCGTCAAAAACTGGAAGTCGAAAAAATTTTCGATTACAATACTTTCAGAGGAAAAAAGAAGAAAGTAAAATTTTCATTGTGAAATTAATAATAATGAAAATAGCATGAAAATCTAGTACAGAAGAAAGGTTATATCGCTGTGTAGAGAGATTGTAAACATTAAAATCGGCAAAAGGAAAGAAAACGAATCCAATGATAAAAAATAAAGTTGAAACACAATATTTTGATGAAGACGTATAAAGGTAGAATCGTATATATACAAAGAGAAATAAAGAAATGTACTGAAAGATCCTAAATCGTCAATATATAAGTAAAATTTTTATTTAAAAAATGAAAAAACACGACTGCGAAAAAGGCAAACTAATTAATTATTTCACATCAATGTGAAACTATTTTTTATATTACTTACCTATTTTTTTATTTACTTGTGTTGATGACTTTTAAGTTGTGTTTAATTGTTTGTCCCCATCTATAAACACTGTTTTAATGAGGACTATAGATGTTTATGAATGTTAGAGTTGCAGTAAAGCTAGAGATCCTACTTACACAATTTCCAGGTTGTGTAATATTTAAACGGAACTTCTGACTGTAAAATAGTCAATGAAACATCGTCTTCATTTTGAAAGACCTATCCAATGATAATTCAATATGGTGCGTATTTTTTTTCATCTCTACCGCCATTTTTTATTTTATGGCCGCCATTTTGAGTTTATAAAAACAAAACCCAGCCTATAACCATCTGACGGTTAAAACAAATCGATAGAGACCTTATTCATTAAAATGCATCCAGCCGTTGGGTTATTTTGATGGTATAAAGACATCCACATACCCAGATACGCGTGAAACACATAACCTTTCTTGGCAGTCGGGTAAAAAGGTAATTATGATAGGCTAAACATAACCGTCGACCAGAAAACTTTAAACAATATTATAACTTGTCTCACTAGGGAACATCCCCAACTGACAGTTCTGGATTTTGACGAGAGTAGTATCGTTCGATAGCTCTTGCCACGAGGATAAAGAAATGTGTAGGAACTATACTCCGAATCCAATAGTTCACGAGGTATGGGTCCTTTTCTATTTCGGATGGAGCAAAATAAAGAAGGGAAAAACAGCATAAGATTTTCAAATATTCCAAAAGCTGGTAAAAGCAGTATTTTATTTTATTTTATTTTATTTTTATTTATTTTTATTTTTTTTTGTGATTATATTTCCTTGCGAAAAGTTTTTAAAATACAAGTTTTTACAACACAAGGCATAAACGATGAAGTGAATTATTATTGCACATTAAAACCGCTGTCTCGTTCCACTCTTGGAACTTCCCACCTAGGCCCGGCTTATGCACTAATTAGTAAGATATTTTCATCTTTTTTTTTCCTATTTTCCATTGCGAATATTTTTTAAATAATTGGATATCAGGAGTATAGTCAGTTGGGGATGTTTTCAGTATGTTCCATTTCCAGAAAAATGAGCATTTGAGAAAATCAATTGATGTTGAAGGCAATGGTCTATTTCAAACTTCTCATGATGAAGCAGGTTAATTTTGTGTTTGACGTTAAATTTTAGTTAATTGATGAATCAGATATGTTTATTTAAACTTTCAGATATGTTTATTTCAAACTATGTTGTTCTGTGCATAAGAATTTATTTTATATTGGTATGACATCTCGAAAATTTAAGGAAAGATTAAAAGAGCACATTTCTGATATTAAGTTTAACAAACAAAGTACAGCTTTATACAGATTGCATCAAAAAGAAAATATTAAGATAAACTTCGACAAAGCTAAAATGATCATTTCAACGTCTAATCATTACTCTTCCGTAATCCGTGAATCCATTGAAATTTTACTTAGAAGTGATAATGTTTGTAACGATGTCCTTTCCTATAATATTCCTGCAATTTGGTACAATATCCTAAATATTTCAAGACCTCCTGATAATATGAACTGATCTTTTCACCCCTATGCAAAGAAATGAACTGAACTCCGATTGTGTATGCGTACTATTTTGTTTTTGTTTTTAAAATGTATTTCTATTCAGTCAGTCATCTTTTTCCCTTTGAAAATGAACGCGTGTGTGTTCGAAAGATCCCGGGTTGCAATAAATAATATTTTTATATGATTGAGTCACCTTTTAAGTAGTTATATGTATGTTATATCGTTTTCATTTATTAAAGAAACTGTATTCACTGTTAAACCATACTCAACATGTGAATGGAATTTAGCGTTAACTGCAAGTAGCCCTAGTTCAGGGTCGGCGAACCTTTTTGCATCCGCGTGCCCAATTTTTTTCGAAAAAGATTGTACGTGATCATGATGTGCCAAGCACGAAAAAAAAATTAGTGGATCAAACTTTCTGAATTTTTATTCATTGGGATTTAAAAATATGGGACAATATACATCTAACTATTAGACTAACACATATTATAAAGTAACAAAATGCTGAATGCGATATCGGTTATGCCAAATATTAATATATAGTGTTTAACCTACTTACTTTTAATAGAATGCGAGCTGAATTCGAGTTATCTAACAAGTGGTTTAGGTTTCTAATATTTAAGATTTTCGTATCATTTCCGAAAATAATGTCCTGCAAGAATAAATAGAGTGAACAATTGTGAAAACTACATATTTTATACCAAATCTCTTTAGTTCCATCGCTAGGAGTTTTACTTATAATGAATGATATTTTTCTTTTTGATATTCTCCCAACCTTGTCTTAATTTGATAAACTATTCTGCTCACATTCAAAATGACTTAGAAATGCAATTAGTTTTTTACAATAAAAATAAGTTGGAAATTTCACGTCAAACGTAGCAAATGAGGCGTTTGTACTACAACTAGTTTTATAAATATTTTTTGCACTATACATTGTAACTCAATGTATATTTTAGTGCAAGTGCATATCCATTTCATTCTGTTCGAAAGGCTACAACATCATTAAAATGCACTTGAAATATATTTTTTTCCATTGCCCGTAATGTAACGGAAAACTTTTGACTGTCCCTGTAATTAAACTATACATCCGATTTTCATAAAATTTTAAATGAGTTGACAAAATTTTGCAGCAATTATACATTAAAATTTCAGACCATTCGGTTGGGTAGTTTTCTGCTCTGTTATATGCGAACGGACGGAAAGACAGACAGACAAACAGACGGACCGAACGATGACTGTAGGTGTAGGTGCTACGTATTTATATAATTACGAACGCTCCTAAAAAAAGAAAAGAAAACAAAGAAAGGCCCAGCTTGTATAAGTTTGCGTGTTTTGTTTAACTTTATTCTATTTTGTTTTAGTATTTCAATCAGCGGCGTGCCGAAAATATTACATCGCGTGCCAAGTTTTTCACGCGTGCTATAGGTTCGCCGTACCTGCCCTAGTTAGTAATATACACTCGTACGATAATGCTGGAAATATTTTTTTCTTAGATATCATAAAATTACTATATCCATTTTTATTATTAAACAAAATAGAGGTTGCTATCCAATATATACTTTATTCATAAATTTAAATATGATGCAAAATTAAAAACACAGGAATAAAAACGGGGTTTTTTAACGTTTGGGTTTAATCTTCAGGAGTAAAATTTTCTAATAACACAAATTGGCAGGAAACGATCATTTGTATTGTTTCCTTTTCTGATAGAATGTCAGGGCATTGCAACAACAGGCTTTATCATTACATGTTTATGTGAAAATGAAAATGAAATACGTTTCTTACATGATTCAGTTATAAATTATATGTTTGAAAACCCTTCTCAAAATGTTAATTATAGTCCTTTGAAGATTTTTATAAAAAGCTCATATTGTTTTTGATGCGAATTTGACTATTTTAATATGCGTTAAACTATTACAGAAATGATGTAACTTACAAAATAAAAGTCTTGGCATTACAAAATATGACAAGCGAATTTGTTTCTTTTTTTAAATTATTAACAAAAAAAATTATATAATTTCCTTTGTAAAATGACTATCTTTCATATAGATTTTTTATTTATAAACATTATCGTCTAGATCTTAAAGTTGTACTTCATAATAACTGAAATTGCATAAAATATAAAAAGAAACGTATTTTAAATGATCAGATTTTCCAGACAGGATAAATAATCGGTTTTCAGGAACTATTGATAAACCATAACACTGCATTCAAATTTATATCAGATTAAAATCGAAATTTCAAATAATTAATAATGTTTCGACTGTAACCGCTTTTATACAGAATATAAGTATAATATGCGCTCAAGAATTTTCTAATTTGAATCGTTCATAAATCTGATATTATATTATAAACAGAAATACAGAAGAACATGGCAAAAATATTGGTTGTTCTTGCTAAAATGATTTATTTTATTTTGTATTTATAAATTGGATAAAAACTCGAAAAATTAAATAAAAAAAAATAAATAAATGTTTTATTTGAATCCTTCTATATTAATAGCTGACTTTTGAATTACTTTTATTATTTATTTTCTTATTTAATTATACAACTCTGTGTGTAAAATGTATTACAAAAATGAATAAAACACAAGAGAAGAAATTGTTACGACTTTTGGTAAACTTACATAATGTTTGATATACGCCTTTAAATAATGTTTAAGTAGTATATTTTAAAACTGTACAGAATTTTAGCATGCTAAAAGAATTAAATAGGAAAGCTGTATATTCTCTTATTATCATAATCTAACATCCTAACAAAAAATACTCTTTCGGAAATCCTTCTGTATTTTGACAGATTTTATAGGAACCGAGATTTTGTCAAAACGAAATTTCTTGCTCCAAAATTTTGATCAGATTTACCACATATTTTTATACTAATTGACTGTGCTATTCACTTAAATGGTAAACGAAACAATTATTTCTATTATCATTAAATTTTTTATCAATTTTGAGTATTTATTTAAGGAAAATGGGTAGAAAAGTTTGACCCTTCTTCCTGTAGTCTGTTATTTATTGATTTAAAAACTTGTAATAGAGAACAGTATGCCAGATAAGTGAAAACTCCCGTCCTTAAAACTTTAGCAGCCATGAATTATTATTAAAATATAGTTGATATTTTTACCCGGCTGCCAAGAAGGGTTATGTGTTTCACGCGTATCTGGGTATGTGGATTTCTTTATACCCTCAAAATATCCCAACTGCTGGATAGATTTTAATGAATGAGATATCTATCAAATTCGTCTTAACCGTCTTAACTAATCTTAATGGTTATAGGCTAGGTTTGTTTCTATAAGTTCAAAATGGCGGCCGTAAAATACAAAATGGCGTTAGAGACAAAAAAAATTTTTTTACGCACCCTATTGATGGGATATTATTGAATAGATTATTCAAAATGAAGACTATGTTTCAATGTCTATTTTACAGTCAGAAGCTCCGTTTAAATAAACAACCTGGAAGTTGTGTAGGTAGGATCTCTAGCTTTACTGAACTCTAACCTTCATAGACATCTGTAGGCCTCATCAAAACAATGTTTATAGATATGAACTAACAATTAAACACAACTTAAAAGTCATCAATACAAGTAAATAAAAAAAAGGGTAAGTAATATAAAAAATAGTTTCACGTTGATAAGAAATAATTAATTAGTTCGCTTTTTACGCAGTCGGGATTTTTGATTTTTTAAATTTAATTGTTTATTCAACAAAACTAGAAAATCTATTACTTATGAAATCTAATGTGTTAAATCTGCGTAATTTGTTTCAGAATTTGTTTTTACCTTGTTATTTCTCAATTTAAAAAAGAGGAGTGTTTTTCTCTTTCGTTTCAAATATTGTAAACAAAAAAAAATATTTTAAAAGGGATTGTTTATTTACTGTTCTCGATGACTTTACATTTGTTAAAACTTAAATTTGAAACATATTGATTCTTGATATCCTGATATTCACAATTTAGATTAATATTGACTAAAGTTTAATTGTTGTAATTTTTCATACTTTATTTTTACATTAATGCATCTTTATGTGGATATATATAAACATTCTAAGTTATGTATCGAATAAGTCGATCCAACAGCGATCCAATAGCGCGACGCATTGGTGTATCCAATAATTTGGTGCAATAGTGAGATCCAATTTTTATGAGCAAAAAGTGCGGTTCAAACTAGTTTTATATGTGGAACTTTCAACTACTAATCTTTCATTTGTGAAATTCTTCATATATGCATTTCAAAGAATACAAAATTAGAAGTGTTTTTATAATAAAATAAATGAGGTGAACAGTAAATTGCATTTTATTTTATTTTAGTTTATTTAATTATCTTTCATCTTTTTCTCGAAAAATAACATTATGCTTTTTTTACGATTGTTAATTCTTCCCAGTCCCCAATAGTAATACTTTCACTAGAAACTTATTTAGAAGAGTTTTGAAATCATTTTAAAAAGTCATTTTAAAAATCATTTAAAAATCATGTTACAAGTCGTGCTTAAAAAATTAGAAATTTTTAGTAGAAAATACATTCGATATCAAATGCAAGACAGTATCAATTTAATATCCTTTGCACCATCTGCGTCCCATTGTTTCTGTTCCTTAATACTAAACATACCGTGAATTTTACTCACGTTTTATAGAAAATATTTCACACGAGAATTTTTATTTAAAACTATTTAACTGCTTAACTTATTTCTGTGTGATTTGTATTTAATTTATTTTATGAAGAAAGTTCTGGTTCGAATCGAAATATTTTCATTTGGTACCGGTCAAATGACCGATGGTGGATATATTTAAAGTTAAGTTGAAATATCACTTTATAACATCGTCTTCAAGGGAAAATATCTACAATTTTTTAAAACGCGTATACAGGGCTGCCACTGGCGACTACTTTTAAATTTTATCTCGTAACACTTTTTCAAGAATAAAAAAATCGTTCCCATAAATTTGATAACATGCGCAAGAGAAATAAACTACAAAATTTATCTTTAAAAATAATGGTACGAATAGAATATAAAAACTAGAAAGCAGGAATTCTACTTTTTCAGAATTTAGTGTCGCCTCCGGTGAAAAAAATATATATGTACATAAATATAGATAATACAAAACATATTTCAGTTTTAAGACTTAAAACACACGTTTTATTTTATATAAAATGACGCCATTCGCATTTGGAGGAAGAATTCCTCATTTACGAACTAGTCTTAAACAACATCTACAGAAAAGTGTTCATATGACGTCACTATCGCTAAATAATACACAGATCCAAAAAAGAAATCTCGTTACTCAAGAAAATCGACAAAAAGATCGGCTATCTAATGATTCATATGCCTTTATTTGTTTGTAATATTAATATAGATACTTAAAATTAAATACAGTTTATAACAGCTCCATGTTTTATCAGAAATCATTCATTTATATTTTTTCAAAGTAGCAAGTATCTTAATTAATTTTTTTTTCAGTTGTTATGGAAAAATGGCAAAAAAAAAAGATATAATTAATACTTTTCAATTATTTTTCCTTTATTTTCTACAGAAATGGAGTACTTCAGTTACAAAATTAAACAAATGGCATTAAAAACTACAAAAAATAAATAAATAAATAAATAAAACTAATGTTCCTAAAATAAATTGATATGCAGTTTTCTAACAAACTGCATTTAAAAGTACTTTTTTTTCCTCGATACTACGGTATAAAAATTGAAAATGTGCGATGCTTAGAAGTTGAAAAATAAACAGTCAAGTGTGAGTATTGCTCGCGCTCACAGAATTCCATACAAAAAAATATGAATTATTAACTGTATTATTTAAAAAAATGTTGCTAAAAAATAATAAGACTTTGTAAAAAACTATACAACGTAGGGTTGGGAATAGCTGTATATACTAGAGTAGTATGAATGGGTATACCATAAAAGTTTAGAGAGATATGAAGCATATATAATATGTTCATATTTAACTCCTTGCGCTCTGGCGCTGTTAGCGGATGTATGTCGCTAGCATCCAGTGTTGCCGCGTCTGGCACATTTTCTTTTTAGAAATTTTGAATTCACACCACAAAAATTGATGTGATAAATTTCTTTTACTTTATTTATGGAAAATCAATCATGTTGTAAAGCAAAACTAAGAATTAAAACTTTCTGGTGAGAATTCGGAATGTCTAATTAAAAAATCAGCCATATCGCACAAAAATGGCCAAAATAGCATGACGTACGCTGCGTACGTCATACAGCGCTAAAGGTTAAACTTCATTTGGCATTTCATAAAACTAAATTCAGCGTAGTAATAACCTTTTCTTTTTACTGTGTAGCTAAAACAAAACCTTTCAAAGTTTAAACTTGGCATTGTGCTAAGTTCGCTTCGAAAAGAGGTTGCAAAGTTGCAACGCCACCTTGGTCCGTGCCGCGTTTTTCCAGATAGGTTTTAAATTAACTTTTAAAGACAAGGGGAACGTATTGAGCGATCCACTCAATGCAAAGAAGCCGCACATCCCATACTATTTATGTGAATAATTCTAATTAAATTAGTCTGTTTTTAACGATTTGACGTTTACTGCTTTTATACTGCTACTGGGCATTGCATTACATAAATATATCATTAAAAGTTGCTATTTGGGCTTTAAAAGTCGATGGTACATAGCGTATGCCGTCCCTGTCATAATGTATGTCCAAATCGTCTGTGTCGTTAAAGGTTAATATATCGACTAATTATCGACGATATTCTTCGAAAATCATTATCAATAATGCTTTTATACTTCTGCTACGATAGGTATCTCAAGCGCTTCTCAACACCTTTGCTGAATGTCTGCAAGTCGAAATTTGTGTGTAACGGAAAAATACGTTTTTCTCAAAAACTATGTGACCTAGGGTCATCGCTATAATTTCCCAGCAAGGTTTAACTGAACGTCTACTACCTCTAATTTTTTCATAATTTTAGTTTAAAAAGATTTGGAAATAAATGGGGAAGGGGGGGGACATATTTTTGCACTACATTTCCGACGATATTTCTGACAATGCAATACCTAAAATTAAAAGAAATGTATTTTTTAGATCAGCGTTACGAAAGCTTTCACACGATACCCCGCACAATATACTAAGAAAAACTATATTTTTAAGTAACTTAAATAGACTCTCTACATTTCTCCTAAATATTTTTATGAATGTTTAATAATCTGTAAATATGTGGATCAATAGTCTTTATTACTTCCCCCAATTTGAATTTTCCACGTCCCACTAGTTTACGAGTAAAATGGCTGTGACAGACGGAAAGACAAATACAGGAGTGATCTTATAATGGTTCCGTTTTTACTTTTTAAGTACGTTAACCCTAAAAATACAGTAGAATATTTATCAGTACAATGATACATATGCTTTGTTTTACGTTGTCTTATACAACAGAACGTTATATTTTACATTTTAATTGCTGGAAGAAATAGCATATCTGGGCTAACAGTCGCCAGTGGCAGCCCTGCGTATAGTGTTCAATATTCTTTAAAAAGATTTCATTACAATCAGGGTTCGTACGGGTCCTTGAATTTCCAGACTAAGAAATTTTTCTGTATCAGTATTTTCTTATGGAAAATCCCTCCTTAAATAAGGCGAAATTTCGTCCGTCTAAACTAGATTTTTTTAAAATAAAAAAATAACGATATTTTGCCTTTTAAATAACGGTACCGGTACGAACCCTGTTACAAAATACGCTGCTCCAACAAATGCAAAACACTGAAAGTACAATTGCAGAATCTGTTTCAATAATAATTTCTTTGTAAGAATCATAAGTATTCAAAAAAATTTCTTTCTTTAATTTTCCATATTAAAATGAATTGGTTTAAACAGAAATTGTGTATGTAAATAATTGAAAATACTTTAAGATGCACTATGTTTAACACTACATGATACACTATGTTTAAATATCCGTTTTTGTGCAAATATTGCACTTTCTTATTGTTTTATTTGAAAGACTCTAATTATCTATTCGAAAAATATTTTGTTTTCTTCATACGTAGTTATGGCTATTTTTGTTACAGCTCTCAAACCAAAAATGTGTATTTAAATAACCGGAGGTTGCTATTTGAAGACCTCGAGAGAGAAGATAACTTCTATTTAATGTTGCGATTAAAGAAGATATAACAGTTAATTCTGGCACGTTTGAAAAGCTTGAGGTTAATATTCGTAATGGATTTTAGAAAATAAAATCTGAAAATGAGTTTTCTTGAACAATCGAGTACAAAAAATTGAAAAATATGATATTGTGTGTATTATGAATAATCTGTTGAAATATGTGAAATTTTTTTGAAATTCTATAGCTATCATTATAAATTTAAATGTAGGAAATATGTGACAAATCTTCAAAGTGATAAGTTGACTAGGTATTCTCTGCGGAATTCTTTATTTTATACTATATATTGTAATTCATTATATTCTAGGTTTCTAGAATTGTGAATATAATGATAGAAATTTACTATTTCTAATTGCTAAAAAGGCGTAAAATTAAAACTTTAAAAACAGTAATATAGTTTTATTTGAATGTTGACATCTTTCGACCCTACTCGTGTCATTTTCAAAGCAAATAAATAATAATATTCT
Organism: Maratus speciosus; assembly: GCA_963932465.1. Taxonomy (NCBI): domain Eukaryota; kingdom Metazoa; phylum Arthropoda; class Arachnida; order Araneae; family Salticidae; genus Maratus; species Maratus speciosus. The sequence goes on from OZ010789.1 coordinate 445,853,189, forward strand.
GAAATTGCACGGTCTATTATGCAATGATCTGAATGCCATCAATCAGTTTTTCATGTAATGCACGTTATTTTTTTGTATTTATTTATTTTTTTTTACTTGGATGTTTATTTCTATTTTTGTAACCTTTGAGTAACTTGAGCCAGAGTTTTGGTAATTTAAATTATGCTGAATCGTCACATATGGAATATTTAAATTACCAAAACTGTGGCTCGAGTTACTCAATGGTTACGAAAATAGAAATAAATATCCAAGTAAAAAAAAAAAAAAAAAAAAAAAAAAAATAGCGTGCGCGTTACATGAAAATCTGAATGATGGCGTTTCAGATCGTTGCATCATAGACCGTGGAATTTCAGAATATTATTATTTATTTTCTTTGAAAATGACTGGGATATGGTCGAAGCATGTCAACAGTCAAATAAAACTATTTTACTGATTTTAAAGTTTTAATCCTACACCTATTTAGGGTTCTGTACTTAAAAAGTAACAACGGAACCTTTATAAGATCACTCCTGTGTTTGTCTGTCTGTCACAGCCCTTTTACTCAAAAAGTATGCAACGTGGAAAGTTCAAATTGGGGGAAGTAATAAAGATTATTGACCCACATATTTGCAGATTAATAAATATTCATAAATATATTTAGGGAAAATGTAGAGAGGCTAATTAAGTTACTTGAAAAAAATCTTTTCTTTGTATATCGTGTGGGGTATCGTGTGAAAGCTTTTGTAACGCTGAAATCAAAAATACATTTCATTTAATTTTAGGTATTATATTTTCAAAGTTACGGTGGAAAATGTAGTGCAGAAATATGTCCCCCCCCCCCCATGTAATTCCGAATCTATTGAAACTAAAATTATGAAAAAATTAGAGGTAGTAGACATTAATTTAAACCTTGAAGGAAAATTATAGAGATTACCCTAAGTCACATAGTGTTTGACAAAATCGCATTTTTCCGTTATACTCAAATTTCGATTTACGGGCTTCAGAAAAAGTGTTGAGCAGAGCTGGAGGTACCTATCGTAGCAGAAGTATAAAAGCATTGTTGATCATGAATTTCAAAAGAAAATCGTTGGTAATTATCCGAGATATTAACACTTAAAGACACGGACGGTTTGGACATACATAATGACAGGGAGGGCTCCATCGGCTTTTAAAGACTAGATACAAATTTTAAGGATATATTTATGTAATGTAATGCCAAGTAGCAGTATAACAGCAATAGATGTCAAATTGTTAAAAACAGACTAATTTAATGCGAATTAATCACATAAATACTATGGGATTCGTGAGTAGTTTCCATTGAGTGGCTCTCTCAATCCACCTACTATGTCTTATAGGTTAACTAAAAACTATATGGAATAACAAATATACAGAATAGCTATATTTACTATTATTTAGGTTCAATATATCTTTGAACTTTCATAGTATATCCATTTATACTTTTCTAGTATACAGGGTGCAAAGGAAAGTCCCTTTATCCTGGAAATACTTGTGAACGGAGAGAGCAACAGCTATGCAAGTGAGGTAACGGTATAGTAAAGCAACTATTTCCGATTTAATGAAAACGATAGCAGCGCCCCCTAGTGGCGAAATTTGGAAGATAGCCACTGAAAATCGAAAACGAAAAGAGGTAGAGCAAAAATTTCAGTTAGAAAGTTTTAGAGCATCAATTAATTAGTAGAATACGACATTTGGTTTACATGGATAAGATAAATCTTCGCCTGTTTACCCAAAAATATCTGAAATCGATGCGCTCTATTTTGTGTGAACGTTTGAATGCAATAATCAGAAGTATGAAGAAATACGAACAATTTATGCTATAAATACGTACTTATCTCAATACATTTTGATAACATCACACAAAAAAAGACAAACTGTCTCACAGTGATAAAAAGTATTGAGTATGTTCCAAAAGTTCGCCATTGCTCACGATACACGTTTTTATTCGTGAGAGTAATTCTGCATGCACATTTCTCAGCCTGGAACGTCTATTTCAAGCCTCTTCAATACGACGACATAGATTTAACCCTTTCCAGGGCGGTGGCTAGACAGTCTAGCTACATAATTTTAATTCCAAAACTGACTAATGGCACCAAGAATATTTTAATAAAATTTTGCTTTTGTAATGAAAGTGCAAATTATCGGGTTTTTGTTTTCTGAGAAATTCGTTGGAATAGTCTGGTGTCAGTGAATTATTTCACCAGTTTACGAATAGAATTCTTCAGGCCCTGAAGGGGTTATTCGAAAATTTTAAATGCATTGGAAATTAAATCTTTACAGGCACTACAGCACAGTACAGCGTCTCAATTTGCAATTATGCACTGCTACATTTCCGGAATGTGAATAGGCAAAGTAGAATCGTCGCTCATCAATTTCGGACATTTTTGGGTATTCAGGAGACGATTTATCTTATCCGTGTGAACCAAGTGTCGTTTCGTACTAATTAATTGATGCTCTAAAATTTTCTAATTGAAAAATTTGCTCTACCTCTTTTCGTTTTTGATTTTCAATGGTTACCTTCCAAATTTCGCCACAAGGGGTGCTGCTGTCGTTTGCATTAGGTCGGACGTAGTCTCTTTACTGTACCGTTACCTCACTTGTATAGCTGTAGCTCTCTCCTTTTGCAAGTATTTTCAGGTTAAAGGGACTTACCTTTGCTCCCTGTATACTATACAGCTATACCCAACCGTAAGTTGCATCGTTTTTACAAAGTCTTAGTATTCTTTTAGAAACGGTATTGCTTTAATAATACACTTACTAATTCATATATTATTGTACGGAACCCTCTGTGCGCGAGTAGGGCAGACCGGGGCTAGTTGGCTACAGGGGTAAGTAGGCGCAGTCCTTATAAATCGCCTGTTTGTGGATAGATTGCGCAACCTGTCACAGAGTACCTTTCTTATTGCTTTTTACAATCCTCATTGTATTTTTGTAGAGTTACCTACAAGCAGTGGACATTTATTACGATTTATCTGTATTTTGCACTCATAAGTAATTTTTTGTTACTTCGTCCTTTTTCTAATTTATAATACTTATCTTAACAATTGCGATTTAACTTATGCTGTTTTTCTTAGTGTATGATTAACTGTAACTACCCCATATGTGATTTACTTGGATTATTTATGCTTACAGGATTACGTGTCCCTTTTCTGAAGAAATTTATTATGGGGCTAGTAGGCGCATTGAACACAGGGCATGTTGGCTCGGTGTCTTGTGTGTGCTGGTAGCTTCAAAAACAGCAAACAACGAGAAAAGTGGGTGCAATGCAAGATTTTGGGCACACGAGACTTGCCGAAACAGAGACACTTGATTTTTTATTTATGACAACTGTAACTCTGATGATGATATAGAATAGAATAGATGCTACTCAATGTTAATGTTTTATTCATTATTTTTATGTCTGTATAATTTAGAATTTACATTGTACGGCTATAACGCCTTTGTTTAAACTTATTGGTAGTAATGAAATTGATTTTGCTTAACTGCGTGTCTTATTTGAGCTTCATTTAAATTTTTATAAAGCGTGTGCCAACTTACCCCATAGGTATAGGCAACTTGCCCCGTGACGGGGCAAGTTGGAGCACAATTTTTCTTTTACTTTAGGCTTCCGCTAAATATAAATTGCAAAAGCTACAAACTCAAAACTCCGGATATTTATAGCCCAATGCCTGTTCTTTAAAAGTACAGTTAAAGTTTCATAAAAAAGTTAAACAAAAAATTAATAAAAATCAATAACTAAAAACTGCACCTACTAGCCCCGGTCTCCCCTAATACTCGAACTTGACCGTTTACTAACAATTTGAAATAGCACATTATTGCAAGGAGTTAATCTATTATACATTCGTAATGATTGAAAATTAATAAATTAGTAAACGTCTTGAGGACAGTCTTTGTAAATACAAAACATTGCATATTTTTTTATTAAAATTTTTAAACTAAAATGAAAATCATGAAACTAATTTGTTTAACAAATGAAATTGCTTATTATATGCTAATAAACTTCAAACAATCAGTATTATATTGATTTATAGTTTAATTTAAAGCATGCGTCTCAGAGTCTACCTAAGTTATTCGAAATCTAACATTTCTCAAAAAATTAAAAATAATGCATAAATTTACCCAGAATCCTCTTTAATATATAAATTCATGTTCAAGAAATAATTGCTTTAGCAGAAAATGCTTTTAAAATCAAGTGCAAGACATTTCTATTTATCATCCGTCGCACCAGATGCGCCCCATTGTTTTTCAGGCTTAAGCTGAATGGCCACTTCTTAGCAGCGTCTTACAAGAGAATTATCTATGAAGACAGCTGGCTCTTGAGTTAATTTTTTTACTTTCATCTATCTTTACAAGAAGAAAGTATTGGTTTCATGAAAATTTTCGAATTCCAGTTTTCGACGGATTTACACGTTTTATGGGTCAGAGATTCCAAAAAACATGTTTTTACAAAATGTCTGTCTGTGAGTCTGTCTGTCTGTCTGTGAGTCTGTCTGTCTGTCTGTCTGTCCGTCTGTCTGTCTTTCTGTCTGTCCGTCTGTCTGTCTGTATGTGACACAAATTTTGTGGGCGCTCTATCTCAAGAACTAATGCACGAAATTTCACAAAACTTCATATTTAGTTAGACCTTGATATAAACTGGAACTAATTAGTTTTTAGTGAAAATCGCCCAACAGGTGGCGCTGCTATGCGGCATTTTTCACGATTTCCACAAGAGGTGTATCTCAAGAACTATTGCACGGATTTTCATCAAACTTCAGATTTAGTTAGTCCTTGACATGAATTGATGTATAAATTAGTGCTGTTTAATTTTTCGTGTAAATCGCTCAACAGGTGGCGCTGCTATGCTGTATTTTTTGCGATTTCCGCAATAGCTTTATCTCAAGAACTAATGCTTGGATTTTCAATAAACTTCAGATTCAGGTATACCTTGATATCGTTTAGTGCTGTTTACTTTTGGTGTAAATCGCTCAACAGGTGGCGCTGCTATGCTACATTTTTTTCAGAATTTCCGCTATAGCTCTATCTCAAGTACTAATGCAGGAATTTTCATCCAACTTCAAATTCAGATATACTTTGATATGAATTGGTGCTAAATCGTTGTTATTTCTTGTACTATTTAAATGATTTAATTGATGTAATTTATATAGAAGAAAGTTTTGTGATGGCCACAACATACTAGTTTTTAAGTGGAGTGTCTTCAATATGCTTTAGAAAGTATTTATTTCACAATACATATAACGAGATATTACAAAATTCCTAAAATAAAATGACAAAATCGATTTCAAAAATTATTTCTACTTTGCAAGAGGCTAAACAGAAGCTAAACAGAGACTAAAAAAAGTGTTCGTAAACTTACGAATTTCAATGAAATAGCGCTCTATCCATTAATTAAAATTAATTTTTCAGAACGGGTATTTAATAATAAGATCTATAAATTATTCTTAACAAATCTACATAAAATATTTTTTAAACATAGTTAAACGTTATTTTGAATAAAAAAATATTAATAAAAAAAATAACAAAAAAAGTTATCTCACATAAGTTTTCGTACACTTTTTAAAAATCTCAAAGCATTGGTAAATATTGTAATATTTCATTAAATTAGTACTTTGTAGGATATCTTTTACAGGGTTCGTCCTCTTCAAGGACTTTCAAGCACATTTTACCGGAACTTTTGTAAAGTAATATTTGCATTATTTAATGTAAAAAAAATTCTATCTTCAGATATAGCGACCAGTACTTTACGGAATTTCTGTTACTGAAACATCTAAAATCCTCTGAATTGCTTAATGCGTCGAATCCTGCTTTAACATCCACAACAGCTTTTAAACATCTGCGAATAGATTTCACCAGTTTTTTTTTTTTTGTGATTTCTGCTTCAATGTTCATTCATTCGTCGATCCTTCCTGTTTTTAGTTCGCTTCTCCTTTTAATGTCGTGTCTTCGTACTCTGATCTTCATTTCTCTCCAAATGTTGTTGTAATAAAAATAATGTTCTATTTCGTTTAAATCCGACGATCGAGGTGGTGTTTTCAGACCTTGTGGACAATTATAGCAACACCAGGAACGAACGTTGAGAGCCGTGTGCTTAGGATCATTATCTTGATACAAAAAAAAAGTTGTTTCCAATACCCAAATTTTTGACTGATAACTTTAAATTGTCTTTTAAAATATTTAAATAAATGGCATGATTCATTATGTCATCAATAAATACGAATTTACCTAGTCCTGATGCTGCCATGCACCCCCACTCCAGGACACCTCCACAGCCATGCTTAACTGTTCCAACTAAGTTCTTGGGATTAAGTTCTTATTTTTTTCTTCTCCATACAAATATATGTCCAAACCAAAAATGTTAAACTTCCTTTCATCTGCAAATGAGGCAGTATTCCAATACTATTCGGGTTTATTTATCATTGATTGTACGAAGGAAAGCCTAAACTTTCTGTTTTTCACACTAACGAACAAATTCCTACTGTCAGAACATCCATTTAATCCAACTGATCCACTTGTCGAACAATTTCAAGTGAAATTCAAATAATTTTTCATTAAATCCTGTAGCAACTATTATAGCAGTTAAAGATGAATTTTTCACACTTTTTTTAATTATAAATCTCTAATCACGTTGTGTTAACATTGACGGACGACTTTTTCTCACCTTGTTTTCAATCCGATTTTCTTCTTTAAAGCGTTTTATCAAATACTGTACCATAGAATGGGATAAATTAACTAATTCAGCAATATTCCGAACTGATATACCACAACTATAAAGAAAGACAATCATTTTCGAATACTGTTAGTTTTTCCTTCCCGACTATGAGCCATTTTTAAATAATAAATAATATTAAGCAGAAAGCAAGCAAAAATTAAAGCCAAACGATTTTTTAAATGTCACCACAATGCAAAAATAAAGCAAGAGATGATAATTTTATAATGAACTTATCCGAAAATGTTTAATTGTACGAAGACTTTTGTGGCGTGTTCTTTCTCTGCCTCTTTCGGTTTTCATTTTTATATAAAAAGAAAATCAGTCAATATATTTTTTAAATGTTGGGTGTTATTTAAAATAACACAGATATGACGTCGAAAAATATTGAATTTCATATTCGAATTCAATTTCAATTTACTTCCTTTTTACTTCGTAGCCTAGGCTCTTTTCAAAGAGCCTAATTTTTCAATTCGCCTACGACATATATAAATGGTATTTGAGTGTAGAATTTGCATTATTAAAAATGAATGGGTTTAAGCAAATATTGTGTGTGTAAAATATTCAAGAAAAATTAAGAGTCTTTCTAATTAATGTTTACGTTAGAATATTTTCTAAAGCAATTTAAACGTTATGCATAAAATTAATAATAAAGTTCCTTATATCATAAATTCGTGTTCAATAAATTAGAATTTTTTGATAAAATATATTTTCGAAAACAAGTACAAGACATATCTGTTTCACAACTATTGCACCAGCTGCGTACATAATTTTTCAGACTTAAAATCATTTATAATTTTTTAACAGCGCTGTACATCCGAATCTTCTACGAAGACAACGGATTATTGAGTTGATTTTTAAAAAGTGCAATGCCTTCAATTCATTAATTTCATTCATAACTGCCATTCATTAATTTATTATATTTTGATATATAATTTATTGAAGGTTAAAAATAATTTATAATAGTTTATTATTTACGAGTGATTTTAAACTTCTCAAACGGAAATGACAAAACTCATTTTGAATTATAACTAAAAATATTTAATATTTTTTGAAAATTCGAAAATATTTTGGAAGATTTCAAATTATTTTTTTTATTATACATAAATGTATTCATATTTTTTCATTAAATCTGCAATTTGTGTCCCTAAATGAGAACTTTTCAATCGAAAATAATTTCGAAATTAAGTGCAAGACGCATCCGTTTAACAGTCTTTTACCAGCTGCGTCACACCATTTTTTTCCCTTAAGTTTAATTATCACTTCTTAACAACATCTTACATTAAAATCATCTAAAAAGACTGCTGTTTCTTGAGTCGATATTTTAAAGAAGTGTATTGTTTTTAATATTCTTCAGAAAAAAATATTACAACATACATATCACAAGATATTAAAAGTATTAAATGTAAACGGACAGAGTAGATTACAAAAATTGTATCTGCTTTGCAAAATTCACATGTATGTGGGGAAAATTATCGTTTCGGATTCGAGATGAAAGATTTAAAGTGTATGTTAATGGCATGAGTCGTCTAGGAGTCTTCTTTTTAGCTTAATAACGAAGTTTTAATGATTTCTTGATTACACATGGATGATTACATTTAAGTTAAAAATTAACATATCAAATTAGGCCGCCTGCCTATAAAACATTATAGTCCAGGTATTTTGTGAATGAGCATAGAAAAAATTGTAATAGAAGCTTTTTACAGAGATTTTTAATGAAGAACTGCTGCTTAATAACATACTAAAAATCAGACAAAATCTGAGTACGGGAACACCCCTATATACGGATTTCAAAATGGTGGAGGGGATTTTCTGGAACTAAGGCAAAGAATATATATCTCTTATGGAAATATATTGCTTTGTTTTGACAACTTAACTTTGAAGTGTAGAAAAAATGTTAAATAGTACGCAAAACTCTACTATCCCTTACAAATTATTGTTCAAGTTCATTTTTACAGAAATGACCTAGTGAAAAAAAAAACTTGCACTAATAATTTTCATCATATTCATAGTTAGAAGTTAGGTAGTTGTTGTTACATTCATTGACTTGGCACACCCCACGAGTTGTAGAAAAGGACAATCCAGTGCGCTTGCATCCGCATCGTAAAGTAGCATAGTTGGTCTTGCGGGAACATCGAATCATATTAAATAGATTATGTTGAGCTGGTGGTAAGTCGCAGAGAATTGGGTAGTATGAGTTACTTTTTACATACCGACCCCATTCTTCTGGTTTGTTTCTTTCATCAGTATCTTTCCAGATATTTATTTGTAAGTAAGTGCAATAGCTATGATATTTTGTAGAAGAAACGGTTGGAGGTAAAAGTTCAGGTCTAACAAATGATTTTGCTCTAGTTACCTTCCCTACGAACATTTGGTGACGTAGATTGTCTGTCGATTTCAGTATCTTGCAGTCATAAAACAGAAGCATTGTTTTTCTCTTAGCCTCAGCAATATCTGATGTAAACATTAATTTGAACTAAATATTTTTGCAGTAGAATGGAGCTCTGTCTCCTTCATTAGTTTGAGCAATGCTGAGGATTTGCCTTCTACAAATTATTCTTTCTATATCTTGTGCACCTTTGCTTTTTCCGATGGAAAATTAAACATTTTCTGTAAGCGTAGATATAGTGACTTGAGATTATTAACATGTCTTGCTGCTGCTATTATGGGAGAATCTCCAGCATAGCAGACAAGTGAAATTTCCAAGAGCCAATCCTGTCATCTGTTATTAATGTTCTTACAGCACTAGTTTTTCGCTGATAATCTAACCAGAGTTTACTTGTTCTCGAAGTAGATTGCAAGTGATTTTCTTCGTCTCCAAAACAATGTCAATCTGAGATATCGCGTCACACATTTCAACGTCTTTCATTTGTTTTTGGCCCATCATAATATTCTCAAGCAGATCACAAGCTTCCTTTAGCAAGTCATGGGAGATCCATGTTCACTGCGAGGAAAAAGCTCTGAAACTATTAGGCAACTAAGAGCTGCATCTACGAGCATATGTCCTCGTATCGGCCTAGAAATAGCTTTCCAGGTCCCCATATATACCACAGTATTTTATCCGTAGATTTCCTCAAGCACTTGAAATAACCCTGAACCATTCATGAGAGTTCCATTGCACCTAAAATATCCATTAGTATAAAAAGTTCCCAGCATTAAAATAATATCTTGAAGGTCTGTTTGTCCGCTAATGATTTGGGAAGCTATCCAAAATAAAGGCTGATCAAAAGTAACTACACATGGGGTGTTATGATCATATGCTACTTTGTTAAGATAAATTAGTATCGAAAAAATACAAGTCATATCAGCGGCTGACACATTAATGATAGGAAGAAATGAGATAGATGATTCCCTTGGATGTGAAACTTCTGATTTGGAATGAATTAGTTGTATAGCTCCTGACCAATTTGAACCCTGTCTTTCAGATGTTGATATTTGCCACAAAAGACTGAGTCTATTTAGCGAAGCATTCGGTAGTATTGGAAGTTTACAGAATAAGATCTTCTTCATGATTATTATTGCATGTCTGTATTCTGTAATATCAACTTTAGCTAGGTTATTAATATCAATATCACCAACATCACGCCTATTGTTGCCCTTTTGAGTTACTACAGCAGTCATACCCATACCATGAAAGGATTATTGCCGTCCAGAATGCAGATATTGTGATCGACAATATTTGCTGCTAGAAGTAATGCGGTGTTTTCAACAACACTCAAAGAAGCGGAACCTCCAGGTATTGGAGCTATTTTTCCTAATCTTGTTACTTCTGAGTAGGATGAACAAAACCCAAGATTGTGAAGAATGTTAATAAAGTATCTTGATCTGTAATTATAATGAAGCTGAACGGACAGACAAATTTGTAGAAGACATAGTAATGCTCCGGAATGGATAGCATGTATAACGGTCTCACCAACAGCAACGACCGATTTTCATGGACATTTCCTTTCGCACAAATAATTTTGACTAAAGCAATTTCAAGCTACTAGGTATGTAATCCTAAGCGCTTTCCTCCGTGAGATCATTACGAAATGGATATTCATAAACTTTAGTGGCGTTGACTTTTGTTGATAACTTCGAAGAATTTCATTTTCTGTCCGATTAAGAATTACGAAATCTGACTTACCTCTTTTACCCGATATTATAATACTTTCCCCATAGTGTTCATTCTAAAAGTTTTCTCTTCATGTTCCTTCGTTCGTACGAATTGCTCTGGCTTCCTTCAATATATTCTTCCATTTTAGAAACGAGCTAGCCAATAACCATTTTCTCTTCTTCATTGTCTTCATGGTCACATAGGTACGAAGGAATGCTTGGTGCTGCTCTTCATTACTTGGTCGCCATTTTTCTGACGATCTATTGAAAGAGCTCTCGAGTATTAATTCTCGAGTATTATTTCTTTCTCTACGAAAATTTGTACTACATGATTTATGACACACATTTGATTTATTTGATTTATGACACACATTTGATTTATTTGATTTATGACACACATTTATGATTTATGTACTACATGATTTATTGACACAATCTGCAACAATAAGATCACCTGAGTAATAAGCCAACCGGCCTCTTACCTTAAATGGCCATTCATCACAGCGGCGTTCACAGCATTTCTTTATCGCTTCAGAATATTGTGCATTTCTTACCTTCACATATTCTGATTTAGGTTTATGTTTAGGAGGAAAGTCTACAAATTTTCACAAAATAAACAGTGAGAAGCACTGGTAACCGGACCCTCAATTAAGGGAATACTTTTCCTTGGTTTATCTACAGCTAGCTTTACGCTTTGTAAACCGAATGCTCTTTTTATCAGTAAATGCCGTCCCACGCAAAACATGGACTGGACACTTATTCCGGCAGTTGCAGCTACAGCGATTTTACGGCTTTGGCTGGCTTAATTTATACCAACTGCTCCATTTTGAGAATTTTTACCTACATTTTGTCCACTGTCTTTTTCTTTTTCACAAATCATACGAAATTAAAGTACTGTCCATTTTTACAGGAAATTCAGTCTGAACTAAAATAAAACTCAAATTAATTGTTAAAATACCATAAATTTAAAATAAATCAGAAATTAATAACGACACAGTGTGAAACGACATATGACTCAGTCCGCAAATTTTAATTCCGTTTTTAAGGATGTTCCCGTGCTCGGATTTTGTCTGATTTTGATAATATTTCTCAGTAATGATTACTGATCCGAAATCAGTTTACAGAGCTTCTATTACAATTTTGATCTGGATGAAAGTGTATTTATTGTAACTTGCCCGGACTATTATTAAAGCACAGCTCGTCTAGCTGGCAGGAGGGATTTCGCAGCCTCTCTTAGTCCAGCTGACTAAGTTTGCACCTCGACCGCTTCTGCTCTCATTCTCACAGTAAAATTACACAGCTTATCAAAATCTATTGTTCGATGGTCGAGATTTTTCTTCCAGAGCCTCACTGAAGTATTTGCCAAGCTTTGCAGTACAGAGTTAAATTCCTGTCACCACATGTACTGAATATGTCATTCTGGAATTTTTCTTGAATCGATTTAAATTAAATAAAGCTTATCAAAAATAACTATTTCCTGACAAATTCCAGAATTTATTTTGTTTTTTATAAACGCATAAAATTAGAATGTGTCCTTATTTAAAAATTGCATAATTTTGAATTCTTTCGATAAAGGTAATTTATATATACAGTGTGTCCATAAAGTCATGGTGCACTTTTGACCGGTAACAGGAAATCAAGCAAGTTGGAAATGTGATATCTTCACCAAATAGTGGAACAACATTCCTAAGTTTCATTCCAGTTCGATGCAGTTCCATGTGGCCTCCATTTGTTGCTTTACACACATTTAAATGATACTCAAGTTCTTCCCACACACAGACAAGGACCTCTGGTGTAACAGAGTGAGTAACATCTCTGATTCTCTATTTCAAATGGAGGCCACACCGAACCACTAAACAGGTATGAAACTTAGAGATTTTTTTTTATTATTATTTCGTGACGATTTAACATTTCCATCTTGTTTCGCTGATTTCGTGGCCGGTCAAAAGTGCACCATGACATTACGGACACACTGTATATATATATAGATATGTGTCTATACAATATATATAATAATGCAATCCAATTTGGCGTTTAAAACCGAATTTGTGGACGCGACAGGTCGAAAAAAATCGTTATGAGACGACAATCGTTTATATAACTCAACACCAACACATATATCGGGCATTCTCACAATCTTTTGGCTTTTATGTCCCTGAATAGTAATTTTTATTTTAGTACATTTTCTTGTGTTTTTTTTTCATATACTGCGGAACACCCCATTGCATGATTGCGTAACAATATTAACAACATAAATAAGTTTTGGGCGATGTTGGGGGTCCAAATACCAGGAAAACTCCTATATCGTCCCGTGTCCTTGATGCTGATTTTTAAGTTTGGAGCTGTCTGTATAAAATTGTTTCAATAAAAGTAATTCGATGTCATTTTTTACCGAAACTGGGACAAATGTTTTATATAAATATGTAGCAAAAAACTAACCTGTAGACATTTTTACGGTTGATATTATTTTTTGAACTCTGTCCCTGGGTTTTTCATCCTTACCGTCCCTCTTGTTAAACTTATACAGAAAATCACTTCAGATGCAGCCACAGAAATTTTTTCAAGTTTTTTCTCATGCAGAAGTATGCTAGAGAAAGAATGTCTAAAATTCTTTGACAGGAAATTTACTGCAGAATTTAAATCAGCATTCAATATCGTGGCTTTATTGGTAGTCTTACCGTCCCCAAGGTTTATTCCTGCACTTTTCGAGGTAAATTTAAAAAAAATTAATTTAATCAATGTTAAAAACTGTTTCTAAAACTCAATGAAGATTGTGGCTACCACTTAGTCTTAATATGATTTGCCTATAATAGGTGATAATTTTCCTTACCGTTCCATCCTTGCAGTCCCTTTTTTTTCCCATTTCGTCCCTTTTTTCCTATACCGTCCCCTTTTTTTACCTTACCGTCCCTTCTTTAATGCACCTTTAAGACAATGTTATACCAAAATTTTGTACTAAAAATACTACATTGTTATTATTTCTTATTTGAATATCCTGTGGGTACTATGCAAATTGATTATAAGTAAAAATTTAGATGAAAATAAAAAGTTTTAGTGGTAAAATGGTAAGGAAAATTAAACTCGCAAGTTTAACATAAAACTTAGTTAAAGAAAAAAAATTTCGCTGCTGACCATTTTTTTTTTTTTTTTTTTTTTTTTTGAATCATTAAGGCATTCGTCTATCAGATTAAAATGTTATTTTAGAAAGTTTAATTTCACCAGATTTTTATTCCCGAAGGTCAAAAGATTGTGAGAATGCCCCATAGAAAATCTATCTCCTCATTTGGTATTCTGAAGTAAAATTTACCGTAAAAGCTAACTAGTCAAAAATGTCGTCAAAAGTGGGTATTCGTATTGAAATTTTCAGATTTTAATACAATTTTAGTTTGAAGACGATACCTTAAATATAAGTTATAAACATAAATTTAAAATAAATATATTATACATAGTCGAATGTTTATTTTCTTTTTTATTTTCTGTAACTTTCTGAAGAATAAAATGCATAGTGTTTTCTTCCTTTTATTAGCCAATTGTACGTTGATATAGTACACACAAAATAACTCAGTACACTCCGTGGATCATGTTCGCAAAACTCCCAAATGTGTTTGACATTGAATTCAATTTTTATCAATGTAGAAAGTCCTATTTTATCTTTATGTCTAGCGCGATTTGTACACAGCAGCATTTCTCAATCTGATATCTATGTAAAGAACAATAAGAAAAATAACGCATAATAAAACACAGAACTAATAGGCATTTGTATGTATGTAATGGGATATGAAACTGAGATGCATATCTATGATTTATTGAACAATTATATACGTTGCGGTTTAATTATAGTAGACATATTACAGATAATCTGTTGATTGAAATGGTTATAATAATTTATGGCTAACTTATCCGTTTTGTGTGACTACATTAGCTATATATTCCGAATGATAAGTATAGTTTCAGTTGACAGCCGTTATCAACTGTAATCATAATCTTTCAATTGTATTGTGAAATCAAAATATTTCCTCAATAATACTTATGTTAAAAGTTTTGACATCTTATTTCACATACAACTCTTATTGTCATCCTTATAAAAGTAGCTGAAAAATACAGATAAAACACATGCTTTTGCGAACTTTTTATCTAAACGATATCCAAAATATAAGCATTTACAGTGCACAATAAATATTATATGTTCCTGCGTTCGTTATAATGTAAATAATGAGATTAAGTGATGACATTTTTATCAGCCTGGTGCAAAATAACGACAAAAGTTTAACACCACATAACTTTTATTTTTGAATGATTAAAACGAACAAAGATTCTGTTAATAATTTATTTCAGTTGTCTCATTCATAATATTCATGTATCTAAACAAATGAAATGGAATTTTGAAAATTGTTCTCTTTGAATTATTTTCGGAGATAAATATTTCAACATTCACTCAGATACCAATAAACGTTGTCTATTGTGTAATATCAATACATATATTATGCAAGATTACACGTTTTGTATAATATTACCATTTTTGTACATTTGTCATCATTGTTTTATGCAATAATTTTAATTCTCAAATCGCAATGGAGTTGAAAGAGTGTAATATTTTATGTATGTAATATCTTATATTGTCTTTCGCTTTATCAAAATTTATTCCTAGTCGCCTACCCACATCAGTTACGTCAATCGGCGTGACTTTCTCAACCCGCCGATAAAGACAAAACGTGTAATAAATAAAATTTGTTAGAATAAAACTAATTAGTAAGGCCGAATTATGATAGTTGCGGCAGTAGCTTAAACCTAAATTATTTAATTTACCATTTTACAAACGGAGTTTAGTGTCACTTCGGTTGTTGTTTTGTTTACTATTTCACGCATGATTTTACTGGAAGAAACTTTTAATTAGAAAAGTTTTTTATACTTGCTGTTCCAAAGAGTTAAATACATTTTTTTTCTTAATATGGCTTCTTTACAAATCAATGCGATTTATATATATTAATTTGATATTTTAGATTTTATATTGACTTTATTAACAAACCGGTATTTTGAATGTCAATTTGGAGTGAGATTGTCTCAGCACAAAGTCGCAAAAAATTTAGTTTATTACTTTATTTTTTCTGAAAATAAAATCATAAAAGCTAGTAGTTACTGCAAATATATGAACGTTGTACTTGTATATATATATTAATATTTTGTACAGCTACTTCTGTAATATTGCCTCTGCGTATAAATCTCCAGTAAATTATTTAGTAGTTCATCCAGTAGGTGGCAATCATGAAAAATATTGGTGAAAGGCTTCAGAAAGTGGTTGATGTTGTTGTAAAACATGTATTTAATCAAAGAAAAGCCGCTGAAAAATATTCAATTGTTGTAACTAAAGAATAAGCTAAAAGGCCCTAAAAAAAATCCCACCCACCCCAAAAAAGATCTATTTTTACTAAAAGAAATGGTTTTTCAATGCTTGAAATTATTGAATATACGGTGAAATCTTCTACAACGGTCACTCCGAACAACGCTAACCTCCGAATACCGGTCATGTTTTAGTGTTACCGAATCTCTTTCATAGAAATAACATTACATTAAACCTCTGAACAACGAATTCCGAACAACGGCCACCTCACTGCATTTTTCTTTTCAAATATTCCTTATTCTCACATTTTTATATTGTTGTCAGATTTTTTTTTTTTTTTTGTGGTTGTTGTTTGTTTGTTTGTTAATTTTTATTGCAATTCTGTAGAATTAAAATTGAAATTTAATGACAGATTTCTCCAAATCAAGAATCTGAAAATACAGAAGTAATCGTAGATGGTGCTGAGTTAAAGGATATTTTAAATAGCGTCGGAATGACCATTAAATTCAGCGCGTACGTGAATGTAGATAACGATTTGGCAGTTACTACATTTAAAACGATAGAAGAACTCATAGAATGCAAAATCAATGAAAATAAGTGTGATGACGCAAATGAATCAGAAGATAATATGAAATTATCACAAAATTGTAGCGTAAAATCATATTCAGATGTTCATTTTAGTTTCAGAGAAATTGAAAATTTTGCGCTCACTCAAAATGATAAGGAAATGTATATCAAATCTATGGAAATGATTATGCATTTAGAGAAAGAGATATGCTTAAAAAACGATTAAGTGATTTCATTAGTATAAAATAATAATATGTGTAATAGTATGCATTTTTAAACTGTAAAATAAAATAATTTTTAACAAATATTTTGATTTTAATGTAATGTAATTTTGATCTATTAAAATGTGGAACCTATGAATAACGGTAACCTCCGAAATACGGTCACTTTCTCGTGCTCCCAGTGGTGGCCGCTATTCAGAGGTTTTACTATATTAAAATTTTGTTTTTATTGAAAAATATTAATCTTATTCTCTTAATTGTTAATTGTTTTTACACGTCTTATATAATACTCATTTTTTAATAAAATTTCGTTTTTAATTTTTTTCCTGTAAAATTTGTGTATTTTCGGGTCCTGCCAATCGAGTCTTGACAAATTGATCAAGACTCAACTGGAAGCTTTCTTCTCTAGACTTTTAAGCATTTCATCGTATCCCAAAAGTATCCAGAGAACTTTATTTTCTTTCTACATCCACCACAGCATTCCTCATTGGCAACGGACCCTTTAAACGATACCATAAGAAATTCACTGCGCCTCATCAAAACTCTGTGAATGTGGCGAAGTGGGAACCCCAGAACACACCTACTATCACTGTACCCTGACCAAATCCTGGCATCGCAGATATCACCCATCCCTCTCTCCCTAAATCCTTGTTACAAGGGATACTATCTCGGCAAGCGTTGCTGGCCAAACTCAGGAACATTTATAATTACCTAATGGATGTTTCCATCTTAACCTCTTAGCGGTATGTCTCCCTGTCGTGTGGGAGATCCAGAGAGCCCTGCTGTCTCCTTTACCTTCGTCTGCTCTTTTCCGTTTCATAATTATTCACACTTCTGGACTCTCGGTGTGATCCAGCACACGCTACTTACTCAGTTACCGTTGCATGCTGTCACGCACAACCAGCATCATTCTATGCATTCCATCCCACCCGCTGCTTGTCGCGAGGGAGCAAGCGCTCTTGCGGGCAGGAACTTCTCAACAAACTTGCACATATCATCCTTCTCTACCGCTCTCTGTCGCGAGGGGGTAGTCTGTGCCCACTAGGCCACAGACTAACCCCTCTTCTTTAGACTCAGGCCATTCTTTAATTATTTTTCTTCACGGAAATTTATGGAAATATTGCCCACTGTCGCGATTTCGGCGGCTTTAGCTCCGGCTGAAAACTGTATTTCTTTTTAAGACCTTAATAAAGGCAACCGGGGGGGACACTATGCTCTACAGACTTAATTTTCCTTGTATGAGCAGCTCCTCTTAGTCAATCAAGCATTTCATCGTCATATTTATTTCGAAGACGACTGCAGAAGCAGTTCCAAATGCCGATATTATGCTTTATCATTAATTGTTTTGTACCATTTCATATAAAAGTTTTTTATGTGTACCATTGTGAAAGTTTGTGTGTTTGTAACGTGTACAATCATCTTATTTAGTAGTTTTTTTATTATGTTTTACTATTATATCATAACATTGGGTTTCCACTGTCGTAAAAGATTTTTAAGGCTTATTTTATGATTTTTTTTAATTACGAGAAAAAGTTACTCCAAGCCAAGAGTGTCTTTGCCCCACTATTTAAAAAAATATATATATTTTTAAGAACTATTCTTTCAAAATACTAAATGTGAATTTTAAACTTTACAATTTATATTTTGAAACTAGAAAAAAGTATTAGAAATTGTTTAAATGAAAATTTTAGTATTTTTGGATCTTTAAAGACAACAAGAGGCAAAAAATGAGACAAAGTCTACCTGGTTGACGGTACATTGTTTATATTGGCTCCTGGTATTTTGTCGATGTTGCATTCATCGGAAGTAACATCCAATGTAGTACGAATATTGGTTAAATAATGTTATTACATTGGAAAAATTTGCAATAAATTGTCACTACTGCAAAAATATTGGCACTGGAATTGCGAAATGTTGTTTGTTTAATAAATACAAAGTGTAATCAATGTTTTGGCAATGTTTCATGTCAATATTGTCTTTATTGGCTTACCTATAGCCAATATACTATCGATTTTGTCGAGAAAGAGTCAAAATTAACCCCTTGAAGGCCACCGGTATATGTTACATACCACTTAATTTTAATTCCTAAATGCCACATTCACACCAGAATTAAGGAATTAAAACTGGTTTCATATAATGTACGCGAAGAAAAGCTTTTACTTAGTTTCATATAAAGTTGTTCATAAATACCGGTATCAATCAATCCTTTTACGATTTTAGCAACAGAAGTGCTTTGCTCCTGAAAGGGTTAAAGCAATTTTTGCAAGGACGAATCGAATGGAAACAATATGAATTCATATATTTCATCGAATATATTTTCTGGTTTGTGTAAGTTATTATATAATTATCAATTATATATAGATTATTATTACTGTATAATTACAATATACGATTTTATAAGATCAATGTGTCTAAATGTGAAGACCCATAAATATAATAAAGTTCTTGAACTTAAAATAGTATCGCAAGTATAGACTATAATAGTGACATAATCAAATATCGGCATTTAAAAAAAAACGCGAAACATGTTATTGTATTTACCAGGGACCCGGAGCTGGAGCTGGAGCCCGGAGCCGGAGCGCTCCGGAGCCGTGTTTTTCCTGGAGCTGGAGCTCTAAATTTTCCCCAGCTCCAGGGCTCCTTTAGTTTTTAATATTCTTTTAAATCTTTTTTTTTCAGTCTTTTAAATTTCTAGGCTTAAAATATTTTAATTACATCATTATTCAGTATTTTAATTATATCATTTTTTAGGTTTTTTTTATTATTATTATTAGGGAAGAAAAACTTCTCAAAAAATGGCAACACTACTTTACTTCTACTTTCTACTTGAACTAAGTGACAACACTATTTGAAAACAAATATGGCCGCCTGTTGTTTACATGTGTAGTCGTACAATTTTGGCTGTTCGAAAAGTGTAGAAGAAATTTAAGATTTTTGTGTTTAAAATTCTACCAAACTTTCTATTTTAAAAGCAAAAGCTAAAAGATGTCATATTTTCTGAACAAGCATTTCAAGTTTGATGAGAAGAAAAATGCATTTTGTCAGGTCTTTAATGAAGATAGAAAGTATTTGTGAGCAAAAAATTAAACGTGTAAATTAAAATCTGCAACTTAAAAGCGCGAAGTCGGAGCCGAGTTGGAGCCGGAGCCGGAGCTGGAGCCACGGTATTTTCTCTAGGAGCGGAGCTGGAGCTGGAGCATCAAAAATTGTTCGGCTCCGGGTCACTGGTATTTACAGCATTTTTAGGAGAATTTCACATTGCATTAAACATTGTTAATTACCAAGCACCGAAAACATTCTCTAAATGTGGGGTATAATTCTCAAATTGACTTCAATACATTTCGTTTTTTATCTTTAAATGACAAATAACCACAACTGAACCACGACCAATAACCACGGAACTGAACGCTGTTTCATCTGTTGGTAGGTAAAGCTATAAATGATGAGCCGTTTAAAATTAGAATAGTTCTATAATATGAATTGTTCTAAAATATCTGACACGTACTAAAATCTGAATTGATCTAAAATATCTAACTACATAGTAATGGGTTATACATTACAAAAATTATAGGATACTATGCGATACCAATGCTACTTCGGAAAGATGTAACCTTTTAACCAAAAGTAACTGTATTTCCATTTTCTAGATTAAAGTATAATTATGAAATGATTCAATATTTAATCTTAATACAGTATTAAGATTATATTAAAATAATAATTAAAACAATAAAAAGTAAGAAGAGCTGCCATACAGGAAATGTATTTAGCATCTTTGGACATCTCATTTAGGTTTTAACAACAGTAAATATGACGAAAATAATCAAAATGTGACAATGCTATTTTTTTTTTGTTTAGATTACAGATAATTCTCTAAATTCTTCTAAACAATTTATTAGGTTGTATCAAAATTATTTTAATTTTTTGAATACATATACTGTATTAATTCTATTCCGGAAAGATATTGACTAATTAAAAAGAAGAAGATCAATTCATAATATCTCAAAAATTGATGTAAGGAATTTTAACAATTGTTTTTTTTTTTTTTATTTATTTACATTTATTTCATAAAGTCTTACTACATTTATATATTTTTAAAAGTTATTCCCTTTTCTTCATCGCAACATTATATATAGCTTTTATTTCTAAACTAATTCAAAATTGATAGAATAAAAAGAACCTCTCAGATTTTATTCTAACATGGAGAATTTAACTTAAAACAATCATGGATATCACACCAAATTTATATTTTTTCTCATTTACATCATTTCTTTACACGTGATATAAACAATGATATTCACAGAAAATTTGCATTTAGAAACATATCTTCTAAATCGAAAATAATCAAACTGGTGTATGGAAATTAAAATTTGAATTAAAAGTATCATTTAGATAAATTCCATAACGCGTATAATATATTTATCTACCCTATATATATAAAATCCTAATGAAACGAATTTATGAAACGAATATATGAAACGCCTGAAATGTAACGATTCTTTGAATCGACTGATTAAACAACTGATTACGTTTCACGGTGATTTCTCCTAAAAAAAGGAATACTTTGCGATGAAATTAACACCAAAAATCAATATTGATCCGCAGATTTCAAAACTGGTATTAGAATTTTTAAATTCGAATTAGTTTTCGAAATATTAATTTTTTTTCTAATTTTATATACATTTTTCTAATGATGGCAACTCAAATTTTAATCAAACAGATATTTTTTTTTTTAGATTTTAGAAAAGGTTACTATTTTAAACTAATTTGGCGACAAGTCTGGCCTCCCTTAAATGGATGCTAAGAAATGTATCATGTTACTTTTATTCATAATGCAATTTGTATTTCATTATCATTTTATTTAATACAAGCAGAAATAATTACAATAAATGGCTTTCACTTCTTTATTTTTTTTTAAACGAAATGAAAAGAAAAATATTAGGCACACATGTCATATACGCACCGGGGTACCTAATTGGCGCCAAAATGGCATTATTTTGGTTGATGTGGTAACCCGGCTATTGTTGTTTATTTAATAATAAGAGTTTATTTACTTTATTTACTTTTTTTAAATTACATAAATTGTTTTGTGTTATAGTTTACTATTTTTTAGTTATTTTCCACTAAAAATAAAAAATAACAGAAAATAATTAAAAAATACGGTACTACATAGTTATTCCATCGACCCATTTCGCCAAATTATACAAATTGACATAATGTTTATTTTAAATAACGAAAGAACAAAAAAAAATAGTTTAACATTAATAAATATACAAATAAAACGTCGAAATAAAAATCACTTGATGACGTAAAGACGTGTAACTTGCTTAAAGTCAAGTGAATGTGACATTTATCAACTATTAGTGGCATTTAATCTTATAGTTTGGTGATAGATTTTTGTTCGACGGGATAACTAAGTAGTACCAAAAAGACATATGTAACTGGTATTCGAAATAGAGGATTTCGCCAAATTTTCCTAAAAAAATCACGCCAAACCGGGTGCGTATATGGCATCTGGCCAAATATTAAATTATGTAACAAACGATGACATTTAATTCCAACTTCAAAGCAATGTTATAATTTACCACTCGAAAAAAAAAAAATGCTAACTGGCGAGTTGAAAAATAGTTATTGGCGAGATTTGCACCCGGCTAGCGTAACAGCACCAAGAATTCTTTGCGACAATGCATTTATGTAGTATTATTCGGAAAAAAAAATTTATTTTTTTTAAAATCTAAATGGAAAACTTTCGGCACAGATGCCACATACGGTCCCATATTGGCGCTATTTTTTTCTGACGCCAATGTCATATACGCAACGGGTACTTAACTATAGTATCGTTATTTTGCTTGATTTGATAAGCCGGAGGTTGTTGTGTATGCTGTTGATATTTTCCCCAAATTAGCGCCGGAAAAAAATCGCGCCAATATGGAGCTTAATATATCTGGGCCAAACTTTTATATGAAAAGCGAAGGGATCAGAGCGTATTTATTTATGACAGTTACATTACTTGGACTATTATAATATAGATGAAATGATGGCGAAAGAATAATATTTGACGACTTATCACCTGTACCTGACTAATATTAAAGTACCAAAATGGCACCAGGAATATAAAAAGCGAAGTGGTTCGCCCGGAACTCTTGATGATAGTCACATGACTTAGGCTATTGTTATAGAAATTGTTTTAAAATACCGGGAGACAAAGACTCTGTCCACTTAATTCCTTTTATTTTTAGCTTCCTTTCAAACGTTTAACTGATCCTCTTTAATCAAACACGAAAACAACATTGGATGTCTTAACAGCAACTGATTCGGCCTTAAATTTTTGAAATTAGAGGAAGTTGAATGGAAACCCGTTTGCAAGGAGATCTGCACAGCTTTTTTCCGTATAATTCAATCTTCTATAATATTTTTTAAACCGATCAGATTAGGGTGTTTTTAGATTCTGCGGTGTCTCAACGGGGGTTGGCGAGCGTAGCTTGCAGGGGGCAGAGCCCCCTAGTATATCTATAGATTTAGTAATGTTCAAAAATGTGAAAAAAGAAACACGATGACACTTCTAACGAAAATCTTAAGTAAGTTTTGTCTACAAAGTAAAAAATAAAAAATATAAAAATAATACGGTTTTCTAAAAAATAAGTAGTTTTAGAGATTACGAAATGCTAGTACTGTAATAATATGTAGGATATTTAGATTGATTATCTCATAATATAACATATTCTGCTCAGTGATTTTGTTTAAATGTTATGCTTTGCATACATATTTCTTGAATAATTTAAAAAAAAATTATCACATTTATAGATTTCATTTATAAAATAAACACTTTTCCCGCATTAAAATCTTTAGCAGATTTACTTCATTTGAATGTTTTTTTGCTTGAGCCATTTTTAGTTTAGGTGCAGATTTACAGTTGCCACGTGGCGACTAAATTTTTTGCTGTGGCGACTAACTTTCAGTGTCTTAGTCGCCAGTAATCAATTTCCAATGTTCCCAATCCCCGTCGCGGAATTTTCATATATTTATTTTCTTTTGCAAATAGAAAAGAACTTGCTCTTTTCAATGGCCGAGATCAAGTATGACCTTGATAAAAATTCAGGGAATTTTTGCGATCTCAGTTACCGACGTGAACGCTGCCCCTGTGATGTACTGCTTTCTTGTCGAACATTATGTTTGAATATTATTCCGGGCATGTGCGCTCCACTACAAAGCTTAGCAGCTGCGAAGCTCGGCACATGAGCGCGCTAATGGTAAAGCTCCTCCTTCGAACACCAGCGAAAGCAAGCCTTTCTTCGAAGGTTTTGTCTGAAATCCAGAGTTGAAATAAATACTCCTTTACTGCATATCGGCTCACGAGACAGTCCAAAGTTCCCGATTCGATGGATATTATTTAAAGGCTTTGAATCATGGAGTCGCGAGGATAGAGGATTCCGAACTCTAAAGAAAAAAGCACAAAAAGAAAAAGAAACTCGAACGAAAAAATACTTAACGCGAGGTATATGTAAATGGCTGGTATTGGCGAGGTATGCGAGGCCCTGTAAATGTTTTCTGAAAGTGCGAAATAATCTCACACATTCCTAAATTATTATAAATTTAGGAAATGGGACTTTTTTTTAATATGTATACTTATATAAGACAAAATCAAAGTAAGAAATAAAGTTTTCCTAATATTTCCCGTTATCATGACTGCTTAGCTTGTACATGTTTTGTTATTCAATTGTATCTTGTCCAACTTTATCTTCTGATTTTTCAGATTTATATTATACATTTTTAGTATCAAAGTTTCAAGAATTTTAGGATTAAATAAAATATAAACATTTTTTGCAATTAGTATGGGTTTTGTTGTACATGTGTATTTATTAATTAAACTATTTTTCCTTTTGAATTCCTGAGTTTTTTTGTTAAGTTTTTTCCATATAAACACTATATGAGTTTGTTTCACAATGTGGCCACTAGATTTTGGTAAGGAGTCAAAGTGGCGACTGGATTTTTGGGGGTTAGGAGCCACTGGCTCGTTAAAAGATTTGGGAACCTGCACCTATAATTTTTAGTATTAATATTTTAAAAAATAATTTAACCACTACATGATTTTATTTAGCTGAAAATAAATGCGAATGAACAACAACATTTAATTAATAATTAAAAATTATACTTTTTTTGCCCAGTTGTTAATTAAATCGCAATTTCATGTTCAATTTAAGTTTTAGAAATCATTCATAGTAGTAGATGATTAAAATTAAAATCAAAAATTTTTAATAAATATTATTCTAACAAAAAAAAAAGAAAACCAGCCGTACGGAGAGTTCTTCAAATCACGAAAGATGTTCTGAAATTTGTGATTGTAGAAAAAATATATAATAAACACGATATAATAGCTAAAGACTTTTAATTTCATACTGAAAGTGAGGGTAAAAAATTACAATTCGAAGTACTATACGAAATTAAGTAAAGCCAAATGTTTTTAGTATATCAGATATAGTATATCTGTTTGTCACATATTTATTGTATTGTTTATTTCATAATTTTGGCTCAGTTTGGTGCTATATATTTTTTAAATATGGCGTCCATACTTATCGTTAATTAATAGATAATTCCTAGAACATTGGAATTAGAGATCTAGTTTGTAATGCAATTATGTTTCATTTTCAAGTGTTGTTATTTAATATTTCAAAAGTCACTTACGCCAAAATAAATATTTTCTGAAAAGTTACTTTCCTACGTCCTTGTGTCCTATATACCGAAAAAAAAAAAATTCATGCTGCAACAAATAAATTGCTCTAACAATAAAAATTCCATTTTTATCTGATCAAAACGTTCTTGCTTTATGATATATTAAAATCTATGAATTTTTACAGTTTTCCGGAACTAAAATGTTTACAGTTTCAAAAATGTCAAAAATTAAGATTCAAAGTATCTCAACTCTTCAAGTTCTGATATTAGAAGAATAGTATTACCATACGAAATTTAGTTCAATTTGACAGATATTTATTTACAGTTCACTTCATAATTTTGATATAATTTGATGCCATATTTTTAAAAACATGGTTTCCATTCTTATCGCAGATTAATAGTTAATTACTAAAATGTTGGATTAACAAATATAGTTCAAAATGT
Organism: Maratus speciosus; assembly: GCA_963932465.1. Taxonomy (NCBI): domain Eukaryota; kingdom Metazoa; phylum Arthropoda; class Arachnida; order Araneae; family Salticidae; genus Maratus; species Maratus speciosus. Next base: position 445,879,224 of record OZ010789.1, read on the forward strand.
AATCATTATTCATGTTCACTATGTTCTTATTTAGTATTTCAAAAGTCATTTAAGTCAAAATAGATATTTCAGAAAAAGCTGCTTTCATAAGTCCTTGCGTCCTATATTACGAAAAACATTTTTCATTATCCAAAAAATAAATTGCTCTAGCAGTAAAAATTCCCTTTTTATCTGACCAAAACCTACCTACTTTATGATGTGTTAAATTTTATGAATTTTCATCCTTTTACAAAACAAAAAACGAAAAAACGATTTTGCATTTCTTAAAATGACAAGAATTTGCATTCAAAGTATCATAACTTGGCAAGTTTTTCTCGTAGAAAAATGAATTTGCTATTTTTCCGTTACAGCATGCATAAATATGTTCTAAATAATACTTATAAGACCCAAGATAAGTATGACAAATTAAATTTCGTAACTTAAAAAAAAATACTTTTAAAGTAAGTGGATTTTCATATGATGGATATTTAAAATGTTTTTGCAATTGAAACCATATATTAAGGCTGAAAGTTTAGGAATCAACCACTGTTCGACTTTAAGGGTACCGTGAACCTTTATTTGAGCTAAAATCGAGCCCAAAATCGAAATTTCTTTCTGTGTTTATTATTATTCTAAAATTTGTACCAAGTCATTTGTGAAAAAACGCATGCAAATGCGATGATTTTTCGCAAAGTTATAAGTGTTTTAATTTTGTACATAAACAATTTTTTGGCCTCTTTTATATACTTTAAATTAGTTTTCCTCAAAACTGATTTTTCAATGTTTTTTAGATTTTTGAAATGCTTCATGCGCCTTAATTTTTTATCAAAATTCCTGAAATTGTTAACGAAGAATCCTGATATTGCTCACAAAAATAAATTGTGTATTCATGTTAAAATTGGACTGCATTAAGATAATTAACTTTGATTTTAAACTTTTTAAAAGGCAAAATTTTGATGAAATCGATATGACATTCAGGAAAAAAATCTTTAAAAAATTAAGTATTCAGGGGATTAAAAAATCGATACACAGATTTGTTTGTAATAGTATTTGTTGTGATTAAAATGTAAATTCTAAGAAATATCTCAAAAATTAAGACGCATGGAACATTTAAAAAATTTAAGTTTTGTAAATATCTTAAAATTATAATAAGATTGGAAATTTCTTTTCAGATGTTGGATAAACTTATGGTGAAATGTATTGTATATTTGTACAAAATTTCATATCTCTATGATGAAGATAAAAAAAAAGCACAAAGTCTGCCGTCCCCTTAAGAAGGAGCACCCTGTATATGCAAATAAAATGCTCAATATATTTTGTTTAAAGCCAGCTAAAACTAGAAAGAGGAAGAGACAGAAGTACATTCTTTATGGTACATGACGCAAGAATTTTTCTAAATTTCTCTATTAATAATAATTTACAGCCACATAGTTTCGAAGAAAAAATGCATATTTTACTCAAACCATTAAATTTTCATTTAAAAAAATTAATATGCTCATAATTAGATTTTAATATATTGATTTTCCATTTCATTCGGCAATTCTAATTTTAATGCAAAATTTAATCAAGTCATTTTTGAAAGTCCGATCTATTAAATTCACATTATCTTGAAACAATAAACTTATTATAATAAAATAGGTATGCATATTTTTCAGAGCAAATTTTTCATCTTTAATTGCTATTTAACGATCTCAGAGTTTAAGTATATTTTCAGATTCCCTCTAGAATACACATGATATTAAGAGAATTTAAAAATAATCTTTTTAATAAATTAATAAATTATACTTAACTTTCCAATAAAAAAGAATCCAGTGATTTTTTTAAAAAATTATAATATAGATTTTAAATATTAATAAAAATATTTCTTTATTATTCTTCTTTTTTACAAAAAAAAAAAAAAAAAAAAAAAAAAAAAAAAAAAAAAAAAAAAAAACCTTATTAAAGCAAAATAAAAGAAAATTCTTAAATTATTTTCGTAGACTTATTTTATTAAATTAGACCGTAATATTTTTTAGTTTCATTAAAATGCCGGAGTGAAATATAATTAGAAAATTAATTAAAATTACACATAATCATAAGTTTTGCACATTATTATAAGTAATATATTTGTATAAAGTAACAACGTAATTAATTCATGTAAAATTAATTTGAAATCAATATACAGTGCTTAAATTTCTGTATGTAGGGTAAGGTGGTGCAGGTTTGCACACTTTAGCTATTTCGTTAAATGACAATAAATGAAGAGATTTAAGGCATGATGTTATACATTATTTTTAATCTTAGATTATTGAGCTAACCAAAAAATCTGCATTCATCAACTTACAAGAAACACTTTCGGTATTATTTCCGAAAAGAATATCTTCCCAAATGCGCACTCGAGGCAAGACCATAGAGAGCAAGAGTGTGCAGTCAATTGAGCAAGAGTGGGAAATATAAAAAAGGAAGCTTTTCACTTACAAACGTAACATTTGTAGTGGCCACGACCTGCATAGCCTGTGCACTCTTCGTGCCACTAGTCTCTGCAAAAAATCTTCTCTATTCAATCCACTACAATTGGTTCTCTATACATTTCTGAACAGCTTGTACATATCCACTGTTTTTTATTTGGTGCAATTTTTGGCTTCATGGGTTTATCTTTATTCTTTTTTTATAATGTTTTTTGGCTTTTTTCCGCATCGTCATCTTCAAGCTGTCTTTTGTGTGGTAAACTACTAAAAATTCCAAACTTTCTGGTCCTCTAATTATCTCAGCATAGATGGTTCTTAATGTCTGTGAGAACTCTGTTAATTTAACGTAAGATGAAATTGTTGAAGTCGAAGCTATACTTTACGAAACCGAAATTGAGTTGATTTTACATTGAGCGTGCGTCTTTTCTTTACATAGCCTTTCTGCCTTTTCTGAAATATCATTTTTTACTGAAATTAATTCTCTTTTCTCCCCCTTTTCAGCGTTCTGTGGTTCAGCTGACATATGTGGTTCAACAAGTTTACATTCTAATGGTCTTCCAGAGACACTTCTTGCTGAAATGTCAGTATATATAAAAAGGTAATTTTTGAAAGGCTATAAAACCGTTATTTTAAATCCTGCTTTAGCATCGGTAGCTGTTTTTTCAAAAGCAGGTGCGCATTCTTGACACTTTAACACTACGCACTCTTGTACTACTGTCACTAAACATGTTTGAAACATCAGTAATGTCACCTATTGATAAACAAATCAAAATTAGCATGCATTGAAAAGCCACAACATAAGAGCTAGAGCTAAGAGCTAGCAGGCTCATTTTTCTATATGTTTTTCCGATTTATGGTGGAATACGTTTGCGGGCAGTCTGGCAGTCAGGAGACGTTGCGTTTACCTGCGGGAAAAGGGGTTATGTAGGTCAAAAAACTTCAAAATTACGTCACTTTATCATGGCTCATTTTTCTATATGTTCTTCCAATTTATGGTGTAGTACGTTTTCGGGAGGTCTGGCAGTCAGGAGACGTTGCGTTTACCTGTGGGATAAGGGGTTATGCAGGTCAAAAAACTTCAAAATTACGTCCTTCTAGCATGATTTTTGTTTATAACATCTGTTTCTACTAACTATTTGTGATATTAATCTATTATTACTAGGCGTTACCAATGTCGCTAAGACCCTGCCAGATCCACATTTATAGGTAACACATTACTCTTTGGTTAACAGATAACCTATTATTAATTTTCCAGACACAAATTCGGTTGCAAAGTTAATGCCAGACGGCTTTAAATATAGCAACGAAAGTGCCTGTTTCAGAAGTGTTTTACAGTTTAAAAATTATAAGTCATCTTTACGTCATTTTATCAAGCTTAAAAATAACAAGATATTACTCTTTGGCTAGCAGACAACCTATAATTAATTTGCCAGACACAAATTCGGTTGCAAAGTTAATGCCAGACAGCTTTAAATATGGCAACGAAAGTGCCTGTTTCAAGAGTGTTTTATAGTTTAAAAATTACAATTACATAAATTTACATTAATTACACAAAATTAAACATTTTTTTCGACATACACTATATATACAATATGTATGCATGTATATTTACAAAGAAACGATTGTTGCTATGGTAGCAATTAAGGGTTGACTGTCATTAAATGAAGCCAAATCCCAACAAAAGATGACATTTCTTGAAACAGGCACTTTCGTTGCCATATTTAAAGCCAACTGGCATTATCTTGGCAAACGAATTTGTGTCTGGCAAATTAATTATAGGTTTTCTGCTAGACTAAGTTTAATATCTTGTTATTTTTAAACTTGATAAAATGACGTAAAGATGACTTATAATTTTTAAACAGTAAAACACTTCTGAAACAGGCACTTCCGTTGCCATATTTAAAGCCGTCTGGCATTAACTTTGCAACCGAATTTGTGTCTGGAAAATTAATTATACATTGTCTGTTAACCAAAGTGTAATGTGTTACTTATAAATGTGGATCTGGCAGTGTCTTAGCGACATTGGTAACGTCTGGTAATAATGGATTAATATCCCAAATTGTTAGTAGAAAGAGATGTTATGAACAAAAATCATGCTAAAAGGACGTAATTTTGAAGTTTTTTGACCTGCATAACCCCTTCTCCCGCAGGTAAAAGCAACGTCTCCCGACTGCCAGACCGCCCGCAAACTTACTATACCATAAAACGGAAGAACATATAGAAAAATGAGCCTTGATAAAATGACGTAATTTTGAAGTTTTTTGACCTGCATAACCCCTCTTTTCGCAGGTAAACGCAACGTCTCCTGACTGCCAGACTACCCGCAAACATACTACACCATAAATCGGAAAAACATATAGAAAAATGAGCCTTGATAAAATGACGTAATCTTGAAGTTTTTTGTCCTACATAACCCCACTTCCCGCAGGTAAACGCAACGTCTCCTGACTGCCAGACTACCCGCAAACGTACTGCACCATAAATCCGAAGAACATATAGAAAAATTAGCCTTGATAAAATCAGGTTGCGAAAACGTTGGTAGCTCTTAGACTATAAAGTAAAGTGCCGCAAGAGTTCACAGTACTTTAGTCACTGACACCGTAGGTAATGTCAAATATACTACCAAATACAAAACGTTAAGTTTGGTTTAACACTATTTCTACCAAGAGGTATCAAAAGACACTTTTCGGATTTTAACTTTAAATTATTCTCTAAGATTAATAATTTCCCCACAATTTATTTTTTGACTTTTCGTACAATATTTGGTAGATTAATTCAGCGATATCATTTTCTTCCAGCTCACCCTGGATCTAAAAATATCCATGTGGTATACTTATTTCTACCATGAGGTGTCTTTTGACACCTTAAGGATTTCATAATTTGTAATTTCTAAGGATTTCATAATTTCTTATTTTAAACCATTTTAGATATAAATATAAACACCATTTTACAGCAACCTATCAATTATAATCAGATTAGAGAATTCCGGTTTCAGTTGTATTGAAAAATACAGGAGTTGCTGCATAACTCTGATATTCGCTTGTTTTTAGCCATGTTGCATTTTAGTGTAGATCATTCAAGTGACCAGTTCTAAAAAAAATTAATAATCCGTTTTGTTCTCCAAATCTTGTAGTGAGTTCAATACACATGAATTTTGTTTTCATTCGTGTAAAAATTATGGTATTTAATAAGGAAAGAATTTTATTATACTGCTGTTTGTATAATTGTTGTTGTTGTTGTTGTTTTTACAAAGATTGAATTTTTATACATGAGACTGAAAGTTTGTCGAGTTAATGATATAAAAAAATTTTATTTTCTAATAAAAATTAAAAAAATGAAGAAGATAATATTTTTAAATTGTTGTTCCTATTGCCGTAAATCATGTTTGATTGCATGTATGTATATTTATATTTTGAGAATTGTTGAATTAAGCTAGAATTTATAACCTGATTAAATAATCTCTATTAAATACGCACCAATGTTTTTAAAAATATATTGCTCAAATTACGTATATTTAACTGATAATTTGAAGTCCCAACAGTTTTGGCAATTATTTGCATTCAAACGCAAAGATGTCAAAAAACAACTTTCGGTAGAAGTAGGTATAGGGCAATTCCACAGAAAATTATCATTTTGCGGGGAAGGATAAAATTTATAATATGTTTAATTTAAGGGTATGATTGGAAAACTTGATATTTTTATATCTACCCTATATATATAAAATCCTAATGAATCGAATTGAAACGAATTTATGTAACGATTCTATGAAACGACTGTTTAAACAACTGATTATGTTTCACGGCGATTTCTCCTAAAATACGGAATACTTTGCAATGAAATTAACACAAAAAATCCGTATTGATCTGCAGATCTCAGAACTGCTATTAGAATTTTTAAATTCGAATTACTTTTCGAAATATTAATTTTTTTCTAATTTTATATACTTTTCTCTAATAATGGCAACTCAAAATTTAATCATAACAGATATTTTTTTTTCAGATTTTAGAAAAGGTTACTATTTTAAACTAATTTGGCGAGAAGTTTGGCCTCCCTTAAATGTATGCTAAGAAATGTGTCGTGTTACTTTTATTCGTAATTCAATTTCTATTTCATTATCATTTTATTTAATACAAATTGAAACATTTAAAATAAATGGCTTTCACTTCATTCCTTTTTTTAAGCGAAACGAAAACAAAAATATTAGACACAGATGTCATATACGCAACGGGGTACCTAATTGGCGCCAAAATGGCGTTATTTTTCTGACATGGTAACCTGGCATGGTACCTGGTGACCTAAATGTATAACAAAAGTTAAGACTATAAATCCTTGTTCAAGATTATGAAGTGTAAATGTTCATAAAAGTTCACTGTTCACTAATGTTCAAATGAGTTCAGTGTTCGAAAGAAAAATGTTCATAAAAGTTTTATATAAGAAAAACTAACTTGAAGAAAGATCACCATAATGTTCAGACCTCAAGAGAAAATCACCGCCAACAAAAATGTCAGACAAAGGACAGTTACTATAAAAGGCACAATGTTGAGCCTTTGATGTAGTGTCAGAAAACCACGTAATGTCCGTAGCAAACCACTGATGAGTATTAACAGTATGATAGAAGTAAATAGTTGCAAGTGTAAAAATTATCAAAATTTATACCTAATAAATGAGTATTCCCTATTAAGTGCGTTGTACATAGCACACAGTTTTCTATAGTTTGAACGGGTGATGAGAACGTTTCGAATGATCCATCTCAGTGTACAATTCCTGTTGAATTTAAATGTACAAGGCATTAACAGACAATGTCCAAACAAATAATGTTGTATACTTCCTACATCACCACAGTTACACCTGTTATTTGGGCGTTTTCCTATTTTAAACAAATTCTGTGGAAATGCTCCATGTGAAGAAAGAAAATAACCTATCACCTGGGATTCACATAGAAATAAATCGTTAACCTTGTTTAATATCGCATAAGTATCTCTTCCCTTCTCCGAATTTTCCCAAGAAACCTGCCATTGATCATGTAGAAGTGTTTTAAAATGACGCTTTAAAATAGAAGTTGGTGCAGGAATGCGTAGAACTTTATCATACAGATCATTTATAATAACTAATTTTGCCAACATGTCCGCTCTTTCATTTCCTGATATTCCAACATGCGATTTTATCCAGCCAATATATATGACTTTATTATGTAACAGGCGCAAAGAGTTGAAGATATTAAAAAGCTGACCGTTAGATGGAAATAAGCGCTGAAGAGCGTAAATTGATGACAAGCTGTCAGTATAAAGATGAAATGAATCATGCGGGGAGTTGATGCACCAACTGATAGCCTCGTCTATCGCAGCCAATTCTGCTTGAAAAACAGAGTTATAGTCATGTAATTTTAATCTCATGTCTAGCATAAAAGAATCCCTATACCAAACCGTAAATGCAGCTCCTACACTGTTCATCATTCGAGAACCATCAGTATACAATATCGGATGATTCACCACTGGTACTGTATCAACCACTGGCTTAACAAATTTCATATTTAAGTTTTCAAAGAAGTAAGGACAATTATATGTCCTCAGTTTATTCATAAAATCTTCACCTTTAAAACACATATTGTCAATCAAGACTGTACCATTTCCATAAATGATATTATAACGCTTAGAAGACAAATTCAGTTCTATGTCAAGTGGTGGAGCACCCACCAAAACACACAATGCGTCATTAGAAATCGTACGATATGCCTTTAAGACAGATAGCAGACATAGACGTTGACATGAGAGTAATCTTGTTATTCCATGTTGATTTAAGTCAGGCATCCAGATCTCATGCCCATATGAAATACGTTTCTTCAAGACGGTATTGTAACATATTTTAAGATAAATAGAAGGAAGACCTCTATCACGGATTCTGGTTTGGCGCATTTTACACGTGAAATCGTTAAGCCTAGTTCTAATCATATCTGGGTGATCCATCCAACGAAAATTGCTGTCAAGTAGAAATCCCAAATAAAGAATATTGTCCTTTACACTGATACTTTTGTCATTATGTTTAAAAATTGGTCTTCTTTTACTAAGAGTGTGGCCCCCAAACAGCATTACGGCTGACTTCTCTGCACTAATTTGCAAATGATGTATAGAACAGATATCCGAAAAGTGATGAACACTAGTATTCATTTTATGTTCTAGAGCAGAGCGCGTATCTGCGCCCTCTATAATAACGCTATCATCAGCATAAGAAATAATCAGTAATCCTCTCTGCTTGCAACTCTTTAAAATCCTGTCAGCAACTAGTGTCCAGATAAACGGCCCAAGACATGACCCTTGCGGGCAGCCACGGAATACATGAAACCATGTTAATCCATGCGTATATTTAAAACAAATAAGTCTATGACTCATGTAATTTTTAAGTGTAGACTTCATGTAATCAAAAATAGGTAAGATATTTATGATATCGGCTACAATACGCCAATCCAAAACGTCGAAGGCACCACTGATATCAAAAGAAATCATTGCACAGGATTTATATACTGACAGTGTTTCTCCAATGATATTCTTTAACGCAGAAAGTGCTGTCAAGTTGCTCCGTCCCTCACGAAAGCCATGTTGTCCATCATCAAGATAATTAGAAGACTCCAGCATCGTAATAACTCGAAGTTTTAAAAGTCTTTCATATAACTTACCCATCATAGGGAGAAGAGTAATAGGTCAATACGAATTAATTTTTTCAGCTGTCCTATTACGTTTTCGAAAAAAGATGATCATTCCTCGTTTCCAACATTTTGGGAAGTGACCAAGTAAAAGACAAGTATTAAATAGCGTCAACATAAGAGTTGTAAATCTGTTACACAAATTTTTAATAATTATTCCATCAATATCGTCCGGTCCTGGACCTTTATTTATGTCCTGAAGGCACAGTACATGAAAGAGTTCTTTTTCTTTAAATGGAATAAAATCAGGTGATGAGGAATAATTGAATGAGTTAATGTACTCATAAGGGACAGAAGGTCAATAATCCACCTCAAAATGACCAGACATAAGGCTATGTGCTACGCTATCATATGTGTCAAACACAGAAGATTCTTCTAATGTAGTAAAGATCATGTCGTTATGTTTCAGGGTTTTACCTGAGACATGTCTGTATAGAGACCCATAGGCATTATCAGTGCGTTCACAGAAAGACAGCCAACCCTGTCGTTTTGCACGACGTAAATTACTTTTGTATTGTCTTCTAGCAGTAAGATATTTATCCTTGTAATCTTCTCTATTCAAATTCTTCCTATAACGCTTATACAAGGCGTTAACTTTGTTTCTTTCAACCCTAAGAATTTCTGTATACCATTTTGCCGTAGGTTTATATGATAATGAACCTCTTTTAAAACAAGCACTCATAATCTCATGCAAAAGGTCATAAAAATTAGCCGTCCAATCTTCTAGTGCATCAGGACTAAAAACGCTACGTAAAGTGTTCATCAACTGAGGAAGATACTCCAAGAGTCTTTTGTTGAAATTATATAAACTCTTGTTTTTTGTTTTATATCTTGTATAAGTCGTAAATGAGGGATCAAGAACAAGGTGAAACCTGATGTAGCGATGATCACTGTATGAAAAGACACTATCATCTACAGACCATCCATCCAAAACCTGTACAATTTCGTTACCGCCCAGCGTAAGATCTGGACGGCCCTTTCGGTCGTCTTGAACGTAACTATGAGGTGCCTCTGGGTCATTTAGAATAAATAGGCTGTGAGACATTAGTAACTCCAAAAGAGGCTCAGCCCTATCACTGTCGCAAGTATATCCCATCATCTTAAGCGGGACGTTGAAGTCTCCTCCAATCACATGCCTGAAAAAATCTGGATAAAAGTCAGTCCATGGGTCCATGTCATCTTGAAAATTTCCAGAAGGTGGTGAGTACACTGAACCAATAATAATGAAACCTTTTGCTGTTTGCAAGTTTACAAAAATACTATTTCTCGACTCAAAACTTTTCACGCATGCATGTCCTGACAAAGTTGAAATAATAGCTGCAGTACCACCAAAAGAAATAAAGTAAACCCAGTCAGGAGGAAGACCAACAAAACAACCGTTAACCAAATATGGATCTTGACAAAGTACAAAATGTACGTTAAAAGAAAATACGTATTTAATAAGAGCATCAGTGGCGTCCGCACAGTGATGAAGGTTTATCTGGACAAAATTTAATCCGTAATCATCAGCCGAAGAGCCCGAGACAACTATCACAATCGTTTGGCTAAAAGTCCATCCCTGTAAGCCTTAAAAGACGGACAGTTCGGGCTATCGGCACGATGGGAATGATCAATTTCATTATCCTGAAAGAAGCAATTACTGCAAGTAACTGTGTCCACGGTGCAATCCTTTATGTTGTGCTTTCCTGCACATTTTACACATTTTAGATCCCCAGCACATCTATTTGCAACATAACCAAAAGCTTGACATTTATAGCATCGGACGATTGGTATATACTCAACCATGCGGTACCTCTCCATGTCTATACAAATCCTACGACGTGCCAAAAGATAATCAAAACTTTCCTTATCCATGTCCAATAGCCAGTTATGTCTGTCCGCTCTAGTCACAATCCTCCTAACAACCTCAAAAATATCTCCAGGAGCCTCAATAGACCTATCTGAATTTTTGCATCCACACTCAGTCCCTCCAAAGCACATCTGACCGATCTCACAACCTCCTTTTCATCAACAACAGAATCAACACCCACAATCAATAATCTTTCTCTTTTCCTACGCGGAATCTCCACTTTTATTTTGTCCTTGATTTCCGATTCAACAAGCAAATTCTTCAATTTTTCGCTATCACTCTTTGACTTAACCTTTAAAATCAATTGTCCAGCCTTTGTAACCACAACATCTCCCGGAGTCGGGATATCTGTAATTCCTCGCCACATATTCTTTACTTCTTTTTTAACATTGTCTATGGAATCATCTCCAGAGGACGTAATAATAACTGAGTAGTCAGAGTCTTGCCCGTGCCTAGTTTTAACAACGTCAGCTTTGTTATGAGAGTCATCCAAAACCTCCCTAACAGTAGAGAAACGCTGGGCAAGGGCCTCATAGGCCTTGTTGTCAGTGACCATTGTTTTTATCTTCACCTCATTGGCAACACAGTCTCTGTGAGCCTTATAAAATCTTTCAGAAATATAGTCGAAACAATGTCTGACAGTTGTCATAATATTTTCAGTCACTTTCCCACCTTTGTTCCGCTGATTCTCCAAAGTCTCATAAAGAAATGATTGAACTTTTCTAATAGAGGTTGGAAACTCCAATTCCTCTATTTCCTCCAGTAAATTCTCCAGCTTCCCCATTACCAATGAACAATTACAAAGACAAAACTACCACAGAATGACGTAGAAGGACAAGCAGCCGGTCACAAACGGAACAAACTCTCAGTGTATATATATATAGCCACCCAGCTGGATCGACAAAAAGACAAATGAACCAAAGTGAAGCAAAACTACTAAAACTGGAAAAAAAACCCAAATTGCCAACCGCCAAATACACAGAACATGTGATAAAAATAATCAAATAATCTACAAATCTCAAAGCGTACCCTAGAAACCACTCACAAACTAAACCAAGTCCAGATTAAATTAACAAAATAAATGTAAAGCATTTAGACAAGACTAGCTCCACAATACAAAATCTCCACTACACTGCAGAACTCAAAGCGTAACCCAGCAACAATATATAATCTAAAACAAGTACAGATTAAATTTAAAGCATCTAGACAAGGCTCACTCCATATACCAAATCTCCAACACACTACACAACTTAATGCGTAACCCAGCAACAAATAAAATCTATATCAAGTACAGATTAAAATAACAAAGTTAATTGAAAGTATTTAAACAAGGTTAACTCCATAATACAAAATCTCCAACACACTACAAAACATTAGTCCGACAGTAGCATGACACAGCTCAACTCTACAATGAAGCAAGATGGCGATCAAAACAAACGCAGCGAGAAACGCCCACCGGACACAAAAAGCCAAAATAAACCGCTAATTAATCAGGAACTGATAAAGAAAATACAACAGACTGAAGCTAATTGAAAGCCGAAGGTAATAAACTTTGAAAATAATTAAAAATAAACGTAAATAACAGAAGTATAAATGAAATAGCAAACTAACTGATGCCGCGAGCACTAAATTAGGCCTCGGCAATGAACAAAAATTTACAAAGTCATAAGAAATAAGTTTAAATTAGGCAAATTACAGAAAAATCATATAGAAATGAACAATATTTGATAGGAAATAAACATGCATGTGCTACTAAGTCAAAAAAAAAAAGCTCACTTACTTAATAAAAGGGAAATTTCATCCCAATATTCTGGTGCTAATGTGGCATTTAAGAATTAAAAAGAAGCAAATTTTAGTAATTGTATTATGTCAATCGTTTTATAACGCTGTTAAAAAATACCGAGAGACAAAGACTCTGTTTACTTAATTCATTTTATTTAGATTCTTTTCAAATGTTTAACTGATCTTCTTTAACCAAACACGAAAACAACCATTGGATGTCTTAACAGCAACTGATTCTACCTTAAATTTTTGCAATCAAAGGGAATTGAATGGAAACCCATTTACAGGGAGATCGCTACAGGTTTTTTCAGTATAATTCAATCTTCTCTAATCTTTTTAAAACCATCAGATTCGCGTGCTTTTAGATTCTACAGTTTCTGAACGGGGGTTGTCGAGCGTAGCTTGCAGGGGGCAGAGCCCCCTAGTTCTATAATAAAATCCTAATAAAAAGACATTGTAAATTACTGTTTACAAACTAAGTTAAATCCCATTATTGTCTTTGTAAAGTCATAATGTTACGTCAGTTACACAATAAAAGTTACGTCAGTTACACGTGTAAATGCCATTTTTTTTCTTTTTTATTATTTAGAAATTAATTAAACAAGTTACGTTATAATTTGGCATTACTTAGTGCTGTTGAGAACATTAACACGTTCTTGCCGGCGAGGTGGCTCATACTCGACTGTCTCAGAGTATTTCAGTCTCCGGCTTTTTGCACACCACTGTGTTATTTTAGAGAAAATGTCGTTCCTTTAAATCGCCCAATTGTTCTAATTAAATAAAACAACATTTTCTGTATTAAAATACTGGTATCCAAAAAGCCGGAGACTTGGCAGCTCTGAGACAGTCGAGTGTGACCCACCGCGCCGGCGTGAACGTGTTAAATCGCTTTTTTTAACGGGATAGTTTTGATAATTTTACACTTCAATGAAGGTAGAAAAAATGTTTGTATATTTTATGTTACGTCAGTTACGGAATTTTGAAGTGCAATTTTGGGACTAAAAGAAAGATTGGATTAATCTGCAGGTATCTGCGTATTAAGACCTTAGTAAGAAATATTTTAAATTGTAAAAATTTGTTCTAGCTTTATTAGTAAATTTTCTGCATAGTTTTGAAAACAATATTTGATGATCAAATGTTACGTCAGTTATGGTGGAATTGCCCTATACACACATCGTGGTAGAAATAGTGTTAAGTTGAAGATAAATTTAAGCGGTTAAATATAACCGTTTAGATGCGAATGGGGTACTTTTCCATCGCCACTTGTAGTATTATTACTTTCATAGAAACAAGATAAGCCAATTGAAAATTTCTTAAAATATCATTTGTTTTAAGTTGTGAGCCAAAATTTGTATTTTGTTTGGAGTGAGACGCTATTTGTTTATTTGTTTATGACTCAATAAGTTAATTGCGACGCAGGTTTTTGTACAAAAATTATTTGTTGTAGTTATATTAAAACTTTGACTCATATATCTGTATTTTATTAAAATGATCTCTATTTTATTAAAACTATCTACATTTTGTTAAAATATAAAATAAATAATATATGTCCATTTCTAAAAAAAGGTTTTATTAACAATTACTTACATTTTTACCTTTTTTATTCATAAACGCTAATGTCTATTCCTACGACTGTTATTAATGAAAAAATACAATTTTTCAAAGAGCTATTTGACGGTTTCTAGGATATCTTTTAAATCTAAACTATTTTACTTTCATGGCGTTTATAACTTTTATTTTACACGTATCAAGGTCGAGTTTCTGTTTCATTTCTTTAAGAATATTCTATTAGAAATTTCTCTACCAAAAGCCTTTGGTCGAAGTTCTTTAAAAAAATTTATCTTTATTCCAGTTTCAAATCCAATTGTTTTTTTATGTTTTGTTCGTTTGTAAGTGATTTTGTCCATTTCTCTTATTTATCTTCCTGAATGATGTTTGCGATTTATTATTTAAAAAAAAAATAATGTTGTAATGTAGAAAAATTCGCAAATAAATGAGAAATTTAAAAATAATAAATATTGACTAGCACTAAGGTAATATGTAAACGACTTTAAAATAAAGAAAAGGTGAAGTCAAAAAACTTTTTTATTAGGCTGTCTTAAGAAAGAAAATAATTTTCGTATAAAACATCTGGATATAAAAAAAAAAGAAAAAAGAAAGAAAGAAAGAAAAATTGCAAAAACCTGTCACATTAAATATTACGGTAATTAAAAATTCTACGATTATTAAGGATTCTACGGAAATTAAGCAATAATGAAAATCATAAGAAAGAAAAATTTGAAATATTAATGAAAAATTATATTTGGAATCTCATTAAGCTTTCAATTTACTTGCGGTAATTTCATCGTCGTTTTACGCTTTTACGGGTTTCTTTTTTCTTCCAGATTTTTTTTATATTTATTTCTAATATTTAGTATTTAATATCTATTATAATTTGTTATTATAAATTTTTTTAAGTTATTGGCCCAAATTTGTGTTTTGTTTGGCGTGAGACGCCGTCTGTTTGTCTGTTTATCACTCAGTAAGTGTATTGCAACACAGTTTTTTGTACAAATATTATTTGTTGTAGGTAATCTTTAAAATTTGGCACGTAAATCGGCATTTTATTAAAATGATCTGTATTTTATAAAAAATATTTATATTTTGTTAAAATATAAATAAATAACATACATGATTTTAATTTTTTTAATGTTTTATTAACAATTATTTAAAATTTTTCCACTTTTTTATTCATAAACGCAAATATTTATTCCTACGACTTTATTAATGAAAAAATACAATTTAGCAAAGTACTACTTGATACTTATATTGTTGTTTCTAGGATATTGTTTAAAATCTAAACTATTTTACTTTCTTAGCATTTATACCTTTTATTTTAAGCATCTCTAGAAACGTGTGTCTTCTGTATTTCTTTAAGAATATTCTATTAGGAATTTCTCTATTAAAAGGTTTTTGTCTTAGGTCGAAGTTCTTTAAAGAAAAATTATCTTTATTCTAGTTTCAAATCCAATTGTTTTTTTAAATTTTTTCATTTGCGAGTGATTTTGCCCATTTCTCGTCTTTATCTTTCCGAATGATGTTTGTGATTTATTATTGAAATAAATATAAATGTATTTATTTTTATTTATTTTTTTTTTTGAAAAACAAACTTTCATTATTAAAATTCACAAAAATATAGAATATATATGTTTTTTTAAATGCACTAAAAAGTAGAAAATTCTTGAAAAAAATCCTAAATGCACGGAGTTGAAACTACATTGCGGTGATCTCGATTAAGGAAAATTAATAGATTTAAATGGGAATTTTGCCAAATTAGCCAGCGATCGTCAAGTTGGCTTCATATATGACAACTTATTTTTATCGCCAAATTTGGAAATATCTCGCCAAGTTGGCTAAAATTTGGCGCTATTGTGGTAACCCTGCTATTAGTATTTTGCAACAAACACTCATTGTTGAAGCTGATGCTGAATTCTCCGCAGGAAATCAAACAAAACTCTTAAGTAAACTTGCTCCCCGTTGCCACCCCTTAGGGATCAAATTTTAAAATATCAATGTCCAATTCATGTATTGCCGTCAGGAATACTTATATGTTCCAAATTTTAAAGCTGTATGTCAATAGTAAGTGGGAGAAAAATGATTCAAAAGATTTGACTGACACACACAAACAGAATTTTTAAATTAAAAGAAAGCATGTAAAAAATAGTGTTGTAAGGTTGAAAAGTTTGCAGATAAATGCGAAATTTAAAAGAATTAAATATTGACTAGTACTATGGTAATATGTAAATCACTGTAAAAGAAAAGAAAAGAGAAGTAAAAATACACTCTTTTATTAGGGTACCTTAAAAAATAATTTTCCTATAAAAAGTCTGAAGGTTAAAAAAAAAAAAAACCTCAGTCATTGAAAATATTACGATTAATAAAAATACTACGGAAATTAAGCCATAGTGAAAATCATAAGAAAGCAAAATTTTAAACATTAAAGAAAAATTATACTTGCAATCTGATTAAACTTTCAATTTACTTGAAGAATTTTTATCGTCGTTTTACGCTTTTACGATATTTTTTTACTTCCAGATTTCATATATTTGATTTCTATTTTTTAGTATTTAATATCCTTTATAAATTGTTATTATATTTTTTTGTGTAATCAATTTTTCACTGAACACTTTCATCATTTATATCTTCAGAAATATGAATAAAAGAAATAAAATTATATTAAACTAAAACATATTAAAAAAAGAAAATATATATTTTTTCAATTATTGAGAAAAACGGAAAATTTCCTATATCATTAATAATTACTATATATTGATACATTAAGGTACATATATACATTAAGAAATCAAAAGTAGGGCAACATTCTTTTAAGGGATCAGGTACCTTTGAAATTGCGCAATTACGTTTAAATATGACCTTAACATGGATTTCAATAACTCCAAATTTTTGTCCGAACTCATCTCTTGAATCAACTTTTATCGTGCGCATGTCGCAATTTGAGCAATATTATCAATAACTATTTCCCACTGCTGACGTTAAGAGCTGATTATTGAGATAGGTCTGCATTATTAGTAGATTTCATGATGCAATAAACGTTATTGTATATACCGCTACATACTCAGCTCGTAGTCTCATCAAATTTTGATATAGAATATTAGTTTAAAGTATGCTATTTTGAAGAAGATTTATTATTATTATTATTATTATTATTTCATTTATATTCTGAATTAGCTAAA
The DNA here is from genome assembly GCA_963932465.1 of Maratus speciosus. Taxonomy (NCBI): domain Eukaryota; kingdom Metazoa; phylum Arthropoda; class Arachnida; order Araneae; family Salticidae; genus Maratus; species Maratus speciosus. The sequence continues at coordinate 445,896,711 of OZ010789.1, forward strand.
GGGTTTTTGGTCTTATTTCCTATAGCATAATATCTAAAAGTTGCCTTTTTAGCGATCATTTTTCTATAAATTGATAAACAAGTGAATATAGGTTATTTTGAAAAGAAGCTACAAAAAGAAACCAGCCTAGATCCTCAAATGTATTAAGAATGTCCTGTTTATTTATTTTTTTTGCCTCATTCTCAAAAAGAAAGAAAAAAAACACGTTATAATGACAATGTGACATCACACCCTGGTGTTTTAGTGGTAACATATGTAACGTGAGATACATGACTTGCAGCGAATGCACTCTCACATCCTGAAGTTTTAAAAAGTTTGTCAGAAAAAACATTTTTCACAGGGAATAATACGTCTTCAATTGTTATCGCACCTTTTTAAAATGTTTAAAGAAGCTCACATTTTAGTCAGAATGCGACTTCACTGTGTTGCGGAATTGTGATCACAGATGTGAGGCGTAACCATTTTAACTTCTGCCACTATACTTGCTATACGAGTATGTTCACACAACTGTACATAATATCAGAAATCTACATCTCAGAAAGTGAGCGAAAATTCGATTACAAAATGTCATCTTTTCACTCATAAACCAAGTTTATTTAAATAAAAGTACACGTATGAAACATAACCCGATCCGAGTAAGACAAAATAATTTCAGTGGACACGCAATCCGATCCGAAAAAGACAATATAATTTCCGTAGACACACAACCCGACCTGAACCTAAAAATTCCATTTGAAAATAACTGAAATCTGACCCGAACGAAATCTGAATCCGACAAAAATATCCCCCAAAAATATAACACGATCCCAGCAAGACAAAATAATGTTCATGCCCGCGACACGACCCGAACCTAAACATTCCATTAGAAAAAAAAAACGAAATCTGACACGAACCAAATCTAAATCCGACAGAAATATCCTTAAAAACCATAACCCGAGCCGAGCAAGACAAAATAATTTTCGTGGACACGCAACCCGACCAGAACCTAAAAATTCCATTAGAAAAAACCTGAAATCTGAACCGGACAAAAATATTCCAATAAACCATAACCGGATCCGAGCAAGACAAAATTGTTTCTATCGGCAAGCAACCCGATCCGAACCTGAAAGTTTTACTTGAAGTTAACCCGAAACCCGAACAATACCCGAAATAAAAATACATCAGATCGTACCCCGATTCGAGCAAGACAAATTAATTTCCGTCGGCTGCAACCCGATCCGAACCTGAAAGTTCTACTTGAAGATAACCCGAAACCCGAACTGTACCCGAAATAAAAATACATCAGACTATACTCCGATCCGAGCAAGGTAAATTAATTTCCGTGTACACGCAATAAGACCAGTATCTGAAAATTCAACCTGAAACCCGACCCGAACATGATCTGTAAACGACAAAAGTATTTTAAAGAACCGTAACCTGATCCAACTAAGACAAAATTTTTTCCGTCGACACGCAACCGCATACGAACTTAAAGGTCCTATTTGAAGTCAACCCGAAAACCGGCCATAACCAGGTTTCGGATCGGGTCGCCTGTCGACGTAAATTATTTTGTCTTGGTCGCATGCATCGGGTTACAGTTCTTTGGAATATTTTTGTCGGGTTAAGATATTGTTCTGGTCGGGTTTCAGGTTGACTTTAAATCAGGTTGTCTTTTTACCGGTAAAAACTGGTTTTTACCCGGACATGGTAAAAACCTGGGAAAAAGTGGTAAAAACCTAAGGATGCAATAAACTCTACTAGTCATTAAGCTGTATTTAAATACTATTGATTGAAACTATATTTTCATGTAACTGATACATATATATATATATATATATATACCGGGTGTCCCAAAAAGGACTGACTGATTTTAAAATTCAATAACTTGTAAACGGTGACAGATATTTAAAAAATTCTTGCAGGAGGGTTATGCATAAGGTCAAAAGTTTTTTTACAGTGATTTTCAATTTTAGTTCGAATTGCAAACAATAGATGGCACTGCGATCAATAGACGCTAAATTCAGGCTCGATTTTTGGTACTTCGTGGCCCGGATAATACATTTCCATCTCCTTTTTCCGCATAGAACAAGAGAAAGGACCAAAAATAGAGCCTGTATTTATCGACTATTGCTTACAGCGCCATCTATTGTTTGTAATTCGAACTAAAATCGAAAATCACTGTAATAAAACTTTTGACTTTATGCATAACCCTCCTGCAAGAATTTTTTTAATATCTGTCACCGTTTGGAAGTTATTGAATTTTAAAATCAGTCAGTCCTTTTTGGGACACCCAGTATATATATATAAAGGGATGGGAAATAAAGAATTAATTCTCTAAAGTTGCTGATATAGTACTTTAATCATATAAATTTTACCATATTTTCTATTCCCTATCTATAAATAGAACAACATATGTTCAGTATCGGTTTCGCAAAGCAGGGTTTCCATTACAGTTGTACTCTAATATGATTGTTTATGGATGTACAGCACATTGGATGAACTTACTGGCAGAAAATAGAGCTCCAATATCTATTACTAAACATGTTGATATACAGAAGTATTTCCGAAATCATTATCTGATAAGTGAAACACCAGTTGCCAAGCGAAGTATGATGGAATAACCATATAGAATGTATCTCCGCATTTATAAGAATAGTCCTGCATTGCTTGACATTTGCAAAAATCATGAAAAAGATATTGATATTAGAATTCAAAGATTAGTGAATGGCTAATTTATTTAAATAAGTGAAGGGTCTATTTCAACAGCTACAAGTAGCCAAAGCCTTAAATAATCGTCAGAGCAAATGCTTGTTCTGAATGGCTGAAATTAGTGCATTGTTCTGAATTAATTCCATATAAAGATCTTGTTAAAAAACAAATTGATTTGGCTTTAGAGCCCTTTCACCTTTTAGCATGTATGACAGATCCAATGCACAAAAATCAAGATCTATTAAGTGAAACACGAAAGGAAATGGAAAGGGAATGGCTCATAGATTTCATGCCAAATTCTCGTTCACTCCTCTTGGCATATGAAGTTGAAGGACAGCCATTTCCAAGAAGCTTCTTTAAAACAAAAGACATAAAAGCCAAAGTTCGGTGAAAAGCACTAAATAAGAAAAAAATGAATCCTGAATTCATACATTTAATGATGAATCTCCACTCCATACCTTATAGTTCTTCATCCATAGAGCTAATTTTTTCGAACTTTTCACATATCCACAGCAAATTAAGAAATAGACTAGGGTGTACCGAAAGCTACAAAGCCTTTTATAAATTGCTAAAAGACTTCAAGTGTATAGACTGGTAACCTACTAACATTTGTACAAACTATATTAAGTGATAATTAACATTGTAAGCATTTGGTTTTTGTTAAAATGGTTAAGGTTTTTAAATGTGATAAAATTGTACTTATAATTTTCCATTTCCTTTCAATAAAAATTAGTAAACTAGTCTCCATTAAGATAAATATAATAAATATTGTAATGTGCATTCTCATAATGATAGTTATAAAAAGCATTAAGTTTTAATAATGATAAATGTGCAATAATATCTTGAAAATTTTGAATTCTTGTAGCTGGTAAATATGGATTGAAAATTTTGAATTCTTGTAGCTGGTAAATATGAATGAATGTCTTCCGGACTTTTTATATTCCTTAAAAACTGCTGTTTTCATATAACATTCTTTTAATTACCTAATCAGAAACTAAATTAGGTGAATATTGCTGAATGGAAATAGTGGTATAAAATACCTGGAAAACATTCATTCCTGGGAAAATGAAAAATTGAAAGATAAATTTTCATAAAAGTTACAAAAAACAGTCAAACTCATAAGTTTTTCAAAGGTGGTAAAAGCCACGGTAAAAATATGTTTTTCCAAAGATAGTAAAAACCATCAGACGGTAAATACCATCCAACCCTGCTTTAAATGAAATTTTTAAGTTCTGGTCGTGTTGCGTGCTCATGGAAACTAATTTGTCTTGTTCGGGTTCGGTTATTGTTTTTTTTTTTGAATATTTTTGTCGGATTCAAATTTCGGGTTTCTTTCAAATGAAATTTTTAGATTCGGGTCGGGTTGAGTGTCCACAGAAATTATTTTGTCTTGCTCGTATCGGATTATGGACCGTTGGAATATTTTTGTCGGGTTCAAATTTCGTTTTTTAAATGAACGTTTAGGTCCGGGTCGGGTTGTGTATCCACGGAAATTATTTTGTCTTGCTCGGATCGTTTTATGGTTCAATGGGATATTTTTGTAGCGTTTAGAATTGGTTCCGGTCAGATTTCGGGTTTTTATCAAATGGAATTTTTAGGTTCTTGTCGAGTAACATGTCCACGAAAATTATTTTGTCTTGCTCGGATCCGGTTATCGTTCTTTGAAGTATATTGTCGGTTCAGATTTGGTTCGCCTCAGATATCGTTTTTTTTAATGGAATTTATAGGTTCGGATCAGGTAACATGTCCACGGAAATTATTTTGTCTTTTTCGGATCCGGTTAAGGTTCTTTGGAATATTTTTGTGGGGTTCAGATTTGGTTCGGGTCAGATTCCAGTTTTTTCAAATGGAAATTTTAGGTTCGTGTCGGGTAACATGTCCACGGAAATTATTTTGTGTTGCTCGGATCCGGTTATGGTTCTTTGGAATATTTTTGTCAGGTTCAGATTTGGTTCGTGTTAGCTTTCTGTTTTTCTTCAAATGGAATTTTTAGATTCATCTCGGGTTGCGTTGTCACGAAAATTGTCTTGATGACATCGAGTTATGGTTCTTTGCAAATACTTTTGTCGGTTATGAGATCTGGTTCGGGTTAGATTTCGGGTTTTTTTAAATAGAAATTTCAGGTTCGGATCGGGTTGCATGTAGACCGAAATTATTTTGTCTTGCTCGTATGGGATTATGGATCTTTAGAATATTTTTGTCTGGTTCAAATTTCGTTTTTATTTTTTCTAAAATGAAATATTTAGGTTCGGGTCGGTTTGCGTGTCCACGAAAATTATTTTGCCTTGTTCGAATCGCTTTATGGTTCAATGGAATATTTTTGTGGGGTTTAGATTTGGTTTGGGTCAGATTTCTGGTTTTCTTCAAATGGATTTTTTAGATGTGAGTCGGGTTGCGTGTGAGCGAAAATTGTCTTGATCGGATCGGTTTAATGTTCTTTGCATTATTTTTTCGGGTATCAGAATTGGTTCGGGTAATTTTTCGGGTTTTTTTTAAATTGAACTTTCAGGTTCGTGTCGGGTTGCATGTAGACTGAAATTATTTTGTCTTGCTCGGATCGGGGTAAGGTGTGTTGTAATTTATTTTCAGGTTTCGGGTCGGGTTATGGGATAATAAGTCGAAAAAAATCACCCTGATTGGAAAATAAGTGGTCATTTTTCAATTAGCCTAACACTGTCTAGGCTTTTTGCAATAGGCCTGAAAAATATAAGGCCAATTGGAAAAAGAGTTATGATTCTCCAATTAGCCAGGTTCATTCCAAAAAGCCTTCCTATCTCTAATGTTAAAAATATGGGCGTTTGATGCAGTCGTATATTAAAAATGTCTCCTTGGGAAATTAGTATTTTTAATTCCGCTTTTCTGTGCACTCTTCTTAAAGGATGTCGCTTTTTTCTTAGTTCTAAAAATCATTCTAAAATATATGCTTAATTTTATATGAAGTGCTGAAATCTTACTCACAGTTCGTCAGCTTTTAACACATAAAATACTAAATGAAGCATATATTTCAGAAATATTTTGAGAACTAAGAAAAAAAAAAAGAAACATCGTTTAAGAAGAATACACAGAAAAAAGGAGTTAGAAATATTAATTTCCCGAGGAGATATTTTAAAGCAGGATTTCTGCTTTTTCGGAGTTCAGTCTCCCTTTCCCCCTGCCCCAATGAGAAAAATATTATTATTATTATTACGAGACGGAACCTGTCGAATTTCGACAAAAATATGTTTAAGAAGGAACTGTTTCATTGATTTATAAGAAAACTACAAAATCAGTTACAATAAAAATGCATCTTATATTGGTTAGTCTAACTCTCAAACAAATATATTTTATTCTAAAGTGTCACTGCTTTTTTTTTATAAAGACACTCTAAATTTTTGTAATACTTTGCGCTTTATCATTGTGTGATTTCAATTGCGTTATTTTCAAAAGTGCAGTATTTCCACAAGTGAAGAATTTGAACGCCGCTGGAGTGAAAATGTCGCACTTCTACAAAACATATTTCAGTTTTAAGACTTAAAATGCACGTTTTTATTTTATAAAAATGTCGTCATTTGCATCCACTGAAGAATTTCACATTTACGATCCAGCCTTAAAGAACATCTATAGAAAAGTATGTATATGACGTCACTATCGCGGAAAAAATCACATATCCAGCAAAAAGCGATGTCGTAAACTCGACAAAAAAATTTGACTATCTAATGAATGCCTTCATTCGTTAGTAACATTAATATGCATACTTAAAATTGAATATAGTTTATAATAGCTCCATGTTTTATCGGAAATCATTCATTAATACTTTTTCAAAGTAGCATGTACCTATTTTAATTACAATTTTTTTTTAGTTGTGAGAAAATGGCAAAAAAATTTATAGTAATCCAATATTTTCCCTTTACTTCCTACAGAAATAAGTACTTCGGTTGCACCACTACAGAAATGGCATTAAAAGCTACAAAAAAATTAAATATCGCAAAAATAAATTGAGATGCAGCTTTAAAAAAATTGCAGCTAAAAGCACTTTTGTTTCCTTATACGAAGATGTAAAAATTGAAAATGTGCGATGCTTAGAAGTTTAAAAAATTGCAGTAGAGGTTATCACCATGTAATCGTACAATGATACATCTGATTCGTTTTACGGCTGGCTTATGTAAAGCAACGTTATATTTTAGTGACGACATTTTAATTGCTGTCTGAAAGAAAAAGCAAGTCGGGGGCTAATGTACGAGTACATTCTACGCCCATAGACTTAGCATTAGCGAGAGGAATTCGGAAGCTGAGTGACTAGCAGCCTTAATAGTCACAAAAATAATGGGATTTAGTTTAACTATATCAAAAAAGGACATAAGAAAATCTACCAACATCTTAAGAATATAAGATCTCCAGTAACAGAAATCATAGTTTCTATGTAGCGAATTAATAGCTTATAATAATATACTAATTTCAGATTCTAAAAGATGTAAAGTAAAACGTTAAAAGCAGTAAAATTACGTTTATTTCGACTTTTGACATGTTTCGACTCTCCCCAAGTCATTTTCAAAACAAATAAATAAAACTAGTCTAGATTTGCACGGTCTATGAAACGCTATCATTCAGTTTTCCACATATTCTTTCATATTAGGCACGTCATTTTACATTTTACTTATATGTTTATTCTATTTTTATTTTCATAACCATTGAATTCGCTCGAGTCATATTTTTGGTAAGTGAAATGATGCTGCATCGTTACATAATGATCCCCTCTATTTATACGTCCATGTAGCGATCCATCTACGCCCCCTCCAGTCCATACTATCCAGGGATGTAGTGGAGGGTATACGGTGATATGCGCCGTATGCCTTCTGGTTCTTTTTATGGAACACCGTATACACTCTGTTTCTCAAAAACGCTATAATGTATACACTCTAGGGTATACGCTCTGCCTTGATCGTATACCCTCTGCTTAGAGCGTATGCCCTCTGCTTTATTACGATTACGCCACTGATACTATCCATCCATCATAAGAGAAAACATAGAGATTGTAACGCGCAAACCACTCGAGTATACACTATCCCAGAGATCTGCATGGGCCGGCCCGTGGACCGAAGCCCGGGCTCGGGCAGATTTTCGCTCACGACACTCGGGCCGGGCCCGGGCCATACTTTTTTCTGAAGGTTTGGGCCGGGCTGGCCTTAACTTATTTTTTCTGTACAGAGCCGGGACTGGTTTCATTCCTAGTCTTCATGGCCCAAAATTTTCAGTCCTAGTTTTGAACCGACCCTTCAAAGATCTGTAACATTAGGCCTGGACCAAATATTTTTGGAAAAAATGCATAATGCAATACAATACAATACAGGACAGGACAAGACAATACAATAAAGAAATATACAAAATGATACAATACCATAGAATATAGAATAATTCAATAAAATACCGTAGAATACGTAATAATGCAATATGATACAATACAATACAGGACAGGACAATACTATAAAGAAATATACAATATGATACAATACTTTAGAGTACAGAATAATACATTGCAATACATGATAATACTTTATGATACCGAACAACACAATAAAATACAATATATTACAATACATAATTAAACAATATGGTACACTACAATACTACAAAGCAATACAGTACAGTATAGTACAATAAAATACAAAAGAAAATAATATAATATGGTGCAATAAATATTAATTTAAAAACAAAAAGCATAAAATTGTAAATTTTTACCTATTTTTTCTTTCAAATTTGAAAAATGTAGCTTAATTACACAGGTTCTTGTATTTAGCTCTTTTCGGCACTGCAGTAGCAATGACAAAATAATTTCTTCAAGCGTTCCTTGAAACAGCGTTTATTCTGTAGAGGCTGTATTTAATTATAACTTCATGTTCAGTTGTCTGTTCAGCTTCATTTTCTGGCGCGATTGAGCCTGACATCCATTGCAAATTCTCCATACGATTGCATCCATTTCTTCTACGCATGGGTCAAGAAACTTCTCTATGTCACATTTCGGATAAGGTCTTCTCGTTTTAGTTTCTCCTGTTTCGCAACCAGATCCAGTTTCATAACTGTTGTCATCAGAACTTGGACAGCATTAGAAAAATCTTCGACGAATCTTTCTTGAGAATGTGCTTCGTAGTAAATGTCTCGAACTTTTCTTTATCTTCTCAACTTCATTAATTATTTAGCTATGAGGTACAATAAAACAATGCATATTGCATACAAGATGAATCGCGCAAGTATCAACAAAAAGCACCAAAACATTGCTATTTTTGAAGGTGTAGAGGCGAAACATTCGATTTATTCGATAAATATAAAAATACGCAAAACTCACTTTTTCCATGACTGAAAAATGTACTTTAAGATCAGTTCAATAGCAATCCAACCTACAAGTTTAAATTTTTTTTGTAAGTACGAGAAATTTGCTTATTGGATTAATATTAATGGTTGAAACAATTGTTTATTGTTAAATATTTTAAAGCTACAGAACAAACTCATTATTTTGTTTTGTTGACAACAATCAAACAGTATTTCAACAATAGAGAAATGTGCAAAAATTTCCATGGAACATTTTTGTTGCGAATGTCCTAGGTCCATTGTTGTTAAATGACGTAATTGCTGTAATGTTTTATAGCTTTAATTAACTTTGCCATTGCTTGTTTTCATTGTTTTGGTTTACCACTAGCTATAAATAGATTTGGGATCTCTACAGGAGAACTGATGAGTTCGTATATTACATAAATTGGTAGCACTGACAGTGGTCGTCTGTTCCGTTCGTTTGTCCGCATCTAACAGAGCAAAAATAACCTATTCGAATGGAAAGTTTGAAATTTAATATATATAACCCTTGCAGAATTTTGTCGAGTGATTTCAAATGTTATGAAAATAGAAACAAAACTAAAAAATATATTTTATATATATATTAAAAAAGTTTCCTACAATTTACTTAGCCCTACATACGTAAATAAATCAAAGATGATACAATATGATACAATACAATACAATACAATACAATACAATACAATACAGTACAATACAATACATATTAATAGACTATTATAAAATACAATACAGTATGATACAACTTCATACAAAACAGAATAAAACGATATGCACAATACAATAGAATAGAATAGAAAACGGAATAATACAATATGATGTAATACAACACAATACAGGTCAGGACAATACAATACAGAATTATACAATATGATTGAATATAACAGAATACAGAACAATATTATATGATACAAAACAGTACAATACAGATTAATACAATATGATATAATATCATAAAATACAGAATAATACAATATCATGCAATACAAAAGAAGAGAATACGGAAAAATAGAATATGATACAATGCAGAAAATGCGTCGGATTAATTACATAGCACTGATCGTCGTCTGGTCCGTCCGTTTTTCCGCATATAGCAGCGAAAAAACTGCCCATTCGAATCCAATGTGTGAAATTTAATACATATAATCTTTGAAGAATTTTGTCGAGTGATTTACAATTATATGAAAATAGAATCAAAAATAAAAAAGATATGAATAAAAGTTTTCCTTTAATCTATTAAATCCCATAATAGGTAATTAACTCAATGACAATATAATATGATTCAATAAAGTACAGGACAGGACAATACAATAAAGAAATATGCAATATGATACAATACCATAGAATACAGAATAATAAAATACAATAAGTAATGATACAATATGATAAAATACAATACATAATAATGAAATATGATATAATAAAATACAGAATAATACAATATGATACAGCACAATAATACATTATGATACAGCACAATACAATAAAATACTATATATTACAATACATAATTATACAATATGGCACACTACAGTACTACACTGCAATACAATATAGAATGATACAATATGATGCAATAAAATACAACACAAAATAAAATAATATGGTACAATAAATATTAACTTTAAAAAAAACATAAAATTGTAAATTTTTATCTATTTTTTTTTTTCAAATTTGAAAAATGTAGCTTAATTATACAGGTTCTAGTCTTTAGTTATTTTCGGCACTGCAGTAGCAATAACAAAATACTAGTTTCAAGCGTTTCTTCTTTAGAGGCGGCATTTCTTTTGTAACTTAATCTTCGTTCTCTGTGCAGCTTCATTTTCTGGCAACATTGAGCCTGAATCCATTGCAAATTTTCCATGCGAATGCACCCATTTCTTCTAAGCATGTGTCAAGAAACTTCTCCATGGTACATTTTGTATAAGGTTCTCTCATTTTACATTCATCTGTTTCCCAACCAGATCCATTTTCATAACTGCTGTCATCAGAACTTGTGACAGTATTAGAAAAATCTTCGACGAAGCTTTCTTGAGAAAATGCGTCTTAGTAAATGTCTCGCTCTTCTCTTTCTGTAGTTAGTTATGAAGTACATTAGTTCCTTAGTTATGAAGTACATCATAACATTGTAGATTGCATACAAGAAGATGAACCGCGAAAGAAGTATCAACAAAAAATACCAAAACATATATTTTAAGGTGCTATCTTTTAAGGTGTAGATGCGAAACATTCCAGTTATTAGAAAAATCTACAAAAAACGTAAAACTCACTTTTTCCATTATTGAAAAAAGTACTTTAAAATCATTTCAATGGCAATACAACCTACAAGTTCGAAACTTTTTTTTAAGAATGAGAAATTTGTTTATTGGATCAATATTAATGGTTGCAACAATTGTTTATTGTTAATTATTTTAACGTTAGAGAACAAACTCATTATTTTGTTTTGTTGACAGCAATAAAACTGTATTTCAACAATAAAGAAATGTGCAAACTGTTCCATGGAACATTTTTGTTGCGAATGCCCGAGGTCCATTGTTGTTAAATGACGTAATTGCTGTAATGTTTTATAGCTTTCATTAACTTTGCCATTGCTTGTTTTCATTGTTTTTGTTTACCAGTAGCTATAAATAGATTCAGGATCTCTACGGGAGAACTGATGAGTTCGTAATTACATAAATATCTACACTGATAGTCGTCGTCTGGTCCGCCAGTTTGTCCGCATATAACAGCCCAAAAACAACCCATTCGAATAGAAAGTTAGAAATTTAATATACATAACCCTTGCAGAATTTTGTCCAGTCATTTTAAATTTTATGAAAACCGAAACAAAACTAAAAAGTATATATTATATTTATCTACTCGATATCTATAAAAACCTAATGAGACGAATTTATGAAACAGATATGTGAAACGAATATATGAACCGGATATATGAATCGACTGATTAAACAACTGATTGTGTTTCTTCTAAAATATGGAATACTTTGCGATGAAATTAACACCAAAAATTAGCATTGATCCGCAGATATTATAATTTTTTTTTACATTCTATTAAATCCTACCTACGTTATTAAATCAATAATGATACAATATGATACAATGCAATACAATACAATACAGGACAGGACAGGTCAATACAATAAAGAAATATGCAATATGATACAATACCATAGAATGCTGAATAATAAAATACAATACGTAATAATACAATATGATAAAATACAATACATAAAAATGAAATATGATACAATACATTATAGAATCATACAAAATGATACAATACGTAATAATATTTTATGATACAGAACAACACAATAAAATAGAATATATTACAATACATAATTAAACAATATGGTACACTATAGTACTGCAAAGCAATACAATACAGAATGATACACTATGATACAATAAAATACAACAGAAAATAGCATAATATGGTACAATAAATATTAATTTAAAAAAAGCATAAAATTGCACATTTTTACCTTTTTTCCAAATTTTAAAAATGTAGCTTAATTATACAGGTTCTAGCATATAGTTATTTTCGGCAAATTTAAAAAAAGCATAAAATTGCACATTTTTACCTTTTTTTCCAAATTTTAAAAATGTAGCTTAATTATACAGGTTCTAGCATATAGTTATTTTCGGCACTATAGTAGCAATAACAAAATAATTTCTTCAAGCGTTTCTTCTTTAGAGGTTGTATTTAATTTTAACTTCATCTTCGGTTGTCTGTGCACCTTCATTTTCTGGCGCGATTGAGCCTGACATCCATTGCAACTTCTCCATAATGATTCCACCCATTTCTTCTAAGCATGGGTCAAGAAACTTCTCCATGTTACCTTTTGCATAAGGTATTCTCATTTTAGTTTCAACTGTTTTGAAACTAGATCCAGTTTCATACCTGTTGTCATCAGAACTTAGACAGCATTAGAAAAATGTTCGATGAAGCTTTCTTGAGAAAGTGCGTCGTAGTAAATGACTAGGAATGCTCTTTCTCTTCTCAGTTTCATTAATTCCTTAGCTATGAAGTATATCATAACAATGTAGATTGCATACAAGAAGATGAACAGCGCAAGAAGGGTCAACAAAAAGTACCAAAACATTGCTATTTTTGATGGTGTAGATGCGAAACTTTCAATTTATTCGATAAATATAAAAAATACGCAAAACTCACATATTTCATGACTGAAAAATGTAATTTAAAATCTGTTCAATAGCAATCCAACGTACAAGGTGAAAAACTTTTTGTAAGAATGAGAAATTTGCTTATTAGATCAACATTAACGGTTGCAACAATTGTTTATTTTTAATTATTTTAGCGTTACAGAACAAACCCATTATTTTGTTTTTTTGACAACAATCAAACAGTATTTCAACAATAGAGAAATGTGAAAAAATTTCCATGGAACATTTTTGTTGCGAATGTCCGAGGTCCATTGTTGTTAAATGACGTAATGGTTCTATTGTTTTATAGCTTTGAATAACTTGCCATTAAAAAGCAACTTTGCCATTGCTTGTTTTCATTGTTTTTGTTTATCAGTAGCTATAAATAGATTTAGGATCTCTACGGGAGAACTGATGAGTTCGTAATTACATAAATATTTAACACTGATAGTCGTAGTCTGGTCCGCTAGATTGTCCGCATATAGCAGTTTAAAAACAACCCATTCCAATGGAAAGTTAGAAATTTAACATACATAACGCTTACAGAATTTGGTCGAGTCATTTTAAATTTTATGGAAATCGAAACAAAACTAAAAAGTATATTATATTTATCTACCCGATATATATAAAAACCAAATGAAACGAATTTATGAAACGGATATACGAAGCGAATTTATGAAACGGATATATGAAGCGAGTTTTTGAAACGGATACATGAATCGACTGATTAAACAACTGATTGTGTTTCAAGCGATTTCTCCTAAAATATGGAATACTTTGCAATGAAATTAACACCAAAAATCAGCATTGATCCGCAGATCTCAAAACTGGTATTAGAATTTTTAAATTCGAATTTGTTTTCGAAATATTAATGTTTTTCTAATTTTATATACATTTTTCTAATGATGGCAACTCAAATTTTAATCAAACAGATATTTATTTTTCATATTTCAGAAAAGGTCGACATGGTAACCCAACTATGGTTGATTATTTAATAATAAATGTTTATTTACTTTTATTTCATTTTATAAATTATATAAATTATTTTTTTTATAATTATTATTTTTTTTATATTTCCTTTAGAAAATAATAGAAAATAATTAAAAAATACGGTACTACTTAGTTATTCCGTCGGCCAATTTCGCCAAATTATATAAATCGCCAAAACACTCGCCAAATTATACAAATTGACATAATTTTTATTTTAAATAACGAAAGGACAAATAAATTAGTATAACATTAATAAAAATGCAAATAAAAAGTCGAAATAAATATTCCTTGATGACGGTCGACGGAATAACTAAGTAATACCAAAAACGCATATGTAACTGGCATTTGAAAACGTTGTTTTCGCCAAATTTTCGTAAAAAAAAAAAAAAATCACGCCAAACTTGCTGTGCGTATAAGACACCTGGCCAAATATTACCACTCGAAAAATAAATGCTAACTGGCGAGTTGAAAAAAAGCTATTGGCGAGATTTGCATCCGGCTAGCGAAACAGTACCAAGAATTTTTTGCAACCATGCAAATTTTATGTAGTTTTATTTGAAAAAAAAATTTTGATTTTTTAATCAAAATGGAAAACTTACGGTCCCATATTGGCGATTTTTTTCTAACGCCAATGTCATACACGGAACGGGCAATTAACTGGCGCCAAAGTATAGTTATTTTGCTTGATATGGTAAGCCGGATGTTGTTGTTTATGCTGTTGATGCGTTCCCCAAATTGGCGTCGTTAAAAAATCGCGCCAATATGGGACGTATATCACATCTGTGCAAAATTTCATATGAACGGCGAAGGTATCAGACCGTATTTGTTTATGGCAGTTGATGACTTAAACTATTATAATATAAATGAAATGATGGCGATAGAATAATATTTGGCGACTTATCACCTGCGCCTGGCTAACATTAAAGTACCAAAATGGCACCTAGAGTATAGAAAGCGAAGTGGTCCGCCTGGAAATGTTGATGATAGTCACATGACTTAGACTATTGTTATAGAGATTGTTTTAAAATGCCGGGAGACAAGGACTCTGTATACTTGATTCATTTTATTTTACCTTCTTTTCAAATGTTTGACAACTGATTCTCCCTTAAATTTTTGCAATCAAAGGGAATTGAATGGAAACCCGTTTACATGGAGATCTGCACAGCTTTTTTCAGTATAATTCACTAATATTTGTAAAACCTATCAGATTAGCATGTTTTTAGATTCTGCGGTGTCTGAACGGGGGTTGGCGGGCGTAGCTTGTAGGGGGCAGAGCCCCCTAGTATATTATAAAAGTTTCCTATAATCTATTAAGTCTTACATACGTAATTCAATCAATGATGATACAATACGATACAATACAATTCAATACAATACAGTATAGTACAATTCAATACAATACAGTACAATACATATTAATACACTATTATAAAATACAATACAATACAGAATATTACAATATGATACAACTTCATACAAAACAGTATAATGCAATATGATACAACACAATTGTACAGAATAGAATATGGATTATTAATATATAATGCAATACAGAATAATACAATATGGTACAGTCGTGATAAAAAAGTAAACACCCTTTATATAAAATTTGTTTGGAGGCCACCTACATATTAAAAAGAACCATAACTTGTTTTTTTTTTTCAATAGCAGTACAAAATTCTGACAGCATAAATGAACTCTACACCGCTGAATTAGCCTAAAAACCCATTTTTATGCAGTTCGTACGATAAGTTTCAGTGAAATTAATTATTTTAAAACGAGAGTATTTTAGGAACTGTATCCAAATTGAAGTTCGGTACTGAATTGTTGACTGAGAGAGCCCAGCATCTCAAGCGCCACTCAAGCAGTGATTGAAGACTACTAGATTGCAGTATAGCATAAGAAATTTCAAAATATCTACACACTTCTTTCATATATGGCCTCTTAAACTATTAATTTGCCGTTTTTTAAGCATAATTTTGAAACAACATGAAAGAAAAATGCGAAATTTTCGATTTCTATAAAGCTGGATCTAAATTCATCAAAAAATGTGTAGGTTGCAATTCATATTGTTTTAATATTAATTTCATAATTCATATCATAAATTTATACAAATTGCAAATTCAACGTATTTATGTTTGGGTATATTAGTAACATTGCTATACAACAAACGCACAGAAATCACAGAATTATATATTATTTTACTGTTTTAAATCTATTTACCTTTAAAATAATTGATAGAAGTGAAGAGCCATTATTTTGAAAATCAGACAAAGTGCGATAGTTGTATTTTTTGCTTTGCTTCATTTTTTTTTATGTTGAAGAGCATCATATTTAATGAATAATGTGCAATTTTGAAGCTCAAGACCATGAATACCATTTTTCATGAAAATCCAAATGCCAGTATGTTTGGATTACTATATCTCTAGAAAGCAACAACATCATAAATTTAAACTGTTAGTATAACACTACATGCTTAGTAAAATTTACCTGGTATCATGGGGCATTGTTAATTTTCATTGTTATGTTGCCACAAAATTCAATCAAAATGACGTTTTTGTCCGATTTTTGCACTTATTGTCTTAGTTAAGCAATAGTGCTCCAAAATTTTCCTTATAGAATTTGAAAGTTTACTATTAGGACAAGCTAAGTAATATAGAACGTTACCGGTATATCAATGCTGTTAGTAGATATAATCTGTTAAATATTCAAAAGTTTCAAAATCTGCAACTTTTAGATTAGTCCTATCTCAAAACAGCATCTCAGTTGAATAAAGCACAATATATCAAGTAGTAGTTGAACATATGTACAAAAACATGGAAACGAAAAATAAGTGGGGCCTCATGCTATTTTCAGAAGAAAAAAAATGACAAACGTTAAAAAAAAGAGTGCATTAATCAAGCTTTTCCCCTAGAAAGAGAAAGATAAAAGGGGTGTTCCATTTCCTCGTAGGGGAAAAACATAGGAAAGGGAAAGTGAATCGGATAAATCATTTTCTTATACTAAAATTTGAAATATAATTCATTATTTATATAAGTTTGTGGGCCGAAAATTGTCTCAACTGTATCAGACGTGTGTCTTACTTTCTATTTTATAGAAATCAGTTTTAATACAGTAAAGTTATTTAAAATCGTGATTTGAATTCAAAGAAAATATGGGAAGCTTCATTTTCACAGTTTTCTCCTGGATTAGCATTACGTTTGTTACCTGCGTCGCAGATGTATTTAAAGCGCTTGCCTTCTTTTGGTAAGGCTTTGACAGATTTTCGATTATATTTCTTTTTATCTTTGAAAAGTACGATTTGCAAAAAATCCTGACGTTAATGGTTAAAAATAAAGGTCCTTAAAGGATTAACACTAAAAAATACATAAAATTCTATTAGCAAAATTTAAAAAACATAAAATCGCAGTATTGTGTAATTCATCAACAGTAAAATAAGTTAAAAACTTTTTTTAAATTACCAGTAAGGCATGGTGACATCACGGCGGTGTCGTTGTGAAGTCACACTGTGACTTCGTGACCGTCGATGTGACGTCGTAGTTACTAGATTGTGATGTCGTTATGGCCATTTTAGAGCTCGTTTCTGACGTTACATTTTGACCACTCTCTGAAGACACGATCTGACAAATTTGTGAAAAGTGTGTCATTTGTGACTATCTTGGCATTAACTTTGTGACGAGTCTGTGACGAAAGGGACAATGCATTGAAGTGACATTGTGGCTAATTTGTGATATATGTGTCATTTGTGACGAACTTGTAGTAAACACTATGATGGTTCACCGACGACAGTGACACTCTAAATTAAAAGGAGTGACTATTCACTCCGGTAGAGTGAATATCCACTCTATCGCAGGGTCAAAATATGCCAACCTCTTTAGAATAGACTATTCACTCTGAGCAAAAGTGGAATTTTTTACTCTCTTCTATCTGAAATTTCAGAAATGTTCTTGTGTAAATATCTCTACAGAGTAAAATTTTCTTGAGAAATAAATTTTACGTATATAATTCCTGATACTACAATTGCGGAATAGCAGCAGCAGAAAGATGTAGCGTTATAGATTAATACTAAAATGAGCGAAATCAAGCTTCTTTGTTTATTGGACACATACATGGGTAACGAAGGCTTAATTCTTTAGTTTAAATTTGAGAAATGAGTCTAAAAAGTTGCTGAAATATTTTTCTCTTCTACTTGTATTAAAAAACTTCCAAAAATTTTAAACTTTAAGAAACGAAAATACTAAGAAAATATAAGCACAACTAGTCGGATGTACCAATCCCAAAACTTTTTTCTATCTCATACATGTTAATACTTCAAAATTCGCTAGCACACTGCCAAAATTAAATGGCAATCTATGCATCTCATGAGGATTCTAAAGATATGAAATTCCGTGCATTAGTTCTTGAGATATGACTATCGCTGAAATCGTCTAAATCCAGCAAAATGCTGCCTAGAAGCCCCACCTATTGGGTGATTTATACCAAATAGTAATCAGCAACAATTTATGTTAACGTCTGACTGAATCTGAAGTTTGGAGAAAATACGTGCATTAGTTTTTGAGATAGAGCTATAGCGAAAATCATGAAAATTCCTGCATAGCCGCGCCACCTATTGAGCGATTAACACCAAAACCTAATTAACAACAATTGTGTCAACATACAACTAAATCTGAAGTTAGATGAAAATTCGTCCATTAGTTCTATAGATAGAGCTATTGAGGCAATCGTGAAAAAGGCAGCACAGAAGCACCACCTGTTGGGCGATTTACACCAACACATAATCAGTAGCAAGTCATATCAAGGACTAACTGAATCTGAAGTTTGATAAAAATCCGTGCATTAGTTCTTAAGATTGAGCTATTGCGAAAATCGTGTAAATCCTGCAAAATTCATCATAACAGCGCCACCTGTTAAGCGATTTACATCAAAATGTAATCAGCATCAATTCATATCAAGGACTAACTAAATCTGAAGTTTGATCAAAATCCGTGCATTAGTTCGTGAGATAGAGCTATTGCGAAAATCGTGAAAAATGCAGCATAGCAGCGCCACCTGCTGAGCGATTTACTCCAAAAACTAATCAGCATCAATTTGTATTAGGAACTCACTGAATATAAATTTTTATTAAATTCCGTGCATTAGTTCTTGAGATAGAGCTCCCACAAAATTTGTGTCACATACACACAGACAGACTCAGAGTCACAGACAGACATTTTCTAAAAACATGTTTTTTGGAATCTCTGATCCCTAAAACGTCTAAATCCGTCGATAACCTGAATTCGAAAATTTTCATGAATCCAATACTTTCTTCTTGTAAAGATAGAAGAAAGTAAAAACTTCAGCAAATAAAAATCCTAAAAAGAAACTGGCGCGAAAAAAAATTAAATCTTATCGCGCCGGGTCTAGGAATCTTAAGTTTCAGAAATGTTCTCGCGAAAATATCTCTACAGATTAGAATTTTCTTGAGAAATCAATTTTACTTAAATAATCAATTCGTGATACTAAAATGCGCAAAAAGGTGTAGCGTTATCGATTAATGACAAAATGAACGAAATCAAACTCATATGTTTATTGGATACATACATGGGTAACGAAGGCTTAATTCGTTAGTTTAAATTTGAGAAATGAATTTAAAGAGATGCTGAAATATTTTTCTCTTTTACTCGTATTAAAAAATTCCACAAATTTTAAACTTTAAGAAAGGAAAATACTAAGCAAAAATAAGCACAAAATCATCAGCAAATAAAAATCCCAAAAATAAACTCGCGCGAAAAAAAATTAAATCTTATGGCGCCGGTCCTAGTAATCTCAAATTTCAGAACTATTCTCGAGTAAATATCTCTACAGAGTAGAATTTTCTTGAGAAATAAATTTTACTTATAAAATCAATTCCTGATACTACAAATGTGGAATAGCTGCAGCGGAAAGATGTAGCTTCATTACCAATATTTAATACATGGTAACCCTATGAGAAATAATGCTTCCCTATGAGGCCAGAAGAGTAGTATTACCTTCTGGCCCGGTCCCAGCGTCCCAGGCCACTAAAGTTAAACCAATGGAGACAATTAATACTAAAATGAACGAAATCAATGCGTTTACTGGACCCATACTTTGGGTAACGAAAGCTATTTGTATTCGCCCTCGCTTGCTAG
Organism: Maratus speciosus; assembly: GCA_963932465.1. Taxonomy (NCBI): domain Eukaryota; kingdom Metazoa; phylum Arthropoda; class Arachnida; order Araneae; family Salticidae; genus Maratus; species Maratus speciosus. The sequence goes on from OZ010789.1 coordinate 445,917,029, forward strand.
CGGCGCCGGCAGGGCGATCATATGATTGTTCTTTGTTTTTTTTTTCTCTCGATCTGTTTTGAGAGTCAGACAGTTTGATGGGCACCGATTGAGAAGGATGTTCAAATCCGCCGTGAAATAATTGTATTAATTTTGAGAATGAGTTTTTTACTGGTGTCTTCTTCAGTTGGCCCGATCTCGCGCAGTAAGAGGAGAGATTAGTGCCTATGGATTTATGTGTTCTTCAAAAAAAAAAAAAAAAAATAAGTTATATTGTGTTTCAACGCTTAGTGAAAACTTTGAAAAAAAAATGTTTTTCTGATAAATTGTTCTTCAAAAGGGTGTAATTAAATGCAGCTTCGTGGCTTTCTGTGAACGAACGCATTGTGAAAAAAAAAAAAGGTTGCGATTTCAGTCGAGAAAATTTTGTGTGCAATAATTATTCTTCAGTGAAACATCTGTCTATTTTAATAAAAAATAAGAATCTGGTGGCGGGCGGTTCCGTGGTAATGGTGAGTACGCTTTTAGTTAATTTAATAGAGTTGTTATAATTTGTTGTATTTTGTTTCGATTTTAAGATAACTTTGTCATGTTTGTTTCGATTTGATATTTATCAAATTGAGTTTAGTTTCGATTTTTAATTTAAATGTTTTGAGTTTGATTTTAATTTATTGCAATTACTTGGGTTCTCTTTTCAAACAAAATGTTGTTATCAAAATTTATCGTTATGAGTTGATTCCGTGTGTAAGATTTATAACTTAGTTGAGTTTAGTTTCGATTTTTAATTTAAATGTTTTGAGTTTGATTTTAATTTATTGCAATTACTTGGGTTCTCTTTTCAAACAAAGTGTTGTTATCAAAATTAAAGAAGAATGATTTAATCGAGGTTATAGAAGAACTTGAGCTTTCGTTACCCATGCGGCAAACCATAGTGTCGCTAAAAGAAGTAATTGAAACGAGCGAAATTTATAAAACTAATTATGATCTTGTGGAAACGGTTGTTGAATCCGTGACTCAGAAGGAAAAAGACAGCGCAAAGAAAGCTGAGCGCGAGAGATTAGAAAGTGATTCGGCGTTAGAATTGGAAAAAATTAAACTTGCGCAGTTAGAAAAACAATTGGAACTTACTAATATTCAGAAAGAAACATTGCATAATTTCAGTGACGCAGTAGTAAAAAGTGATTCAGAGGTATCAAATTGTAGTTTAGAAAATGTGTTAAAAAGTGTTAAAACATTAACTATTCCAGTACCTTCACGTACAGAATCGTATAATCTCTTTTTTCAATCACTGGAAAGAGCATTTAAAACAAAAAATGTTCCGGAGAAGTTTAGAGCAGAAATTCTTTTAAATATCTTAAGGCGAAAAGGCCACTAATTTAATGTTATATTTGAGTGAGGATGACCTAAGTAAATATGATAAACTTAAAGAAATTATGTTGAAGGAATTTCAAGCCACTCCGCAAGAAGTGTTAAACAGTTTTCGAAGGGCGCAAAAATTTCAAAACGAAAGTTATGTTCAATTCGCGTCGCGATTGACTGCAACATTTGATTATTACTGTCAATTAAGAAAGGTGAATGATTTTAAGGGATTGTGTGAACTAATGATTTCCGACAAAATTTTTAGCTCGTTAGATCGTGAACTTCAAATTCATATAGGTGAGTCTTGGTATTTACCTCATGAATTATCTAGATATTGTGATATTTATGTATCATCTAAGAATAAATGTAAAACCGAAAAAAACGCTTTTTCACGTCCGCAATTTGGAAATAATTCGCAAAAATATATCGTAATGTATACAGCCCACAAAACAATTCTAAAGTGTTTACTGTTTATGTCGGAAGTTAAAACTCCAAAATGTCTTCTTTGCAAGTCTAATGGGAATCATCATCTTGATATGTGCCTTATTTTCAAAAAGATGTTAGTTAATGAAAGAATTGAGATCGTTAAAAATAATCAACTGTGTTTTAATTGTCTTAATCATCATAAGGTTATTAATTGTTCTTCCAAATTCAATTGCTCCATTTGTAAGAAACGGCATCATACATATTTACATATTGATCAAAAAGTAGATGAAGGGCGTACGCATGGCAGTGCGAAAGATACCAATTCTTACAAGCCAATTGGAATGCCGGGTGCAGCTTTAGATCCAAGATCAAATGTTTTTGTTCCGAAAGGAGCATGTGGTGATAACTCATCAGCCGAGAGTAGAGAATCGTTGTCTTTCACAGCCACAAATGTTAATGTTAACAAATCTCGTATGGTTTTGCTGAGCACAGCTAAAATAATGATCGCGGATAATTTTGGAATATTCCATGAAGTGCGTGCATTATTAGACAATGGAAGTCAGTCATGCTTCATATCGAAACAGTGCGCTGACAGATTTAATTTGAAAAGGGATAAAATAAATCTTGTGGTTTCAGGTTTGAATAAATCATCGTCAGTGATAAATTCAGTAGTGAAAACGAAAATTGCGAATCATAGCAGAACTTTCGAAAAAGGAGTAGAGCTTTTAATAGTTTCGAATATAACAGATTACACACCCGCTAAGCAATTCAACATCGATATCACACATTTAGAGAATTTAACATTGGCAGATGAGAGTTTCAATAGGCCAGGTTTTGTGGAGATTTTGATGAGCGCACAACTATTTTATGAAATTTTAAAATCCGGTCAAATGAGGATCCCTGAGACAGATATAATTTTCCAAAATTCAGTATTTGGGTTTATTGCTACTGGGAGTGTTACACTAAAAAACGAAGCTTCTGTTCATTGTGGGTTAATTATGGAAAATTTTGACAAAACTTTGAAAAAGTTTTGGGAAGTTGAAAATATTGAGGCAGAAAGAGTGCAAACCGATGACAGTTTAATTTGCGAAGATCATTTCATGAAAACTCATTTCAGAAATGACGATGGGCGTTATGTCGTTAGAATGCCGTTAAAAGAAGACCCCCGTGTTTAGGAGAGTCAAAAGATATCGCCGTTAAAAAATTGAATTTTCTTTGGCGACGTTTAAGAAGAGAACCTGAGTATCTAAAATTATATAGGGAATTCTTAACTGAGTATGAAGATTTAGGTCATATGCAGGCAACTAACGAAAGTCCAAAATACATTATGCCTCATCATGGAGTTTATAGGCCGAACAATAGCACAACTAAATTACGCGTTGTTTTCAATGGTTCTCAAGCAACGTCATCTGGACAATCTCTTAATGATAAGTTGTATTCTGGTTTTGTTGTCCAGGATGATTTATTTTCAATTTTGTTGCGATTTAGGAAGCATACTGTAGTTTTTACCGCGGACATAAAAAATATGTATAGGCAAATATATATTAGTCCCGATCAGTGCAATTTACAATGTATTTTATGGAAGGGTGATGAGAATGAATTTATACGCGTTTTTAAGTTGCTCACTGTTACCTACGGAACCAAATGTGCACCCTATTTGGCAACGCGAGTGCTTCAACAGCTATGTCACGATGAGAAGAAGAAGTATCCATTAGGTGCCGCTGCTGGCAAAGATTTTTATGTCGATGACATACTAAGCGCTACAAATGACATAGCTACTGCCATTGAATTGCAACGTCAGCTAATATCTTTATTAAATGCTGGTGGACTGAAACTTCACAAGTGGAGCTCTAACTACGAATTGCTATTAAAAAATCTTCCAACCAGCGAGAAAGAATACAACTTTGAGTCTCATGATTCAGAAATTGTTAAAGCCCTCGGACTGCAGTTCAATCCTAGCAAGGACACATTTTGCTTTAAGGTCCAACCATTTGTGAGTGCGATAACTAAAAGAACTATCTTATCAGACATTGCACGGTTATTTGACCCTTTAGGTCTTTTAGGTCCTGTGATAGTTACAGCAAAAATTTATCTGTAGAAGTTGTGGCTCCTTAAGCTTGACTGGGATGACGAAATTCCACTACAAGAAAGAAAAGCTTGTAATAAATTTCGCGAAGAACTGACAGAGTTGAGACATTTGCAGACAAACCGTCATGTTTTATGGCCAAATGCGCAACATATAGATTTGATCGGATTCGGTGATACTTCTAAAGATGCGTACGGTTGTGTTATATATCTTAGATCTATTTCTGAGACAGGCGAATCCAAGGTGTCACTCCTGTGTAGTAAATCGCGGGTGGCACCCCTCAAGAAGATTACTATTCCGAGATTAGAACTCTGCGCAGCATAGTTGCTTTCGAAACTTACTGTTAAAGTACTGTCATCCTTGGACGTTCAAATTCGTGGAGTATATTTATACTCAGATTCGACAGTAGTCCTGGCATGGATTGCTTCACCACCTCAAACGCTTAAGGTTTTTGTCTCAAATCGTGTCGCTAAAATTCAAAATAGTACTAAAGACTTAAGATGGGATTATGTAAAAACTTCTGAAAATCCAGCAGACTTAATTTCACGTGGTGTTAGTCCAGCGAAAATTCTTGATCTTAAACTCTGGTGGGCTGGACCAGACTTTTTGATGAATCAGGAAAATTATGACTTTGAGAAAGAACATTTATCTGTAACTGAAAGAGAGGAGTTCCAGCAAGAACTCAGACAGAACTCTAATTTTCAAAATTACGAACTTGGGTTTATCAACGAAGTTTCAGACTTTGATTATATATTTAAGATCACCAATTCATATGTAAAATTAATACGAATCATTAGTTTTATTTTCAGATTCATCTCTAATTCAAAGTGTTGTACAAAAGAAAAGGGACCTTTATCTCCAGCAGAATTAAAGAAAAGTAAATTGTTTTTAATAAAATATGTTCAAATTCAGGCATTTTCTAGGGAGATAAAGGCCTTGAGAGAGGAAGGAAGGATTAAGGAATTTAATGTAAGTAGTTTATGCCCTTTTATTGATAATGATGGTATAATACGCGTGGGTGGCCGATTAGTTAATGCTAACTTACAAAATGATGTTAAACATCCTATTTTACTTCCTAAGAGCCACAAATTCACGGAAATGTTTTTTTGTATTTTCATTTAAAAAATCTTCATGTTGGGCCCCAAACTTTGTTGTATGCCGTTCGGCAAGAATATTGACCTTTAAGGCGGACGTGCTGTTGCTAGAAAAACTGTTCACAATTGTGTAATATGCTTTAAGGCGAACCCAAAAGAAATGAGACAAATTATGGCACCTTTACCTAAGGAAAGAGTAACCATTAATCCTCCTTTCTCCAATTCAAGCCTAGATTGTTGTGGGCCTTTCTTAATAAGGTATAAGAACCAAAGGAAAGGTGCATATCAAAAAAATTATGTTTGTGTATTTGTTTGTTTTATGACTAAGGCAGTTCATTTTGAAATTATCACTGAGTTATCGGCAAAAGCCATGATTGCATGTTTAAAAAGATTTTTTGCACGCAGAGGTTTGGCATCTCATCTTTTTTCTGATAATGGTACTAATTTTCGAGGTGCTGCTTCAGAAATAAAGGAATTATTTGCTTTATTTAAAAATGTGTAAGTAACTGATTACCTGTCTTCTGAAGGTGTGTTTGGAGCATTATCCCTCCACAGTCACCTAATTTTGGGGGACTGTGGGAGGCGGGGGTAAAGTCTTTCAAACACCATTTTAAAAGAGTGGCAGGTGAGCATAAACTCACATTTGAGGAGTTTTTGACTGTAAGCAGTCAAATTGAAGCTATTTTATACATCCGACCTCTGACACCACTGTCTTTCGATCCATATGATTATAATGTTTTAACTCCTGGTCACATTTTGATCGGTAGGCCACTTAACTCTTTACCTGAGATAGACATTTCATATGTAGAAACTAATAGACCATCTAAATGGCAACTGCTAACAAAACTGGTTCAAACTATTTGGAAAAAATGGACCAGAGATTATTTGCGTAATTTGCAGCAGCGACCCAAGTGGCATAGTATTAAAGGTGATATTAAACCAAACATGGTTGTATTGCTAAAGGAAGAAAACCTACCGGTATGTACTTGGGTAATTGGTAGAATAGAAAGTGTCATTCGTGGAAATGACGGGAAAATCAGAGTTGTTAATGTAAAAACGCATAAGGGCACTTATAAACGAAGTATTTCCAATGTTTGCATTTTACCTATTTCAGATAATGTTATGTAAACTTTTTAATTTTTGCTATTGTATGATTATAATTGAATTTCCTATTTCATTAGTATATTCAGAGTGTATATATATTGTGCTAGTTATTAGTATATATGTATATAGAGTGTATATATATTATGCTAGCCTTTGTATCTATTGTATGTTTAATGTGAAAATGTAGTAAAATAGTACGTGTTATAATTGAAACCTTTGGGTTTCAAGGTGGGGAGTATATTCGCCTCTACTTGATAGCGGCGCCGGCAGGGCGATCATGTGATTGTTTTATTTTCTCTCGATCTGTTTTGAGAGTCAGACAGTTTGATGGGCACCGATTGAGAAGGATGTTCAAATCCGCCGTGAAATAAATGTATTAATTTTGAGAATGAGTTTTTTACTGGTGTCTTTTTCACTATTCGTTAGTTTAAGTTTGAGTAATGAGTCTAGCGATTTTCTTGAGAAATTACACTTAATGGAAATAACGGTACTTAGATTTCATATACAATTCGTCCTAGAAAATTGTTCGATAATAGAACCAAATTTTACCATTATAAATAATGATAGTAAGATTAAATGTTCCCACCTCTTAAATTACTTCTTACATTTACCTGTTTAAAACTTTGTATAGTTGTATAGTATAATTATAATGCAATAAAATATAAAAAAAAATAATTTATAACTTAATAAATGTTTAACAAAAATGGTACTGATACCTTTATTCATAAAACTTTTGATGACTTGAGATTGAGACGAGGGAAGAGGTTTCCGCTCATTTTTAAATATCATTAGGACCAATAAGTTCATTAGGTGTTTTTCATTTTCTATATGCAGAAAATTCGTCACGACCGCGATTTGTGCTTCGCACAAATGAAACAAAAAAGAAGGAAAAAAGGGAAAAAAAAAATAAATAAATAAAAGTAAATATATTCAGTACATTCGATATATAGGAATCTGTAACTACGTAAATTTGGTTAACTCCGCAATCACTACGTCGTGCGTCATACATGTGTGATTTATGTCCAACACACACAAAAAAAATCAATTCCGACATTTTTGGTACGTTAGAAATGAATTTGTGTTCGAGACGCGAATAAAATTTAGTTAGAATTTATTATTCGTGAATAGTGTTACCAGGTATCACATGCAAATCGGTACTCCAAATGCTCTGGGCACAGTATTTTAAAGTAATTTTCTTTGTCTTATTTAATGACAGAAGTGTCTACAATTAAAGATGGCGAAATAAACTGCAAGAAATTAGGGGTGTCAGAGCATTACGCAGGACACCTGACAACACTATTCCTGAACCAACGTAGTACCGTAATAATTAAGAAATCTCCTTTTGATTAGTAAATCCATGACTGAGAAACAAATAACCATGATTTTTCAATTGTAAAAATAAGTAATGATAAGTAATATAAATAATAAATTTTAGCATGAAACATTTAGCATATCTATTTAGTATTTACAAAATTAGTAAGCGCTACTCCCGTCAAAAGGTTTTCCGTATGACATATCATCAGATAGGTATTACCTTTCATAGAAAGAGATTTACATTCGAGTTCAAAGTATATACATTTTAGTTGCATGATGATATAAAATACTTCTTGTGTAGTTAGTATTTTTTAAAAGAATGAAAACACATCTCATAATCACTGTAAAAAAAAAAAAAAAAAAAAAAAAAAAAAAATCTGTTAAAATTCGAAAATTGTACTGGAAATCAAAACGCCAGTATTATTTCTGCATTTTAGCGGAATTCTTTTCTCGTAAATTTTGTGAAAAGACGAATTTTCTTCTGGAATTTACGGCCAGTAAAATTTATTGCCAGTAAAATTTCCGTATTTTAACGGAATTTATTTTACAGTGTAGCTGTACAATTCCTTTATTTGATACTGAATTCTCTTCATTTAGAATTTGTTTTGTTTTTTATAAACATCTAAAAATGTATTTGTATTTATACTTAATAGATTACGACATATATTTTTTAAATAATTGAAAAATAATACCAAAATGCATTCAATTGTTTAATTAACACGCTAAAAAGTTTAATGCGTTTATGAGACAACTCTTGTTGCAACTAAATATGATGAATTAAAAAAAAATAAATAAATAAAGTTTAATGTAAATAATCATTTAATAGTTGGTAAATACTAACTAACATTGAGAACTTTATTTTCATAGTTAATATAAAGAAATTACAAAGAAAAAGGGCAATCGGGTTTTAATCTATTTTTAAAAGCAATATTTGTAGACTGTGTGGAATTAAAAATATATATAAGAATAAATGATTAATTTTCTCTGCTGCACTTCAATAATACACTTCAATAACTTTTAATTAATGAAGGAAAAAAAAATTCGTGACATGGAAAAGTATCGCAATAAATAAATGCATATTTTGTATCAAATATTAATAATTGTATCTCATTTTTTTTAAAAACCTTAAGGTTTTTCATGTGAAACTTTAGAGCAATAAACGGCCTAATTAAAATATATTCGCTGAATATTAATAAGATATTAATGAATTCAATATTCATGTGACAAAATTGTTAATTAGAATAGAACTGTATTTAAAAAAGGAAAGTATGTTTAAAATTCGTTTTTTTCTTCTTAATTTGAATCTTTGCTACACAAATAAGTACATTAAATTTTATCAATTACCGAACGGTTTTGAACATGCAAGTAGGGTTATTTTAATGCGTTATAAAATATTGTTTAATCAAATGCTTTTGAGAATATTAAAATAAACTGTGGAAAATTATTAAATTTTATTTTAACAAAACTAATTACTTACTAAGAATTTCTTTTAACTGCACCATTCATTTCTTACATCATTATCTATTTCATACAACAGACACGAAAAACAGCAATAAAAACGAAGTAATTATAGCTGGATATTCAAATCAAATACGAAATCACGACGATATTTAAAATAACTTAACAAAATATTGTCTTCTCCAAGGAATATTAATATTTTGCATTTATTTTAAGATATTCAACATTTAAATTACTGATTTGGTAATTGTTTCTTTCTTTTAAACTTTGTTAAAAGCATCTATTTACGGGAAAAGTGAAATATAATTATACTGGTCTCGAGGTCATAACGATACTATTTGATTATTGTAATATATTTTCGTTTTCTGTTTTAATATAAGCCTGAGCTTTTTTCCGCTGGGTAATTTTGTTTTAAAGCTCAAGAAATGCTATGAAATAAAATACTTTTAACAGAAATAGTTTATTATAAAAAACACAAATAAATGTATTAAAATTATTTTCGGATGCATACATATAATATAAAATTATTTAAAATACATTGAAAAAATCTCAAAATACATTAAAAACCATTAAAACAACCCAAAGCGTTTTCAGTCGTTACATGGCCGTCATCAGTGAGGATTTAAATGTTGTTATTAATTTTCTTAGCGCTTGTTCGAGAACTGTGTAAAAGAAATCATTGTTATTTAAAGGTTGTACGCCAGATGAGATGTCAGATAAAGGTATTCAAATTTGCAACAAAACAAGCTTTCATCTATTATTCAGCAATTCTCTCCATACTCTATGCACTATCATACGGATATTGTATGATAGTGCATCGTTACAAGCTATATCTTTATTAGAAATTATTTCAATTGATGCTCTTATAATGGCTTCCTGGTAATTATTTGTAAGAAAGATAAATTTCGGTTTATTCAAATCTAATTTTATAGGTTGAGTTTGAGCTAATCTTTATACACCAGTTTGGGGTCTGTTTAATCTGAGATGTGCTTCATGTTCTTTAATTCTATCACGAAATTTTCTAATCGTCACACCTACATAAAGAAAATATTTACTGTCTTTTTGGAAAGGTATAAAGGTGTAAAGGTATGTCTTTCCAAAAAAATAGCAAATATTTTATTAAATTAAACCATAATTGCTTTTAAATGGAGCGTTTTTCGTAACTCATTGTTTATGTAAATCATGCTTTCTTTCATACAAATAATTAAAAAGTTTTTATTTCTGAAATTTTATTAGACGCAAGTTCTTAAACACCTTCAGATTTATATTTTGTAGCTTCCTTAATCTCAATATTAAAAGATTTTATTCTTCTTATGCTATTTAAATGCCCATTACCGGTTACTTAAATGTACATTTCTGGTTTCAGAGCTAAACAAGTTGGAAATTGCTCGTCAAACGTGGCAAATGAGGTGCGTTCGTACTATAACTAGTTTTATAATTATTTTTTGCACCCCATATTGTACTGAATGTGTATTTTTTTTTGCACTTCATAAAGTGCATAGTCTGTAACATCATAAAAATGCACTTCCAATAATTTTTTTCCCATTCCCCGTAATGTAACGGAACACTTTTGACTGTCCTGTAATTAAACTATACATCCGATTTTCCTAAAATTTGAAATGGCTCGACAAAATTTTGCAACAATTATATCTTTAAAATTTCAGATCATTCGGAAGGCTGTAACATCATTAAAATGCACTTGTAATAATTTTTCCCATTGGCCGTAATGTAAAGAAAAACTTTTGACTGTCCCTGTAATTAAACTATACATCCGATTTTCATAAAATTTGAAATGGCTCGACAAAATTTTGCAACAATCATATATTAAAAATTTCAGACCATTCGGTTGGGTAGTTTTTGCTCTGTTATATGCGGACAGACAGACGGACGGACAGACGGACGGACAGACGGACGGACAGACAGACGGACAGATGGACGGACTGAACGACGACTATAGGTGCTACGTATTTATATAATTACGAACGCACCTAAAAAAGCACAAAAATAAGCATGCTCCATTGATCGTACAAATTATTTTGAATAGGTAATATTGTAGACTTTCAAATAAAGCAATTGTTTTCCAAAAATTTTATATTGAATCTTTTTGCAATAGCTTAGTCAAAAGAAAAAAATAAAACTTTAAATTCGGAGCACCTGAAGCACTTTAGAATCAGAGTTTTACCACTTTAGACGAATATTCAAAATCTCTTTTTTTTTAATCTTAATTTTTAATAAACCTTAAAGTAAATTACTAATAAATATGCAGACCTAATCACTGCTGCACATTTCCAAAGCAATATTTACTTCAAGAAAATTTTATTATTGCAATATTAAGTTGTAGAATCACTTGAGACAATGCAAATTTTCAGACTATAAAAATGTTAATAAGAAAAGAAAATATTATTACAAAAAAATTATTTTCAAGAGCAATCAACTTTTTTTAATCATAAGCTGGTTGAATTATTTAAATTTAAAAGACTTTCATTTTTATAAAAATTCTTTTTCCATAATAGTATTTAAAAAAAATGGAAGAATAAGAGATAAAATTAAAATTTCATGACTGCAGAAATAGTTAAAAACGAGAAGGAATAAAGAATTAAGAATTAAATTAATCTGAAAAATTCCTTTAAATGGATCATATCAAAATATTATTTGAAAAGAAGATTAAGTTCGAACTTCTTAAATAAACTTCACAAACAGACTTTTAAAAACATTCAAATGAAGTTAATATTAATTACCTTCTACATAAAATTTGAACTAATACTATGAGGTTTTCAAAGACAAATGTGATAAAACAACTGTATTTTTGTGGAAATTAAATCAATCAGGTCTAAGTAATACAGTAAACTCCCTCAAATCCTCACAGCTTGGAGCTAGAAGTTGTGCGGATTTTAGAATTTTACGAATTTCTGGTTATTGCTTTGTTTACACTTTTAAACAGCAATTTGAATGTAACAAAATTATAATGAATGCTTGTAATATAGTAAAATAATTAAGTAAAGTAATAAACTAAAATGATAAACTATAAGATAATTTTAAAAATTATTAAATTATTAAAAGTAAAGGTCAAGAAAACAATGTATAATTAAATATGCATAATAAAGATGAGATACTTTTTCCTTGAATTATTAATAGAAACTTGTTTACCTTATTATTTCACATCGAAATCATAAAGTAAAGAAGTTTTCTTTCAGGTTTATCCAGTCTTTAGTAACCAGAAAATCTTGATTACTAGGGGAGGGTAGAACACAGTGGGACGAAAATTATTATCACTTAACGAATGGCGACAATTTTTATTCTTTTGAAAAAATTTTTGCTACATCTTTAAGCTGCACAAATACGCTACACATTAATGTCTAAATGGTTTTAAAAAAGTTATTTATAAAAGCACAGAAGCAGCATAACGGAGTATCGGAAATTGTCTCACTGTGTACCACAAGTGCTACACAGTGAGACAATGTATATATTTTCATAAATCATACATTTTTACACTCTATCGATAATTTTCTGCAGTTTATGATTTCTAATTAATATTTCTAGATTTCCAAAATATTAAAAATGTGAGCCTCGGATGGACAGTGGCAGACTTTGGGCTACCTTGAAGCAAATTTTCAGCCTCTTACGTTTAGTAGATTTCCCTAGCCATCGCTCGCCAACACACACACACACGCAGAAAGAGAGAGAGAAAAAAACCATCTTTTATTAATAAATAACTTTTTTAAACATCAGAACCACATAGTAGGTACACAATGAGACACGTCTCACTGTGTACCATAACTGTGTGTCTCACTGTGTACTTTTGTTACGTTGTAACAAAATGGATGCCACATCTGTTACATCAATTTCATCACTTAAAAAAGTTTTTGTCGTTTTGCTTAAATAGTCTATTATTAGATACTAGCAAAGAAAGATACTAGCTAGATACTAGCTTAGAAACAAATTGCATTTAAAAGAGCATTTTTTTCGTTATACGACGGTGTAAAAATTTAAAATGTGCGATGTTTAGAAGTTTAAAAATTTGTAGCAGCAGAGAAAATTGCAAAACCAGACTTTTATTTCAAATTTCAACGTGTTGCCATTCGCAGAATGACGTATGCGTTATGCACATGTATGTTTGTCCTTTATAATACAGATAGCTAGGTTTGGTTAAATAAATATATGTCATATTGAAGGAAATAAACTGTAAAATAGACGTTTATGTAACTTTAACCACTATAAAATAAAGAATTATTTACTATTTTGTCGGACGAGTAACTAAAGTACCGAAACTACATCCACGTGTCGCATAAGATAAGGTCGTTATGTGTGTGTGTACCAGCTTGGAGAAAAAATTACAACTATATGTCAAAGTGGCTCCTGTCTCACTGTGTACTACTCTCCCCTATTTGGTAAAAAGATTGTGATTACCAGTGACATCAACAAATCTGGGTTTTTTTTCAGAAATAAATTTATACTTCCCTCATAAAAAACCACGAGTTCAGTCATTATCGACAATTGCATATTAAAATACATACATAATGATATAACGCTAAAAAAATTCTGTCATTTTGTCCCTACATCTGAACTGAAAGTTTCATCGTTTACATCTGCGATGATGTGCATATTTTAGGCGTTTGTGGATTTGAGAGAGTCTATTGTATAAATAATCAAGAAAAATCTTGCATATACAGGCCTTAAAAATAATGCTTTTTAATTTTTCTGCACCTTCTATTGCTTTTTATGCGTTGAGTTATAAAATACAGATTATATTATATTATATTATATTATATTATATTAATCAGATGATCCAATCTGAGCTTTTCGGGTTACAAACCAGGTTAAATCTATATTTTAAGAAATGAAAACTGTAATAGATTAAAACCGTAGTAGATTAATATTATTTTTAACGTGTATTTAATACTAGCAAATCCCGCGGCTTTGCTCGCGTAATATTTGAAATATGCCAAGTGATATTTATATGTCTAATTTTTATTAAAAGGTACTAACTAAATTTTTATTTTATTAAAAGGTAGTATTTTATTTTATTAAAAGGTAGTATTTTATTTTATTAAAAGGTAGTATTTTATTTTATTAAAATGTAGTATTTTATTTTATTAAAAGGTTTTTTTTTTATTAAAAGGTACTTATTACTTTTAGGAATAATTCGAAAATTACTATTTAAAACACAGTTTGATTAAACATCATTATTACACTGCATTAGGCAGAAATCAGACTTAAGATAATAAAACGAAATAAAACTACATAAATGATAATTTATAAAATATTTTAAAACTTTTATGCTCAATTAATACGCTGATTTCAGTATTCATTTGAAGTTTTGAATTTTTTAGAAACCATCTTCTTACATCTTAAAATTAACCATCATGTCAAATTCCAAGTCCTACCACCTCTCTGAACATAAAGGGCTATGTATAAATAGGAATTGTCATCATTAATTTGTCAACATTAATTTCGAAATCGGTTTGTTATTTCCTAATATTCCACAGAAACGTATTTTAGAAAACTTATAAGGCCTTTTTTAAAACGTTTGTTGTTCCTGTGAACCCCAGGTGGTAGAATCATCGGCATGAAATATAGCCTGTGTAGGATCAAAAACAGTTACCATTGATTCGCAAGTATTACTTTTATAATCGGTTTATATTCCCTGAAATTGCATAGAAATCGTAATTTAGGACTTTTTTAGAATGTTTTTCGCACCTCCCCCTTTCATCCCTTTTTCAGCACTTTCATCCCTTTTTAATTCGAATTTATTTTCGACAGTCCTCGAGGGCATTTATATTTTATAAGTAACTACCATGCCATATTTAAAGTTTCTAGACTTTTCAGTACCACAGAAATCGCAATTTAGAAAGTTTTTAGTTCCAGAAACCCTCTAGTGGTAGTGTCACAAACAAATATAGGTTATGTTTGAGCATATAAAGCATATTGTGTTTGGGCATAATATATAGCTAATGTTTGAGCAGGTTCTATCACCAACAATTTGTCATCATTATTTTTTTAATAGGTTTGGTATATTATAAGTTTGCTTAAAAATTGTAATTTATAACGCTTTTCGCTCTCTTCATCGTTTTAAATTTGGAATTTTCTTTCGACTGTTCTTAGAAAGCAGTTGTATCTTGTAAGTAAATACCATGCCATACTTCAAAGTGTTAGGCCCCTCAGTTGAGCAAAAAACGCAAATTAGAACATGTTTTGCTTTTGCAACCCTCAGATGGTAGTGACAGCAACATAAAATATAACCTATGTTATAGCAGGGACTGTCACCATTAATTTGCAACCATTACTTTTGAAATAATTTTGGTATTTCCTGAGATTGAGTAGAAATCGCAATTTAGAACGTTTTTAGAACGCTTTTCGCGCATTTCACCCTTTTTTAAATTTTCAATTTTTTCGAAACTGTTCTTAAAGGTCATTTATATCTAATAAATATGTACCTTGCCTAATTTTAAGTGGCTAGCATCTACCGATGACAAAAATCGAAATTTAGAACGCTTTTTTGCTCCTAAAACGTCTAGGTGATAGTGATACCGACATAAAATAGCATATATGTTAGAGCAGAGGCTATCAGCATCAATTTCCTACCGTTAAGTTTGAAATCAGTTTGATTCTTCCTGAGATATTGCTGACAACTCAGCATTTAGAACGTTTTCAGAACGCTTTTCGCGCATTTTGCTCCTGCATTTCCTCTGGGGTAGTGGAAACAGATATAAAATATAGCCTATCTTGGAGCAAAATCTGTCATCATCATTTTTACACTATTATATTTGAAATCGGTTCAGTGCTTCATGAGATTGCATAGAAATCGCTATTTAGAACGCTTTTTACAACGCTTTTCGCGCATTTTGACCGCCTTTTAAATTTTGATTTTTTTAGGAAATGTCCTTAGAGATCATTTATTTCATATAACTAACTACCATTCCAAATTTCACGATTCTAGGCCCTTCCGTAACGCAAAAACCGCAATTTAGAACGTTTTTCTCTGCACCCCCTTTGGGGTAGTGGGACCAGCATAAAACATAGCCTATGTTGGAGCAAGGGTTGTCACGATCATTTTGACGCCATTATTTTTTAGATCGGTTTGGTATTTCCTGAGATTGTGTAAAAACCACAATGTAGAACGTTTTCAGAACGCTTTTCGCGCATTTTCACACTTTTTAAATTTCGAATTTTTTAAAAACTTTTCTTCGAATTCCTTTATATCTAATAAGTAACTAATATTTCAACTTTCATATTTCTAGGCCCTTCAGTAGCACATAAATCGCATTTTTAGAACGTTTTTTGCTCCTGCGCCCCCTTTGGAGTAGTGGCACCAACATAAAAGATAGCCTATCTTAGAGCAAGCGTTATCACCATCAGTTTGACACCATTTTTTTTAAATCGGTTTGGTATTTCCTGAGATTGTGTAGAAACTACCATTTAGAACGTTTTTAAGAACGCTTTTTGTGCATTTTCACACCTTTTAAATTTCGAATTGTTTAAGAACTGTTCTTAGACATCATTTATATCTTATAAGTAACTAATATTCAAAATTTCATATTTCTAGGCCCTTCAGTAGCGCTAAAATCCCGTTTTTTGAACGTTTTTTGCTCATACACCCCCTTTCGGGTAGTGGCACCGACATAAAGCATAGCCTATCTTGGAGCAAGCGTTGTCACCATCATTTTGACACCAATATTTTTTAAATCGGTTTGGTATTTCCTGAGATTGTGTAGAAACTACCATTTAGAACGTTTTTTAGAACGCTTTTTGTGCATTTTCACCCCTTTTAAATTTCGAATTGTTTAAGAACTGTTCTTAGACATCATTTATATCTTATAAGTAACTAATATTCAAAATTTCATATTTCTAGGTCCTTCAGTAACGCTAAAATTGCATTTTTAGAACGTTTTTTGCTTCTACACCCCCTTTGGGTTAGTGGCACCGATATAAGATATAGCCTATGTTCTAAGTTGGTCTAACACCATCATTTTGATATCATTACTTTTGGAATCGGTTCGGTAGTTCCAGAGCTTACCTCCGACAAATAAACAATTTTTTCCTCTTTATAATAGGAGTATAGATAGATTTTATATATGTTGTACGTTGATGAGTATCATAAGTGTTTTTAATCATTAAATTTGATAGCGTAAGTCCAGGTTTTTATTTGATTATTCTAATAGATTTTTTTACATTTAATATATATAGCGATTTTCATATTTTTGTATGCAATATTTTTCTTAATATTAAAGAAATACCTCCGGTCACAAAAAATTGAAAACCGGCGGCGGCGGTGACACTGTTAGTTACTTTTTTTTAGAATAGAGAGATTTTATTTATTTATTTATTCATGATGTTTTAATTTGGTTAGGTAATATTAGCCGGAAACAAATGAACTGCTATTTCTATTGTTTTGAGTTCAAAAGCGTTAATATTTCGAAATCGGTCTGCAGGTGATAGAGAAAGATTAATATATATAGTTAAAAATTATTTTAAAAGCCATAAAACTCCTTAAATTGTGATACAGTTTTCAAACAAAATGCATTTAAAAGGACATTTTTTTCTCTATTTGATGGTGTAAAAGTTGAAATTGAGTGATATTTAAAAGTTAATAAAAAAACAGTAAAAGCTGATTCTATTGGCGAAGCTTTGACACCATAAATATGACGTCAGCACTACTCACGGAAACCGTTTTGCTTTATAATGTACATTTGTTACATTTCCCATAATGTCACAAAGTGAGAAATGAGTGCAGTTTTTTTCATCCACCTCGAAGAAAGATGCATCTTCCTCCCACCTTTTGGAAATTTTTGTGTAGTGAGCTGCTTGCAGTAGCAATTAGCAATATTCTTCTAGTATGCCTAGTGCAATTCGGTATACTTATGACTAGATTTGCAATTTCACAATTAGAAACTCTGAAGTCTTTTGAACTAAATTTTAAATTTTCAAGCCAGCCGGATTTTTTTGTACTACTCTGTATATGATCTATAGAATTTATACATACCACGTATTAAACTTCAAGTTAGCTGTCGAAGATTCTTTAGATTATATATTCAAAATACTTTAATTTCTTCTTGTTTCAAAGCGAAAAACATTAAAACATACAGTAAATTATGACAGTCCATAGAATTCATGTATTCGATATTTTTGGGCAATAAACAGCAAATCCGATTTAACTGTGTGTTTATATTTTTATAAGGTAGATTGTAATTTTATCGGTGCTATTATAATTTTTGCAAGTTTTAAGTAATAATGTTAATTTATTATTATGTTTTTTCTATGGCTAATGAATAATTAGAATGTAGACTGATTGATATTATTAATTAGAGAAATGTTCTTTAACCAATGAATGGTTAGAATGTGGTGTGGTTAATTTGTTGCTCAGAAATAACAAATTTTTAAGTGCATGTTGAGGATGTATTTCAAATGGTGGTTAAGATTTTAACACTTTACTGTTTATAGGAAGTACGGGTATCAATTATGCATATTTTCAATTTGATAGTCGTATGAATATATTTCTAAAACGAAAAAGCTCTCCTGAAAATTTGAAATTTAATTCACTAAATTTTCTTTTTGAACGATTTTGTAAAATACAGTAAATTTATTCTTTTCGAATTAAACCATTACGAGAAAAAAAATTCAATTTAACAAATTACAACGACCATTTGGAAAATGATTTTTTCAAAGACTAAAATTTAAGACATAAAAAATCGCACGGAGTTGATCATACATTACGTACGCCATGGATTACATTTTTCGGTACTGTAAATTTTTAAACTTCTACGGAGTTGTTCATACATTACGTACGCCATGGATTACATTTTTCGGTACTGTAAATTTTTAAACTTCTACGGAGTTGTTCATACATTACGTACGCCATGGATTAAACATTAATATTCCTGGACCAATTTTAAATGAAATTTCCATCTTAAACTTGTAAACATCCCACAATATTACTTTTTACACCGTTGTATAGAGATAAAAATGTACTTTTAAATGCAATTTGTTTGAAAGCTGTATCTGAATTTGTTACTGAGTTATTAATTTTTTTGTAGTTTTTATTAAATTTTGTCATAGTGGCAACAGAAGTATATATCTCTGTTGAATGTAAAGGGAAAATACAGATTACTGTATAGACAAATCAGAAAACGAATAAAATGCGCGATTCAACTGATAAAACGCTTCAGATATGTTTTCGATTTCCTACCCTGACCGAGAACAATAACCATTTTTCTAAATGGTTAATAATAATAATAAACATTCCTGAAAATTTTAAAAGCTACAGAAATAACTAATGCAGAAAAAATAACTACGTATATTTCAGTATTCCCTGAAAAGAATTTGAGGAGGTACGGTAACGCGCCCCTCGGCAACCTGCTATCGCAACTGTTTCCTTTAAATGGTTTGAGTCTGGCTGTGAATGAGGAAACAGTTTCGTCAAATATTTGAGAGTTTCCGTTTCATTAAAAATCACGTGATTTTTAGACAAAATGATTGTCAAAAATAACGAAATAAAGGCTCAAAGATTGCTGAATCCTCAGAAGTGAGAGTTTTATTTATAGGAGTATAATAAAAATTTACAGAGTTTGAAATAATATAAAGTCATTAAAATATATTTTACTGAATAAATATCCATAGACAACATTCGATATCTTTATAATAGGGAGCTTACTATGGTCGACTGCATAATATATCTTAATATTGTATGCATATGGCGATTTTGACAAATGTCAGACAATAGAGTATTTTTTCCTATATATTAAGCATAAAAATCCAGAACTTTGTACCACCTGGGGAACTTAGACGCCATGTAGTATGTAAAAATTTCGTTAAACTGAAGAATGCACACCGTAATTCAAAATGCGCTTTCAGCAGTCATCTCTAACAGTAAAAACTTCGGATAGAGTATTGTCTCCAAAATCTTTTATTTGTCTTTGTAAATGAACGAGGAATGCGATGCACATCATATTCTACTACAAGCATCTTTCCGTAAATCTCAGTAATGTATATCAATTCCATCATGTTTCAAATAGTGCAAGATAATTGAAATACGCTGGGAATAGTTTTTCCGCGCAGATCATTACATAATAGAACTCCTTTGCGTGACACCGTATATCAATGATGAATGCTTTTCACATTCAGAAATTTATATCAATTTAATTAATTTAATAATTTGTAACAGAGTAAGCATCATTAAAATAAGTCGCAAATGATTTTTCTTCACAGACTATAATATAACGGAATATTTTTGTGTTCCCCTGTACGCGTACTGTAAGTGCTACACATAACATGAGATGCACCACAATAAGGAATATAAATTTAATTATTTTGAAAATATCGTAACACTATCAAATACACCGCAAATGATTTTTCCCCATAGACCAAAATGCAACAGAATGCTTTTGAGTTCCCGTGCAAATGGCCTATGAATGGTACACACTTCATTTTCAATACCGATATGACATAGGGAGCATAAAAAAAATATATTAATTACATGACAATCCAAGTATATTTACGAGAGTTACAGCACGTTCAGTCAGACAGACAGACGGACAGACAATCACAATTCATAAACACTTTTCAACTATCTCGGAAAGTGTGAAAAAGGTGATAAAGTGCGCTTTCACAATCACATTTATTCGTCGAATTTCATCTTACTTTTTGTTACTTAGTAACTTGGCATCATCCACCCCTTAGAAACAAGACAAGTAGAAAGCGATCCACAGGGTTTTTGAGTAGTGAATCTCTGTTTTGTACATATTGTATATAAATTTATATTTCATACTCAAGATATTTAATATTAAGTTTAATCAAGACAAATTTCATTTCATTTATTATTGATTTTTATATTATTATATTTTCTTAATTTTTGAAAATGTTGCATTTTCCAAAAAAAATATATATATATGGCAGTTCTTAGTAAACATCTCGATCCTGGCAAGATACACTTAGCATCTATGCAGTGTAGTGCCCGGTGAAGGAACAATAATGGGGTTGTTCCTGGATCGTCATCCAGTGACCATTTATACTCTCCCCCTCGACCTTTACTTTTTCGTAAGTGTTTAGATGCTCGGTGCAAGACATGTCCATATGCTTCTCAGACACAAATTGTCTCAGATCCTAATTATTCAAATTTTTGTAAAGCATTTAATGTTATTTATTGCTTAAAGTGCAACTTATGTAACATGAAATATATAGGTGAAACATCAGGTCCACTTCATAAACGTATCAATCAACATCGTTCAGACTCTATAAAAACAAAGCAAAAAATCTAACAGTCTACAGCTGAAATTGAACATTTTCATAAACATCAATTTAAAAATACGACAATTGAAATCCTTCAAATTCTAAAACATAAATCAGAACGGCTTTATATGGAGTCATCATACATGAAATATTACAACACAATTTATCCTTATGGACTTAATAGTGAAATATTTAATCGACATGTCAAAGTCTTCACATCCATAAATAACACTATTGATTATTCTTCAATTTATCTTACTCTTAATCGTAATTTAAATTGTAAAACAACACGAAACAAACGTGGAAAGGGTTCATCATCAGTTTTAGTTTCTAAAAAATATATCACTAAACAAATTAATGATCTTCAAAGTAAATATTTAAAGCATTATAATTGGTTATTAATTCAAAAATACATATTTGCTATTAAAAAGAAACAGATTGTACAACATCTAAATGTATTTCTAAGTAAATCTTTCTCTAAACATTTTTCTGATATTTATTTTGATCTCATTATGACTAGGGTTAATCTTTTAAATATTAATTTACAAAAAAAACAAAAAAAAAAAAAAAAAAAAAAAAAAAACTCAAAATACGAATACTCAAATGTTAATAACTTTTTCAAATCATACATTTAATAAAATTAATACAAATTCTATAATTAACGATAAAAACTGTTATTTTCCTATTAATAATCTTCATATATCAAAAACCTTTAAATATCGGAATACAATTGGTAGAAAGATTTTTAACTACAATACATTTTTAAAAAATACATCTGCTGCAAGTAATTTTCCGTGTAAATGCAATGACCCCAATCTAAAAAAATATATAAACAATGATCATGGACATATAATCACTGGAAATCTTAATATTGTTAATGATTTTAAATTGAAAAAACTAATGGGTTTTGGTACTAAATAGTATAGTCTTCCATCTAAATTTACTGTTAAATCTATTATCAAACAGTCTACTTATAATATAGATATTTTTATATATAAAATTTCAATCTCTTACAATAAACCTATTGCATATTTTAATCAATGGAAAATATTAGTAATTGAAAAATTAACTGTGGCTTTAAAAAATAATATTTCTGATTTGGTTTCTATTAACACAAAGCATTTTTTCCAATAAATTATTAAATTACAAAAAAACTACGTTATTACATATGTAGACAAATCTCCTAATAATTATGCAATCATATGTAAATCTTATTATCACCAACTTCTTACAACCTGTATTTCTTTTAATAAATCTTTTAAAAAAACTAATGAAAATATAATCGTAAATAATCGTAAAATTCAAAGTTATTATAAACTATTAAATATTCTATCTACTAACTTTAATTATCCTTATTTAGTTCTTATTCCCAAATTTCATAAAACTCCAATTAAATTTAGGACTGTAACTATTGGTTGCAATACATATAATAATAAAGCCAATAAACTTCTATTAAAAGTTCTTAATCAATTATATATACTTACTACAATATATATATATATATATATATATTTATATATATATATATATATATATATACACTATATGGCCAAAGGTGACCAGTCACTTGCGATTTTTGACGTTTTGTTAAATATCTAGAAAAATACATGAAGAATTAACCTGAAATTGCAGGTGTGTAAACAGTATTGTATAGGTCAAATTTTTCGCCAAGATTTTTTCCCAAAAACCCACATCAAAAAATTGAAAAAAACTAATATCTTTTGGATAACCCTGTAAAAACTAAAAGAGCAAAAGCGTTTAAACTCGAGATTATTAATAAGTGCCTTATTTTAATATACTGTGATCATTTCTATGAGGATAGCATGTATACTCGTAGAGAAATTAAGGTTTTTATAAAAACAGTCCAAAATTTCGCCACGTTTTTTGCTTATAATTTGCAGAGTTCTTAATAAAAAAAAAAAAAGTTCTTTTCAGAAAATATGACGAACAATATTGTACACAATACCCCGCAATCAGAATGAAAAAGCAACAAAAATTGGATGAAAAATGAGCAGGTTTACTAAAAATGTTTCACTGCGCATGCACGAAAGCAATCAAAATATAATGTGCATAATGTGTTAGCTAAATGTATAGAGAAACTTTTGTAAAAGTCTCAAAAACATAGTTTGAAATGTCTGATAATAATCGTTTATAGAATAAGCTCAAAATCCGTTGTTCCCAAAGTGAAGGAAAAACGCAAGGGGTTGTATCCATATATCCATTGATTAGTGCTAATTTAGCATACACAATATTGCACGTAATACTGTATTTGGATACAATCCCTCATCTTTTTGCTTCATTTTGGGAACAACGGATTTTGAGCTTATTTTATAAACGATTATTATCAGACATTTCAAACTATGTTTTTGAGACTTTTACAAAAGTTTCTCTATACATTTAGCTAACACATTATGCACATTATATTTTGATTGCTTTCGTGCATGCGCAGTGAAACATTTTTAGTAAACCTGCTCATTTTTCATCCAATTTTTGTTGCTTTTTCATTCTGATTGCGGGGTATTGTGTACAATATTGTTCGTCATATTTTCTGAAAAGAACTTTTTTTTATATTAAGAACTCTGCAAATTATAATCAAAGAACTTGGCAAAATTTGGGACTGTTTTTATAAAAACCTTAATTTCTCTACGGGTATACATACTATCCTCATAAAAATGAACACAGTGTATTACAATAAGACACTTATTAATAATCTCGAGTTTAAACGCTTTTGCTCCATTAGATTTTACAGAGTTATCCAAAAGATATTCGTTCTTTTTCAATTTTTTGTCGGTCCCCTATGGGATTTCGGGAAAAAATCTTCGCGGAAATATATGACCTATACTATACTGTTTACACACCTGTAATTTCAGGTTAATTCCTCATGTATTTTTCTAGATATTTAACAAAACGTCAAAAATCGCAAGTGACCGGTCACCTTTGGCCATATAGTGTATATATATACATATATGTATGTATGCATAACGGGAGCAAAGAAAGTCATAAACAAGAATCTTTGGTACAAACAGTTTTATTATAGAATTTCGAAAAATGAAATTTTGTCTAATGTTGAATCATTTTTTTTTCCTTTAGTGCCTAATTAGTTTTTGTATTCTTTCATATAATAGTTAAATAATTTAGTAAAGAGTTAATAGCAAGATATATAGGCAAACGTTTGTCAATTTTGTAACTTTATTTCCCCATTAACATAATAATCTTTACACTATTTTTAGGTATCAAATCAATTAAATACACATGTGAAAGGCTTAAAATGTAAGCATTAACATGTAATCAATTAACATCAATTTGATTTTTATTCTAAAATAAATCTCACAAAGCTTTAATAAAATTCTCTAATCTATTATTCAAATAATATTATTACTTGAAAGCATTAAATTTTATTATAAGATAAAAAATTAAATAATATTAAAATTTCGAATAATATTTAACAGTTGTTAAGAAGAAATATTACTGCTCTTTTATTCTTTAAGTACACATACACTGAACTTCATCCTTTTTCAATGTTTAATTATGATAAAAGCATTTGTTTACGAATAGTACCTGTTTATTCATTTCATTTGTTGTATCAAATGAATTGTTATTCAAAATACCTTTTGCATTCAGTGTGTGTTTTTTTAACTGAACAAACGTAGTATATAACAAAATATTCTAACATTATATTTAGCTAAACCCAAATACCTCCTACGAAGAAACAAATTGCTACACGTACAAATTTTTGCGTCATAAATAACAGTTACATAACAAATGTAGATACATATAAAATTATAAAATAGTAATAGAGAAATACAATCTGAATATACAATAATAATCCAAAATACATATAGCGATGGTTAAAGTAACAAGGTTATTTTAATCCTGCATTATCGTAATTTAAAATATTCACAGCATGTTCCCAATGAAAAATTATATAAATGATACCTCTTTGTTTATTTAAAATCATATATAAATGACATTTAACCTTACTTAATAAATCCGTGATATTAATACTATCTTTAAATTTTTGAAAATGTCTATTACTACTACTTGTCTATCTTAACGCATTGAATTGTTCCAAAGTTTCATGCAGAAACAAAATTAAAGGGTTCCTAAAACAGGCTATGGCATATTTCCTATCAAAATTGGCGTATATATAAGCTACACGTCGTTTACAGGCATAAGAAAAATCATTCAAACAGATTGTTATTCATACAATGTTGGCCACACAATATGCAACACCAAGAAGGACCAGAGATATCACAGCGAAATTTATTTGGCAGATAACATGTTGTACAAAAATCAAACGTTTAAAATTACAGCCTCTTGTGACGTGTGGATCTCCACATATTGCTAAAGTTCATCTGGTGTAGCAGAGGGTGGTGTATCCCGGGCCAGTCATTGTGCAAGCATGGAGAACACGTTTTCGATTGGAGATAGATCGGGAGAACAATCAGGCCAAGTAAGTAATTCAATTTGATGAGTAAAGAAGAACTCTTAAACATTGCGTTCCACGTGTGGTCGCTGATTATCCTATTGGAATATGGCTGATGGCAAGCGCTGAATGTATGGCAGGACCACGGGCTCCAATACCTCAGAGATGTAGCGCTGGTTGTTCAGTGTACCGGCAATGTGTACTAGAGGGGTGCGGCAGTGAAATCCAATACAACTCCAAACTATGATACAGGGTGCAGGACCAGTGTGGTGATACATAACGCAACAGTTCAGCAGCCTCTCACCATGGTGTCTCCAAACTCGAAACCGACCATCGTGATATTGCAGGCAGAAGTGGGATTCGTTAGCAAACACAATGTCATTCCATTACGTTGTCCATATCCGTCGTTCCTCGCACAATTGACGACACAAACACCTGTGGTTTTCAGTCAAGGGTAAACGAAGCAAAGAACGCATTGTGGACGTTCCACTCTGCTGTAAACGGCATCGAATGGTACGAGCGGACACCGAATGATGCGTAGCAGACTGAATCTGTTGTACTATGGTTCGTGACGTGGCCGCGCGATCCATCACTGCCATGCACACAATCCTCCTGTCATTACAGGCAGTGGTGCAACGAGGTGGGTGCGATTGGCCCCGTCGTCGGTCCGTCGTTCCCTCCTGTATCCAGCGATTACAGATCCGCATCACAGTTGCTTGATTTCGTCCAGCAAGGTGACCGATTTCTCTGAAGGATAATCCGTAATCCCTATAGGCTACTATTCTTCATCGGTCGAATTCAGAAATTTAGTCAAAAGACGCTCGATGTCTTCCACGAGGCATAGATAAACAGCTTACGTAAAAAAACCGCAGGAAAAAACATTTGCCGTACTTCAAATCGCCAATCTGTTCTCCCCTTGTATAGCGCTTGCGGGTGGCGCTACGGTCGCCCATGATGTGCGCCTGCGCTGCTTTGCTAATGATTTGCATATTTCATCGCCGCAAACGTATGATGTAAATTTCACATGATTTGCATGCTTCCTTCAGGGTGTTGAATTTTGTGTGGCCAGCAGTGTATTTGTTATTTCTTCTACACAGTTTTAATAATAAATAAGAATGTATTCATTAAAAACACATAAAATTGCTTAATGGTACTCTTAAACATGAACCTTTATATGAACTTGTACAAAAAATATTAATTATAAAAACATAAAATCTACGTTTCGAACTGCTTTTGCAGTCGTCTGCAGATCCTATCAGAAACACGGTGCGCACTGTTCAAACGCATAAATATGATATTTGAAATTTTGAAAAGCATAACAAAAGGTTTTATACGCCATGGTGGCATAGTATCTAAATTAATAATATTGTTCTAATTATAATATCATGCAGTTTTGTATAGTGGTAGGTAACTTTAGAATTTTCTTTGTTTAGTTTTTGCATGGCTTGTGTTTTTACTTTATACAGGGTGTCCGGTCTCAAAGGTGTCCAATGGCTAATTCCTAAACCGTTAGTCATAGACATATAGTTCCAATTACAAAAATGTTTTAAATCAGGTAAAGAAGTATTTTAAAAGCGATTTGGGTCAATAAAAACATTTCTTAAAAATACGAAATTTAAATTTTTATGCGGTTCCCCGGTCCTATAAGTTATATTTAGTAAAATTTTCCTTTTACACTGACAAGTAATACAAAAAAAGTCCCTTTGTTCTACGATTAAAATTGACAGAGTAAAAGCTGTTTAAAGTTAGAGCATATTTTTTGCTGCAAATTGGGGGTCATTCACAAATTTAGTCGAAATATAATTTTGTCAGATATATTAAAAAAATGGTTGAGAGTAAAATTAACATTGCAATATAAATTTGAAATCTTTAACCATTCTGACATATTAATGCAAAATATACAATTTATAATAAACATTTAAGAAGAAAGAAAAAGCAGAATTTTTGTTAAATAAAATGATGCTATATTAACAGCCTCAATTCTTTACAAAATGATACGTATTTTCAAATATTATTAGATTGCACTAGCCTGCAAAAGTTAGGATCTGTCATGTTTTTTAGCTTTTGATAATTGATTCTTATGTATTATGTACCGCTGAATCCAAAATTGACCTTCATTTTTAACCATCACATCAGGATTTTTCGCAAATTGCAAATTTCAAAGTTCAAAGGTTCAAAGTTCAAATTAAATCTCCTCCCTCATCTCATTGGCCCACTCAGCTGTTTAGCTGTAAGAATCCCAGGATAAGCAAAAGTATCGAATAAATTATTGAATAAAATAATTAAAAAAAGGTTTTACATATGTTTTATTGTATGAGATTTTCGCTATATTTTAACTTACACATTTACGATTTGCAAAAAAAATCTAACGTGATGGTTAAAAATGAACGTCATTTGCGGATTCCGTGCTAAAAAGTACGTAAAAATCAATTATCAAAAGTTAAAAAACATAACCATCTAGTCTACTTTATAGTGTCCGATTTTTGTTATTCTTTAAATTTGACAATTTATGATTTGCGAAATATCCTGGCATGGTGGTTAAAAATTAAGGTAATTTTCGGATTCAGTGCTAAAAATGCATAAAAGTTAAAACATCGAACAATCGCTGTCTTGTATTATCTAATCTAAAACATTTTCTTAAACTTCTTGGCGGTAATCTATCCGAAATTTTTTGTGTTATCCTGTAAAATAAGTATAAATGGTAACCACCGAAAATTATAATAATATTAGATTGTTATCGGATTTGTGCCAGTATGTAAAATGTAATCTCGATCGGTTAAAGTTCGAGTACAAATTTTGAACTGGAAAAACATACATATGATCGTTGAAATAACATAAAAACTTATAAAAATAACATTATTTTTGTTAAAAGAAATCGTAAAAGAAAGTGTCTCAAATCCTGACAAAATAAAACATATGTTATTTTAGTCAATCTGAAACTTAATAAATGTTAACTTAGTCGAAATACTCTTACGATTTTTTTTCAAAGCGCAGATACACATGAAATAAGATCTTCGAATACTTTAAGTACTTTATATGTGACCCCTGAAAACCAAGCTGAACTCATTTGTTTTCAGAGCAGAAAAATGGTATAAGTCATGCATTTTTAAATTTTCACAACTCGCTCAATTTTAGTATTATATGAATGGGACTTTTTTTGTCTTACTTGTCAGTGTAATAGGAAAATTTTACTAAATATAACTTATAGGACCGGGGGACCGTATAAAAAATTAAATTTCGTAATTTTTTAAGAAATGTTTTTATTGACCCAAATCGCTTTTAAAATATTTCTTTACCTGATTTAAAACATTTTTGTAATTGGAACTATATGTCTATGACTAACGGTTTAAGAATTAGCCATTGGACACCGTTGAGACCAGACACCCTGTATAATATTTGTCCAAAAATATTGAAAAAAAAAGAAATATATAAAAAAATATAAGGACTGTAATAATGTAAAGGAAATAATTTAAGAAGATAATTTAATTAAAGGAGTAAAATTTTTGTTCAAATTTTGACATGAAGTTTCAACAAGTTCGAAATTTTCATCTTTCACGCTATTCTGGAGAAAGATATCTAAAAGAATTTAATTTATTAAAATAAAAAAAAAATTAAAATGTCATAGAAAAAAATAACGATAAAAAATTCCCAGTTAAAATACTATAAAAATATCTGATCGCAAATATTATTAATGAATTAATTTTAAAGTTCAGGATAACAATGTAAAAAATTGAATCAGCATATTTTTTTTAATTTTATTTCAATTTTGAAACTGTGGATTTAGGAAATGTTAATAGTAGTGTTAAAAGATAATTGCTGCGATATTGCACGTTTTGAAAAACGTAAAATTACATTATTAGCTTATAAGAGTTGATAATTTATTCGAAAAAAAAAAAGAATACTATATTTCTAAAAACTTAATTTATAAAGGTATCTTGAAAATCTAATTCTTACATGATAAATGTAACTCAGAATGTAAATTGAGAAATTATTCTCACGTGTGACTGTATGTTATATCTTTGAGGTTTTATCACCTAATGTATGGGTAATAAAGAAACTTGTTACCAAATAAATATTTACACTATTAGTGAATATTTCAATTACTAAATTTATCAATAAATGCTCGCTGAACCTCATCGTAGTAAAAAATCGTAAAAGTAGATAAACCTTATCTATGTACAGTTCTTAAAAAAAAAAAAAAAAAAAAAAAAATCTAATTCATTCTGATATTTCACATTTTTTTTTTTTAGACTCAAAATGCAGTATTACATTCTGGTTTTCAGCTAAAATTTCTATTTATCTTTCTTAAAATAAAAGTTTATAATTTCTTCGAATAAATGACTAAATATATTATACAAACGTCATTTAATTTGATAAATTGTAGAAAGAAATGAGCTGCAGTGATACTATCGATATTAATAAATTATGACTTTTATAAATTAGACTAAGGAAATATTTCGTTGTTAAACATTAACAAGAAAGAAAAATCATGCCTCAAGCATAGTTTATGAAAGACTTTCCAACACTTACTGACTTCTGTACCAAAATTTTGCTGTTTAATAATGTAAAAGAAAAAATAAGTAAATATTTTGGTAAACTCATAGAACTTTGAAAACAAGATTACAACAATTACCGTCCATAGCGGAAAAGAAGTCCAATTATTTTCTTCAGCTCTGTATTTAATCTACAATTTGTTCGTTGTCAATATTCACGTTCAGCAGTTTCTATTAATATACGGAAACTTTTGAATTCTTTTGTACGGCTCTGCACATTACCGACAGATTTTTATAGGCGCTACTTATTGTTAAAATTAAATTCAGGTTAAAACTGTAATAAAACTGTTCAAATCACACAAATCACACTTCCATACATTATCATCCTTCGTAGGTTATGTATCCAATTCTTTGCGTGGTCCTATATATTATTTTATTTATATTATACAAGGATTTATTAGTATGCAAAATATAATTCAATTTGAAAGTACATACCTCAAGTAAAAGCTGTCTTTAAGCCATTCACGTTGATAATCCGCTAATCCGGTGATAATGTCTGCTAATTCTTTTGTAAAGCCCTGTATAATGATCTATTGTATTTATATCTACTACATGCTAAGCAACAATTTAGTTAAATCCGCATACGATAAATGAAATCGCATTTCCAATACTTATAGCTATTAGACAGCGTATTTCGGATACGGTACTCTATTCGAAACTTTTCCCTCTGTAACTGTTCGTGTCCCTGTAACTGAACGATAAATTCTACGCACACCATGTTATAAAACAAGTATCTTGTAGTAAGCCTCAGTAATGCACATCATTTTCGCTCTATTTGAAATAGTCTAACAGAACTAAAATACATGCAAACTCTTCCCCATAGAAGTTATGTAACGGAATTCTTTTGTGTAACCCTGTAAATGAATAGTCAACGATTTGCCACCCATATTCTTCAAAATACATTATTCAATGCACTGCATAAATGGTTATAAATTTCATTATGTTTGGGAATGCTAAGCATCATTAAATGAACTTGAAACAAATTTTTCCCATAGAAGCAATATCACGGAAAAGTTTTGACAGTCCCTGTAAATGAACTAAAATCACAATACACTTCAGCTTCAATAACAATCGTGCTATAGTAAACATCAACAACATACAAAAAAATTAGGGTAATCCGAGTATATATACGAGAGTCAGAGCTTGGACAGATGGCCAGACGGCCAGACGAACAGGCAAACCCAAATCTTAAACACTTTTCAACTATGTTGGAAGGTGTTAAAAAATGAAAATTGTAAAAATCTGAAATCTTACGTTATATAACAAAGTATTCAACATAAACATGAAAGCATATTTATATAGCATCACAAAAAGATGAACTTTTCTGCATATATGGATGTTTTGTGACATTATATTACAGAATACTACTCAATACATCTAGTATCTTTACTTTCTCATAAATATACGAAATACTACAAGGAGCAAAATGCATAAATATGAATATTTATGAATGCCAGATGCATATATTTGCGACGGATTGCATTCAGAATATTTGTAAAAAGGCAATGTACTGACAACATTGTTATCTCTTCTGAAAATAAAACGTTGAATGCCAGGAAGGAATAAGTATATACAGAATAAAGTAGAAGACGTCATAGTAAAGTAAAATATTTAATACGATAGGTACATATATATGTATATTATATTATTTCATATATTCGAAAACACACATGTATATGCACATGGGTCTATGTGCATTTGTGTGCGCTGAAATTATACCAATAATTAAATTCAGAGAGCTATACAATTACCTCTAATACAGCTGATTATAGAAACATACTTCCAATTACAAAAATATATAGGAATAAAGCATAGATTTCAGGAACGATGTTTGCTTTACATGGAACTGTATATTATAATAAAAATGTTACTTTTTTATGTCTTTGCCTTTTCCAATAATTTATTTTTAGAAAAATGTTGTTTTGCACGAAAGAGGGACATTAAAAAATACCCATTATTTTACAACTAGCTTTTAGTGTATTTTAATATTTTGAATTTTATGTAATTTCAGCGTTTTCCGAAATAAAAAAAATCGTCTTTTTGTTTTGTAACAGGACGTATGTTTCTATCCTCAGCTGTTTTAAAGATAATCGCTATAACCCCAGTTCCAAATCACCCAGTATAATGTATGTATAAAATTTTAACTTGAAAAAACAGTGACGAAATTAAACAAGAAGTTAATGTAAGAGCATTAGAAATGTTCAACAAATGTAATCATAAGTGGATCGAAACAGGTCCTTCTTTTTTTTTTTTTTTTTTTTTTTTTTTTACTTAGAAATTCTAAATTTATAACAGAAATTCCGAATAGCGTTTTTTACTTTATTTGATGACAGACATTTCGTGATTACGTAAAATTAAAAGTCTTCTTTTGGAATTTCTTGTATTAATTCGAAATTTCTGAATAAAAAAGGTGGCCAAACTGTCACACCGGTTTTGAGGTAGAGCATTTTTTGAAAAATTGTGCGTTGAATTAACTTGAAAAATATATGCAAATACAAACCGATTATAAAAATGCCTGCACTTGATGACATTAGTATTGTTATCATTTTTATTATATTACGCATTTGGCGTACTTTAGAGAGATGGATTTGGTACAAGGGAATATATTTTATAACAATTTATTTTTATCCACATTAAACTATATTGTTTCCACCTTAGCTACTGTTTTAGAATTTAAACCGTATACATCTTTAAAAAAACTGTACACCTTACGATTATTGTGTTTAAAACGTAAAGTAACACTGTGCACCTTGACAAGACATTTGAATTAGATGGTCACTGGTCAACGTTTCTCTGTGTTAAATAATATTCATAAAAAAGTTTAAGAAAAATAAATAACAGACAGACAAACATACCATTTTTGGATCTTGGAGAAATCTATTCCGAACCACCATATTATCAAATCTCTTTCCAAACCAAACATTATCATCAAACTCCAAGCATGCGTACAAAACTTACGCATAGGCATGCATTAAAAATAAACTAATTTATTAATCTCCTTTACTTGAAGTCGGTTAATAAAATGAAGTTTTTAATCATGATTTGAATCTCACAATGAAATATTAGATTATTATGAAAGTTTTTATTTAGTATATAACATTATATCATATGAAATGCATTTGTACTACATCTATTCGAATACATAACTATTTCTCATCTTATATTTCTCTACCTTGGAACAAAAAGGGCCAATGTCCATTTTTATCAAATGGCAGGAAACCCAATTTAAGTTTGAGGAATTTTAAGAATCTTGCTACGATTTCTGTACTGTTATTTTTCAACGTTGTACATTTCGATTCAGTTATGTTTTTCTCACTACAATCTAATATTAAATTGGCCATTTTTACATTAACAGTAAGTAACATTGGCCTCGACAAAATATTTTTTTTTTCAATGATCTAATATTGGGAGGACTTTGGCCCTTTTAACAATTACTTTATATCGCATCCTGAATTCATTCGTGCATTTAACTCAAATTTCTCAATTTTGGACATCGACCCTTTTTGTTCCAAGGTACAGATTTATAATACGAGCAAAAATTGTGTGTGTGTGAATTTTATCTTAAAAACGGCTGTAAGGATTTTGACTAAATTTTGTATCTTTACCGTTTTGGGGTAGGTCACATGCTCGAGAAAATTCGAGTAGTGGGCATTTTGGGTCATAATGGGTCAGAGTCAAGCTAATTATATAAAAAAAACGGCTCAATCGATTTTGACTAAATTTTGTCTAAATTTTGTATCCAAACGTTTTGGGGCACAAGAACACTATTGAGCTATTTCACATGCTCGAGAAATTTCGAATAGTGGGTCATTTTTGGGTCACTATGGGTCAAGCAAATTTTATCTAAAAAGCAGCTCTAACAATTTTGGTTAAATTTTGTATTCTATCGTTTTGCTTTACGAGGCGATCATTGGGCTAATTCACATGTTAGAGAAATTTCGATTAGTGGGTCATTTTTGGGTCACTATAATTTTAACTAGAAAACGAGTCTAACGATTTTGACTAAATTTTACATTCTATTGTTTTCAGGCTCGAGAAGACCATTGTGCTAGGTCGCATGTTCGAGAAAAATTAATTAGCGGGTCGTTTTGGATCACAACGGGTCAGGGTCAAACTAATTGTATCTAAAAAAACGGATCAAACGATTTTGACAAAATTTTATATTATACCGTTTCCGGACACAAGAAGATCATTGGGCTAGGTCACATGCTCCAGAAATTTTGAGTAGTTGGTCACTACGGGCCAATCTAATTTTATCTATAAAACGGCTCTAATGATTTTGAATAAATTTTGTTTTCTATCGTTTTCGGGATCAAGAAGACCATTGGGTTTGGTTGCATGTTCGAGAAAATTTGATTAGTGGGTCATTTTGGGTCACTATGAGTCCGGGTGAAACTAATCATATTAAAAAAGTCTCAAACGATACTGACAAAATTTTATTTTATACCGTTTTTGGACGCGAGAAGATCATTCGGCTGGCTCACATGTTCGAGAAATTTTTGGATCACTACTACTTTTTGGGTCATTTTTGGATCACTACTGGTAAAGCTAATTTTAACCAGAAAACAGCTCTAACGATTTTGATTAAATTTTGTATTTTATCGTTTTCGGGTTCGAGAACACCATTGGGTTAGATCACATGTTCGAGAAAATTCAATTAGTGGGTCAATTTGTGTCACAATGTGTCCGGGATGTGCGCAATGCTAATTGTATCTAAAAAACGGCTCAAACAATACTGAAAATTTTTTGTATTTTACCGCTTTCGGTCTTGAAAAGATCATTGAAAAGATTGTGCTGAGTTACATTTTCGGGAAAATGAGATTAGTGGGTCTTTTGGGGGTCACTGCAGGTCAAACTAATTTTACCTATAAATCTGTTTAAACGATTTTTATTAAATTTTGTATCCTATCATTTTTCATTACCAGAAGTCCATATTAAACTAAGTCACATGTTTGAGCAGATTTGAACAGTGGGTCATTATGGGTCATTATGGGTCAGACTCACGAAGCCGTGAAGCTGGCGATATTTGGCGAAATATTAGCGATATTTGGCCGAAAAATCGACTTTCAAGATTACAAATGCCAAAAGACATACTTGGCGACAAGTGAAAGAATGCCCCCAAATTTGTCTATATTTGGCGAAAAAAATAGTCTTTCAGAATGTGAAGGATTTTTTTAGAAATTCTTAGTAGAACTCGAGTTACATGATTAAACCTATCAGAGTCGAGCTCAAAATGTAATTTGGATTGATGTCCTTTCGTTGTAAATTTGTAAATATATTTATGTAAAATTTAGAAATATGTATGCACATAGTTTTCCTATTGATTGTTTTTGTAAATAATAACGTTATAAAATAACATGCTTTATAGCAATAATACGGAGAGAATGATACAATGAAAATATTATATCGTGTTGAAGAAAAAGCTAATTTTGGCCGAGCTACGCTCGGTCATCCCCGCTTGTTTATAATTATTTTGAAGATATTAAAAAATATTTTATTTTATTTATTAAGATACAATGAAAACCTTTGGGA
The DNA here is from genome assembly GCA_963932465.1 of Maratus speciosus. Taxonomy (NCBI): domain Eukaryota; kingdom Metazoa; phylum Arthropoda; class Arachnida; order Araneae; family Salticidae; genus Maratus; species Maratus speciosus. Next base: position 445,952,582 of record OZ010789.1, read on the forward strand.
AATTTTTGCAGAAAATATTAGTGATGTTTTAGTATTATCAGTGGAAATAGAGCTCAAAAATTGGAGCTTTATCTACATTTGAATTAGATAAAAATATTATGTTATGTGGGTACAATTTTAGAAAATATTTTAGTTTTATTAATGGGAATTCCAGTTTATGCCAATTATTTTTGAAAGAAATTTAACGCATTCTTTTACTACGATCCTTGTTTAAATAACAGGTAAATATTTATTAATATTCAGTTACAAAACTCAAGGAGTTTTACTGTTTTTAAAATTTTTTATAGCTTTTGTGGAGAATGAAAATGGCAAAAAATGCAAACGCAGTTTCGTACATGGTCAGAACTTAATGGAATGCGACACACACCAACGGCCGCACTCTGGTTCAATTCAATATCAAAATATGTTGTTGTTAGCAATAACACTTTTGCTATTGTTTCCAATAGAAATGCTTTAATGTTTCATCAGAGCTCATGCAAAAACCAGACGACTACTTCACGTAGTAAACACTTTTAATTGGGCCCTTCAGACGCCTAAACTATAAATTCACGTTCTCCAGATGTGAAGTTGTAAACTGATTTTAATGATGTAAATAAATTCTCGGTGAGAAGTGCTGACTGGCACTTGGAGAACTAAACTTTTTTAATAAGATGAATCAAATTACCACGTGGTCGCTGGTCCAGATGGGCTGAAAAATCGAAAAGGGCCCCGTAGAGAGGAGATGCGTTTCTGTAGCGACTGAGGACGGTCGTTTAAACCAACGAGGGGCGAGCAAGCGCCGACAGAATTTAAAGTTTAAGTTTTTATATGTCCTGTGATTTTTTTTATGTGTGCCGTGATGCGTTGTGCTAACGTGAATGAAAAAAGTTTAAAAATGAACGCCAGTTCTTATGAGTTCGATGTCTAAGTCTAGTCCTCGATAGTTTGATTTTTTATCACGTTACAATGCCTTAATATCTATGTCATATAAGTAATATAAGATCTGAACATTTGCACATATTATAACTATTCAGAAATTTAAAAGAATAACTGAGAAAAAAAAAACAACTGCACATTGCATTCTATAAGCACTTAAAAAATATATTCGGAAATGTTACAATTTTGCTTTAGAAATCTCTCGATATGTTTTAGTGTTGAGCAAATTATTCTAAATTCTAAGAATTATATATAGGCAGGAACAACATAAGACAGGCCTTATTCCCCCGGAGTATACCCGATACTCCGGGTGCTACGGTTGAGAAAACTGCAAATCGTCATAAGAATATACCGCTTGGTGAGTATCTACTTTATGTTAATACAATGCATTTCAGAGAAGGAGGCATCGCGAAAAGTCGTGGGTATTCAAGATGGCGGCTATTATTCAAAATGGCGTCATTTTCTGAATTTTCTTACTATACATCATATAAATGTGTGTTTCAGGTCGACTTCGATGGTTTTAACGTCAAAAATATCTTTTTAACTCTTTCTGTCATAGTTGAATGGGTTTATGATATCAGTTTGTCTGTTTGTTTGTCTGTCTATCTGCTTGCCTTTCCATGCTTAAACTAGCTTAAATATCGCTACTGGCTTAAATTCATTCAGATTGTCATGTAATTTATATGTTATTGAAGTTTACAATAACATGTTCGGAAAAAAATTCAAGTGAATAGCTTTTACAGTCCGTTTACAGGACCCACAAAAGAATTCCATTGCGTTATTGTCTATTAGTCCGGGTGCTACGGTTGAGAAAACAGCAAATTGTGATAAGAATATACCGATTGGTGAGTATCTACTTTATATTAATAAAATGCATTTCAGAGGGGGGGGGGGGGCATCGCGTAAATCCGTGGGAATTCAAGATGGCGGCAGTTATTCAAAATGGCGTCATTTTCTGAATTTTCTTACTATACATCATATGAATGTGTGTTTCAGGTCTATTTGGATGTTTTTAACGTCCCAAATTTCGTTTTTAACACTTTCTGTCATAGTGGAATGGGTTTATGATATCAGTTTGTCTGCTTGTCGTTCCACGTCCTAACTCGCTTAAGTATCGCTAATCGCTTAAATTCACTCAGATTGTCATGTAATGTATATATGTTATTAAAGTTTACAATAACATGTTCCGAATAAAAATTGAAGTGTATAGCTTTTATAGTCCGTTTACAAGACCCTCAAAAGAATTCTATTACGTTATTGTTTATGGAGGGGGGCGCGGTAATCGTTTGCAATATGATTTAATCATATGCTATCTGAAACATATTCAAATTGACATACATCAGTGAGGTGCACTACAAGATACTTACTATAGAATAAGGTGTGCATAGTATTTATCGTTTATTTACAGTGACACACCAAAAAAAGAATACGTGCGTTTGTAACTCGTGTATAAATTCTATAAAGATCATCAGCTAAATCACCTTTTTTGGGTAGAGCTGTTAGATATGAAAAACTGCATTTTGTGATAAAGATATCCCGAATGGTCAGTATCTACTTCATATTAATAGAATACATATAAGAATTTGAGGCATCGTGCAAATTCATAGGAATTCAAGATGGTAACTGTTATTCAAGATTGTTTACATTTTTATTTCTATACGTCATATAAAAGCATCTATGATGTCAATTTCGATATTTTTTAACTGAAAAATTCACTTTTTAATATCAGAAATACGCTTAAAATGAAAATAGGACAGTTATTAAAATGTTTTTGTATTTTATAGTGAGGAAAATGAAAGGAATAATTAAATAAAAAAAAATGCATTTTTATTAATACCTTAATTATACAAGATATTAAAGATATTGCATGTTACATTTAAAGATAGAGAATATAAAAACTTCATTTTGTATCATTATATTTCTCACATTCGTTTCTGCAATTGCACAATAATGTGCAAGAATGTCTATCCTTTCTATAGCCACACTTATTTTTACAGATTTTGCACATACATTTTACATCCAACACACTTTTATACGATGAATAGTATGAAAATTGGAAGAATTCCAGAAAATGACGCCATTTTGAATAACAGCCGCAATCTTGAATTCCTACGACTTGACACGATCCCTCCCCCTCTTATACGGATTGTATTAATATAAAGTAGAAACTCACAAATCGGTATATTCTTATCACGATTTGCTGTTTTCTCAACCGTAGCACCCGGAGTAATAGACAATAGCGTAATGGAATTCTTTTGAGGGACCTGTAAACGGACTATAAAAGCTATACACTTCAATTTTTATTCGGAACATGTTATTGTAAACTTTAATAACATACATACATTACATGACAATCTGGGTGAATTTAAGAGATTAGTGATATTTAAGCGAGTTAGAACGTGGAACGACAAGCACCAAAAGACAAACAAACAGACAAACTGATATCATAAACCCATTCAACTATGACAGAAAATGTTAAAAACGAAATTTTTGGCGTTAAAACGATCGAAATCGACCTGAAACACACATTCAAGTGATAGATAGTAAGAAATTTCACAAAATTACGCCATTTTGAATAACAGCCGTAATCTTGAATTCCCACGACTTTACGCGATGCCTCCCCCTCTGAAATGCGTTGTATTAATATAAAGTAGATACTCACCAATCGGTATATTCTTATCACGATTTGCTGTTTTCTCAACCGTAGAACCCGGACTAATAGACAATAACGTAATGGATTTCTTTGGAGGGTCCTGTAAACGGAATGTAAAAGCTATACACTTCAAATTTTTTTCCAAACATGTTATTGTAAACTTCAATAACATACATACATACATTACATGGCAATCTGCGTGAATTTAAGCGAGTAGCGATATTTAAGCGAGTTTGAGCGTGGAACGGCAAGCAGGCAGACAGACAAACAAACAGACAAACTGAATTTATAAACTCATTCAACTATGACAGAAAGTGTTAAAAAGATATTTTTGACGTTAAAATCATCGAAATCGACCTGAAACACACATTCATATGATGTATAGTAAGAAAATTCAGAAAATGGCGCCATTTTGAATAACAGTCGCCATCTTGAATACCCACGACTTTTCGCGATGCCTCCCCTCTGAAATGCATTGTATTAACATAAAGTAGATACTCACCAAGCGGTATATTCTTATCACGATTTGCAGTTTTCACCTTACTTTGGTCGTGTAGCACTCGGACTACGACTGAAAAGAAGGGTTATGTGTTTCACGCGTATCTGTGTGTGTGGATTTTTTATGCCCTCGAAACATCCCAACGGCTGGATGGATTTTAATGAATGAGGTCTCTATTGATTCGTCTTAACCGTCCGATGGTTATAAGATACATTTTGTTTTTATAAATTCAAAATGGCGGCCGTAATCTACAAAATGGCGGTAGAGAAGAAAAAAAAATTACGTACCCTATTGAGTGGCATATCATTGGATAGGACTTTCAAAATGAAGACAATGTTTCATTGACCATTTTGCAGTCAGAAACTCCGTTTAAATATTACACAACCTGGAAGTTGTGTAGGTAGGATCTCTACCTTTACTGTAACTCTAACCTTCATAATAGATATCTATAGGCCTTATCAAAACAGTGTTTGTAGATAGGAACTAAAAATTAAACACAACTTAAAAGTCATCAATACAAGTAAATAAAAAAAGGTAAGTAATTTATTAAATAGTTTCATATTAATGAGAAATAATTAATTAGTTCGCTTTTTACGCAGTCGGGTTTTTGATTTTTTAAATTTAATATATTTATTAGAAATGTAAATAAAATAAATAACAGGTATTAACCCTCGTTCTATTTATTTACCACTAAACTAATACTTTCATAGAGAAACTAGGGGGCTGTACCCCCTGCAAGTCACGCTCGTCAACCCTCGTTCAGATACCGCAGAGTATAAACACACGCTAATTTGATCGGCTGTAAAAAGATTTGAGAAGATTGAATTACAAGGAAAAAACCTGTGGCGATTTTCCTGTAAACGGGTTTCCATGCAATCCCCATTGACTGCGAAAAGATAAAGACGAATCAGTTGCTGTTAATACATCCATTGGTTCTTTTCGTGTTTGATTAAAGAAGATCAGTTAAACATTTGAGAAGAAGCTACAATAAAATGAATTAAGTAAACAGAGTCTTTGCCTCCTGGTATTTTTTAACAGCGTTATAAAACAATTAACATAAAACAATACAGACATTTTAATATATCGTTTTAAATCTGACCTAAGTTTCACCAAAGTTTTCTTTCTCTTTGTAGCTATCACAGGAAATACCTTTGTTTTTAGGAAGGAAATATTATTATTCGCGCCGTCTTAGAATTGGGAACATTAATTAAAAAGATCATCTCGAAATATGAAATAAATGTCCCGCATATATATATTTAAATTGTTTGGCAGTATTATTATTTGGCCATTTTAAATGTGACGTAATTACTACAATTAATGCTTTAAATGCATATTAACGTGTTTATTATTTTAAAGTTTCCTTTCTCTTTTAATATTCACTTTTAACACGTAATCATTTAATCGTATAGTTTTTTTTACCGTTTTTAATAACCGTGCAAATTATTTTTTAATCGTAAGGAAATATTATTCTATGCGCTATTTTTGCAATTGAAAACAATATCTATAATAATAGCCCAAGTCATGTGAGTATCATCAATAGTCCCGGGCGGAAAACTTCGCTTTTTATGTTCCAGGTGCCATTTTGGTACTTTAGTGTTAGTAAGGCACAGGTGATAAATCGCCAAATATTATTCTATCGCCATCATTTCTTTATAATAGTCCAAGTCATGCAACCGCGATAAACAATTATGGACTGGTCCCTTCACTTTTCTTATGAAAATTCCCTTTTTGATTAAAAATCAAAAATATTTTTTTTTAAATAAAACTACATAAAAATTGCCGTGATCGCAAAGGATTTTTGGTACTTTTATGTTAGCCTTGGTACTTTTATGTACTTTTATGTTTTATCTCGCCAATAGCCTTTTTTAACTCGCCAGTTATTATTATTTTTTTATTTTTCGAGTGGTAAATTAAAACATTGTTTTGAAGTTGAAATTAAATGTTATGGTTTGTTACATTATTTTATATTTGGCACAGATGTCATATATGAGTTTGGCTTGATTTTATTTTTACGATAATTTGGCGAAAAACTCGTTTTTGAATACTTGTTACATATGTATTTTTAAATTGATTCCTATTATTTTTTAAATGAAATAACAATAAATAAAATTAAATTCTTAATAACTATAGAACAAAACAATTTATATAATTTTAAAAAAGAAAATAAAAGTAAATAAACATTTAATGATAAATAAACAACAATAGCCGGGTTACCATGTCAAGCAAAATAACGTCCTTTTGGCGGCAATTAGGTACCCCGGTGCGTACATGACATCACTGCCTAATGTTTTTCTTTTCGTTTCGTTTAAAAAAGAAAGAAAGAAGTGAAAGCCAATTTTAAATGTTTCAGTTTTAAATGAAAATTTTGTATTTTAAATAAAATGATTGAAAGGATTATATTTTAAATGGAATTATTGAAATACAAAAAAATGCGACGGGAAAAATGTTTGACGATTTATCACCTGCGTCCCGCTAACATAAAAATACCAAGTTCTTGATTTCTCAATCAGAATTTTCCGATTTGGCGAAAGATTGTTCAAATAAATTGAGTTATGAATAAAAGTAACATGATATATTTCTTAACATACATTTAAGGGAAACCAAATTGGTCGCGAAATTAGATTAAAATAATAACTTTTTCTAAAATGAAAAAAATATATGTTATGATTAAAATTTGAGTTATCATCATTTGATAAGAGTTTAAAATTAAAAAAATATATATATCTTGAAAACTAATTCAAATTTTGAAATTATAATGCCAGTTTTGAAATCTGCAGATCAATACAGATTTTTGTTGTTAACTTCAGGTCATAATATTCCATATTTTAGAAGAAATCGCCATGAAACACAATCAGCCGTTTAATCAGTCGTTTCATAAATTCGTTTCATTAGGATTTTATATATATAGGGACACGTTCTAGAAGTCAGTTTTTAAATCTAAAAACTATTTAAGGAGCTGTTTAATATTGAAATTGTCCAAGATAGTTCAGTTACGTAAGTTTTATACCATTAAGATCTATACATAGCAGTTAAACGATATTTTCCAGGCATATACTTGACTAGATTGTACTGTGCAATTCTCCAATCAATTTTTCAATTTGTCTGATGTTTAGATTTTTTTTTTTTTTTTTTACAATTTACGATTATTATTTTTATTTATTTTTATTTTTTTGGAATTTTTTATTTTTTAGTTTATTTAAATTTTATTATCTGAGTAGAGATTTATTTATGTAGAGATTTGATTTTTTTTTTTTTTTTTTGAGTAACGTGGAAGGGTTAGAAAGGGTTGAAAAGGGTTAGAAATATTATTATTTGGTACGTTATTTGCATGCTTAAAAAATTGCAATAAAATTTAATAAAAGTTTCATTTAATTGTCTTCTGTTACCACATTTGAAATGACCTCAGCGTTACGCACGCACACGTTTGTCATTTATAATATAGATAGATAATGTAATTATTGCTATTTCTAAAAAAAGAATTATTTTGACAAAATTGACAAAATTATTCTCATTTTGAATTATCATGTATAAAAATGCACTACTTTCTCTCAAGCATATTCATCTTTTTTTTTCACAGTATTTTACTTTAAACTTGTAACGTACTGTTTTTAGTAATTGTGGTAGCAGATAAAGTTGTACTCTTTTGAAGAACTCACCGATTTTACCAAAATATCGCTCGCGATTTGATTCCACTTACCTATGACACAAAAGTTCGTGCACTTTACCGCGGTATTTTGTAATATTCCTTCATTTTCATTCACATTCAATTGAAACCACGTTGTTGTCAGTATCGCTCATATTCCACACGCAGTTGACTACCATAAATTACAAATATTGACGCTGCGCAAAAAAACTATACCCAGTAATATGGATAGTTTTGAGACGTAAATTAGAAATAAATGCCTTAAAAACATATTGAAATTTTGCGACAATTGCACATTATTACGAATGTTAAAATCTAAAAAGTAAAAAAAGTTAGAAAAAGATAATCAATCAGACCAAAAACACCATTTTTGGATAATGATGAAATTTAAGCGGGACAACCGCCAAAAGAAGCCCTTACCAAAAACAACAACAACAACAAAAGCGCAATATCAAAGTCGGAGGATCCATTTAAAAGATATATGCAAACATACATTTAAAAAATAGGTAAAAACGAACAGAATAATTTTTTTGTTCGATGTCGGCTAAAAATGCAGTTTGAAAAGAAATATAAAGGAAGCTATATTTTGTTCTTTTATCAATAATGGAAGATTAGTTAAAAATTAAAAACACAAACCCATGAAATTATATCATTTTAAATGAAAGAACCATTTAATTTATTTTAATGTATTGAAAAAATACATCGAAACAGTTTAAAAAATGAAAGTGGTGTATTTCAATCATTCAAGTAAAAGAAAAATGATCTCAATAAATCCCATTTTAATTAACTTTAAAAACTATCGCTGCAGCAAACGTTATAACTCCCATAAGAGAATTATTTGTGCTTCATTTCATTGAATATACATTAACGTATCTCCTTTGAACATTTTAATTAAATTAATGAAAAATACTCTTTTTGCCGCACAGTGTATCGCAGAACCTTTGTACATAATTAACGTATATTCCTTTGCTTATATATATATATATATATTTACTTCTCGCTGCATTGCCGTATTAAATATTTTAATTAATAGTATGCACTAAATAAGCTTTAACTAAAGCAAAACATAAGTGAACGTAAACAAATAAATGATTTTCTTAGGTGAAAATGCTTTTATTAAATCGTTTTAAATTCAAATTTTATTTTTATTATAAGTATTTTTTATAGATCTGAAGCATTTTTTACTCTAGATTTTCTAAACCCGTTTCACAGTTTTTTTTATTTTATACTTAAAAATTCCGAACATATAAATATTAATCATTAGAATTCATATTGGTTTTTAATAATATATTGCAGCGGATATATATTTTCAATCGTTTTTCCGAAACACCAATATTTTATTATTTCTATATTTTGTTTATTATACGATAATCCGTCAAATTGAAAGGTAACTTTATTTATAAATAATTATTCCAATTAATGCAGAATAACAAAAATAAAATATGAATGTGTAAAGTAAAACAACAGCCAACAAATGATGGCTCTTTAAAAATAGATACGTGAGCAAAAATGTTTGAACTACCTGTTTACAATTTGAGCAAACATTATCATATCACAAATTGCAAGACTGCCATTGGCGACTATTATTACTTTCTTCTATCTTTACAAGAAGAAAGTATTGGATTCCTGAAAATTTTCGACTTTCGGTTTTCGATGGATTTACACGTTTTAGGGGTCAGATGTTCCGAAAAACATGTTTTTACAAAATGTCTGTCTGTGAGTCTGCGACTCTGTCTGTCTGTCTGTCTGTCTGACACTCTGTAAGTGACACAAATTTTGAGAGCGCTCTATCTAGAGAACGGATGCACTGAATTTAGTAAAAATTTATATTCAGTTAAACCCTGACATAAATTGCCGCTGATTAGTTTTGGTATAAATCGCTCAACAGGTGGCACTGCTATGCAGCATTTTTCAAGATTTCCGCAATAGCTCAATCTCCAGAACTAATGCACGGATTTAGCTCAAACTTCAGTTTCAGTTAGTCTTTGACATGTATTGACGTTTTGTACATTTTGGTGTAAATCGCTCAACAGGTGGCGCTGCTATGCTACATTTTTTGTGATTTCCGCTATAGCTCTATCTCAAGAACTAATGCTTGTATTTTCAACAAACTTGAGATTCAGGTATACCTTGATATGAATTAGTGCTGTTTATGTTTTGGTGCAAATCACTCAACAGGTGACGTTGCTATGCTGCATTTTTCAGAATTTCCACTATAGCTCTATCTCAAGAACTAATGCACGAATTTTCATCAAACTTCAGTGTCAGGTATACCTTGTTACCAATTAGTGCTGTTTTGTGATTTATATAGAAGAAAGTTTTGTAATGGCCACAACATATTAGTTTAAATCTCGCAATAGTAGGTAAAATTCGGCTTTTTCAAAATAGGAATTAAATCTCTATTCAGATAATGACATTTTTAATACAAATTAAAAAAAATACCTAAACAAAAGACAATTTTAATAAATGATTGTGTGCAACAATCTGTTCCGTATATGACTGCAAACTATAGTTAAAATATTATGGATGATTTTTATACTATAAAACTTATAAATCTTAACGATCTTCACGATTTCAACATTGAATAGAATCGTTTAAAAAAATCCTTCGATTTAAAAACTGTGTTTTAGCGTGTTTATAATGTATTTTTCTATAACACAATCTTATATATATATTTTTGCAATATGTTCTTCATTATAAACCGAGATAGTAAAAAGTTCACAATAAGTTCAGTTACAACAGAAGCAGCATTAGTTTCGTTTTTTATCATAGAGAGATATAAATAAATTATTATAATTATTATAATTAAATATAATTATTAAAAAATACAGTCTTCTTAAAATGACTTTGAAGTTTCTTGTTTTAATGATTTGTTATCATTTTTGTTTAAATCACTCGTAAAAGGCAGAGGAGTCTATTTGCCACCATGTAAATTAGTATTTGTTAAATAACCATAAAGTTAAATACTAATTTAAATTTTGCATTCGATTGGTGAACAAAACACATTTCACATTAGTGCAATTTCCATTTTTTTACTGATATGCATTCTCGATCTCCACTCCATCCCCCTCCACAAAAAAAATACAACTTTCTTAAAATTAATTTCCAATTTCACGCTTTAATCATTTTTAACTCTAATGTCTAAAGCATTATCATGGCTTCCTCAGTCCTGGGACAAATATTGCGGGAGATTACAATAAACAGTTTAAAATGAGTGTAAAACAATTCCAAAGATCTATCAGCCTATAAATCAATGCTTATGATATGTACACATTTATTAAAAAGGTTCTAGAATTAATTTTAACAATTTTAGAAAATATTTAAATTACTTTAAAGAGTCTCCTACAGGCGAAACCAGGACTGAGAAAGATAAACGAAAACAATATTTTTACTTTTGCATTTTTTTTTTTACTTCTAAATTATCTATCATAACATCATAAAAGAAATTTATCTATTTTATTAAATATCAGAAAATAATGTTTTTTCATTAAAATCTTGTGAAATAAGAGATATTTAATGATGGAATATATCGAATCTTTTCAAAATCCCTTTCTAGGATTACCACATAATCTTTCACCACCTGAGACTTTGATGAAGTGAAAGAAAATCAAATGTCACGTTTTCGAAATGTCTATTTTATGTAGATAAGGTAATTCTTTATTGCAATGCAAATTAAAGATAAATATTTGAATAATAGTCAGTTTTAGTTTTAGTAGCATAAGAAACTTGTTAAATAAGTACAAAGTTATAGCGAATCGATTTAGGATTAGAAGAGCTTTGGAACACAATTGTGTTCGATGATAAAAATGATATACCAATATTAGAATATACGGAAAGAATTGAAAATCTATTTGTGGGTACCACGTTTGCCAGAAAAATATACAGAGTAAATAAAATAAAATCATAAGACGAAATGCAATGTTTCACCTTGATTCAATCATATAAATTTATTACAACAATTTGGCTTTTTTAGTTCGTATTGTGTCTTTTGAGATACAGTTTTTTTTTTAATTTTTGCAGAGTGTTTTTTAATAGTTTTGTAAAATTAAGACTAGCTGTAACGTAACAATAATTTTTTCTCGAAGATAATAATAATGTCAGAAAAGATAGTTCATATTTTGGACATTTTAAATATATCGTGTAAAAAAATTTGTCATTTTAGAAAAATTATCGTATTAAGGGGTCTCAGAAGTCTTACTTTTTACCTGGCGGTGCAATTTAGCTACATGTCACATTTAATTTTTTTCTCAGTCTCTATAAAACACAATTGCATAAAATTTTTAATATCTTTTCTGTTTAAAATAATTTTCTTATTATTCCATATTGAAAATTTTTTATGTTTCATTTTGATAAAAAATTTTAAATTCTGTTTTGACTTGCATGCACTGCGCGCAAGACTGTAGCAAAACTATTCGTTCAAGAGCCCCCAAAATATTGATAATGATATAAAACTAATGTATTTTGAACGTATACTTCATTTATCCGCAATTTATTTATTTATTTTATTTGAAATTTAAATTTAAATTATTAAATTTTGAAAAAGTTTATTCTTTTATTGAAAAATTGCCAATTTTAAATAATCAATGCAATTATAATACTCAATTTGAAGTACAAGTTATTTTTTACCTTAAAAAGAAGATATTTACCAAGTTTCATGCAAATTGATTTATTAGTTTTTGAAAAATGTTGCGTGCAAGCATAAAATTTAAGAAACAATTGAAAGTTTTTACCGAAATTAAATATAACAAAAATAAAATAAAATTTCAATATAGAATATTTAAAAAAATATTTTAAATAGAACATATATTAGGTTGTCTGTGTGAAACATTTTATGCATTTATGATTATAGAGACTGAGAAAAAAAATTAAATGTGACATGTTGCTAAATTGCACCGCCAGGTAAAAAGTAAGACTCCTGAGACCGCTTAAATACTTTATCAAAGAATTTTTAACTATAGATCGTTATTTATATTTTACAACACCAATTTTTGATTTTGCATTAGTATTTTAATAGTATTTATTCGAGTTGAATTTCCCCTAGTAGCCAACCAATATTGGGTAAATCTTGGCTAAATATTGGTACAATATTGATATGAAATAGTGCTCTAATATTGAGGGGCTTAAATTAAGACCACATTTAGCCAATATTTGTAACCAATATTGCCCCGTTATTGGCTTGAAATATTGCGCCTATATTTGGTGTGTTTACATTTCGTGATGGACTTCGCTAGCCCTCTTCGTAAACGAGACACAGGCTGGTGGGAGGGGGGTCAAGTGTCATGTTGCACGATTTGCAGGCGTAAAAGGCTAGTGGCTTACTCCTCATGGTCTCGCTTCCCAAAACAAATATCAACAACAGCAACCCTCTTCGTAAACATGAGTATATTAATTTTACATTAGAATAATTGAAATATTCTACATAAGAAAACAAAAAATAATTTTCCTCAAAAAAAAAAAAAAAAAAAAAAAAAAAAAAAAAAAAAAAACAGTGCGTAATTTTGATAGTATAACAGAAATAAGTTCCACTTTCAAAATTTTCAATTAATATAGCATATGACGAATTTTGATAATAAACTTTCCAGTTTGACCAATTACGTGAAAAGTCGCCCGGTCACATACTGTAATTAATGTTGTTAGAAGGAGCTGGTATCTGCCGAGTGTTGCAATCGAAGCAAAAGATGTCACAGAAGGTAGATGTCTATAAATTTACTTTTTACAATTTTTGAAAGTTTTTTTAGGCAAGTCATGAATAATTAATATTGTCAAAATATAAGAATGCTATATTAAAAGATAAAGCTACGACATCCAAAAAGTCATTTGTTTTTATTTTTATTTTTATTTTTATTTTTTGTTTATTCATTTATTTGAAAAAATATATACGTCGTAATGAAAATTCGTTTGAAAATTTTTACTCTGTCCATCTTTAATATAATTAATGTATTTTTATTTTTTCTTTACATACAATTTTATGAAACATGTACCCAGTGCACTGTAAAAACAAACATATGTTTCTTAATCTAACTAAGAACAATGTAACAATGTATGTAACAATGTACGAAAATAAACAACAATCCCTTCCGAGTTAATCACAAATCCGAAAAAGGTTCTCCACTCTTTTTAAAAAATTCGGCGATTTAAACTCAGATTGAGTTATTTTTCACTCCTTTCCATTATTAAAAATACACTTATTCTATTGGAGTGCATTTCATCCATCTTGCTGTATGGTTATTTTTATTCTTTTTTTGGTAGGCCATTTTCACTATTTTTTCAAGTACATTAATAAGCAAAACGAGCAACTGAACTCCTTATTGATAAGTCATTTTTACACCCTTTTCTGACAAAATTAATAGGCAAAACAACACTGTTAAAAATCTGCAGCAAACTGTCCAGTCATTCGACCGTTTTTAGAGAAAATGGTTACATAACCGTAATTTAAAGCTATTCTGACCGTATTATTACACATATTACGGTCAGAATAGAGTTAAATTACGATTATGTAACTTTTTTTCATATATAAAAACGGTCAGATGACTGGACAGTTTGCTATAAATTTTTAACAGTGAAGTTATTTTACTATTATTTTGAAAAATTATTTTTTATTTTGTTTTTTAACATATATAATTCCCCAGAATGCAAAATATGTTATTTTTAAACCTCTATTTTGTTTTAATTTAATCCAGATGAGAAAAATTTTGTTTCTCATTTCCGAAAGATAAAATAATAATAATAATAATAATAATAATAATAATAAAAGATGATTAGCTGCATTCATGACAATTCTCCTGCTCAATATCCTGAAGTACGTTGTTTTTACTTTATCTTTCTAATAATGATTTTTTTTTTTGTAGTGATTTCACAATGTACACTGCTCAAAACAATTAGGGGAGCACACCGTTTTACCAAAATTGCGCGTCTTTACACCGATAAGAAACATAAAATAAAACATCCATAATTTAAAATGTAGTAGAAATCAGTTAAAGAAAACTTCACATGAAAATTAAAGTTTATGACGTCAAAAACTAGAAAAAGAAGATAGGTGTAGAAATCGGGATTTTGAAGAAACGTCTGTTTCATTGTCTCACTTGTAAAATTAAATTGCTCAGCTTGTGTTTTGAGGAAAGGTGACTTGGAAATGTCATAACAATGTGATTTACCACAATCCATGGCTTGGCATGTTATCGGGGCATTTGAATCTGGGGAAAGACAACGAAGTGCAACAGATGCTATTGGAGTAGCAAGAAGTGTCAATGCAAGGCTGTGGAATTGATTCCAAGTCACATGTGATGGTAGACATAGACAAGGACAAGATCAGCCATGTGTTACTACAGAAACTGATGACCGATATATCCTGTTAACAGCTCGTCGAGACGGAAGGGGCAATGCTACTCAGCTGCATGCACAGTTGTTGTTGGCCACAGGACGAAGGGTGTCCTTCCAAACAGTCCAAAATAGGCTTCATCAGGGTGATCTCTATACACGTAAGCCAATGGTCTGTATTTCGTTGACCTCAAGCAACTATGTGGCCCAATGAATGCGGGCAATTTAACATAGTGTTTGCAGGCAACGTTGTTGGAGTCAAATTCTGTTTACAGACGAGTCCCAATTCAGTCTGAATGTGACATCCGATGCGTTTTGGAGTGGAGAGAAGGGGGTACTCAAAATAACCCCACATTCGTCCGTGAAAGATCATATTACAGACGAGGTGGGTTAATGCTATGGGCTGGGATCAGCATGTGTGGATATACGGGCCGGCATATCATTCGGAATGACACTTTGACGGTCCAAAGTTATACAGTCGAGATACAGACTCATGCCATATTTTATGTTGCAGCAATTGGTGATTTCTTTTTCTCCATGCATGATAATGACAGACCGCATACAGCTCGTCTTGTAGAGAACATTTTTAAAGTTGAAACAATGCAGCATATAAAATAGACAACAGGCTCTCCTGACCTGAATCTTATCGAGCATGTGTGGGATATACTTCGAAGATGCATTGCAGCGAGACTGGAGCCTCCTTTTATTGCCCGGGACTTGGAGATTGCAATTCCTGAGGATTGGAAGAGTATTCCCCGAAAACTTATCGATAATGTCATCGAATCCGTGGAAAACAGGTATGCGACAGTTTTATCTATTGGAAGAGATCACACGCCATATTAAATACCTCGCATCATTCCTAAACAGTACTTATTTTTATCATTTACATGTACCTAAGTTGTTACCCTAAACCATCTTTTCACGTTCTACCCATCGTTTCAAATAATGAAAGCTCTCTTGCAAAATATTTTGCGTCTTTTTTTCTGTATTGCGCATTAATACACATGTTACTCTCGATTTTATGCCCATGCATGGATGTCTCACATTGTTTTCTTCACTTTTTTGCTTGCTTCCCTAATTTGTTTTTAGCAGTGCATATACAATTTTAACGCTATTTGTTTTAATAAGGAAATGTGGATTTCTTTAATTACTTTTTATATTATTAAACCTTAATATGTTTTGCTTATGACACAGAAAAATAATTGCAGAACATAGAATTCATGTGAAGTGCAGACTTTCTTTTAGTTAAACTTTTGAATGTGCACAGAGCAAAGCATAGTACAAAAATAAGAATTCACAAAATGATATTTTTAAAGAAAGGCCAAAGTTAATCGGGTCATAAAATAATTAATAGTATTTTTTACTAATCTATTACTTTCTGATATTTTTTTAATTATATCCATATTATTTACATAATAGTGTATCATTTAAAAAATTATAAATAAATTGTAGATGTGTACAATCATCTAAGTGAACACAATTAAATACTTGTACATACTTAAATATTAACAAAAAAGAACATATAAATAAAAAATAATAATGTTTTTATTATCATGGGTTCTGTGTTCTAGAAATATTTCTGAGTGTCATGAGCAAACTATATTAATAATTAATACTGTAAGCACCAAATGATATTTGTTTATCAAAGAAGATATCAATTAGCGTAATTTTACACTGTTTGAATACTAGAATATCTACAATAATATTGCTTTTAATATTAAACTTAATACTGATAATTTATAATGTTTGTCTGTAAAACATTTTTGTTGAACATGAAAATGTTTACTTGAAAATTGATAGCATCCGAAAATAGTGTATTTCTGATTGGGAAAGCTGATTAATATACTACGAAAACCTTTCGGAAACGTATTCGGATATCACTATGCCAGCAAAATAGTTTCTTTTTAAATGCTTATCTCGGTTACCTATTGGTTTTTGACACCTCTAAAGATTAAAAACTCTTTTAGGAAATGTGAAAAATTCTGATGATATTATTGTATATTTTTTGTGGTTATTATTTTTCTAGATTAAGGAACGTTTATTTTTTCTTAATGCAGTTTTAAATTTGTATTTGAAGTTTGCTTGCATCAAACATTTAATGTTTTTCATTGGGTCACCTGCAAATTTCAACCACCATATTCACAACATTCTTTTCTAGTGAAGAACATAAGATTATTATTATTGGTTAATATTTTTTGATTGGTATAAAAAATAAAAATTTTATTTCTTACAAAAGTTTTTCATTTTTACAAATATGCTTTTGAACCGAATTTCCGAAAGAAAGCAGAAAAACCAGTCAGCGAAGGTCGAAAAGCGTCTTCTTACGTGAACGAAATCTCTTATAACTCGTTAGCTACTTTATTTAACAAAAAATGGAAAACTCATTTTGATTCCAAATCGCTTCCATAGTGAGGCATACGAATTTTATATCGTTACGTTTAAAAATGATCCCGTCATTGTTTCAGAACGTTGCACTCTATTTGAGTAGTTAACTTGAGAACAGCCTTAACAGGTAAAAGCTTTTTACTGCTGGGAGAAAAATGTTTTGTCAAACAGGGATTTCGATTCTTAGGATGCTATCATTTCCCAGTTCAACATTTTTAGATGAATAACTGAATTTATACCCCAAGAAAAACAAAATAATATCATTTTTTAATATTAACGTGAAAACGCAGTTAATTTTTTATGTTTGTTTGTAAAACATCACTGTTGAACATAAAAGTTTTTACTTGAAAATTCATAGCATTCGAAAAAAATATATTCCTGGTTTGGAAAACTGATTAATACACTATGAAAACTAATCGGAAATATTTCCGAAAATCAGAATATCAGCAAAGTATTTTTTTTTATAATTAGCTTTTTAAATCTCTCTCATCTATTGTTTTATTATGTTTCTATAGAAAAAAGACGATTTTAAAAAATGTGGGAAATTTGGAAGGTGGTATATATTTTTGTTTGTGGTTACATTATATTTTCCAAGATTATAAAACGTTCGTCTTTTGTGGCCGTGCGCTTTGGAATGTGTGTATGAAGTTATCTTGCAGTATAAATTTAATATTTTCCATTGGATTCCCAGAAAATTTCAACCGCATATTCGCAACTCCTTTTTTTTTCTACAATAGCACATAACATTTTTTTTTTTTTTTTTTTGTGAACGATGTGCATTTTTATGCGTGAAATCATACCCATTTTTATTTATTTATTTATTTATTTATTTATTTATTTATTTGCGTGATTTTCATTTTTCCAAATATCAGTATTTTTTATTTAGCCTGTGTTTCTGATTTGATGTAGATTAATAGGTAAAAAGATTATTGTCATAGATTCATTTGAAGAGCATATGAGCTGCGTGTCTCTGAAGGCCGCATTTTTTTTTCTTTGCATCACCATATAGACACAGTTCCATTTTGATTTTTAATACAAATAAAGGGGACAGGCTTAGCGCGCCTGAGTAAAGGTCACCGTGTCTCCCAGGTTGCTTGATGTTCGACACGAGATCACTTGATGCAGATAACCCTGGAGATTGATCTCTGGCCGGTTATAAATATTTTGTCGAAAGCAGTGTAATTAAAAATTAAATGTGATGTAAATAATTTCTTTCTCTCTTTGTAACCTGATGTAGCCAGTTGGAAGCTGTTGAGATAATTGTCTGGGAAAACAACCTGCTGTAGTTTACTTAATCCCTTAATTGTCGTTCGCATGATATTCACAGGCTGTGTTTTTTATTGAGATTGTTTGATTCCCACCAGTTTTATAAAATTGTGTAATTGGCTTTATTATGCTATCATTTTACCTGTCATTAAATAAGGTGAATATTTCTTTTTCAAAAAAGTGGTGGCAATAAGCAATTTGAATTTTTTAAACCGTAATTTAATGCCACCGTTCAGGGGTTAACGATATAAACTTAGAAAAATGATACAATAATTTTTAAACCATTGCGAAATACATCGAAATTAATGCAGTATTAAAATATGTTGATGTACTCCTTTTGTCGATTATTTTCAAGTGTGTTAATTAAGATTTTTCTATTATTAGCTCGAATTTTAATAATTAAATCGAGGATTCTGTATCGCTTCTATTGGAAATTATTTAATGTGATGAGATGTTGTGAAGTTATCATCATCTCTCTGCAATACATGAAGGAAAAGACAAGGTCTTCGAGGTTTTCTTTTGCCGACGCTCTGAACTGTGAGGGGGGGGGGGGTATTTCTTAAAAATATAGGCAAACCTTGCCTTAATTATTATTAAGTTACATATTTGTTTAATTGGGAAATGAAGATCTTTCTTTTAAGTTTCCTTCTAACCCGCCAAGAGATTTTATTCAATTCTTTTTATTATATGATCACCAGCTCATTATTATGTATGCCATTCCTTATATCAAAATATATAGATTAGAATGTATGTTTTTTCTGAAATCTTTAAACCTTAAATAAAATTAAAGTCTGAAGATTTCATTCCAGATTGCCAATATTTATAAATAGTGGCGCCGTGACCGGGATTGTCCATCATTGGCTCTGGGAAGTGGGCATGCGAATCAATTTCTTTATATTTGAAGTCTTTTAATATCATTAAAATGCATCGAAAATAAATTTTACTCTTAGACCATAATGTAATGAAATTCTTTTTTGTGTCTCTTTAAATGAAATAAAAATACTACACACTTCATTGTCAATACGAAATATAATTCAGTAAAATTAATGTCATATAAATATTACCTGACAATACGAGTTTATTTGGGAGTGTTGGAGTGCAGACATACAAGCTGAATTCATAAAAACTTTTCAACTATATTGGAAAATGTTAATAAAAAGCTATCAGCGCTAGATAAACAAGAATTAGAAATCACACAGTATTGAATATATTATGCAGCACTATCGGAATAGTGTTAAGAAATTTCATTTTTGTTTATAGAATGGAATGAGATATCTAAATAAACATAAAAAAAGAAAACGCAGTAAAAATTCCCTTTCAGAAATTGCTGTCCTTAACCGGTAAGGTTAGCGAATCCTTTCGTGCAGTCCTGTACATAATCTGTACATCTCATGATATACTAAATGTTATTTAAGTTTTAAAACCTACATCATATCACAAAAAATAATACATTTAACAGTTATGTCCTATAGTCAGTATTGTAACCGAATATTTTTGAGTGATTCTATAAATGCACGATAAATTTAGCGTACTCAATAATCTACTGAAAACATGCTGCAGTGCACCTCAATTATGTATGTCAATTTTATTGAAACATTGTAACATGATTAAAATACACCGCAAACGATTTTCTCCATAAGTTCATAATAAAAAGGCATTATTTTGTGTTTCCCCGTAAACTAACTATAATTGCTACTTACTCTAAACTTTATTGAAAGCCTTTGTCATCTACCTAAATGATGGTTATCAATTTTATATGCTTAAAACAGTGTAGCATCATAAAAATGCACTTAAAATTATCTTTACCCATTGACCATAATGTAACGGAATACTTTTAACTGCCCCTGTAAATGAACTATAAATGCTGCATCCTCATTTTCAATAGAGATCGTGCTACATTAAACATCAATAACATAAAAATATTAAAGGATAATCCGAGAATGTTTACGTAGGTTAGAGCACGGACAGACAGACGGACGGACAGTTAAGCCGAACACTTTTCAACTATGTTGGAAAGTGCTAATAAAAAACTAAAAGCCCTTAATTTGTAGACTTGTAAATTTCATCAAAATTAAATTGACAGAAGAATTATTCCAAAAGCTTTATATTCCCCTGAGGAAAATTTACTTGAAAGATAATAAACCGTTATCATTTTCATTAACATTAACATAAAATTCGTTATGTGGCGGACACAATCATTAGTAACTTATGAATTATTTATACGAAAGACCTAAAACGTAAAACGAAATGCTGCCATTTATACTATTAAATTTTCGTGCACACTGTCAGACCTTCAAGCTCTGTAATACAGTTGTGGTCGCTGAAAGCTAATTGAATACGTTTAATTAATATGCACAGTATGTAATGGCATTTAAATTCAAATATGTTTTAATTAAATATCTAAACTGTATCTAAATATATTTGGATTTTAATGTAGTTGTGAAATGAAAATGTCCGTAGCTTCCAATCAAAATTACGGACAAGCGTGTTTTAATGTAAATTATTAATTACAATCTTGATATAAAAACATGAATAATTTGCGAAATTTTCATACTACAGTAAACTTGATAGACAGATGAAAATTATTAATCAAAGACAATCGATTAAGCAAGAAAAGTTATTGTTTGCTGAAAACAGCCTTTTACGAAATATATAGTAAAGCGAGGCGAGTTCGCACGGTAGGAGAGATTGCGCACAAAGAGATTCGACGGGAAGGAGTAGAGTGCGCGCGCAGCGACTCCAGGTAGTTGTACAGTAACATTAGCGCAGTGTCTACGTGAATGTTCATATTGATTGTTCCAAGCGTCTTGGATAAAGCAGTGCTATATTGTTTTGCTTTTCCAAAGTAAGTGCTTGAATTTTCATAACTGTTCGTCAGAATTTTTATAGAACGTCAGTAATACAAAATATTTTGAACTTAAACGATTTCTTATAAACTACTAACCTGGACTAAGTATACGAACACCAACAATTCATTTTAGAAGTGGCCATATTTAAATAAAAGGCCGCGCAATCTCTCCTACCAAAATAGGTGAGTTTGCGCATCTGCTACTTAGGAGAGATGGCACATTTCCCCATAAGTTTAAGTGCTAGGAGAAATTACGCAGCTTATTGATAAATTTGTATGAATTGCAAATTACGTGTAAAACATGAATGAATCAATTTTGAAATAATTTCGGAAAAAACACATAATTATCAAAATTAAATTTGACAACAAATTAATTTGCAAAAGAATACTTTTTCAGATAAAAATTTTATTAATAAATAGTACAGTTGTTATTAAATTAATTTTATGTAATTATTTTCGTTAATAAATTAATAATATATTTGTCAATAATTTAACTAAATATATATATATATATATTTTAATCTATGAACAATTAATTTGCTAATAAATTAATTTTGTTAACTAAAATACATTTTTTAATACAATGTTTTGGAAAAGCTTTCACCCATTCCAAGTAATGTAATGCCATCGAAATCAAAAGGAAGCAGAATACAATTAATGTTACTGATCCACAAAATATACATGAAAAAAGACTTAAGAAGGATGCCGCTACAAAAAAAAAAAAAAAAAAAAAAAAAAAAAAAAAAAAAAAAAAAAAAAACAGCTGAAAATAAGGTGCTTCCACAAAAAGTGGGATAAAAAGATTCAAGGAAAAAACCGAAAGTCAATGAGGATGAGTGCACTGAATGACTGGAACTGTACCAGGAGACAACTTCGGCAACTGACTGGATTCAATGTATTGCTTGTTGCAGGTGATTGCACGAATGATGCACGATTTACAACAATAAGTACATCGATTGTGGACGAGGGCAACTTCGGTTAGCAAACAAAATACAATGAAACTGTGGAAATGGAAATAAAGTATTTTTCAAGTTAAACATGTTATCAACTAGATTAATGTTATTTTGTAATATTAGTAGGGCTTGCATTTTAATTTATTTAAATTAAAAATTTTAACTGTTGTTAGAATTCTTTCTTTTGTTTATTATTTAAACATTTGGTTGAAATATTCACTCCTAATACAATAATATTTACTCACAAAAACCTTTCAACAATGTCGATTAAGTGTAATTATTATTGTTAACAATTTAATTGTAGTTATTATTAATAACAATGTCTTCTACTTATGTGCGCAATCTCTGCTACCCATGTGCACATTCTCTCCCACCCTGTAAGGAGAGATTTCAAGAATATATTACTTAGTTTAAAAATCAAGTATCATTTAAATCATATAGTAAAAGTTGCTAATAAACAGATAAAACACTTGTAACATGCAGTAAATTAATGATAATTTCTAATATTGTCATGTATATTGCAGGAATTTATTTGTTAAAATAATATATATATTGCATTTAATATTATAATTAATGTTTTATTATTATTACATTATATATACTGTGAACGGAATCAAAATTCTCCATTTAACGAAGTTTCACCGTTACACTTAAACATTTCGTTATGAAAAAAATTCGTTTAATTGAAATCAACTCGATTTTATGAAATTTGTGTAATAAAATACACGCACATTAAGTTAAAAATACATATAAAATGGAAATATTGGAAAAATGTATTTTAATTAGGGCAGTAACTTTTTTTTTATACAATGTAAACATACGAGAAAAAATTAATTAGAATAATGTCTAAAAAAACACATAGTTAAGAATGTAAACGAAAATTGAAGCATAGCTTACCTTTTCTATTTTTTCAAAATGTTCCAAATTCTTAACTTTAAAAAAGACTATAATATTGCTTTTTATAGGTTTCTTTAAAAAATGCGTTGCTCATAAAATTTTTTGCACTTTTGTAAGCATCCGAAAAATTCATTTGTAACATTTTTGCGAAACTGAAATCCCATTACTTATTGTATCGAAGGCTTTTAGCATTTCCTCCTTTAAATGGAAATGATTAAATAAATAAATATAATTCATTTTTATACAATAAATTCATACATCCATCGCAACAACAACCTCTCCATTTCAATATAGTACACGCAAGAAAGTGGAATAAATTTCGTTACATAGAATATGTTTTTCGTAATATCGAGATTAATTTACATGTTAATGGTGTTCAAAGTCAAGGTTTAGGAAAAAATTTTCTTAAGTAGAAAACTTCGTTAAATAGGGACTTTTTTAAAGGGAAGTTCCACTGTATTATTTTATTTAATATTTTATTATTTTTACATTATATTTATTATTTTATTTAATATTATATTTAACTAGGGGTCTCTGCCCTCTGCAAGCTACGCTCACCAATCCCCGTTCAGATACCGCAGAATCTAAAAACACGCTAATCTGATGGGTTTTAAAAATATTAGAGAAGATGGAATTATACTGATAAAAAGCTGTGCAGATCTCCCTGTAAACGGGTTTCCATTCAATTCCCTTTTATTACAAAAATTTAAGGCCGAATTAGTTGCTGTTAAGACATCCAATGGTTGTTTTCGTTTTTGATTAAAGAGGATCAGTTAAACATTTGAAAAGAAGCTAAAATAAAATGAATTAAGTATACAGAGACTTTGTTTCCCGGTATTTTAAAACAATCTCTATAATAATAGCCTAAGTCATGTGACTATCATCAACAGTTCCTTCGCTTTTTATACTCTAGGTGCCATTTTGGTACTTTAATGTTAGCAAGGCACACGTGATAAGTCCCAAATATTATTCTATCGCCATCATAATTTATAATTTATTTATGTTATAATATTGTAGAATGCTAGTTTGTTATTTCATTAGTGATTTTCGATTTCAAGAATATATTACTTAGTTTAAAAATCAAGTATCATTTAAATCATTTAGTAAAAGTTGCTAATAAACAGATAAAACACTTGTAAAATACAGTACATGATTGATAATTTCAAATATTGTCATGTATATTGTAGGAATTTATTTATTATAATAATATATATATTGCATTTAATATTATAATTAATGTTTTATTATTATTACATTATATATACAGTGAAACTTCCATTTAACGAAGTTTCACCGTTACACTTAAACATTTCGTTTTGAAGAAAATTCGTTTAATTGAAATCAACTCAAATTTATGAAATTTGTGTAATAAAATACACGCACATTAAATTAAAAATACATATAAAATGGAAATATTCGAAAAATATATTTTAATTAGGGCAGTATTTTTTTTTTTTTTTTTTTTTTTTTTTTTTTTTTTTTTTGTACAATGTAAACATACGAGAAAAAATTAATTAGAATAATGTCTAAAAAAACACATAGTTAAGAATGTAAACAAATATTGAAGCATAGGTTACCTTTTCCATTTTTTCAAAATGTTCCAAATTCTTAACTTTAAAAAAGCCTGTTATATTACTTTTTACAGGTTTCTTATCAAAAATACACTGTTGATAAAATTTCTCGCACTTTTGTAAGCATCCAAAAAATTCATCCGTAACACTTCGTGAAACTGGAATCCCATTCCTTATTGTATCGAAGGATTTTAGCATTTCTTCTTTTAAATGGAAATGATTAAATAAATAAATAATTTATTTTCATTCAATCCGCTGCAATGAATTCCTACGTCCATCGCAACACACCTCTCCGTTTGAATGTTGTACATGCACGAAAGTGGAATAAACTTCGTTATATAGAATATATTTTTCGTAATATCAAGATTAATTTACATGTTAATAGTGATTTTCGATTTCAAGAATATATTACTTAGTTTATAAATCAAGTATCATTTAAATCATATAGTAAAAATTGCTAATAAACAGATAAAACACTTGTAACATACAGTAAATTAATGATAATTTTCAAATATTTTCATGTATATTGCAGGAATTTATTTATTAGAATAATATATATATTGCATTTAATATTATAATTAATGTTTTATTATTATTACATTATATATACAGTGAAAGGAATCAAAATTCTCCATTTAACGATGTTTCACCGTTACACTTAAACATTTCGTTATGAAAAAAATTCGTTTAATTGAAATCAACTCCAATTTATGAAATTTGTATAATAAAATACACACACATTAAGTTAAAAATACATATCAAATGGAAAAATTGGAAAAATGTCTTTTAATTAGGGCACTAAATTTTTTATACAGTGTAAACATACGATAAAAAATTAATTAGAATAATGTCTAATAAAACACATAGTTAAGAATGTAAACAAAAATTGAAGCATACCTTACCTTTTCTATTTTTTCAAAATGTTCGAAATTCTTATCTTTAAAAAAGCCTGTAATATTGCTTTTTATAGGTTTCTTTAAAAAAATGCGTTGTTCCTAAAATTTTTTGCACTTTTGTAAGCATCCGAAAAATTCATTTGTAACATTTTCGCGAAACTGAAATCCCATTACTTATTGTAACGAAGGCTTTTAGCATTTCCTCTTTTAAATGGAAATGATTAAATAAATAAATAAAATTCATTTTTATACAATCTGCTGCAATAAATTCATACATCCATCGCAACAACAACCTCTCCTTTTCAATGTAGTACACGCAAGAAAGTGGAATAAATCTCGTTATATAGAATATGTTTTTCGTATTATCGAGATTAATTTACATGTTAATGGTGTTCAAAGTCACGGTTTAGGAAAAAAATTTCTTAAGTAGAAAACTTCGTTAAATAGACAGTTGTTTAAAGGGAAGTTCCACTGTATTATTTTATTTAATATTTTATTATTTTTACATTATATTTATTATTTTATTTAATATTATATTTATTTCCATGCCATGGTTGCAAAGAATTCTTGGTACTGTTACGCTAGCCGGGTGCAAATCTCGCCAATAGCTTTTCTTCAACTCGCCAGTTAGCATTTTTTTTTCGAGTGGTTAATTAAAACATTGATTTGAAGTTGAAATTAAATGTCATGGTATGTTGCTTTATTTAATGTTTGGCAGATGTCATGTTTGGGGTGTTTTTTTTTACGATTTTTTTTTTAGCATTTTTTTTTCGAGTGGTAATATTTGACCAGCTGTCATATACGCACAGCTGGTTTGGCGTGATTTTTTTTTTACGAAAATTTGGCGAAAACCTCGTTTTCGAATACCAGTTACATATGTATTTTTGGTACTTCTTAGTTATCCCGTTGACCAATAACCTATCGCCAAACTATAAGATTAAATGCCAATAATGGTTAATCGTAAATGTCACATTCAATTGACTTTAAGCAAGTTACACGTGTTTAAGTCATCAAGTGATTTTTATTAAGACGTTTTATTTCTATATTTATTAATGTTATACTAATGTTGTTCTTCGTTATTTAAAATAAAAATTATGTCAATTTGTATAATTTGGCGAGTGGTTTGGCGATTTTTATAATTTGGCGAAATTGGTCGACGGAATAACTAAGTAGCATCGTATTATTTAATTATTTTCTATTATTTTCAAAAGGAAATAACAAAAAAATAATTGATAACTATAGAACAAAATAATTTATATAATTTTAAAAAAGAAATAAAAGTAAATAAACATTTGTTATTAAATAAACAACAATAGTCAGGTTGCCATGTCAATCAAAATAATGCAATATTGGCGCCAATTAGGTACTCCCCTTCGTATATGACATCTGTGCCTAATATTTTTCTTTTCGCTTTATTTAAAAAAAAAAAAAGAAAGAAGTTAAAGCCATCAATTTTAAATGAAAGTTTTGTATTTTTAATAAAATGAATGAAAGGACTATATTTTAAATGAAATTAATGAAATATAGAAAAATGCGACGGGGGATAATGTTTGACGATTTATCACCTGCGTCTCGCAAACATAAAAATATCGAGTTCTTGATTTCTCTATCAGAATCTTTCGATTTGCCGAAAGATTGTTCAAGTAAATTGAATTATGAATAAAAATAACATGATACATTTCTTAGCAGACATTTAAGGGAGGCCAAACTGGTTACCAAATTAGTTTAAAATAATAGCCTTTTCTAAAATATGAAAAAAAAATATCTCTTATGACTAAAATTTGAGTTCCCATCATTAGAAAAAAGTATTTAAAATTAGAAGAAAATTAATATTTCGAAAACTAATTCGAATTTAAAAATTCTAATACCAGTTTTGAGATCTGCTGATCAATACGGATTTTTTGTGTTTATTTCATTGCAAAGTATTCCATATTTTAGGAGAAATCGCCGTGAAATATAATCAGTTGTTTAATCAGTCGTATTATAAATTCGTTACATTTCAGTCGTTTCATAATATCCGTTCCATAAATTCGTTTCATTAGGATTTTATATATATAGGGTAGATATATGAGTCACTCCTGAAAAGTGGCAATTTTATCTCCCAGGGGTCTTGAAGACATATTTTCAAAATTACAAAAAGAAAAAATGATTTAAACTATCAATATTAATCTGTTATACATATAAACTGTAATTATTTGCTTATTGAAATTGAAATATGTTAAATTAAATGTACAGTCGTGGGAAAAAAAAAAAAAAGTAAACACCCCCTACTAACTCTTTAACAAATTATCGTAGGCGAAAATTACTGGTACCGAACGATTAGAAATAAAGTCTACTTTTAAATGATGCATATAAAATTTGTTTAAGGGGCCATCTACATATTAAAACGAACCATAACTTTGTTTTTTTCAATAGCAGTACACAATTCTGACAGCATAAATGAACTCTACACCTTTCAATTAGCCTATAAACAAATTTTTATGCAATTCGTGCCATAAGTTTCCGAGAAATTAATTATTTTAAAACGAGCGTATTTTAAGGGCTGTATCCAAATTGAAGTTCCGAACTCGATTGTTAACCGAGAGAGCCGCCTTCTTGATCAAGGCACGTTTAAGCGTCAATTAAACCTGTTTGATTACAGGATAGTAGAATAAATTTCAAAAAATTTACTCACTTCTACCATAGACGGCCCCTTAAACCATCATTTTGCCGTTTTTTAAGCATAATTTGAAAACTACTTGGAAGAAAAATGTGAAATTTTGGATTTCCATAAAGCAGGACTTAATAAATCTAAATCCATCAAAAAAATTGTAGGTTGCAATCCATAATTTTTTCGAATATTAATTTCATAATTCATATCATAAAATTATAAAAATTGCAAATTCAAACTATTTATGTTTAGGTATATTAATATTATTGCTACACAAAAAATTAGCTCATTAGGAGCATAATTTCAGGAGATATAAATAAAAATATGAAAATGTAATTTAACATTAGAAGTACTAAATTTTGAATGTCTATAATTCAAAAACTTATCATTCGAATGACTTGAAATTTGGTTTCTAGTCATATTTTGAAACGAAGATTTGAAATATTTTGTTAAATTTGGGTACTGCCATTGAAAAAATGAAGTTTGGATTCGTTTTAATATGTATATGGCCCCCTAAGCAAATTTTATACACACCATTTAAAAGTAGACTTTATTTCCAATCGTCCGGTACCAGTAACTTTTGTCTACGATAATTTGTTGAGGAGTTAGTAGGGGGTGTTTACTTTTTTTTCCACGACTGTACTTTTTAATGCAAATACACTGCTCAAAACAATTAAAGGATATTGCAGTTTTAGGTGGATTTTGTATCTGGTAAACTGTTTAGCTGATTGATACATGGTCGACCGACATAGTAGGTTATATGAGAATAAATTACACATGTTTGGCAGAAAAAAATGTATTTTATTGCGCATTTGTGTACTAAAGAAAAAAAACACAATTTGTGCATATGAGAAAAAAAGAATAAGAAAAGTTGTTTTCTTCAAAGAAAATCATTTTCAGTAGGGGGTATGGTTTCCACGGGCGGCCAGCAACGTTGAACACCTTTGAGGCATGGACTCAATGAGGCTATTAATGACGAGTTGGGGTATTCTGCCCACTCTTCCAAAAGAGCTCTTTCCAGTTCTTGGAGAGTTTGTGGGTGTTGTTGACGGCCAGAAACTCGTCTTCCTAGAGCGTCCCAAACGTGCTCGATTGGATTCATGCCTGAAGAACACGCTGGCCATTCCATTCGAACGATTCCTTCCTCGAAAAGGAAATCCTCCACCAGGTTTGCACGATGTGGCCTGCAGTTATCGTCCATTAAAATGAAGTTATCTCCGATTGCTGCAGCGTAAGGGACTACAATAGGTCTGAGGATCTCATCCCTATATCGGCGACCAGTCAGAGCTCCATCTCGAATGATGTAGAGGTCAGTGCGCCCGTCAATGGAGATGCCACCATACACCAACACTCCTCCACCGCCAAATCTGACACTTTCGTGCACGAACGCAGGATTATTCCTACTGCCACGGTCCCTCCAGATGAAAATACACCTATTATCCGGATGCACAGAAAAACGGGACTCGTCAGAAAACAGAATATTGCTCCATTCATTTCTCCTCCAGTTGACATGCTCGGTTGCCCACTCCCTGCGGTCGCGACGATGCCTTGATGTTAATCTAACACATACCATCGGTCGGCGGGCATACAGACCTAGAGCATGGAGCCGGTTTCGGACAGTCCGAGTTGAAATCGTGGTGCCTGTAGTCTAGCGAAGGTGTTGTTGGAGAAGAGTAGCGTTCATGATTCGGTGTCTCCGAGCTGTTAACGCTAAATACCGATCTTCATTGGGCGTTGTTGCCCGTCTACGACCTTGCCCTGGTCTTCGGCCTGCACATCCACTCTCCAATAAACGGTTCCAGATCCTGGAAATGACACTTTGTGACACTCCAATGGCTTGCGCTACTTCGGCTTGAGTTTGGCCCCCTTCTAACCTACCAACAATTCTCAAAGCTTCTGAATCTGTCAAATGACTTCGCTGATACATCGTACTCATCGAAACAAAGCAATCATTGAATGCCGATCATCCTTGTCTTCATTCTCTTTTATCCAGTTGAAAGTCAAATTTCATTCGCTGCCGCTGAAGCGACGTTTTTGACGTCGAACTCAAAATTTGCATACTCCACAGTTTGAAAACCAGAAAAATTTGAATTTGTGATTCTCTTCTTCTATTTTCGGCAAAAAAAAATTCGTTTATATCTTTATTTTATATAAAACTTCAAATATCCTTTAATTGTTTTGAGCAGTGTAGCATTCCCTCACTATATCCCCATTCACATATGCAGGAAAGAAAATGCTTTCTCTACCATTGCAGCACGTATGTTTATAATTATTTTTTTCTCAATTCATTAAACATGCTTAAATAAATATTTAGCCATTTAATTATATTTATATTTTATATAATGAAAGAATTAGGGCACTTTTTAATGATGTCTTTAGTATTTATCATCATTCCCTCACATAACTATAAATTTGCCATTATTTACTTTGTAGAAAGCAGCACATGCTTTATATATGTGTAGGATAGTTTGTACATGAGTAAAGTGTAGCAGCTATCTTGCTGTTTGCTCAAAAACATTCCTGAATAGCTAGCACATGGCTTTCAAGTACTAGATCAAAGTAAGTATTTTTATTATCCATCATTCCCTCATCTATTATAAATTTAATAAACATTAATGAAATGTCTTTTTTATGTTGTTGTATTATTAGAAATGTGTTTTAAAATATATTTAGTAACTGAAAATATACATTAGACTAATCATTTTTGTATAAAATGGTTTTCAGAAGTATTTCATCATACCCTCACAACCATTCCCTCATAATTTTAATATATGAGGGAATGATCTAAATCCATTTATATATGTATTAAACAGTAAAATATGAAAATCTAATGCAATAAAATACACATTAGAAAACTCACAAGACTTTTAATTAACGTAACTAAAGATAATACATTTTTAATTTTTATTATTTACCGGAATTAGTTTTAAAAAAAATGTACTAATAAAAATGAACATTAACTCTGCTAAATGTTAATGCTTTATCTTTATTTTTTTCAATTGACATAGAGTAAAAATATATCTATATGTTTATTGACAGTATGACTTCTAATTATAATTTATTTTTTTTAACCATTTCAACGGCGGTGGTATGTTTATGAAACTTCTTAATTTTAATTCCCAAGCGCCACAATGGCACCAGACGTTTTATAAACTTTTTTCAATTTAACAAGTATGTGAAACACAGCTTTATTTTTATTTATTTACAAATAAATTTGTTCTTACATTCCGGTGTCAATCATTTATCTGAACATTTTAGCAATGGAAGTGATTTGAAATTAAAATTTCAGAAGATCTCTCAGGTACAGTTTGGACCATATTATTTTTTTGATAAATATAGCAATAAGGTACTTGTAGGCTAAATTTTGAGATTTTTGAGGCAATTTTATTGGGCCGCAATTTTTTTTTTTTTAAACAGCTACTTTTCAGAGAATAATTTTATAGAATGAGTTCTGACTGATTTCTGAATTATTTCTTCATGAGTTCTGAAAGAGTTAAAACTTTGAATTTAATTTCGAACTGTCTAACTAACTATTTAGAGATTTTACAAATTTCTCTTATATAAACTTAAAAATTAGCATATTAATAATTTAGCATATCAAGTAACACTCAGTGCATCCTAAGAGTGAGTTTCAAATTTTAATTAATCTATTTATTCAGTTCCAACCTTCTAGTTTTTCCTTATTCGAAATTAATTTCAAATTATAAAATTTTTAAAGACTTTTAATTCTTCGCAAGATATCTTTGAATATTTTAATGAATATATGACTTCTTCTGCTGCTTTGCTGTCTTGGCGCTTTAAAGTTTCTGGTGCAATCAGTTAATGAAAGTTATATTTCTGGAACTATTAATACAAAAAACATATTTCTTTTGTTTATATATACAGGGTATCCCAAAAGTTCCTGACACATTTTAAAATTCAATATAAAATTAAGTGATTGTCATACAGGAATGCAGTTTGGACTAAAAGGCTTCTCTCAATGAAATTTTTCTTCAAGCCAATGAAGCTAATCAGTTCCGAAATTCTATCATAGAAGGGACCACTTGTCCTTATGTTTGGTTTCAAACATACTTTTTTTTCTGATTTTCAGATTAGTTTTCACGCTGTGACACAGAAATGACGATTCCCAGCGAAAAAGCTATTTGCGTAGGTTGGCACTTCGAAACCAAATCGCAACTAATCTGAAAATCAGAAAAAACGCATTTTTGAAACCAAGCATATCGACAAGTGGCGCTATCTGGGATCAAAGATTGGAACTAATTTTTTGTTCGCTGGAAGAAAACTTTTCATCGTGAGAACCATTTTAGTACGAACCGCACTCCTGCACGAAAATTACTTCATTTTATATTGAATTTTAAAATGTCTCAGGGACTTTTGGGGCGTGTATAATTAATACATTTTGTTTAATACAAAATACAAAAATAAATATATTTATCTAAATATAGGGTGCATTTACATATAGTTCGCCCTGAGTACATTGAAATTGTTACAGACAGGAAATTGGTCGTCTTTGATTAAATTTAAATTTGTATTATTGCATTGTTTCTTAAAGGTTTAAAAGAAAAAAATAAACTGAAATTTTTGGCTTCCGGATATTTAAAGAAATAATATAATCTGTCCATTTCATTCTTTAAGAAACAAATTACATAGAGCGTGGATTATAAATATGAGAATTTGAGAAATATCTTTGTTCAATATTGTTAGTTTGAAAAAAGCCTATAAATTGAGAAAAATGATTTAATTTTCAAAAATGGTTTCAGTTTATCCATACATAGATATTCCTAAATGTTCACTAAATTTGATTGCAAAACTAAATAAAAGTTTTTTGTACTACTCCCATAAGTTTTATTGTTTTTAAATAATAATTTACATCAATCCATAAATGTAAGTCAGGCTCGATTTTTTGCTTTATATAATGTGATATAATAAATTAAAAAATAAAAAATAAAAAATAAAATTAAAATGTTAACACACCCAAGTACTTAATAAAATCTAATTGAAACATAAAATATTTCACACTAGTCATTCATTATCATACAATTCGGCCGGAGTCTTTGAATTATATTCTGCAAAATTTTGTCCAATGCACCAGTGGTTCCATTCTAAATACCAGTATAGTACTGGGATCAAAATCAGGTTGGAATTTGTATATTTAGAGTGGCGCAAAGAAGCTTCTATTTATGTCAGTCTTTTAAAATACTGAATCCGAAAGTGCCACCCAAAATAACCAATTAATAATTTTTCATGTTCTAAAGTTGATGGTCGAAGCATGCTTATACCTCCCTTTTTAAGATCAAACTTTCATTACAATATCATTTTGAATATTTCTTCTATTCTATTTTTAACCTCAGCATTGTTTCAAGTACAATTTTAAATAATGGCTATTTAATGTAAAAAGACTTGCATTAATTTGCGATTTGTGTAGCTCACATTAAATTCAAACTCCATCACAACATATAAAATAAAAAAATAAAAGTACCCAGTTAAACTGATACCATTGAGCTCGCAGGTTATTCACACTAATTGTATATTATACTCTTATTTCAAAGAATAATGACCCTCGCAAAAAAATATTAAGGGGGGATTATCGCCCCCGTTTCTCCTCTTTATATTTAACCAATGAGCCTCCAAATGTCATCAAGTGAAGCGCCTTATCGAAATAAACCGGTATACCAAATTTGGAGCAAATTAGATAGAAAAACCCATTTATCTTAATTAAGGAGTTATTAGCCCTCCGTTCTCCCCCCTTTATATTTAACCAATGAACTTCCAAATCTAATCAGGGAATCGCCTTATCGGAATAAACCGATATAGCGAATTTGAAGCAAATCGGATAGAAAAACCCATTTATATAAATTAAGTGGGGTATACATATACAGCTCTCCGTTCCCCCCTTTAGACTTAAACAATAAACCTTCAAATCTAATCAGGGAAGCGCCTTATCAGAATGAACCGGTATACCAAATTTGGAGAAAATTTTATAATTCTGCATGAAAGACCCATTTATCTAAGTTAACGGGGGAGTTAGCCCCTCGACCCCCCCCCCCTTTATACTTAACCAATGAATCCCAAAACTAATCTGGGAAACGCCATATCAGAATGAACCTAGAAATTTTTTTTGAAGCAAATCGGATATTTCTATCAAGAGTTATCGCGTTACGTACGTACATACATACTTACATACAGAACCGGCGAGTACATTAGCTCTGAGGCTTTGATAGCCTGTGAGCTAATAAATAATGCATATCAATTTAATTATGTATTAACAGTGTAATTCTATTAAAATGCACTGTAAATGGTTTCTCTCTATAGACCATAATGTAGCGGATTTATTTTGTGTATCCTCGTAAATGAACTATGAATACAATACAAACCATTTTCAATAGTGCATGTCCTATGGTAAACTTCAATAACGTATAATAACCTCGTAGTAATCAAAGAATATTTACGTGAGTTAAATTACATCATGCATGGTCAGAATAATGGAAAAACAGAACGACAGACTTGAAGATAGAACGACACGTAGACAGACGACCAGATAAACTAATGTCATAAACATTTTTTAACGCTGCTGGGAAGTGTTAAAAACTAAATGATCACTCAGAATACTTAAAAATTTTAATCTAACATATTTTTAAGGAAATCTTCCTCTGTAATAAGAAAAATCAATAATATTACATAAAGTCATTCAAATACAGATTGCTGTATTGATTTTTCAAAAGAAATAAAGGAAATCGAACATTCTGGAGAATACTCCAGGGTAAATACCCAATTGTTTTACTTCCTATTAAAAGTTCAATTTTATTGAAACACTTCGCTGTTACACTGCAGAAGAAATGAAGTTCAACATTTTTGCCAAAATATATAGTAATGAAATTTTCAGGAATGTTTTAACGAAGGAAATTGTCTTCTTATATTGGATTCATTTAAAAAATGTATATCGATTTTTGGATTTTTGGATGATATCTATTATAGGGTACTTTAGATTAATTTATAATTACATTCCTTATGCAAGAAGCCAATTTTTTCACTATTTTGTATTAATT
The DNA here is from genome assembly GCA_963932465.1 of Maratus speciosus. NCBI lineage: Eukaryota > Metazoa > Arthropoda > Arachnida > Araneae > Salticidae > Maratus > Maratus speciosus. Next base: position 445,988,121 of record OZ010789.1, read on the forward strand.
CTTGATTTTCTAAGCATTAGTTAAATATATATACATGTGTGTGTTTTAGAAAATAAAAGTTTACTTCAGATTTCACATTAATCTCCTCAAGTATGAATTATTTTCAAGTGTTTCAATCGCATATATTTCACTTAAATTAGATACAAGGTAGAAATACAAACAACGTTGAACAAATAACTTCGAATTTTTAAAAATCATTCATTTAAAACATAATTAGAAAACAGCCCTAACATGATGTTTAGAAGCATTAAAAACATATTATTAAGTGGTATTAAATATAATTTTGTGTTAATTTAAATTTTCTGAACTATTTTCAAGTTTATCAAACACATGTATTTTATTTAAAATAGATTTAAAATGGACAAACAAGAGGGACAAACGACGATGAAGAAATAAAGTTGAAATTTTAAAAATCTTAAATTTATCATATAATTAGAAAAAGTCCCTCATATGATGTTGACAAGTATTTAAAACATATTAAAAGTGGTATTAAATATAATTTTGTGTTAATTTAAACTTTGAACATATTAGCACTAAATTAAAGCAACATTTTTGTTGATGTTTTCATTTATTGGGTCGATCGAAAAGTCGTGTCGCGTTGGGAAAATCAATCCGTACCGGAAAATTCTATTATTTAATTATTAGACATTGATTCTAATGTCTAATAATTACCGGGCAGAATTTTCGGTTCATATTGATTTTGCCACACGACACGACTTTCCGATCGACCCAATAGATCCATACGCTGAAACTCTTTGAAAAAAACTTATTTAGTGCAAAATGAAATAAAATTTTCAAAGGCAGATTTTCCAACTAGAATATTGAAAAGGAAATGGCTCTGCTGACTTTAAATGGAGTTATTATGTGATAAACTAATAGAAATAGCATGTGCACAGTTCTCTAGGAATCATTTTACAATGCGAAATCATAAGAAGTAGCCAGCCATTCATGAGATGATTATAGAAAATCATCTTGAATTTTCATTATTTCTGATAAAAATAAAATTGAGTTGCAATCAAAAACAAATTGTCAAAGGCAAATTTTCCAACTGGAATATTGAAAAGGAAATGGCTCTGCTGACTTTAGATAGAGTTATTATGTGATAAACTAACAGAAATAACATATGCACAGTTCTCTAGGGATCATTTTACAATACGTAAATCATAAGACGTAGCCATGCATGAGAAGATTTTAGAAAATCATTATGAATTTTCTTTATTTCTGATGAAAATAAAATTGAGTTCAAATTAAAAACAAATTGTCAAAGGCAGATTTTTTAACTGTAATATCGAAAATGAAATGGATCTTCTATCTATTGCTGTATTTCAGAAGCATTATTGAACTTTATATGGAGTTATTTTGTGATAGAGTAATAGAAATAATATATGCACAGTTCTTTAGGAATCCTTTTTCAACATAACTTCATATGAATTTGTCATGCATGAGGTGATTAAAGAAATTATTTTTGAATTTTCTTTATTTCCGATAAAAATAAAATTGAGAGCAAGTAGAATACAAATTGTCAAAGGCAAATTTTACAACTGAAATATCGGAAAGGAAATGGCTCTGCTATATGCTATATGTATTTCAGAAGCATTATTTAACTTTATATCGAGTTATTACGTGATAAAATAATAGAAATAACATATAAACATTCACTAGGAATCATTTTACGATACAAACTCATAAGACGTAGCCATGCACGAGATGATTAAAGAAATTCTTTTTGAAATTTCTTTATTTCTGATGAAAATAAAATTGAGTACAAACAGAAAACAAATTGTCAAAAGCGAAAAGAAAATTGTTCTGATATGAATGGCTTATGATAAAAATAGAATTGAGTGCCTTAAAATTCGTTGATCATATTTTTCAAGAAGCATGAAAATTTTTAATGAAAAAAAGGCTCTGAAAAGAATAAATTAATTACTAAAAAAATTATAAATATTCGCCAAACAAATTATCTTTGTTCTACTATGTATAATACTTGTCTTTTATACATTCCAAAACAATATGAAAGAGCAGCAGCTGTAAACAAACAATTCCTTCAGAATGCCAAATGCATTATGAAACTGGTTTGTACATGATCATTGTAGCAGTTACTAATATTTCTATTTTATATGTTATGTATTACAAAAGAACGAAAAAAGTAAATCCAGTAACAACATGCTGCCAGCTGCTCACAAGACATATGTATCTTTAAATCAGTTTTGCAGAGAATAAAAAGTAATATGATCCTCATGAAATTGCAGGCCCATATTATACATTTATCCTCTAATCTTAGCTATTCGAAAGAAATATAATGGTATTTTTCTACAGATAAATATTTCTTAGCTGTATATTTTTCCCCTTTTATGAAAAGCAAAGACAAAAATAGAAAATATATGTATTAGAATAATAAACTGTAACTGAAACATCTTTTTTGCTTATTTTCCGATATATATAACATACATAAATACATAGATACAAATAACAAAAAATAATTATAAAAATTCATATGGAGGAAAAAAACAACAAAATAATACACAGTAAACTTCCGATTATCCGCCACTCTATCATCCGCCACTCTCGGTTAACCGCGGCCCACCTTTTCTATTTTTTAAAAAAATCAGAAACGAAAATTGAGATGCACATAAACCCGTATGCGACGGCTCTATTTTGAGCAAAATACTTGTCTGGCGTCAGCAATAGCAGCTAGAAAATATTTCTGTGGATGAAATCACAGAGTAGCTTAAGGGGTGTCAGGATTCTTAAAGCTTCAAAATTTCCGAAATTTAAATTTTTTTAGATGTTAAACTCCTATCTTTTCTGAACATTTTGATATAATTTTTTCCTTGAAATTCCTGTTAGAGCAGAAGTTATAGCTTTTAGAATTATACCCGCTCAATAGCTGAAGTGACGTTTCCGAAACTTTGAAGTCATTTTTTTCCAAAGGACATTTTTGGGCATAACGATATGTCAAAAACTTCTGAATATTTTTCAATAAAATTTTCAAAATATATGTTTCATGTTAGTCTGTATAAGCTGAACCTAAAATTTCTTTTTCATTGTTCAAAAAAATATTATTTTTAATGTAATTATATGGTTGAAATTTTGAAACTTTTGTATTACCTAAATACAACTTTATATTAAAAATATAAAACTGCTTTAAATACAAATTTATTTAGGTTCAAGGTTATTATTGCCATCTGAAGTATAATTAGGCACAAAAAAAATTCCTTCTAGTTGCAAAATTTATTTTGCAATCGTGCGCGTAAGCTGGTATATCAGTTTTAAGCTCCACAAATGTTTGATAGTTTAGAGCCCCCTATAAATAATAACTCTGCATCTTTCAATTTTTTAAATATATGAATTGAAAGATCATACATATATCTTTCATCCCAATAAAAATTGTGTTTTAAAATTACATACATTTTAAGATATTAAATATTGAAAATGGTCTTTTTTGTTTCATTTTTTCCAATTTTAAGAGTCCTGAGGCCCCTTAATTTTGACAAAAAATATTGGTTTTGTAGATTTAATAGATGACGAAATTATTCAAAATGTTTTAAATCCAGAGAAACCTGAAGCGAATGATGTGATGGATTGCGGAATGATCATTCAGGAGTCAGTCATGCAGACTGTGCTCTCTAAAGGCAGTAATTGATTTGAGATGCACGAGGAAGCAGATGCAACCCAAGTACTTTTATTACGTAGAATTCGTCATCTTGCTGCAGTAAAACCCTAAGCATAAACAAAAATTTATGATGTATTACGTTGGTTCAAATCGGGTACTAAATATTTATTCAATAAAATTCTATGTTCCGTACCTGTAACTAACCTTGTAACTTCGCCTTTGGCGACGGAACACCACTACCGTATCTATGCCAATTGGCAATCCTTTCATGTAACCCTTTCGTACAACCCAGATCACGGCTTTATTAGGCAGATGTAGAGTAACTAACTCAGCGACAACAAGCCGCCATTAGCTTTCATTAAACTTTTTCATTTTGTTACAGTCCGCTATTTCTTTACGAATTTAGAACACTTCCGTTCATTCTAAATTTGTCTAATAAATCTTTCTTATTATCAGTTATGTTTTTTAACGAAAGTGCACAACCAATAAACAAAAATTTAATTATTCTAATTTATAATGTAACATATAGAAACGTAATTTTAGTAACAGTCTTCGAATATCCACCTATTTCGATTATTCGCCATGCCGTCGGTCCCGCGAGTGACGGATAGTCGGAATTTCACCATGCAATGAAATGTACACAAATTCTGCTTTAGGATTTTCACCTTGTTATTAATAAACTTTATAATATACTTATAACTACTTAAAATGTGACAAAAACAGATAAAAATATTATTTAATGCAACACGAGATCTTTCGAACACACACGCGTTCATTTTCAAAGGGAAAAAATGACCGGCTGAATAGAGATACATTTTAAAAACAAAAAGAAAAATAGTACGCACGCGCAAGCGGAGTTCAGTCCATTTCTCTGCAGAGGGGTGAAAAGATCAGCTCATATTATCAGGAGGTCTGGAAATATTTAGGATATTGTACCAAATTGCAGGAATGTTATAGGAAAGGACATCGTTGCAAATATTATCACTTCTAAGTAAAATTTCAATGGATTCACGGATTATTGACGAGTAGTGGTTAGACGTTGAAATGATAATTTTAGCTTTTTCGAAGTATATCTTAATATTTTCTTTTTGATATAATCTGGATAAAGCTGTATTTGGTTTGTTAAACTTGATATCAGAAATGTGCTCTTTTAATCTTTCCTTAAATTTTCGACATGTCTTACCAATATAAAATAAACTCTTATGCTGTTCTGTGCTGAATGAATTGATTCATAGTAAAATTGATCCTATTTCCGATTATGAAAAAGCAGGAGTCTACATCATCCCATTCAGCACAGAACAGCATAAGAGTTTATTTTATATTGGTACTAGCAGGCTACGCCCGCTTCGCTGGTTCACTTTCCAAATGAACCTTGATCAAACAAAATTATGAATTCGACCTTGTATTTTAAATTAATATAGACCTTCACCTGGAAAGTCTTTCCGCATTTGCTGAATACGATGCAAACGCCATTTAGCTATTATATTATCTTATGCTTTAGGCAAAATTCGGGCTATTCAGAAGAAACTCTTTTATAGCAGATCTTCAAAGTAGAGATTGGGAAGTAAATAAGGTCGTTATGATAATCAGAAATTAAAATACCCTCTAGTCACCACACTAAGGGAATGAGAGATTACCACAACGATTGCAGAGAGTGACCACTGAACATTAATCATGTTCGGATTATTCACTATCGTTTGTTAGTTTCTGAAATCCGGGCTTCTCAGCTTGGTGCTATGCATGCTTCTGGTAGCTTAAATACAATATCTCTCTACGCTACATTATATTTCGTAATATACGTCTTCTTCTGGCAGGTCTACTGCAGTTTTCTATCTTGGGTTTACAGCAGAGTAAATACAGTCAAAAAATCTAATAAATTATTTGCATACAAAGAATTGATTAACTTTCATATTTAAAAGAAATATGAATTTTATAAAAGTGGATTTTTAAAACTGAAGTGTTTGAGTAAATTAAAATAATATCATTTTCACTACCATTTCTTTTTTTTTTTTTTTAACCAATTGCAATCATGTAACTGTTAACCTGAAAACAAAAACCTCTCGATAACTGATTATGATAGAAAGATAAACCTCTTGTTTTCATCCAATCAAAATCTTCCCAATCTTCCGTAATCAGTTGCAAAAGTAAATTTGACGTCAAACATTAGAAGTGTTTGCAACTACATGGTTACAAATGTGCCAGAGATATAAAACAAAGGTAATTCTGAACCAAACTACATTCCATTAAATAAAGTCAATTTGCTGTTGACTGAATTATATTAGATATTTCACCAAAAATATTCTTTGAGAAGGATAAATAAAGTCAGTTATACAAAACTTAATAACCTAGTACGCATTAATCTATTTGATGCGCCGAAGATTTTTTTTTTCATTTTTCTAATGAGCATAATAGCACGGAGAAATAAATAGACTTTTTAATTTCAAAATTACATTATTCTTCAGTCTATTGCCTAAATAAACCTAAAATCATTAATTTTTCACTAAGTTTAGTGGCTAGGACAGTGCGTCAGATTTTTTTTCCCGAGTATTGTCATTCCAAGTATTGCTTATGTAGTGATAATAAAATAACTGCAGATGGAAAATATATAATACTAAATCTTCTTTTGTCCAATTGCTTCCTAATGCAAAACCATAAATCTATTAATCGCTAAGTACAAATTTCATGTAATCTTCTGCAATCAGGATCACTGTCTACAGAGTCTCTCTCAAATCTAAAAGAAACATCGAACAGTTCAGTAAATATGCTAATTAGCGGGTAACCTGATTGCGGAAGATAAATTTAATATCATTCAAAAACCTTAAAAAAAAAAAAAAAAAAAAAAAAAAAAAAAAAAAAAAAACGATCGTTAAAAAAAATTACGGTCGTTAAATTTCATTATGTACACATATAAATGCTTATGACAGAATGCAGTTATAAAAATGTATTTATTTAAGTTAAACTTACTTAAACTGTGTATGGAGAATTGAAAAGTTTTTCTTAAAGAAAATTTATCATAGTATTATTCAAAATTTTATTGTGTCGCCAACCAGCGTTAAATCACAAAAAAAAGAAAAACATGAAATTTTCATTATTATTTTACGAACACTAAATCGAGGTTCTGCCGATTTTTTTTTATAAACGTGTATATACTCATGAGAAGATTATTCTATATTTTTTTCAAATATTTCTCAGCTTGCGCTTATGGAGAACTTCCTTGATGTCATCTTATCAATTTTTCAGTTGCATTTTTCTTAATCTGACGCAAAAGATAAATCGCCAAATCTTATTTCAATTGCGATATTTCAACTGAGTAATTTTTTAAATATTAAGAACATTTCCTTTCATGTTTAAATTAAATATTTTCGTTTTTTAATATCATCACTCATTAAAATTGATTTATTTTTTTATTTTTCTCTTTTTTTTAAATTTTAAATAAAATTAGTAACAATTTTTTCTTGTATTCTTCGAGCCGTTTTTTTTTTTTTTTTTTTTTTTTTTTCATCAACGATAAAGTTCGCCAAGAAATAAAATGGTAACCTTATCGTCCAAAATAACAGGGCTTTCTGTCTTAATCATACAACTAATCTACGTATAACAATGCGTTATATCTTAACACCTTCCCTCAAACGATATCTATCTAACAGTGTAAGTTCCGTCAAAATCCATGCAGTAGAACTCGAAATATAGATGTTCAGAACGAAATTTCATTTCGGATTTTATATATACTAGTTGCGTAGCAACCCGTTGTGTTGCTTTTGAATTGCATGAGACAATCGATCTTTTTGCGAAAAATGAAATCTTAACTTTATTGTAAATTTAGAAAGCCATTGCAATATTAATTTTATTAAATACAATATTTCAAATAATAAGTTATATTTACAATTTAAGTCAAAACTTTCTCAAAAAAAAGCACATATTCCATAACTTTATTTGCCTAGAGCTTTTCGCTCTTCCAAGATTTTGCTTCGAATTTCGGAGTTCGTAGAAATGATGTCATTTGGGTCAACTTATACAAAAATGAATTTGTTTGAACGAATTTATTCAGAAGCATTTTATATTTATGAATTAAAATAAATATTTAAAGAATTATTTTTTTTTTTTCGCTAAAACTTTTCTCTTTTTTTTTTTCTCGCTATTTCGCATTTTTAATGTCCGCTTCTGAAATGTTTTATTAGCCATCTTAAGGCAAAGGTTGAAATTCTACTTTACGACTTTAAATTAAATGAAAATAACGTACGATGTTTTTTTTTTCTTTTGACGTCAACATAATTTATCTCAATGTTCCAGTCGAGAGTCGAATTTGTGTTTCTAAAATAAACGGATTCATGAAGCTTGAATATGTGTGAGTTCGTATTTCGTGAAATTTTCTTGAAGACTACAATCATTTTTTCACTATTTATTCAAATATACGTTATTTCAATTTAAAAATGATTTCAAACAATGATACCTAATAATCCTTGTAAATTTCCCTTTTCTCTCTTTTATCCACAAAAATGGAGCAATTTTAGTTTTCATCATTACAGAAATATCATCAAAATAACGTAAAAATTTATCTCGAAAACTAAACAAATTTAAAAATTCTACGACCACGTTTAACATCCTCGGACCCATGCGGATAACTGGCGTTAATTTGATCACCCAACATTCCATATTCTAGGAGGAACAGCTGTGAAATACAAATGGACAGTCACTTTTTAATATAATAGATCCATGAAGTTTTAATTTCGCTATAAAAATTAGTCAGGGACAAATGCTGAATTATTTATATTATTTTAAGTGCAAATGGCTTATTCCGTAATGGAGCCTGTACGCAGTGGATATAGATTAAAAAACATTATTCATGAAAATTATTTAAAAAGACATAATAAATAAATCAATTAAGATAAAGTTTTCAAGAAAATTGCATTTGAAAGTAGATTTTTTTCCCTATATAACGGGTGTAAAAATTGAAGATGCGCGATGTTTAGAAATTCAAAAAATTGCAGTAGCAAAGATTGCAAATCCGACATTTAATCGTCAAGCGTTGCCATTCTCAAAATGACGCCAGCCGTACGCACGGACATATTTTTCCTTTAGATAGATTTTCAAACGTGAAGTTCCGTTTGCCAGCTAAAACTTTGCATGTGAAAATGTATTCTTTTGACTTGAGGGTCAAATTTCAGTACCGCGAAGTACAAATTCCAGAAACTGATGTCTTTTAGATGTATTCGTGTAAAAATATATAGTTTTATCAAAGAAAAGGGTTGTTTTCTTTTAAATATGGCACTTACTGAAGCATTACGCCAAGTGTCTCAAATTCGGTATCAGCCGAATGAAAATATATTGTAACATTAGCTTTATGGGCGAAAATGTTTTTTAAATAGTGACGTCATTTTCCGTTCAGACTTAAAATAAAGTTATTTTTAATTGTAATGAATAAATGGTATCAATAAGGATAAATAAACCCCAATATTTCTTTTTTTCTGCAACAGTGGAAATAATACGATTGCTACCATTTTGATGAAATTTCATAAAATCTTTTCAAATTAAATTAAAAATATAAAAGTGAAAATATTTAGAAAAATAGCCAGTGCGAGGACATCTACAAATGAACAGCTTTCCTTTAAAAAAATAATTATTAGCAAAATTGGTACAGTAGAAAGTTCAAGGAAGATGCCTAAAAAAGCTATCTTGTGTTTTCAATATATAGATTATTTTTTCTCTTTTACTTTAACAGTTGCCTAGCAACTCTATTTCATACAAATTACATTTAAAAGCACATATTTTTCCCAATTCGGCTCGAAAAAATTAAATTGTTCGACTACATATATGTTAAATTCGTGCTTTTTAATATATTATTCTTTTATTTATTTATTGATGAAGCTTTAATTTCTTTGTAGAAAATTAGCGGGAGAGAAATTCTGAACTTTTTTTTATGTGCAAATTGTTTATTAATATTTCTCAATGGAGCCCGCACGGCAAAATCATTTAATTGATAAATAACAACGAAATAAAGCCAAAACTCACTGGGTTTTATAACAGACGATATTCTTGACATAGCACTATTTTAATTTAAATTTTTTTCGGTTTTTATGAGAAAATGGCATCAAAAAGATACAGCAGTCTACTATTTTCATTTTTTCCCTCTTTAGTTTCAACAGAAATGTAGTACTTCAGCTGCCACGATTACAAAAAAAGTAATAAAAACTACAAAAAAATTAATATCTTAAAATTAAAATGAGATACAGCTTTCAAACAAATTGCATTTAAAAGAGAATTTTTTTCGTTATACGGCGGTGTAAAAATTTAAAATGTGCGATGTTTAGAAGTATAAAAATCTGCAGTAGAGAAAATTACAAAACCAAAATTTTACTTCAAATTTCAAAGTGTTGCCTTTCGCAAAATGACGTATGCGTTACGCACAGATATGTTTGTCCTTTATAATATAGATAATAGATGACATGTCGAAAATTTAAGGAAAAATTAAAAGAGCACATTTCTGATATCAAGTTTAACAAACCAAATATAGCTTTATCCAGATTACATCAAAAAGAAAATATTAAGATATACTTCGAAAAAGCTAAAATTATCATTTCAACGTCTAACCACTACTCGTCAATAATCCGTGAATCCCTTGAAATTTTACTTAGAAGTGATAGTGTTTGTAACCACGTGCTTTCCTATAATATTCAAGCAATTTGGTACAATATCCTAAATATTTCCAGACCTCCTGATAATATGAGCTGATCTTTTCACCCTCTGCAGAGAAATGGACTGAACTCCGCTTACGCGTGCGTACTATTTTTCTTTTTGTTTTTAAAATGTATTTCTATTCAGCCAGTCATTTTTTTCCCTTTGAAAATGAACGTGTGTATGTTCGAAAGATCTCGGGTTGCATTAAATAATATTTTTGTATGTTTTTGTCATTCTTTTAAGTATTTATAAGTATATTATAAAGTTTAAAATTTAACAATTAATGATGTCAAAATGATGTCAAATATGATGTCAAAAGTGTGTGTTAGCATTGAAATTTTTAAAATTAGGTTTTATTTCTATATGTAAACGATTATTTAGGAAATCAGAAATAAAAAATTAATTATTAAACTTTGCTAATAGATGATAGGTACCTGTAATATTTTTATACGGTAATTTGCGACAGAGGTAGTGTGGGTAAAATTTACTGATTAATGCAAATATGATGTCAAAAGTATGTGTTAGCGTTGAAATTTTTAAAGTTTGATTTATTTTCTGTATGTGGACAAACGACCATTTAAGAAATTATAAATAAAGAATAAATTAGTAAATTTTGTAAGCGATTGATTACCTGTAACTGTTTTACACGGGAATTTGCGACAGACTTAGTATGGGGCGTTCTCGTTCTAGTTTCTTGCCAATTCTACATAGCCAATATTGTTTATTTTAGTCAATGACGTCATCGATGTAGCGTCTGTACAATCAAAATAATTTTCATAAATTACTGTGGGATAATTTCTGCTTAACTATAAAAATATTATTTTCTTTCTTTAATGTTGCCACATCCTAAAACAAAAAACAAAATAAGTATATATCTTTTCATAATAATCTATTTATTTTGAAATATAATATCGTAAGCTCTCTTTTTTCATTTATTTCTTTATTTTCATTTCTTTGTCGCAATAGTATCTTTATCTGTAATTAAAACTTTTTCTCCAAGATATAGAAAATATTTCAAAAAATGATTACTTAACTCATCTATTTATAGAAATATGTATTAAAAACGCACAAGACAATGCAAATTACTGAAATATTCCCCTTATAAAGCCTATTTTTAAAACGTACATAAATTACGCTGACATATTTGATCAAATTATTATGCTTGAAAGCATAACATAAAGAAATATTCTGTTATAATGAAAGATAATTTTTGTCAGAAATAACATAAAAAAGGGTATTTCAAAATAACCTGTTCAGATTTACACATTACAATCTTTAAAATTACACATAAATTTTAGAATATTACATATAAAATATGTCACCATTCGATGTTAGACACGAGTTTATTCCAAAACTATTTAGACAGAATGAAGAAACGGAGTATTGTTTTTTCTTTTAAGAAAATATTTTACATAATTAACAAATACTTTATTTTAATAATAAAAAACCTATAAGATAAATTTATTCAACACGGAACTCCCTAATATTATTTTATGATATAATAGAAATTATTTTATTATTAAAATTACTGTTTATGTGTAAATATAATTACTTTTGAAAGCTTAAAGTAATTAATTTTCATCCATTAATCATTATGAGCTTAAGCTCTTTAATGCTCCTTTTGTTTTCACGAAAATAAATTATGGTTAATGGTTTTAAGTTCTATGCGGTATTACAAAAATTGAAATAACTCTCCATAACATTTTGTGCATTTAACGCTTTTAGAGCATTTGATTATAGTTTTTATATTGCATATCTATAATAAATGTGCTTATAAATTTAAACCGTTATTTTATGCTAAATGTTGTTCTATAAATATTCAATGATTATCATATTAAGCATTTTAACATATTTTAGCATATATTTTAGCATAAACCGTTATTTAATGCTGAATGTTGATCAATAAATAGTTAACGATTATCATAAGCATTTATATACTAGTTGCTTTATTTTGAACATTATCGTTTTGTAAATAGAGACGAAATCAATAAATAAATGATAAAATATTAGCTAAATGTACAAAATACCTTCTAAAAATATATTTTTTATTTCTTCACAAATGTTTAATGCACCAGAAAAAAAACAGACTAATATGGATATAGTTTAACTTCTTCCTCAGTTTTATACAAGAAAAGAAAATAATTGTAATGGTTTTATGCAAGTTTTTCTTTTATAAATGAGTGCAGTATGTATTTTGTCTTAAAAGGGACTTCTACAAATCACGGTCGCTTCAAAATATCAAATTTAATATCAACATCATTTGATGACTATAATTCATACAATTATAGTCTTTAAAAAATGACAATTGCCACGGAAATAGAAATTTTCATCGTAGTTAAATGTTTTTACTTTCTTCTATCTTTACAAGAAGAAAGTATTGGATTCATGAAAATTTTCGAATTCCGGTTTTCGACGGATTTACACGTTTTAGAGGTCAGAGAACCCGAAAAACATGTTTTTACAAAATGTCTGTCTGTGACTCTGTGAGTCTGTCTGTCTGTCTGTCTGTCTGTGTGTATGTGACACAAATTTTGTGGGCGCTCTATCTCAAGAACTAATGCACGAAATTTAATAAAAATTGATATTCAGTTAGTCCCTAATACAAATTGATGCTGATTAAATGTTGGTGCAAATCGCTCAACAGGTGGCGCTGCTATGCTGCATTTTTTACAGTTCCCGCAGTGGCTCTATCTCAAGAATTAATGCACGGATTTTCATCAAACTTCAGATTCAGTTAATCCTTGACATGAATTGAAGTTTTGTACAGTTTGGTGTAAATCGCTCAACAGGTGGCGCTGCTATACTGCATTTTTTACAATTTCCGCAATAGCTCTATCTCAACAACTAATGCTTGGATTTTCAACAAACTTCAGATTCATGTATACTTTGATATGAATTAGTGCTGTTTGTGTTTTGGTGCAAATCGCTCAACAGGTGGCGCTGCCATGCTGCAATTTTCAGAATTTCCATTATAGCGGTATCTGAAGAACTAATGCAACAATTTTCACTAAACTTCAGAATCAGTTAATCCTTGATATGAATTGACATTTTGTACATTGTGGTGTAAATCGCTCAACAGCTGGCGCTGTAATACAGCATTTTTCACGATTTCTTCAATCGCTGTATCTCAAGAACTAATGGACATATTTTCATCACACTTCAGATTCAGTTACTCTTTGATATGAAATGATGCTGACTACGTGTTGGTGAATATCGCCCAATAGGTGGCGCTGCTATGCTGCATTTTGCACTATTTCCTCAATAGCTCTATCTCAAGAACTAATGCACGAATTTTCATCAAACTTCAGATTCAAGTACACCTTGATAAATGTTGATACTGATTATGTGGTTGTGTAAATCGCTCAACAGGTGGCGCTGTTATGCTACATTTGTCATGATTTGCGCAATAGCTCTATCTTAGGAACTAATGCACGGATTTTCCCCGAACTTCATATTCAGTTAGACATTGACACATGTGGATGATAATTAGGGTCTGGTGTAAATCACTCAATAGGTGGCGCTGCTATGCTGTATTTTGATGGATTTACACGATTTCATTGACAGTAATATCTCAAGAACTAATGCACGGAATTTCATCTTTTTAGAATCCTCATGATGAGCATAGATGCACTGTGATAATGAATTTTGAAGTATTGACAAGTATGAGATAGAAGAAAGTTTTGTGATGGCCACAACATACTAGTTTTTTAAAGGAAATTTAAATTTTTGGAAAATGAATCAAATAAAATTAAAGATAGACGTTGGTCATTTAGGCGCAATTGTAACGATTACGCCTAAATGACCAAGGTCCGAAAGACATTACGTTTTCCATTACATTAAAAAAATAATAAATCTTTTCAAAAGCCCAATTTAAGAAATATTTCGATGAAATTATTTTTAAATGTTAATTTCGCTACATTCTAAAATAGTTTTTAAGCGTACAGAGACAACCACGCCCATATAATACGTATGTAGATGAGCTGAAGAGGAAGGCTTTATAAATAAATTTAACATGCATATAGTATTACAAAAGTCAAGCTGAACAATATGTATATACAGTGTGCCTGCTAAAGTCCGTTGTCACCCCAATAATTTCTGAACGGCAGGAGCTATAGTCATAAAAGTGGAGACTAGGTAATTGTAAAGTAGCCATGCGCTACTGAATGAAACAACATACGGCACCACGTGGTGGAAAACTGCGGAGTTAGCATTCCTATCTCGAAAACAGAAAGGATAGGGGAAAAAAGTGATTTACAAAGTTGTAGAGCCTCATTGATTTAGTACGAAAAGACACCTTGCAGACATCAATGCGAAGAATACAACGGTTAAAACGCGCATTTGTTTTTTTTCGGGATTCCTTAAACTGTGACGTAACAAAACGATCATAGAAAGAAAAAACAACGAGGTATAACAACATACTTTTTTTTGAGATTTTCAACCTTCTTACCGTCAGTTGGAATCAACATTTGGATGCACATTTGTCCGAAAAATAATTAGCAAAATCTACCGTGTTCTGATGTCTGAAAATTTGTACTAGAACTTTCCAATGCAGGTCCTGATGTAGCTGAATCTCAAATTTTTCTTTCTTTGATAATTAATCCAGATATTAATTAAAAACTCCTTCGAAAACGTATTCTTTTTTTCTCTAACTAGGCAAGCGCGCCCGCCCGCCCATGCTCAGCTCCTAGTTTCATGCGCCGCTTTCCTTAACGCACTACAAACGAACCGTACAAAGTGCGATAAAACAGGTGATATATTCTTAAAATTCGTACTGTCAAGTTTTAAATGCCGTTTCTAGTTCGAAAAAATTTTAGTTAACCCTTCCAAAAAAATTAATATCGAAATCTCGAATTCATGTTTTTTTCCCTCCCGTTTTATGAACCTTGCATCTACCGAACTAATCAAAATACGGAAAAACTGATTACACCAAATTAAACACAGCATTTTTCTGCTGAAAACACATACTCGGTTTTTCAAAAATGTTAAATTTTTGGAGAAAAAAAAATTCCGTATGCCGTTTCGCGACTTTCGCGTTTTCCGCAATTTTTAAAAATACATATCGGCGCTTCCGTTCAAGTTAGGAAAAATAAAATAGCAAACCATAGCTACATTCATCCCCGTTTCAAAATTTGCAATCTGTTTTGAAAAATACGAATATTAACCATTCGAAAAAATCGTTTGCAAAACTCACTTTTGGAAATTCTTTCTTCCTGCGATTTTAAAAATTGTGCATCAACATCGTCAATGGAAATATAAACAGGCAAAGACACCTAACCACATCTTCGATCATTTCTAGTTAGGGTGAAGACTTCTGTTTAAAAAAATTTTTAATATTACCTCTTCTAAAAACGTTCTTTTCCGTACGCTGTTCCGCGATTTTCGAAATTTGCTAATTAAAAATAAGAAATGAAATTTAAAAAAGAATTTGTGACTTTAAGTTAAAATCATAAAGAATATAAAAAAACAGATGTACGTCCTTAATTATATGCACGGACGTAGCAAAATAACTTAAATGCAAATATAAAACCATTATTAGATTGCATAGAATTCATCAAACACAAATAGGGAAATATAAATTAAAAAATGAAAAACGAACTGATACCTGCTATGAGTAAAATAACAAAAATAAACAGAAAGGAATTTAAAAGACTGCCTGAAATTTTTCATGAAAATATTATTACATTATTTACACATTTTATTTTTTTATATTTTTTAAAAAACATTTCAGTAATTTTTAATATACGATTGCCTAGATCTTGTACTTTTTAGCTTATTATAGCTGTTGCAAGTGTTGAAGTACATGTTTTGTGGAATCTGTGGTAATTTTTTCCTGGCGATTCTGCCATTGTTCCAAAATATATTTCAATAAGTATATCTTTATTATACATTATTTACAAATTATATATTTTTTATATTATTCATGAGAAGTATTAGTTAATTTTCATTTTTTGAATTTTATTTCCTTATTTGTCTATGATGAAATCTATGTAATCTTATTATGGTTATATGTAGATGTGTGTGTGTGTTTGTAAGTATTTATACGCATAAAATGAAATATATTAAAATAGCAATTAAAGCCTTTGTGCAGAAATATTAAAAAACAGAAAATCAGCGTTTAAAAATACACAAATAATACGCGAAAAGCAGCAAACAGCTGTTTCGAATCTACTAGTGAGATTCTTCTTCAGTGCAAGATAGAGCAAGACACAGCGTGCTAAAAAAAGCAAGGCTGAGCAAAATGACGAAAACGCGCCGGCTTATATACCCGATACGGGTAGCGAATGCGCCAAAAACAACCAATGAAACAGGAGCAGATGAAACGTATGAGTGGACAAGTAGCAACATCTACCGGAGAGTGAGAGAAAAAGAAACGAAAAAGGAGAAATTAAATTAATGCTTTCCAAATACTTGGAAAATCAGCAATACTAGATACGTCATTGACTAAAGAGTGAGAATTTTTAATGATATGGTAAGGTTCCCAAAAATCAAGATCAAGATTAGAAGAAAATTTCTGGATAATGATGGCTGAGTAAAAATTGAACCTATGTTGAAAAGACCAACAATGTTGAGCAATAGAAGAACGTTTGAACTCCTGATTTTTAACATAAACTTCATGCTCTTTTAAACGAAATCTAAAAGCACGTTTAGTCTGCCCACTATAAGATAGACCACACTGGCAAGATATTTGGTAAATACCCCAGTTATCCCAGTTATTTAGATAACTCCTCCTCCACAGGGAGGACACTCCTCCCTCGGGCTTATATCTCTCATGTAGAGAATTGGCCATCATGAACAACACCATCACCACCTTAGTGAACCAAACAAATCTTTTTCTTGCCAAAACCTAGAACTTCAGTAAATACAATTATACATGAAATGGAGATTAAAAAACGAATACACAGTAAAAATTTAAGTTGTACTTTATTTTCTTATGACTGCAATTGATGTCAAATGGCATCATGAGCATTTGGTGTATAATTCCCATTTGATCCCAATGATGCCAAATGACATCGTTTAAAAAACTATTAAAAAATGTTAAATACTTTTTTTAAATTATGTTTGTGTTTATATTAGCTAAAAATAGCCTTAATTCCAGAAATTCAGATTTTTCCTCTTGTAAATAAAAATTCGGGCCTGAAAGGGTTAACAATTTAGCGTTTACAGCTTTTATACTGCTACTGGGAATTGCGTTACACAAATATATCCTTAAAAGTTGTCATATAGCTTTGCAACACTTTTGCTAAAACCTATGCAGCGTAGAGTACGCCACTCCTATTATTATGTATGTCCAATCTACCCGTGTCTTTAATGGTTAATATCTCTACTAATTAGAGACGATTTTTTTTTATAAATCAGCATCAACACTGTTTTTATACTTCTCCTACGATAGGTACCTCAAGCGCTCCTTAAAACCTTTGCTGAATGCCTGCAAGTCAAAATTTGTGTGTAACTGAAAAATGCGTTTTTCTCAAAAACTATGTGACACAAGGTAATCGCTATAATTTTCCTGCAAGGTCTAACTTAACGTCTACCACCTCTAATTTTTTCATAATTTCAGTTTCAGTAGATTCGAAAATAGATGGGAGGGAACATATCTGTGTACTACATTTTCGACTATATCTCTGAAAATATAATACTTAAAATTAAAAGAAATGTATTTTTGAGTTCAGCGTTACGAAAGCTTACACACAATACCCCACACGATATACAAAGAAAATTTTTTTTTCAAGTAACTTAATTATCCCTTTACATTTTTCCTAAATGTATTTGTTAATGCTTAATAATATGTAAATATGTGGGTCAATAGTTTTTATTCGTTCCCCCAATTTGAACTTTCCATGTTCCATAGTTTCCGTGTAAAATGGATGTGACAGACGGACATACAGACAGAGGAGTGATGTCATAATGGTTCCATTTTTTCTTTTTAAGCACGAACCCTAAAAATATCAGAATTTGTTTCTAAAGCCCTGTATATGACCCATAGATTCATATGTATATTACATAATATTCTAAAAATTAGTTCAATTAAGCGCATAGCGCAGTTGAAATTTCCAATTGAGCAATTTCCGTCAATAAATGTACTTGAGATATTTTGTGTAGCCTTGTATATGATGTATAGAATGTATATACACAAAGTAATAGGGAGAAATAAAAATTTAAAACTCATATTACAACTGAAAACGCATTTCTATAAATTATTCTTCATAGGTAGTATTGTAAACGAAAACTTTTGCGTGTCACTGTAAATGAACGATAAACTATATGCAAACCAGATTCTGTAGTGAGCATTTCGTAGTATACCTCAGTGATGTATAGAAATTTCAATATATTTAAAATAGTGAAATACCATTAAAATACACCACAAACGAATTTTCCCCATAGGCCGTAAGTAACACAATTCTTTTGAGTGTCCCCTGCAGTAAAAACTACACACTTGATTTTCAATACCGAAGGCTGAATATGCTACAGTAAAGACCAATAACATATATCGTTTTTCTGTCAATCTATATTTAAGGGAGTTAGAGAACAAACAGATAGACAAACGGATAGACAGGCAGACAAGCCGAATTCATAAACACTTTTCAACTATGTTAGAAAGTGTTAAAAACACTTTACAAAATTAAAATTGTTATCTGTAGGAAACTCCAAATGGTGGGTGTTTGATACAGAAATTTGATATTGTTCGTAGCCTTTAAAGAATAAACATATTCACTCAAAAAAGAAATTAACCTTATCAATAAGAAATGTTGTATATGCTAAAGCTTTTTACGAAATCCAATAAAACATTCTTGATACATCAAAAACGCTGGTTTATTTATTCGCATTCAGTTATTCATATTTATTAATATTCATTTATTCACATTCAGTTTCGGTTTTCACAAATTTAACTTGTACATAGCTACGCATTTTATTTTTTTAGGCGTTGACCTTTAGTTTTACTTATTATTATGCTTTGTCATAAAATAATATAACGTAATTTTAAAATACGATAGATTATGATAATAAATATCGACTAACTTGAATTTTTCTCTCATTACATATGCTTTGTTTTGTTAAAATACACTTAAAAAAGCACACTTTATTGAAAATGTTAGCAAAATTTTGAATTTTTTTTTTTTTTCTATGCTTCGGTGATGGTCTTAGATAACTAATACAGAAAGGTAATACAGAGGATAATATAAGGGTAACTAATGCAGAGGGTGTTTACACATATTAAGAACGTGTTTGACGTTAAATTAATAAACAACTAGAAATAACATGGGGGAAAATCTAGCAATATTAATAAGCGTGGATTTATCTAAATGACTGTAAAAAAAAAAAAAAAAAAAAAAAAAAAAAATCGATTTATTAACGAAAGAGAGGCCACAAAGACTTGTAGCTTTGGTTCAAACAGTGCAAAGAAAGTTTCTCTAAAGGATTTATGGTTATTGGCTGGAATCTCTTACAACGAAAAATTAAAGATCAGAAAGGATGAGAAAATTTTCAAAATTAACTCTACTTATTATCAAAATACTGTCCTAATTCCTATTTTTAAAGAGGAGATTCCAAAACATTTATCCTACGGACGTTAAAAGTGTTGAGTTCCATCCAGAATAAAGCGAGGAACCATATATCCAAAAGTACAAACGTATTTCTTGGAAAATTGACAAGAGAAACTGGAATCAAGTGTATACTATTTAACCATACTCCACCCAAGTCCCCAGAAGTTTCTCCAATGGTTTACTATGTCTTTGAACTATTAAAACAAGATCTTGCGAAACGCCGACCTACTACTTTGAGAGGACTCTGGAAATGTGTGGTGGATGAATGGAACAAAATTCCTCTTCCAATTTTACAAAAAGCCCTACTATCTTGGAAATCCCGCTGCAGTATGATAGTAAACAACAAGGGCTTCCATATAGAACATATTAAAAAATATTTGTTTTAATTTATGTATTTAATTTTTGTTGTCAAAATCGTTCCCAATATGTGTAAACGCCCTCTGTGCATGTATGGTGGAGAAATGAAACAAAATTCCACTTCCAGTTTTACAAAAAGCCCTACTATCTTGGAAATCCCGCTGCAGTATGATAGTAAACAACAAGGGCTACCAGATAGAACAGATTAAAAAATAATTGTTTTAGTTTATGTATTTTATTTTTGTTGTCAAAATCGTTCTCAATATGTATAAATATCCTCTGTACACGTTTTCACTATTGCATGCACACGTTTTCAACAGAATGACCCTTTAATTAATATGTAAAATAAAGGTATACCTAAGGTACCTCGTTAAATTAACAAAAATAGCTGTTTAAACTATCTGCTTATTTATTATTAATCATTTTAACAAACAAGGGGAAGAAAAGCTCGAGACAAACAAAAGAAAGGGGAACTCATAGTTTCTAATAAACATTCGGAAAAGAGAATAACATCTTTCCCAACATTCGTTTAAATCGTTCTATAGTTCAATTAATTAATTTATCTTTATAAAAAATGTAATTAAAGTTACTTTATCTGCATAATAATTAAACCAAATTCATTGACATTTAATAGTTTTAAGTAAAACAGTTTATTCCTGCAAATTAACTTTCCGAAATTGTAAGAAATAAAAAACCTTTGAATAAAAGATTTGGGAATAGATAAAAAGTATTTAAAAGAAACGATTTAATTAGATACTGAAGACAATGCAAAGCATCTTTTTTTCCGATAATAACAATAAGTACAATTGATAAAATCTAAAAGTTTATAAATTTTTAAAGAGTTAGCAACGAAGCAAAAATTTTTTTGCGAATTTCAAAATTCTTATGGAAATGTTTCTTTTTCTCTCTATTTTTTTTTTTTTTTTTTTTTTTTTTTAATACATGAATTAAGTATTCTAAATTAGTTATTGTGCTTTGAAGCAATTATATTTCTCGTAAAATTACTCATTGTTTTAATAAAAAATAATTTCAATTTTACAAATTAGTGATACATTATACATATTTTTTACTGTGCACTTCGTAAAATTACTCATTGTTTTAATAAAAAATAATTTCAATTTTACAAATTAGGGATACATTATACATATTTTTTACTGTGCACTCCAATTTTTTATTTATTGTGAAATTGATTTATCAACTATTCTATGTAAATAACCACTTACTTTTTAAATAATTTTCAGTAAATATATAATGCCATAACAGTTTGGTGTCAGTAAGCATAGATAAAACGCATGCTGCATAGCACCTCGGAGACCAGGGTCAAGAAAACAGAGATGGGCACTGTCGGCCCAGATCCTTCATGGATTGTATAGCCACATAGTTTAGTTTACTTAAAACGAGAATTATCTGTAAATGTATAATTCTGAAAAGTAAAATTTGTATGTGTATCTTGTTTATGTCCGTAGATCTCCAAACTTCGTTCGATAATATTACTGGTGTACCACTCTTAACTGAGAATAAGTTTCTCGGGTACTTTAAACATCTGCGTATATTTATTGCAGGCTTACAAACACAGCACGAGGTTTTTACACAAGCATTAAGATCTTGAGATCACACCAGATGCCAGGGTTCGACACATGGAGAGTTCTTTCCTCGGCAAATCTTGCCGCGCAGCTAGCGAAAGAGTCCTTCTCCAGTCTTGTCTCTCGGACAATGCCAAATCAATTACCTACCCGTAAGGCATGGTGACGTTACGGCGACGTCGTTGTGAAGTCACATTGTGACTTTGTGACCGTCGATGTGACGTCACGTGACGTCGATGTGAAGTCTCAGTGACTAGAATGTGAGGTCGTTATGGACGTTTTAGAGCTCATTTGTGACGTCACATTGTGACCAATTTGTGAAGTCACGGTGAGACCAATTTGTGAAATATGTGTCATTTGTGACGAAATTGTCATTAACACTGTGATGATTCTTTGACGACAGTGACAATGTTGTGAAGTCACATTGTGACAATTTTGTGAAAATTGTGTAATTTGTGACAATTTTGTCATTAACTTTGTGACGAATATGTGACTACAATGACAATGTTGTGACAGCGTTAAGATGCAATATATTTATTGAAAAATGAAATCGCTATTCGAGTTCAAACAATGACAATCAATGTTCAATCAATCAATGTTCAATCACCATGACAATGGAGGCAGGAGTGATTATAAGTAAAAGAAAATTCTGAAGTTCACAGAAAAATTTCAGAATGTTTTTTTCACGATACTTTATTGAAATTTACGTTTTTTTCGAAATCCTTCGGCGAAATTCACCTTATTTGTACGATTTATTGACAAAATTTTATGTTTCTTCACTATCATTTGACGAAATTCGCTTTTTTTCTCTATGCTTTGAAATTCACAAAATTCACGTTTTTCTTCAATCTCTTGACGAACTTGCGATTCTTAGATGAAATTCACGTTTTTTTCTACGACCATTTCAAGAAATTTAGATTTTTTTCGCGATCGTTTTACAAAATTCGCCTTTTTTGCGCGATTTATTTACAAAATTTCGCCTTTCATGTGAAATTCGCCATTGATGAAATTCGCATTTTTTCTACAATCTTTTGACAAAGTTTGATAGATGAAATTCGCTTTTTTTCCCGCGATCTTTTGACGAAATTTGCATTTTTTCGCGATCCTTTGACGAAATTCACGTTTTTCTTCAATCTCTTGACGAAATTGCGATTCTTAGATGAAATTTACGTTTTTTTCCACCACCTTTTGAAGATATTTAGATTTTTTTCCCGATCAATTGACAAAATTTGCCTTATTTGCGGGATTTATTTACAAAATTTCGCCTTTTATGCGGTCCATTGATGAAATTCGCGTTTTTTCTACAATCTTTTGACAAAATTTGCTATTCTTAGATGAAATTCGTTTTTTTTCCCCACGATCTTTTGACGAAATTTGGATTTTTTCGCGATCCTTTGACGAAATTCACGTTTTTCAATCTCTTGACGAAATTGCGATTCTTAGATGAAATTCACGTTTTTTTCCACGACCTTTTGAAGAAATTTAGAATTTTTTTCGCGATCGTTTGACAAAATTCACCTTATTTGCACGATTTATTTTAAAAATTTCGCCTTTTATGCGGTCCATTGACGAAATTCGCGTTTTTTCTACAATATTTTGAAAAAATTTGCTAGTCTTAGATTAAATTCGCTTTTTTTTTCATGATCTTTTGACGAAATTTGCATTTTTTCACGATGCTTTTACGAAATTCATCTTTAACCAATCAAGTTATTCTTTCTTTTCTATAAACATCACAGCAAGTATTAAAAACTTTTGAGGGTAAAAGAATAATTATGTAATATTTTCTCATTCTGCTTTTGCAATAATAAATTTACAGCAAATTGGAGCTAAAGAAGAAGGAAAGAATGATATCTGCTCAACAACTACAGTATTTACTCGCGTAATAGTCGCACTTTTTGCCAATTTTCCATTGTGAAAGTCTAAGTGCGACTATTATGCGGGGAAATCTACTACACAATATTGTACACTCTAATGCTAAAACATTACTGGTATAAAAAAACACATTATAATAAAATTAGTAACTTATCAAATGTTTCCAAACTATGTGCTGTTTATTAAATACCATTTTTCTTTTTATAGTAATATTTTTATGGACGTAAAATTTACAAATAATCTTTGTGAAAATTTTGACAAAAAATTCTCATAATAAATCACTTTCACTGAAGGTAGCAGTACCACTATTGTAATATGAATCGGTGTATGAAGAATCTCCGCCATTCCATAAAATGTCATCTTCGCTTCCGTCCAAAGCGTCGGAGATTAATAGTAATATTCCTTTGTACAAATGCAAGATGAACTGCAAACCATATTTGCTTGTTTTGTTATTTGTGTCACTAATTAAATTATATTTATTTGCTGTTTTTATTAATTCTTCAATTACATACTGTTCAATCTAGGCCATTTTTTAAAGTTGCAGCACTCTGCTCTTTTTAAAATGGGCGAAATACATCCTTTTTTTAAAAAGTGAAATTCACCTTTAGTTGCAATCAGAAATTTCTTCTAAAAAACTACCTCATACAACAGTATTCCTAAATCAGTGTGTCCAAGACGTTGCAAAAATTATAGAACTTTATTTCTTCAGAAAATACAAGATATTGTTAAATCATGTCGTTATTTAATTGTATTTTTCAATTTGCAATTAATAAAATCCTTAAAAATTAATGTCACTTTATTTATCATATTAACAAATTATATACTTTTTCTTATAGTATTACGAAACACATTACTATATTACATTTACTCATGAAGCTCTGTCATCATGCTCTGTTTTTACTGAGCTAGGCATCTCTTTTTAATGCATTTGACTAATAACACCAAAAGCATTTTTATATGAAAAATATCAATTATTTATTCAAATAAAGTTTTGAAATTCAATAGCGATACTTTCATATAAGCAACAATCTAAGAGTTAATAGTCGAAGAAATCGCCAAAGATTTCACTACCTACAGCAGTTTTTTTAAATTATTATTATTATTATAATAGTTTTAGTAGTTTAGGCGAGCAGTTCGATTACATGTTTATTAAATTTCTGTTTTATTTATGAACAATTTTTGATGATGTTTTTAATTTATTATAAAGGTTTTAGAATAACGTGTGGTGAAAATTTTATATATACAGTCTGTTACAAATGCAGGTAATCATATTTACTTTTATATGACACAAATAAAATAATAAAATAAGGAAAATAATGTAAAATAGTTAATTATTTTTATGTGAATAAAGTATAAAAATTCAAACCATAAGCACAAAATAGAAGCACATTGGTTCATTATTACTATTACTATTTTATTTACAGGATTAGATGATAATCATAAATAACAAGCCCTCAGTCTGTTTTCTAATAGAGTGTATAGTATAGATATTTTGAAGTTTATGCGTATAAAATCATTCAGGAAGTAAAATATTAAAAGTATCCAGAAAAAAAAATAATGAAATATATTTTACATTTTAGTTTCATTCATTCAAGTACATGGATATGTGTTTTAAAAATTGAAATCTCTCAATAAAACCAAATTTAAATTCTCACTGGGTTGCATAATTTCTATATTTGTCAACAAATTGAGACACCGGTTTACTTTCAAAGCTTTTCGTTCATAATGTCTAACTGAAAAGTTCTTACCAGCTAAGGATATCTCTTTATAATTTTTTATGACTTTTTTCACATCGAATAATACTTATTGACACTGATTTTTCCCTCTTAATACTACATATGTATGATATCCTTTAAATAGTACTTCTCCATTATGTAAAAAAATTCCTATTTCTTCTAAATAGAATAAACCATCTTCTTTTCTTCCGAACATATATTAATTTTTAAATAAAAATGTGCAACGCAAATTGTTTGAGGCAATCAAAAAATTTTATTCTATAAAAAGACCTTTTTATTTAGTACGTTAAATACATTTAAATATTTGCTAATTATGTTAAACTTTGATTATAATATTTTTATATGTCATTTTAAAGTTTGAGAAAACATGTGATTTTAACCTATAATATTTTAAAAGAAAACAAATCTGATTAAAATAAATTTATATAATTAATATTAATCATCTGATTAAAATTGTTGATAGACAGTTATTTATTTCAATAAATTAAATAATAAATCTACTAAACTGCATTAGGTTAATGAAATGTTTATAAGAAAATACTAAAAGCGTTATAATTTAAAGAAAAGCAAACTCTGGAATAAAATATTTTTCCATACCTTTTCTTTCCCCCTTAACGTCGTTCTTTAAATTCCGATGTAATCCATGTTTTAGGAAGAACAAATTTTGGAAGTAGAAAATATGTCAATAATACATACACTAGCAATGATGGGAATCATTTAAACCGCACCAAAGCTAGTGTAAATATTTAGAACTCATATTTTTGTCTAAAGTATTACCTTGGGATGATTATTCCTATGAATTTTTTAGGTTAAATGTTTATATCTGACAGACTGCATGTTCGTAACGCTACCTATTGTCCAGCAAAAAACTCCATCTGCCTGTTCCAAAGATTAAACACAATATGTTGTTTTTAATAGTTTTATCGTCTGCGGTTTTTCGCACTGTTTTGTTTATCAAAGCAAGAACATGTGGCTTTTCCGTTCTTATACATATATATGACATAATATTTTTATAAACTTACTTCCAATTAAAATTTCTTGTTTGAAGAATTTTTTAATGCATTTAACTTTTTTTTATGTGTTTCAAAATAGTTCAAGTTTTAAGTTTTGTAAAGCTACTTAAGTTTTGCAAAAAAAAAAAAAAAAAAATATGAATAATTAATTACGCCATGAGTTTTACATATATTTTGTATACAGTGAAACCTCCCTGTGCAACCACCTCCATTAAGCGACCACCTCCCTGAACGACCATTTTGTCATAGAACGAAATTTATTCCCATAGGCTCAATACTAATTTTACCTCCATTCAGAGACCATTTAAGTTGAACTCCCTCCATGAGCGACCAATTTCTTTGAAGAAAATGAAATAAATTCCGCTTTTTCCTGGTCGCTTGAAGAAAGTTTTATTAGAAAATTAATTCCTGAGAGCGCATTATTCATCAAACTTCTAAAGTTAGTTTAGAATTTTTTTAAATATTTTATTCCGATAACTTTTAAGTGTTTAAATACATTTGTGCCTCTTTAGGCAATGAATTTAACTCTGATGACAAATTAAGAATGGCGGTCAATGAACTGCTGTGCACTATTCTGTCAGGAAACTCTCAAAGAAATAGATAAATTAATGAAATCGTCATTATTTGCTCCCGTCCAAAAAAAGAAAAACAAATGCATTTATTTACTGAACTTCGAAAGGATTTGGAAATAAAAGCTATAAAAGATAAAACCGTAAAATCACAACAAACGTCAATATATTCATTTTTTATACTCTGCAGTAATTAACTTATGTAATTAGCTTTTGTTTTGAAACCTAAATTTTCATATTGTTTCAAAGTGTGAAAAATAAATTTTAGTAACATTAATTGTTACCTTTTTTTAACAATTAAAATCTAGATTTAAACGTGACCTCTATTAAGAGACCACCTCCCGGAGTGACCGATTTTTATTTGAATTGAACGTGGTCGCTTTAAAGTGGTTTTACTGTATTTTATTTTATATTCGGAAAAAAGTGAAATTTATTTTAAAAATGTGACACAAGTAGCCAAATTTATTTTTTAAGAATAACTTAAAATAATTAAACACTAGCAGAAAAATTTATTACTGAAAATATGCAAGTGTTTTTATTTCTTATAATAAAGCATTATTGCTTTATTACAAAACTCCGTCCCTTCCCATACCCACACACAATTTATACACACAATAATTTACAAATAAAAACTATTTTCCCAGATTACAGAATACATTAAGAAAACATTTTCTTATTATTGAAATCTCTACAGTTAATACATTTTTCTAGATTGACCGCTAATAACACCAAAAAACATTTTTATATGAAAAATATCAATTATGTATTCAAATAAAGTTTTAAAATTCAATAGTGATACTTTCATATTAGCAACATTCCAAGAGTTAATAGTCGTAAATATCGTCAAATATTTTACTACCTACAACAGTTTTTTTAATTCTAAAAGTTTTAGTAGTCTAAGCGAGCAGTTTGATTACATGTCTATTAAATCTGTGTGTTTTATTTATGTACATTTTTTGGTGAAGTTTTTAATTTTGTTCTGAAATATTAGTTGGAAACAAACACTGAATTATTTTTATCGTTTGATGTGGAAACTTTTAATCTTAACATATGTTTTGTTTTACTGCGAGTTTACAATGCGAGTTACACTGTGAGTATATGGTAGGGTTTTTTTGTCATATAATGAGACGTACGTTACATGTAATGACATAACAGTGACGTCACAATTTTTTTTAATTGACAGAAAAATATCTTTTACAGTAAATAACATGGTTTGAAGATTTTTTATAATTTTTAAAAGTTTTCTAAGAAGTTCACATATCAGTCACAGTGTGACATCGCTGAGTGGTGGCATTTTGGTCACAGTTGTGACGTGACCACAGTGACTTACAGTGACGTCACAATGACGTCACTGTGACCATGCATGCTATGAGGGTACTTCGACCCTATGACGTTGGTATATATCTAGTTCGAGTCTCAAGTGGATTTTTAAGAGATTGAGGATTATTTCAAGTACTTTAGAGTTATTACCACTTCAACGTCACTAAACTGTCCAATACTTAAGATTTCTTCAAAATTATGGATTCTGTAATGTCAGAAAGAACATTAACCGAAAATAAATGGTCTCTTGAAACAAATTTA
Organism: Maratus speciosus; assembly: GCA_963932465.1. Lineage (NCBI taxonomy): Eukaryota > Metazoa > Arthropoda > Arachnida > Araneae > Salticidae > Maratus > Maratus speciosus. Next base: position 446,016,659 of record OZ010789.1, read on the forward strand.
TTATTTTACATATGGACATTTTCTCTCTTGAAACTCAAGGAGGGGGTTTACTTGGGATCCACCATATCTTACTTATAAGATTCTAATTCGTCATAATTGAATAAAGAACTATGCACAAAGCATTACACAGGTTATTTCAATAATAAAATAAAAATCAAAAAACTCGACGGCGTAAAAAAGCGAACTAATTAATTATTTCTCATCAATGTGAAACTATTTTTTATATTATTTACCTATTTTTTATTTACTTGTATTGATGACTTTTAAGTTGAGTTTAATTGTTAGTTCCTATTTATAAACATTGTTTTGATGAGGCCTATAGACGTCTATGAAGGTTAGAGCTGTAGTCAAGCATAGAGATCCTATCTACACAGCTTCCAGGTTGTGTAATATTTAAACGGTGCTTCTGACTGTAAAATAGTCAATGAAACATCGTCTTCATTTTGAAAGACCTATCCAATGGTATGCCTCTCAATATAGTGCATAATTTTTTTCGTCTATACCGCCATTTTGAATTTAAAAAAAAACAAACCTAGCTTATAACCATCGGGCGGTTAAGACAAATCGATAGAGACCTCATTCATTAAAATCCACCCAGCCGTTCGAATGTTTCGAGGGTATAAAGAAATCCACATACCCAGATACGCGTCAAACACATAACCCTTCTTGGCAGTCGGGTAAAAAGTAGTTTAATCAACATACCTTAATTTTTAATGCATCGTGGTACAAGGCTTTTTTTCCAATATAAAAGGACAATTTTAGGATTTTATGCTAGGTTGACCGTACTTACGAGCTCATTTGAAAGTCACTTTATAGTTTTTACTCTAGCTCATAGCTTTTATTTTATTATGAGGACAAGAAGATCGACTGATATTCTTAGTATATGTCATCATGATTTCGATTTGTATCCAAAAATAGGCCACTTTTATGTGTCCCTTTCAGTGGACTACAGATAAACATTTAAGTATGCACGCAACAGCTGACATCAGCAATACAGCACAACAATACAGGGTTGTACTCATTGCAGATGAGGCTAAGCGTTCTTTAGCGAGTGATTCTGGTAGTACACTGACCCGGAGAGATAAACACACTAAGAAATATAATAGAATGTTATTTACTCACTGACTGTCAAGCCCGTTAATACTCGTTTACTACACTGTAAAAAAAAAATCTGTGAAGTTACTAAAGTTTTTCTAGGAAACTTGGATTCCTAGAACTTTTCATGTAACGGCAACAACAAAATTTCATGTAACAGACACACTTTTGCGCCGAAAATCAAAAAATCTGTAAGGTTACTAAGAATTTTTTTGGAAACTGGGATTCCGAGAACTTTTCATGTAACTGCAACCAGGTTTACAAATAAAAGTTTAGTAAGATTACTGAAATTTTAGCAGATTCATTTGTAAAGTTACAGATTTTTGTAGCTTTACAAAAACTAGTTTTGTAGATTTGCAGCTTTTTTCGTACAGTTACATGTGAAAGTTTAGTAAGCATGTAACTTTACATCTGTAGAACTACAGATTTTTTTTTTACAGTGTAGGCTGTACATTTGACTACAATGCATGTCTTTTTTAAATTAATATAATTTTACAGATTTAAAGCAGATTGAATCCTAAAATAAGGATTAATATTTCCAAGGTTTACCTTTGTATACGTCAGGGTTGGCGAACCTTTTTATAGTCGCGTGCCAATTTTCTTTTTAAAAAAATATTTTACTTGACCTTGACGTGCCAACTAAAAATCAAATTTAGTGGATTTAAATATAATAAATCAAAACTACTTGAAAATTACTTATTAAGATATTTTCTAAAATGAGTAACATATGTAAGTATTACACTTCAATAGTTATAGAAACAGTTATACTTTAGAATTTAATTAAAAACATAATGTGATTATTTGTTGTATCTTGTATGAAAAATAATTAATATCATGTTCAATTAATTTCAACAGAATGCAAACTAAATGAATTTATATGGCAACCACACTCTATTTGATTTTTTATATTCTAAATTTGAAAAAATGACATATATAAATAGTAGAAAAAAATATTAAAATTGACAAAAAAAAAAACGCTGTTTATTTAAATAGCTCTGAAATTAATTTCCAAGTTGCCATAATTTACCTTCGGTAATAATCTTTACTTTTTGATAGTTTTGAAATATTTTCTTGGATTGATAAATTTTCGAAATCATACTGATTAAGATTAAAACGCTTCAATTTGCAATTAATCGAATTTAGAATGTAATCAGATCATCAATGTTCGTGTATTTTGTATGAAATCACTGATCCCCATTTAGAGACATAATCAACGTCGCGCCGTGCCAAAATTATTTTTTGACGTGCCGAAAGTGGCACGCATGCCATAGGTTCGCCGACCCTGGTATACGTTATTGAGTTTCTTTATCATATTGAAATAATCATATTATTTTTAACATTTAAAATAAATACAAAGAAAGACATATTACAGTGTTTTTCCTTTTGTTGGACAATATCCTGAATTATGTTTTGCATTGAATTAGCCAGAGTGTTACGTTCTCTTCTATGATTTCCACGAATATTGTCTTAACACTGAGAGATATCGGGTAGAAATACCTTACCCAAATGTGGGATCTTATTTTGGGGCATATTGGTAAAAATTTCAAATATGTTTAGTAGATCTTTTTAAATTGTGTTCACATATAAATACAAAAATTTCATTTTATTTTTTATATGGTGTTCATGTTTATTGAGGATTAGAATGATAATAATGTTTTTGCATTTTTTATTTTATTTTTTTACAATATCAACAGCAATTTAGTTAATTTTCAAAGCCTAAGAAATATTTTCCTCTTTGCAATGCTATCAGAATAGTAATAATTTGAAGATAGAAAGTACATTTTTTTCCCTCTCTCATGTATATTAATAAGTTTTATCTGGTCCAGTTTTTTTTTATACAAACAAATGTTTTGTAGGAATTTTAAAGAATTACATCTATAAAATTTCATAATAAAAGTTATAGAGGTTTTGTGTATGTTTTGCAAAATATCAACAACAATTTCTTAGTGAACAATAAACATTTATTCTTCGAATGTACCTTCTTTCCGTTTTTTTACTTTTTCTTTTTTGAGTTTCTAACACCCCCCCACCCCACCCCACCCCCCCCCCCCCAAAAAAAAAAATCTCGTTCTTCCCTTTATCAGTTAGAAAGTCAAATGGGAAAAAAATACCATAATTCATTTATGATGTTAAAGTATAACTGAACAAAAAGAGTATTAAAAATATAATTTCTCCTTTTATTCTGTGATAAAAAATTTTAAAACTTCTATAAATTAAGTTTAAAGTTCTTTTTTTAAAAGTTTATCAATAGCAAGCTTTCATTAGTTTAACAATATGAAAATTGTTCTTTTCCAAGAGGAAAATAATCGATCGAAATGATTGAAATTGACAGTACAGGTATACATTTTTTGATAATATTTAATTACGAAAATTGTTAAAAATATTTTGTAATACTTCTATCTTATGATGAAATATTAACAATAAAATTACGTTTAAGTAAATTTAGAGATTTTTCTGTTTTAGGGTTCCGTACTTAAAAAGTGAAAACGGAATCATCCTGTATAAGATCACTCCTGTGGCTGCCTGTCTGAGAGATTTTGCTGGTAAACTATGGAACGTGGAAACGGAAAGTTCAAATTGGTGGAAGTAATAAAGATTATTGACCCACATATTTACAGATTATTAAACATTCACAAACATAAAAAATATATTACAATTCATCAGACTTACAAATAAAAATTGCATAAATATATTTAACACAATTAAAAATGCAAACCTTTCGAGCTAAATTTTAGCCCTCATCAGTGCAATAAATAACATTTAAATGACCAGAAAACTATATATCATGTTTACAGTTGATAATTATTAGCAATTAAAATTAAAGAAAGTATAAAAAATACCAAAGCGATGCTGTGTGTGTTAAATGTATTTATGTAATTTTTACTTGTATGTCTGATGAATTTTAATGTATTTTTTTAATTTTTAAATCGTATATCAGACGTTAAACAATGATTATTTAATTCACAAATATATTTAAGAAAAATATAGAGGGGCTAATTAAGTGACTTGAAGAAAAGAAAATTTTCTTTGAATATCGTGCGAAATTTTTCGTAATCCTGAACTCAAAAATAGATTTCTTTTCATTTTAGGTATCATATTTTCAGAGATATCGACGAAAACGTAGTGCAAAAATATGTCCCCCCCCCCCTCTATTTCCGAATCTACTGAAACTAAAATTATGAAAAAATTAGGGGATTAGGCGGTAATTTAATCCTTGCAGGAAAATTATAGCGATTACCCTAGGTCACATAGTTTTTGAGAAATGCGCATTTTCCCGTTTCACACAAATTTCAATTTGCGGGCATTCAGCAAACGCGTTGAGGAGCGCTGGGGGTACCTATGGTAGCAGAAGTATGAAAGCATTGTTGATAAAGATTTTTCAAAAAAAAAATCGTAGAAAATTAGCCGAAATCTTAACCATTACGGACGGTTTGGACATACATAATGACAGGGATGGCGTACTCTATGTACCATTAGCTTTTAAAGTCTAGATAACAACTTTTAATGATATGTTTGTGTGATGCAATGCCTAGTAGCAGTATAAAAGCAGTAAACGTCAAATTGTTAAAAACAGACTAATTTAATTAGAATTAATCACATAAATACTATGGAATTCGCGACTACTTTCCATTGAGTGGAACCCTCAATTCGTCTCCTGTGCCTTTAAAAGTTAATTAAAAACCTATCTGGAAAAGCGCGGCACGGACCAAGGCGGTGGCGTTGCAGCTTTGCGACCTCCTTTCGAAGCCCACTTAGCATAACGCCAAGTTTACATATGAACAAGGGTTTTGCTTTAGCTACATTATTAAAAGAAAATTTTATTACCACGCTAAATTTAGCTTTATGAAATGCCAAATGAAGTTTAAATATGCACTGCTTTCATTGTCAATACCGAATTAAATTCATAAAAAAAAATCAGATTAGTATAAGATTAAAAAAGATCCATACAGCATAGGAATATTTGATATTTTCTAGGCTTCATATCTCGTTGAACTTTTGTGGTATATCCATTCACACTTCGGGTGTATTTATTATATATATAACGTTATGAACGTTCTAAAAATTATTTTATTTTTAGATTCTTTTTCTTTCTTTTTATAAGCTTACAGTGATATACACATATGATTATTCATTTATTAGTTGCTGACATCGTTATCAACGTCTAAAAATTATTTTATTTTTAGATTATTTTTCTTTCTTTTCATACGCTTACAGTGATATACACATATTACTATACATTTATTAGTTGCATACTTTACGGATTCAAGAAGTCAATAAAATATCAATAAATGAAATTTATTTATATTAAATAACATCTAAAAGATTTAGTTACTATTTAAAAGTATTTAATAATAGCACATTGTTACATAATGTATTCAACAGTAATATTGTGTGTTTGCACTAGCCTCCTGCCTGGGGATGTTAAAAGCAGAATTTATCAATAAAATGCTGCTACAGGCGACTAACTTTTTAATTCTACCTCACACCACTTTCTCAAAACAAAAATTATTGCCACACTGTTCGAGAACTTTTGTAAGAAAATTATACTGTGCAAAATCTTTTTTTTTTTTTTTTTTTTTTTTTTTTTTTTTTTTTAACCATTTGGAAAAATGGTTATTGTCCTCATCAGGGTAGGAAATCAAAAGCATATCTGAAGCTTTTTATTGGTTTAATCCGCATTTTATTCGTTTTCTGATTGGTCTATACAGTAATCTGTATTTCCCTTTACTTTCAACATAGATGGATACTTCTGTTGCCACTATGATAAAAAAGTAATAAAAACTACAAAACAAATTAATAACTAAGAAACAAATTGAGATACAGATTTCAAACAAATTGCATTTAAAAGTACATTTTTTTTCTCTATATGACGGTGTAAAAAGTAATATTGTGGGATGCTTAGAAGTTTAAGAATGAAATTTCATTTAAAATGGGTCGTCAGATTTCTTGGAAATCTGACGATGGAAAAGCCTTTTCCCGAACAGCCAGTGAAATGCTTGGATAATACGTAAGTTTTAAGAAATCTGACAGGTCGCAGGAGATTTTCATCGCTTGCAATTTTTACGTGTAATAACACTATTAATGTTTAATTCATGACGTACGTAATGTAGGATCAACTCTGTGCGATTTTTTATGTCTTAAATTTTAGTCTTCGAAAAAATCATTTCCCAAATGGTTGTTGTAATTTGTTAAATTGCTTTTTTTTGTTTTTTTAGTAGAGGTGCGAACAATATAGAAAATTGTCGCCTGTGGCAACCTATCAATAAAACAGAGGAAAACATTATATTTGTCTTTCTTTATTGGTAAACGCAAATATCCTTTCCTACACATTATGTTCCTGAATTCTCTAATAATGAATTATATGTGCATATGGCAGAAGACCAGGAATGCAAAACGTTTGCGTATTCCAAATTTTGGAATGAAATGATTTTATAAGCATTTAATGGATTTAATAATAGCTTTGTATTTTCATAAAAACATAATAATAAAGGTAACAGGCTATTTGGATGTAAAGAAAAAGTTTCGGAAAAAAAGGAAAGTTTGGTTGGATCAAAAATGATAACGATATCAAAAAGCAACCCCTCCCTCCTCCCCCCAGGGATATCTTACGAAAACAAGTGAAAAAAAACCTCCCCCCCCCAGCCTAAAGTGATAACGTTATATACGCACATGGCTTTTTCTAGTATATACAGCTATAGTCTATACCAGGGCTTAATTTGCGCCGGAGCCCGGCTCCGGTACTTCTCTGTTTTTAGTAAATATTCAAATATTGGTCGGAATTCACCGGAGCTCATAAATACAGCGCTCCGGAGCCCAGTGCAATAGCGCTTTCGAAAAACCGAAGTCTAAATTACTTTTTCCTTTCCTTCCCATCTCCAAGCTTTTGCAATCTTTTTTATCAAAACACTTATATGTGACGTAATGTGTCGCACACGTAAAAGATGGAGATAAAACGGACTCAATTTTTATATCAGTTTTTGGGCTTGGACTGACTCGATCTCAATCTGTATTACAACTAAAATTTTATTTATTCATGTATAGAAAAATAAATAAAAAAACTTTTTCCTCCTTTAGACTAGTGTCAGACGGGCGTCTTTTTTGCTGTTTTTTTTTTGCTTAAGTATTATCCATTCACAATGCTAGACGCCCGTCTGACATTGTTCTTAAAAGTACTTATTATAATCTATTTCAAATCATTTTAATGCTATTTTGATCAAAATGAAGGGGAAACAGAAATCTTGTTTTTCCATTTTAAATTTATGTTGGAGATGGCGTGTTGATACGGCGCCACTTAAGAGAGTGAACAATGAATTTGCTTTCAGCTCGATTTTCTTTTGTGGCAGTAGGATTTTTTTTTTTTTTTTTTTTTTTTTTTTGTAGATATCTAACTTGAAAAATATATTTTCTGGTTTAGCCTAAGAGCATCAGCTTGAGGTTTTGTTAGTTTGAGGTTTTTTGTCTTCTATTGCGTACGAGTATAAAAATCACGTTAGTCATTTTTCTATTTATTTTGTATCATGAACGGTACATAGGCTAAGACTCTGCTCTGCACATTTACAAAGTCACTTTCATTTGTAAGTAGATGTAATTGCCATGTTATTGTTATTCTCATAGAAAGCAATCGAGCAGCGTTTCCCATTTTTCTGTAAAAGCATCGGTTCTTTCCGATAACGGTGTCAAATATTTTTAATTTAATCTGATTTCCAGGGATTCACCACAAAAGATTTTTATGCGGAAGAATCGATTATAGTTTAAGATATGCAAATTGTAAAACATTGTTCCATTCTTCAGCATATAAATGTTAATTTCTGTAAATTTCATTCATTTTTTCTTAAAAATGCATAGCTGCGAACTATCCTTTTTTGGTGTTAATACTATTTCCTAATCATAATCCTTGCAATATGTAATCGCAGAATTCCGCAGTTAATTAACTTTAAAATTAGGTAAAGATTCTATTCAGAAGGAGTGGTAACTAAAAAGGGGTATAGTTGACAGCTAAGTACATGCATATTTAAATTTTTTATTTTGCTAAAAAAAAAAAAAAACTGCTTTAAATTCTGCAAATAATGTACGAAATATAAATATGCAGATTGGAGTGAGGGGGGGGGGGGGGGAGGAACGGTACGGTTGTTGTACCGGTACAACAGAATATTAGGGCTCCGGTACTTTTTTTGTTAGAAATTAAGCCCTGGTCTATATCCATTCTTACATTGTATAGTTTTTTTTACAAAATCTTATTATTCTCTTAGCAACGATTTTTTTAATAATACAATTAATAATTCATATATTTATTGTACGGAACTCTCAGAGCGCGAGTAATACTCGCACTTGAGCGTTTATTCATTCAAAATCAAAAATAGAATACTTTTTTTTTTTTTTTTTTTTTTTTTTTTGCAGAAAATTGGTATTAAAAAGTAAATATATATTTTTTAACTTCTTTATTGCTTTAAAGAAATTCTGTTTTCATATTACTTCTTTCGTTAATTTTTTTCAAAATCTCATAAATTTAACTATATGTTAATTTTCTGAATTATTGTTTATTGCTTGTCTGAAAAGTTTAAACTAGTTTCCCATAATATTTTGTTCGGTGGAAAATCAACATCGTTTCCGCGAGAAGGAACTAGATGGCGCTATACTCTTGAAATGTGAATTTATCCGAAAAAATTCAGGAAGAATAAAATCTGTAATTAATATTTAAATTTCCCCATTTTTCACATTTAGAGGGAAATCTTTCTTGAATCATTTGTGCAATTAATATCAGTGCAAGTACCCATAATTAAGCCTTTAAAGTTAAAAATTGACAGAAACTAATTCAACCCTCTTGAAACACAGTACAGTGCCCGGTCTTAGTAGGAATGACAATGCCTCATGCAGGGCCGAAACAAAGAGGGGGGAGGGGGCACGTGCCCCGGGCGCCAAATGAAAGATTATACCTTTGGAATGGATCATTTTCTTTTGATGGACTGATGGCTTCCGTTATTATGAAAGAGCCATTATAAATGAAGTGTTAGGTGAAGATGAAAGAGCAGACATAAACAGTTAGAGCTCTGATTTTCTGGTCAGAATGGAATAAACTGGCAACTTTTTACGACTGCTCTTTCATCTTCACCTATCAGCCCATCAAATGAAAATAACTCAGTTAAAGCGGAAACTCGGTTAAGCGGGACTCGAATAATCGGGGCTCTACTGTACATTTCATTTAATAAATGAGCTTCAGAATATTTTTGTTGGTGTTCAGAGGGGAGTCGTGACCCCCGTGACCTCCCCCTTGGATCCGCCATTGTAGATTACGTAGTTCAGTATTACATATTTTATGATTACACATTTTAATTTTAAAATAAGTCTGCTATTAGAAAATTAGTAAAATTCTTTTTGTAAATATACTTTGCGGAAGGGGGGGGGGGGGGGGGGGCGCCAAAATCCATGTTTGCCCCGAGCGCAAAAAAGGCTAGTTTCGGGCCTGGCCTCATGAACCAGCCTATACCTATAGTAGCTCTACCAAAAAGAAGTACGGTATTCTGATGTCATAACAAAGGTGGCAACGACCTGTACTACCGCCTTTTATTTTACCGATCATACATCATTTCTATATGTCGCATAATTTCTATTTTTACATCATTTTATAGAAAAAAAATATTTTCAAATATTTAAAAATTGTAGCTCAATTCAACTGATTTTTTATGATTTTTTAAATAATTTTCAAAAATGATTTTTTTAAATGTATCTGAACAGTGAGCATGTGTTTGATACAATAATGTAAAATAGCTAAGGAGAATATAGCAAAGTTACTGCAATTGGTAATTGATTTTGTACGCTCTTTTTTTTCCCTCTCATTCGATAAATCCATAATAAACCGTCGTAACTCGGGCTCCTTCGAAGACTTGCTATCATGTCTACAAGTCCTTTTAAAATTAATGTAAATAAACTTAAAGGTTAAAAAAAAAAAAAAAAAAAAAAAAACATATTCTTGTGCCAAATTACTTTTGATACATATTCCTCGAGGCTTTAGATTTATCTAATTACAGACGATTTATGATAGCGCACTTAGCCTACGCTAAAATCTGTCAAGTTACGTGGAATTCGTTAAAAACATTAGAATATGCTCGGGATCGTAATTCCTTTTCATACATTTTTCAATAATTAGATGTTCCTGTTATAGCTTAATTTTTAGAGGCCAGTATCTTTCAGTTTCTTCTTCTTCTCCTTTTTGCTTATGTTATTCAACAAGCATACACTTTAGTGCATTGATTGTATTTATTATTAATATTATTATTATTATTTAATCAATGTATTGCATAAAAAGATTTTCGTTTTTTTTATGCAGTCTCGAGTTCAACATTTTTGTGGAGGGCTAAAAATTAACAAATTTCAATTTCTCAAAAAATTCAAAATTAAACTTGAGAAGTGATAATTAACTTCAAAATAATGTTCCAGAAGCAAAAGATGTTTCCCCCTTTTGAAATGTAAAGTTTGTTAAATAAAAATAAAATATTATATTATATTAAGTGCAGGAAATCGACATATAATTTTCTAACATAAATAATAAATCATAAATTATGTTCTAATTCGATATTGAATAATGATAAAAAAAAATTCAGAATTATTAAAAATAAATTAATGCATGTATTTACGTCTGTTTAATGAAAATTTAAATAAGTAACATATTTCCATTACTTTTGTCCCCTTTTGTTCTTTTTTTAACTACATTGAACGTATTAAAATTGAAATATGGACTAACAATACAATAATATTAATTAAGCAGGGGATTTTTTCTAATTAAAGTACGTATAAATCACATTAAAAAACAGAATTGCACTAGAAACATTTGTAAAAGAGAAGTACGTAACAATAACACTAAAAAAAATACAAATGAAATTACTGAACCAATTTAAACAAGAAATTTTCTTTCTCGTGCAATTTTTATAATTAAATTTATTTAGAGGATTTTTGGAAAACGTTAGAAAACTGTTTCTTCTATACTTACAGAAATAAAATATTTTAAGATAATTAATTAACTGTAACTTATTCATTTCTGTACATTTTGTTATTTTTTTTAAATGCTCATTATATTTTTATTTCTGGTTTCAAATCTTGTTTCAACATTTTAATTAAATATCGTTTTAAATAAGGAAATTCTGGAATTAAAACAATATTTTCATTAAAAAAAATAACTGATATTTTTAAATAATATGTTTTTGTACTTTTTTCTTTAAGATCTTTAACAAGATATTTTCTTTTCCTACATTACGTAATATCTGATCAGAACGACGTTGACCAGACCCGTCAAAAAACAGCCTGAAACTTGAAAAAAATCTAAAAATCGCAATAAAAAAATCTCGAAAAACAAAAAAATCTCTGAACGAATTCCGAATAATGTTTATTGAAAAGAGAACATATACTACTATATTGAAGGTAAAGATTTAAACACGATTAATCTTACTGGTGTGAATAAATCGCACCAAATCGCAATTCTAAAATTGGAAAAATCGTACTGGGCAAAATTTATTACATAAAGCTAAACGTTTGAAACAGGATTTCGTTTACTTATGTCGAAAAATCTCCAAAATTCGCATACAAAATCGCCAAAAATAAAAAAGTTGCTGTACGAATTTCGAATAAATGTTATTGAAAAGACGACAGAATTAGCTATATTGAACTAACAATTAAAACCGGATTGCTCGGCAACATATAACTATGATATGTTCCCGCACCATGTTGGTTAAATCAAAGTAAAATTGCGTAATTTGTTATTTCTGTGTGTATAAATATTTTTTATAAAATATAATTATGAGTGTAAAATTATAATGTTTATATATTTAAGTAAAATAAGAGTGTAAGTTCATACAAAAATTATTAAGTTGATTTTAAATATTAAATATATATTTTTAAAAAATTGTTGTATTGTAAAATGAATGTATAATGTTGAATAGAGTTCGGATCTCAGACAACAACAATAGCCAGACGCCATGGTGTCGTTTTATGACAAGCCAATGGAAAGTGGTGTATAATTAGAAATCGTAAAATAATAAAACGTCGGAATAAATTTATGGCCTCAATAAAAGTGTTGGGATAAATTTATGGCTTTTCAGACCACCCAAACTTTAAGGCAGATAATAATATTAAAGTATATGTAAGGGGCCATTTGCAGACTGTTAGCTAATAGGCCTATCGAAGTATAATAAAAAATCTTCTCACATCCAATAACAGTGGACTAGACAAAATAGTTCCACCCACTGCAGGAGTTGGGGTGCAAGAAGAATAAGGTTTGAAAAAGAGAGTCTGAAAAAAGATGTAGAGGACGCAGGAGCTCTCCTGAAAGCCCGTGCAATGAATCCTGAAAGCCCTAGTAATGCCCAGGCGAGATGGACATATCGGAGCGAGCCTAATCAAGCCTAATTGAGGATGCCTTCCTGATGTACATATCGGAGTGAGCCTAATCAAGCCTAATTGAGGATGTCTTCCTGATGTTAAAATAAAGAGGATTATTCTACAGAGGTCCGTAGCTATGCATCCTGCCATCCCGATGTTGCCGCTCTGATACAAAGCGAATTCCGGATGACATATGAATATGATCCTAAGCAACGCGACAACTCTGAATTTGATGAATAAAGGCCACCATCCCGTATATTAAAAAAAAAGGTACTATTTTAAACTTTTTCCTTTACCACTTAAAATCAAATAAAAAAAATTATAAATATTCTTTTCTGATATTTTATGGTAGAGAGTGATCTGAGATCCGACAAAACCAATAATTAATTAAAATTAAGATAATTTAAAAATGAAAGAGAATTATTCTTTTAGCGAAAAGAAAAAAATATAATAATTAGAGTACATGAAAATATTGTCCTTTTTTTAAAGATTAAATATACATGAAATAATGAGAAGCAAACAAAATATTGCTTTCTATTTTTTGAATTAATATTATGTTTTTCTGTATATAGTTGTGTTCAATGTAAATAAAATATTTAATCAAGTTTTAAAAAGTTTCTGTAATTATTTAATTGATAATGTTTAAGGTGTGTCAATTTATTTTTACAGCTTAAAATTTTAGTTTAATTCATAGGTGGAAGAGTTCGTCTAAATAATTCACAACGCAAACTCTTAATTTTATTCGTAATTATTTAAATTTAATAATTACATTTTGACGCGAATTATAATTTAATTTTATTAATGCTTCGCGTTGCTCTTCTACTAGAATTATGTAATTACGATCACTTATATTATTTGAATTTATCTAAGGTATATAAAATTATATACCAATTTGCTATGAGGTTGCTTGGATGATTTGGACCAATTAACAATTTTGGAGGTAAATTAAATAGAAAATAAACAGGTGTAATTATCTGTCCAGCATCCCCTCCTTCATAGTAAAATGGTGCTATGACTCAGGAACGTTCATCTGAGGTCATTAGAAATAATAATAATAATAATAATAATAATAATAAAGAAAAATAAATTTAAGTATTATTTTAATGTCACAATTTTAAAGATATTGTAGGTATTTAAGTTTAATTGATTAAAATTTTATTAAAATTAATTTTATTATTGTAACAATAATGACACACATATAATAATTTAAATAAATAAAATGAATAATATATGTTAGCAAAAAAAAAAAAGGAAATGAAAAAAATAATTCAGGGATTTATAATAGGTAAATTTAGGAATTATAATTTTTTTTTTTTTTCTCTCTCTCTTTTCTCTTTTGGTTGGATCTCAGTTACCATTGAGAAATAATGGCATTCACATCACAGATGACACATTTGTAAAAAATAATTTTTTTATATACTGTATAAATAATAATAATAATAAGAATAATAAGTAAAATTTGATAATATGTCTGGTATAAAAATGATTGCAATGTCAATAGATCATGATTTTTGAAATTGTATCACCTTGATACAAAAGAAAATTTATGAGTCGTACTACGAAGTAGTAGTACATTATTTACAAAAAAAAAAAATAATAAGATTGTTTTTTCTGTAGAAAAAGACAGATATGTTTCTGTTAAATGAAATTATGTTGTTTTTTATATATACGTGTATTATAAATATTTTGGGGGTATTTATGTGTGTAAAAGAATAATCTACAAAACAACTTCATCCCCTAAGAAATTTTTTTTAAATTTTAGTGTTGTTGTTTTTATGTATTTATGCAATTTAGAATATTTTCATACATATGTTGTAATATAGAGGAAAAGTATGATAAACAGAAATATTCTGTTAAAAGGTTATGCCCAACAATAAGCGAAAATTTAAAAGGAGAAGTGTAGATTTAAATACTTCTGGAGTTAAAACCAGAGGACAGAAAAATAAAATTATTTCTCTAAATTATTCGCTACAAAAAACTAAAAAGAATACAATGACTCAACCTAGTGTTGATACGCTGTTGAATTGTATCCCCGTCTTTGATGGTACGAAAGAGTCTAATATTAAATTTTTTGTGAACGAATTCGATAATCTAATTAAACAAACGGAATTAGAGAATGTTTCGAAACTTGCGCTCTTGAAAACGAAATTAGTCGGTAGTGCTAGAGATAAATTAGCTAACGAAGAAAATCTTAATACAGAAAAAGACTATGGTAAATTTAAAGAAAAATTAATCGATACTTTTTCTACTAAAACAAGTTTTTCTGCGTCTCAAAGCAATTTTTTTTCTCTTAGGCAAAAACCTGCGCAGGCTATCGCTGATTTTATCAGTGAATTCAATGCGGCTGCAAAACTTTACCTAGATAAAAGTGGCCAAAATATTGACAACGGTAATGGTAGTTTATTTGAAATGATAAAATTCACAAGATTTTTAGAATCAGTTAGGGCAGATTTAAGTTTGGACATTCGAAGAATGGCGCCGAAAAATTTCAACGACGCATGTAAATTTGCGAAACAAATGGAAGATGCATACAATCAGGTTACATCAAAGGAAATTAATTCGATTACAAAAACCTCCACTGAGGAAAATTTGGACAAATTGTTAAAATTAAATATGGAAAGCGCGGAGAAAATTAAAATTTTGACTTCCGAAATAAACAATTTGAAAGTTAAAACAAAAGACACTGCATCAAGCAGATGGTGCGAATTATGTAAAAAAAATTCGCATACTTTAGAAACGTGCTGGTGCAAAAATGATAATAAAAATACATATAAGGATAGCAGAGATTTCGCAGGTCGGCATTTTAATAAAAGGTACTCTTATAATGGACAGTATCAACCGAGAGCGAATTTTAATCCTAGATTTGTTAACCCAAACCAGCAGTGGCATTTTCAATCTTATGCACCCACAGGTGGTTACTATGGATATTCTCCATATCCCCCACCCCCACCAAATTACTTCCCTCAGCATGTGCCATATAGGAATAGTCAACCTCAGAGTCATGCCAGTTATTATCCAAATGAGGATAAAAATGAGAATTTAAAAGAGAATGCTCAAAAGTATCCAAAAAAGTATGATAAAAAGGGTAAAACTGATGATCAAAGGGACAAGTAAGGGATATGAATTGGTATTAAAAATAAATCAAAATACATAATTAATCGAATTTCAAAATTTAAAAAATTTTCAAAATTTAAAAATAAATTTTTCTCTTTTAGGTAAAAAAAATTGAAACAAAATTAATAACTTGCCTTTTTAAAATTCAAAATAATAATAAGAAAGGATAGGAACATGGGAACGCCAATTTGTCTCAGGGTTACAATATTGAGCAAATGTGCAGGGCGCACCCGAAAACATACTTATAAAATTATGAAATGTGCTTCACAAAACTTCAATGGAGCAGTGAAATATTTATCTCCAGGCAAAAGTTATATATTTTTTTTTCTTTTCGAATATGAATTAGAAAATATAAAATCTTAACAAAGCCAAATAACATTAAAACTTAATTAATTTAATAGTGAATAATGTTGGAGTAAATTTTAAAAAAAAAGAGAAATTTTTCTGTCTTATATAAGGGTAGCCTTTGCTAATAGCCTTACAATTTAGATGACAGAATTTCAGAATTACTCTTTAAAATGAGTAGGTGTAAGCTATTAGGTTCAGGGTAGTTAGAACAGCTTTATAGCATACTCATATATATATATATTTTTTCTTATATAAATATATGGTTGACAAGGAATAAATTATTAGTGCACTCTATATTAGGATAGCGGTCAGCTATAAGCCTAAATATAATAAAATATACAAAAAGTACTATGATTTATTCCGGTAGTTCAATTACAACTTATATGCTAAAGTCTAGAATTTAGACAGCAGGGATAAGTTTTATGAACAAAAGTGTTATAAAAAAATTTAAAAAAAAAAGGATTTTGGTGTAGCACATTGGTTTTTAAAAAACATATATATGTATAACAATGGACAAGGCAAGTTATTTCAATATGATTGCACACAAAATTATTGTAGAAAAATTACACAAATAAATAATTGAAGCAAAATTAAAATTTTCTCACCAAAGGCTTTCTGTATAGGGTGCAATTTTGGCCTACGGCTGGGTGTGCACCAACACCAACAAAATATTTGTAGAAAAATTATTTATCAATTCATCAATATATAGTCATCACTTAGGCATTAACTTCAGGATTCTTGACTGAAAAAGGAATCGAAGAAAAAATTAAGTATGGTATAATTACTAGATGTTATGCTCATAAACAATAAAATTAGTAATATTATATTGTAAAAAGCAGCATTTTGAGTTTTATTTAGGAAAACTTTTGATTTTTAGGTTTTACACATTTATGGAGTGTCTAGCTCAGTGTATAGTTCCTAGATTTAATACAATAAAATAATAAATAAAAATATAAGTTCGTGTTGTTTTCAAAATAAATAACAAAAGGTATAGCAATTAGCATTTACAGTTAAAATTTATGGAATTTTCAGCAAAATTAACATTAGACAAACATAGTTTATATTATATTTAACTTGATAAGCTAATTTACTTTTATTAACGGTATTCAATTAGAATTAAAGTAGGCTTAA
Organism: Maratus speciosus; assembly: GCA_963932465.1. NCBI lineage: Eukaryota > Metazoa > Arthropoda > Arachnida > Araneae > Salticidae > Maratus > Maratus speciosus. The sequence continues at coordinate 446,033,717 of OZ010789.1, forward strand.
ATTCAAGTTAAATTAATTAATAACATTGTTGTAGTGTAAAATTTTATGTAAGACTATTATATTTTTATTGTATATATAAAAATATGCAAATTTAATAATTAATAAAATGTATTAGCAAAATTATTTAATATAAATATTAAATGACATCTTGCTGAAATCAGCTAGAAATTAGATTTTTTTTTTAAATGAAATATTTATAAATTTATGTTATTTTAGAATTTAAGCATTATCTTTTCTCTTTACTTTCCCTTAGAATTAAATGCAATTCTAAATTTAACACATATAAATATACATAGTATTGATAAATTTGAGTGTGTGAGTTCATAAAAATTTTTTTTAATATAATTTGGCCAATTTAACATAAGGAAACAAAATAAATAAATAAATATATTTATATATATTGGCCTTATTTTTATTAAAATATTTAGTATGGCTTAATAAATTTATTTACTTAATTTTTTTTATAGTACGTACAGTAATTATTTTAAAAACTTGATCTATAAAAAAAATTGGATGTGGTTGTTTGTGAGTATACAAAGATTTTTTCTGCTGGCAGAAGTTCTTTGGTCCGGCCGGGTACTCATAGATGGCTGCATACGATGTTACGTAGTAATTATCATTTGCTTTTGTTTTTTTTTTTTCAAATTATACAAGTGTATTAAGTACATTTTTTTTTATAATTAAATAATAATTATTAATGTTTGATTAATAATAATAATTTATTATCTTTTATTTTTTTTAAACACATCATTAAATTTTAGACATTAGAATTCACATACAGAATGTTAATGATAAATAAAATTTTGAATAAATAAATTTTTATTTCATTCAGTAAAAAATAAGTATGAAAATTTAACAATCTTTTAAGATAGAATTGTTGGCTAAATAAATAATAATTAAAGACAAAAAATTGTTCTCTTCTTCGTCAATGGTATTTTCTGACAACACTATTTAATAGTATTAAATGAAGGTGCATTTTTAAGGTCAGCGTAATGCATATTTTGCATTTTGAGAGGCTGTAGAAGTCATTTTTCCGTGTTGTTTACATTTTAATAGTAAACAATATCATGAATCAAAATTTGTGTTTATTAGAAAGGTCTAAAAATATACAATGTAATCAGTTAAAGAAAATTATATGCATTTTTTTTTTAAATCCTGAAAGGCAATTTGGTTTAGATTTGAACCTGACAGCATAAAAAGCCACGAGCGCTCCAGTCGCAGTATGAGGCAGGAGAATTCAGATGCTAGAATCGCCATTTTTCCCCTGCAAAATAATAAAAAAAAAGCAGAAGGTTTACATTAGATATGATACAAATATATACACTGTTTATGCATAGATTATGTTAAAAATTACATACAGGCATGCGCAGTTAGTTAAGAATAAAGTATATCAAGAAATTATACTAATTAATAAGGTAATTACAAGCATGAAATGGTTTTAAATACATACTTTGGGAAGTCGTAAAATTTTGTCACAGCACAAATCACCTCGCAGAAAGCGATTAGTAGCTTGACCAACCCCTCGTTTAGAAAGGATCGGGGACGTTCAAAAACTGGTTTTATTTTCCTCTCATCCTTCTTCTTCTTTTTTTTAGGTAGCTTTCATTACAAAATGCTACCTATTGCAGCCGTTCGGAGGAAAGCGATTTCAAAAAATTTTGGTATATTTTCATCGATCATGACCCCCAGACCCCGAAACCACCCTCCGTTCAAAAGTTGATATATATATATATATATATATATATATATATATATATATATCCATATATATATATATATATATATATATATATATATATATATATATCTGACCTTTGTCATACTGTAACTCTCGAATTTATGAACCGATTTGGATGTAATTCGGTATGTACATAGTACATACCAATGTCTCGACCGAGTTCGTTGGCCAGCTTTATCCGCCATTTTGTTTCAAAATGGCGGCTATTTAAAAAATTTTTAAAACTTTTAAATTTGAAATGTGGTACCAAAGAATTGAAAATGGAAAAATATTTTTTCTTATGTATTTGACCTTTATACAAAGATTCCGGAGCAGTTTTTGTTTCGTCTATATCTTAAAAAATGGCTGAGTTATAGCATTTTGAATTTCTAGCGTGGCTGACATTTTGAAACTTCCTGAATTTTGTCACGCGATAAAAGGCGTATTTATGAACCGCTTTGGATGTAACTTCGTTTGTACATAGTACATACCAATGTCTCGACCGAGTTCATTGGCCAGCTTCATCCGCCATCTTGTTTAAAAATGGCAGCCATTTAAATTTTTAAGAAAAATTTAAATTTGAAATGTGGTGCCAAAAAATTGAAAATTGAAAAAATATTTTTCTCTTATGTATTTGACCTTGATACAAAGATTCGGGAGCAGTTTTTGTTTCGTCTATATCTTAAAAAATGGCTGAGTTATAGCATTTTGAATTTCTAGCGTGGCTGACATTTTGAAGCGTCCTGATATTTGTCACGTGATAACAAGCGTATTTATGAACCGATTTGAATTTACCTTGGTGTGTACATAGTACATACAAATATCTCAACCGAGTTCATTGGCCAGCTTCATCCGCCATCTTGTTTAAAAATGGCAGCCATTTAAATTTTTAAGAAAAATTTAAATTTGAAATGTGGTGCCAAAAAATTGAAAATTGAAAAAATATTTTTCTCTTATGTATTTGACCTTGATACAAAGATTCGGGAGCAGTTTTTGTTTCGTCTATATCTTAAAAAATGGCTGAGTTATAGCATTTTGAATTTCTAGCGTGGCTGACATTTTGAAACGTCCTGATATTTGTCACGTGATAACAAGCGTATTTATGAACCGATTTGAATTTACCTTGGTGTGTACATAGTACATACAAATATCTCAACCGAGTTCATTGGCCAGCTTCATCCGCCATCTTGTTTCAAAATGGCGGCCATTTAAAAAAATTTAAAAAATTTAAAATTTAAAATGAGATACCAAAAAATTGGAAAATGAAAAAGATTTTTTCGTATGTGTTTGACCTTAATACAAAGATTCCGGAACAGTTTTTGTTTCGTCTATATCTAAAAAAATGGCTGAGTTATAGCATTTTGAATTTCTATTGTGGCTGACATTTTAAAACGACCTGGTTTTGTCACGCGATAACAAGCATATTTATGAACCGATTTGGATGTTACTTGGTCTGTACATAGTACATACCAATGTCTCGACCGAGTTCGTTGGCCAGCTTCATTCGCCATCTTGTTTCAAAAGGGTTGCCATTTAAAAAAATTAAATTTAAAATTTAAAATGAGGTATTAAAAAATTGGAAAATGAAAAAGATTTTTTTATGTGTTTGGCCTTGATACAAAAATTCCGGAGCAGATTTTGTTTCTGAAAATTTGTTCTTTTGTTTATATCTTAAAAAAATGGTTGAATTATAGCACTTTGAATTTCTAGTATGGCTAACATTTTGAAACGATCTTGTATTTGTCACGCGATAACACACGTATTCGCCTATTTCCATATAAGAAGGCATTTGGATAGTATACATCAACATCTCAGCCAAATATAAGTTACTTTAAATAAAAGAAGCTTGGATAAAGCTGACTAATTTCGCGAAATTCTCATTCATAATGAATTAATATTGATAAAAATTAGTATTGAATCTCCTATATTCGGTTTCCACTAAATTGAGCTTCGTGTGTGAATAATATAAGTTGGCTTTTTTAAAATAAGGAATTTGAAAGCTACCTCTTCCTCCCGGCACTGGCCGGAAGGACTTTTTTCTCTCGTATCGGGTAAAGTTGGAAAGCATTGCGTAATGATATATTAAAGGAGATGAAATAGCTTGTATATGTGGACGTATCATACATGTTAGAAGTAACAAATAAATAAATAAAATAATGTAACCAGTTTGTATACAATATTTTTCTGATTATAATTTGAATACATCAGATCAATTATGTGAAAAATAACATGTCATACGACAAGCATTGTATTTACTTTTATTCAGTATAAAATGTGTTTTAAATGAAACACTGTGTCATAAGGTTATATGTGAGGAAATAATATGTCAAATGTGTATGCCATTATTTTTCTTGTAATTAGGTTTATTTCGGCATATTAGTTTCATACAAAATTATAGCTTTGAATGTATTTTGGGCACTTAAACTGTAAAGTTACAAAATTAGTAAACATGTGTGTGGTAAAGAAAAAAGGCTTCGAGAAAGACGTCTGATTTTCAGTACAGAGGTCTTCTATAAATGTGAATGTCAACAGACAACTATGCTATCATGTGTTGAACTTTCTGTTATGAAAAATAGAAGAACTTCTTATAAAATATACCAGAACCATTGATAATTGAACTTTACAGACTTAGTTCAAAACTGTGTAGATACACAGTCATATGGACACGTACATTCCTTTAAGCTTTACAAAAAAAATAAAACCAGCAATCAGTTTTTATTTTTTTTTTCTGACACCGGGAGAGATGCTGGGCAACATATAACTATGATATGTTCCCGCACCATGTTGGTTAAATCAAAGTAAAATTGCGTAATTTGTTATTTCTGTTTGTATAAATATTTTTTATAAAATATAATTATGAGTGTAAAATTATAATGTTTATATATTTAAGTAAAATAAGAGTGTAAGTTCATACAAAAATTATTAAGTTGATTTTAAATATTAAATATATATTTTTAAAAAATTGTTGTATTGTAAAATGAATGTATAATGTTGAATAGAGTTCGGATCTCAGACAACAACAATAGCCAGACGCCATGGTGTCGTTTTATGACAAGCCAATGGAAAGTGGTGTATAATTAGAAATCGTAAAATAATAAAAACGTTGGAATAAATTTATGGCCTCAATAAAAGTGTTGGGATAAATTTATGGCTTTTCAGACCACCCAAACTTTAAGGCAGATAATAATATTAAAGTATATGTAAGGGGCCATTTGCAGACTGTTAGCTAATAGGCCTATCGAAGTATAATAAAAAATCTTCTCACATCCAATAACAGTGGACTAGACAAAATAGTTCCACCCACTGCAGGAGTTGGAGTGCAAGAAGAATAAGGTTTGAAAAAGAGAGTCTGAAAAAAGATGTAGAGGACGCAGGAGCTCTCCTGAAAGCCCGTGCAATGAATCCTGAAAGCCCTAGTAATGCCCAGGCGAGATGGACATATCGGAGCGAGCCTAATCAAGCCTAATTGAGGATGCCTTCCTAATGTACATATCGGAGTGAGCCTAATCAAGCCTAATTGAGGATGTCTTCCTGATGTTAAAATAAAGAGGATTATTCTACAGAGGTCCGTAGCTATGCATCCTGCCATCCCGATGTTGCCGCTCTGATACAAAGCGAATTCCGGATGACATATGAATATGATCCTAAGCAACGCGACAACTCTGAATTTGATGAATAAAGGCCACCATCCCGTATATTAAAAAAAAAGGTACTATTTTAAACTTTTTCCTTTACCACTTAAAATCAAATAAAAAGATTATAAATATCCTTTTCTGATATTTTATGGTAGAGAGTGATCTGAGATTTGACAAAACCAATAATTAATTAAAATTAAGATAATTTAAAAATGAAAGAGAATTATTCTTTTAGCAAAAAGAAAAAAATATAATAATTAGAGTACATGAAAATATTGTCCTTTTTTTAAAGATTAAATATACATGAAATAATGAGAAGCAAACAAAAGTATTGCTTTCTATTTTTTGAATTAATATTATGTTTTTCTGTATATAGTTGTGTTCAATGTAAATAAAATATTTAATCAAGTTTTAAAAAGTTTCTGTAATTATTTAATTGATAATGTTTAAGGTGAGTCAATTTATTTTTACAGCTTAAAATTTTAGTTTAATTCATAGGTGGAAGAGTTCGTCTAAATAATTCACAACGCAAACTCTTAATTTTATTCGTAATTATTTAAATTTAATAATTACATTTTGACGCGAATTATAATTTAATTTTATTAATGCTTCGCGTTGCTCTTCTACTAGAATTATGTAATTACGATCACTTATATTATTTGAATTTATCTAAGGTATATAAAATTATATACCAATTTGCTATGAGGTTGCTTGGATGATTTGGACCAATTAACAATTTTGGAGGTAAATTAAATAGAAAATAAACAGGTGTAATTATCTGTCCAGCACGGATTGCTTTCACTAATGCAGAAAAATCACCCGAATTTAAAAAAGACAAATAAATAAAAATCGCATAAAAAGTCGCAGAGAGCAATATTTACCACAGTGGGTTAAAAGATGGTAACCCTAATTCGTTTACATATGCCAAAAAATTTTCTCGAAACGCTAAACTGCGCAAAAAATCGTATTCAAAATCCGTTGAAGACAAAATGTTCTATGTTAGTCCAAATGTTTGAAACCTATCCTTACTTTTCTGGACGTCAAAAGATCGTCCCAGAACGTTCATAAATTATACAATTTGCATTAAAAATTGCAAAAATTTTTAAAATCGCGGAGGACAAAATGAACTATATTGCACTAAAAGCTTGAAACCGAATTCCTTTCAAGGATGTCGGGAAAAAAAAAAAAGGCCACGGAACGCGAAAAAAAAAAAAAATGCTTAAAATTGCATTGAATTTCTAAAAACGCGGAGGACTTAATTTAATATACAAGGAAAAAAGTTTCAAAACAAATTCCTTCTCGAAACGTCAAAAAATCGCCGCGAACGTGAAAAAACGCCATAAATTGCATTGAAAATAGCGAAATATTCAAAAATCGGGTAGGATAAAATTAACTCCTTCAGGCTGAAATCGTGGAACCGAATTCTTTTTACAAATGTCTAATATTGCCACAAAATGCGAAAAACTGCTAAAAACTGCTAAAAAATAAAAAATAGCACAGGACAAAATTTATTCTATTAGACTAAAAGTACTATATTATTCTAACAGTATTCCCTTAATGAATTTTTAAAAATCGCCGCGTAACGCGACGAAACGTTAAAAACCGCATGAAAGTCGCATTAAAAATCGCATTGAAAATCACAATAAAATTCACTGAAAATTCAAATTGCGGAGGACCAAATATACCTTATAAGGGTAAAAGTTTTAAAACAAATTCCTTTTCTAAATGCCAAAAAATCGCCGTGGAGGGCGAAATAACCCAATAAATCGCATTAAAAACCGGGGTGGAAAAAATTCATCGTATAATGCTGAAAGCTTGAAACTGAATTATTTTTACGAATGTCAAATACTGTAATGGAATGCGAAAAACGCGAAATATTGCTAAAAAATCAAAAATAGTACAGGATTTTCTATATTAGGATAAAACTTTCAAACAGAATTCCTTTAATGAATTTTTAAAAAATCGCCGCGTAACGCGAAAAAATGCTAACAATCGCATTGAAAATTTCCTTAAAAATTAAAAATCGCATTAAGAGTTGATATAAGAATCGCCCTAAAATTCGCATTAAAAATTCGCTACAAATTCAAAAATAACGGAAGACAAATCATACTTTATGAGACTGAAAAAACCCAATTCCTTTTCCGAATGTCAAAAAATCGCAGCGGAACGCGAACAAATGGCAAAAATAGCTAAAAATCGCATTAAAAATCGCTAAAATTAAAAAATCAAAGAGGATAATATTTACTATTTTAGGCTAGAAATTTCAAACAGAAATCATTTTACGAATTTCAAAAGATTGCTGCCGAACGCGAAAAGGAACTAAAAATATCATTGAAGATTGCATTAAAAAACGATAAAAATTCAAAAATCGAAAGTAGCTAAATTACTACAACGGGATAAAGCATTGTAACCGCAATTCTTCCATAAATGCACAAAAAAAAAAAAAAAAAAAAAAAAAAAAAAGAAAAAAAAAGAAAAAAAAAGATGCGAAACGCCAAAAATTGCTAAAAATTGCAAAAAATTACATTAAAAATTTCTAAAATTCAAAAATCTTAGAAGACAAAATGTACTGTAGTATGCTAAAAGCTTGAAATCGAATTCCTTTTTCAATGCCAAAAAATCCCCGAGATATGCAAAAGAACTATCAAAATCGGTAAATCAATATTCACAAAAAATTCAAAAATCGCTGTACGAATTCCGAATCGATTTTATTGAAAAGAGGATGATATTGCCTATATTGGTCTCAATGATAGAAACCGAATTTTTTAATTAATGAGAAAACTCGCCTCAAAATGTGGAAAAACGCTAAGAATCGCATAAAAATTAAATAAATAATTTAATCAAAAAACCTAAAATCGGGATTTCCAGGTACATAACTACATACACAGAGGTAATGTAATACAGAGTTACCATGAAGAGTACCACGTGAAGTTTTGTAGTTCTGCATACAGCGGTTTCTTCAAATCACAGCCGCAACACAAACTTTCTCTCGCACACGCACACACAAACTTATATTTTTATTATTATAGGTAGAAGATAAAAATAAATTCGAATACGTTTTATACATAGAATCGTGAAATTGAAATAATAGTATTGTTCACAAGCTGCCATTTATGTAATATAAAATATTATATATCAGATACTGTATATACCTGGTGTTTTGTCTTCATTTATAAGTATGTATGTGATAGCATTAATAGCTTTCATGTAATTCAGTGTAATCATCCTATGATTCATGATGAAAACAACAATTTGGGAAAAATTTCTTATTGTTAATTTATTTCTAAAAAGTAACTGAAGTGTTGTTTACTACTTCGTCAATATCTTCCTGAATTTTTAAGATTGGGCCATATTATATATATGTCGCCCATACAGATATACAGATATACAGATTGTTACATATATACAGATTGTTACTAAATTATGAAAATAAAATGATCTATCAAGATAGCAGAGAAAAAATATTTTATGAAATTTGTCTTATGCTACCAAATATTTAATAAATTCTTTTTTTTTTTTAACTGCAGTTTAATTTTTCTAGATGTGTCTGCCTTTATATTTTGTCAAGTTTTCTGAAAGTGGCCAGTACTCAACCTCAATCCGTTCACACCGGATGAATAGTTCATTCTGCCGATAAAGAACATAATTATATTACCTACTATTTTCGTATTAAAATAAACTGTACCTCGATTACATGTGTTAGTTATTTTAATAAACGTTCTTCCGCTATATATTGTGACTCTTCTCGAAGCAAGTTTTGGCATATTTACGCTGGTGATTGGATGCAAAAAAAAAAAAAAAAAAAAAAAAAAAACATTTCAGGGCTTCTAATTGAGTTAATTTTACATGTAAGACATCATTTTATACTAAATTGTGACGTTTTACAACTTTGTAAATGAATTTTTTGCCAAATTTCTAACTGTTTTGAAGATAGGAAAGCTTACTCCACACTTGCCGCTAGATGGCTCTGTATGCATCTTGTCGTGAAGCGCGTAGGCAATTTACTACACCTAGACAAGTCATTCAGAACTATATTTAAGTTGGTTCAACAGTTACGTGAAGCAAATGGAAATAAAAAATCACCGTGTGTGCATATATATATATATATATATATATATATATATATATATATATACAGTCGCGGCCATAAGTTTAGGAGCACCACTGAAATTTAAGATCCAGACAATAAATTGAATCTGCGACATAAAGTTCAAAAGAAAAGCGAATACAGTAATTCCATTGTGAGACGGAATGACGCCATCTGACGAAAATCAATTTGATTTATGACGTTATCAGTGGTTTCAATTTTAAAAACGCTAGTTTCTGCACGGTGGTCCTAAACTTTTGGCCACGACTGTATATATATATATATATATATATCACGAATAAAGGTGGGGGGTATGGCCTCTTTCATGTTCATATTTCGTTAATTATGAGATATTACACAATTTTATTTAAAATTTATTGATTTTGGTTATACAGTAATTGTTTCTGTTTCAATTTGCTCAGTTAAAATAAAAAACTATATATACATGCAATTTTCTGTTGTCTAATTTCAAGTGTTTTTTTATTTTTAATATTTTTATTTGAATTTGATACACAATTGGAGTATGCGCATCGGTCATACCTTGCAAAACCCGAGAAGCTACATATACTTTTGATACTTCTTTGCCTTCTTCCACCTTTCGAAGAGCTAGGAGCTGTGTTTATTTTGAAAATTATGTTTGTGGTTTTTGTTTCCCATGTTTAATGCTTTTTACTGTTGCTTTCATGTTTTTGCAGCCTGTTTTCATAAAATTTCATGCAAATGACTAAAAACTATATTATTTGTGCGCATATAAAAGCTGCTTTGCGCCTGATGCACTTAACAGATTTTTCTTTTACACCTTAAAAAAAAATAAATATATATATATATGTTATAATTTTTTTTTACTACTTTTATTATTCATTTAAATTATTCTAAATTGCCGGCATATTCATTATTTCCTTTTTTTAATACGCTCTATTATTTATTTCTAGTTAAATTCCTATAAGTTTAAAACGCGTATCTTAATAATAGTTTTATTCAAAAACTTAATCTAAACTTTTAATCCCTTCATTAATTTTTATCGTCTACCAAACTGTAAAACTCTGAAGGCAGTTACTTTATTTTTCGAATGTTTATAAAAGCCATTTTTACATTTTTATTTTATTTCATCTCATTTTCCCGCCAGCTGGGCGAGCGTCAGCTTATTCTCATCGAAATTCTTCCATTAGCAGCGCCGGGATTCTTTTCTGTGACGTCTCTCGATCGCTCTCCATTGGTTGAGTGACAGATCGCAATTTCTTTCGAGTCTCGTTCATTAATTTGTTTGGTTAGCCTGAAGTTTGCATTTCAATCGGATTTCCTCTGCGCATTCTAATAAATAGCTCGAGCATGAGCTCAGAAGTAGATTTTTTGTGCTGTTTGATTGTTTACTTAATCTATTACCTGGTGTCCTAAGTCGCGTAGAATATTAAATTGTTATTTAACATCTTTTTCGCATGAATAACTAGTTCGTGCTCAAGCAGGATGGCTATGATTTGTCCTCCTGTGGGAATTATTTATGTTGGTATGTTCTGATGAAACAAACAGTTTCCGATGACTACGTTTCTATGTTTTTATTGAGAAAACCCTGGATTTCTTCATAAGCCTTTTTTCACCACTCATGCGGCCTAATCTGCCTTGTCTTCATCATGAATAAATGAGTGTTTAATTGGACTTTACCAATCTTATCATCGCCCCACAGCTGCTAAATTTCCACAGTGTTGACACCTCCAATAGCGATGCTTGCACTAAGTGGTACGACTGCTATACAACCTCAGTAACGGCTGATTAAAATATGGTACAAATCCAGTAATATGTCGTAAAAAGCACGACATGATTGTTCGACTTAACCCATTAATTTGTTTCGTTTAAGAAGCCGGCAAAGGACAAATTGCAATTTGCAAAAAACAAATTGCATTCAAACAAATTGCATTTAAATGTACATTTTTTTCTCTTTCCGACGGTGTAAAAAGTAATATTGTCGGATGTTTAGAAGTTTAAGAATGAAATTTCATTTAAAATTGGTAGTCAGATTTCTTGGAAAACTGGCGATGGAAAAGCTTTTTCCCGAACAGCCAATCAAATGCTTGGACAATACGTTTCAGGTGGATAATAACTAATGAAAATGAAAGAAAATGAGTAACAATTTCTGCCAAAGAGTTAATTTTAATTTGTAAGATTTTCACGTGCAAAAGAAAAATGGAATAAGCCAAGTAAAAATTAAAAAAAAAGATAAATAAGACAGGGATGAATACATATAAACATTTCACACCAAATACGAGTCGCAGGTGATTTTTGTCGCTTGGAATTTTTACGTGTAATAACACTATTAATGTTTAATTCATGGCGTACGTAATGTATGATCAACTCCGTGCGATTTTTTATGTCTTAAATGTTAGTCTTTGAAAAAATCATTTTCCAAATGGTCGTTGTAATTTGTTAAATTGCTTTTTTTTTTTTTTTTTTTTTTTTTTTGACGCACAATTCCTTATTTTAATTGAGAAATTATTACTTTGTTGATACATCTGAAATACAAAAATCTACTCCCATGTATCAAAACCAAAATTAATTTTTAAAACGGGATTGTTTGTATTTCATTATCTAGATCGATTTTACAATTATAAGAAGAAGAAAAAGAGAGAAAGAGAGAAATAACTATTTATCTGTATATTCCCTAAGTTTATCTTTTCAATGCTTAGAAAATCTCAGTTGAAAAATTAATTGGCTTTAAATTATTTTAGGTAGCCATTACAAAAAGCTACCTATTGCAGCCGTTCGGAGGAAAGCGATTTCAAAAAATCTTGGTATATTTTCATCGATCATGACCCCCAGATTCCGAAACCACCCTCCGTTCAAAAGTTGATATTATATATATATATATATATATATATATATATATATATGATCTTTGCCATACTGTAACTCTCGTATTTATGAACCGATTTGGATGTAACTTCGTGTATAAATAGTGAATACCAATGCCTCGACCGAGTTCGTTGGCCAGCTTCATCCGCCATCTTGTTTCAAAATGACGGCCATTTAAAATTTTTTTTAAATTTAAAATTTGAAATGTGGTACCAAAAATTTGAAAATTGAAAAATATTTTTTTCTTATGTGTTTGACCTTAATACAAAGATTCCGGAGCATTTTTTGTTTCGTCTATATCTTAAAAAATGGCTGAGTTACAGCACTTTGAATTTCTAGCTTGGTTGACATTTTGAAACGACCTGATATTTGTCACGCGATAACAGGCGTATTTATGAATCGATTTGGTTGTACCTTGGTGTATACATAATACTTATCAATGTCTCGACCGCGTTGGTTGGCCAGCTTCAACCGCCATCTTGTTTCAAAATGGCGGCCATTTAATTTTTTTTTAATTTAAAATTTGAAATGTGGTACCAAAAAATTGAAAGTTGAAAAAGATATTTTTTGTATGTATTTGACCCTAATACAAAGATTTCGAAACAGTTTTTGTTTCGTCTATATCTAAAAAAATGGCTGAGTTATAGCATTTTGAAATTCTATTGTGGCTGACATTTTGAAACGACCGGATTTTTGTCAAGAAATAACAGGCGTATTTATGAACCGATTTGGAAGTAACTTGGTGTGTACATAGTACATACCAATGTCTCGACTGAGTTCGTTGGCCAGCTTCATTCGCCATTTTGTTTCAAAAGGGCTGCCATTTAAAAAAAATTAAATTTTAAATTTAAAATGAGTTATCAAAAAATTGAAAAATGAAAAAGATTTTCTTTATGTGTTTGACTTTGATACAAAGATTCCGGAGCAGTTTTTGTTTCGTATATATCTTTAAAAATGGTTGAATTATAGCACTTTGAATTTCTAGCATGGCTGACATTTTGATATTTGTCACGTGATAACACGCGTATTTATTAACCTATTTCGATGTAAGAAGGCATGTGGATAGTATATCGTAATGTCTCGACCATGTTCGCTGGCCAGCTTCATCAGCCATCTTGTTTCAAAATGGAGGCCATTAAATAAAATAAAAAATTATATTTAAAGTGAGGTGCAAAAGAATTAGAAATTGAAAAGGGTTTCTTTCTTAAGTATTTGACTATGATAAAAGGATTCCGGAGCATTTTTTCTGTTTTGTCTTTATCTTAAAAAATGGCTCAGATATAGCAGTTTCAATTTCTAATGTGGGTGACCTTTTGAAAAATCTGATTTTTTTCCTGCGACAGCACTTGTATATATCAACTGATTCCAATGTGGGTGAGCATGTGCACAGGAATTACTAAGATCTCGACCAAGTAACTCGTTAGCCTCATCCACAATGCTGTCTTAAAATGGCAGGAATTTCAAAATATCGCCGAATTTGGAAACCAAATATAAGTTACTTTAAATAAAAGCAGCTTGGATAAAGCTGACTAATTTCGCGAAATTCTCATTCATAAAGATTTAGTATTGATAAAAATTAGTATTGAATCTCCTATAATCGGTTTCCACTAAATTGAGCTTCGTGTGTTTGAATAATATAAGCTTGCTTTTTAAAAATAAGGAATATGAAAATTACCTCTTCCTCCCGGCACTGGCTGGAAGGAGTTTTTATAGTTCCGTTTATCAGGATATACATTCCTCAGAATTAATTAGATTTTGAATATTTTAGATTATTTTTATAGCTTTAAACATAAAAAGTAAATTATTGATTTCAAATATGATGTCTTTGAAAACATTTAGAATATTTAAAAATATTTAGAATAAAATACTTAGAATCATAAAAACGTAAATTTGAAAAGATAGTTATTTAAAATACTTTATTTTTACAGTTTTCAATTAAACAATTGTAAAAAATAAAAATTAATATATCACCTGACTATTAGATTCTGTAACTTTCTAGAAAATTTAAATACATGTTTTGTGATATCTTACGCTTTATTTTGTTCTATGTTTGTATGGAAAATTCAAAAAAATATTTTTTTCAATTAAAAAATAACTAGTTTCAATTGTTAAAACTATATTGATTTAACATATTGGGTATTTTATTTAAAGTGGTGATTTATGCTGGGTATTGCTTATGTCAATAGCATTTGAGAACCAGTATTTGATTAAATTAAACAACGGATTCGTATACACGACGAAAATAAAAGGAATTTAACTTTCTTTAAATTGTCTTATTGGAAGATTTTATTTATGCACCAGAGTAATAAACAAACAAAGAAGTACTCTTCATTTTATTTTAAAACTTAAGTACACCAAATAACGTGGCCTAAATTAAAAGATAAGCACATCTGGACAGCTGGCCTATGCAAAAATACATGCATGTCCATACAGTAGCACCACACTATAAGCTAAACACCTCTCCACAGGAACGCATCAACAACATCTACGTCCTGCACATTTACATCTTAATCTCTATTTACGACGAAACATCTACATATCATAGATCTTCATTTATATCTACATCGTTAACATCACAACATCCATATATTTATTTATCTGCACCTCTATGCAGATGTATGCATATCTACGGATATCTATGCATAAACACGAACATCTAGATCTATTCCTATTTTTTTTTTTTTAATTCTCATGTATGTCTACTTATATCTACAAATAGCTACATCTATACACCTACAACTTTATACTTAGACATCAACATCTAGATTCAAGTAAAATTTAACAAGTAATATAAAAATTTTGTTTTTAAAGTCAATTCCTACTTAGGTCATCAAAGAAAAATTTAATATAATCCCTTAAGCTAACACTAGTTTTTCTCTCATTAAAATATCTCAATTTTTTGATTTTCTATAAGCAATTAGGTTTAAAATGGAAGCCTATGGAAATTTGGCGAAATATTAGAGATATCGCCAAGTTGGCGTCACTTTTGGATACTTTATTTTGGTTGCCAAATTTGGCGATGTATAGCCAAGTTGGCGACAAACTTGGCGGTATTTGGCGATAGAACAGGGTCCCCCCTATGGTAACCCCTTATAGATATGAAGATGCATTAAATGCTGTTCAATAACCAATGACCGCCATTTCGTCTCCTATATAAAACTAAAATTAATTAATTAAAATTTAATTAATGAATTAATATTTGAAAAAACTGTATTAACATCAATTGTCATCCTGTTAAAGTAAAAAAAAAAATTATTTCAACTTGATAGGATGAATAAAAAGTGTTTTATTAACGACTGAAAATTTGAACAAGATATATAAATCAATATATATAGGGAGAGTGTGAACTAATAGTAAGAATTGAATAAATATGCACTTAAAACGAGTAAACTTCCATATTCATTTTTGTCCTGTAATTTTTCGCAGCAGTACTTTTTCAACTTCTATAAGTGATAAAGATAACCCTGTTGCTAATAAGGTGTGTTAACTGTAAGTTCATACATACGTTATATTTTACGATAGTCAATTTATAAATAAATTTAAAATGAGAAACCACGTTGACGAAGCAAATTTTCTACTTTGAGCTTCTGTCTGTTTATAATCTGTTGCCAAACAAAAAGGAAGCAAAGAAAGGAAAGATGTATCTCCTAAAGAAATTGATTTCTTTATAATTCATGGTGGATAAGACAATATAAAAAAATATATAAAGACAATAAAAAATACCTTTTTATAGTAGAAATACTTTTATTTCAAAATTCGTGCAATAGACACTTCAGCATGTCATAGACTGCATTTCAACACGTAAGTCATCTATGACTTCAATACAAGCAACTACATGGCTTGGAACAGATTTATAAATCTGGCTAAATTTATCTTGCGGCAAATTTTACTGTATGCGCAAGAAATGTCCTCCTAGCTCTCTCATATTCTGTGATAGAAGAAACTGCCTAATGAGTCCCTGATGTGTTCAATAGAACATATATTTGGCGATAAGGAATGTCAGACAGTGATTTTAATAGCATTTAGACGTTGCAGAAAAATAAAGTATAGAGCTGGAACATGTTTTTTTTAAAACATAGTCTCTTATTGGCTTGCAAAGGGCTAATATATCTTCTACGTAGCCAAATTCAAGCGAAATAACATAAGTTCAACAACAGATGATCGACTGACAAAGAATTTGCTCCTCAGATTGTCGAAACAGGGGCGATGACAGTATCAAATTGAATAACACTAGCACACGTTCCCCATGCACGTTCTCCATACGCAAATTCTATGAATCTTTGTGCCATGAATGAACCGGGATTATCCGTTAAAAATTACACAACGTCATTCATGCATGTCGTATACGAACTACACCAGTTAATTTGCAATTCTGTGTGACGAGTGCTTAATAAACGACGAATTAATGAAGAATGCGGTTCAATGGCAACCAGGGTTTGCTATTCATCTGGATACCACTTGCTTTAAAGAATTTTAAATTTCCATTCATTAAAGAGTAAACCCTTCATTAATTAAAATCACTTTACAGTAGACAATTAAACACAGCTGCACAATCATCTCCTATATTTGTTTTACCGTGGTCTTCCAGAGATATGACGACACTGCTGGTGTCTTCCTGAGCCATTCCTGTCAACAGCTTCTTAGTGTTGGGTCACTTCGACAGAGATGCGCAATACCAAATACCAAAACATGGAATACACCCACGATTTCACAATGCTTCTCTAAGAATATGATTTCTTCTCTCTGGAATTCGAATAGTTGCTTTCACGGACGACGTTGAAGTACACTCATGTCCAAAATTAAGGTCACAAACATAAAATCTGTGAAAATTGATGAACTATTCACTGTGTTGCCACGAAATTTGGCATAGAGTTATATTACAATGGGAGAAAGAATATAGCAACATAACAATTTGGAAAAGATTTAAATTGTGAATTAAGAGACAGGGTATATCAAAAAGTGTTAAATCAGGAATCAGAGATAAAGCATTTATCTTGAGAAAAGTCTGTCTAATATGGAGTGTGACCACCGAGCACTGCTATACAAGCCTCACAACGAGCTCTCATACTGTGTATGAGGGTGTCAATAAATGTTTGTAGCAACAAAACATATTCTTCCAAAAGCGTGGCTTTTAACTCCTGGAAGGTAACCACTGCACGTCTTCGATGCGGGTACTGTCAACGTTCATCGCGATAGGGATGAGGTCCTTGAAGCCTATGTGAGGTTGTTCTGGGGTGCTGTAGGCCCGGACTTTATGTTTATGGACGATAATGCGAAGCCACACAGAGCTCACATTCCTGATGATTTTCTTGAAGAAGAGGATATTTGCCGTATGAATTGGTCCTCGAGGTCTCCAGACCTAAATCCTATTGAACAGCCATTTAGGAAGAGCCATTTCACAGCGTAATTCCCCTCCCAGGACCCATCAGGAATTAAAAGCCACGTTTTTGGAAGAATGGGCTTTGTTGCAACAAACATTTATTGACACTCTCATAAACAGTATGAGAGCTCGTTGTGAGGCTTGTATAGCAATGCTCGGTGGTCACACTCCATATTAGACAGACTTTTCTCGAGATAAGTGCTTTATCTCAGATTCCTGATTTAACACTTTTCGATATATCCTGTCTTTTAATTCACAATTTATATCTTTTCCATATTGTTATGTTGCTATATTCTTTCTCCCATTGTAATATACCTCTGTGCAAATTTCGTGGCATTACAGTGAATAGTTTATCATTTTCCACAGATTTTATGTTTGTGACCTTAATTTTGGACATGAGTGTTTTAATGGCATACTTTAAACCTATGTTTCGAAACTTAATTGTAAAATTACTTACACATGCTTCTTTATTTAAAATGCGAGGGCTTTTATAGACGACTTTAATTAATGACATACTTTAAACTTATTTTTCGAAACCTAGTTGTAAAATTAGTTACACACGCTTGTTTATTTAAACTGCGACGGTTTTACAGACGACGATGAAGAATCAGAGGCTCGTTTTAAACTTACTGTACGAAACATAATTGCTAAATTACTTTTATATGTCATCTTATGTAAATAGTGAAAACTTGACTCACTAGAGAATGCTCATTGCTAATGCACATTGCAACGATATGAAGTAAAAGCATCGATATCCTTATTAAGAGATTTATTGTAAATATTTTTGGTCAAAACTTTAAAACTATTTTATTATGTTTTTCATATGAATTCTTTTCAACAACAAGAAATCTCTGATCTATTAGATTTTAAAACAAATGTATTTAGCTTATTTCTTCCTATTTTCAAATATACACTAACTAATGGCCTTTCAAAAAAGACATTGAATAAACTGTAATTTCTTATTCAAATTATCTTTTCATATATTTTTTTTTTACTTTTAAAAATTATTTTATGCACTGTAATAAAGTAATATAAGAAGGCAAATTCAGAAATCTTTTAAAAAGAGCTTTAGAAAGAAAAACAAAAATTACATTATATTTTGTTTCCTGCAGAAAGCAACGTCATTATAGTTAAACTAAAATATGTAAATGGAGTAGTATTTTATTTTGTCGAAATTTGTCAACTTATATTTTTCTAAGATAATAATATTGTTTTAGTAATATTTACCAGAGTTTTTTCTGCATTCTTGAAACTTTGTTAGATTCATTAATGATTCTCGAAAAATAAACTTACCATTAACTTAACTGTCTTTGTAAATTTCATTTTGATTCAGAATGCAATGTAAATCATAAAATCCTTTATTAGAAAATAATGCCACTTTAGCTTGTTACAACAGATGATTCTTTTTATGAGTTAAGAAACATTTTCACTTAATTTGTTGAAGTTTTTTTTTACAGTAGAAATGATACACAGACAAAAGAAAATTATGTCTGGCATGTTGTACAATAACGAAAAAATAATTTTTTATTGCATAAACATGATTTCGCTGATGTACATAATTAAAGTATCAAGCATTTCGTGAATATAGAATGCTATACGAAATTAAGTAACTACTTATTATTAATTATATCAAAAAGACGAATAATTTATGTTACAAAAAGTTAGAAAAGTTATATGTAAAAGGTTTAAAAAAACTTATCCGATGAGTTATTTTCATTTAACAATAATTTTTATGGCTAAATAATTGTATGCATTTTTTAAACCTGAATATTTGTTTTTTATTTTATGAAAAAAATTAATATTGCGTAATTTATTTCACCTTACATTAACAAATATTGACCAGAACTGGTGTGGTATAAAGTGCCTATATGGCAACTTGTATAAATACAGCATAAAACTTAATATATTGCTTATATAAAACTTAATATATAGTTGGAAAATTAAGTCAAAATCTAACATATTGCTATTTTTATTTCAGATGGTATTTTGATTATACAAGGTTCGTACGGGTTCCGTTATTTTCCAGTTGAGATATCAGCATTTTTTTATTAAAAAAATAAATCTAGTTCAAACGTGCGAAAATTCGCATTATTTAATGAGAGATTTTCTATAAGAAAATACTGGTACGGAGAATTTCCTGGTCCGGAAGTTCCAGGACGCTTATGAATCCTGTTACCTGATGAAGGACTAAATAACAAAATTCATGTTTTGACACCAGTTTTACGGATATTTAATATGACATAAGCGAAATATTCGATGAAATGTCGTTAAATTAATAAGGTAAAGCTAGGAAAGCCTGCGCACATTTCAAAAGAATTTAATAAAACAGCAGTAATAAAAAAAAAGAAAAGTATATTGCACAATCTCTCCGTACAGGCTATGAGAGATTGCGCACATGGATATGAGAGATTGCGCACATGGATAGAAGAAATTGTTATAACATCTCTTCTATCTATAATATCTCTCTATCATCTCTCTATATATCTTCTATCTATATCTTCTATAACATAACAGTTATTATTAACATGTTATAATGTTAATAATAACTACAATTAAATTGTTAGCAACAGTCATTACACTTATATGACATTGCTATAAGGTTTTGGTGAGTAAATATCATTGTATTAGGAGTGAACATTTCAACCTAAGGTTTAAATAATAAAAAAGAAAGAATTTCAACAACAATTGAAGTTGAAATATCAGTAAAAGCAAGCCCTATTAAGATTACAAAATAACATTAATCTACTTGATAACATGTTTAACATGAAAATTACATCATTTTCATTTTTACAGTTTCAATGTACATTGTTTGCTAACCGTAGTTGTCGTCGTCCTCTATCGATGCACTTATTGTTGTAAGTAATGCAGCTTTAGTACAATCATCTGTCACAAGCAATACATTGAATCCAATCAGTGTCGAAGTTATCTCCTGGTACAGTTCCAGACATTCAATGCACTCATCGTCGTTGACATTCGTTTTTTACGTTCAGTTTTTTTTTTATCCTTCTTTTTCTGAAAACACTTTATCTTCAGCTGTTTATTTATTTATTTTCTTTTTGCTTTTTTTTGTAGCGGCATTCTTTTTAAGTCTTTTTTTATGTATATTTTGTGGATCAGTAACATTAGTTGCACTCCTTTTGATTTCGATGGCATTAAACTACTTGGAATAGGTGAAAGCTTTTCCAAAACATTGTAGGTGTTATTAAAAAATTTATTCTAGTTAACAAAATTAATTTATTAGCAAATTAATTGTTCATAAATTAAAAAATATATATATAAATACTTAATTAATTTATTAATAAATATATTATTAATTTATTAACAAAAATAATTACATAAAAATAATTTAATAACAACTGCATTATTAATTTATTAATAAAACTTTTATCTGAAAAAGTATTTTTTTGCAAATTAACTTGTTGCCAAATTTTGTTTCGATATTTATGTGTTTTTTAGAAATTATTTCAAATTTGATTCATTCATATGTTTTACACGTAATTTTCAATTCATGAAAATTAATCAATAAGCTGCGTAATCTCTCCTAGCGCTGAAACTTATAGGAAAATGCGCCATTTCTCCTATGTAGCAGATGCGTATACTGTCCTATTTTGATAGGAGAGATTGCGAGGCGTTTTATTTAAACATGGCCACTTCTAAAAGGAATTGTTGGCGTTCGCATCCTTAGTCTAGGTTAGTAATTTATAAGAAATCGTTTAAGTTCAAAATATTTTGTACTACTGACATTCTATAAAATTTCTGACGAACAGTTAGGAAAATTCAAACACTTACTTTGGAAAAACAAAGCACAATTTCAATGCTTTATCCAAGACGCTTGGAACAATCAATGTGCACATTCATGTAGACACTACACAAATGTTGTTGTAAAACTGCCTGGAGTCGCTGCGCGCGCACGCTACTCCTTCTCGTCGAATCTCTTTGTGCGCGATCTCTCCTGGCTTTTCCTTATATACTGCTTCTTTAATAATTATTCTAAAAT
Source organism: Maratus speciosus (assembly GCA_963932465.1). NCBI lineage: Eukaryota > Metazoa > Arthropoda > Arachnida > Araneae > Salticidae > Maratus > Maratus speciosus. Next base: position 446,055,377 of record OZ010789.1, read on the forward strand.
TATTTGAACATTTAAAAATAATGCTTTATGAATGAGATTAGTCAAAGTACTGATAACATTGTCCATGGGTCAGATATAATCCAAATTTACCAAACCAGTTTCACGTTTAATTTTGAATTTTTTGTGTCAAGTTCAGGTTCATATGTTTTTTTCTCAAAAAGTACTGAATAGATTTAAGTGATAAAAAACTATATATTTGAATATTAATGAGTGCATATATGTTCGATTTTATCCTAAAAAGATAAAAGTGATATTAGAGACATAATTGTCGACTGCTTTTCTATATTTGTATTAAAATGTGGATTAATAATCAACCACTTCTGGTTCGGATCGGTTTTGGATTGAAGTGTGGTCGGGTTTCGGTCGGGTTTCCGGTAGAAAAATATTTTCTGTCAGGATCTGGCTGACTTTAAGCTGAATTTTCCGGTTAAGGTTTATTACAAACAAAACCATGCAGGATCCTAGTTCGTGGGTCGCATACAGCCCCCGAATTAATTTTATGCTGCCGTGCAATTGTTGAAAACTTTTCGGTTTTTATATCACATAGAATTTTAGAACATAACTGTAGAATATTTTCCAAATTTAGCATCTTGTTCTAAAAATGTATTGATGCTCTTTAACATATATTATCAATCGATTGGAAAATAATTAAAAAATAAATAGAAGTTTAGTTTAAAAAATTAAAAACTTTAAAATGTTCTTCTCATTACTTTTACCAAGGAAACTGGAAAACAGATAAAAATATACAAAAAGCTGATAGATATTGACCAACTACTAGAAAAGTTCTATAACATTAAGCTTTAAATAATGATTTATACTGATAATACAAAACATTCCAAAAATGACTGGTGCATTTAAATAACTAAATAAAAACGGAAATCAAAATAAATCCACTGTTTACTGCAGTCTATGTAGAAAAGCAGAAAATTTTCAGCCACATATAATTTCAAATTTGGTTAGAAAGTTCGCCAACAGATGGTGCTGGATGAGATCTGTGAGAATTCTGTTAAAACGCACTCTGTCAGATCGCCATTCTGTACTTCGTTGTCCTACTGCTAGCGTGTCCTCAGAAATTGTAAGTTCACTGCATGGACCACAGCATTCTTAAAACAATGCGAAAATTTTAGAGGAAGTTTAATGTAACAAAAGTGCTGAAAACAGACACAATATAGTCTCTGTTTAAAGATATTTAACAGACTGGGAACCTTAATGATGATCAGGGGAGTCATCGTGTGGCAGTTACAGGGGACAATTTTGAAGTCGTTTAGCAATTGATCCAAAAGCTGTCCCGGTTTTTCGTTTGATGTGTTGCAGCTCAGAATGGACAACGACACATGTCCAGTCCACTCGACATATCATGCACCACAGTCTCCATCTGTTTTCATACAGTATTTAGACCCATCAACTCCTTAGTGATTTTGTCATTAATGTACGCGAAACATTCGTGAAAACTATGCTGCATCAGCTGGATGCTGGCGAAATCAGCGTCGAAAACATTTGATTATCCGACGAACCTTAGTTACATTTGATTATCCGACGAACCTTAGTTTTATCTAATTTCTAATCAGTTTGATGAAACGTATGTACATTGAAAACAAAATAATTTGATAAATATGCAGTTTATAAATTTAACAACAAATAAATTATGATTATCTTTCAAATTTACTGACGATTGGACGATTTTGTCACTAAGCAGAACTGGCGAATTTGGAGAACGGCATATCTCCCTGTTACAGTACCATCATCAACCAGTCTCTCCCAAAGTCATGGTTTCAGCCACCATCTCCTCCGTTTATCCGATGCCAAATTATTACTGCTACTCTCTATATAGACATTCTACGTGGATATATGGCGGCAAAAAATGACTTGGAGGTTCCTGGGAACACCACATCGAACGCGAAGTCTTTCCTTTTTTCTACGTACATTATCTTGTACGTGTCATTTTCTTGGATTATTGCAAGCAAATGGGAAGCAGCATGGATTGGCCTCCCTATTCGCCAGATTTGTCTCCCTGTGACTTTTTCTAAATGTGTGTGTTGATGGGGGATGCTGAAAAACGAAGTGTATCGCCAAAAGACGCAAATAGTTTACAAACTGAAACAGTTCAACTCTGTTGTATGCTAGAACATTCCGGTTGTATCATTCATATTGCTTTTCTGCGAATTGTCTTCTCAGACTGCTGCTACAAATGCTGCATATATTAAGAATATCGTTATTCATTTTTTAAAGACATCTTTGCAACATGTTCATATATGTATATTTTTTTATTTCCCTACTCATTTGTTGGCAACTTCGTTAATAAAGTTAAAATTCTATGTCATTGAAAATTTACGGGTTCCCCAAGTAGAATGCATTAAACGATGTATTTCTACCGCTTTTCGTTTTCTGTTAATAAATTCTTAAAAGACATCAGTCATTTTTGAGACACAGTGTAAGTACACTGTAAAAAAAAATCTGTAAAGTCACTAAAGTTTTTCTGGGAAACTGGGATTCCTAGAACTTTTTATGTAACTGCAACAACAAAAATTCTTGTAACAGCGTCTGTTACAGGAATTTCTCATGTTGTCGTTACATAAGAAGTTCTAGTAATCCCAGTTTCCTAGAAAAACTTTAGTAACTTTACATATTTTTTTACAGTATATTTCCAATATTGACATTTAATATAATTGTTAATAATTACATTTAATATTAATTAATAGTTATAATAATTACAAAATTAATGTTACTTCGACATTTTATTCTTCTACGAAATAAAGAGTTTGCAATTAAATATTCAATGCTCATAATACCACATTATAAAAAAAACATCCTTACTAGTGAAACATAAAAATAGCTATTTAATGATAATTAAAAAAATAGTTTTCTTCTACATAAAACCAAATATTTATTTAAAAAATTCTCATCAGTAGCAATGTAATTTAAATAATGATGTTCAGGTTGGTGAAAAATATGCACATTGAAAACAAAATAATTTGATAAATATAGGGGAGAGTAGTACACAGTAAGACATGGTACGCAGTGAGACAGCAGTCACTTTGACATATATTTGTAATTTTTTCTCCAAGCTGGCACACACACATAACGACCTCATTTTATGCAACACGTGGATGTAGTTTCGGCACTTCAGTTACTCGTCCGATAAAATAGTAAATAATTATTTATTTTACAGTGGTTAAAGTTACATAAACGTCTATTTTAGAGTTTATTTCCTTGAATATGACGTATATTTAGCTATGTCTAATAATAGACTATTTCGACAAAACGACATAAACTTTTTAAAGCGATGAAATTGATGTAACAGATGTGGCATCCATTCTGTTACAATGTAACGGAAGTACACAGTGAGACGCACAGTTGCGGTACGCGGTGAGACATGTCTCATTGTGTACATACTGTGTGGTTCTGATGTTTAAAAAGTTATTTATTAATAAAAGAAAGTTTCTCTCTCTCTCTTTCTGTCTGTATGTGTGTGGGCGAACGATGGCTAGGGAAATCTACTAAACGTAATAGGCTGGAAATTTGCATGAAGGTAGCCCAAGGTCTGCCATTGTCCACACGAGGCTCATATTTTTAATATTTTGAAAATCTAAAAATATTAATTAGAAATCACAAACTGCAGAAAATGATTGATTTGAGTGTAAAAATGTATGATTTATGAAAATATATACATTGTCATACTGTATACCACTTGTGGCACACAGTGAGACAATTTCCGATACTCCGTTATGATGCTTCTTTGCTTTTATAAAGAACTGTTTTAAAACCGTTTATACATTAATGTGTAGTGTATTTGTGTAGCTTAAAGACGTAGCAAAAATTTTTTCAAAAAAATAAAAATCGTTGCCATTCATTAAGTAATAATAATTTTCGTTTCATTGTGCACTACCCTCACCTACAGTTTACAAATTAAACAATAAGTAAATTATGATTATTATTCAAATTTATTGAGTGTAAAAGCATGTTGTATTAAAGCTTTTATATATATCTGGTTTTATCCAATTCAACCCATTAAATTAAATTTCAATGAGTGACAGGGGCATTTCAATTTCTTAGAATTGAACTACTATCTTCTAATACAGTAATGCGTCAATAGCTTGAATTGTAAAGAATAGATTAATCTCTATAAATTGTCTTCTCGTTTCAAATCCTTTGATATATTTCGATCGATCTATAGTGTAACAAATTATCTTTCGAGACAAAAATATATTTCTGGTTAAAATGTTATTTGGTAGTAACACCGTAGTTATTGGAATGGATAATCAATAATTATTAAAAAAATATTAATAAATGAGGGGTACCGTGGCCTGTTAGTCAACTTCATAAATTAATAATACATAAAAACATAAGTAGAAGTAGTCAGATACCTCCAGTCTATTCTGTGAAGAATAACTAAGTATTAAAATGATATTAATTATTTGGCATTAAAGTACAACGACAGAAATAGCATTAACAATTTATTTATTACTTTATAAAATATAACATCTTTATGTATGTGGATTATATAGATGTTTATTCCTAATGACCAAATTTCCAGTAACTTGAATTCATTATTATTTGATGCAGACTAAAAGTTTTAGCTATTGGCACGTCACGGCCACATAAAATATTTTTTGAAAAATTTAGGCACACGAATATGAATAGATTTTACCATCCCTACATGCAGTACAATACTATCAACGTATCGTGGAATATAATTAATTAATATGTTACTTATGTTATACCCTCCATTATGAAATCCAAATCCGGTCAGGTATTTCTTCATCTATTAAAAATTCGATGTCAGACATGAAGGATAACTCCAGGGATCAGATGCTAATCAAGCATGGATCTTTAAAAATTCAAACTTTAAAGCGGCAAAACGGATAAAAAATCTATGGAGGATTTTTCACGATTCCACTAACCGTTCACGTTTTAAACATAAAAATTTCGTATGGACGTTATTTCTATTATTTTTTACATGCTTACCCAAAACAGTTTTATAATCAAAGGAAATGGTAATACAAGAAAAACGTTAAATATATCACAGTTTAGAAAATTCACATTGCGCATTAAAGGTGTAAGATGCGGAATTTCTCTTAAATTTTGAAGTTTTAAGTATTAAAGAAGAAAAATTTTTTTTTTTTTTCTTGTTTCTTCAGTGTGAGATACAATTTAGTTTTGGGATTGCCACATCTGACTAGTTTCTCTTCACATACTAAAAGAATAGCGATGAATGATGTAAGTTTTGATAATTGAAGAATGATTTTGCAGGCGGCTTTTGACGCAGTATACTTATATATCGTTATAACTCGTTGTTTAATAAAAAGAATTGCGGTTAATCAAAAATTAATGAAAAAATGTGTCAACAAGTAATATCAAAGATTGCGGTGAGAAAGCCTCGCACGGATCTACTGATTTTACTTTTTTTTAATTGATATCTTTAATAGATTTTTCACATTTAATAATTGTTTTTAAATGCTCGCTAACAACACAACACTAAAAATCGTATTTGTATGAGAAAAACAATATTCCATTCAAATAAAGTTTTGAAACGTATTAAGAACGATGCTTTTATATTGGCCTCCCACGGAGACTTATAACAGCCGAAGAAATCTCCAAAAATCGCTATTTACAATGAACTTTTTTCATTCTGTTCATTTCAGTGGAATGAAAGGTGAAATTTGATTACACGTCTTAAATTTGTGTTTCATTTATATTTTATTGTTTTATTTATTTATTGATGAATGTTTTAATTTCGTTATGGAATATAAGATCAAATGATCAGCTATTTATATTAATTTAAGTGCAAACGGATTTATCTTTTTTAATGGTTTACACGTGATAGAGATAGTTTTAAAAAAAATCATGCTTGGAAATCCTTCTATACATTAAAAAAAAAGTAACGCTTTGGAAATGGACCAATGTAAATCTGCGTAGATACCGCGAAACGCATCTGAATGGTCAGAGCTTTCTGACGCTATAAGGGGGGGGGGGGGGACCCAGTTCGGTCGCCAAGTTTGTCACCAACTTACCGATATATTGCCAAACTTGGCGCCAAAAATAGTCGTCAAAAGTGAAGCCAACTTGGCGCTATTTCCAGTATTTCGCCAAATTTCCATAGACTCCCATTCAAATACAATAGGGTTTACTTGCTTTCACACCTGTAACAAAAACTAATATTAGCTCATGAACAGAGCTTAATTGAACTATTTACATCATTTTTAAGCACAAACGCTAACTATTTACAATATTCGTAACACTATATGTATAATTTTACACATATATGTTGGCGGAGAAAAGGTGGCGAAGTGAAAATTTCAGAGGAGAGGAGATTTATACAATAAGATTATTTACTGTAACTACAAACTGGCAACGAGCGCTTTTTTACCGAGTGAAATCTAAAAATTGAATACATATAAAATAAGGGAACGCTTAAGGGATCGCGAAGCAATTACGTCTGGGGTTGGCTAGAAAATGGGGATTGCTTCACGATACCGCATGGAATCGCGAAGCAATCCTTCTTTAGAATCGCGAAACGAATACTCGGGGCACTGGTGAGCGTAGCGAGCAGGGGGCCGGAGACCCCCTAGTTAATGTAAAAGAAAAAGAGAAATTCAGTAAATTGCGATACAGTTATCAAATTAATTGCGATATAATTTTCAAATAAATTGCATGTGAAAGTACAGTTTTTTCCCTATTCGACTGTCTAAAAATTGAAAATGTGCGATATTTAGAAGTTAAAATTTGTAATAAAAGTTACAAAAAAATTAATTTTAATCGTCTGCTGTCGCCTCCGTCTAACTGACGTCAGCATTACGCAAGGACGCGTTTGCCATTTATAATATAGATAGAAACACAAGATTTCTAAATGAATGGCATTATTTACTATCCATTCAACCAGATGAGATGCATTTTACTTTCCTCGGATAAAAATTGAGAAAATTCTGACGAATGGAGAAAATATTTCGCTTTGTTAATTAAACAAATAATTTCAGATAAAATATTTATTCATATTTGAATTTATGTAGGGTTAGATGGAGAAAATATGAGCCCTATAAATAGACTTTATTGGTACTATAATCTGATAGAAATTTGGATAAATGCATAACTACATTTTATGGAGAAATCAAATATATATTAAAATTTTAACAATATTCACCAATTAAATTAGTAAAAATCAATTTATGAACTTACCATTTGTTTTTAAATAAGAAGAATAAGAATTTTTATTAAAGAAATCACTCTTTTTTGTTAACATAACTGCAATCCTTCTGTTTCTTTTTAATGAAAACTTTGTGACAGAAAATTAAATGAAATTTTAATAAATGACACTCAGAAACATCATTTTTACAAATACATTTTTTGGTTCAAGATATTTTCATTTGACTTAAAAAAACACAGAAGATTGATAGCTATGTGTATTTTTCCTTTTTTAAACCTTTAGATTTGTGTGTGGATTCATGTTTTAGCTTGAAAATATATTTTCTTCTTTTTTTACATATATAAAATTTAAAAACTCTAAGATTTCCGCGCAAGTTGTTACTGCATCGAACGTCTATCAGGATGTATTGAGTTGATTGTATAATACTGATAAGAGCTAAAAAGAAAACTTTTGAGGGTATAATAAATTATTTCTAATGCAAAATAAGACAGAATCGTCTGACGAATAAGTAAGCTAATGTATAATAGTTTGTAGTGGACTAGCACCTCCATTATAAAGAGACTCTAATGTTTTGAATGTGAGCTTGATGTGAATCATTTTTCCTTTGTGTGTAACAGCTACATCTTTACTTTCTTTCACTCTAATTTTCCAAATTGTGTTTGGAACTCTTGAAATCTACGGTTGCTGGTTTTAGCTATAATTTTATGCAAATTAGGCTACGTCACGAAATCTGCAGAGTATAAAAGGTAAAGCGTGAGTCGGTGATGTCGGATTTGGGTGGAGTCCTGTCTCACTGGAATGCAAAACATAGAACTACTAATATAGAGGAACTGACATAGCGTTAAGATAGTGAAGCTCCAACTGTAACCGCTTTCGCGGGGCTTGATTACCGCCAGGGATAATTTCCACCAGTACATTTAAATAGAAATTTTCTCCTTATTTAAACGCTTTATTAATGCAAAATTTCAGCCATAAATAATGGAGGAAACATATATTCATTTTTACTGGTAGCAGTTTTCTTTGGCAGCAATTAGGCTCTGCGTTTCCGCCATATTGTGACAACCTAGACAACATTTGTCGGTGTCAGCGAAAACGATTATAATATCTGGGCAAACTAACACAAGTAAAAACAAATAGAAACTTTTACCATATTTGTGAGAAAATATTTCATAAATAAAGCGCTTAAATAAGACGAAATTTTCTATTCAAATTTACTGGTGGAAAGTTTGCTCCAGCGGTAATCAGAAACTGCTGATCCAATTTAAAAGTAACAGCCGCCATCTTGTGACAATCTCCTCAGTTATTTCACTCACAACTGGTAGACATTACACTATACGTTTCCTCTTCCTTATTCATAACTCCATTATGCAAAACATGCAATCGAAAAATAGAAGTAGAAAGGATCATGGACCATAAACCATGTTTTTCGCCCATGAAATAGACTAAAATTCGATTATGTTATACTAACTTAATCATTTCACTTTTTAATATTAGAAGGTATATATTGTACGATTTTAGCAATAGTTTTGTATTTTGTTCGGATTTATGTGACTTACGCAAGCTCAAAGTTCATATAATTCGTAGTTCTGATGAAAAATACGCAATTTCTGCTATTTTTACCTCGATTATTTATATGAGCACAATCGTGCAACACTTTCTTCTTGACATATATTATAAAATACATCAAAAGATACAAAATATGTTAAAATAAAAGTGTTGCAAAGCTGTGCACATAGTAAAATATTAAAAATAGAGAGTAAACTGAGATAAAACAAGTAATATAAAAATTTTGTTTTTAAATTCAATTCCTACTTAGGTCATCAAAGAAAAACTTAATATAATCCCTTAAGCTAATATTAGTTTTTGCTGCATTAAAATATCTCAATTTGTTGATTTTCTATAAGCAAGTAGGTTTACAATAGAAGTCTATGAGAATTTGGCGAAATATTAGAGATATCGCCAAGTTGGCGACTCATTTTGGCCACCAAATTTGGCGATATATCGCCAAATTGGCGAAAAACTTGGCGGTATTTGGCGACAGAACAGGGTACCCCCTATGGTAATCACTTATTGAAAATACTTTCATTGATCTTCAATAACCAATGGCCGCCATTTTATTTCCCATGCAAAACTAAAATTAATTAATTAAAATTTAATTAATTAATTAATATTTGAAAAAACTGCATTAACATCAATTGTCATCCAGTACAAGTTTAAAAAAATTTATTTCAACTTGATAGGATGAACAATGAGTATTTTATTAACGATTGAAAATTTGAACAAGATATATAAATATATAAATAAATATATATATAAATAAATTTAGGGAGAGTGTGAACTAATAGTAGGAATTGAAAAAAGAGGCAGAAATTGCGTATTTTTCATCAAAATTTTGAATTATACGAACTTCGAGCTTGGTTAAGTCATATAGTATAACATAACCAAATTTTAGGCTATTTCATGGGTCAAAAGCGCGGCTTACGGACCCCGATCCTTTCAGCGCGTGTTCAGTGAGTTAAAATATTGCTGAATAAACTGTTGCCAGTTGGTAAGATATTTTGGATTATAGTTTGAGAACATATATGTTTATTGACAACAACAGTTTGCTGCGTTTAACAGAGATTAAATTGGAGATTTGAGTAACTTTTACTTTACAGTTAGAAACAACACGTTGGCTTTGGAAATTGCCATTGTTTTGTACTATCGATGATCTTTACCTAAGTGTAATTTCACACTTTTTTAATCTATTAGTTATTGAATTAGTGAGTGATCCTGCTTAGTCTAGACTAAATTTGTGGAGTAACTCTACGACACCCCTGTTCCACTTAGTTTAAATAAAGGTGTTTTAATTTTAAATATGAGTTATGACTGAATTTGTACGTAGTAGTCTTTCCGGGTCGTTACAAGTTCAAAATTGTTATTACAGAAACAAAAGGAATAAATACAAATGTTTACATTAGGAATTTAAATTTTAAAGAAAATCTTTTAAATTCTCTTAAAAGAAGAATATATAAGGAAAACAGTAAATAGGACATTTATTGAAACTTAGTACGATAAGGTCTATGACACTAACAAAGAATGACATTGTCATTATACTTTTCTATATTTGTCTTTTATTCAGAAAGATCACTCATATAAATAACTTTTATATATAAATAATTTTTAATATTATTTTTGCTTTCTGAATTGTATACAAAATAAATTACCTTAACTCCGTAAGTTATTCCTTCAATAATTGAAATTGTTTTTTGTAACACAATTTTTTTTTTTTTAAATTTGATCAATTTTATTTTTTCATTTGTTTATTTGCCATCAACTAACATTAATGTATTTTAGCGTATTATGACAGTATATGTTTATAAGAGGTAAAATATATTTAAACCTTTAATCTTTTTATAAGATAGGAAATTTTAAATGTGTGATACTATTTTAAAATATGCAATTAAAATTTACAACCGTCATAATACTTAATTACTAGTAACATTAAAGGGAATAGTTAAATATGATGAAACCATTTATAAGTGTTACTTTCTACGTTTGATGCCTGACTTATATTTTCCGTAATTTTTGTAGCATTAAAAACTCACTCAGGCACTTAATGAGCCCCATATCTTCAAAATAAATTGGCCTTTTCTTATAGATTATTTATCTAACGGTGTTTCAGGTAAAAGTAGCCGAAAGGCAAAGAACAACATTTACCAAATCGATAGCAGAAAATTGAAATGCTAGAAGCAAACAATAAATTTTATTTATCTTTGGGATCTAAAGGATTACTACAAAATATCTGTAAATCCTCAATATTTCTTAAAAGTAGATTTTGGTAGAAACTATATTCTTTGTCTCTAGGACAATATTTGAGAAAAAGATAGTATATTTTATTATATCAGTAAACTGTTCAGAAAAAAAGAGCCTAAAATGAGGTTTTTAGAGGCAATATTTTAAACGAAGTTATTCAGCAGAAAAATATGAAATAAGAAGATGGTTTATTTCTTATATTCCTTAAAAGTTAATAAGAATAACAAAAGTTTTCAAAACATAGTATTGTTGTTTTTAGATGCAAGATGTTTGAATCTGAAAATACAAGTATGTGACTTTAAATTCATAAAACTCCATATAATATAAAAGGCAATGTCCCGCTCACTGGCTCATCATTGCCCAGCCCAAACTACTGAACCTAGATACATGAAAATTGGAGGAAACATACTTGTTATGACATAAATGAGCACTAAGGAAGTATTTTCGAAAATTCCCCCCTAAGGGGGCTAAAAGGGGGACAAAAAATTTAGAGCAAGTGGCCATAATCTCAGCAATCATTTTAGGTAGGAGCGTGAAATTCTAGAAAATAAATCTACTGAAAAAATAATTAAACATGTGTTTCAGCGATGTCAGAAATTGCCCCCCCCCCCCCCCCCGAAGGGGGTTAGAGGGAGGTCGAAGTTTTTAGAACATTTGGCTATATCTCAGTAGTCGATTTAGGTAGGAGCGTGAAATTTCAGAAAATAAATCTACTAAAAATACTTAAACACGTATATCAGCAATTTTAGAATTTCTCCCCCCTAAGGGGGTTAAAGGGAGGGGGTCGAAAATGTTAGAACATTTAGCATATCTCAGCAGCAGTTTTAGGTAGGTGCTTGAAATTTCAGAAAATATATCTACTATAGAAGTAATTAAACATGTATTTCTGTGGTTTTAGAATCTCGCCAAAGAAGGTAAAGTGGGGTTCGAAATTTTTTGAACATTTAGCAACATCCGAGCAGCAGTTTTAGGTATGAGCGTGAAATTCAAGATAACAAACGTATTAAAAAATAACTAAATAAGTATTTCAGTAACTTTAGAAATTCCCTCCTCGAAGGGGGGAGGGTTTAATGTGGGTGGAAAATTTTAGGAAATTCAGCATAGAAATCCCCTACCCCCCGAAGGGGTTAAAGAAAGGCGAAAATTTTAGAATATTTGGCCCTATCTCTGGGTTTTAAGTAGGAGCGAAAAATTCAGGATAAAAAAATTAGTAAGAAAATAATTAAACATTTATTTCAGCTATTTTAGAAATCTGCCCCCACTCCCCAACCTAAGAGAAGCAAGGGCGTTCGAAAATTTTAGAATATTTGGCCATTTACCTGCAGCTATTTTGAGTATGAGCGTGAAATTCAAGATAACAAACCTCTTTAAAAATAATTAAATATGTATTTGAGCGATTTTATAAATCTCCCCTACTAGGGGGGTATAATGGGAGGTCGAAAATATTAGGACATTTGGCCATATCTCAGCAGCGGTTTTAGGTAGGAGCGTGAAATTCCAGAAAATAAATCTACTAAATAAGTAATTAAGCACGTATTTCAGCGATTTTTGAAATTCCCATCTTAAGGAGCTTAAATGAGGGGGGAGAGGATTCGAAAGTTTTAGAACATTTTGCCATATCTCATCAGTCATTTTAGGTAGAAGCGTGAAGTGCAAGATAAGAAATCTACTAAATAAGTAATTAAACATGTATTTCAGAGGTTTTGGAAATTTCCACTTAAGGGGGTTACAAGGGGGTCGAAAATTTTAGGACATTTGGACATATCGCAGTAGCAGTTTTAGGTAGGAGCATTAAATTCAAGATAACAAACCTATTAAAAATAATTAAGCATACATTTTAGTGATTTTAAAAATCCTACCCTTTTTTAAGAAGTTTAAAGGGGGAAATATCGAAACTTTTATGTCCTTTCGACATATTTCAGCAGCTGTTTTAGAAAGGCATGAGTTTTAGGATAACTGATCTACTAAAACATGCTTAAACAGTTTATACAGAATAACATGAAACATATGTTTTGAAAATTTCATGAAAAAAAACATTCAATAGTTTTTGAGATATCCTGCGCGTTATTCCCAAAAACGTTATTTGGAGAAAAATGACTTCAAAGTTTTGAAACACTGTTTCAGCTATTGATCCGGTATAATTCTAAAAGCCATAACTTCCGTTATAATGTGAATTTCCAGGAAATAATTATATCAAAATTTTCAGAAAAGATAGGAGTTTAACATCTAGAATAATTAAAATTTGATATATTTTGAAGGTTTATGAGTCCTGAGACCCTTAAAAAGAACAATATTTGTATTTGTTCGTAAGTGGAAAGAAAACTTTAAACGAAAAGATGAACTATTTGTATAATCATCTTATACACATATGCAACAACATTTTTTATTTCAAAAATCATAATTTAAAAATATTTTATTCATTGTCTCTATTCTGTGATATTGAAAAGACCATTTCACTGTCCAGAAAAAGGACAATATTGAAACTTTGCTGAAAATATTTTAGTATGGTTAACCCCTTCGGCACTGGCGGCTTTTACTTGAATTTTATTCGGTTGGGGCCCTTTTTCTTTTCAAAGTTACCTTACTTAAATAATCACAAAAATGCTCGAATTAAAGAGAGCAAATATTGCTTTTCTTTTTTACAGGTGCCAAAAACAAATTCTAAATGCCCTTTTGATTGGTTGGTTGGTTGGTTGTATTTATGACGGCCAATTATCTGCACGGGGGATATAGGCCCAGGGAGGAGTGCCCTTCGTGGGGGTCTTTCTAAGGGATCCTAACCCGTATTAACGCTTGGAAATCCAAGGTTCGAAGAAAACCACGAAAACTCCGAACGATTAGGCCGACGGGAGTTATTGGGATCGAACCCTGCACTTCCCGTCTACCAGCTTCGAGAGCAGAACCTCTCAGCCACTGGTGGGGCGAATGCCCTTTTGAAGGTGCATATATAAACCGATGGCCTCGAAAGGATTAAACGAAGGCAATACCAATATGATATGATAATCTTACATATATAAATGACTAAAGTTCTTGACAGTAATAATCATTACTTGATACTTTAAAACTGATTAAATCTGTATAAGTGTACTAGCAAACCCCGCGGCTTTGCTCGCGTAATATTTGAAATAGGCCAAGTGATATTTATGTCTAATTTTTATTAAAAGGTACTAACTAAATTTTTATTTTATTAAAAGGTAATATTTTATTTTATTAAAATGTTTTTTTTTTATTAAAAGGTACTTATTACTTTTAGGAATAACTCAAAAATTACTATTTAAAACACAGTTTGATTAAACATCATTATTACACAGCATTAGGCAGAAATGAGACTTACATTAATAAAATGAAATAAAACTAAATAAATGATAATTTAGAAAATATTTTGAAACTTTTATGCTCAATTAATACGCTCATTTCAGTATTCATTTGAAGTTTTGATTTTTTTAGAAACCATCTTCTTACATCTTAAAATTAACCATCATGTCAAATTCCAAGTCCTACCAAGTCTCTCAACATAAAGGGCTATGTTGAAACAGGAACTGTCACCATTAATTTGCCAACATTAATTTTGAAATCGGTTTATTATTTCCTAATATTCCACAGAAACGTAATTTAAAAAGCTTTTAAAGCCCTTATTTAGAACGTTTGTTGTTCCTGTGAACCCCACATCGAAGAAGGTGGTAGAATCATCGGCATAAAATATAGCCTGTGCAGGATCAGAGACTGTTACCATTGATTCGCAACTATTACTTTTATAATCGGTTTATATTCCCTGAAATTGCATAGAATCGTAATTTAGAACTTTTTTAGAATGCTTTTCGCACCTCCCGTTCGCTTCACCCCTTTTTAATTCGAATTTATTTTCGACGTTCCTTCGAGGGCATTTATATTTTATAAGTAACTACCATGTCATATTTAAAGTTTCTAGCCTTTTCAGTATCACAGAAATCGCAATTTAGAAAGTTTTTAGCTCCTGCAACCCTCTGGTAGTAGTGGAACAGACATAAAATATAGCTTATGTTTGAGCAGGTTCTATCACCAAAATTTGTCATCATTATTTTTTTAATCGGTTTGGTATTTTATAAGTTTGCTTAAAAATTGTAATTTATAACGCTTTTCACTCACTTCATTTTTTTAAATTTGGAATTTTCTTTCGACTGTTCTTAGAAAGCAGTTGCATCTTGTAAGTAAATACCATGCCATACTTCAAAGTGTTAGACCCCTCAGTTGTGCAAAAAACGCAAATTAGAACATGTTTTGCTTTTGCAACCCTCACATGGTAGTGACAGCAACATAAAATATAACCTATGTTATAGCAGGGACTGTCACCATTGATTTGCAACCATTACTTTTGAAATAGCTTTGGTATTTCCGTAGATTGAGTAGAAATCGCAATTTAGAACGTTTTTAGAACGCTTTTCGCGCACTTTTACCCCTTTTTAAATTTCCAATTTTTTCGAAACTGTTCTTAAAGATAATTTATATCTAATAAATATGTACCTTGCATAATTTTAAGTTGCTAACCGCTACCGATCACAAAAATCGAAATTTAGAACGCTTTTTTGCTCCTGCAACGTCTTGGTGATAGTGATACCGACATAAAATAGCGTCTATGTTAGAGCAGAGGCTGTCCGCATCAATTTCCTACCATTACGTTTGAAATCATATTCATTCTTCCTGAGATATTGCCGACAAATTGGCATTTAGAACGGTTTTAGAACGGTTTTCGCGCATTTTGCTCCTGCATATCCTCTGGGGTAGTGGAAGATATAAAATATAGCCCATCTTGGAGCAAGATCTGTCACCATCATTTTTACACCATTATATTTGAAATCGGTTCAGTACTTCCTAAGATTGCATAGAAATCGCAATTTAGAAAGTTTTTTTACGACGCTTTTTGCGCATTTTGACCCCCTTTTAAATTTCGATTTTTTTAGGAAATGTCCTTAGAGATCATTGATATCTTATATCTAACTACCATTCCAAATTTCACGATTCTAGGCACTTCCGTAACGCAAAAGCCGCAATTTAGAATGTTTTTCTCCTGCACCCCTTTTGGGTTAGTGGCATCAACATAAAGCATCGTCTATGTTGGAGCAAGGGTTGTCACCATCATTTTGACGCCATTATTTTTTAGATCTGTTTGGTATTTCCTGAGATTGTGTAGAAACCACCATTAGAACGTTTTTTAGAACGCTTTTCGCGCATTTTCACCCCTTTTAAATTTCGAATTGTTTAAGAACTGTTCTTAGAAATCCTTTATATCTAATAAGTAGCTAATATTTCAAATTTCATATTTCTAGGCCCTTCGGTAACACAAAAATCGCATTTTTAGAACGTTTTTTGCTCCTGCACCCCCTTTCGGGTAGTGGCACCGACATAAAACATAGCCTATGTTGGAGCAAGGGTTGTCACCGTCATTTTGACATCAATATTTTTTAAATCGGTTTGGTATTTCCTAAGATTGTGTAGAAACTACCATTTAGAAAGTTTTTTAGAACGATTTTCGCGCATTTTCACCCCTTTCAAATTTCGAATTGTTTAAGAACTGTTCTTAGAAATCCTTTATATCTAATAAGTAGCTAATATTTCAAATTTCATATTTCTAGGCCCTTCAGTAACACATAAATCGCATTTTTAGAACGTTTTTTGCTCCTTCAAACCCCTTTGGGTTAGTGACACCGACATAAAACATGGCCTATCTTGGAGCAAGCGTTGTCACCATCATTTTGACACCAATATTTTTTAAATCGGTTTGGTATTTCCTGAGATTGTGTAGAAACTACCATTTAGAACGTTTTTTAGAACGCTTTTTGTGCATTTTCACCCCTTTTAAATTTCGAATTGTTTAAGAACTGTTCTTAGACATCATTTATATCTTATAAGTAACTAATATTCAAAATTTCATATTTCTAGGCCCTTCAGTAACGCTAAAATCGCATTTTTAGAACGTTTTTTACTCCTACACCCCCTTTGGGGGAGTGGCACCGACATAAAATATAGCCTATGTTCTAAGTTGGACTAACACTATCATTTTGATACCATTACTTTTGGAATCGGTTCGGTAGTTCCAGAGCTTACCTCCGACAAATAAACAATTTTTTCCTCTTTATAATAGGAGTATAGACTAGCAAACACCGCGGCTTTGCTCGCGTAATATTTGAAATATGCCAAGTGATATTTATATGTCTAATTTTTATTAAAAGGTACTAACTAAATTTTTAT
Organism: Maratus speciosus; assembly: GCA_963932465.1. Classification (NCBI taxonomy): domain Eukaryota; kingdom Metazoa; phylum Arthropoda; class Arachnida; order Araneae; family Salticidae; genus Maratus; species Maratus speciosus. The sequence goes on from OZ010789.1 coordinate 446,072,538, forward strand.
TTTATTAAAAGGTAATATTTTAGTTTATTAAAAGGTACTTATTACTTTTAGGAATAATTAAAACAATTAATATTTAAAACACAATTTGATTAATCATCATTGTTACATTGCATAAAGCAGAAATGAGACTTAAATTAATAAAACGAAATAAAACTAAATAAATAATAATTTAGAAAATATTTTGAAACTTTTATGCTCAGTTAATACGCTCATTTCAGTATTCATTTGAAGTTTTGAATTTTCTAGAAACTATCTTCTTACATCTTAAAATTAACCATCATGTCAAATTCCAAGTTCTACCACCTCTCTCAACATAAAGGGCTGTGTTGAAATAGAAACTGTCACCATTAATTTGCCAACATTAATTTTGAAATTGGTTTGTTATTTCCTAATATTCCACAGAAACGTAATTTAGAAAGCTTTTAAAGGCCATTTATAGAGCGTTTGTTGTTCCTGTGAACCCCAGGTGGTAGAATCATCGGCATAAAATATAGCCTGTGTAGGATCAGAGACTGTTACCATTGATTCGCAACTATTACTTTTATATTTGGTTTATATTTCCTGAAATAGCGTAGAAATCGTAATTTAGTACTTTTTTAGAATGCTTTTCGCACCTCCCCTTCACTTCACCCCTTTTTAATTCGAATTTATTTTCGACAGTCCTTCGAGGGCATTTATAATTTATAAGTAACTACCATGCCATTTTTAAAGTTTCTAGCCTTTTCAGTATCACAGAAATCGCAATTTAGAAAGTTTTTAGCTACTGCAACTCTCTGGTGGTAGTGGCACAGACATAAAATATAGCTTATGATTGAGCAGGATCTATCACCAACAATTTGTCATCATTATTTTTTTAATCGGTTTGGTATTTGAAAAGATTACATAAAAATTGTAATTTATAACGCTTTTCGCTCACTTCATCTTTTTAAATTTGAAATTTTCTTTCGACAGTTCATAGAAAGCAGTTGCATCTTGTAAGTAAATACCATGCCATACTTCAAAGTGTTAGACCCTTCAGTTATGCAAAAACCGCAAATTAGAACATGATTTGCTTTTGCAACCCCCAGATGGTAGTGACAGCAACATAAAATATAACCTATGTTATAGCAGGGACTGTCCCCATTGATTTGCAACCATTACTTTTGGAACAGCTTTGGAATTTCCTGAGATTGAGTAGAAATCGCAATTTAGAATGTTTTTAGAACGCTTTTCGCGCATTTTCACCCCTTTTTAAATTTCCATTTTTTTCGAAAGTGTTCTTAAAGATCATTTATATGTAATACATATGTACCTTGCCTAATTTTAAGTTGCTAGCCCCTACCCATCACAAAAATCGAAATTTGGAACGCTTTTTTGCTCCTGCAACGTCTAGGTGATAGTGATACCGGCTTAAAATAGCGTCTATGTTAGAGCAGAGGATGTCAGCATCAATTTCGTAACATTACTTTTGAAATCAGTTTGATTCTTCCTGAGATATTGGTGACAAATCGGCATTTAGAACATTTTTAGAACGCTTTTCGCGCATTTTTTTCCTGCATCTCCTCTGGGTTAGTGGAAACATATATAAAATATAGCCTATCTTGGAGCAAGAACTGTCACCATCATTTTAACGCCATTATATTTGAAATCGGTTCATTATTTCCTGAGATTGCATAGAAATTGCAATTTAGAACGTTTTTTACAACGCTTTTTGCGCATTTTGACCTCCCTTTTAAATTTCGATTTTTTTTAGGAAATGTCCTTAGAGATCATTGATATCTTATAACTAACTACCATTCTAAATTTCCGTCACGCAAAACAGCAAGTTAGAACGTTTTTCTCCTGCAGCACCTTTGGGGTAGTAGCACCGACATAAAACATAGCCTATGTTGGAGCAAGGATTTTCACCATCATTTTGACGCCATTATTTTTCAAATCGGTTTGATATTTCCTGAGATTGTGTAGAAACTACCATTTAGAACGTTTTTCAGAACGCTTTTCGCGCATTTTCACTCCTTTTAAATTTCGAATTGCTTAAGAACTGTTCTTAGAAATCCTTTCTATCTAATAAGTAGCTGATACTTCAAATTTCATATTTCTAGGCCCATCAGTAACACATAAATCGCATTTTTAGAACGTTTTTTGCTCCTACACCCCGTTTGGGGTAGTAGCACCGACATAAAACATAGCCTATCTTGGAGCAAACGTTGTCACTATAATTTTGACACCAAAATTTTTAAATCGGTTAGGTATTTCCTGAGATTATGTAGATACTACCATTTAGAACGTTTTTTAGAACGCTTTTTGTGCATTTTCACCCCTTTTAAATTCCGAATTGTTTAAGAACTGTTCTTAGACACCATTTATATCTTATAAATAACTAATATTCCAAATTTCATATTTCTAGGTCCTTCAGTAACGCAAAAATCGCATTTTTAGAATGTTTTTTGCTCCTGCTCCCCCTTTGGGCTAGTGGCACCGACATAAAATATAGCCTATGTTCTAAGTTGGACTAACACCATCATTTTGATACCATTAATTTTGAAATCGGTTTGGTATTTCCTGAGATTATGTAGAAACTACCATTTAGAACGTTTTTTAGAACGCTTTTTGTGCATTTTCACCCCTTTTAAACTTCGAATTGTTTAAGAACTGTTCTTAGATACCATTTATATCTTATAAGTAACAAATATTCCAAATTTCATATTTCTAGGCCCTTCAGTAACGTAAAAATCGCATTTTTAGAACGTTTTTTGCTCCTGCACCCCCTTTGGGGTAGTGGCACCGACATAAGATATAGCCTATGTTCTAAGTTGGGCGAACACCATCATTTTGATACCATTACTTTTGGAATCGGTTCGGTAGTCCCTGAGCTTATCTCCGACAAATAAACAATTTTTACCTCTTTATAATAGGAGTATGATGAACTAAATATATACATATATACGTATTACATTAAAATTCTCCAGTTCACTGACCCAGAATGTTCGATCTTGACAGCCAAAAGATCAGTAGAAGTTGTAAGTAGAATTTTCTAAAAATTGCACCATTGAATTATCTAGGAATCAACTTTCAGTGTAGGACAAAGAGGAATTGTCAGAATAAAACATACCTGGGATGGAAACTTTTGCCATTCGTCCACCTTTTAATAATATGCTTTATCATTGAAACTATTTCGGTAAAACTTGATGGAAAAAAAAACCCTGGTAAATATAATTTTTTTTTTTTTTTTTGTTGTTGAAATAATAATTCAAAAACATATAGCTGCATGAAACTTTCGAAAAAAGAGAGCCTTTTAAGGAAATTTACATAGAATAGGATTTTCTTTTTTACTCCATCTAATAAGTGGCGAACACAGTTATAGGTCCTTGAAATTAATTAAATTTTGACTATTTTTGTCAGATGATTAGTGACAGAGAATAGTCATTGCAATTACCAGAAAACAGGTTCTGCAAGGATATTTTTGACTAATTTAGAAAACACTCAATGCTGCATGAGCGGTGAAATTCGAAGAATAAAGAAGATGTCAGCAGAAAGAGGGCTGAGGATGTTTGCAGAGGAAGCACTCACAGCCCACACATATACGAGGAGGTATCAATAAGTTTTGCGCTCACATAGTAATAATTGAGTAAAATTTATGAAATTGCTACATTATATTAGTCATTTCCTATATAGTCACCGTACACAGTAACACATTTCTGCAAACGGTATTTCAGAAAGAGGGGGGAGGATGTATTAGAGGAGGCGCGATAGTAGACCCAAAGGGGTGCATTTCTTTAACTTTTACTGTCCCCCACATGTGGCATATTGCTGGAAAGGCCTGGAAAAACTTATTCGAAAATAAATATTTTTGAATTGATTGTACGTTATTTACATTAAAAATAATATTTTTATTTTATCTTTAAGAAATCGAAAGTGCGTCAATTTTAAAAGATTACTGTAACGATTGTTTAATACGTTAAACTTCATAAATTAATAAATCATTGGCTATAAAAAATTTCCCACCAAATGGGAAAATTTATGAAATTTTCTGGGATTTGTAGAGTGCAATGTTTCGTATATTTTTATATTACACCATTGTTTTTGATATATAGCATTCAAGATGAGATTTTTACATTGTTTTTTGTTGCACTTAAATCGTTCACTCATAATGTCAAAAAAAGCATATACCCGTGCCCGATCATAGAATAGATATTAGATATATAAAATATATATAAAATAGAATATCTATTCTATCTTCATGTATCGGTGTAAGATTCTATTGAAAACGTAAACATGCAACATTTAGAAAAAGAAAGATCACAATAAGGTAGACACTCAATAACAAAATTATTACAAGGATGGGGAGTTTCTTATCCATTGTCACTAAAAGCGCTACAATCGCAATCGCATTACCATTACACTCTATGGAAGTGCCTCATCTTGTATGTTTATCTATAGGCTGGGGTATCTTCCTTTTCCTTTGGTTTCTCGGTCCGGTGGATGGTGGAAATGGTTTTTGCCCTCGTAGACGTTTTGATCTTATACCTCACAGTTAGCTGTCCACGAATAGGTGATATCTGTAAATTTCTGGAAAATTATATGAACTGAAAATATCGGTGATATTTTCGTTATTCTTAAAGATATAAAAAAATGCCTTGTATGTCTTGGATTGATATATTCTGAATTTTTCCCTGAATACGTGGATGGGACGCTGTTTTAATATGCAAAAATACTTGTGTGTGCACTGATGTTTTTGTCTTCAGTTTTGGTTACTTCTGCAGAAAAAAAACTTTGTTTCAATTCTTTCTGAAAAACTTTCGGCCCATAACACATGTTGAAGAATATCAAGATCCATCAGAGTGTACAAAAAACACTAACCGTACCTTCACTAATATGGCACAGCAATAAGTAGTTGAAAATCATTTTATACTGCATTTATTACATAAGGTTTACATTTCAAATTTTGATAATGTCGAAGGTTGCTTTGCACTTAAATTAGTACTTTGCGCTTAATTTCGTGTAGGCGATTGAATAGATCATAATGTAACCTCTGTAAAACGCACAATAAATATTTCACAAGCCGTTTATAAAAGTGGAGCAAACATTCAAACCGTGTTTTCTCACAAAAAAATAAAAAATGAGTTATTGTTATTTTTATGAACTCTGTGTTAAATTGCACAGAAATAAATGGTATTTTTTACTAAAAAAAATTTTTCTCCGATTATAAATCAATTTTAAAACTTGACGTTTCAATCAAAGAGTGTTTCCTCCAAAGCCTGCATTCAATCAAGCAGTGATTTCTCCAGTCTGCCAATCAGAGTTGCCACTTAATGCGTACTTTCGAAACCTACCATACATATCACAATTGAAACGGATTGTTTTAGAAAAAAATAAGAGAACTGTTAAAGTTAAAGGCTTCCAGAATTATAGATTTCAAGATCTAAATGAAGAATATGATGTAAATCTTTTTAAAAAGGGAGTTACTGTTGCCTTGTTCAAAGGGTTGTTTTAGAATATCTTCCTCTTAGCCACGCCATACCAGTTGAAAAGAACAAAGATGTTAAAAATCTTTTGAAGGTAATGTATAGTGAACAGTGGCAAAATCAACCTGATGATATCTTCAAATGATACAACCACATTATCCATGATTGATAAGCCTGCAATAAAGAAGAGGGATATGTGTATAACTGTCTAGATGAAGATATTGGTTTTAAAATTTGAAGTGGATTTCTGGCAAACGAGTATTTATTTAGTAAATATTTAATGAATACTACTAGGTACCATAATCTGTCATTTTAATTTAACAATAATCAACTGAAATTCGGTATTTATTCAAATAAAATAATGCTATTGTATTATTTGTGAGTTAGAACTTATTTCATTCAAAAAGCGTTTTATCCACTTGTCAAACAATCAAACCATGTTTCCTCCTCTGAATTCGGTCAAAACGTGATTTCTCCAAATATTAAATGCATTTTATTAATTTGTTTTATGTTTAATATGTTAGGTATGCTTGCAATTCTTTCTAATAAACAGTAATAAAAATACACAATAAAAATGAGAATTAAATACAAGTTATTTTCTTATTTATCAGTTTTTTGTGTTTTTTGAAAATTTGTATCTGAAGGAGAAAGCATGGTTTGCATGTTTGCTCCACAAAAGAGAGCGTGCTGTAGACATTACCAGTAAGTATATGAATTTTATCTTAATCGAAGGATAGATATGGAAGTTACAAAACGTATAAATAGACAAAGGAGCCGAAATAATAAATAATTGACTCGTGTAGGAAAATATTACAATAAAATACATATTCCGATGATACCACATACAAAAATGAAAACTAATATTTAATAATAACAAATTCATCATAGAATTCTTTCTCAGAAAACTTCATTGTGAAATTCCATGACTGTTTTTTATATAATATATGTTTAATGTACAATTACTTTCTATGTAACATAACTTTAGTCTTCTCAAAAATAAAAATAATGGAAAGTCGAAATTACAATTTTTTATACATTTTGTGCGCACCCTTCTTTGATTGCCATAGGAAATCTCTCATTTAAAGAAATACTAAACTTAGAAAGTTTCATTGAATATAATGTTTCTAAATTTACTTTATAAAATGAAATATAATTACATGTCCTTCTTTAGAAAAGACTTTAAAAAGAAATAATTTCAATTCAAAATTAATTTATATTTTAAAAGAATGCATTTATCTACCATTCCAAATCCATTAAAGCTAATTAGCCAAAGAGCTACACAAAAGCTTTTATATATTAATGTTTATGAGAAATTAATTATGCTTGCAATTTTTTATTTGTACATTTTATAATCAAAAAATTTTTTTTGTTTATTTGTAATATTTAATTGTCATTATTAAGATTATAAAAATATTAAATATATTTCTTTTAGTTCGTTTTAAAAAATTAAAAAAGGCCTCAGAAATTTACATTTTATTAATTTTAAGTATATCATTGCTTAAGTATGATAAATAATAATTCACAAATAAGTGTAATATAATATGTCAGAAATTACTATGTAAATCTATTCAGTTGACTTTAACTATACTACTTGAAACAGAAATTTGAAACCTTCATTCTGTTTACCATTTTTAGCAATATGAATGGGAAGATATTACTCAATTTGAGAAAAGATATATTATATTAATTATTTATGTTATGCATAACTTTTCAAAAAATACTCCGATAGTGATGCACTGTTCAAAATTTGAATGAAGAGTTCACCAAAACATTGATCCATGGAAGTTGCCACAATAAGATGTTCCTTATTTTTAATTACCCATTTGAACCATGAATTTATGAAGATTGAATCATGCGCTACTAAATTGTAGAACCATAACCTATTAAATGTTGAACTGAGAACTGGTAAAAAAAGTAAACAGTAAAACGGTTAGAGTTATACTTTTAAGCATCTAATCTGACCGGAACACTTTTTTTTTTTTAAGTTATTTTAGACACAATACGAACATCCAAACCTGAGACAGAATTCGAACGTGAAGCTTCTACTTTTATAACTATGGGTTCTAACCAATAGAGAATCAAGGTGATATTAACATGGTCCAAATTAGATTAATGAATATTTATAAAACCATTTCTTCTGATTTGAAGTTATTATTGCCTTAGGATAGTGAATAGTTGGACCATATTTAAGAGTTTTGAAAAGTCAAATGTACCACATTCTGGTATTTCTGTTTGTACTGTACCTTTAAATGCTTTAAAGTTGAACACGAATTTTCACAGTCCATTTTTTATTTTATTTTTTAAATGGACCTATTTATCCAGTGACTCCGTTTAAATGTTATTAAGATTCAAGTTTGACTTCACATTCAGTGCACCTTAAATAAGCTTAAAGTATTGATATTAATTAAAGCATATTAGATATCGCATATTAGATATCGTTTGAATGCTCTTATCAAACGATGCTCAAAGTGACTACCATGCACATAGAAAAAATGTTTCATCGCAACATCGAACGGTGAAGTGAATGAAAATCATTATCCCAGTAACCATGAAAGTCCTGGAGCATTTTCGTTGAAGTGACTTTTGCTAACCATTTCATGATGTACGCTTGCATATTTCAATAATTGGAGAGGTTATTTTGAGCTTTTACTCATGTAAACATACATCATAATGCAAATACAGATGTTGATGTTTCCAATAAAACTTATTTTGTATGCACAGAACGTGACATCATATTTTTAATGTGTCGTGGTGCTATGATCCTATGGTCAATCTTTATGCATTGCCTGTGGGGATTATCACTGTACACAGCTTATGCTATTGTAATTGAAAACAGTGTATATATGCATCCACACTAGGGGGTGATTCAAAAAAAACTTTTTTTGAGCTAGAGTACAGGCCACACCCTGATTTTTTTAGACTCATAAATAGTGTAATACTGGTAAATTTTTAGCTTCTTACTCAAATTCTAAGAGGGTGCTCAATGACCCCACAATTTAACATTAGCAGAAGCATAGGAAATGCAACAATATTTTATACTTTAGAAATATTTAATTTTTCCAGAGGTTTTTAGAAGAAATTTAGTTTGTTATATTATTTATATTTGTATTTAAATATTTCTGATATATTGTATTATATGTAGCAAAATTTCTGAGAATTATTTACATGATAAAGTTACAGACAACACTAAACCAAAACAAGAATTCTACCAACTCTTTTTACAACCAAATGAAAACAATTTGTCAGTGAAACATTTAATTTTTCATGATAATTTTTATTTTAAATATTTATCTTATAGATTTTCAAATTCTGTATCTGGCGCAAACATCTGTCTGAAGTTGTTTATATTTAGCTCATGGCTATTCCTATGTGAAAGGTGACAAATAAAATAATATTTAAAATACATTTACTCATTTTTTGCCAGAGTTTTTACCTTTAAATAAGTATCAAGAATTATGTTTAGGTTACATTACTTACATTAAATATTAATCTACTGTTATGGGATTGTAACATTATTCATGTTACAGTTAATAAGACAAACAATAAGCTTAATATGAAATAAAATAATCACAAAATTTGTGTATTAATCAACAACTTTAATTTTATGAAAAATAGCCATTCTTTTCTGTTCAAAGAAATTTCAATGCTAAAAATTTGCAATCGCTCCGGTTTCAACTTGCCTTAGCAATGAAATTTTTCTGATTGGTCTAAGTAGACCAGAGAAGACCAATTGACTAGATTGAAACAACTAACTATGACAAGACAAATCCTTCAGCGTGTTCTTTATCAGTTGAAAGAATCAAAATTGATACAGTATGTTAGTCATTTGACAGTTAAAGTATCAATGCAGATATTGCAGAGATATGAAATTCCTACAAAACAAAAGAAACACATACATAATTAAAAAATTAGAAAACATTCTTTCTCATTGGCTTTTGTTAAAGAAAAACAAAGTTCTTTTTCTACAGCCCAACAATAAGGAGTGGTTAGATATCTTGGACTGTTTTCTTTGATATTGGTTATGAAGGTGTTATGAAAATAATAAAAATTAAAGGAGATTCTAATTTTCTTCAGGATCAAAGAATCAATTGTAAAATGTATATGGGTTTAAAAGATAAAGAGTTACCAAAAAAAGTATGAATGTTCTCTTCAGAGAATAAAAGAAGAATGAAGCATTAGAGTCTCTTTACTTTCAGCTACCATCTGTTCATCCAATATTTATCTAAATAGTGTAATAGAATACTCTGAGTCTTCAGACGATGAATTTATTCCAACACAGTCAAAGATCCTGAAAATTATCTATCAACAGACAAAGAGATTGCGCTTTCTGCTAGAGAAGTGATGGAACATCACATGTCTGAGTGTTCTGATGATTTCATAAGACTTTCTTTCTTTTCTGACAGAATTTAAATGGGAGAAGACAAATTGTTGTAGAGCGATTTACATTGATGTAAGCCCTTAAGAAGCATTATGTAAGATGAGAACTTGAGATTTTTAAAGAAGATGGTGTGCGACTGTCAGACATTACAACAAGAACAACAGAACTCTTACGTCGTATGAATATAAGAAAATCATTGTTAAGCTTTTTCCCGAAAAATGAAATGACAATGATGACTATCCCAAGGGAAAAGAATGGCTTCACAATTTACAAGTAGTGAATGTCAGTCCAGAATGAGAGGTTAAGCTTAATGGAGATTTCAATAAAATCATAACAAATGATGAAGATTAAAAGCAATTCTTGCTGCAGGTCGTAAAAGCCAACAGAAAATGATCAGAAATAACGAAAAAATCAGTTTTATACACTATTTTGTATTATTAAAGACCAAATATGATTATCTTTCTATTTTTTACCTCTATATTGTTTTATTCTTTTTCAAGAAATTAATTTTGGAGGTCTTTTTTTTTTAAACAAATATATAGAAAAATTTGAATGAAACACACAAACTCCTGCAGTTAGTGGGTGTTGAGCACCTCTTGCAGTTGAAATATGAAGTTCAAATTCTGCCAGAATATTACTATACACAAGTCTAAAAAAATTGAGGGGTGGCCTGGTATATTAGTGAAAGTTTATCTTTTTACATGGGTGGTATGAAAATTTGAATGAAACACACAAACTCCTGCAGTTAGTGGGTGTTGAGCACCCTCTTGCAGTTGAAATATGAAGTTCAAATTCGTCCAGAATATTACTATACACAAGTCTAAAAAAATTAAGCGGTGGCCTGGTATATTAGTGAAAGTTTATTTTTTTGCATAGACGGCTGAATCACCCTAATCCACACCTTATTTTTTGCTGTTCCAAACCATGGAAAACTAACTGAATATAAGCTGAAAACCAGGAAATATCCTAAAAAACAAAATTTTATTTTGCTAGTTAGCTTAATTAACCAACGAAATTTAATTAAATAAAGGCATCATTAATTTAATTTATAAAATAAAAATGTTTATATGAACACAAATAATAAAAATAATACATTTCAATATCATATCTTACTTTAAAAAAAAAGAAGTTAGAAAATCCGCCTGATTAAGCATAGGGGAAAATATTAGTATTGATTTACGAAAAATGAGTTATTTTTCGAATTAAGAGAAAAGTAATATATTTTTTAGAATCCTTTTAACTTCCTAAAAAAGCATATTAATTAAATATTAATTAAAAAATTAAAAATACGGACTGTTTTGTACAAAAAAATGTTTTGTTTTTCATTTAATTAATTAATCTTTTTAATTGAATTATTAAGTTTTTTTTATATATATTGTATTTCAAATTGATTTAGCTAAACGTGTATTTTGTTTATGATTAACACGGAAGGATTTTTTAAATACGCATCTTACTTTATTAAATCGTAAAATTGTATTTTGCATTTTTATTTTTGGAAACTTGTTAAAATTTATATTGCTTGTAATTTATTAAATTTATCATTGTGAACAAGTATTAATATAACTTGTATTTAAAAAAAAAAGGATTATTTTTACTTAAGACAAAGAAAAAGAGTTTTGTTTGTTAACATTTTTACTTAACCATTTGACACATGTGAAGCTTTTGCGCCTCAATCTGTCAGATTATTTTCTTATACTTTTTCTATTAATTTTAATTTTTAACAAACTGTCAGTGTACCATGTCGAAAGCTTGTTCAAACATTTGGTATGATACTTCATTCATCATTGTATGTTTTATTTCTGCATAGAAACAGAGAAGTTGACATCAGAAATAATATATACGATAATTAAAAAAATCACAAACAACCTTTTTCTTTTTAAGATACAGTTCGAGATCTTGCTATAAAAGCATGAAATGTGCAACTAGGTGCTCGTACAATTTCAGGTATTTGAATAAGATATTTTTATTATTGTTATTATTTTACGTTAACACGAAATTTATAGGAATTTATTGTATAACTATTTTTACTGAAGTTTGTCTTTCTGACGGTTACATTAAAGTGTATTTTTTGTTGTAAATTATTTATTTAAAATATATAGATTTTTATTCACAGTTGTCTTTGACACATCTTTATTCATACATCTTTGTCAACATAAAATTTATTTCGGATGTTCCTTTTCCCTATACATATTTGTTACTTTTAACGCAAATATAATTAGACCTATTTTTCTTATACATAAACCAATTTGGGAAGATTTTGGATTTCATATATTAGACAATGAATTGAAACTAGTATTTTGTTCGTCATGATGGTCAATGCCTAGTTCTGCAGCCAATGAAAAAAAAAATCTTCCGATATGTATACTTAGTGGCATACTTATATGCATACTTAACTCTAGTGGTTTTTTCCTACATCGTTAATTTGGCAGGCATTGAAAGCTGCCAAATTAGAAATATTATAAAACACGTGAAGGGGCCATATCTATGACATCCAACTTTCACGCTATATTTTCTAGCCATTATTTGGTCAACAATATCAATCCCAAACATGGTTTTGTTGTAAAATGCGATTATTTGAGGGACACATTTAGCATTTTATTATATTCTGAAATTTTCTTGTTTGGAACTGAGCAACAAGTCTCAATTTCAAGACTACCACTGGCGACTTTTTTCATTCCCATTCCTTAAAAATAAATTTTGTAGTACATTTCTCTTGCACACGTTGTCAAATTGTATGTGGAATTTTTTTATTTTAAGAAAGAGTTGCGATATAGAAATAAAAATAGTCGCCAGTGGCAGTCTTATAATTTGTGATATGATAATGTTTGCTCAAATTATAAAGAGGTAATTCAAACTTGTTTGCTCGTGTATCTATTTTTAAACAGATATAATATGTTGGCTGTTGCTTTTCTTTACACATTCATATTTTATGTTTGTTATTCTGCATTAATTGAAATAATTATTTGTAAATAATTATTTCAATTGAAATACTTCAATTGATTGCTTTTCAAATTGAAGGATTTTCGTAAAAGTAATAAACAAAATATAGAAATAACAAGTAAAAATTTTAAACATACATTTAAAAAATCAAAAAGCGCGACTGCGTAAAAAGGGAACAAATTAATTATTTCTCATCAATGTGAAACTATTTTTTCATATTACATACCTATTTTTTTATTTACTTGTATTGATGACTTTTAAGTTGTGTTTAATTGTTAGTTCCTATCTATAAACACTATTTTGATGAGACCCCTAGATGTCTATGAAGATTAGAGTTGCAGTAAAGCTAGAGATCGTACCTACACAACTTCCAGGTTGTGTAATATTTAAACGCAGCTTCTGACTGTAAAATAGTCAATGAAACATTGTTTTCATTTTGAAAGACCTATCCAATGATATACCACTCAATAGGATGCGTAAAAAAAAATTTTCGTCTCTACCGCCATTTTGTATTTTATGGCCGCCATTTTGAATTTATGAAAACAAAACCTAGCCTATGACCATTGGACGGTTAAGACCAATCGATAGAGACCTCATTCATTAAAACCCAGCCAGCCGTTGGGATGTTTCGAGGGTATAAAAAAATCCACATACACCAGATACGCGTGAAACACATAACCCTTCTTGGCAGTCGGATAATAACATATACGAGTTTCGGAAAAAACGATTAAAAATATATATCCGTTGCAATATATTATTAAAAAACAATATGTAATGTCTAATGAATAATAATTATATGTTCAGAATTTTTAAGTATAAAATAAAAAATTCGGCAAATTAACGGGTTTGGAAAATTTAGTGTTAAAAATGCTTCAGATCAATTAAAAAATACTTGTAATAAAAATAAAATTTGAACTTAAAACGATTTAATATGAGCATTTTTCTTGTATTTGTTCGCGTTCACTTCTGTTTTGCTTTAGTTAAAACTTATTTAGTGTATACTATTAATTAAAATATTTAATACGGCAATGCAGCGAGAAGTAAAATAAAATATATAAGCAAAGGAATATACATTAATTATGTAAAAAAGTTCAGCGATACACTGTGTGGCAAAAAGAGTACTTTTCATTAATTTAATTAAAATGTTCAAAGGAGATACGTTAATGTATATTCAATGAAATAAAGCACAAATAATTCTCTAATGGGATTTATAACATTTGCTGCCGCGATGGTTTATAAAGTTAATTAAAATGGGATTTATTTAAATCATTTTTCTTTTGCTTGAATGAATGAAACACTCCGCTTTCATTTTTTAAACAGTTTCGATGTATTTTTTCAATATATTAAAATAAATTAAATGTTTCCTACATTAAAATGATATAATTTCATGTGTTTGTTTTTAATATTTAACTAATCTTCCATTACTGATAAAACAATAAAAAATAGCTTTATTTTATATTTCCTTTTTCAAATTGCTGTTTTAACCGACATTAAATAACAACAAAAAAAATTATTCAGTTCCTTTTGTAACCATTTTTTAATTGTATGTCTACATATATCTTTTAAATGGATCCTTCGACTTTGATTATATTGTTGTTGTTGTTTTTTGGTAAAGGTTTTTTTGGCGGTTGTCGCGCTTAAATTTCATCATTATCCAAAAACGGTGTTTTTGATCTGATTGATTATCCTTTTTTTCTCTTTTTTTTTTACTTTTTAGACTTTAACATTGTAAAAATGCGCAATCATCGCGAAATTCCAATATGTTTTTAAGGTATAGTTCTAATTTACGTTTCAAAACTATCAATATTACTGCGTATAGTTTTTTTGAGCCATGTCAACATTTTTAATGTATAGTCATCAACTGCGTGTTTAATGTAAGCGATACTAACAACATTGTGCCTTAAATGGAATGTAAATGAGAATGAAGGAATATTACAAAAAGCCGCGCTAAAGTGCGCAAAATTGGGTGGCACAGGTAAGAGGAATTAGGTCGCGACCTATGTTTTGGTGGGTCGCGGTATGATCGGTGAGTTCTTCAAAAGAGTATAATTTTATCTGCTACAGCAATATATTAAAAAGCAGAAAACCAACGTTTAAAAATGCACAAATAATACAGGAAAAGCAGCAAATAGCAAGGCTGAGCAAAATGGCAGAGATACCCGATATACCTTATATACCCGATACGGGTAGCGAATGCGCCAAAAACAACCAGTGACAGAGAAACAGATGAAACGACTGAGTGGGCAAGTAGCAACATCTACTGGAGAACGAGAGAAAAAGAAACCAAAAAAGGGGAAATTAAATTAATGCTTTCCAAATACTTGGAAAATCAGGAGTACTAGATAAGTCATTAACTAAAGAGTGAAAATTTTTAATGATGTGGTAAGCTTCCCAAAAATCAAGATCAAGATTAGATGAACATTTCTGGATAATGATGGATGAGGAAAAATTAAACATATGTTAAAAAGACCAACAATGTTGAGCAACAGAAGAACGTTTAAGCTCCTGATTTTTAACATAACCTTCATGGTCTTTTAAACGGAGTCTAAGAGCACGTTTAGTCTGGCCAATATAAGATAGACCAACTGGCAAGAGATTTCGTAAATATCATAGTTATCTAGGCGACCTGTGGGGTGTTTGAGATTTGAAAAAGAGATTTTATTAACAAGAGAAAAAATAACGTTAAAATCAAACCTTCTTAAGATTTTAGCAACTTGCTGATTGATTTTAGGAAAAAATGAAAACACAACTGAAGCATTCGAGTTGGAATTAGAATGCTTTTCAGAATGGATGGGTTTCGTCGATCTGTTATAAATAGAATCTATAATATTAAAGGAATAACCACGATCAACAGTCAGAGTTGGGCAGTATCGAAAATACATGTATTTGAAATACATTTTCAAAATACATTTGTAATTCGTATTTTGTATTTTAAACCTTCTAAACAAACGTATTTTGGTAATGTATTTTGGAGTACTTTTAAAAAGTATTTTGTATTTTCAAAATACTCAAAATACATTCCACCGGATTTCAGGCTGTCGTGTCTAAACCGCAGCTCTTAGATTTTCAACAGGGAAACACATGCCTGTCTGTTTTGAATAGTTTTCGAATTCGTTTGTGGAAGTTTATATGCACACATTGTTTAACATTTGATATCATGTATGATAAGCATATTAAGGAATCGGATGTTTACTTCTGCAGAAGCACTTTTGCTGAGTAGTCACAAAAATAGTTTTTATAATTCATAACATTCAATGAGAATTACAAAAAATTGTTGTGTGAAAATCGTTATATAGGCAGGTGCTGCCTATTTAAAATAACATTAGAAGTATAATGCTGTTAGTTACCTCAAAGGCTCATGGAAATTACCGCTAAGTCTACCAATGAACTTTACCAAAAGGATTAATTATAAAAATACACAATGTGCGCTATTAGACATGCAATATTTTTAATGATCTGTTGATGATAATAAAACAATTAGGCAATACCAGCGGTATAAAACAAGATGTTCGATTATAGGCTAAGATTTTTGAATGATAAAACAAACTTCAAAAGCTATTTAAAGGTAAGATTTTAGTCTTATACCATCATATATTGATTTTAACATTATTTTCCCTAGTTTCTTGGTACTCATTCAGTCGAGGCTCTAATTTGATTTACCATACCTTTGATATTTATTTAATTGGCATTGAACTTTAATATAAAAGTAGTTCAATTTATCCATAAAGTATGTAAATATTCATATACTGTATTTACATTGAGTATATTAGATATTGGATGTTTGCATGCGGACTTGGTTTTAATATAGTTAAGTGTTTACTTTACACGGTTGACTTTACATTCCAAAACAGCTTGACACTTCATTTTTTATTTTACACATGCGAAGCTAACACTGGCTTCTCTGTCTTACAGAACACACTGCTGGGGGTACAAAACGTAGATGAAATCATTTTTTATTAAAAACTTTAATAGATTTTTTAATCTAACTTTTTTTCACTAACAACACAAAAGAGCAATTTTATATGAAAAATATAAATTATGCATTTAAAACAGTTTTGATATATTTTTTAAATATTTATTTAAAACAAAGTTTTCATATTTTTTAAAAACGGTACTTTTGCATTAGCTAGCCGCTAAGGACAAGTAGGCAAATAAATCGTCAAAGAATTCCCTAATTATAGCAGCTCTTTTAATTCTACTTGTTTCAGTGGTAGTTCGATTATATATCAGTTAAATTTGTGTTTATTTATTTTTGATGAATTTTTAATATCATTATCGAATATTAGTCAGGGACAAATGATGAACTCATTTACGTCACTTTAAGTGCATACAGGTAAATCCTCCGCAATCGGGCTGCAGCGATATACGTTTTTCAGATAAAATGTGCCACATATACGGTGCAGAACATAGGTGAAAATAATTTTTTAATTGAAAACTAATATGTATCTATTTCCCAATAGCAGAAAATTCTCCAAGTGTCTGCGACAGATCTTTCAGGGACTGAAAATAATCTGCAGGTAAAATGTTACAAATTAACCTTTAATTGATTAATCATTTACTTTTAATGTTTTTAAGCATTTTACTCTTTTTTATTAATAATAATCTTAAGTTTTAGTAATAAATAATAAAGAACTAAACATAATATAAAGTTGGAAAAAGATCCAATAGAAAAAAAAAAATCTGCAAAAGGGAAAAGAAAATTTGCGACGCACGTCACCCGTCAGGAACTTTCTGCTACCGGGATCTATTTTTTAATTTAATATTTTTTTCTCAGATTTCCAACCTACTACACGAAAAAGCGTTTTTGAGACTCTCTTATTAACCACATAGCAGCAGGTAATCTCGAAAGGTTTTTATCCTTTTTAGCAAACTTTGTTATTTTGAATATTTCAGTATTTAAACGCATAATTCAATTACATGTATGCTAAATTCATGTTTTATTTATGTATTTGAGAGATTTTTATTTCGTTTGGCAATTTAGTTATGGAATATTACAATTAAGCAAACAAATAAATGCTGCATTGCATCATTATTTTGAGTGCAAGGGTTTAATCTCCCGTAATTGGGTCGTACGAATAATTCCGAGATTGGTTTAAAAAATACAAGCTGAAAATTATTTTAAAAATCCATAAAAGCTAGGTAAATTAAGATACCGTTTTTAAAGAAATTGCCTTTGAAAGTACTTCTTTTTCTATTTCACTGAGTGAAAATTGCATACATGCGATTAGAAGTTACAAAATTTCAAAAGAAAAAAAAATGTTTATTCAGGTCGTTGTCAGTATTGCTATGACATTAGAGTTATTCATGGACATGTTTTTTGCTTTATAATATAGATTGTTTGTAAAATAATTAACACAGTAAAGATATAAATTAGATGAGCAAGTTTTTCTGTCCAAAACCGCATTTCGATTCTTTTTAGAGTTTTTAGAGAAAGAAAATGGAAAATTTAGCAAATTAATATGGTATCCTCATATATATACAAACATTTAATTACTCGCATACATGTTATTAATACAAACATTTTATTAATTTAATTAATCACAAGCATATACATCTTACAAAGGCACATCATTATGCATGTGTGGGTATGTGCTGCGCATGCGTTTGTTTAAAATAAAACCGAAACCCTTTTACCGACCGAGTGTTTTCCCGTATTTTTATAAGACTGCTTGTAAATCCCAGTATATATACATTTATTAACCTCAGTTTGATGCTATAATACCTTTAATATCACTTCTTTATACATATGGTTCAAAATAAAATTCTGTTTAAAATATTTTTGCCTACAGCCATTTTAACATGATTCCTAGAAACGGAAAAATCCGGGACAAACGGTTAAAGGGTTAGAACATTATTTTGTAGGATTTTATAACTAATAATGAAAGACTTATTCATGATTAACTGAAGTTGTTATTCACGTATTAAAAGTTTGAAAACCGACATTAATGTTCATTTTACAGAGTATTTCGAAATGTTTGATATTTGGCTTTTAAATTAATTGAAAAAATATCAAGAAAAAATTTCTTTTACGATAATAATGTAATACAGTTTTATAATATAAATTATGAAGATATTCAATATGTTGAATGTTTAAGTAATTTTAATTCAGTGACTTTTCACAACTAAGCATGATAATCCCCCCCCCCTCCCTCCCGTCTCTCCTTTTAACTGCAAAATTACCTCCCCAAAAACACTTTGCATCAATAAATTTTCTCAATGTATTTTGTATTTTAAATGTATTTTTTAAAAATACATGTATTTTGTATTTGGACTTTTTATTTTTTGAAAGTGTTTTGTAATTTGTATTTTAAGTTCTAAAACCAATGTATTTTGTATTTTGTATCGAAAATGGTTTTTCGATGTATTTTGCCCAACTCTGTCAACAGCAATAGCTTTGAGGTAGTTAAGTTCAGCACTGAGTAATTGAGGAGTGGAACAAATATTGAAAGCCCGAAAAACAAAAGTATTGAAAGCAGTATTGCTGTTTGATGCTTTTCCCGTATTATTTATGCATTTTAAAACGTTGGTTTTCTGCTTTTAAATATTCCTGACAAAGGCTTTAATTGCTATTATAATACAGCAATATAGTAAAAACAGTACGTTACAAGTTTAAAGTAAAAAATTGAGAAAAATAGATAAATATCTTTGTGAGACAACAGTGAATTTTAGTCATGATAATTTAAAATGGCAATATTTTTTTTCAGTTTTGTCAAAATAATTCCTTTTTAATAAATGATAATAACTTCATTATCTATATACATTATAAAGGAGAAATGTGACCGTGCGTAATGCTAACGTCATTTTGACGGTGGAAACAGAAGACGATTAAATTTAACTTTTATTAACTTTTATTGACATTTTTTAAGCATTTAAATAGCGCACATTTTCAAGTTTTACAACGTCCAATAGGGAAAAAATGTACTTTCATATGCAATTTGATTGAAAACTATATCGCAATTTTTTCAAAAACTGTGCCGCAATTTAGTCATTTTTTATTATTTTAAAATTAATTTTCAAGCATCTTTTTTTTTCAAATCTATCTCTACCATGTGCAGTGGATTACGAAAGATAAATCCGTTTTCACTTAAATTAGAAGAAATAGCTCATAAATTGATTCCAACTTATATTCCATAAAGAAATTAAAACATTCATCAATCAATAAATAAAACAATAAAATATAAATAAAACACAAATTTAAGTCACGTAATCGAATTTTGCTTTTCGTTCCACTGAAATGAACAGAATTAAAAAGGTTGACTGTAAATAGCGATTTTTGGCGATTTCTTCGGCTGTTAACTTCTGACGTGAGGCCAATATGAAAATATCGCTTTAAATACATTTCAAAAGTTTCTTTGAACGCATTATTTTTATTTTTCATATAAATGTGATTTTTAGTATTGTTAGTGGGCGATTATTTTCCGATTGTAGAGGGGAATTGCTGAAATTGGGTTTTCAAATGTGCTATGCGTTTCCAAGTGGCTCAATTAGACATCTTATTTAACTTTTTAAGGGGACCGGGAAAACCCTATCTCCGCCATCTTAAATTCACCAACTTTATGTACCTTTTCTCAGAAATGGGGAAAGATAGAGGTCTAGATTTTTTAGAGTAGTTAGAATAACATGATTTACGTATTTTAACAGACCATTTTCTTTCTAAGTGAAACTGAAAATTAATTATTAATTATTTATTGAAAGTCATTTTTAAATTAGCATTTATGGTTGGATTTCACTGCCTAAAATAAATAATTCTCAACAAATCATTAAATCCCTGTGTTAAAGTATACAATATAACATAATAAAAGTGTTAAAAATTCTGAATTCTTAAGTTTAATAGATATTGAAAAAAAGGAACATAAACATGAAAAATCCAAATTTTGAGAAAAAATCAAATAAAGATTTAAAGGGCCATTAAGCTGTGAAGTACTCTTAGAAAGAATGAATAATTTCAACACTCCTTTTTATATATATAAACATGTATGACACATCGTTGGAAAGATAAAATTTTAAACTATTTAATGATAAATCGATTTTTTGGTTGAATTTTGCTTTCCCGGTCCTCTTAAACGGTGAAGTTTTGTAACACTATTCTGAATGTGTTGGAAAGTGTTTCATAATGAATGCTTGACGCATAACTTATTCTTTCTTCTTTTCATATAGATGAGGTGTTCAAAAAAATATCGGTTCTAAGATCAGTGCATAGTTCATGCTAAAGCTAATCTGCAATCGCAAGGTTTATGATTTCTATGAAACATATTACTTAGTAACAATATGTGCACGTACTTATGTTTCTGCTATGAACAACAGAAAAGAAATTTAATGCTATTTTCGACACCAACGTAAACAGCTTAAACTTCCATATGATGTGTTACATTATTTAAACATGGAATGTTTGTTTGAGAGTCCTATATCAAACATGAATCTTGAAATAGGATTATTTAAATCAGAATAAACTGTAGTATTTGTGTGGCTTTAATCAATCTATTTATCCTCTTCTACTTGTTTTAAAAATATGATTTAAACATTGAAAGTTCCAGAAATCTATAATTGCTGTAAAATTGTACAATTTTTTTTTTCTCGGGAGTCCCAAGGAGTTTTCTAATCTTTTCCACTCTCCCCGTGCTTCTGAGGGGACACATGAAAAATCCCCAATTTATTCGAAATGTAAGAATTTTTAATAAAGTAAAAGTTTGAAAAGCACTGACATTTAAAAAAAAAATGTTTTAGAAATTAATTCCTGACATAATATGACTGAAAATAGTTAAGAATTCCAAAAATAAGAACTCTTATTTGCATGATTATTTCTCTCAAATTTAATTGCGTTTCATGCCTGGCTAATTCAATATTCTTATAAACTATGCTTTTTTTTCAAGCAATTAACGAAGTTTAAATAACAAATTGATTTCTAAACAAATAAGCCGTTGCCAACTATTGCAGGATATTTTCATCTTGTAATAACAAATTAGTAAAAAGACGAAATAAGAGTTTAATTTAACGTATTCTTTTATTTAAATAGAATTTTTCATGTGTATAAATTCTACTTAACGTTAGTCATTATTTTTTATTGATGTAATGACCTCTATATTTTGAATATATATATTTTTAAACTGTGTTTCATTTAAAATTTTCTAAAGGAATTATAAATTATTTTTAGTTAGTCTTATATAATTAAATTTAATCAGATTGTGTGATATAGTTTTTATGAACCTTTACTTGTCATAGTAATGTAATATTAAGTAATTTTTGACGAAGTAGCAATTAATTATCGCTATCCATTTTCTTTTGAAAGGGTTTTTTTTTTCAGTTATGATTATGTCACTGATCTCTATAAGGTCGTTTTTTATTTCAAAACTCTTGTCGTATTTATATAATATTGATCATGAAAGCTCTTTACATAGTACTGGAAGCTTTATGAAAATTTTAAAACAAAACATTTCATTAAATTGTTCGAAGTTAAAAAATATTAAATTTCTATTTGTGCCTATATTTTTATCGCAGTTCAGAGTTTAAATGTCTTTATATATTTTGAAATACAATTGCGTTTTTAAACACATAGAAATGCATCTAGTTTCAAGTTACGTAATTAAGACATGATATTAAAAATAACACACTGAGTTAAAAGTACATATTTCAAAAACAAACACGAAATATTATTAATATGCAATATATAAATTTAAGCATTTTTTGATTTTATAAACTGAGTATAGATTGATTGTAAAATATATGCGTAAACTGAAAGAGTAAAGTAGGTTCACGGAAAGGGAAAAAAATGACATATATTCCAAATACTAAGAAACGTGCTTGTAAAATATGTAAAAAATTATCAATTTTTCATTAAACCATACCGCAATTTAGATGTGCAATTAAAATTGAAACATTGAGATTAAATGTAAATTTTCTACAATGAACATGAAAAATAATGCAGGATTTATAAACTGAATACAGTGCGAACAAAATACTTCGCTAAAACAAAAGAATGAAACAGATATACCAAAAAAAAAAAAGAATATTTATTTCAAAATTGTTAAATGTGTATTTGTAAATACCTAGAAATTTTTCTTATTTTAATTAAATGATAAACGGTGAAGTGCGAGTACTTCTCGCGTTCAGAGGGTTCCGTATAATATATATATATATGTATTATTAACTGTATTATTAAAAACAATTGGTGTTGAAAGAATAATAAGACTTTGTAAAAAACAATACAACGTAGAGTTAGGTATAGCTGTATATACTAGAAAAATATGAATGGCTATACCATAAAAGTTCAAAGATATATAAAGCCTAAATAATATTAAATATTGATACTCTGTATAACTCTTTTTGTAATCTTATCCTAATATTTTTTTATGAACTTAATTCGGTACTGACAATAAAAGTAGAGCATATTTAAACTTCATTTGACATTTCATAAAATTAAATTCAGCGTAGTAATAACTGTTTATTCTTGCAATGTAGCTAAAACAAAACACTTGTTCAAAGTTTAAACTTGACTTAAAATTTAAACTTGATGAAATTTTGTATCCATTATGCTAAGCGCGTTTCGAAAGGAGGTCGCAAAGTTGCAACGCCGCTTTGGTTCGCGCCAAGTTTTCCCAGATAGGTTTTTAATTCATTTTTAAAGACACGGGAGGCGTATTGAGAGATCCACTCAATGCAAACTAGTCGCGGAGCCCATAGCATTTGTGTAATTCTTTTTAATTAAATTAGTCTGTTTTTAACAATTTGAAGTTTATTGCTTTTATAGTGCTACTGTGCATTGCATTATACTCATATATATGTTACCGGCCAAACCCGATTTTAGGCCAAACTAGTTTATCCTAACGACCATCGGATAAACTAGTTCTTCCTAGGCCAAGGTAGTTTATCCTAACGCCCATAGGATAAACTAGTTTTTCCTAGGCCAAACTAGTTTATCCTGACGCCCATAGGATAAACAAGTGTTTCCTAGGCCAAACTAGTTTGGCCTAACGTTCATAGGATAAACTAGTTTAGCCTGCTATTCATTAGTCTGAACTAATTTATCCTAGGCCAATTCAATTTGGCGTGCTTTTATTGACCCCAAAGACCGCTTCGGCGCCAACGTTCTAGTTTATCCTAGGTCATGCTAGTTTATCCACAGGCCAATTGAAATGCAAATAATATTTCTCAAAAATGAGTCAAGTTCACTCTCAAATTCAAAAATTTTCAAACGAATCCGCTCAACTCAAACATATCTATGGAATTTAGCAAAGTTCACTAAAAACTCGTTTTTAAAAAATATACATAATAGAAGTTTAGCGTCCAAATTTACAATATTTTGTGAGCTAGTATTTTGGTTATTCGATGTAAGGTCTTTACGGACACGCCCAATTTTCCTTCCCGACACTCGTTCCGGGCTTGGTTTGGGGATTACTTTTTTTGTGAAGTTCGAACTATGATGGGCCGGGACTCAATTTTTCCGGCTTAAGTCGGGACTGGACTGCATTCTTCTTGAGGTCTGCGCACAGAACTTTTCAGTCCGATTTCCAACCCAGATCATAAGAAAATCATTTGGACCGGCAGGATCACTGGTCTGTTCAGTAAAAATATCAGTAACATTTGGTCCAGCCCAACTTTTTTTTTTTTTTTTTTTTTTTTTTAATAGACGTATTTTTAAATGGCTATTATTCTACAATTAAAATTTACATATTTATTATTTTTTTTCATTTTTTTAAAGATGAGTAAATGTATTTTTAGCTAATAAAATTAAAGTGCGGTGTAACCTGAGAAAAATAAACTGCTTATGACGGAATCCCATGTTTAACAACAAAAAAAAAAAAAATGTTGATGTATGTAAAATGAGGATATTAATACAATAAACCTCCTCTAATCCGGCCCGTTCGGGTCTTGCATCAGCCCGGATTATGGAATTTTCCAGATTACAGGATGAATGTCGGGAACAGTGTTGATTTCGTGACTTCTTTAAAGCCGAAAAAATTCTAGCCGAAAGCTACAGGGGACTGTTAAAAATTAAAATACTGAACTGAGATAAGGAATCCAGTTTCTTCTTATTTCCTTTTCACCCTCTCTCTCTCAACCCTGTCTCATTACTGTTCTCCGCACCCCAGTCAAATCTCCGGGGTCACGGAGGGTCATTATTTCTTTCTCCTTACTGAAATGCAAAAGACACAGGTGGGGAAGGGGCGGTGCATTTTTAGTGAACTGTTATTCAAAAACCAGTTAAGTCTCAGTCATAAAATTTCAATTTAACTTTATAGTACAATTATGTTTATTATCCTAAGTTTTCAGAATTTCTTAGTCAGTCCTTTTTGAGATATTAATTAGTGAAAATTGCCAAAAGCAGACTTAACACAGTTTTTGATGAGCTGTACAAAAAAAAAAAAAAAAAAAAAAAAAAGGAAACGGTTTTCAGGATTAAAATTTATAAAAATGAATAGTCCTATAAGAGATCTTTTTAAAAAATTATTTAAGGTGAGTCTCATTTCCTTCATAAAAAACAATGGCAGCCTAATGCGGTGTTTGACCTTATATTTTTTCGGTTTTTAAGCATGTGTTTAGTCTAGATCCTTAAGTCTAATGAAAAATTTTATAATTACATAAAATGTGACAATTTTAAGACTAATGAAAATTTTATAATCACATAAAATGTCGACAATTTTATGCTGAACATTTTGGTTTTTGATTCCTCTTGATAAGGTAGAAAAATAAAGCAGTTACATCATTTTCCGTAAAACACGTTTTTCTCCCAAAAATGGCTGTGTAGTTTGTTAAAAATGGCCCCTCCAAAAAACTATATGATGAAAAAAAATTTTAGTCATGTTTTTAAACTCAGAAAACTATGAAGAAGCCTTTGTTAAAAGATTAGGAAAATTAAAAATGTCGAGCGACACCACCTGGGCGATTTGAACTGGATTGACCCTAATATGTAAATGGTTATTTTGCGTCATCAGTATCCAAATTAAGTTAAATGTATGCAAATGAATAATATGACGCAATGAAATAATTTACATGATTTTTTGTTAAAGTTTCGGATAGCATGGCGCAAAAGATAAACCACATTATTCAATAAATACATTTCAATGCATAATATAGGTTTAGTGAAAGTGATATCTTATCAGTGTATTGAAAAAGTAAACGTATAGTTTGGTTGTCTAAATATACGTTAGAAGACAAATCAAAAATAATTTAAATTGAAACTTAATTTATAATTTTATCGAAATTTTATTTTTTATTTTCCCTTACATGAATAAAATGTTTAAACGGCTGCATACGTATAAAGGCTTTAGAATACAACCATTTTAACAAATGAATTCAATATAACAAAATAGTAAATAATTTATAAATACTTGTGGTTATTCCTTAAAAAACAAGAAATTAAAGCGCTTGAAAAAGTGCATTGATTTTTTTTTCAAACAAAAAGACGTATATGCACATGTAAGGATAAAAATATATGCTTTTGTGAAGTGTATTTATAAATAATTGCATTAATAATGTTTTTGTATATAGACACTGACACAGCGAAGAAAGAAGAGGTGTGGGGGGGGGGGGGAGGAATTAAAACTCTTCCCGTGTAAATTAAAACTGTATAAACTAAATGTAAAAACTTCTCTGGTATGATCAACAATCGATTTGTAAAAATAAACAACCAAAGTAAAAGCAAAAATAGTTTTTTTTTTTTTTTTATGGACTAAATTGTTTAATGTATCAATTGTCACAAGGTTCCATAAAAAGGGCACTAACTAGGTTTAAACTGGTATTTATGTGTATTAAGGTTTTCTGGGATCGAAATTTGGACAATAATCTAGAATATTACTTTTTCTTAAAAGTAAATGAACCCAATCGTGCCCGTCGGCCTAACCGTTCGGAGTTTTCGTGGTTTTCTTCGAACCTTGGATTTCCTTGCATAAATACGGGTTGGGTTCCCTTAGAGAGACGCCCACGAAGGGCATCCCCCCCCCCTTTAGGGCCCACATCCCTCGTGTTGGTAATTGGCCGTAATAAACACAACCAACCTTTAAAGTAAATGAAGGAAAATATATCATTTATATTACAAAATATAATTCAAAATAACGCAATAGGATATAGGTCATTTTTAATTTCTTTATAATTTTCATAAATCTCAATATTTCATTATTTGAATAAATATTTCGAATGATACATTTAATTTAAAATTGTCTTCCATTTTCTTTTTTGTTGCCATAGCTTAAATAAGAAAAATAAAAATAAAAATGTTTCGGTAAAGTATATTAAATTAGAATCTTTAATGCATGCTTTTATATGCAAAAGTGATGTGATATTCAATAGAGAATACATATTTTTTCTTTTTTTAAACCCGAATTTTAAACACATGCAAAAATATCAGTCATATTTTTTCACATATACATTGAAATATATATATATATGTAGATAATGCAAATAAATGCCGATTAAATGATTTAAATAAGATTAAGTAATAGATTAAATTTAATGTACACAGAAAGCTTCTCAACATGATTGTGTTATTAGTGGCATAATTTTCGCCTATTTTTCTGAATAATTGTATATTTAAATATAATATATTTAAAAATTTACTTTTGTGCATGTTTTCATAAAATTAAAACAGTAGAATTTTAATCTTAGAACAAAAAAAAGAAAAACTAATGTATTCAATGAATTTAATTAATTTAAATTTATGAATGAAAATCTATATTTTCCTATAAACATAGTGTCACTTTCACTGGCCTATACTTTTCAATCAATTCCAACTAACTTTGAATGACTAAACAAGTAAAGTATTACTACATGGAATCCTTTCATAGGAAGATTTTATTTTTTCAGACAAAAAACAAATTTTATTGTCAAAACGTTTAAAACAATAAAGTATTACTCAAATGATTTTCATGTGAAAATTGGCAAACAAAACAAAAGGAAACAGATCAATAAATAAGGAGACAGTACAAAAAAATTAAACATTTTTTAATTATTAAAAAGAGCTAAAGCGCCCACAAAATTTGTGTAACGCATAGAGAGACACCAGAAAAACAGATAAATATTTTTCCAAAAATAGCCACATGGCATTCAGAAAAGAAAAAAAAATTAATAAAAAAAACTTCATGAAAATAATTTAAAACAATAAAAGAAACAGCAGTAGGAGCACAGCACACGTACTTTGTTGCTATTGCTTATCATTCTCTGTTTATCGTCGACACTAATTATGAATTTGTAAATTAGTTATGCCTAAAAATTAAGAATTCAAAAAATAATTCGTACAAATTGTAATTCGACATAGATTTCATTCAGTAGAAATTTTTTATAGTTTCACGAATCATTGATTATAAAGTTAAATTATGTTTTCTTTTTTTTTAAATTGTGAGAAGACAATTCTGACAGAATTTTCTAGATCTTTTTATCTGGTTACCCTTTTATTGGTTAGATGGTACAATGCATAGTAAAACACTACTGAGCTAAGTTGAAAAAAAGCAATAAAACGATAAATTCCGCCGAAACATGATCCGCAACAGCAAACCGCACAGGGTTCTTTTCTAGAATGGAGTAACTCTTCGTGATTTTGTTCGGATTCAGAGGGATTCAGAACTAAACGTTGACACTATGCGACTCCTGTATGATCCCTTACATTTCCCCCTCTTAATGACTTTCGGCTAAAATCTTTTCGGCTCTAAGAGAACAAACCGTTGATTTCAGGGGTGGCCCGTGGGGGACATTCCCCCCGGAGCAATGAAATGTCCCACCCGGAAGATTTGAGATTTTGTGTTTTCAATGGTCAAAAAGTGCAATTTCCCCCTCCCCCCTGAACTCTATAATGTCCTCTCCGGAGCCACAGAAATCCCTCCCGGAGAAAAGTGCCTGAATTCAACACTGGTCGGGAAAAACGTGTAGAAGTTAGAATTAAACAGAAAAGCCCAGTAAAGCATGTTTTTTTATTTAAACAGATTGAATACAATATTAAAAATACTCAATAACGTAAGTTTTGTACAACATATGTACATGGGTATAAAATTAAAACGTGCACTGTAGGCCTACTCGTAGAAGCCATCTTAAACAAATTTCGAATATCAGTTCGTTTTGTAGTAGTCTTTTCTCTTCATTTGATTAGGATGTTAATTTTTATGATGTGAAGCTTAATACTCTCTGCATAGTTGAACAAACGGCTTCGCACAGAAGACCTGATAAATGTATTCGAGGTATCAGCTGCTTGATTTCAAATGATGTTGTTCGACTCGTGCACATCATAGTCATCTGAGCCAACGTATTTGTGGGCTGTTAGGTTGATAACACTCTAAATGACGGCCTCATCAGTCAAAATTTCAAAATTTCGGTTCATCCAAATCTTCTTCAGCTCACTCCTTTATTTCTTCTCGATCCAGTTGTGCTTCCTAAAGTCGTGCCGAATTATCCAGCATGCCGGATTAGGAGATGTTTACTGTACTTATAAAAATAGTATAATGTATTTTCAACAAAGGATGAACCTTCTAATAAGGGAACCTGCCTAAAACGGATTTTTCTTCTTTCCTATGCAATTCCGACTTAGAAGATTTTATTGTATAGAATTTTTAAAATTTTTAAATTTCTAAGCTATAAAATGTGGATTAACGACATTAATGATTCTATTATAAAATATATTGATTTTTTAATGAATCTTTATTTTTATTTGTATGTAAATATCTGAATAATTAATAATACCATTAATTTTTTTACACGACTTGGAGACTTGAAAATCTAAAATTTTTTTTAAAGAGAGTTTCAATTGTGGAATAACGGTAGCTTAAAAATATATGTATTTTAAGCCAAACTGGGACCGGGACTTCGCCGGATTTTTAAAAATTCCAGATTTTTGAAAGAATATCAAATGTACTTCTGATATTCTTAATGGTGCATTCATTCATAATTAATTCAAAGCCAAGTGATATTTATGTGAGGGAAAAAAAATTATATTTATTTTTTTCTCACATAAATATCACTTGGCTTTGAATTAATATGAATAAATGCACCATTAGGAATATCAAAACTACATTTGATATTCTTTCAGAAATCTGGAATTTTCAAAAATCCGGTGAAGTCCTGGACCTCGACGATGCCGGATTTTCGATATTATATTCTACATTATTAATCAATCCTCTAAATTCTTTCACTCCTGAATTTTATGATAACCTCTCATTCCATTCTTTGGTAATCCAGCACAAAATTTGTCATATAGAACATATTTTATAACTACTGGCGGCGGTGAAATGGGGAAGATAGGGGGACAGTATCCCACTCCCCATCGATTAAAATATATTATACAGGGGTCACGGAAATACTACTTTGAACAAGGTTCGCGACGGATCGGTAGTTAGGGTCAATAAAGTACGTCAAATTGCATTGGCCTAGGATAAACTAGTTCGGCCTAGGATAAACTAGAAAGTTGGCGGCGACGCGGTCTTTGGGATCAATAAAGTTACGCCAAATTGAATTGGCCTAGGATGAACTAGATCGGCCTAGGATAAACTAGTTCGGACCAATGAATAGCAGGCAAAACTAGTTTGGCCTAGGAAAAACTAGTTTATCCTGTGGGCCTTAGGATAAATTAGTTTAGCCTAGGAAAAACTGGTTTATCCTAAGGGCGTTAGGATAAACTAGTTTGGCCTAGAAAAAACTAGTTTATCCTATGCGCGTTAGGATAAACTAGTTTGGCCTAGGCCAATCTAGTTTGGCTTAAAATCGGGTTTGGCCGGTAACATATATAATTAAAAGTTGTTATCTAGGCTTTCAAGGCCGATTGTACATAGAGTACGCCGCCCCTGTCATTTTGTATGTCCAAACCGTCCGTGTCTTTAAGTGTTAATATCACGGCTAATTACGGACGATTTTTTTTCAAAAATCATTATCAACAATGCTTTTATACATCTGCTACAATACGCACTCTCATCAATCCTCAACATCTTAGCTGAATAAACGCAAATCGAAATTTGTATATAACGAAAAAATGTGCTTCTTTCAATAACTGTGCAACCTAGGGTAATCTCTATAATTTCCCTACAAGGTTTAAATTAACGTCGACTACCTCCATTTTTTTTTCATAATTTTATTTTCAGTAGATTCGAAATAGAGGGGGGTGGACATATTTTTGCACTACATTTTCGACGATATCTCTAAAAATATAATACCTAAAATTAAAAGAAACATATTTTTGAGTTCAGCTTTAAGAAAGCTTTCACGCAATACCCCACACATTATACAAAGATAAGATTTTTTCTTTCAAGTAACATAATTATCCCCTCTAATTTTTTTCCAAATACATTTGTAACTGTTTAATAATTTATAAATATGTGGGTTAATAGTCTTTATTACTTCCCCCCAATTTGAACTTTCCACGTTCCATCGTTTACGAGCAAAATGGCTGTGACAGACAGACAGACACAGGAGTGACCTTATAATGGTTCCGTTTTTACTTTTTAAGTACGGAACGCTAAAAATGAATTTCTTCTCCAAAATCATAATCCATATTTTGATTAATGGATTAAATTTTGTATCCGATGAAAAATTATGTGCTATTATCAGCTCTTCTTTTCGGATTTTTTTTAAATTAAATTATTTTTTAATTTCATTATGTAATAATCATTATTCTGACATCACTGTCCATTGTGTAATAATCGTTAAACCTTATGTAACCGTCATTCTATTTCTTTAAAATGACAGGTTTCTCCCAGTAATTTTCCCCTGGGTCCTGCTTGTTGGCAGGGATTTGAAGTGGTATTTACGTCCCCCCCCCCCCCTACAAGATGTTCGCCACATAAATATTAATTTATCTTAGCGATCTTGGTTTAGGATATCCTTATCTTTCTGATCACATTACAATAAATGCAGTAATGCTCAGTTTAGACACTTGTTTTGCCCTCCTTGTACACTTTTACAGAAAACCTATTCTTTTCTAACTGTCTGTTGTTTATTCATGAAAAGTTGGGGAGATTCAACAATGCAAAGGAGATAAGATTAGACTGACTTGAAGGAAAGATTGTCCTCCTGCAGGATACCCTTCAGTTTTATTGTAAAGCTATTAAAGATGAAAACCACCACGTGACCAATACTAAGAGGCCGACAGTTGAAAATAGTTGAATGATACGTCTATTCGGAAATTAAGTTACCATTATCCATGTCCAAATCTTATTGAGCTTTACGCTCGATATATCGAAATGTAACTTACAGTACTTTCTGCAGTCACTGTTATTTTATTCTTTCAGAACGTCTCGTAATGTCATCAGTATTCAGACAAAGCAAAGAAAATCTGTTGAAAAATCGTTACAATGTCTTCATTATCGTTAATGTTCTGTACGTTAATTTACTTTAACGCTCAACGTAATGATACTCTAACGTTCAATGAGGCACCTTGCATTTTTGACTAAAAAACTGGCTTAAAACGCAATGTTCCTATGCGATTATCGTTTATTTCTGTAAATTCAATTTATTCTTTTATATTTTCAAATATTTTTTATCACCTCGAAGACTTATAGAATTTGTTCCTAAAACTCCAACATTTTTTTAATAATGAAAATAAATCTCTTTTGATCATAATGTCTAACATGCTTTAAGAAAAATTGAGAAGACCTATCGTACAGTCGTTTATTATTACACTAAAAAAGATTTCACCGTACGGAAACGATGATTTTATGGCACATTGTCCAGACGTTCAATCGTAAATATAGATATTCTTCAATTAACTGCATTATTAAGCGTTCTCATTAATCTATGTATTGATAAAATTACGGTTATATTACCAGATTCATGAAAAATGTCTGAAAGGGATTTATTTATTTATTTTATTATTATTATTATTATTATTATTATTATTATTATTATTATTTTATTATTTATTTATTTTTTTTGTCACTGTTAGAAAAAATCATTTGAAACTAATTTTCTTATTTAAAAAAATGTTTTTTTTTTTTTATTTACACTTAATTATGTTTCTTATTCTTCTTTTAATTTTTATATTATGAATAAAAGCTACACAAGTTAACCGGTAAATAAGTCTTTTCCATTCTTAAATTTCCACCATTTCTACGAATGCTTAATACATTTTAAAGGTAGTATATTGCCACCTAAAACAGAATTTCTTACTGCTGTCATTTACCTGCGATTAAAAATATTTAGAATTATTACTCATAATGGCTTGGTTAATAACAATTTCTATATAATTTTAAATTTTGTCAATTTTATCACTATGGATTTCAAGAAACTAATTTATGCACAGTATACTTAAGACTGTGACTGTTAGATCTTTCGTTCAAAAAACTTGCGAAATTTAAAATAATTTTTATAATACAAACAGTATTTTGCACCTATTCGACAAATATTTTATAAACATGTATTAAGTTACCCTTTATTCAGTGTAACTTTATTAAGATTTAGAGCTCTCTTACTCGTAGAAACAGTATGGATTAAAAAAAAAAAAAAATGTTTATAAGATCAAGAAATTCATGAACAAAAGTACGACTATTTACGCCGAAAGATAAAAACATTTTAACCAATCAGCAAATCTAAAAATTCACTAGAAAATAAATCAGGAATAACGTTTTTCAGTCTTTTATTTACATTTAACTACTGTTAAACTTTATATCGCATAGTTTTTGAATAACAAATTTCATAAAGCAATACCTAATTGAAATTTAATACAATTCAAAAAGAAGTAAATTGTCAAACGTTTAACACATTATTTAAAATTTCATGTTAATCTTCCTTTTGTATGAAATTATTCTGACAAGAAAAAATGAATTTACGTAAAAGAAATTTTCTGAAATGTGAGAAAATTAAATTACTTTTAGCTCAATTTTTAAAGAAGAATAATTCTATGTTCCTCCTTGAAACTTTGTCAATTTTAATCAAAATCGCTTTTCGTTGCCCTTCAATTTTTAGAAATACTTAATACAACTTTTAGCTTTTAGAGAACGTTTCTAGATGCAAAAAAATATTGAGCCATTTAATAATTAAAAAAAAGTCCTTTAAAATATTTTTTTTTTCAATTCGGAAACTGCTTGTAAAAAGAATGCTTCAAACAAGCATTTTTAAAATTTTCAATTTCTTTCAACTTTTCGGATTTAGTACTGTTACACCAATATTGTGCTAATAATATGATATTACTACATTAAAAAGGGGAAACAACAACATGAACAAAAATTTATAATTCAGTAAGGATATTTAGAAATACAAAACAGTTATATAAATTGTCAAATGTTTAATTCTATTTACAAAATAGTTAATAAATCCTTGTTTGTATTGTTTTCGTTTGCTTTTAATAATAGTTTACATCTTTTATCACCATATATGTATATTGTATCAACAATTATTCTTAAATCTTCAGCTTATGTAATTATATTTTTAAATAAATTTAATCTATTGAAAAGAAAACTTTCAATTTATTAGACGATTTAATAAAAAAAAAACTGTAAAAAATACTGTATTAACTAAAATAAAACAATACGGTTAAAAAAAACGCTCAATATTTACAGCAATATCTGAATTTCGTAGAATGAAGTAAAAACAAAAATCAATTCACTCAGCAAAAAAAAAAAAAAAACTATATACAACAACATTTTTTAAAGTTATTAAAGTAGAATTGCGTATTTTTTACAAAATTCTATAGAAATGAGATAATAATAATAACTATTAGATTTTTTTCCGCATGTTTAGCACAATCTCTGAACTTACAGAATTTTGTTTCGTAGAAGAAATTGTTTACTGCTGAATTGTTGATAAAGTTTAAGGACTACTTACTTACATTCCTTTATCTTTTTATCGTTTTCGAATAATGAAGATTACTTATTGTGAAAAAAACTCCCACAGAGATTAAATAGAGTTAATTCGTTTGATTGCCTTTTTGTGTAACTTAACTACAAAAACGTACGTGACAAATAAAATGAATTTGTTGGTACTTAGATTTATGCGGATATAGTGAAAGTACTTAGAAATAAAAGTTAATACTATATTCCTCTTCTTTTGTATAGCAAAAAGCTTTTATATATAATGAAGTAAAATAAAATTCATCGGGGTGTATTTTCATAGTAATCACAATCAGACTATAAGCCAAAGGATGATCAATGCTAGGCAGATTGCAAAAAAACTAAAAAAGTTTGAATAGCAATTTATACATGTGTTTTAGTCAACAAATATATGTACTATTTGTATGTTTCACACAAATTATAAAAACGATAAAATTATAATTTATAGTTTATGCTAGTATTCAAGTTATATACTTGGTAGATAACATTAACTATTTGGTGTAAGGTTAATGTACCGGATGGTCCAAAAGCTTCAAAAGAAAAAAAAAGTAGCAATTCAAAAAGTATAGACAATTCCACGATGTAGTTGTGTTTCCATAGAAATACAAAGAAAAATATGAGATTTTTTTTTTAATAAGGAAAATATTTATTGCAAGAATAATTGCATTTACCGCATAAGTCCTGTTCTGTTTGAGCAGTGATGCCGTAAAATGTATAAAGCAGAGAGGAATACAAATGCTCAAGAGGATGATCATAATTTATCTGGTCATTGATTAAGCTGTGACTCGATACTACGTAGAGTAGAGAAATGAAAAAGCTTGATTGCTTTGATTGTTTTGACCCAATTGGTTTAATGTAAAAGCTGAAATATTCGAATTCAAAGTTCTCACGCACCTAGAATGCTTATCAAAAAAGGGACGTTTGAATTTTTATTTCATCAATTGGGTGCAACTTTATCTAAAGGCTCAAAAAATTGAAAAAGCGGACATTCACAGGAAAGTGACAAAAAAAGTTAATGAATGGATTTGTGCAATAAAAGAACTCATTTTATTGGCACGGAATCTAACTTACCTCAGAAAGATGATAAAGGGTTATAGTTATCGACAGAATATGCTTTTAATAATGTATTTTTTGCGATGAATTCTCGCTTATACGCAAAGTACGGTAATTACTTTTGAGTACTACTCCTTCTGAAAGGTATACTAAAGTTAGGAATAAAGAAAACAAAAATGAAGGAATATTAGAACTAAAAAATAATCACCGTAAATCACGTATGAGGGAAAAGTCGCTGAATTTTATGATATATAATAAATCGCAATTAATTTCTTATTAAGAAAGAAATTCCTGAAATGGACAAACATGTGAACTTTGGATACAAATGGATTATAATTAAAACTATTAAACTGCAACGTCTTGTGTCTTTTTTTTCGCTCATTAAACAAACTTATGTGATTTGTATTTGCTTTAAATGACACATTTTCTAGAATTTTAATGCTTAGTAAATAGCAAAGCGTAGTAATAATAAAGCATAATAAACTATTCTTGTATTATATATACAAAGAGGTGCAAAATGATAGGAACGATCATCTAATTGTCTAAATAAAAAATATAATTATATTATTTCACATATAAACCAAATAAATTTATTTTATCAAACTAAATAGTCAATATAAACATTACGAAAACATCTTAAAACAATTGTATAAATGTAATATAATACGTTTCATTTTTACTCGATATGCATTAGGAGCGAAATAATAAGAATGCAACAGATTTTGCTAAATTATAGAAATATTACACGTCAATTGGGATTCTTTTCTGTTTAATAATTTCAGTGCAACATTGACGCGTATAGTTTACATGGTTTTAAATTTGCCGAGGTGGCAAAATTCGTCATATCTCCCAACTGCCAGATTTATATTCTGCTTTCGTGTTATACTGCACGATTTGACAATTTTTCTTTACATATTGCGCACTGTAATACCCCGAACGTACTTCATGGTATTTAGGTGCGAACCATTGGCTGGCCAATCAAGTTTGAGAGTCTTATTTATTTTTAAACCACTTCTGTGTGTCTTTGTCATAGTGAATTTAGGCATTGTGTTGTTGATAATTTAGTTAAAGCTCGTAATTTTTTTTCATTCAAGTTCAACAAATGACATTCTAACATGTGAATATAGATATAGTTTGTTTATTAGTCTAGAAAAGCAATTCTAAGGTTACCTTCCGAGAAAACAACAGCCCATTAGGGAGCCTCCAACTATTTTACGCATGGAAAATACTTCCTTTTGCTTTTGAAGGCCATGTCAGTATGAATCAATACCATCCGGCGCGACGTATCAAAATTAAGCATATTTTCAGCATTTTAGATAATTTTAGACCAATTCATTTGTTTCTTCACATGTTTCTCTAAAAACTGAAGGCGGGCTTTTTAATTACCAGATGATAAACGCGTACACCGATTATGAACGCCTGACATTTTTATTGTCTCTTCTTACAGTCTATTCTGATGTCGGTGTCTTGATCTGGCTTCCAATTTCCTTTGCTGTCATTCTTTTATTTGGAACCGTGCGAACAATCAAACTTTCGGATCGTTTCGAAAGAACTTTCGGCCTCCCTGAAGATTTTGTAGTAACATAAATAGATTGTTTCTGCAAGAGATTAAAAATGTCAGTCTTTGATTTAATTTCATCAACATTCTTTGAAGTGACATTCCGATGTTGTCATAAGCTAGAATTTGCCCTCTTTCATACACGGTAAAAAAAAATCGACCAGTTTTTGCTGTAGGAATTGGAAAAATAGTTGCCCTTATCGTACCGGAAAATTTTCCGACACAGCTCGGAATAAAATCCGTAAAAAAAAAGGAAATAGTCAATTAAACGGTATTTTAAGGATTTTATTCCGAGCTGGGTCGGAAAATTTTCCGGTACGATAAGGTCAACTATTTTGACGATTCCTACAGGAAAACTGGTCGTATTTTTTTTACAGTGTACACTGTAAAACAAATGCTGCCAGTTTTCCGGTAGGAATCGGAAAAATAGTTGCCCTTATCGTACCGGAATAATTTCCGACCCATCTCGGAATACAATCCGTAAAAATAAGGAAATAGTCAGTAAAACGGTATTTTACGGATTTTATTCCGAGCTGGGTTGGAAATTATTCCGGTACGATAAGGGCAACTATTTTTCCGATTCCTACCGGAAAACTGGCATTATTTTTTTACAGTGTGCATAAATTTAGCAAAATACGTATTTTAGAACAGATTAAAAAATATGAGTACAATTTTTGTAAACGATTACTTTAA
Source organism: Maratus speciosus (assembly GCA_963932465.1). NCBI lineage: Eukaryota > Metazoa > Arthropoda > Arachnida > Araneae > Salticidae > Maratus > Maratus speciosus. Next base: position 446,110,335 of record OZ010789.1, read on the forward strand.
TATTAATTGGAATATCATGTATTTTATTTTAACACTGAGATTTGCGCACTTGCATAGCAAACGTGAACTGATTTCTTTATTTTTGTATTGTTCTTATCATTTTGCACTCAGCTGTATATAAATTTATATTTTTTCTGATACTTGATACTTTTACACAGAAACTGTATAAAAAATACTTTCTGATAACTCTAATTTCAGAAAAATACCAACAGTACCATATTTAAGAAAATTACATACAGTTAATGAAACAAAATGCCAACAAAACGTTTTCCAGCCTCCTAATAGCTGAACAAAGATTATTTTATATTTTAATTATAGAAGCAAAGAAATCTCTATATACTTTTATATAGATATATTTATACCTCTTCAGAAAATAAATATTTTTTTCTTCATTTTGGTACTTACCGAAATATAGTTACGGTTTATGATATGAAAAGAAAAACTAGATATGTTTTTCGTATTACTATGTTTCTTTTTATAAGTTTTGCTTGCTTAGGTTTTCAAATCTTTAGAGAGTATGAAATCAGTTAATGCTCCCATAATCTTGTTTGATACTTAAAAGATTCGTTCGAATCTAATTTCATTTTATCTTATTTCGGGAAGTGATAACGCAAAAGTTTCTTTGCTATTTTAAGTTTCTTGCGTATGAATCTGATTTAAGATTTCTTATTTTAAATAGAGATATCTAGTGTTTTTATTTGCTCTTGATAGGAGAACTATTTGCTCTAATTTTTATAATTTCCAGAAATAAGTAGATTACAACTTTCTTAAATCCTTTAAGTCTCAAGGATATTTAATAATTAAATACCGGAAAGTTTTTTTAAACGTATACATAAAATAATGCAAAATATAATTTTTTTTCTTATATAATTTTAACCCTTCTAGTACCATGTTTTAATACTTTATGAGCATTCTTAGTTTTACATGAACTGAACCAGAAATTTAATTTTATTATATATAACTTATTCCTACGAGGTGTCTATTTGATTTTATATATTAAGAATAAATTATAATTTGCTTTATGGTTCGAAACATTAAAAACTTCAAAATAGAAAAATCTAGAGTAAAAAAAGACCCCAATGTTATTAGGAGGGTTAATGCATTGCAATGAATATTCTCCTTAAAAAAAAAAAAAAAAAAAAAAAAAAAAAAAAAAAAAAAAAAGAGTATGTGTAGATAGATTTAATTTAACATCTTTGCTTTCCTTGTTGATTTCGGTTTTTTGCCAGTTCTAAACAGTTAAAATATTTATTTTTATCTAAACTTCTTTTAATTAATTCTTTTAGTCATTTTACTATCCTAACGTTATACAGGCCTCTTGACGCATTTATTCGCCGTTCATAAAACTGAATTCTAAATTCTCTTCAGAAAGTTTTAATAGTTAAGTTAATTTTGGTAAGGTTTTACATACGTTCTTAACTTTCAAAAAATCTATTTTTTTGTTTTTGAGGAAAATTAAACTGTTATAGTATGTATAATTATGGGCAAAAATATTTAAAGCGATATCTTAATTATTATGAAAGATATGAGCAAAAATTTGAAAGCGCTCGCATTCAAAATGTATTGAATCCCAAAACTTTAAACTCAATTTTCTGAAAACTACATTTTAGGTAGCTTTCTTAACAAAAAAGCTACCTATTGCAGCCGTTCGGAGGAAAGCGATTTCAAAAAATTTTGGTATATTTTCATCGATCATGACCCCCAGACCCCCAAACCACTCTCCGTTCAAAATTGATATATATATATATATATACATATCTGGCCTATGTCTCACTGTAACTCCCGTAATTATGAACCGATTTCGATGTAATTCGGTGTGTACATAGTACATACCAATGTCTCGACCGAGTTCGTTGGCCAGCTTCATCCGCCGTTTTGTTTCAAAATGGCGGTCATTTAAAAGTTTTTAAAATTTTTAAAACTTGAAATGTGGTACCAAAAAATTAAAAATGGAAAAATATTTTTTTCTTATGTATTTGACCTTTATACAAAGATTCCGGAGCAGTTTTTGTTTCGTCTATATCTTAAAAAATGGCTGAGTTATAGCATTTTGAATTTCTAGCGTGGCTGACATTTTGAAACGTCCTGAATTTTGTCACGCGATAAAAGGCGTATTTATGAACCGATTTGGATGTAACTTCGTTTATACATGGTACATACCAATGTCTCGACCGGGTTTGTTGGCCAGCTTCATCCGCCATCTTGTTTAAAAATGGTGGCCATTTAAATTTTTAAGAAAAATTTAAATTTGAAATGTGGTACCAAAAAATTAAAAATTGAAAAAATATTTTCTTCTTATGTGTTTGACCTTGATAAAAATATTCGGGAGCAGTTTTTGTTTCGTCTATATCTTAAGAAATGGCTGAGTTATAGCATTTTGAATTTCTAGCGTGGCTGACATTTTGAAACGTCCTGATTTTTCTCACGTAATAACAGGCGTATTTATGAACCGACTTGGATGTACCTTGGTGTGTACATAGTACATACAAATATCTCGACCGAGTTCGTTGGCCGGCTTCATCCGCCATCTTGTTTCAAAATGGCGGCCATTTAAAATATAAAAAAAAAAAAATTTAAATGAGATACCAAAAAATTGGAAAGTGAAAAAGATTTTTTTTGTATGTCTTTGACCTTAATACAAAGATTCCGGAACAGTTTTTCTTTCGTCTATATCTAAAAAAAAGGCTGAGTAATAGCATTTTGAATTTCTCTTGTGGCTGACATTTTAAAACGACCTGATTTTTGTCACGCGATAACAGGCGTAATTATGAACCTATTTGGATGTAACTTGGTCTGTACATAGTACATACCAATGTCTCGACCGAGTTCGTTGGTCAGCTTCATTCGCCATCTTGTTTCAAAAGGTTTGCCATTTAAAAAAAAAATAAATTTAAAATTCAAAATGCGGTATTAAACAATTGGAAAATGAAAAAGATTTTTTTATGTGTTTGGCCTTGATACAAAGATTCCGGAGCAGTTTTTGTTTCTGAAAATTTGTTCTTTTGTTTATATCTTAAAAAATGGTTGATTTATAGCACTTTGAATTTCTAGCATGGCTAACATTTTGAAACGATCTTGTATTTGTCACGCGATAACACACGTATTCGCCTATTTCGATGTAAGAAGGTATGTGGATAGTATACATCAACACCTCGACCAAGTTCGCTGGCCAGATTCATCAGCCATCTTGTTTCAAAATGGTGACCATTAAATTAAAAAATATATATATATTTAAAGTGAGGTGCAAAAAAATTAGAAATTGAAAAAGGTTTCTTTCTTAAGTATTTGACCTTGATATAAGGATTCAGGAGCATTTTTTGTTTGTCTTTACCTTAAAAAATGGCTCAGATATAGCAGTTTCAATTTCTATTGTGGGTGACATTTTGAAAAATCTGATTTTTTGCATGCGACAGCACTCCTATATATTAACCGATTCCGATGTGAGTGAGCATGTGCACAGCAATTACTAAGGTCTCGACCAAGTTCACTGCTTAGCCTCATCCACCATGTTGTCTTAAAATGACAGGCACTTTAAGAAATTGCCGAATTTGGCAGCCAAATATATGTTACTTTAAAGAAAAGCAGCTTGGATAAAGCTGACTAATTTCGCGAAATTCTCATTCATTATATTGATAAAAATTAGTATTGAATCTCCTATATTCGGTTTCCACTAAATTGAGCTTCGTGTGTTTGAATGATATAATTTGGCTTTTTTTAATTAAGGATTATGAAAGCTACCTCTTCCTCCCGGCACTGGCCGGAAGGACTTTTTCAATAGGGGCAGCATGATAACTTGAACAATATTTAACATTTTTGAATAAAATTTGCTCTCCTCTACGCATAATTAAATTGCCTGAGGAGCATCGAGCCATTTTTTTTAATTTAATTTATATATATATTTTAATAAGTTTTTCTTATATCACCATATTAAAACATTTATTTGCTTAAAAGACGTTATAAAAACATTAAAAGTAAACTAAAAATCTATATTTACATGTTTCAACTCATTTTCTGAGTCGTCATCAAAATGTATAACATAAAATTACAAATCCATATGAAAAATGGAAAAAATCATCGAATATAAACAAGTAATCGAATAACGCGCCCTACATTTTCGCGATTGCTCGTGTTCCCTCTATGTCGCGACGTCGTAAGTTATCCAACCATTCAACCCATAAATTCGGGGATACGAAAAGATAATGTATCGTTACAAACTCCTGAACCTCTTAAATAAATTTCAATGGACTCTCTTATGAATAATTGTAAATAAAATTTAGACCTATAGATTATTTTACTCTCGTTAAAAAGTATGTTAATACTCTCTATTTGATTTAGCCGGGATAAAGCAGTAATACCTCTATTATATTTTATGTCCGCTATATGTTCTTTACATCTGATATTGAATTTTCGTTGGGTTATACCTATATAACGATTTTTGATTCCTCCCTCCTATAATAACTATTATAGGGAGCTCTTTATTCTTCCACTTATCCGGCTCTATACTATACCGGCTCTTTTGCGGAAACAAGGTTCGTAGGTCCCCAGCAACAAAAAATTACTTATGAGTGCAAAAAACAGGAAAATCGTAATAAATGTCCGCTGCACGTAGGTAACGCTGCAAAACTACAATCAGGATAGTAAAAAGCTAGAAGAAAGGTACTATGTGACTGGTTGCGCAGTCTATCCACAAACAGGCGATTTATGAGGACTGCGCCTACTTACCCCTGTAGCCAACTAGACCCGGTCTCCGCTACTATGGTTAGACTCTCTTTTCATAGCTCTTCTAAAATGTGTTACACAAATACTCACCCACAGGGTGTTGTTGCCTTGCAACTAGGTATCCCCTCAACGCAATCAACAGCTTACTTGTTTACCTGTTTACGAGTTTCAGTGTAATTATAACTGTAAAACATGTAAAAATGTTAAACACTCTATTATAATTTTTTTTCTACACTGTGAAATAATTTATTGGTCATAATAAAGCTAATAAAAATTGCCACACTGGATTATTTAAAAGAAAATAAATGCAGTAAAAAGCCTTTTTCACATATTTTTAATTATAGAAACTTTGCGAAAGTTTCCCAGGGTATATTTCAGATCTTTAAATCCCCCCTGCTCCCCTTAAGCAAAAGAATTATAATTAATGTTTCCGTCATTTTGCACAAAACGATACAGAATCCCTTAAAGAAATAGATACTCTCCGAAACATTTCAGCTGTGAAAACATAGAGTTAAAACCTTTGAATACCATTTAAAATACGCTCTCAACTGTTATTTGACATTTTTAATACTTTCCAACATAGTTGAAAATTGTTTATGACTTCGGTTTGTCTGTCTGCCATCTGTAATCTGGCGTCTGTCCTTGATCTTACTCGCCTAAATATAGTCAGATTTTCATGAAAGCGGTATATGTTATTTGGGTTTACCATGCATGAGGTTTGGGCATGAGGTGTTTAGCTTTTTACGGTTCATTTACAGGTATACTCAAAAGAATTCCGTTACATTACGGCTTATGAGAAAAAATCGTCTACGGAGTATTTTAATATTACGTTATTTTAAACATATTGAAATTTATATACTATATCACTAACTTTTCCTAAAAGACGCTTATTGTAGAATTTAGAGTGCACATAATTTATCGTTCATTTACAGGGACACTCGAAAGAGTTTGGCTACAGAAGAAATTGAGCATTAATCGAACTATTGAAGCCTATGAACAATATAATTGCTGGAAGTGTATTTTCAGTTCTGGTCCTCGTTTTTAAACTGAACCATTTTTTTTTTAAATATTACTTGGTGTGTATAAATTCTATATTTCATATGTATGACTGCACAAAATTTCTTTAGTACATTTTCTTTTATTCACGGAAATTGCTGAATGGAAATTTTCAACTGTGCTATTCGTTTAACTGAACAAACTTTTAGCATATACTATGTAGCATATGTACAAATCTATAGAACATATACAGGGCTGCAAACGCAAAAAATAATCGGATACTTTTCTGACTTTTTATGGTAATAGCTGTAATTGGATTTTCAAATGCATTATTCTTTTTTCAAATTGTTGATTTAGACATCATATTTCACCTTAATAAACTGTGATGTTTGTTACAGTAGTCTGAATGTGTTTGAAAGTGTTACATAATCTATGGTGGACGCATGATTTTTCGTTCTGGTTTGTTGCTTCTTTTGAAGGTTTCTCACTCTGTACGTCTTTTTCTAACGTACCCGCCCGTTAAGTTTATAAGAGGCTTCATTATACGCTTTAGATTTAGCACACAAATGCAAAATTATTTTCTACTATAGATAAATCAATAAATTAACAAACAAATAAATAAATAAATAAATAAAAATGAAGCTAATAAAGTCAATAAAATTGAACTTTTATTTGAATTGCAAGTTTGTTTCGAAGTTAAGTAAAGTATACGTAAACAATGCAACTTCAGGAGATATTACAAAATAAAAATAAACAATTCATGTTTTTTTTTTTTTTTTTTTCCACTTCAAAATTCTTCAATTTTTTAAGCAAAATGTTATTTTGATAAATAGATTTCCTCTACTAAAAGATACAGATAGCAGTGACGCAAGATTATCCGTTATTTGCATATGAAACAAAATCCCGTTTGATAATATTCTTACAAAATACTTCATATTGACCTTGTAGAAGTGAAAGTACTTCGGGTATAGCAACGTAATTGCAAACCGATAGAAACAGTTGAAATGTTTATAATGGACATTTTAAAATTAAGCTTATCTTATAATTATATTTCCTTTAGATGCTATATTTAAAAGAAAGTAAAATACAAAATAAATTTTCCTTAAATTTTAAAATCTATTTTTATGAGAAAATAAAGTTTGTTTTCTTTTCATTATTTTAACTACAAAATGTACAGATGTATTTTTTTTAATTAAAATGTTTATATGCCAATGATTCAGGCTATTATACAAGGTTAGCCATCTGGTTAGTCATAGAGTCATCTGGTTTCAAAAACTATGTATTGAGAGGTATAAGACCTACAAAAGCGGGTGATACATGACAAGATACACACACTCACCAAGTTTCAAAGCCTGCCTCGTGGCTCGCTATATAGCAGACTTGTTGCGACAATGTACAACAGTGTGGCAATACTGATCTGTGTGATATTACTTTGTTTGATCTCACGCCATGTGATTTATTACTGTGGGGTTTTGTAAAGGACAATGTTTACGTACCCCCGATGCCAACAACGCTACAAACATTGCAAGAACGCATTACTGCTGATGTGACGGACATTGACAGAAACATGCTATTGAACGTATGGACGGAAGTGGATTGCCATGGGGATGTGTGGCGGGTGACTAAGTGTGCACACATTTGTAGTATGTACCAGAAACTTGGTGAGTGATGTATCTTTTCATTTATCACCCATATTTGTACGTCGTATACTTCTAAATAAACAGTACTTTGAAATCCGATTAATCATTTAGGATAGCCGTTATTTTTCGGATTTAAAGAAATATTTATAAAAACAAAGTTTCTTTTGCTGCCACTGATATGCAGAAATGTTTGCGAGTAGTTTTTGTAATGTCTTAAACAGCTTTCTCAAACCGAAATACTGAATTTTCGCATGTTATTAATTAATCATTTAGGTCAATCCTGTTATTACCAACCCTAACCAATTAAGAAAGCACCTTCTAAAGCAGTGATACTCGGTAAATTAAGTATTTAAGTATTTGCATTTAAGTATGTGTAGTCATATGTCAATACGTTATAATGAACTGTAATCTAATTATTTATAGGTAAATATGAATTTTAATGCGAACATTTTAATATTAACTGCGTGGAGCATAATGACCATTCGCTAGTCGTTCTGGGAAGTGAGATGGAACACTAATAATCCATACATGGAAAATTTACATAGGAGTTATTACTAAAAAAACCCAAAAAAACCCCACTAGTATATAGAAATTTGGGAGAAGCTGAGTCAATATGTCTTTTATGAGTATTTATAATGATGGAACATAAAATGTCATTAAAAATGTTCGATCACGACATGTTGTTTTGTTTGATAACTTTAACTATCCCCATTATAGAATTTTTCGCACCGATCCGCAATATTAACACACATAAATGTAATTTTTTTAAAAAACGTTCTTCCATTAAAATCACAAAAATGTAGAATATACTCGTATTTTAAATTTCACACTGCAATATTTTTGTTAGAAACACGACCGAAACATGCCTACACTTTCTTTCCATCGTGCTTCGCACAATGACAAATTCCCTCCAAAACTTGGCAAAAGATCCAATAGTTTCGGCATTTACGAGTTTTTGTTGCCAGAGTCCAGCTCTTAACTGAACACAATTATGTTGTGGAATCGATCATAAACTATAATCATTTAATGGAGACTGTTTCAAGTTTGAATTTTTCCATGTTTACAAATAAACTGTTTACAACTTCGTCAGAAATTTCTTGTGATTTTTTTTTTGGTGCTTTTTGGCTGTTTCATTTCAATGATTGCATATCTGAAGTATAAGGTGAGTACTTATTTTCTTCTAGATTATTTTCTGTATATGCCAAAATTTATAAATGCATGTGTTCTGGAATACTGCCTCTGTATATACAATATAGCGATTGTAGGTAAATTGACATGCCGGTTTTTGAAAAATGAAATTTATGCCATGAAGCTAGATAACTTTCCCGATTATGTTTTTCGTGCTTCAGTTTTGACAAAATGTGCACTGGAAAAATAAGGAAGGCTACGACAGCAACACAAGTTCTACAGATAACAGTCTATCTATACATAATCCGTCAGTTTTCACAGTTTCAAAGTCACCTCCTCCAATTCCAACTACGACAACAACCGTTTCCGATACTCCAATAACATATTTATATTTTCAACAGGCAGCATCTTTAAGATGATCATCTTCATTTATCAGACCACTTCCTGTATCTCCACTTCCTTCTGCACCTCATGTTAGAACAACCTCTAAAAAGAGGAAGCATAAAGGTGCAAAAGTTCTGACTAGCAATCCTAATATTGACGAAGCAGTGGCAAAAGCTGCTGAAAAAATAATTCACAGACAAGACTTGCAGCTCTACAGGCTAAGAAGAAATTTTCCTTTGTTACATCCAATGATGACGACAAAGACATGGATCTTTCTGCCGATGATAATGACGATGAAGCCTGTTTTCATTGCAATGATTTATTCAGTCACTCAAAACTGCTAGAGAAGGGGATAAAATGTGTTAAGTGTTCAAAGTGGGCACATAATGAATGTGCTGGTGTTTCTTGGTGTGCAAAAAGAAATTTCTATGATGCATGAAGGTAAAATTAATAGCAACTTATAAGTGTGTCGTCTTAGGATAGCACTTAGAACAAATGACATAGTGCAGCTTTTTATATAAATCGTTATTAAGACGTTTTGATTTTATTTGTTATTTTTTAAAAGGTACCATTGCATAAGTTAGTTTGTAAAATATAAAGGTCATTAGAAAGAAATTGTATGAATAGAAATATTTTTCCTTGGGATATGTCATTTAAGGACAGTTTCTCCCAGTCAAAATGAAGAATTGCCTTGCTAAATAACTAAGAGTCAGTTAATTATCTAGTTTTCATATACCATGTTGTGTAATTTTATGAATCTCATCCAAGGCATTTTGAGCATTCATCAAATTATATAATAATTAACATACTACTTTTAATTGATAAAAGTGTAAGATTAAAACTTTATAAACAGTAAAAATAGTTTTATGCGAATGTTTAAATGTTTCGATACTACGCGAGATATTTTCAAAACAAATGAATAAAAATATTCTAAAACTACACGGTCATGATGCAATGGTTTGAAAAGCCATCATTCATTTTTTTGACGAACTCTTTTATGTTACGCACGTTATTTTTTATTTTACTAGGATGTTTATTTCTACTTTTGTAACCATTGAAGTACTCGAGGCACAATTTTGACAACTTAAATGTTACTGCATTCTTACATATTGAATTTTTAGTTATTAGAATCTCTATAAATTCTCGTATAAAGGATGGAAAGTATAGATTGAAGGGAAAAATTATTTTACTTTCACTGAAATTTATTTGCATGGTTTCTGCTTGACATAATCTTGCCAGGACTGTGATTATCATATTAAATAATAACATTTAAATAAATAAATAATTAAAAATACCTTTTGAAAGATAAAATGCATTACAAATTATTCATGCTGTACAGACGAAGATACATGATAATTTCTCCCATCCATTATTTCCACGTTCTGTAAATACAGAAAAACATTTCTTAACTCGGGGAAATATAATGTAACCACAGACAAAAATCCAAATCTTGTTTCGAAATTGTGTTAGAAATTTTGGAAACCAACATTTCATTCAAGACTTAAAGAGGATATTATTTATAAAAACCAAAGTTTCTTTGTCTTTCACTGATATTAGGAAACGTTTCCGAATGGTTTTTATAGGGTGTTAGTCAGTTTTTTCAATCCAGAACATGGGTTTTTGGGATGCTATAAATTATTACATAAAAAATTTCATGCTAAACAGACATGTTTTTGAGACAAACGTGATAAATTAACAGCATTAACATTTAACATTAAAAATATTATTACTTAATTACTCTTGTATCTATAAATTCAGTTTTGTTGCTCATATTATTTAATTGATAATTAACTGCATCTAGAAACAGATATTCCGGTTTGAGAAAATTGATTAACGCGCTATGAAGACTATTCGGAAAAGTTCCAAAAATCGATGACAGCGAAAGAAATTCGAAATAAATCGGTTTGTGAACTTTCTAAAGATACATGATAGCTTTAATCTAGGGTAACTTGGAAGATGTTATTATATATTTATTTAATTGTTATGCTTTATTTTCGTATATAAAAAAAATGTCTTTTTTACATTGCGGGACGTAGAGGAATATGAAGTTTTTATGAGAAATATGTATAGGAAATAAATAAATTATTTCTTAGATGTGGATTTTCTAGCAATACATGTATACTTAAGGATAAAAATGACCATTACATCTTTCCTGTAGTCCAATTAGTAATAAAATCTTGAGGAAAACTCGAATATTTTTCTGCTTTTCTTCGAAATTAAGCCAATATTTAGAATGAAGAATTTCGATACTAAATAATCGGAATGTCTGTATTTTAGGAAAAATTGCTTTACCGAGTACCGTGTAGCGAATTTTATTAATTTTAGTGCTAAAACTTATCGGAAAAAAATAATTAACTTTTTGAGTATTACTGAAGAAATTAAATGTCTAAATATTTACGAAAATACGAGCTTAAATAAACCGTTCAGCATTTATCCTATGCAATAAGGATGAGCTACTATATTCCAACGTCCTTAATCTTACAATTATGTGAGGTTGTGAAGAAATAGGTTTTATTTAATTTTCTGGTTTTAGCCAGTATTTTGGGTAATTTTACTAGTGTGTTTCGGCAAGAATGGGGAACTATACACATAACCCTTTAAGACCTGACCTACACGAGTAGATGATTCTAAGGAAAAAGAAGAAAAAAACAATTTCTTCTTTTTGTGTGACTTAAAGCAGAGCCTGCGCCCACACAATTGTGTGGATCCTCCTTTGACGTAACCTGACATCGAAATTTTTTTTTCAATCAAATAGTATCCGATTAATAAAGGTCAACCACCAAGACTTTTAATTTCTACCAAAAATCTCAAGTTCTTAAAGGGGTAATATAAGCTATGCATGTTTAGTTGTTTTGTTGCAAATTTTGAATCTACACTTTTATTCTTTTCCTGTTTCATACGTGAATTACAAAGCAAAGTACAGAAGTTGATAGAATAATTTTCACGCAAACACAAAATGTATACAGACACAATTTTTTATTCCGTAGCAGAAATATTGCCCCTTAAATTTTAATAACATTTTGTAATATACATGTAATAATGCTTTAAATATAAAAACATTACAATGACACTACACGCAAATAAATAAATAGGATGAATTATACAATTTGAATTGCATACAAATATATAAATAAAATGACATGAAATAAAATAAATTTATAATATTGAATGCAGCTTCATCAGAAAATAATTATCACATTTGTTATTCAAGGTAAATGTGATAGCATAAGCCTATATATCATGTCTGATGTCAACATCTCTTTTTCAATGTGCCTAGAAAACGAACAAGGATAAATGATATATTATACGAAAGGTTTTTCAAAATACTTTTTTAAAATATACTTACATTTCTTGCCATGTTGCTTGATTTAAAATTGCGGTTTTTTTAAAAAATTAATGCAAAAATAAAATGATGCTTTGAATTTAAAAACACTACAATGACATTACACACAAATAAATAAATCGGAAGCATTATTCAATTTGCACTACATACAAATATATAAATAAAATGACATATAAAAAATAAATTTATAACATTTAATGCAGCTACATCAGAAAGTAATTATCACATTTGTTATTCCATGCGAATCCAATAATATAATCCTATATATCATGTATGATGTCAACAACTATTTTTCAATGTATATATAAAACGCACAACGATAAATGAGATATTATACAAAAGGATTTTTTACAGGATTTTTAGAAATACACCTACATTTCCTGTCATGTTGTTTGATTTTAAATTGCAGTTTTTCAAAAATTAATCGAAAACGAAATGATGCTTTAAATATAAAAACATTACAATGACATTACGTACAAATAAATAAATAAGATGCATTACACGATTTGCATTACATACAAATAAATAAATAAGATGACATGAAATAAAATAAACTTATATATAAATAGCATTTCATCAGAAAGTCATTATCACATTTGTTCTTCAAAGTAAATCCAGTAATATACTTCTATGTATTATGTCTGATGTCAACATTCCCTTTTCAATGCTCATACAAAACGGGCAACGATGGATGGGGTATTTTTCGGAAGGATCTTTTACAGGTTTTTGACATACTACACTTAAATAACGTTGTTTGATTAAAAATTGCATTGGAAACATATTGGAAAAATGTATCAGCAAATAATCTCAAAGATTGCAATGCAAAAGGTTAGGACGACTTTACTAGTTTTGTTTTAGAAAGCAAATTATATATTTTTAGACTAAATGCCTAATTATTGTTGCCTAAATAGATAACATAAATAGTTTTCCTTAAATCTTTCTTTTATCTAAATAATTTTTAATGATCTTTAATTGACATATATCAGTTAATGTAAGGCATTCCTTTAAAAAATTATGGCGCAATTTAAAATTATAAAGTAAATTTCATTATTATACAGTGATAAAAATAAAGTGTATTATTATTTTATAACACTTATAGTACATATCACACGATGATTAATATATGAATACATTACACTGATGCATTTTTTTATGAACAAATAAATAAGGTGACATGAAAATAAAAAAAATAAATTAAACATATAAAACTCGATACAGATTCACATTGCAGAAATACATTATTCACATTTCATAAAACACACGATCTGATGATTTAAATAAATTGAAATGGATTACAATGATGCGTTACATATAAATAAATAAATGACATGAAATGGAATTGATTTATAAAGCTCTATACATATTAACTGAAAAAGTAATTAGCATATTTGTTCTACGGAATAAGTAAAACAATTTTTATTTTTTTAAACGAAAGTGTAATTTCTTTATATTGAATATGCATTTTTTTTTTCTAGAAAGCTCTTTTAGCTTGTTTTAGAGATTTTCTTTATCTAAGTATCTTAGATGTATTTAAATTCACATATTATATTTATTTAAATTGATTTAAATTAATAAATAACAACAGTTTTATAAAGTAGTACAGTCGTGAAAAAAAAAGTATACACCCCCCTACTAACACCTCATCAAATTATCGTAGACAAAAGTTACTGGTACCGAACGATTGGAAATAAAGTCTACTTTTAAATGATGTATATAAAATTTGCTTTGGCGGCCATCTACATATTAAAACGAATCCAAACTTCATTTTTTTTCAATTGTAATACCCAATTTTAACGAGATATTTCAAAACTTTGGTTCAAACTATCCCTAGACACCAAATTTCAAGTCACTTGAATGATAAGTTTTTGAATTATGAACATTCAAAATTTAGCGCTTCTAACGTTAAATTACATTTTTATATTTTTATTTATATCTCCTGAAATTATGTTCCTAATGTGCTAATATTTTGCGTAACAATAATACTAATTTACCCAAACATAAATACGCTGAATTTGCAATTGTTATAATTTTATGATATGAATTATGAATTCCGAAATTAATATTCGAAAAAATTATGAATTGCAAACTACAATTTTTTTTTTGATGAATTTAGATTTATTAAGTCCTGCTTTATAGAAATCCAAAATTTCGCATTTTTCTTCCAAGTAGTTTTCCAATTATGCTTAAAAAACGGTGAAATGATGATTTAAGTGACTGTCTATGATAGAAGTGAGTAGATATTTTGACATTTCTTCTGCTCTCCTGTAATCTGACAAGTTTCATTGACTGCTTTAGTGGCGCTTAAGGTGCCTTGATCAAGAAGGTGGCTCTCTCGGTTAACAATCAAGTATCGAATTTCAATTTGGATACAGCCCTTAAAACACGCTCGTTTTAAAATAATTAATTTCTCGGAAACGTATGGTACGAATTGCATAAAAATTTGTTTTGGGGTTAATTGAAGGGTTTAGAGTTTATTTATGTATTCAAATTGGGTATTGCCATTGAAAAAAATGAAGTTTGGGTTCGGTTTAATATGTAGATGGCCCCCTAAGCAAATTTTATATACATCATTTAAAAATAGACTTTAATCGAATCGTTTGGTACCTGTAACTTTCTTCTACGATAATTTGTTGAGGAGTTAGTAGGGGATGTTCACTTTTTTTTACACGACTGTGCATAATACTTTGAAATACATATTAAAGAAATAATAGCCGCATTTAAGGTTAAAAAACCATAAACTTATATTATTTTAAGATATGATAGCAGGGAGGAATTATAGTGCATGCAAGGAAAATCATTTATAAAGATCCTATAGGATGTTATTTATAAAAATGTTTAAAAGCATTTAAACATATCAAATATTATTGTAAAAATAATTCATTACTTAAAAATATAACTTTAAAATTTTTACTTAAGATTATTATTTCGTAATATTAAATATTATGCTGTTATTATAAAAGAGTTTGACTTAATTGTAATGAAAGATTTAACTGCAAGTTGAACGTTTTTTTCTTTGATAATTGTTCTAATAAATGGCATAATTGTAAATGTAAATATAGCTGTAAAACTTCGAATTACTACAAAGCATAATTTTGTGCTATTAAACTGGCGAAAACTGTGTCTTTTGGACTAAATATACTTAAGGGGACAGTTTACATTTTCAACAATTTTGTTTATCTTTAAAAATATGGTTTAAACGGTGAAATCTCTGCACTTCAAAGTTCAACAAAAAGTACATTTTGAAAAAAAAATTTAACTACATCTTTAATTAAAAATTAAAAAAATTTTAAAAAAAAATTGAATTTTCTAGAATCCCTACTACTTATTTAAATATTGGTATTTTTTCCCAATTTTTTTAAAGATTTTCAAAAGTGTATTAAACAAGACTGCGCATGGATTTTTATACGCATTTAATACATACATTTAATATAATTTTTTTACTAATATATACATAGTGTAAAGCGATAAAATCTAACACATCTTCATATACTTTTATTTAAAAAAAAAATAACAAAAAACTTGAAGGCTAATTGCATGCGTAGATTTAACAGTTATATAATAAAGAACATGTACAAAAGAAGTTTAAATACCTATCTCAAATACAAAAAAGGCCTTAGCATTTTCAAAACATGAAAGTGAAGAAAATATGAACATGGGGAAAAAGCCATTTAAAATTTTCATTTATATGAGTAATTACACTAGGTGTATTAACAAAATTTACAATACCTTGAGATATATTTTCCGTTTTAGTAAAAATGAGATATCAAAATATTCACAATTAAATAAGCTTTCCTTTAATATTCAAAAAGAAAAATCGATTTTTTGATCAATTTTGAGGTAAACAGTCCCCTTAAAGGCGGAAATAAGTTAATTGAGCTGGAAGATTTGTAATAGGCGAGTTTTGGATTACATCCAATTTGTCATTTTATAAATATCAAAATTGAGTTAAAGACATTAAATTTTAGATAAAGTTACTTGCACAAAATTCTTACAAAAATTAAATAGTTTTCCTAAGCCGCTATACTTGTGATGTTTTCTTTGAGGACATTGATAGTTGACGGGGACAGTCAAGACCACGGTAAGTATAACACTTATTATCTGTATTTTAAGTACCGTGGTCAAGACCTTGTTTATTGTTTCGTATTCCGCAATGTGGAGAATTTACTCACAAAACTCCGTTATATTTTAATAGTTTTAGATATTTTTCTTTTCATTACTGAATAAAGGAATTCTTGAGGTTTTGTTTTCATTTTCATCTTGCTTGGACAATAGAATTATATAAATCCACCAGAATTTTTATACTATAAAATTATTGTTCCGCACAGTTCAACTGGTATGGAAAATAAAATAAAAAAATAGAGCAAGAAAATGCCATCTTTTACAACGAGAAACCCTGCTAAACTTTCATAATATGGTCATTGTGACTTTTAGAATAAAATACATTTAAGATAAATAGTTTTTTAAAATATTGATAGACTTTACTGAATTTTTAAAAAATGCATATTGCATAATAAACAATCGATAAAATTGAAACTTGTAATAATAAAAATGATTTAACACTAAAGAGACCGAAAATTTTACTCAAGTGTTATAAAAAGTATTCGACACAGGAATTTTTATTTAAATCTGATTAACATATTTATTTAAAATTTTTCTTCTTTGTGCTTTTTAAACATATTTTACAAGAAAATTTCTGGTTCGCACCGAAATATATTCATATGCTAAGAGTCAAATCGACACCTTACGGTCTTTTTAGTGTTTATATATATATATATATGTCTTGTTTGTAAGTCCAATAAGTACCATTACTTTTTTTTTATAAATGCAATGAAACACCCATTCCATGTAAAAGGACCTGAAATCACTAAAATGAAATTTAGAAAGAATCGTTTGTGCATAATACAAAGTTAAAAAATAAATAAAAAATATAATAACATTTTGAAAATCCTAGTTATATTCTTATGAAGTAAAAAATAAATCTTTTTCATCTGGTTAAAAAATAATATCATTTTTAAAAGCAGCATTTCACAGAATCAAAAATAATGTTTATTCATCTCATACACATTGACTGTGAGTACTTCGTAGTTAGGCCAGCACGAGTGACAATGATGGTTTACTTTCAATCCACTTCATTATATGTTTTAAAAAAATATTTGACAATGATTCTCTATAAATGTCTTGTAAGCGATAGTACATACTTGATGATGATGTTCAAGAATAACTGTCATACACTTATCTTTATATGTAAATGTTCATGTAAAAGAATCACGGTGAGGATTTGACTAGTAGACTCATTATAGAAATCTTCTCTTCCACTAAGTACTTTTTGCTTAAATGGCTACAAGCGATTTGATTTTTACCATAAAGATAATCTGTATACATGTTTTCAGTAAAATTCATGGCTGGTTAAACTTTCAGCTTTTATTTTATATATTAAATAAAATTTTAAAATATTTAGGAGTGACTTTGTACCATTATTGAGCAAGTACTATTATTATCGTGGAAGGAATTTTTCATGAATCACCGTGATGATCTTATCGTACGGATGTAACTCAGCAGTTCAGTTAAAATTTTTAGGGTATTCTGCAAAGTGCGACAGGTATTAAAGATTGTTGCAGAACATCTAGATGTTTCTGTGAATTCTTCGTTAAAGATCTGCTTATGAGCCTCTTTCAATGAATCATTAGTGCTACTTGGTAAAGCAATGGCAAAACTTCGATAGCGACACATAAGTACTTGCATTTTTGATTCTAATGATTTTGATTGCCATTCTCTGTTAAGAGTAGTGTCCCATGAACAACGTGTTGAATGCTTTTGTATCTGTTCGGAAATGAAAAACACATAAGCCGTATGATTTACTAAAGAGGTGTAAAAAAGGCGAACGACTTCCACTGTAGCGTTATTCTGAAAATAGAGAAAAAAAAAATTCAATTTTTCATAAAAACGATGTTTTTGGCAGTATATAGCGAAATGTTCTATTTGTGTAAGTAAACAAAAAAGAGAAAAATATATTAACGAGTAAATCTTTTTTCATCATTCGGTAAAATCATCTGTTTCGAAGGTAAAATTATAACATATGCAATAGCAATATATCAAAATTTACAATTGTTATAACAAGGAACGCTATAACAATATATAAAAATATAAAAATCCCACTTTAATATAAAATGTAAAGAAGGTACTTCAAACTATTGAAAATGCTTTAAACACATTTGTGAAGATGAAAATTCTGCGTAAATTTTTCATAATTAATATTCAAAAGTTATACTCATATTGTTTCATAAATTTTCGTTTGAAAATTTTATTATTATTATACATTACCGATTTTAATTTTCATTCAGTAATTACATGTATGATTTTATAATATCTTAATTGTTATCCCTTCTCTTACACTTTAGTCTAATGATTTTCTATAAAAGCAGGAATTTAAACATGAAAATTTTAAGAAAATTAATATGATAAATATGTATGCATCCTCATTTTCGTTCGTAAATTTATAAATTCGTGAATTGTTTAAACTACATTAGAAGATTTATATAATTATTTAATAAATTTTAGAAGGATTTTAGGAGTATTGAAGGGTTTAGAATGATTAATTAAATTTGAATTTATAGGAATTTTGTGCAACATTTATAACCCCACTCAAATATTTTATTTTAAATATTTTTCTTAATATTTTGTAGAATTAGGAAATGTACAACGAATTGAAAAATCATCCCCCCCCCCCCCCCAACGCCAAGAATGCTGAAAAGATGCAAAGACAAAAGAAATCATCCTTTTAAAAATATTTTTGCTTCGTGTGACCAATAATGCTTTTGGAACAAGATAAAGTAATGTATCCATAACTCATTCTAAACTGTTTTACGACTAATCGATATATTAAATGAATTTTATAACAAGTTATTTTAATGGTATTTATAAATACCGCCAGTAGATAAAAGGTTAAATAAAGGAGTAAGAGTCGCCAAATATTTTCCAATTTAGAAATAGTAAAATGAAATATGCCTTACGGCAAGTTGCCTCACCGGCATAGAATGTGAGGAGATGTGAAGATGCACAGACGCGGAACCAGACGGGAACAGCCAGCGTCATGCCGTCTTGGCTAATCAAACGAACTGTTTAGTATAATGTCGTCATGAAGCCAACTTCCAGCCAAGGGAGCCCACCGTCCAGCGCGCATCACTCTCCCTGCGCCCCAAATCCATTGGAGGCCATGGTCGCTGGGATATAGCCCATGTACTCAACTTGTGGTTCAGGGATTACACCACCGAGTCTCACAGGGACCTCATGTGTACCGTACACTCATAGGAGAGCCGGGCCTTTGGCCTTGATCTCGAGTTTACCAGGAGAGTTACTACCGCACCGGTGATTTCCGGATGTGAGAGTCTACAGAGACGATCTCGAGACCTTCTGCCTAGGCTGTATTTAGAAATGGTAAGCTATATGCTTTACTAATGACATAATTGTAAAATCAAATAGAAAGCTTTAAATCCCACTTCTAAAAATTAGACAGATTGAAGAAATTTATAAAACAAACCAATCAAATGAATATCAAACGCAAATTAGACCAAAAAAGTTAATAATAAATTTTATGACTTTATAAACAATTAATAAAATTAATTCACAGAAAAAAAAGTCGTGCGTATGGTGTTTTATGTGGTATTTTATAAGATATATAACTTACTAAAAAGTTCTCCGCTAACGGTATTTCCTTGTGGTTTCCAAAACTTGATGCAGTACATCCCATCATTCTGAGATCATTCTAAAAGCAAAATAAATAAAGAAATGAGATTTAAAATGTTGGCGTATTTAGGTTACAAATTATGATAATCAAATTCTTTCAGATATATTAAAAACATACATTTCATTTGTTTAATTTACAACCTATTTTCCATCGATAAATCGTTAAAATGACAAACACTTTTAAAATAATAGTAAGCTTTTTAAAATTAATTTTTAGTAAAGTATTATTTAATATTATTATTTTTCAAGTACCTTAAACTACACTGTAAAATTAGGAAGAGTTAACTTTTTGAAAGAATGACACGCATTTTTACTCTTTTTTAGAGTGAATTTTATAACAATACTTTCCTTAAAGTGTGGAATTTTCCACTCCCTAGAAATGAGTGAAATATTTCACTCCATTATCGAGAGTGAAATGTGTCGCTCCGTTGTCGAAAATGAAATATCTCACTCCGCTGACGAGAGTCAAAGACTGGCATTATACACTTTAAAACATTTCCGATCAACTTTCAACTATGGAGCAAAATAATGAAAAGCACCAACATGTGTCATTTCTTAATTTTCTAAAACTCCATTTCATAATGTATCCTTGGAAATTACTCTGATTTGGTACTAAAACACACTCCTTTTCAAGAGTGAATAATCACTTCTTCTTAGAGTGACTATTCATGCCTGCTTGGAGTGAGTAGTCATTCTAAGAAGGAGTGAGTCATCAGCCAATATCAGAACAGCAAATTTACAATCATTTTTTTTTTAAGATAAGAGAAAAACGCCCACCATTTTAGGATTAAAATATACGGATATTATTAAAGTGATTATTTCTGAAACGTAAAGGTAAGTCTCATTTAATTTTAAACTTCTATTCCTGTAGTTTTGTATGTTAAGATCGACAGTTAAACTGTTTTATGTTATATAGAAAAAGACTGATCTAGGTTTGTTTTTAGAAGCGATTTTTTCCTATTCGATGCTGTGATGTAAAATATCTGGGAAAATGTCTTTTTCATATTACAGTAATGAAACTTTTGAGAGATTTCTTTTTAATTATTAATAATATTTTAAATTATTATTTAAAATCCTAAATCTTCATACCAATGTTTTCAGATTTAACATTTGCAAAATCTATAAAATAATAGCCATTTCTTATAACATATGGCAAGATTTTTTAGAAATTGTTAAATCTAATAGTGTATTTAAATCATCTATTGTAGTTTGTTATTGTTTAATAGTACAATTATAAAATACTAATTATTATTTTTAGGGGTTTTCAAATTGGCATATATATATATTTTTTAATTGTATGTTAGCATTTTTTGCTGCTTGTGATTTTAATCAAACATTTAATTATAGACATTCTGAATCTGTTATTAAATTTCCTTCTATTGTGAACGCTTTTCTACGTTTTTGATGCACGTAATTATTGGCACTAAAAAATAAAACATGATATTTAAGAATTGAAATAAAGTGTTTTTTATGCTTGATGTTTATCGATAAAACCACTTTACTATATTTTTTATAAAAAGTTCATACTACCACTTATATAATATAAGCGTGAATATCACTGATAAACAAATTTTTTCTTGGAAAATTTTAACAGATTTAAGCAACCCTTGGTAATTTAGGAAATATTCACAAAAAGGTGAAGTTGGTTTCCGTTTCGGAAATATCTGTGTTTAAATATATCTCATTATGTTATTTTATTGCCTTTTAAAGTACTTTGTTTCTACGGTCTAATGACTCTGCAAATATCTGCTACTTCTAATACCACCAATTAAGGCACCAATAAGATGTGTTTCGCCCATGTGAAAAATGCAGAACAGCAGCGTTACCTGTTGGCGATTTACAACAAAACATAATCAGCACCAATTCATATGAAGGACTATTTTAACTTTGTGTACTTTTTACAGGGGATGGAGAAAAGAGAAATAGATATATATATAGATAGAATAATACAGGGTTCGTACATATTTCTTTAAATAAATATCAAAGACTTTTAAGGACTTCCAAGGACAAAAAAAAAATGTAAGGACCTACAAATTCAATAAAATTATAAAATATAATATGCATTTTATAATAAAGGGTTTCATTTTTGCAAATAAAAGTTTTGAACATTCAAATGGTCGGGAAGAGTGGGGTAGATTTCAGCATGTGGCAGGAGAAATTTAGAAATTTTTAAAATAACAAATACAGCAAACGAAAAAACTAGTCGAATGTGCCAATCCTAAAATTTTCTTCTTTCTCATACATGTTAATTCAAAATTCATTATCAGAGTGCCAGCATTAAATGGCAATTTATGCCCATAATGAGAATTCTAAAGATTTGAAATTCCGTGCATTAGTTCTTGAGATATGACTGTTGCTAAAATAGTGTAAATACTGAAAAATGTGGCATTAGATGCGCCACCTGTTGGTTGATTTACACTAAAACCTAATCAGCAACAACTTGTATTAACGTCTGACTGAATCTGAAGTTGGATGAAAAACTACGCATTAGTTTTTGAGATAGAGCTATTGAGAAAATCGGGGGAAAATGCGCATAGCAGCTCCATCTATTGGGCAATTGATACCAAAACCTTACAGGAACAACTTGTGTCAACTGGCTCTGAAGTTTCATGAAAATTCGTGCTTTTGCACTTTAGATTAAGTTATTGCGGAAATCGTACAAAATTCAGCGTAGCAGCGTCACCTGTTTCGCGATTTACACAAAAACATAACCAGCCACTATATTTATCAAGGTATACCTGAATCTGAAGTTTGAAGGCTTTCATTCAAGGACGAAGTGTATAGTTCAAAATTAGGTAAACAATTTTATAAAGTTAAATTGTCACATGCCATTGAAGCTTCATTTCTTTCACTCTCAGATTGACTTTTTATCAGATAATATGGGAGCAATTAGCGACGAGCATGATGAATCATTTCACCAACAAATTTTTGCTGTGGAGTCACGTTATCGATAGGAATGGAATGCAGCAATGCTTGCCGATTACTCTCGGTTCTTCAAGAGAGAAGATACCGAACATAAACGCAAAAATAGGTACTAATGTACTCAAATTAATACACTCAAGTTGTGTTCAGCTGCGTAAAAAGTGTGGAAAATGTGTATAAAAAGTGTAGAAGTATACTGGAGGTAAATTTAACTTTTATGTGTTATCATTATGCATTATTGTAATATCTCTTAAATTGCGATGTATCGTAATAACCTATAAATACATATCCTATATTTTAAAGAGATAAATAACTACTTTTTTACATAAAAAATGTTTTCCAAACAATAAGAACAGTACATATGTAGTCATTTGTTTTCTTTTTATATTTCCACCTTTTTATTATTTCCTAGATCAATCTTTTTCTATAAAACATAAGAAATCAATTTAGCTCATATTCACAAAATACAATATATACGGGAATAAAAATTTTAAATAAATATGGCTTACCATGTTGTTCTATAAATAAGCGTTGTATTAAAATCCGTTTTTCAGCAATAGCGGAAGAAAATTCGAAATCATGATTAAGTTAAGGAATATGTTTAATGAAAACTATATACATATTCAAGAAAATATAAAGTTCTAGACTTTATGTTCATATTTAATAAAACAATGACAAATCACAACACATAAAAAAACTTACACATTCTTAATATTTAAATTAAGCTTAGAACTTATTACAAAAAGTTGTCTGTTGATAAGCATTGTATTTTAAGTGAAAAAATTTTAAATGTTTTAGAAGAATAGGGCTCCAAAATAGCGATATTTTGCAAAAAAGTACGGTAAAAAGATTTTATATTTAAAACAAAACTTACAATTAAATCGCATGTTGTTAATCATATAACATGCACCTATTATACAGTTATTAATAAAATTTTAAAAGTAACTAAAATGCAATAAACAATAACGCTTGATTAGATTTAAATTCAATAGCAATGACTGAGATCAAAATATTTCAAATTTGAATTACACATTAAAAAAAAAAAAGAAAATAATTAACGTACATCACGGGAATTATTAAAATACTAAATGGGTATCTGAAAAAAAAATTAACGGATTAAGATTTCGGGTAATTACCTGCCCTTATGAGCATTTTAAATTTATCATATATTTATAAGGTATGCAATGAAAGCAAATATAAGGGATAAGATTGTAATAAAATATTTTAGTTTTTATCTGCTAGTAATCAATTTAATTCACATGTAACTTTAATTGAGTTTTTCCTTAAAGGTTCAATTAATGTTACAAACTATGAATCAAATAAATATTGTCAATAAAGTATTTTATTTCGATCTTTACCACGCTTGCATTCATTTTCATTGCATACTCTAAAATATGTGATTCTTTCAAAATGCCCATAAAACAGCATAAAAAAAGAATCCACTGCATAAAAATTTAACATTCACTCCAATGAAAAAATTCACTCTTACCAGGGGTGAAAAACCGCACTGCTTTAGCAAGAGTAAATTGTCAGTCCTCAGAAAGAGTGATCATTCATCCCTGTTTAGAGTGACTATTCACTTCCCAGGAGTGGATATTCACTCTTTCAGAGTGTAAAAATTCCACTTTTGCTCAGAATGAATAGTGACTCTAAAGTGGTTGGGCATATTTTGATTGCGATAGAGTGACTATTCACTCCACCGGAATGAATATTAAAATACAATGCACCTAAAAGTAATGCCTGCATATATTCATTAAATGAAATATATTTCGATTTAGGGTTCCGTACTTAAAAAGTAAAAACGGAACTATTATAAGATCACTCCTGTGTCTGTCTGTCACAGCCATTTAACTCGTAAACTATGGAACGTGGAAAGTTCAAATTCGGGGAAGTAATAAAGACTATTGACCCACATATTTTCAGATTAATAAACATTCATAAATATATTTAGTAAAAAAGTAGAGGGGCTAATTATGCTACTTGAAAAAAAAATATTTCCTTTGCATATCATGTCCTTGCATATCCTGTGAAAGTTTTTGTAACGCTGAACTCAAAAATACATTCCTTTTAACTTTAGGTATTATATTTTCAAAGATATTGTTGAAAATGTAGCGCAAAAATATGTCCCCCCCCCCATCTAATTCCGAATCTACTGAAACTAAAATTATGAAAAAGTTAGAGGTAGTAGACGTTAATATAAACCTTGCCGGAAAATTATAGCGATTACCCTAGGTCACATAGTTTTTGAGTAATTATCATTTTTCTGTTATACACAAATTTCGATTTACCGGCATTCAGAAAAATTGTTGAGCATCGCTGAATATACCTATCGTTGCAGAAGAATAAAAGCATTGTTGATAATGATTTTCGAAAAAAATCATCGGTAATTAGCCGAGATAATAACCCTTAAAGGTACGGTCAGTTTGGACATACACAAGGGCAGGGGCGGTGTACTCTATGCCTAGTTAACAACTTTTAATGATATATATGTGTAATGTAATGTCCAGTAACAGTATAAAAGCAATAAACGTCAAATTTTTAAAAACACACTAATTTAAGGGGTCTCGGGACTCTAAAATGCGGAAAAAATGAAAAAGACCATTTTCAACATTTAATATCTTAAAATGTATATGATTTTAAAACACAAATTTAATTGGGATAAAAAATTGCAAGATACAGAATTAGTATTTATAGGGGGCTCGAAACTGTTAGACATTTGTCGAACAAAAAATTGGCATAACAGTTTACGCGCAGGATTACAAAATAAATATTGCAACTAGAATGAAATTTTTGGTGCTTACTTATACTTCAGATTGTAATAATTTCCCTGAACTTAAATAAATTCGTATTTAAAGCATTTTTATATTTTTAATGCAATGTTGAATTTAGCTAATACAAAATTTCGAAAATTTCAACAGTAAAATCACCTGAAAAAATATTTTTTTGAACAATAAAAAGGAAATTTTAGGTTCAGTTTATACAGACTAACATGAAATATATGCTTTGAAAATTTCATGAAAAAATATTCAGAAATTTTTGAGGTATCCTGCGCGTTATGTCCGAAAAACGCCATTTGGAAAATAATGACATTAATGTTTCGGAAACGCCGCTTCAGCTATTGAGCGGGTATAATTCTAAAAGCCAAAACTTCTGTTCTAATGGGAGTTTCAAGGAAACAATTATATCAAAATATTAAAAAAAAGATAGGATAAACCTTGTTTTTTATTACAGCTTCACAGCGTCTATTTATTGAGAGAAATAGTGTTTGGAGCTTATCCTTTTTGATCACATGATGCCAAGAATCAATTATAGCTTCAACAATTTGCGTTTTATTAGATGGACGCTTTTCTTTTCTTTTTATTTATTTTTTTTTTAAATTTTTTATTTATTTATTTATTTATTTATTTTTTTGTACAAGGATTTTCAAACGTCGCCGCAGATTTTCTATAGGATTCAGATCAGGGCTGTTTCCTGGCCAGGTGATAATAGTACGCTTTTATTTTTAAACCATTCTTTGCATATTTTTGCCGTATGGCGTGGAGCTGAATCTTGCTGAAAGATAAATGGTGATTAATTGGGAAGAGATCCCTGATGGAAGGTATCATCTTTGGTTCCAGGACAGTTTTGATGTTTTTTTAGGGTTCCGTACTTAAAAAGTAAAAACTGAACCATTATAAGATCACTCCTGTGTCTGTCTGTCACAGCCCTTTTACTCATGAACTATGCAAGGGTTCAAATTCGGGGAAGTAATAAAGACTATTGACCCACATATTTACATATTAATAAATATTCATAAATATATTTAGGAAAAATGCAGAGGGGCTAATTAAGTTACGTGAAAAAAAAAAAAAATCTTTTCTTTGTATATCATGTAGGGTATCGTGTGAAAGCTTTTGTAACGCTGAAATCAAAAATATATTTCATTTAATTTTAAGTATTATATTTTCAAAGTTATGGTGAAAAGGAAAATGTAGTGCAAAAATATGTCCCCCCCCCCCCCATCGAACTCCGAATCTATTGAAACTAAAATTATGAAAGAATTAGAGGTAGTAGACATTAATTAAAACCTTGCAGGAAAATTATAGCGATTACCCTAGGTCAGGATCGGCGAACCTTTTTACATCCGCGTGCCGATATTTTCCCCAAAAAAATTCAACTGCACATGGCGTGCTAACAACGCCCCCCCCCCCCCCCTTACGTCACATTCCCGCAAAAAAATAGCAAATTAATTTAATAGTGAATTATAAGTTTGTATAATTCTAATAATAATAAATAGTAATAGTATCAAAATTATTTATTATTATTAGATTATTATAAATATAACTAACATACCTGCGGCTAATAACAACATACGCATTAAATTAAACAATGTATAATATAGAAAACTCGAACCAAAACATCTTTACAATGAAAAGATTAATTAATCGTAGAAATAATTATAGAAAAATATAATTATAGTTTTCATTTTATTTTACAAATGTTTTAGCAATCAAATTATTATTTTTTTCATAACTTATGAAAAAAAGTCATGTTTTATTGGTTTTATTAATAGTTTTGCCATTTTAACAAATTAAAAATCAATTAACATATTCTAGCAAAAGTTAAATAAAGCCTCATGTGCAGGTCAAAACGCGTTAAATTATGCAGATATATTACAGCAAAGAATAATTTGTTGCTAGTTTTCTCTCTTTCTATGCGAATATTAAGTGCCATCATAACGAAATCGAAGAAATGAGGAGTTGGGAAGGGTCTATTATATTTCTAAGCGGAAAGTTCAGTGATATAACAAGTACACAAGTACCTATTATAGAAAACAAAAGCTATTTTCAATGCAGCTCGTGTACTAATAAACAAGTTGGAAATTGCTCGTCAAACGTGGCAAATGAGGTGCGTTCGTACTATAACTAGTTTTATAATTATTTTTTGCACCCCATATTGTACTGAATGTGTATTTATTTGCACTTCATAAGTGCATAGTCTGTAACATCATTAAAATGCACTTGCAATAATTTTTTCCCATTCCCCTTAATGTAACGGAAAACTTTTGACTGTCCCTGTAATTAAGCTGTACATCCGATTTTCATGAAATTTAAAATGGCTCGACAAAATTTTGCAGCAATTATATATTTAAAATTTCAGCCCATTCGGAAAGCTGTAACATCATTAAAATGCACTTGCAATAATTTTTCCCATTTGCTTTAATGTAAAGAAAAACTTTTGACTGTCCCTGTAATTAAACTATACATCCGATTTTCATAAAATTTGAAATGGCTCGATAAAATGTCGCAATAATTATATGTTTAAAATTTGAGACCATTCGGAAAGCTTTAACATCATTAAAATGCACGTGTAATAATTTTTCCCATTGGCCGTAATGTAAAGAAAAACTTTTGACTGTCCCTGTAATTTAACTATACATCCGATTTTCATAAAATTTGAAATGGATCGACAAAATTTTACAACAATCATATATTTAAAATTTCAGACCATTCGGTTGGGTAGTTTTTGCTCTATTATATGCGGACGGACGGACGGACAGACGGACGGACAGACAGACGGACTGAACGACGACTATAGGTGCTACGTATTTATATAATTACGAACGCACCTAAAAAAGAATAAAGAGGTGCAGAATTTTGTGAATTTGAATGAATTTTGATTTAGAATTTCAATAAACGGCGTGCCAAAAATATCTTCCCGCATGCCAGTTACGGCACGCGTGCCATAGGTTCGCCAACCCCGCCCTAGGTCACATAGTTTTTGAGAAAATCGCATTTTTCCGTTACACTTAAATTTCGATTTAAGGGCTTCAGCAAAAGCGTTGAACAGAGCTGGAGGCACCTATCGTAGCAGAAATATAAAAGCATTGTTGATCATGAATTTCGGAAAAAATCGCCGGTAATTAGCCGAAATATTAACCCTTAAAGACATGGACGGTTTGTACATACATAATGACAGGGACGGCGTACTGTATGTTCCATCGTCTTTTAAAGCCTAAATAACAAATTTTAAGGATATATTTATGCAATGCAATGCCCAGTAGTAGTATAAAAGCAATAAACATCAAATTGTTAAAAACAGATTAATTTAATGAGAATTAATCACATAAATACTATGAGATTCGCGACTAGTTTCCATTGAGTGGCTCTCTCAATACACCTACTGTGTCTTGAAAGGTTAACTAAAAACCTATATGGAATAACAAATATACAGAATAGCTATATTTTCTATTATTTATGTTCCATATATCTTTCAACTTTCATGGTATATCCATTTATACTTTTCTAGTATACAGGGTGCAAAGGAAAGTCCCTTTAACCTGAAAATACTTGTGAACGGAGAGAGCTACAGCTATGCAAGTGAGGTAACGGTATAGTAAAGCAACTAAGCCCGATTTAAGGAAAACGACAGCAGCGCCCCCTAGTGGCGAAATTTGGCAGATAGCCACAGCAAATCGAAAACAAAAAGAGATAGGGCAAAATTTCCAGTTAGAAAGTTTTAGAGCATCAATTAATTAATAGAATACGACATTTGGTTTACATGGATAAGATAAATCTTTGTTTGTTTGCCCAAAATTGTCCGAAATCGATGCTCTCCATTTTGTGTAAAAGTTTGTATAAAATATTTAGAAGTATGAAGAAATACGCACAATTTATGCTATAAATACGTACTTATCTCAATACATTTTGATAACATCACACACACACACAAAAAAAAGATAAACTGTCTCACAGTGATAAAAAGTTAATATTCAGTATGTTCGAAAAGTTCGCCATTTCTTCACGATACACGTTTGTATTCGTGAGAGTAATTCTGCATTCACATTTCGCAGCATGGAACGTCTATTGCAAGCCTCTTCAATACGACGACATAGATTTAACCCTTTCAAGGGCGGTGGCTAGACGGTCTAGCCACCTAATTTTAATTCCAAAACTGACAAATGGCACTAAGAATATTTTAATAAAATTTTGCTTTTGTAATGAAAGTGAAAATTAGCAGGTTTTAGTTTTCAGAGAAATTCGTTTAAATATTCTGGTGTCAGTCAATTATTTCATCAGTTTACGAACAGAATTCTTCTGGCCCTGAAAGTGTTATTCTAAAATTTTAAATTCATTGGAAATTGAATCTTTACAGACGTTAAAGCACAGTACAACGTCACAATCTGCAATTGTGCACTGCTACATTTCCGGAATGTGAATAGGCAAAGTAGAATCGTCGCTCATCAATTTCGGACATTTTTGTGTATGCAGGCGAGTATTTATCTTATCCGTGTGAACTAAATGTCGTTTCGTACTAATTAATTGATGTTCTAAAACTTTCTAACTGGAAAATTTGCTCTACCTCTTTTCGTTTTCGATTTGCAATGGCTATCTTCCAAATTTCGCCACTAGGGAAGCTGCTGTCGTTTGCATTAGGTCGGTTTTGCGTAGTCGCTTTACTGTACCGTTACCTCACTTGTATAGCTGTAGCTCTCTCCGTTCGCAAGTATTTTCTAGTTAAAGGGACTTTCCTTTGCACCCTGTATAGTATACAGCTATACCCCATCCTACGTTGTATAGTTTTTACAAAGTCTTAGTATTCTTTACAACGGTTTTTTTTAATAATACACGTACTAATTCATATATTATTGTACGGAACCCTCTGTGGGCGAGTAATACTCGCACTTGACCGTTTATTGTTTTTTTTTTCATTCAGAATGCTATAAATCACTCGAATGCGCCCACACCATCTGCAGAAAGACAGACCCAAATCATGGCATTTGTTGTATTCTTTGTAATTGCTTCAATGCAATCAGGATGCAGCTTTCCCCCTTACTCTACGTCTCACATATTTTCTCCCATCATCATATAAACAACGGTATTTTACTCTCATCGCTCCAGATTATTTGCTTCCACTGATTTTCTGACCAATTAATGTGTTTTGTGTCCACTGAACTCGTTTCTTGCGTTGCTGAAGATTATTATTTTTTTTTTTTCGGAATTCTACCTTTCAGTCCAAAACCTGCTAATCGTCTCCTTATTGTTCTTGAACTAACTGAAATACCCATTGTATTCATTTCCCATCTAACAGCATCTGATGAAATTTTTCTATCTTTGAGGCATATCCTTTTAGGTAGATTTCGTAAGAAATACTACCTATTGCAGTCGTTACTATGATGCGACTTTTGAAAAATTCCTTCATAACTTTTCATTATAGGACCCCAGGAACCCAAAACCACCCCCACCTAAAAAGTTTATATATATATATATATATATATATATATATATATATATATATATATATATATATATATATATATATATATATATGTGTATGTATGTATGTACTAAATTTTGTCCGCACGATAAAAGTCGCAATTATGCACGAATCATCTTCAAACTCGCCAACAACTTTGAGATAGTTAATATCTCGGCGGGGATTGAAAATGGGCGAAATCGGCCCAAGAGGGTGGAAATGGGGAGGGTTCAAAATTTTGAATACTGTCTTAACATGATTCTGATAAAATCAGCTCTTACACATCAATGGCAGGAAAAAAAATAAAAGTTTTTCGTTATAGCAATTGCCAACAATTAAAAAAAAAACAAATAATAAAATTCTCACCACAACAATTACTTTTTTTTTGCAAAATTTTCACGTGTAAAATTAAATAGTTTGACAAATTGAAAACAAATTGAATATTACGTCATAAGTTTCCTAGAGCAAGATTTCAGCATGAAAACTCAAAATAAATAGTTTGACGAATTAAAAAAATATGTATATTGCGTCATATTGGAAATATAACGGACCTCAGCAGGTGAATATGTAACGCCATGTAAGTTTGAAGAAACGTATTAAAACATGATAAAAACCCGACTATGGAAATATTAACATATTTTAACACTTTAAGGTTCTCTGAATTTTTTGTAGCCATTTTTTAAACCTATTCCATATATATGTGTGTGTGTATTCGTGTATATTACAATTTTCACAAAAAGTTTAGCTCCCTACAGCTCGCTCTTTGTGAAGAAACTGGGTTTTATCTCTAATCTTGATTTAAGTTTTGTTGGAGAATTTAGTACTTAACATCGAAATCTACATCCGCCTGTAGGCCCGAGCCGGCAGGGATTTTTTTATCTTTTTATCGTCACAAGCACTTGCGTATTTTTTTCCTCCTGATCTTGCCTTATTTATCACTGATTTAGTTTTTCATAACGTAAGCACAACTTTCACACACCAGATAAAGTGACTGATCCACTAACCTGTCTTTCAGTCTCAGCATAACAGAGACCATTTTCTCTCAGTATTACAATTTTCCTTTTTTTGTAGGTGTTCAATCAGTTCTTGTTGTTGATGACATTGTTTTAAATTATTTGCATTAAGAAAAAAATAGATATATTTAATATATATATATATATATTCTATTTAGTTACATTAGTATTCACCCTTCTGCAAAATTCATTACAGCAAAATACCGCTTTTACAAATAAAAACATACTACAGTTTAGTTACTGACATTTGATTGGTTCTCAGAACAGTTATTGTGATTAGTTAGGAAGATTTTATTACAAAACATTTCAGCATTCATGGCTGTTTGCATTTTATACTAAAGTAAGTGTAACTAATAATATCATAAGACGAAACGCAAATTTTCACTTTGATTCAACATAAAATAAATAATGTGAACATTAAAATTAAACTTACTTAAAAGACGACTAATGTAATGAAAAATATGTTACAAGTTTAAAATATACATTTTATTTCAAACTTCTTCGTACTTTCAAGCCTTCCACGCTCATCATCAGAGAATATCTTAATAACTAAATGTTGTTTATTTATATAAATACGTCACTTTGTTTTGAATATGAGAGAGCCAATAATTACTAGATTTGAAAGTAGAAGTAGTAATAGCAATTTCTTGGATTGAATTTAATTAGATGAAATATATATTATTATTATTAATAGCAGTTCCATTTATTTTATGACATCACTTTGTTTCTCATACGTCACTTTCCATGGGTAGAAGAAAATATTTAACTTCTGTACTTTAAATTTAATACGTCATTTTGCTCAGGTTTTCAAGATTTATTTTCAGCATATTGAACCACAAACTGGGGATATTGTACGATAGGGTGACGTTACATACGTGATTGCTTTTAGACAGGATTTCTATTGATTCTCTTATAGTGGATGCGTAATAATTGGATGGTGGGAATATGATTTTTGCCTGATCAAAATCTATTGCGATATTCTGATTGAAAGAACTCAAAGAAAGAATAAAAGAGCATAAAGCAGACATAAATCAGAGCAACATGTCGTCAATCGACAGATCTATCTCGTTTAAGTTTCAATCAGAATATCGCAACAGATTTTGATCAGGCAAAAATCATATTCTCAACATCCAATTATTACGCACTTATTTTTTTCTACTCATGGAAAGTGACGTATGAGAAACAAAGTGATGTCATAAAATAAATGGAACTGCAATTAATAGTAATAATATATATTTCCTCTAATTAAATTCAATCCAAGAAATTGCTACTGCTACTTCTACTTTTAACTCTAGTAATTATTGGCTCTCTCATGTTCAAAACAAAGTGACGTATTTATAGAAATAAACAACATTTAGTTAATAAGATATTCTCTTATTAAGATATCCTCTCAAGCCTGGAAGGCTTGAAAGTACTAAGAAGTTTTCAATAAAATGTACATTTTAAACTTGTAACATCTTTTTAATTACATTAGTCGCCTTTTAAGTAAGATTGTGGACCTTATTAATGTTCACATTATTTATTTTATGTAAGAGTAATTTTTTTGTGATGCAGAAATTTTAATTTGGTTATTATTATTATTATTCAATTCTACATTAAATTTTCTTGTATTTATATATATGCATTTACATTTAAGTGTAAATTAATATATTCAATAAGGACGCAAAGGTATAAAACATGAAATTTTCAAAAAATGTCCACAATATTTGCCACCATTGTATCTAAATTTGCGTTCTTAATGTGCATGTATCTCTCTATTCTAAAAAAAGTAACTAACGCCGTCATCGCCGCTGTAAATGAACTTTTTGTGACCTGAGGTCTTTCTTCGTTAATATTAAGAAAAATACTGCATATAAAAATATGAAAACTGGTGGTATTATAGAGAAATGTTTGATAAATACGTTGGAGCAGAGATTTTTTAAATCAAAGACTTGTTTTAAGAGATATTTAAGTTTAAAGTTGGTCAAAATCGTTCCATTAAAACCGTTTTATAGGAGGAGAAACTGTACATAGGAATTTACAAAGAATATACATTGGAAGCTCCCGGTGTACAGACTGCTTTTATTTTATAAATTGCTTAGTATTTAGACAGTTTATTTCTATTTTAAATTCAAATTTTCAGCATTTCGAGAGGTATTTTTTACATATTTTAGAAAAGGTTATTATTTTTAATTGTTGCCAGTCGTAAAAACTTCGCAAACAATAATATTTCGTTTACATTAAAAATTTATTTACACGTGACTATTATAAACAGAAAAAACCCCATATGAAATTAGAATTAAATGATTAAGTATTAAAAGCAGGAAAATATGGAAAATTACGTCATAAAATTTGTTTTTATACGTGAATATTAAAAAGAAAGGAAACTGTAAAGTAATGAAATATTAAATATGTGTTAAAAGCAGTAAATGCGGGTGAAATTACGTCCCATTTTAAATGGTCAAATACAATAACATTGCCAAACAGTTTTAATTAAAATATATATTTACACGTACACGATAGATTTATTTCATATTTCGAGATGATCTTTTTAACTATAGTTGCCAATTCTAAGACAGCGCAAATAATATTTCCTTTTTAACAATAAAAATATTTTCAGGTGAATATTAGAAATAGAAATAAAAGTTTGGTGAAAATTACGTCAGATTTGAAACGTTGCATTGTAAAAATTTTTCTTATAGCTTTATTAAAAAATTACGGGAAACAAAGACTCTGTTGACTTAGTTAAATTTATATTAGGTAATTTGCAGATGTTTAACTAATCTTATTTAATCAAACACAAAAACAGAAATTAACAGCAGCTGATTTGGCTTTAAAATCTCTGAGTAAAACAGAAATGAATGGAAACCCGTTTACAGGACAATTATCCATTTTTACTGAGTATATAAGTTCTTTCGTGATCTATAAGGGGGATAAAATGTTTCCGTTCGAAGGCTGCTCACTTCAGATTTGGTACATATGACAGTCATGCAAAACAGCCTTCAGGCATTTAGGCAAGTATCCCACTGTTTAACCATGTTGAATATACCCCTTTGATAAAATTCCTCTTTCTGCTTCTTAAAGAAGTCAGAAACTGCCTACTGCACTTCTCCGTCTGACAGGAATCATCGACCTTTCAAGAACTTTTAAATTTTAATTATTTCGACTTTGGATCATTTGCAAGCGCACGAATCGATATCCGATGTTCCGCCCTAATCGCATCATCAACTGCCTATTTACTGTTGTTGATATTGGATGGCCTTTCAGATCTACTTGCATCTTGAATCGAACCGCAACCAGCTCTGAACTTTGAGCATTATTTGACTGCAGTGTTTTTCGACAGACATGCTTTTTCATACACATCTTCATTCTCCAATGAATGTCTGTCGATTTTCGTCTTTCAGCCGCCGAAAAAAGTATAACAGCACGTTGGTCCTGTTTGGAGGAATTTGGTACTAACGTCGCCATTTTTCATGCTTCGCCATTTATCACACACACTCAGGGCTTAATTTCTAATTTTAAAAAGTACCGGAGCCCTAATATTCTGAGATACCCATACAGCAATCGTTCCGTCCCCCCCTCCCCCCTCCCTGTCACTCCAATCTGCATATTTATATTTCGTACATTATTTGCAAAATTTAAAGCATTTTTTTTTCTTTAGAAAAATAAAATTTTTAAATGTATCTATCAGCGTATACTTGTCTGTCAACTACTCCACTGTTTAGTTATCACTCCTTCTGAATAGTAACTTTTGCCTAATTTAAATGTTAATTGCAGAATTCTGCGATTAAATATGGTAAGGATTGTGATTAGGAAATAGTGTTAACACAAATAGGGGATAGTTCGCAGCTATGTATTTTTAAAAAAAAAATGAATGAAATTTACAGAAATTAATATTTATATGCTGAAGAATGGAACAATGTTTTACAATTTCCTATAAAAGGTCCAAGCCCAAAAACTCGTATAAAAATTGAGTCCGTTTTATCTCCATCTACGTGTGCTTGCGTCACTAACCTTACGTCACATATAAGTGTTTGGTAAAAATGAATGCAAAAGCTTGGAGATGGGAAGGAAAGGGAACGGTAATTTAGGCTTCGGTTTTTCAGATGAGCTATTACACAGGGCTTCGGAGCCCGGTATTTATGAGCTCCGGTGAATTCCGACCAATATTTAAATATTTACTAATAACAGTGAAACACCGGAGATGGGCTTCGGTGGGCTCCGGCACAAATTAAGCTCTGCACACACTTCGAAAATAAACGAAGGCCACAATAATCCCGTGCCTCGATTTCGGTGCTTACATACCAGCTTCGGAGACGCGCTAATTTGATTATACGATGCAGCAGATATCTCAAACGGAAACTTTTTGTTCACCCTTTATAGATTTAATATACAAAAATATAAGAGACAGTGGTAAAATATAAAAATAGACTAACTTCTCTTAAAATGGCTTCTATAATTTGTTTCACTTCTGGTATTTCGTCTTTCATCCAATGCAAGATGGCGCTCGAAGGAATTTGCTGGCTAGCAGCACCTTCCAGGCTGCTTCCATCAATTAAGGAACAAGGATTAGACAATTTTACTGCGAATGCTTTGTTTGATACTTGGGTATTGGATGATATAGGGTTAGAATTTACTAGATAGACTACGTTTGTTGATAAAAGTGATAAGCAAATGTAAAAATTATAAAACTCTTGCAAATAATTCTTCAATTGTCCTAGGAAGAAAAATGTTATCATAAATATAAATAAATAAACACAAATGAAGAATAAATAAAAATTCTATATATTTATATTTTTAATAACTATCATCATACACCTTAGAAAGTCCAACGTATCTGAAAATTCATCTTTATAACTGATTTTAGATACCTTCCAATACAAAAAGTAAAAATCTACCTATTGCAGCCGTTCGGAAGAAAGCATTTCTCAAAAATTTCAGTATATGTTCATCGATCATTACCAGTGGATCTAAAAATCCCCCCCCCCCGCACACACACACAGACACACCGGTTAAAATTTTGCTTTATGTATAAAAAAAAAACTATTTCCGTAAAAAAATTTTCAATGAAATTTTTGTGGAAATATTTTTTTAAATCAATGTTGATCTTCATATAATCGTCAATTGTGCGCAGGATACATGTAGATCAGGTTTTAAAAATTTATTTATATGCCTTTAATTGTAGCTTTTTTCAATTTTAGCATGTTAAAACTTTAGTTTAAATCCCATTTTTGTCATGCTGTAACACTTGTATTTATGGATCGATTTAGATGAAACTCAGCATGTCTACAGGACCTACTAAGTTCTCTACCGAGTTCGTTGGCCAGCTTCGTCCGACAGCTTGCTTCAAAATGCCAACCAGAAGGAAAGAATAGAAAATTTTCAAATTGAAAAACATCTACAAAAGAATTATGAACACAAAAAGATTTTCTTTTACGTATTCGACGTTGATACAAAGATTCCGGAGCATTTTTTTTTTCGTTTCTATATACAAAAATGGCTAAGGTATAATAATAGTCTGATAACAAAAATATGTCTCCGTAAATGAAATCAATTTGGCGATGCCTGACTGATTTTTTAAAATTTCTGAACAAATTCAATAGTGACGAAAACTTTGAATCTTTTATAATCGGGTTAAAGGCGTTTTAGTTTCGTGTGTTTAAATAAAATTAGGTGACTTCTTAGAAACAAGGAATAGGGAAGCTACCTTTACCTACCGGCACATGCTGGAAGGACTTTTTTCAGTAAATTCTCAAAAAATAATTGGTATCAGTAAATTCTGATTAAAACGAATTGGATAATACTGCCGACTAATATATCTTTTTCAATCACACGGTAATTAAATATATATAGATATATATATACACACATGTATATATATATATATATATATATATATATATTATACATATATATATATATCTTCGTCACAAATCGAGTTTGTGTCATTTAAATGCACAGTTGAGTCTCTTGGCAGTATTGGTAAATAACTGACTCGGGACCTCGCTCCTTGAACTACCAATATCTTTATTTGTGAGGTACAAACTACACAGGAGTCGCGAGTCCGCCGGAGGCCCCTAGATACCATAAATTTCTTAGCTCACATTCTTGATCTTTTAGTGGCACATCAGATATCTAAAAATTCTGAGCTCTTCAGCTGAGAACATGAGTTTTGATATGAAATTTGGAATATTTTCCAGCAGAGGGCGAAAGTGTCAATTTGGGAGGAAACTTTAATTTAATTGGCTAAGACTATCTTTTACTATCTAAGGCTAGAAAATCTTTTTATCCTAAAGATTTTCTTCATCATAAAAATCTTTGACTCTAATTGATAGTTATGAAACAGAGTTGGAAAAGAAAATTACTCTTTGTTGACATAAGACAGTCATCATAAAACATATTAAATTATCTTGGAAGCATTATTATATTTATAGCATAAACAAAATGAGTTTTTCAGGCTATGCTAGATAGTTTAAGAATCAAATTGTAAACAACAAATAATTAATTTCAAATCAATAAATCAAAGTAAATATGTTAGTTTAATTTGTGTCAAAGTAGAAAATTGATAAGCAATAAATCATAATTAGCTTTTGTCTGGTTGACATTTCATAGTATGATTGCCTCATAAATAATATTTAACATTTAAATTAGAATTACCTCTGGGTGATGCAAGAGATGAATAATATTAGAAAACACATCATTAAAAATAGTCTTAGCCAATTAAATTAAAGTTTCCTCCCAAATTGACACTTTCGCCCTCTGCTGGAAAATATTCCAAACTTCATATCAAAACTCATGGGCTCAGCTGAAGAGCTCAGAATTTTTAGATATCTGATGTGCCACTAAAAGATCAAGAATGTGAGCTAAGAAATATATGGTATCTCGGAGACTCCGGCGGACTCGCGACTCCTGTATAGTTTGTACCTCACAAATAAAGATATTGGTAGTTCAAGGAGCGAGGTCCCGAGTCAATTATTTACCAATACTGCCAAGAGACTCAACTGTGCATTTAAATGATACAAACTCGATTTGTGACGAAATAGATCCCCACAACAGGCCAGCATATTTTACATACATACATACATACATACATATATATATATATATATATATATATACTTTTTGACGTGCGGATAAAATAAAAACCTGAGTAACGGAAAAGAAACTGGTGAAACTTAAGGATAAACAGGGGAATTCCCTTCTACTCTTTTTCCCATTCATCCTTGAAAGCGAAAGAAGCACGATAAAAGCTAATCGCAAACCCGTGATAACAATGCTCCTATCAAATGTGTGAGTGTTGGAAAAAGTACGTACCTCTTCCTTTCGCTTGCTTTGCATGTTTATCAGCAGTTTCCTGAATTGTTGATAAGATTTTTCAAAAAGATGTTATCGGTATTTTACCGGAATGTAGTATTCGTAAAAAAAGACGAATTACTTTCAGTTTCCATTTTGTCAGTTTCTTTGTATTCTACGGGGTTAATCTTAAAGAATAATTTAAAAATTTGAGTAATTCTTCATGTGAAACTGCACTTTAAACAAGTGGGTAAGTGTGATCATAGATCGCTCAAAGGGTTTCGTTTAATATTCCTTTCAAACGTGGTTAAAAAAGCACGTGCCTCCATTTTAATCTATGCATTATATAGAAATGAAACAGATTAATTAAATAATAATTAATATCTCATCTTCTAATTAAGCTAGCTTTTTGAACTGGGTATGTATGATATCTGCGCGAGATTTCCCGTCCGGATGTAAAAAAAAATTATCAAAAAATTTAATATTTAAAAAGTTTAAATTTTGTATTAAAATAAAAACCGCAAGTGCGTCGTCATGTCTGAGATAAAAAAAACCCGCTGAAAGGAAAGTTTTAAAGCAATGATCCAATTAATGAAATAATAATTAATATCTCAGCCTGTAATTAAGCTAGGAGTTTGAACTGGGTATGTATGAAATCAGCAAAAATTTTTACGTCGGGATGTTAAAAAAATTGATCTAAAAATGTAATATTTAAAACGTTTAAATTTCGTATTAAAATATTCTCTGCTTAAATTTCTCCAGTGCCGATATGTCTGAAAGATGACAACACCTGCTTTCCGCTGAAATGAA
Source organism: Maratus speciosus (assembly GCA_963932465.1). NCBI lineage: Eukaryota > Metazoa > Arthropoda > Arachnida > Araneae > Salticidae > Maratus > Maratus speciosus. Next base: position 446,150,540 of record OZ010789.1, read on the forward strand.
ATCTCTTTTCATTGTCTTTTCAAATACAGAAATTAAATTTTTATCGGTCGATTTTTAGTGGATTTTTTGCGTTATACCCAACGCAGAAATTTGAAATTAGTACCAAAATAAAGTAGAATTTTTCCGCGTCTTTCTATACCTTTTACGAATTTGTACGACAGGAGAAACTCCGCTGATTTGGAAAAGGTGCGTTCATAGCTGCATTCAAAAGGTTGATTGGTTAATTTTACAAGTTAATTAGTCCGTAATTCGGTTAATTACCGACTTTTTCAAAATTTTATGATTTGTTGTTTGATGTGAGGTGTTCAGCTATAAGTACCCAAAATTTCAAGTCTCTAACATGTATAGTTTCTGAGAACGGGCTCTGTGACGGACAGACAGACAGACAAAGGAGTGAGACGAATAGGGTTTCGTCAGATGAACGAAACCCTAAAAATTACGATATAAGATGTATACCAAAAGAAACACTTTATAGACAGATTTTAGTTACATTTTGAACGAATAATTCTGGAATCTTTTGCACTCTTACTTCTATTATTTAGAGGTTAAATAATTCCCTGAATATGTTACAAAAATTTTACATCCTTCAATTTATTATATATATTTATTATGACATTTTCATATAGAATCTTCCTTGATAGGATTAGTATTTTCATCGTGACCAAATTTATCCCCTTTCCACTTTATATTTAGATTATAACTAGAAACTATGATATGCTAATTTCAAATACTAAAAGGTGTAAATTAAACGTTTATTTCGACTGTTGACATGCTTCGACTCACCTCGAAAAATTTTCAAAACAAATAAATAAAATTATTCTAAATTTGCACGGTCTATGAAACGTCATTATTCAGTTTTCCACATATTCTTTCCTATTAATGCACGTTATTTTTTATTTTACTTGGTTGTTTACTTTATTTTTATTTTCATAACCACTGAGTAGTTCGAGCCATATTTTAGGTGAGTGAAATGATGCTGCATAGTTACATATGGATTTTCTATGCGTTAAAATTTCTATAGTTTCTGTTATAATGGATGAATAGTGTAGAGGTCTGCACAGGCCGAAATTTCCAGTACCGGGCCCGGCCCGACTGATAGAAAAAGAATTCGGCCTGGCCCAATACAAAAATTAAAAGTTCGGCCCGAGCCGGAAAAAAGTTAAAATATCGGCCTGAGCCCGACCTCGCCCAGGTTAATTTCTACAAAACACTGATTTTTTACGTCGGTTTGGTTAAAAATTTATCTCGTACGAGGAGTTCTGATCAAACATATTTATCTTAACTTTTTTTTCATTCTTATAATCTTCATTTTTATAGAAGTGCCGCAGGCTGTGATTTTTATTTTTGTAATGAATCTCTATTTATTGTATGTAGATGTTTCAGTTATCTTTAATATTGTTAATCCATATTCCGTCTATTCAAGTGTTAAAAATCTGAAAAATGCTATACAGTAAAATGTTCTAAGACGGAATAGCATAGAAAAGAGAAGAAAAAATGCTTTATAGACAGGTTCCCTTCTCACCAAGTGTAAATGTATTATATATTCTTTTCTTATGTATTAGTATATTAATTATGTATAAATCAACAAGTTTGTCTGTTTAAAACAGGGTTCCGTCATAGGCAGGTTCTTTTTCACGCGTTTTACTATATTTTAATTTTTTTATATTTTAATAAGCGTAGAAATCTACTGTTCTTTAAATAGAATAAATTTTAATGTTTAAGTGTAGAATAATGGCGATTTAAAAATGTATGCATTTTTTGCAAAAATATTTGGCCCAGGCCTAATGTTACAGATCTTTGAAGGGCCGGTTCAAAACTAGGACAGAAAATTTTGGGTCATGAAGACTAGGAATGAAACCAGCCCCGGCTCTGTACAGAAAAAATAAGTTAAGGCCAGCCCGGCCCAAGCCTTCAGAAAAAAGTATGGCCCGGGCCCGGCCCGAGTGCCGTGAGTGAAAATCGGCCCGAGCCCGGGCTTCGGTCCACGGGTCGGCCCATGCAGATCTCTAGGATAGTGTATAGACTCGAGTGGTTTGCGCGTTACAATCTCTATGTTTTCTCTTATGATGGATGGATAGTATCAGTGGCGTAGTCGTAAAAAAGCAGAGGGCATTCGCTCTAAGCAGAGGGTATACGGTCAAGGCAGAGGGTATACCCTAGAGTGTATACATTATAGCGTTTTTGAGAAACAGAGTGTATACGGTGTTCCATAAAAAGAACCAGAAGGCATACGGCGCATATCACCGTATACCCTCCACTACATCCCTGGATAGTATGGACTGGAGGGGGCGTAGATGGATCGCTACATGGACGTATAAATAGAGGGGATCATTATGTAACGATGCAGCATCATTTATTTCACTTACCAAAAATATGACTCGAGCGAATTCAATGGTTATGAAAATAAAAATAGAATAAACATATAAGTAAAATGTAAAATGTAAAATAACGTGCATAATATGAAAGAATATGTGGAAAACTGAATGATAGCGTTTCATAGACCGTGCAAATCTAGAATAGTTTTATTTATTTGTTTTGAAAATGACTTGGGGAGAGTCGAAACATGTCAACAGTCGAAATAAACGTAATTTTACCGCTTTTAACGTTTTACTTTACATCTTTTAGAATCTGAAATTAGTATATTATTATAAGCTATTAATTCGCTACATAGAAACTATGATTTCTGTAACTGGAGATCTTATATTCTTAAGATGTTCGTAGATTTTCTTATGTCCTTTTTTGATATAGTTAAACTAAATCCCATTATTTTTGTGACTATTAAGGCTGCTAGTCACTCAGCTTCCGAATTCCCCTCGCTAATGCTAAGTCTGTGGGCGTAGAATGTACTCGTACATTAGCCCCCGACATGCTTTTTCTTTCAGACAGCAATTAAAATGTCGTCACTAAAATATAACGTTACTTTACATAAGCCAGCCGTAAAACGAATCAGATGTATCATTGTACGATTACATGGTGATAACCTCTACTGCAATATTTTAAACTTCTAAGCATCGCACATTTTCAATTTTTACATCTTCGTATAAGGAAACAAAAGTGCTTTTAGCTGCAATTTTTTTAATGCTGCATCTCGATTTTTTTTTTGCGATATTTAATTTTTTGTAGCTTTTAATGCCATTTCTGTAGTGGTGGCAACCGAAGTACTCATTTCTGTAGGAAGTAAAGGGAAAATATTGGATTACTATAATTTTTTTTTTGCCATTTTCTCATAACTAAAAAAATCAGTAATTAAAATAGGTACATGCTACTTTGAAAAAGTATTAATGAATGATTTCCGATAAAACATGGAGCTATTATAAACTATATTCAATTTTAAGTATGCATATTAATGTTACTAACGAATGAAGGCATTCATTAGATAGTCAAATTTTTTTGTCGAGTTTACGACATCGCTTTTTGCTGGATATGTGAATTTTTCCGCGATAGTGACGTCATATACATACTTTTCTATAGATGTTCTTTAAGGCTGGATCGTAAATGTGAAATTCTTCAGTGGATGCAAATGACGACATTTTTATAAAATAAAAACGTGCATTTTAAGTCTTAAAACTGAAATATGTTTTGTAGAAGTGCGACATTTTCACTCCAGCGGCGTTCAAATTCTTCACTTGTGGAAATACTGCACTTTTGAAAATAACGCAATTGAAATCACACAATGATAAAACGCAAAGTATTACAAAAATTTAGAGTGTCTTTATAAAAAAAAAAGCAGTGACCTTTAGAATAAAATATATTTTTTTGAGAGTTAGACTAACCAATATAAGTTGCATTTTTATTGTAACTGATTTTGTAGTTTTCTTATAAATTAATGAAAAAGTTCCTTCTTAAACATATTTTTGTCGAAATTCGACGGGTTCCGTCTCGTAATAATAATAATATTTTTTTTTTTCTCATTGGGGCAGGGGGAAGGGGACACTGAACTCCGAAAAAGCAGAAATCCTGCTTTAAAATATCTCCGGGAAATTAATATTTCTAACTCCTTTTTTCTGTGTATTCTTCTTAAACGATGTTTCTTTTTTTTTTCTTAGTTCTCAAAATATGTCTGAAATATATGCTTCATTTAGTATTTTATGTGTTAAAAGCTGACGAACTGTGAGTAAGATTTCTGCACTTAATATAAAATTAAGCATATATTTTAGAATGATTTTTAGAACTAAGAAAAAAGCGACATCCTTTAAGAAGAGTGCACAGAAAAGGGGAATTAAAAATACTAATTTCCCGAGGAGACATTTTTAATATACGACTGACTGCATCAAAAGCCCATATTTTTAACATTAGAGATAGGAATTCGGATGATGAGTAACAAGCAGACTTAGGTACGGCGCATTATGGAAAAAAGTACTAATTCACAAAATGTTCTAAAATGTTCTAAATGTTCTAAAGTGCTCTAAAATGTTCTAAATGTTCTAAAATGTTCTTCAATGTTCTAAAATTTACTGACTGAAAATGTAGTGCAGGTTACCTTAAATTCCGACGTAATAAACAAAATGTGGCTATAGATATTTTGTTAGAAGACACATTGAGAGAATTTTGCAACTTATCAATTTGTACCATCCCGCGGTTTGATACGCGGTTTGCGGAAAATACATTGACATAAAATCTTTATTCTAAAAGCCATTAAATCTGCTTTAAAAAATGTACATACACTTAATGAACTGAAATTAAAACCATCAAATTCAACAGAAAAAAAGCTATTATTGACTGATGAAATAAGTATTTTAAATTTAAATGCAGTTTAGTCTAGAATTATGATTCTGGAACTGTATCGTATTAGGTTTGGGAAGCTGTAAAACTTCTTCTAAAAAAAATCTACCTTTAGGATACCTTTTAATTTTTAAAAAATATTGAAGTACAGCTATTTTTAAAACTGTCAATGTATTGAACTTAATGAATAAAGTAAATATAAAAAAAAATAGATACGGGGTGGAAATTTTAAAAAACTTTTAAATGAACTACTACAATTCAGATGGAAAATGGCTTAGACACCAGAGAAAACAAATTTTATCAAGGGGGCTGGTCACTCAGCTTTGGAATTCTCCTCCGTAATGTTAAATATATGAACTTTTGATGCATTCGTATATTTAAAATATCTTCTCGGGAAATTCATATTTTTAACATCTTTTTATTGTGTACTCTTTTTAAAAGATGTCTCTTTTTGCTTAGTCTTCACAATACTTCTAAAGTCTATGCTGAATTTAACATTTTATGTGTTAAAAGCGGGCGAACTGTGAGTAAGATTTCAACACTTCAGATAAAATTAAGTTTATATAGAAATATTTTGAGAACTAAGGAAAAAAGAGAGATCTTTTAGGAAGTGTATACAAAAAATAGAATTTAAAAATATTAATTTCCCGAAGAGATATTTTAAATACACCAATGCATCAAATGTCCATAAACTTTACATTAGTGAGGGGAAATCGGAACCTTTGTGTCCAGTCCCCTTAATACACTAATATAATAACAAATACAGTATATCTAATATTGCTTTAAAATTTTAAAATTCAGAAATTAGAGTCAGAGTTGCTTTAGAAACGTATAAAACAGTCAAATTTCCGGATTGCACATTAAAAATATCTTTTACTTGAGATAATAAAGAAGAAAATAATCTACACTAATAAAAGAACTGTGTACGCGATGACTAGCGAAATCTCCCGCACATAGAAGTCTGAAAATTTGTATTATGATAGTCCAAGACAGGTCCGAATGCACTGGAGACTTTTGATATTATTTTTGATAAGTAAACGAGATATTAATTAAAAACGCATCAAACAGGCCATTCCAAGGTTTCAATTCATAGATTCTTTTTCTTTTATTATTATTTTAATATGAATTGTAATTTTAAGTATTCGCGATTCTTTTGTATATTTTGTGTATTATATCACACATTCATTAAAAATAAAATAAATTACTTGAAGATGGTAAAATATTAAAAAACTACATTTAGCGTAACACATTACAATTGAAACTGCGATTAAAATTGACAAATTAAAAATATCAATTAAATTAATAATTATTCTAATGCATATTACCTTCTTAAATTTTAATTAAAAAATCTACAGTTAAAGGGGGGTTTTTGTATAATTTTTCTATTGGAATTTCTTAACATTATTTTTAACACAATTTAAATAAAATTTGTGAAAATACTTAAGAGAAATAGCTTTATTTCAATTACCTACGCAATAATGGGCATTATTTAACAATAAAACAAAATGATCGTTATGAATGTTCACTATTATGAAATTTACAGTTACAGATCGAATCCCAATGGATTTCGATAGATACCATGATCGTTAAAATGCAACTAAAATTTCTTAGTTACCACATCAGTTATGCCATGATAATCATGAAACGTAAAAGCATAGTTGTACACTGTAAAAAAAAAGCTGTAATTCTACAGGAGTAAAGTTGCAGAAATCTGTATGCTTAATAAAGTTTTATCTGTACAATGTACAAAAAAAGATGTGAGTCTACAAAACTAGTTTTTGTGAAGCAACAGAAACTTGTAGCTTTACAAAAGAATCTTCTAAAATTACAGTAATCTTACTAAAATTTTATCTGTAACCCGGGTTGCAGTTGCATGAAAAGTTATAGGAATCCCAGTTTCCTAAAAACGTCTTAGTAATCTTGCAGATTTTTTAATTTACAATACAAACGCATCTGTTGCATGAAATTTTGTTGTTGCCGTTACGTAAAAAGTTCTAGGCATCCTAGTTTCCTAGAAAATTCTTAGTAACTTCATAAACTTTTTTTACAGTGTAAACGCAACAAAATTAAAACTTTTCTATTAGATGTTACACGTAACCAGGGATGCGATAAGAGTAAATACCCAACGGGTAATTATTTATTTTCTTCGGTATATACCCGAGTATTACCCAATAATCGGATAAATTCCTAAAAATTTGGTATTTTGATATTTCGCTGTAAAATATTATAATCTTGAAAAAATTCTTGAAATAATAGGTTAGACTGTTTCTAATATGATAGAAGATTTCTGTTTTATTAAAGAAAAATTCCCGCCTGTTGTCCGATTGAGTGGCCTTGAAAATATTTTGCCTTGAAAATGCAGTATGCAGCGCCATCTATTTGGCGATAAACAATAAAAAGCAATCAGCCCCAACTTATATCAGGGACTAACTGAATCTAAAATTTTGTTAAATTCCGTTCATTAGTTCTTGAGATAGAGCGCCCATAAAATTTGTGTCACATACAGATATGCAGAAAGACAGACTCACAGACAGACATTTTGTAAAAGCATGTTTATCGAGATCTGTGATAACTAAAACGTGTAAGTCCGTCGAAAACCGGAATTCGAAAATTTTCACGAATCCATTACTTTCTTGTAAAGATAGAAGAAAGGAAAAAAAATTCAAGCGTAAAGTTGACATGATTTGTTAATTAAATCATTAATCCTTAATTCTTATAAAGATAGAAGAAAGTAAAAAGTTTAAAAAAATGATTCGTTGAAATTGCCAGGATAAACTAAATGGGTATTTTATTTCATTGTTTTAAAGCTTTAACGCTCAAGCTATTTTTAAGTTTAATTTAATGGGGATTTCTTTCCTAGATATATTTTTTTTAATATAAAAAAATAAGGGCTTTTGAAGTTTTGTCTCATAATACCAAAGAAAGGCATTTCTTAAATACGCAACAAAAAAGAAGATATTAAAACGCATTTCAAAAATCTTTCTTCATCAGTTATAAAAAGGACCGATTACAAACCAGTACGAGAGCAGAAGAAAGTTTTCTTTCTGTTCTTATACTGGTACTATGTCGCAAAGGTGGGATGTGCATCCTACCAATTGTAGCACTTGCAAGGGAAATTTACTGCAGTAATTTACTGCAAAAACAGAAAAATGGTTGTGTTCATGCTGCAACAGCGAATGAAAAAGCTAAACTACACCAGTACCCAACCATCAGGAGAAATGAGTGGGATTTCTGGGACACATTAACGTGCACAAAAGAACCAATAAGACACAGTAAACCTTTAAAAAACAATAATGAAAAAATTAACCTATGTGGGAAACTACTATCTAGAAGAATTACAGAACTTAAAACATTAAAGATAATAACTTTTTATTACAAAATATGGCAGTTTGTGAAGAAGCTTATCAAAAGTAAACATTTAGATAATGTGTTTGGGATTAGTATTTTTTTTTTTTAAGTCTCCGTTTTTAAACAAGTTCTAGAATTAATTGAATATTTCCAATCAAATGAACACCAGATTCATTTAGTATATGAAAAACTTCAGATAGGTTAGACAGTATGAAGTTTTAAAATTTGGTATGTTAATTATATGAATTTTTTTTCTAAATTTTGCACATAAGTTTTCAAGGTTGGATGAATTGAGTTTTATGGCGCGAAATCCATATTCCCACATGCTGCGCCAAATATAAGTTTTCAAGATTAATTTTCTTTAATTAAATATCCTTAATGTGTGAGTTTGAACAACTGAATAAGGAAACTATATTTTCACCCAAATTTAGAAAATGTGTATAATACTATGAAAATACACTTTATTTATTGTATGATGCAGATAATTTCAATTTCAATTTATTTTATTTGACTATTTGTACTAATTAACGAATATTATTTGACAAATTACTAATTAAATCGATTTGGTCATAGATGGTAGTGTTCCTGTGAATTTTTTAAGTCAAATAAATTAAATTTTAACAAAAAAAGTCTTTATTTTAATAATCCTGTGTGATACTTATTTTATATAATTTATTAAGACAATTTTCCCGTTCATAATATTTTTTATTTTGTTTGAATATAAGATGGAAATTTAGCAGCTGCATTCCTAATTTATTTTTTTTATTTTTTTTCTATTCCAACATAAATTATATGTTGCAAATAAAGACAAAAGAAAACTTAAGAGTTAGAAAAGAATTTACGTATGTTCAGCTAAATGAAATATCTTTTAAATACATCGTTCCAGTGCAATCATCACCTCTATGAAAATTGCTTAATTAATAACATGATAATATGGGGATAATATTAACGAACGAAAAATTTATATCTACATTCATTATTGTCGTTTCATAATTTCCCCCTGATTAATTTACTCAAAATGTAAAACAAGCAAAATAATAATAATAATAATAATAATAATAATAATAATAAAATTTTTGTCTATTTTTATAATATTATTTAACTAATTATCATAATTATAAAATTTGTAAAATTAACTTAAATAATAAATTTCCCATCCAAAATTAAATATTTTTCAATGATTGCAAGAAATAAAATTAATGTTTAAAGCACTTAAAACTTATGTTTTGAGAAATAAAACTCGATATCTAAGAATTATCAAGACATTTAACTATATTTATGTTTGTATAATACTTCATATAAATATACAAACATTAGCATAAAAATCAATCCTTACCTTTACTAAATGCTTTTCTAAAAGGTCTATGTTGCACGCATTCTGGAGCACCTTGTAACAGCATGCTCCCGTATTTTTTTGCAGTGACATTAAATAAAAATTCTCAAAATTTTCTGAAGATTTAATGCTTCCAAAGAAAAAAAAATCTCCTTAAATGAAGGACAGAATGCCAATTTTTTTCGTTTAACAAAGTTTTTATAGTCACCTCTTATTGACTCCTGTACATTGTATAGAGATAAAATTACAGAATAATGTCTTCATATTCAATCACTGCTGTCAAAAAGAACACCGAAAAGATAACTTTACTTTCGATTTTACTATCATCTATATTGGCGCAATTATCATATTTTGGCTATTTTACATTTTGCTTGACCTCGCAGTATAGCGAGTATCAAAAGAGATAAACATAAAACTGATTAGAAATGATCGATGATGCACTCTGAAACAGTTGGATTTTATCTATTGTCTTAATTTATTAATGCTATTCATTCTTAATCTTAATAACAAAACTGTCATTACTAGAGATCGACCGAATATTCGGTTACGTTTTCGCTTTTAGTCCAAAATCTGAGTTTCGGCGAAAAGGCTGCCAAAAAATCGGCCGGACCGAAACTATTTCTAAACTACAGTAAAACCTCCCTAAAACGACCACGTTCCGTTCTAATAAAAATTGGTCGCTCTGAGAGGTGATCTCTTAATGGAGGTCATGTTTAAATCTAGATTTTAATTGTTCAAAAAAGGTAACAATTAACGTTACTAAAATTTATTTTTCACATTTGGAAAAAATATCAAAATGTAAGTATCAAAATAAAAATAAATTAGATAAGCTAATTACTGCAGGGTTTAAAAAATGAATACAATGACGTTTGCTTTGATTTAACGGTTTTATCTTTTATAACTTTTATTTACAAGTCCTTTGAAAATTCAGTAAACAAATGCAATTTTTTTTTTGGACGGAAACAAATAATGACAATTTCGTTAATTTATCTACTTGTTTGAGAGTTTCCTGGCAGAATAAAGCAGGGGAGTTTATTGACTGTCATTCTTAATTTGTCATCAGAGTTAAATTCATTGCCTAAAAAGGCACAAAGGGGTTTAAACTCTTAAAACTTGTCGGAATAATAAAAAAATAAAAATCTGAACTTAATTTAGAAGTTTAATGAATAATGCGCTCTCTGGAATTATTTTTCTAATAAAATCTTCTTCAAGCGAGCAGGAAAAAACGAAATTTTCTTCAAAGAAATGGGTCGCTCATGGAGGGAGTTAAACTGGGACGGTCTCTGAATGGAGGTAAAATTAGTATTGAACCTATGGGAATAAGATTCGTTCCATGAAAAAGTGGTCGTTCATGAAGGTGATCGCTTAATGGAGGTGGTCGCACATGGAGGTTTCACTATATCTATATTCCAGAAACATCATTTTTTCCTTCGGAAATTTTCAACATTACTCATTGCTTTGAGCGGTATCGGCACTAATGAGACACTCTTTATTTATTGCTATGAACTTCCTCAGAGTTGGGCAAATTTGTAATTTCAATTATCCGCAATGTAATTACAATTTATACGCAGGTAATTAATTATAGTTAAAATTACATGCCGTAAAAAATTATTGCATCACTGTAGACGGAACCACCCCCATTCCATTTTTTGACGAAATTTCTGAGTTTGAATGTGTGTAACTATAATCAATTACATGCAATTAACGTGTAATTTCACTGCGGATAATTGAGATTACAAATTTTCCCAACTCTGTCTTCATTATCCATAATTATCAGTCATGACTGACGCAAGACGTCGGTGCAAATTATAAAGTAAGCAATGCATATGTTACTACACTTTGAAGTCGCTTTTCACGTGCACGTCAAAAGCTGTAGACTTAACTGTAATAGAAATTTTTTAGTTTAAAACCGCAGAAGCTTTTCGGATACTCGTTGAGAAAGTTCTAGAACTACAGATGATCATTTACAAAAATCGTTATAAAAGATAAATCGAGATATATGTACATAAAACATTTTTTAATTAAATGAAATTCGTATAATTAGGAAATCATTTTGAGTCGTAGATGAATTATTTACATTTTATTTCATATCAAAATAAAAGTTTTGGACAGAGGCACAGAAAGCGTACTTGAGCCAGACGTATAATTAACCTGTATAATTAATTAATTATTCTGTATATTTATGTATGTATTACTTTTTTTTACGTTTTTGTTTTCGGCCGAAAATAGGAAGATTACAGAAATTCGGTTTCGGTTTGGGTCTTACAAACCTGTTTTGGTCGATTCTTAATCATTACACATAAATTTAGAAAATGCATATGATAAGAACAAAAAATCTTCTTAAAACACCACCAAAAATTTTTAAATGCGCTAGGTCTTTTGAAAGATCTGAGTCTTTCTTCGTCAGGCGCAAAGAAGACGTACTTCTACTATGAAAGCAGAAGCAAGACTGAAATGAGAGATAAGAGAAATGAAACAAGCTGAAGAAACAGCCAATAGGAAATTAGAAATCAACAGCCAATAGGAAAGTAGAAGACAACAGCCAATCACAGAATAGTATAATCAAAACAAAAGAACACAGAGTATTTTTATTTTTTTGTCTCTCCCAATTTTTACCCCTCCTACTCTGCGTTCTTTTGTTTTGATTATACTATTCTATGATTGGCTGTTGTCTTCTACTTTCCTATTGGCTGTTGGTTTCTAATTTCCTATTGGCTGTTTCTTCAGCTTGTTTCCTTTCCCTTATCTCTCATTTCAGTCTTGCTTCTGCTTTCATAGTAGAAGTACGTCTTCTTTGCGCCTGACGAAGAAAGACTCAGATCTTTCGAAAGGCCTAGCGCATTTTAAAAAATTTTTATGGTGTTTTAAGAAGATTTTTTGTTCTTATTCATTCACACCAGTTTTAACTTATTTTCTTTCAATGCATATGATGCCATAAAAATTAAACTTTATCCATTGCATGAAGCACACATTTTCAACTTTAATTTTCTTTCACTTAACTTGTTGTACTAATTAAAGAATAAAATTTGACAATTTAATAAATGAATCAATCTCTCCATGGTTGACTATTTTCTTGTGTTATTTAAGTCATATAAATATCATTTTGACAAAAAAAAATATTTATTTATATGATTCAATCTGATACATATTTTGTATAATTTATTTAAAAAATTCTGTTTCAAAATGCGTTCAATTCATTTAAATGAAATGTTTTTGGGTATTTTTATAATTTGCATTTTCATATATTTTAACATAAAACATGTTTTACAAAACAAAACAAAAGAAACCTTAGTGTTAAAAAACACTTATTTTTCGTATGTTCAACTAAATAAAATACCCTTTAAATGAATCGCTCGATTGAAAATATAACACCTTTGAATATCGCTTAATTAATAATATGCAAAAATGGAAGGTTTAAAAAAATTAACGAAGGAAAATTCATATCATTATATTGATTAATATCAATTCAATTTTTCTTCAAATAGTTGCTCAAATTTAAATAAAGCAAAAATAAAGGTATTAATTATTTATGAAATGTACCGGGTGTCCCAAAATGGACTGACTGATTTTAAAATTCAATAACTTGCAAACGGTGACAGATATTAAAAAAAATTCTTGCAGGAGGGTTATGCATAAGGTCAAAAGTTTTTCACTGTGATTTTCGATTTTAGTTCAAATTACAAACAATAGATGGCGCTGAGATTAATATACACTAAATTCAGGCTTGATTTTTGGTACTTAGGGACCCACTCAATACGTTTTAACCTCCTTTTCCGCATGGAAGAAGAGAAAGGCTAAAAAATCGAACCTGTATTTAGAGGCAATTGTTTACAGCGTCATCTATTATTTGTAATTCGAACTAAAATCGAAAATCACTGTAAAAATAACTTTTGACCTTATGTATAACCCTCCTGCAAGAATTTTTTAAATATCTGTCACCGTTTGCAAGTTATTGAATTTTAAAATCAGTCAGTCCTTTTTAGGACACCCGGTATATAAAAAAATAAATAACAAAACACTTAAAATATATCTAATTTCTTATAATAAATTTGTATGGTTTTTCGTATTTAATTATCACCTTTTTTAACAGTTGTAATGCTGCTGAGATTTCATGTTTTATTACTATCATTTATTGATAAGTGGGAAATTTCAAACCAAATGGTAATAACGAATTTCAAAATAAGTTGGCATTATGAGTAAAATTAAAAATCTTTTAATTATAATTATAGTATTGTTACGACAGGGTGAATCTATTTATTTTTATAGATTAATACGTCTTTATTTATTAACGTATATTAATACGCCTATCTGTCTATCGATCTATATTATAAAGGACAAACGTATCTGTGCTTAACGCTGACATCATTTTGCGAATGGCAACATCAGACGATCAAGTTTCCCTTTTAGAGTTAGTTATTTGTAAAAAAAAATTAACTTCTAAGCATCGCATATTTTCACTTTTTACACCGTCGAATCGGGAATAATGTACTTTCAAATGCAATCTGCTTGAAAGGTATAATGCAATTTGTTTCAAAATTGTATCGCCATTTACTCAATGTTTATTGTTTTAAAAATAATTTTCAAGCATGATCTTTTAAAAATGCTACCACTATCGTGTACAGATGAATGCATTTAAGTCAATATAAATAACTCATAAATTTGTTTCCAGCTTAAAATTAAAACATTCATTAATCAATAAGTAAAGCAATAAAATCAAAATAAAACAAAAAATTAAGACATGTAATCAAATTTCTTGCTTAAACAACTGGCTGAGTGTAAATAGCGATTTTTGCGGCGGTTTCTTTGGCTGTTAAATCCTGCCTGGAGTATAATAGGAAAATATCGCTTTTAATACATTTCAAGACTTTATTTGACTGCACTACTGCTGTTTTTCATATAAATATGATTTTTTATATTGTTAATGGGCATTCTAAAAGATATATTACATGTAAAAAATCTATTAGAGTTATCAATTAAAATAAAGAAAGAAAAAGAAAAGCAGTAGATCGTGCTAGGCTTTTCACAGCAATCATTAAGATTATTTGTTGATACTTTTTTTCATTAACTGCATTTCTTTTTAAACAGAAAACGCATTTTAACGATATACGTATAAATTTACTACATCAAAAGCCTCTTGCAGAACCTTTCGAAAAATGTCTCAAACAACATTGTGCTTTTAGCATGTGCAGAGGAAAAAAGATATTGATATCAACAATATATATGACGGTTTTCACCTATATTCTGTTACCCGGGAAGCCCAGGTTTATCCCCTAATTTTTATTAGTCCCGATATGCTATTTCTTTCTCCCAGCAAATAAAGTATCGTCTCCAAAAAATAACGTTCCGTTGTATAAGCCAGCCGTAAAACAAAGCAGATGTATCATTGTACTGTTAACTACTCTATTGAAATATTTTGAACTTCTAAGCATCGCACATTTCCAAATTTTATACCGTCGTATGGGGAAAAAATGTACTTTTAAATGCAATTTGTTTGAAAACTGCATCTCCATTTATTTTTTGAGGTATTAATTTTTTGTAGTTTTTAACACCATTTGTTTAATTTTGGCAACTCATGTACTCCATTTCAGTAGAAAGTAAAGGAACAATAGTTGAAAAATAGCAATTATGTCTTTTTGTTGCCATTTTTCCATAAAAACTGAAAAAAATATACGTAAAATACGTGCTATTTTGAAAAAGCATAAATGAATGATTTCTGATAAAACATGGAGCTATTATAAACTAAATTTAATTTTAAATATCAATATTATATATGTAATATTACAAACAAATAAAGGCATATGAATAATGAGATTTTTTTTTCAAATTATTATTATCATTATTATTTTTGGTCGAGTTTCTTGAATGACGATATCTCTTTTTTGGATATGTGTATTATTCAGCGATATTGACGTCATGTGCGTTTTACTGTAGATGTTGTTTAATACTGGATCGCAAATGAGGGATTATTCAGCGGATGTGGAGGAGGTCAATTTACATAAAGTAAAAGCGTGTATTTTAAGTCTTAAAACTGAAATATGTTTTGTACTATTTATATGTATACACACACATATATATATATATATATATTTTCATCGGGGCGAAACTAAATTCTAAAAAGGTAGAATTCCTGTTTTCTAGTTATTTTTACTTTCTTCTATCTATAATAGTAGAAAGTACTGTAATCGAAAAAGATTTCGACTTCCGGTTTTCGACTGATTTATATATTTTAGGGGTCAGAGACCCCTAAAAACATGTTTATACAAAATGTACGTCTGCCAGCCCGTTTGTCCATGTGTTGCCATTGTACCATTGAAATGCGTATGAAGTTATGCACAAAATTTAACCAAATTTTATAGATTATATATTTTTGGCTATGGCAATCAGACGCTCTTTTAATTTGGAAATATTATGCCAGTAGGGGAAGCTGTAATAATATTTTTTGTATAATTTTCTCGATTTTTCGTAGTTCTGATGTACGTGAGCTGCTCGTGCAGCTTCGGGAACTTCCCATATTGCTAAATCGGCCATTCAGAAACAGATGACGTATAACAGAATAACGAAAAATATTGATTGTATTAAATGTCATGATCAATATTAACTCTTTTTTACTCCGATTAACTGACTAAGAAAAAATTTAAGATGAAAGTTAAAGTTGGTATAGTATTAAATAGAGATCGACCGAAGATTTGGTTTTGGTTTCTTTTTCTGAATTTCGAAGAAAAATCTTTTTTGGCGAAAATGCTGCCGAAAGTTCAACTGGACCGAAACTATCTGTATTCGAAAAGTATCGTTTCTTCCTTCGGAAACTTTCAACAATACTCATTGATTTGAGATGTGTCGGCTCCAATGAGACATCATTTATTTATTGCTATGAACTTCGCTGTTTATAATTATCAGTCATGACTGACTCGAGACGAGAGCGCAAATTATAAAGCAAGTAATGCATATATGACTACACTTTGAAGACGCTTTTCACGTGCTCATTAAAAGCTGCAGACTTAACAGTTATATTGTTTCTAATACTCTTTAAAAAATTTCTAGTATAACAGATGATCATTTACAAAAACCGTTATAAAAAATAAATCAAGGTATATATACCTAATTTTTTTTAAAAAGATGAAATTAGTATAATTAGAAAATCATTCTGTGTCGTCGATGAATTGCATTTTATTTTACATGAAAATAAAAAAATTTGGTCAGAGGCACAGAGAGCTAACTTGGACGACACGTATAATTAATGAATAATTATGTATATTTAATAAACACGTATAACTAATTAATAATTATGTATATTTAAGTAGGAATTAATTACTTAAAAAGTTTTTGGATATTTTCGTTTTTGTTTTCGGTCGCAAATAGGAAGATTACTGAAATTCGGTTTCTCTTTCAGTTTCGGTCGACCCTTTGTACTGAACTAATAAAATTGATGTGTTAACATTTGTAACTACTACTTGAAATATTAAGATGTATGAGATAGAAGAAAGTTTTAGAATTGGCACATGCGGCTAGTTTTGTCTAAATATCATAATTATAAAATTTGTATAATTAACTTTAAAAATATTTTTTTCTTTTTGAAATGAAATACTTTTCAATACCGATATCAACTAAAATTGATGGTTAATGATTTAAAGAATTAATACTTTAAAATTATATTAAATAAAACTTTGAGTATTATCAACATGTAAAATTATATTCATTTTGATTAATAATACATGTAAATATTAGCAAAAAAATCAGTCCTTACCGTTATTAAAAGCATTTCTAAGAGGTTTATGTTGCACACATACTGGAGTACTTTGAGTCAACATGGTCCTAACTCCAAAAAATTTCAAATTATATTAGAAATTCACAATATATTTTTTTCTGATGATATTAATTAAAAGTTTTCAGAAAGATATGCTGATTTAATGCTTCTAAAAAAAAACTGCTCCTTAAAGGAAAAAATGTCAGTATTGTTCAGTGTCAAGAGTTTTTATAGCCACCTTTATGACCTCGGTGCATTTTAGAAAGGAAGTCTTCATTTTCATTTCACTCACTGGGAAAATCGCTGAAAAGATAACTTTACTTCCGATATTATTACCATCTACTTTATCGAATTGTCTGTTTTGTGGGTATTTTACATTTTACGTGACGTCGTGCGTAGTATACAGAATATCGACAAATTTAAACTTAGAACTGATTAGAAATGATTGATGGACTGTGAAATAGTTTGAATTTACGTGTCGGCTTAATATGTTTATATCGCTCACCCGCAAAAAAAGTGACACACCTCGACAAAAGTAAATTGCACAGGAGGTCAAAAGAAAATGTACATGATTTTTCTGTAACTTGAAATTACAGCCGGACCTCTATTTAACGAAACCTCTTTTTTGCGAATTTCTCTATTTTGCGAACTTTTCCTTGAAACCAAGAACATTTTGCAAATTTCTTCGTAAAATAACCTCCAAATAGCGAAGTGTATTCTCTATTTAACGAACTTTTCCTTGGGATCTAAATTTTTTTTCTCCCTATTTTTTTAAAATATTACTGGACATTTCAAACTTATTCTTTCTTTTAAGACATTTTATGATGATCAATGACCATGAACATGTCTTACCAGGCACCCAACTCACCGAGAGCAGTAAAATCATTGTGATTATTTGCTTTCCATCCAAGAAGAGCAAACTTTCAATATCCCCTTTTAACCCTCAATGGAGCTGCCCCGTGTCTTTAAACTATAGTTTCCCGTTTTCTAGATTGTTGATCATGATCAATCGTGTTGGTAATTTCGGTTCTTGTAGCTCGAAAATGTCAAAGCGAAAATGCTTGAGCCTCAAAGAAAAAAATATATATATTCTTGATGAAATGGATAAAGGCATGAAGAAAAAAAATACTGCTTTAAAATTTGCTATACCTCCAAACAGCTTATCAACCATAATAAAAAATCGTGATTTTAATGTAAGATTATTTTTTTAACTGAAAATACAATGTATTTGCAGACAATGTTTTGTTTCATTCTTATTACCCTTGCAGATTTCTTTTTTGATATGTAAAATAAATAAAACAAATAGATGTAATTTATAAAAAAAACTGTGACTAATTACTTTTTTTTAAAATTATATTTAGTGTTTATGGACTTAAAATGTGTTTTACGTAGTTTAAAGTATTTTAAAATGTGACTCTCTATTTAACGAATTTTCCATATAACGAACTTTTTTTCGGGATTTAGCGACTTCGTTGAATAGAGGTCCGACTGTATATCACTTAGCTCTGCATTCAGTAATGAAAACGTGCATAAAAGCATAAAACCCTTAAGAATGAAGACGTAGGATGAGGTTTGGAGGGTTGGGTAATTTTACCACCCCACACAATCCACCAATCTTCTGTAGTCACAAAAAGACATATGACGTAATAAAGTGATTTTTCGTATAATTACACTTATGAAACTGTTTGTGTAGTAAGACGGACATATGACAGACATACTAGCGGAATAAAATGTAAAATGAATTTTTGCGAGTTGTGTCACTTTTCTTGCGCGTGAGTGATATTACAGCCATATACGAGCACTTAAGAAAAATGGCGCTAGAAGTTTTATATAATTGATTTCCCTACTACCGCCATAAGTCATAACTGATTTCAGAGTATATTAAATTATAAGCAGAAGTTCTCTTATACGTCCATTAAAAATATTTCAAAAATATATATTCTAAAAACACACTCAAAATATAGGTACAGATGTCATATTCGCCCCATATTGGCGCGATTTTTTTCGGTTGCCAATTTGGCGAAAACATCAACAGCATAAACAACATAATCCGGGTTACCATATAAAGCAAAATAACGACACTTTGGCGCAAGTTAAGTACCCTTTGCCTATATGATTTGGCGTCAGAAAAAAATCGCGCCAATATGGGGCGAATATGACATCTGTTCCAAAATATATATTAAACATTTAATTGCTAAAAAGGACGTCAAACGTTAACGCGCGTAATATTTTAACATGTTTCACGTTGCCCTATTTTATTTTCAAATTATCTAACAATTCAATCCGAATATTTGGGATTTGAAATGACAAGGAATCATTGCAGACCATTGAGTTTCTGACGTAAATTTCAATAGATTCTCTAATAAAAAGTTGCAAATAAAAATCTGACCTATAAATTTCATTTCAGAGTGATTTTAAATGCTTAAGGAGACCGGGAAAGCAAAATTCAACCAAAAAAATCGATTTTTACATTTTTATATCATTAAATAGTTTAAACATCTATCTTTCCAAAGATGTGTCACGCATGTTTATATATAAAAAAATAAGTGTTGAAATTATTCATTCTTTCTAGGAGTACTTCACAGCTCAATGGCCATTTAAATCTTTAATTGAATTTTTCTCAAAACTTGGATTTTTCATGTTTACGTTACTTTTTTCGATATCTATTAAACTTAAGAACTCAGATTTTAGGTAGCTTTCATTACAAAAAGCTACCTATTGCAGCCGTTCGGAGGAAAGAGGTTTAAAAAAATGTTGGTATATTTTCATCGATCATGACCCCCAGACCCCGAAACCACCCTCCGTTCAAAATTGATATATATATATATATATATATATATGACCTATGTCACACTGTAACTCTCGTAATTATGAACCGATTTTGATGTAATTCGGTGTGTACATAGTACATACAAATGTCTCGACCGAGTTCGTTGGCCAGCTTCATCCGCCGTTTTCTTTCAAAATGGCGGCCATTTAAATTTTTTTTTTAAATTTAAAATTTTAAATGTGGTACCAAAAAATTAAAAATAGAAAAATATTTTTTTCTTATGTATTTGAAATTTATATAAAGATTCCGGAGCAGTTTTTGTTTCGTCTATATCTTAAAAAATGGCTGAGTTATAGCGTTTTGAATTTCTAGCGTGGTTGACATTTTGAAACGTTCTGAAATTTGTCACGCGATAAAAGGCGGATTTATGAACCGATTTCAATGTAATTCGGTGTATACATAGTACATACCAATGTCTCGACCGAGTTCGTTGGCCAGCTTCATCCGCCATTTTGTTTCAAAATGGCGGCCATTTAAAATTTTAAAAAAAAATTAAAATTTGAAATGTGGTACCAAAAAATTGAAAATGGAAAAATATATTTTTCTTATGTATTTGACCTTTATACAAAGATTTCGGAGCAGTTTTTGTTTCGTCTATATCTTAATCTAGTTGGATGTGCCAATCCCAAAACTTTCTTCTATCTTATACATCTTAATATTTCAAAACCTAGTTACACATGTTATTACTTCAATATTATTAATTCAATACTGTACCAACTTTGATTTTCATCTTAAATTTCTGCTCAAGTCAATTAAACGGACTAAAACGAGTTAATCTATATCATGATATTTGTTAAAATTATTAATTTTTCCTTATTCTGTTGTTATCAGCTGCTTGCGAATAGCCGGCTTAGCAGGAAGCGAGTTCCCGCCGCTGCATGAGCCGCCGATGCACAATAAAACTACGAAAAATCATAAAAGTATACAAAAATCGCTAACACGGAGCCCCTTTACCGTGCAATATTTCCAAATTCAAGGAGGACCTGTCGGCCAAAGCCAAAAACAAGCACAAACATTTTGGTTCAATTGTATGCATAATTTTATACGCTGTTGGATGGTACAATAATGAAAATGGCACAGAGATAGGAATTATAGTGCCCCCTTCTTTCGGAATTTTTTCAAGTTCAGGGAGGACTTGTTTGCCATAGCCAGAAATATGCAAAAAAATTTTTGTTCAATTATATGGATAATACGGTGGTGCGAAAAAAGTCAAGTTGATATTTCCGAGTCGCTATAGTGCGGAAAAGTTGCGATTGGTAAATACAAGAAAAACGAAAAAAAAATTCTTCAAATCGGACTTTATCTTCCGATCCCGCAAACCACCTAAAAATTCAGAAAAATTGAAAATTTCCGATTTTTTTCAGAATTAATTATTTTTTTTACGTTTATATATTTTTTATCGCTATAGTGACAAATATTTGCAGATTGTACTGTTTAATAATTATAATAATAAAAATTGTGTTTAGAGAATATCTTCCGATCGCGCAAGCTCAATAAAAATCGGCAAAATTTCACTTTTTGAGTGATTTTCATGCATTAAGAATATAATCAACTGAGGTCAGTTTTCGGTCTCAGGTTAAGATTTAAGTGTTAATTCTTACTATTGAGCATATTAAGTTATTTTTAAACAACCTAGAACTTACTACGAAGAGTTCGTTCTAGGTCTGAAAAGTTTAGTAGTTCACCCAACTGTTGTTTGCCACGTTGCAAAACAGTGCTGAAGTCGGCGTACGCACTCCCACCTAGTCTCACCTAACTCCATAAAATTTGCAGCAAAGTCAATTGGATTCAGATGAACTACATGGCATATATTTTGACGGAAGAAAATACCCTAGTTAAAGAAAGGATATCCTTAGATCCAATATTGGATCTAAACAGGTTCGTCGATGTATTAAAGAGGGACACTATTCTATCATAAAAGAACGAGACTCAGTTTATTTAGGCCATGTGTCTCCAACCTCCATGTCTGCAAAGGACATTGTAGCTTTCATAGTATCATGTCTTACTGAACTGTGGTGCTAGACTGTGGTGGTACAAATACCAATACTGGACAGAAAGGTGTTGCTATTAGACAGCTTGAAATGCATCTCGGACGACCGCTGCAGTGGGTTTTTTATTTATTCCATTTTGTTGAATTACGTTTCCGCATCTTTTTCAACATTTGGATGGTGAAACAACTGGCCCAAGATCATTTAGTAGACCAATTGGGCAGAATCTCATTGTTGTGTAAAGCTCTCGGTCATAAATTTTTAATTGACCGATTGTGAAATTCCAGACGTGAACAGACAACTATTGAGCAAGGACTAAAGATATCTTATTGACGTAAGTCAAGCAATAAAAAGTGGCCACTTTCCAAATGACTTATCAAAGTGTAACCCCAGCCCCAATTTCACATGCCAGATGGCTCACTTGTGCAAATAGTGTCCTTCGACTTTACGTGAGCGTGGAAAACCCATCGGATGCCTTAAAAGCCATATTGACATTTATTTTAAAATCCTACATGCCAGTTTGGTTTGAAATAAAATGCAGTAAGTACAGAAGGTCCTATTCATCTGTACAGAGCAATAGAAACATCTCGATACTTGCGTGACAACCTGAAGAAAGTTTAGTCCCTGATATTGAACGAAACTGGTTCTTTGCTCATCTGGAAAACCTACTGATGGCAATGGTCTTTGGTAAGAGGAGGCACATAAGAGAGCTAGGGTTAAGAAGAGTGTTAAAAGCCAGGCAGAATGTTTCAAAGGGTAAAGGCATCTGAATATTTATCACTCCTACTTTAAACTTCGATGCGGCAGACTATACAGAATTAATTGATTGGAATGTAGCAAAATTATCATCTCCTCCTCTTTTTCGGAGAATAACCAATGAAGAAATACATTTCTTCGTTCAATCAGATGATATCTCAGGCTGGGATGATAAAAAATTTCCCTGCCACACGCAAGCTGCCAAGCTGTGCGTCAAACGGTGGTAACGGAAGCATCGTTTAAGATCTGTAGGCCCCAATCAAGAGATGGGTTCATCAGGGCTACACTGAAATCAATGTCCATGATACCAGACATTACTACCAATTTTCAGTACAAAATTACGTCTAAAAGTCACACTTAAACAAATGAAAAAACAAATTACATATCTTATACTGTCACGACACTTGTTTTTTAATACAGTGTTTTGACTCGATTATAACAAATTATGCATTTAATTAATGTAAATAGCAAACACCCTCATTGGTTGGATGAAAGGAAAGGTGTGGATTGAACTCGAAGTGCAGCTACATTCCCGTTGTGAGTTCTGATTTGTTTAAATATTATCAAATATCTAAATAAGCAAAAAATTGTACAATTTATATGTAAATGTTAACACTGGAACGCAAAGTGATCTCAGGTGATTATTTTCTTTATTCATTAAATTCACTGAAAATTGAATTTTTCCCGATTTTTATTGAGCTTGCGCGATCGGAAGAAATTCTTTAAAAGTAAATGTTTATTCTTATTATTCTTATTAAGCATTATAATCTGCAAATATTTTAAACTATAACGGTAAAAATATATATATACGTAAAAAAAAAAAATTCTGAAAAAATCGGAAATTTTGAATTTTTTTTAATTTTTAGGCGGTTTGCGGGATCGGAAGATAAAGTCCGATTTAAAGAATTTTTTTTGTTGTTTTTCTTGTATTGACCAATCGCAACTTTTCCGCACTATAGCGACTCGGAATTATCAACTTGACTTTTTTCGCACCACCCTAATGGATAACTTCATACACTTTTCGATGGTACAATAATGAAAATGGTACAGACATCGCAATTATACTGCACCCTACCGGCAGAATTTTTCCAAATTCAGGGAGGACCTTCGTGACATGACTAAAAATAAACACATAAAATTTGATTCAATTCTATGCATAACTTCATACACTTTTCGACGGTACAATATTCAAAATGGCACAAAAATTGCACAAAAATCGCTATTACAGCGCCCTCTACGAGCGATTTTTTTACAAATTAAGGGAGGACCTCTTTGCCATAGCCAAGAACTTAAAAATTTTTTTTGGTTCAATTCTATGCATAACTTCATACACTTTTCGATGGTGCAATATTCAAAATCGCACAAAAATCGCTATTACAGCGCCCTCTAACGGCGAATTTTTTGAAACTTCAGGGAGGACCTGCTTGCCATATCCAAAAACTTAAAATAAAAATTTGGTTTAATTCTATGCATAACTTCATACACTTTTGGACGGTACAATATTAAAAATCGCACAAAAATCGCTATTACAGCGCCCCCTACCGGCGAATTTTTTTCCAAATTCAGGGAGGACCTGCTTGCCATATACAAAAACTTAAAATAAAAATTTAGTTCAATTCTATGCATAATTTCACACACTTTTCGATGGTACAATATTCAAAATCGCACAAAAATCGCATTTACAGCGCCCCCTATCGGCGAATTTTTTCCAAATCCAGGGAGGACCTGCTTGTTATATCCAAAAACTTAAAATAAAAATTTGGTTCAATTCTATACATAACTCCATACACTTTTGGATGGTACAATATTCAAAATCGCACAAAAATTGTTATATCAGCGCCCCCTACCGGCGACTTTTTTCCAAATTCCGGGAGAACCTGCTTGCCATAGCCAAAAACTTATAATAAAATTTTGGTTTAATTCTATACATAACTTCATACACTTTTGATGGTACAATGGCGACAGACAGACGGACAGACGGACAGACGGACAGACGGACACACAGACAGACAGACATTTTCTATAAACATGTTTTTTGGAATCTCTGACCTCTAAAACATGCAAATCCGTCGAAAACCGGAAGTCGAAAAAAATTTCGATTACAATACTTTCTTCTATTGAAGATAGAAGAAAGTAAAAATGGCTGAGTTGCAGCATTTTGAATTTCTAGCGTGACTGACATTTTGAAACGTCCTGAATTTTGTCGCGCGATAAAAGGCGTATTTATGAACCGATTTGGATGTAACTTAGTTTATACATAGTACATACCGTCTCGACCGGGTTCGTTGGCCAGCTTCATCCGCCATCTTGTTTAAAAATGGCGGCCATTTAAATTTTTAAGAAAAATTTAAATTTGAAATGTGGTACCAAAGAATTGAAAATTGAAAAAATATTTTCTTCTTATATGTTTGACCTTGATAAAAAGATTCGAGAGCAGTTTTTGTTTTGTCTATATCTTAAGAAATGGCTGAGTTATAGCATTTTGAATTTCTAGCGTAGCTGACATTTTGAAACGTCCTGATTTTTGTCACGTAATAACAGGCGTATTTATGAACCGATTTGGATTTACCTTGGTGTGCACATAGTACATGCAAATATCTCGACCGAGTTCGTTGGCCAGCTTCATCCGCCATCTTGTTTTAAAATAGCGGCCATTTAAAAAAATTTAAAAAATAAAAAAATTAAATTGAGATACCAAAAATTGGAAAATGAAAAAGATATTTTTCGTATGTGTTTGACCTTAATACAAAGATTCCAGAACAGTTTTTGTTTCGTCTATATCTAAAAAAATGGCTGAGTAATAGCATTTTGAATTTCTATTGTGGCTGACATTTTAAAACGACCTGATTTTTGTCATGCGATAACAGGCGTATTTATGAACCGATTTGGATGTAACTTGGTCTATACATAGTACATACTAAAGTCTCGACCGAGTTCGTTGGACAGCTTCATTCTCTATCTTGTTTCAAAAGGGTTGCCATTAAAAAAAAATTAAATTTAAAATTTAAAACGAGGTATTAAATAATAGGAAAATGAAAAAGATTTTTTTTATGTATTTGTCCTTGATACAAAGATTCCGGAGCAGTTTTTGTTTCTGAAAATTTGTTCTTTTGTTTATATCTTAAAAAATGATTGAATTATAGCACTTTAAATTTCTAGCATGGCTAACATTTTTAAACGATCTTGTATTTGTCACGCGATAACACACGTATTCGCCTATTTCGATGTAAGAAGGCATGTGGATAGTATACATCAATACCTCGACCAAGTTCACTGGCCAGATTCATCAGCCATCTTGTTTCAAAACGGCGGCCATTAAATTAAAAAATATATATATATTTAAAGTGAGGTGCAAAAAAATTGGAAATTGAAAAAGGTTTCTTTCTTAAGTATTTGACCTTGATATAAGGATTCAGAAGCATTTTTTGTTTGTCTTTACCTTAAAAAATGGCTCAGATATAGCAGTTTCAATTTCTATTGTGGGTGACAGTTTGAAAAATCTGATTTTTTGCATGCGACAGCACTCGTATATATCAACCGATTCCGATGTGAGTGAGCATGTGAACAGCAATTACTAAGGTCTCGACCAAGTTCACTGGTTAGCCTCATGCACCATGTTGTCTTAAAATGGCAGGCACTTTAAGAAATCGCCGAATTTGGCAGCCAAATATGAGTTACTTTAAAGAAAAGCAGCTTGGATAAAGCTGACTAATTTCGCGAAATTCTCATTCATTATATTGATAAAAATTAGTATTGAATCTCCTATATTCAGTTTCCACTATTTTGAGCTTCGTACGTTTGAATGATATAAGTTGGCTTTTTTAAATAAGGAATATGAAAGCTATCTCTTCCTACCGGCACTGGCCGGAAGGACTTTTTTTAATACTTATGTTATATTGTATAGTTTAACACGGGGATTTAATGATTT
This sequence comes from Maratus speciosus, assembly GCA_963932465.1. Classification (NCBI taxonomy): domain Eukaryota; kingdom Metazoa; phylum Arthropoda; class Arachnida; order Araneae; family Salticidae; genus Maratus; species Maratus speciosus. Next base: position 446,177,189 of record OZ010789.1, read on the forward strand.
GTTGAGAATTATTTATTTTAGGCAGTGAAATCTTACCAAAAATGCTAATTTAAAAATGACTCTCAATAAATAATTAATAATTAATTTTGAGTTTCACTTAGAAAGAAAATGGTCTGTTAAAATATGTAAATCATGTTGTTCTAACTACTCTAAAAAATCTAGACTTCTATTTTTCACCATTTCTGAGAAAAAGGTACATAAAGTTGGTGAATTTAACATGGCGGAGATGGGGCTTTCCCGGACCCCTTAAGTGTGTCTCGTAAATCACCAGAATAATTTTAGTTTCTGGGTCTGGATGGATGCCGATTTTAATAACAGGAAAAGAAAAACATGTTAGAATTATTTAGTTTGAAAGGAAATTTGAAATATTTGGAAATGTTGCTCGATTTTGTTTTCTGAAGATTTTCAACGTCTGATATTATAAGGGTGTATCATTATACTATTAAAAAAAAAATTATCAGCGTATGAATACTAAATGATCCTTTTCAAAATAGTAAAACTAATCTTATCATTTGGGAATGTTCGGAAGATTGTATTTTGTGATAAGAGAAATCAAAAATTAACAAAGAACAGCTCCAAAAGGCACAAAATTATTCAAAATCCAAGGCAAATCCACACTCTAAAATTGGGAAGAGTGAAAAGTTCACTATTTGAAAGAGTGACAGACATTTTTACTCTTTTTGGAGTGAATTTTTTAAAAATACACTTGGAATCTTCCACTCTCTAGAAAGGAGTGAAATGCCTCACTCCTCAAAGTGTGACTTACGTATGCATTACTTATTAACCAATCAGAACAGCAGGGCGACGATACCCTTAAAAGATAAGAAAAACGATCACTTTTTCGTCCGCCATTACAAGATTAACAGATTAGGATATCGTTAAAATTATTCTTTATGGAATACATAAAATAAAGGTAAGTCTTGTTTAATTTTAAGCATTTATCCGTGTAGATATGTGGGTTGTCAAAATTATGAGCTACATAGTTGTATGTTGTATAGAAAAAGATTGATCGTGGAGTATTCAAAAGTGATTGTGAGATTTCTTCATGTAGCGATCTGAAATGGAATTGTTTTAAGGGGACCGGGAAAGCCGTATCTCCGCCATGTTGAATTCATCAACTTTATGTACTTTTTTCTCAGATATTGTGAAAGATAGAGGTCTAGATTTTTAAGAGTAGTTTGAATAACATGTTTTATGTATTTTAACAGACCATTTTTGTTCTAAAGTGATTGTGAGGTTTCTTCATGTAGCGGACTGAAATGTAATTTTTTTAAGGGGACCGAGAAAGCCGTATCTCCGCCATGTTAAATTAACCAACTTTATGCACATTTTTCTCAGAAATGATGAAAGATAGAGGTCTAGATTTTTTAGAGTAGTGTGAATAATATGTTTTACGTGTTTAAACAGACCATTTTCGTTCTAAGTGAAATTCAAAATCAATTATTAATTATTTATTGAAAGTCATTTTTTAAATTAGCACTTTTTGGTAAGATTTCACTGCTAAAATAAATAATTCTCAACAAATCATTAAATCCCTGTGTATACAATATAACATAATATAAGTATTAAAAAAATATGAGTTCTTATGTTTAATAGATATTGAAACAAGTTGGAAATTGCTCATCAAACGTGCCAAATGAGGTGCGTTCGTACTATAACTAGTTTAAGAAATATTTTTTGCACCGCATATTGTATTTAATGTATATTTTAGTGCAATACATAAGTGCATATCCATTTCATTCTGTTCTGAAAGGCTGTAACATCATTAAAATGCACTTGAAATATTTTTTCCCCATTGGCCGTCATGTAACGGAAAACTTTTGACTGTCCTTGTAATTAAACTATGCATCCGATTTTCCTGAAATCTGAAATGAGTCTACAAAATTTTGCAACAAATATATATTTAAAATTTCAGATCGTTCGGAAGGCTGTAACATCATTAAAATGCACTTGCAATAATTTATTCCCATTGGCCGTAATGTAAAGGAAAATTTTTGACTGTCCCTGTAATTAAACTATACATCCGATTTTCATAAAATTTGAAATGACCCGACGATATTTTGCAACAATTATATATTTAAAATTTCAGACCATTCGGAAAGCTGTAACAGCATTAAAATGCACTTTGTTGCACACAATTTGGAAATTGCTCGTCAAATGTGGCAAATGAGGTGCGTTCGTACTATAACTAGTTTTATAATTATTTTTTGCGCCCCATATTGTACTGAATGTATAATTTTTTGCGCTTTATAAGTGCATAATATGTAACATCATTGAAACGACCTTGCAATAATTTTTTTCCCATTCCCCGTAATGTAACGGAAAACTTTTGACTGCCCCTGTAATTAAACTATACATCCGATTTTCATAAAATTTGAAATGACTCGACAAAAGTTTGCAACAATTATATATTTAAAATTTCATACCATTTGGTTGGGTGGTTTTTGCTCTGTTATATGCGGGTGTTGAATTCAGACATTTTTCTCCGGGAGGCATTTCTGTGGCTCCGGGGGGGGGGACATTATAGAGTTCCGGAGGGGGGGGGATTGCACTTTTTGACCATTGAAAACACAAAATCTCAAATCTTCCGGGGGGACATCTCATTGCTCCGGGGGGAATGTCCCCCCCCCGGGCCACCCCCTGAATTCAACACTGGGACAGACGGACTGAACGACGACTATAGGTGCTACGTATTTATATAATTACGAACGCACCTAAAAAAGGAACATAAGCATGAAAAATCCAAGTTTGAGAAAAAGTCAATTAAAGATTTATGGCCATTAAGCTGTGAACTACTCTTAGAAAGAATGAATAATTTCAACACTTATTTATATATATATATATAAACATGTGTGACACGCGTTGGAAAGACAAAAGTTTAAACTATTTAATGATATAAAAAAGTAAAAATAGATTTTTAGGTGCGTTCGTAGTTATATAAATACGTAGCATCTATAGTTGTCGTTCAGTCCGTCTGTCTGTCCGTCTGCCCGCATATAACAGCGCAAAAACTACCCAACCGAATCGTTTGAAATTTAAAATATATAATTGTTGCATAATTCTGTCGCGTCATTTCAAATTTTATGAAAATCGGATGTGTAGTTTAATTACAGGGATAGTCAAAATTTTTCTGTTACATTACGGCCAATGGGAAAAAATTATTGCAAGTGCATTTTAATTTAGTTACAGCCTTCCGAATGGTCTGAAATTTTCAATAGGGTAGATGTGCCAGTAATGGACACCCTTCCAGTAATGGTCACCCTTTGATGTTTTTGGTTCATAAAAAAATAACGAACAAATATTTAACTTTAATTTTTTTTTAATAATTTCCCCTTGCATCATGTTTTATAAAACTGGGTTATTGTTGACACTTTTAATTAAACCAATTAGGAAGCAGAAAATAATGTTTCAAAGTTTTGCTGTTTTTCTGCTAAAATCTTAATGAAGAGGCTAAGAGCTGGCTTCGTTTAATTAATTTATATATTATTTATTTTCTTGCAAAATTTGAATGCTTTTGTTTGAGTAGCAATAGAAAACTTGGACTTTTATATACTAACCGTCATTTACGAAATTTCATTTATTTTTAAGGTTTTAAGAGAGGTTGTCCATTACTACACTGTAAAAAAAAATCTGTAGTCCTACAGATATAAAGTTACATGCTTACTAAACTTTCACCTGTAACTGTACGAAAAAAGCTGCAAATCTACAAAACTAGTTTTTGTAAAGCTACAAAAATCTGTAACTTTACAAATGAATCTGCTAAAATTTCAGTAATCTTACTAAACTTTTATTTGTAACCCTGGCTGCAGTTACATGAAAAGTTCTCGGAATCCCAGTTTCCAAAAAAATTCTTAGTAACCTTACAGATTTTCTGATTTTCGGTGCAAAAGTGTGTCTGTTACATGAAATTTTGTTGTTGCCGTTACATGAAAAGTTCTAGGAATCCCAGTTTCCTAGAAAAACTTTAGTAACTTCACAGATTTTTTTTTACAGTGTAGAATGGTTAATTAGTCATTTTCCACCAAAACTTTTTAAAAAGCTCCTTTTAAGTTATTTTATGTGATTAATAAAATTTCAATATTTTATTCTTTTTTTATACCTTGCTATTTTAAAATCTGGCAATTAAATAAGCTAGGAAGCAGAAAATATTGTTTAAGAGCACAGTCAAAGACGGACTCATAGTGCTTAATACCCCTCCGTTTAAATAAAAACAATTAAGTTACAGAAGCTATTAAATATCTATTTTCTGTGTTAAATGTTTCCTTATTCGCATCTGACAAAAGAAAAAAAAAATTAGTATTCCTTAATTTATAGGCAGTATTCATGAAACTGGTACATCTGCAGATCAGTGGCCTCAAACATCAGTTCTACAGTTTTATTTTGAAATTATTTTATTTAGTATTTAAAATATTCAACTCACAATATCATTTCTTTCATATTTGTAATATTAATTATTACAAATGATATATCAAGTAGTCTCTGGAAGATTAATTGTTAAAAATAGCGAGACAAAACTAAACACTAACATTCCAAAACTTTTTATTATTATTATTATTACCTTTCAAATCCCACACAGTTTCAATAATTTAATTGCTGTAATTGCCTGATATTTAGTATTTTAAACTATCCATCTCAAATACTTAAAATATTGATCGTCTGATAATTACAATAATTGATGCAAACAGTAAATGATCATCACAAATATTTTATTAATTACTGGTATCCTTATTGTTAAATTTATTTGAAAATAACCATTTTGTTTCATTAGTATGTATTCATTAAATTCTGGTTTTAAATACAGTCATAAAAACAATTATATTCATTACATTTTATGGGGTGTCCATTACTGGAACAGAGGGTGTCCATTACTGGGCCAGAGGGTGTCCTTTACTGGGCTTTTGGGTGTTTTGATATGTTTCTGTTATTTAAAATTAAATTTCGATTCATATTGGGAAATGAGACTATAAGAATGGTTAAATATTGTTGATAGATTAATATAATATTGAAAAAACTGGAATATAATAATTATAACTATTAATAATAATAAAAAAAAAATTAAAGAAATTCCTTAATGGTGTCCATCACTGGCACATCTACCCTATATTATTTTTGCAAAATTTTGTCCGGTATTTTCAATTATGAAAATAGGATATACAGTTTAATTAAAGGGAGTCAAAAGCTTTCCGTTACATTAAGGTCAACGGAAAAAAAAATATTTCAAGTGCATTTTAATGATGTTACAGTCTTTCGAACAGAATGAAATTGATATGCACTTATAAAGTTCACTAAAATATACATTCAGCACAATATGCGGTGCAAAAAATATTTATAAAATTAATTATAGTACGAACGCACCTCATTTGCTACGTTTGACGAGCATTTTCCAACTTGTTTCTATTTCCGAGGTCAATCTTTTCCTATAAAACATATAAAATCTATTTTGCTCCTATTCACAAAATACAATATCTACGCGAATAAAATTTTTAAATTAAACATGGCTTATCGCGTCATTTCATTAATAACACTGCAAATAGAAGCGTCTTAAATTTAGACACATATGTGACTGAAAAAGAATTTTAGACACTTAAGTGTCTTAATCTGAAAATTAAGACACTATAGATGTCTTAATTTAAGATACATAAGCGTCTTACTATGACCATGGTGTAAACGAACTGAGAATAATGTCTAAAATATCCGCAAACGTCTTATTTTAAGACACTTCATTGCTTTAAACGTGTCTTAATTTTAGACGTTTTGATTCTTCCGACGCAATAACCACCAGGGGGCACTAGCACTCCCAGTTGCGCATGCGTTTTAGATGTCTTCGTTCGAAGTGGTATACGTTGTAATTCAAACAAAGTTTGTTTTTATGTACGCGTGTATTTTAATTCGTTTTTTGCGAAATGTGAAGTACTGTGATTTTAATTCGTATTAACTTGGAGTATTTATTTATTGAATACATACATCTGACCTGTGTGCTCGACATCAAATGTCTCTTAGAAGCTGTCGTCGATACAAGGGCGGGATAGACACAGAACAGAAGTAGACGACGGTTGAAGATTACACCCGGAAATTCTACAAAGCGTGTGCAATGGGCTTAGTGTTAACTCGTATCAATTTATATCAATAATATTGTGTTATTCATCTTCGTCCTGTCGAAGCTGGCAAAAAAAAAAGAAACTTTTGTCTGGCGGGTCCTGTTTTTAGGATGAAACATCTCATTCTTTAAATATGGCTAGTCGGATGTATTATGGGATTACCTTTTAAACTGATGAAAGTCTTTCTCCCTCACTGTGGTTGTGGTAGTTTTTAAAATTTCAAATCGAGGAATATTTCTTACCTCTTGCAGCAACTCAAGTAAGTTTCTTTATAGTAGTAAAATTAGTGTATTTTATGATTTTATTTATTGTACTAAACAAAATCCTGCATGAAATTTAATTAGTTTTGAATCTGTTCGCAAAAAACCCCACTAATTCTAGAAGTATATATTTTTAAACTTATGACGTTCTTTTTTATTACGAATTATATATTCAATGTCAGTTCTTAGTTTCAACGGATAATTTTTATCTCGCAGTAAATGACGGCCACAAGAAAGTAAAGAAAAAAAAAACTTTGAAAGATGACCTAATGCTTTCTTACTTCCTGGCATAAAACCGCAGATTAAAAAAAGATAAATAAAGTAAATGAGACTGGTCTATTATATGAAGCTGCCTGTAAAAATATACATATGCATTTGATTTGCAATCAACTCTAATACTGATTTTTTTATTATTTTTAATAAAAAAAGTAATTTGAAATTTATAATGGGAAAAAGTAAAAACCTCTAACTAGATTTCGTATTTAAAATATTGGTAACTTTATTTATATGCACTTATACGAAAAATACAAAAATGACAGATGTTACTGTATATATTTAAGACGAAAGAAGTTTGGAAATCATAAGTTATTTTTTCCTCATGTTTTTAATATAGAATATGTACTTATTTGTTTTTATTGATAGTTGAATAGCTTTTGTGAGTACCCTCTGATCTACATAAAAACTTGCCCATGTGGAAATATAAATTTTTTAAAAACATAATTTTTAAATAAGTATTTTCATTTTTTTTGGGGGGGGGGATTTTACATGAATTTTTGTAAAGCTGATATCTTAAATCTTGCACTAATTATAATGAAAGTTTTGAACTTTTAGAGTAGGACAAGTTTAAAAACGCAAATATATTTAACAAAATACCAAAGTCATTTTTTCCCCAATGTTATTAAAGTAGAATATTTATTTATTTATTTTCATTATTCATAGTTAAATGGCTGTTGTGATTATCAAGTGATGTATATGTAAAATTGCCTATGTGGCAATATATTTTTTTATATTTTCATTTTTTTTGGGGGGGGGGGGATTTTTGCAATTTTCGTACATCTGATATTTTAAATCTTTTTCCACATTCAACCGAGTATAATAAATATTTTGAACTTTTAGAGTAGGACAAGATTATAAAATATATATATATATTTATCTATGTACCTTAAAAGCACTTAATAGCGAACACTTCGGGACCGCGGAATTTGTCCGATAATTGGAGATGTCTACTTTTTTGAGGTAAAAATATACAAATATGTATGTCTGCTGATTAAAAAAGTATTCGTTAAATAGAGATGTTCGCTATTCGAGAATGTCCATTAACCCCCACAACGGATACTCCCGAATACCGGACATCTCAATTTAGACAACTATAATGCAGGGTTGCGTTTTTTGCAAAAGTACTTCTTGATTAAAGGAAGGGCAAATTGGGAAGTGCCCCGTCCCCCTACGACTGTAGTGCCCCCAAATTTGATGTGCAATATTTGTAAAGCTTATATTTTAAATCTGTTTCGAAATTGTACTGATTATAATCAATATTTTGAACTTTTAAAGTAAAATAAGGTTAAAAACAAAATAAATTTAAAAAAATCTAATATTTAGATAAATATTTTTTGTTTTTTAATCTTGTTCTACTCCTGAAGTTCAAGATATTGATTATAATCAGTACAATGTCGTAAAAGATTTAAATTATCAACGTAACGAAAATTGTATACCAAAACTGAGAGCACCAAAAAAATCAGGCTGTATTGGGGGGGGGGGGGGCAGGACCACAGCCAAATATTTTTCCAGGATTCAACGTGGTCAAACATGGCTACGTATGATGCTTACAAAAAAATGGATGCGATTCAGACGTTTGAAGTGTCTGAAATTCAGACGCAAAAAGTGTCTGAAAAAATTCAGACATTTTAAAATGTCTGAAAATTGAACACTCCATTTCAGACACTTAAGTGTCTGAATTTCAGACATTTTAATTTAGAGTGAATAAGTATTGTATTAATTCCATTTTTCAGCAATGGCGGACGAAAATCAGAAATCATGATTAAGTTAAGGAATATGTTTAAAAGAAAAATATATACATATTCCAGAGAACTTAAAATTTAGACTCCCATATTAAATAAAACAAAAGCAAATGACAGCGGATAAAATATATATATACATTCTTAATATTTAAATTATGCTTAGAACTTATTTAAAAAAGATGTGAGTTTATAAGCATTGATTTTTAAATGGAAAAATTAAAAATATTTTAAAACAATAGAACTTTGCAAAAATAGCAATAATTTAAGGAAAAAGTACGGTTTTATATTTAAAACAAACATTAAAAACAAGTCAAACATTGTTAAACATATAACCTCCGCCGATTAAAAAGTTATTAAAAAAACTTTAAAAGTAATATCTTTATAGCGCATGCAGTAAAAGCAAACACAAAGGATAAGATTGGAATAAAATATTTTAGTTTATTTCTGTCAGTAATCTAATTTAAATTCGTATGTAACTTTAACTGAATTTTTTCTTAAAAGTTCAAGTTGTGTTACAAACGATGAATTAAATAAATATTGCTAATAAAGTATTTTATTCAAATCTTTACTACGCTTGTATCTATTTTCATTGCAGGCTGTAAAAGATATGATTCTTTTAAAATGACCATAAAAGCGAATTAAAAAAAAAAACAATCGACTCCATAAAAGATGAACATTCACTCTTATGAAAGAGTGACTATTCACTCCTACCAGGGGTGAAAAACCGCACTCCTTTAGCAAGAGTGAATAGTCACTCCTCCGAAAAAGTGATTATACATCCCTGTTTAGAGTGAATATTCACTTCCCAGGAGTGACTATTCACTCTTTCACAGAGTCAAAAATTTCACTTTTGCTCAGAGTGAATAGTCACTCCAAAGAGGTTGGGCATATTTTGACTCTGCGATAGAGTGACTATTCACTCTTTTTTATTTAGAGTGCACTGATTAATTTCTAAACATAATTATTACCAAAATGCCTTCATTAGAAGAGATTTGCCCTAATTAATCGACTTGGGCATTTCGACAATACATAAATTATTTGGGTATGTTCACTCATCAGTTCTTCAATTTTAGTTCTTTTTTAGGGTTTCGTACTTAAAAAGTAAAAACGGAACCATTATAAGATCACTCCTGTGTCTGTCTGTCTATCTGTCACAGTCCTTTTACTCTTAAACTATGGAACGTGGAAGGCTCAAATTGGGAGACGTCATAAAGACTATTAACCCATATATTTACAGATTAATAAATATCCATAAATAAATTTAGGAAAAATGTAGAGGAGCTAATTAAGTTACTTAAGAAAAAAAAATATTTCCTTTGTATATATACAAAGTGTAGGGTATCGTGTGAAAGCTTTTGCAACGCTGAACACAAAAATATATTTCATTTAATTTTAGGTATTATATTTTCAAAGTTATGGTCGAAAATGTAGTGCAAAAATATGTCCCCCCCCCCCCACCCACTCTAATTAGGAATCTACTGAAACTAAAATTATGAAATAATTAGGGGTAGTAGATGTTAATTTAAACCTTGCAGGGAAATTATAGCGATTGCCTTTAGTCGCATAGTTTTTGAGAAAATCGCATTTTTCAGTTACACACAAATTACGATTTACGGGCATTTAGCAAAAGTGTCGAGCATCGCTGTAGGTACCTATCGTAGCAGAAATATAAAAGCATTGTTGATAATGATTTTTGAAAAAATCTTCGGTAATTAGCCGAGATATTAATCCTTAAAGACACGGACGGTTTGGACATACATAATGATAGGGGCGGCGTACTGTATGAACCATCGGCTTTGAAAGCCTAGATAACAACTTTTAATGATACATTTGTGTAATACAATGTCCAGTAGCAGTATAAAAGCAATAAATGCCAAATTGTTAAAAACAAATTTAATTAGAATTAATCACATAAATACTATGGGATTCGAGGCTATATTGAATTGAGTAGATCTTTCAATACGCCTCCCGTGTCTTTAAAAGTTAATTAAAAACCTATCTGGGAAAACGCGGCACTGACCAAGACGGCTTTGCTATTTTGCTACCTTCTTTCGAAGCGCGCTTACCTAAATGCCAAGTTTAAACTTTGAACAAGGGTTTTTGTTTTAGGTATACTATAAAAAGTAAAGATTATTACTACGCTGAATGTAGTTTTATAAAATGCTAAATGAAGTTTAAATATGCACTACTTTTACTGTCAGTTCAGTATTAAGTTAATTTTAAACAGATTAGTATAAGATAAAAAAAAAAAATAGTTATACAGAATAGCTATATTTGATATTATTTAGGTTCCATGTCGCTTTCAACTTTCATGGTATATCCATTTATACTTTTCTAGTATATACAGCTATACCCAACCCTAGGTTGTATGTTTTTTGTGTTTTACAAAGTCTTTGTATTCTTTTAGCAACGGTTTTTTTAATAATACACTTACTAACTCATATAGTATTGTACGTAACCCTCTGTGCGCGAGTAATACTCGCACTTGACCGTTTATTGTTGTTATTTGAAAACTATTGGGTTTTCTCATGCAAATATATTGAATATCCATTTATGGAATGGTTGTTTGTTTGTGTAAAGTAAAAATGGGCTAATCTTCAGAAGAATTTGAATACATATTATATTTGTATATACACTGGTTATCAAAAATTAAGGAAAAGTCAAAAAATGCTAATTATCAAATATGCGAACACTCAAAAGGAAATAATATAATTCGAGTAATTACTATCTCTACAACACAGCTAGTCCATACAACATCTCACTCATGTCACATGGTCACAAGTGTCACAGTCACTACGGGGAAGCAAAAAATAGGAAATTCCATACATCTCATTATGAGTCTCAAATGATCACTATATGTGACTCCACTGAGACGTCACTGTGGCTGCTGCTTTGTGACGAGTCACTATGTGACTTTACAATGTAGTTACACTGTGACTCTCATGTGACTGTCATTTGTAGACTCAATTTCAAAGTCATCGTGAACGCTGCATTGTGATAAGTTACCAAATAATGTCACATTAAAATCACATGATGACTTTCAGGTGACAGAGAGACTACTGTGAAGTCACCATTGTGTTCTTTTGGGAAACGTCTCCATGTGACTATAATATGATATTATTTGGTGACTTATCATAATGCATCGTTCATGATGACTATGAAATTGAGTCGAAAAATGACAGTCACATGAGAGGCACAATTTAACTGCATTGTAAAGTCACCTGGTGACTCGTCACAAAGCAGCAGTCACATTGATTTCTCAGTGGAGTCACATATAGTGATCATTTGAGACTCATAATGAGATGTATGGAATTTCCTATTTTTTTGCTTCACCGTAGTGACTGTGACACTTGAGACCATGTGTGACATGAATGAGATGTTATATGGGATAGTTGTGTTGTAGAGATAGTAATTACTCGAATTATATTATTTCCTTTTAAGTGTTCGCGTATTTGTAAATTAGCATGTTGTGACTTTTCCGTAATTTTTGATAACCAGTGTATATATGAATATATATAAGCACAGTCGTCTAAAAAATAATAATAAATAAATAAATAACACTACTAAGACTCTGACGTAAATCATCGTAAAATTTTTTATTGGTACCAATCGATTAGTAAAAACATCTTCTAATTAATGCTATAGGGAAGCGTGGCTATATTTGGACTACCGCTTTAAATGGACCGCTGCAATTCTGCCGTTAATTACAGAAAGAGATGCCATCTACCGCTGAAATCCTACTCATCAGAACGACGACATTTATGATTAGTAAAAGCACTCGTCTTCCACGTACTGTTTTCAGACAATTTAAAAAACCCTAAAATTAGCTGTTTTGATTCGATATTTTCCTACTAAACGCAAAAGAATACTTTAAAACTAAGGTAAGTTGTTATGTTTTCATATTGCATATCTAAATTCATGTATTTATTGAGCATATTTTTCACGCGAATTTGTTTGCTTTCATTTTTGTTCTTAGTCTTGAGGTTATGCGTTTTAAATAAACTGTCAAGTGCGAGAATTACTCGCGCTCAGAGGTTTCCACACAATAAATATATGAATTATTATCTGTATTATTAAAAAAATCGTTACTAAAAGAAAAATATGACTTCGTAAAAAACTATACAACGTAGGCTTTGGTATAGCTGTATATATACTAGAAAAGTATGAATGGGTATACCGTAAAAGTTAAAAGTGATATGAAGCCTAAATAATATCAAATATTGCTATTCTGTATAACTCTTATTTATTAAATCTTATCCTAATCTGTTTATGATGCACTAAATTCGGCAAGGACAATAAAAGTAGCAGAACTTCATTTGGCATTCCATAAAACTAAATTCATCATCGTAATAAATATTTCTTTTTCAGTGCAACTAAAACAAAAACCCCTGTTCAAAGTTTAAACTTGGCATTTAGGTAAGCGCGCTTCGAAAGAAGGTCGCAAAATAGCAACGCCGTCTTAGTCAGTGCCGCGTTTTCCCAGATAGGTTTTTAATTAACTTTTAAAGGCACGGGAGGCGTATTGAAAGATCTATTCAATTCAATATAGTCTCGAATTCCATAGTATTTATGTGATTAATTCTAATTAAGTTTATTTTTAAAGATTTGGCATTTATTGCTTTTATACTGCTACTGGGCATTGTATTACACAAATGTATCATTAAAAGTTGTTATCTAGGCTTTCAAAGCCGATGGTTCATACAGTACGCCGCCCCTATCATTATGTATGTCCAAACCGTCCGTGTCTTTAAGGAATAATATCTCGGCTAATTACCGAAGAGTTTTTTCAAAAATCATTATGAACAATGCTTTTATACTTCTGCTACGACAAGTACCACCAGCGCTCCTAAACACCTTTGTAGAATGCCCGCAAATCGAAATTTGTGTGTAACGAAAAAATGCGCTTTTCTCCAAAACTATGTGACCTAGGGTAATCGCTATAATTTTCTTGCAAGGTTTCAATTAACGTCTACTACCTCTACTTTTTTCATAATTATAGTTTTAGTAATTCGGAAATAGATGGGGGGGGGGACATATTTTTGTGCTACATTTTCGACGATATCTTTGAAAATATAGTACTTAAAAATAAATGAAATGTATTTTTGAATTCAACGTTGCGAAAGCTTTCGCACGATTCCCCACACGGTATACAAAGAAAAGATTTTTTTTACCCAAGTAACTTAATTAGCCCTTCTACATTTTTCCCTAAAAATATTCGTAAATTTTTAATAATCTGTAAATATGTGGCTCAATAGTCTTTATTACTTTCCCCAATTTGAACTTTCCACGTTCCATAGTTTACGAGTGAAATGGCTGTGACAGACAGACACAGGAGTGATCTTATAATGGTTCCGTTTTCACTTTTTAAGTACGGAATCCTAAAAATGGCTCAGATGCCTTAAATGGATCAATTTGAGTTGCTTAAATTGGACCAGATATACAAGAATAAATTTTAAAAGTAAGTAATGAATTTCGAAGGCTGTACGTTTTGGTCACTATTTTTTATTTTTAAATATTTTATAATGCATTATTATCTCCATGCAAGTTTTGGAATATTTTAGTTTAATTTTTAAAATAAGTGTAATTCAATTGGAAAAAATTATGAAAGGGAAGAACAACAGACATAAAGGAAAGAAAACTTCTGTTGAAAAAAAAATCTAATGATTCAGAATCTAAACAGAAAAATCAAGACAATGATGATTGGTTTTTCCTTATTTATAAGAAAATTAAATAGCGGAAATGAATCAGTGTTCAGATTGCCAAATATGGTTCCATGTTGTGTGCGCTAGAATAAAAAAATGAACGAAAGAAATTCATCAGAAAATAACTAAATAGAATTCTAAATTCATCTTTCAAAATTCATTTTAAAACGTTTTCAAAAAAGACATTTATATTGTACGCCTTGCATCAGTTCTTACGTGATATTCAAGTAACTGCAATTAGTTCCATAATTTCTATTCTTAATTACTTATAACTTTGATATATATTTTGAATACATTTTGATTTAAAATAATTACTCTTACTTTCAGACATTTGATTTCATTATATTTCATTGCCGTTGTTTTGTTTCAATGTTTCATTATTCGCAAACTTTGCTTTTAATAAAATTTGTTATATTTCCAACTCATTAAACAGCCTAATATTATTTGGTCCGATTTAGGAGACTGGGGGGTCCAACTTAGGCGACCAGTCGCTGAATTTGGAGCACTTTTGGCATTTTTTTCAAATTTAAATAAAACTTAAGATTTTAAAAAAGTAATTGTTCTAAAGATATATTTAGTTAGTAGATGAATAGATTGACTACGTGTAGTGATATTTTGCAGATATTCCAAAAATGAAGTGAGTTACACCTGAAAATAAGTGAAGTGGTCTAAATTCGGTTTCTCCTACATATCATTATACGAACACAGAAAACTCGAGAAAGTTTCGCGCCAAGCAAAAGAAAGAACGCTGTAATGAACAGGAAACGAAAGGATTTTACGTCAATTGATGCCAAATGATTTTATAAGATTAAATTAGTGCTTTGTCTAGTTTATATTAAAATTGAAACTTTATATTAAAAGACTAAAATAGGGTTTTGACACTTCAATATATCGCATTCTATTTGTCATATAAATAAATTTCTTGTTTTTTTGGAATGGGGGCAAGTGATTAAGTAACAAAAAGTAAAGCGGAATTCAATGAATAGGGTTTTAGAAAATGCGATTTTAAAGTGCACTTTTTAATCCCTTTCAGATTCCTTTTCAGCCCATGTTTTTTATAGGGCTACAGAAATTTAGAACTTTACGCAGTTTTCTGCTGCATTTTATTCGTTTTTATGCGTAGTCACACTGTTAAAATTTCATGTAAATTATTTAATTATTTTTTTGATTTATATCAATTTTAAATAACTCATTTCCATACATATGTACTATTGTGGGAAAAAAATACTAAATGGCCTTAGTCTTGCCAAAATGGTCATATGCACACGATATTAAATTATATTACTGCAGTTGACCCCAATGAGCTTCTTATTGTAAAGCGGTATTGTAGCATTTACGGTTCATTTACAGAGTCACTAAAATATCGTTAATATATTACACCCTAGCCAAACTTTGTGCATTTTAGTATGTTACTTGTAAAGGGAATATGAATTCAGTTTGTTAAACTGCCAGTATGCTCCTCCATTATAACATTTTAGCTCTTATATAACATTTTTTGTTGATACTGTTTGCTATGTGCTCGATTAGAATTTTTTCTCTATCTTTTAGTCCAGGCAATAGGGAATTTTACCTAGCAAAATTAATGGTAGTACTGGAAATCGGCTTTCTAGATGTTTTTTGGGTCGCTGAATCCGAATTTGTAACTTCCCACCAAAATTTCCCCCGGCAACCTCCCAAATTTTTGGTAAAAAGCCCTCCAAAAAAGATTTTTATTAAAAAAATCATATTAAAAATTTTTTTATTGTTTTAGAGAAAACGTATCTAGAAATTCAGAAAGTAGACAAAATTTCCAACAAAGTAGATATATGACATTATGACTTAGGATGAAGGGGAAGGGGGGATCTGCCTCGGAACATGCGCGCGGCGCTGCGTAAACTAAGTTGCGCAATTCCACTTAACCACTCACACGTTTACATTCGCCCTCCCATCTTCCCTCCGAACTTTCTCTATAAGGTTTACTTTAAGATTTTTGGGTCGCTGAATCCGAATTTTTAACTTTCCCCCCAAAATTTCACCCCCGAAACCTTCCCCCCCAAAAATAGTTGTTTTTAACATAAATTTCTTATTGTTTTAGGGGGAAAGCATTACGAAATTCAGAAACTAGATAAAATTTGCAACAAATAGGATATATGACATTATGAATTAGGATGAACGGGGAGGGTGAGGGCTACCTCGGAACATGCACTGCGGCGCTACGTGCACTAAATGATGAAGTCCAGGCAATAGGGGATTTTATCTGGCAAAATTAATGGTAGTACTGGAAATCGGCTTTGTAAATGTTTTTGGGTCGCTGAATCCGAATTTGTAACTTCCCACCAAAATTTCACCCGGCAATCCCCCAAAAAATTGATTTTTTGAAAAAATTTGGTTTTTGAGAAAAGCGCGCGGGGAATGTTCCGAGTCAGCCCTTTCTCTCCCCGTTTATCCTACGTCATAATGCCATATATCCTATTTCTTGCAAATTTTGTCTAGTTTCTGAATTTTGTAATGCTTTTCCATATAGACAATAAGAAATTTAAGTTAAAAGCAACTATTTTAGGGGGTTTCGGGGGGGGGGAAATTTTGGGGGTAAGTTAAAAATTCGGATTCAGCGACCCAAAAAACTTAAAGTAAACCTTATAGAGAAAGTTCGGAGGGAAGATGGGAGGGCTAATGTAAACGTGTGAGTTGTTAAGTGGAATTGCGCAACTTAGTCCACGCAGCACTGCGGCGCATGTTCCGAGGCAGATCCCCCCTTCCCCTTCATCCTAAGTCATAATATCATACATCTAATTTGTTGCAAATTTTGTCTACTTTCTGAATTTTTAGCTATTTTTCCCCTAAAACAATTAAAAAATGAAATTTTTTAATAAAAACCTTTTTGGGGGGACTTTTTACCAAAATTTGGGGGGTTACCGGGGGAACTTTTGGTGGGAAGTTACAAATTCGGATTCAGCGACCCAAAAAACATCTAGAAAGCCAATTTCCAGTACTACCATTAATTTTGCTAGGTAGAGTCCCTATACGGTCTCTATTGCCTGGACTATTTATAAGGTAGTAATTATTAATTCTGCGAACTATTAAAAGCATTGTAAAAATTATTAAATGGTTGATTTGCTATTATTGTGCAGTGTAAACACTTTAACATAAGTATGTAGTTCAAAATTATCCTTTTTTGCGCAATTTTTGTTATGAACGTGACATTACGACATTATGTGGAACAGAAACATAAATAATTTTTTTCACTATTTGCCTAGTGGATAATTAACAAAAATACGTCGACTCAAATATAATGTTTTCTGAACAAAATAAAAATGCATTCATTAAAGGGTTATTATGTTACATTATTTGAAAATATTTGTCTCCCCAAACTTGCATGATCTTTTAAAATCTTGGCGCAAAATTTTCTAACTCACAACAGAAACGTTTATTAATTCTAGCTCATCATGAAACAATTTCTTACTTTACGACTAAACTGACGATAACGTCAACCGGCGGTCAAGGTCAGTAGTTGATAACTGTTGTGTGTTTCAGTGCAGATAAGTAATTTCACAGTCCATATGTAAAACTTTCTGAAAGAGAAAGCTATCTTTTCGAGACAATTAGTGTATAAAAATACTTCTGGTATCATTTATAAAATCCTAGATGTGGACTTTGAACTGTAATATTTTTTCTTTTGATTATTTTCCCGATTCAGTTCAAATAAAATATTTCGTTTCCATTCTGGTTTTCATTCCCTTAAAAAGGATGATTTTGGAGTAACAAACTTAATTTATAAAAAGCAACATTTTAAAAGGGGATTTTAGATATTTCATTTTTCGTGAAGGCTCTTAAACATACAGTCCCACAAATAATTTTTTACACAATTTTGAGCAGTATATTAATTATTGAAATTTAAAAAAATCATTCATGAAAAGAAAATCGAGAAACAGAGATTCGTTAATATTAATATTCAATACACCAAAGTACAAAATGCTTATATTATTTCAGGGTTTGGCTTTCCACATTTACAAAACTATTGTTTTGATATATATGTTTAAGTACACTGCTCAAAACAATTAAAGGATATTTGAAGTTTTATATAAAATAAAGATATAAACGAAATTTTTTTTGCCGAAAATAGAAGAAAAGAATCACAAATGCAAATTTTTCTGGTTTTCAAACTGTGGAGTATGCAAATTTTGAGTTCGACGTCAAAAACGTCGCTTCAGCGGCAGCGAATGAAATTTGACATTCAACTGGATAAAAGAGAATGAAGACAAGGATGATCGGCATTCAGTGATTGCTTTGTTTCGATGAGTACGATGTCTCAGCGAAGTCATTTGACAGATTCAGAAGCTTTGAGAATTGTTGGTAGGTTAGAAGGGGGCCAAACTCAAGCCGAAGTAGCGCAAGCCATTGGAGTGTCACAAAGTGTCATTTCCAGGATCTGGAACCGTTTTTTGGAGAGTGGATGTGCAGGCCGAAGACCAGGGCAAGGTCGTAGACGGGCAACAACGCCCAATGAAGATCGGTATTTAGCGTTAACAGCTCGGAGACACCGAACCATGAACGCTACTCTTCTCCAACAACACCTTCGCTCGGCTACAGGCACCAGGATTTCAACTCAGACTGTCCGAAACCGGCTCCATGCTGTAGGTCTGTATGCTCGCCGACCGATGGTATGTGTTAGATTAACATCAAGGCATCGTCGCGACCGCAGGGAGTGGGCAACCGAGCATGTCAACTGGAGGAGAAATGAATGGAGCAATATTCTGTTTTCTGACGAGTCCCGTTTTTCTGTGCATCCGGATAATAGGCGTATTTTCATCTGGAGGGACCGTGGCGGTAGGAATAATCCTGCGTTCGTGCACGAAAGTGTCAGATTTGACGGTGGAGGAGTGTTGGTGTATGGTGGCATCTCCATTGACGGGCGCACTGACCTCTACATCTTTCGAGATGGAGCTCTGACTGGTCGCCGATATAGGGATGAGATCCTCAGACCTATTGTAGTCCCTTACGCTGCATCAATCGGAGATAACTTCATTTTAATGGACGATAACTGCAGGCCACATCGTGCAAACCTGGTGGAGGATTTCCTTTTCGAGGAAGGAATCGTTCGAATGGAATGGCCAGCGTGTTCTCCAGACATGAATCCAATCGAGCACGTTTGGGACGCTCTAGGAAGACGAGTTTCTGGCCGCCAACAACCCCCACAAACTCTCCAAGAACTGGAAAGAGCTCTTCTGGAAGAGTGGGGCAGAATAGCCCAACTCGTCATTAATAGCCTCATTGAGTCCATGCCTCAAAGGTGTTCAACGTTGCTGGCCGCCCGTGGAAACCATACCCCTTACTGAAAATGATTTTCTTTGAAGAAAACACCTTTTCTTATTCTTTTTTTCTCATATGCACAAATTGTGTTTTTTTCCTTTAGTACACAAATGCGCAATAAAATGCATTTTTTCTGCCAAACATGTGTAATTTATTCTCATATAACCTACTATGTCTGTCGACCATGTATCAATCAGCTAAACAGTTTACCAGATACAAAATCCACCTAAAACTGCAATATCCTTTAATTGTTTTGAGCAGTGTATTAATCTTCAATTAATTCCTTATCAATAATAATATTATAAAATATTACTATTTAAAAAAATCATTAAACTCATTATTTTTTATTTATATATTCGGCCTTTTTTTTATTATTAATTCGTTGTTGCAGTTTCACAGCCAATAGGCCTATTTTCAGTAAGCATAGTTTGGCGCATAATTAACTCCATTGTTTGTTATTTATATTATTTTTTAGACGTAAATGCCCTCATAGAACAGTTTCTAAAAAAAAAAGCCGGCATTTCAAAGAGTGAAATGGATTGATTTTTTTTTTTTTTTAAATCATGAATACATTGAAACTACTCAACACAGTACAAGGATTCTTTCAAGATATTAATGATGACAGTCTCTGAATAAAACTGGGATACTTTTCGTTGCATGGGACTGTCTTCAAATGGGTGTAAGATCGACAAACTTCCTTAAATTAAGATTTCATTGAATATCTTGAGGACAGAAACATGGAATTCGACATGGTGCATACATTTAATCTGTAAAAGAGTTTAAAGAATCGAATTTTAAGGTGTAAAATGAATTGAAAATGTTCTAAAGGCATTCTAATTTTGAAAGTATTAAGGCTATAAACGTGAAATTCGATTCTGCGAAATTCTCATAATAGAAACTTTAAATTTGGTATATGGATAACCTCTAACGTTCGTATTCACCAATTACTTCGACCCCGAGTTATGCCGATAACCTTGGTCGAACGCTCAAATGGTATGCACCTTTAATCCTGATTGGACGTCTCCTTGATAATGTCCAATCAAATGTTATCATGAATTTCAATTGAGCGTTCGACCAAGATTTTCTAGGTCGAGGTAGATGGTCAATACGAGCATAAGACGCAGATACGCAGAACGTGTTGTTATTTATTTAAATAAAAAAAAGAATGAAATGAAAAGAAAACTCATTATTTTTTATGCCAGTGTTAGATACTCATAAAAAGATTCCGATTCTTTGAAGCATACAATTACCATTTGCCTAGCGATAAATTGGACTTACTCTGAACATGCTGTATTTTGTCAAAATAATCATTAAGCCAAAATTGATACTATGGACATTCATGTATCACTGTCACTCTTTTCACGTAACAGTGTGTTAGTCCACAACTGTGTTAACTTCATAATGAAGTTCACAAAACTGTTTATTTAGAGACTTCTGAGTTTTGCCACAGGGAACATCACAACTGTCAGTTTTGGATTTTGTCGAGAGTGGTATCGTTAGAAAGCTCTTGATACGAGGACCAAGAGATGTATGGGAACTATACTCCCGAATCCAATAGTTCCTGAAATATTCACAATGGAAAATAGCAAAATGAAAAGAAAAAGTAGAAAAGATTTTAAAACTGTTTTACGAATTACTGGGCAATAGATACGAATTTCAAGTACAGTATGATTAGAAACAGAACTAACTTCTCGCCTAATCCTCTGGGATGAAAATAGAGCGTGGGAAAGACCTAGGTGGGAAGTTCTAGGAGTGGATCAAGATCATGGCAGATTAGGCAGTCAGGCCCTATCAACGAAAACCCCATGAGTGTTGTTTATGAGTTAGCGATCGAAACAGACCACTTGCCTAAATCCTTGTATTCGTTAATACAATCTTCTGCGACTCATCGAACGAAATTCGCAAGACGTCTTCATAAGTTGATGAGCAAAACCAAGGTCCCCGAATTTACTTCTCGCGTGGAAACCTAATTCGTTTACCTTCTCTAGCGCAAAGATCTTTCAACCTCCCGGAATTTTAAAAGCATAAAAATACATTCCTCTCTCCCTGAAATCTGATGTCGCAAACACAACACTCACCTGCTACTATTTTGAATTACCTTTAAACAAATTGATTGGGGTTAAAAATTTATTTTTTCCCTTTCTGTTTTTTTTTTTTTTAATAAATGCATTTACTTTTTTCTCTATAATCTTAAATCATATCATAATGCCATCTTCATATCACCATAATTCTATCTTCATAAGCATATCTTTCTTTTATTATTCCGGATTTTGGAAAAAATTACCGCAAAGTTTTTCTGAAATATTCCCCAAACAATTTTTTACTAAGTAAAAAAAAAAAAAAAAACATAAAACATCAATTTCTTGAAATCCCTAAATTCGTCTTACGTTAACAATTTTTTTAAAAATTCCGTAAACAAAAAATACTACCTAAATTACTTAAAGACGTTCTTTTTCACAATAAAATACATCAAAATGTAGTACTTTCGAGCACATCATGTTCATCATCAGAGTTAAAAACCGTGATGACAAGCATGACGTGATCGAAAAATACTAGGTTTTAGACGTATTTTATTGTGAATGAAATCTCCTTTAAGCAGGGGGTTGGAGCTTATAGAACAAATTTTATTGTTCTTACCAATATTTTTTATTAATAATTTTCAAGAGACATTTTTTTTTTTTATAAAATATGCATTATGAATGTATCATGAAGATTAATGAAAAAAGATACTGGTCAGAACAATAAAATTTGTCCTATATACTTCGACCCCTGTTTTAAGTAATTTAGAAAGTATTTTGTGTTTACAAAATTTTTATACTACTACAGTTTTTTAGTTTAATTGTATTTAATTGTTATATAAATATCTTATTGGTGTTAATTCGAAACTCCTGTTTATGATCTCAAAAAGGTTTTGATTGGGGTGTGTGGGAGATGTACCACTTCATATGGCTCACCTCTCAGGGAACCAACTGATATCTGCATAAATCTATTAAATAGAACAATAGGATAGCAAAAACGCTGCTCACATAGACACGTAAACAAATAAAAATTCCTCCTTTTTTTCAAAGCAAAATGTTTCAGAAAAATAGTGCTCTAAAAATTCTTGTTGTTTTACCGAGTTAAACATATTGCATGCATGGCTATATGCAAACAAATATGTGCTTAAATAATAGTAATGAAAAAGCGTGTTTATTGCGGCTTTGATGTTTCTTTTTCTTATCTAACTTTCATTCTTAAGTTAGAGCACAGCGCTTCTTTGAGTACTTTTGATAAAACACCTTTCCGAAATCGTTGGAAGCAAATCCTGACATGAGGTGCAGTTTAAGACGGAAGTGTAGGATTTCCCGTGACGTAAGAGAGAAACCCTTTACGTCACAGTATTCGAAAAGCAAATTTTTGATAGCATAACTCTCAGTTGAAATCAAGCATCGGCAACCCTGTTTTGGCGGTTAAATTTTATGATTGGCATCACAAGCGATGGGTTTCATAGCTTGTATCATTCCTACTTGGTTACGCGATTGCTGAGTGAAGAGGGGTAAACCCTCAGCTATTGCAAAGAAGAGCGCATTGTTGGCAGCTATAAAACTGCGATTTTTAAAAAAAGATAGATGCCTCGCTTTTGTTCTTATTGTCGTGCTATATCTGAATGCTTTTCACTAATTTCTTTCGATTGCACACCCCACCATTTGATAACAAGATTGATTAAATATGTATTGTATTAGAAAGATTCGAATGAAATGGGTACAAAAGGGATGTTAAAATAATTAAACAGCTTTTGTTAACAACAGAAATTAGAATTTTTCTGCTCTCTGCATAATTGTTAATTTCGTGAGAAAATATTTAACATATTTAATATATTTGATAAAATTAATTATAATAAGAGGTTGTCATCTCAAGTTAGCTCTGTTTTTCAGATATATATAAATTCTCTCTATTCTAAAAAAAAGTAACTGCCGCTGTCACCGCCGCCGGTTTTGAATTTTTTTGTGACCGGAGGTCTTTTTTTGCTAATATTAAGAAAAATATTGCATACAAAAATATGAAAATCGGTGGTATTATAGAGAAATGTTTGATAAACACGCCGATGCAGACAGTTTTTAAAACGAAGAATTATTTTAAGAGATATTTAATTCTAAAGTTGGACAAAATCGTTGCATTAAAAAAGTTTTATAGGAGCAAAAACTATGCATGGGAATTTAATCATTTCTAGATCATTTTAGACGTGTGAAGTTCCCGGTATGCAGATTGTATCTTTTTTTTTAATTTGACTGTTTTTTTTTAATGTTTTATTTCTATTTTAAATTGAAATTTTCATCATTTCTAGAGATATTTTTTACAGATTTTAGAAAATGGTTTTAATTTAAACTGTTGCCAACTGCGCAAACAATGATGTTTGCTTCAAATTAAAAATTTAATAAACAGAGAAAAAAACATTTGGAAATAGAATTAAATAATTACGCATAAAAAGCAGGAACTTATTAAAAATTACGTCATAAAAACTATATTGACACGTGAATTTTAAAACAGAAAGGATATTGTAAAATAATAAATTCATTAAAATGCGTTAGAAGTCTTAAGTAGGAGAAATTACGTCACATTTACGTCACATAGCACTTATTACGTAAAATGAACACAAAATAAAATTTAAAAACAGTTTAAATTTAAGAATTTCGCGAGACATTTACTTGATATTTTGAGATGATCTTTTCAACTATTTCAGGGCAAATAACATTTTATTTCTAATAAAAGTATTTTCACGTGAATATTAAAAAGAGAAAGGAAAGTTTGGTAAAAATTACGTCAGATTAAAAATGTCTTATTTAAAAGAACTTTCTTAATAAATTCATTAACATGCGTTAGAAGTCTTAAATAGGAGAAATTACGTCACATTAGAGTTATTATATAAAATGAACAAAAAATAATGTTGCAAAACAGTTTAAATTTAGAAAATGCGCGAGACATTTATTTGATTTATATATTTATTTATTGAACAACAAACATATGACTTCTGTGCTTGACATGAGAGCCCGCTTATAAATCAATGACCAATATCGCCAAATTATATAAATCGCCAAACCACTCGCCAAATTATACAAGTTGACGTAATTTTTATTTTAAATAACGAAAGAACAAATAAATTAGTATAAAAATACAAATACAAATAAAACGTCGAAATAAAAATCACTTGATGGCGTAAACACATGTAACTGCCTTACAGTCAAATGAATGTGACATTTACGATCAACTATCATAGGCATTTAATCTTAGTCTGGCGATAGATGTTTGGTCGATGGGATAACCAAGTAGTACCGTTTTAATTTACCACTCGAAAAATAAAAAAAATGCTAACTGGCGAGTTAAAAAAAAAAAAAGCTATTGGCCGGATTTTAACCCAGCTAACATAAAAGTACCAAGAATTCTTTGCGATCATGGCAAGTTTTATGTAGTTTTACTCGAAAAAGTAACTTTGATTCTTTAATCAAAATGGAAACCTTTCTTATGAAAAACGAAGTAACTGTTGATGATAGTCACATGACTTAGGCTATTATTATACAGATTGTTTTCAATTCTGAAAACAGCGCAAAGAATAATACTTCCTAATGATTAAAAATTTATTTACACATGACTATTAAAAACAGAACCCCCCCCCCCTTAAAATTACTATTAAATGAGTACGTGTTAAAAGCAGGAAAATATTGAAAATTATGTCTTGAAAATTGTATGCACACGTGATTATTAAAAGAGAAAGGAAACTTTAAAATAATAAATACATTAATATGCGTTTAACCCTTTCAGGGGCAAGTTACTTCTAATGTTGAAATCAGTGAATGACACCAGAATTTATGACACCAGAAATTTCGAAATATGAAAATGCTTTTGTTCACTTACTTAATAAAAGGAAAATTTTCATTCCAATATTCTGGTGCCAATATGGCATTTAAGAATTAAAATTAAATGTTCCAAAAATGAACCACCGCCCTTGAAGGGGTTAAAGCAGTAAATTGTAGTAATTGTAGTAAATTGTATTATATCAATCGTTTTATAACGCTGTTAAAAAATACCGATCGGCAAAGACTCTGTTTACTTAATTCATTATATTTTAGCTTCTTTTGAAATGTTTAACTGATCTTCTTTAACCAAACACAATAACAACCACTGGATGTCTTAACAGCAACTGATTCGGCATTAAATTTTCGCAGTCAAAGAGAATTGAATGGAAACCCGTTTACAGGGAGATCGCTATAGGTTTTTTCATTATAATTCAATCTTCTCTAATGTTTTAAAAAACGACCAAATTAGCGCGCTTTTAGATTCTGCGGTGTCTGAACGGGGGTTGGCGAGCGTAGCTTGCAGGGGGCAGAGCCCCCTAGTAGTTCAAATATTTTAAAAGGCAATTTTGAGATACAGGTTAATACTTTTTTAATTTTTTAAAAGAAATATTGCAAAATTTCCTTTTAGCAGATCTACGTGTTTCAACTTACCCTCATAAACTTTTATATAAGTTCATTCATTAATTTTAAACGGGTGCTCTAAACTTAATGACTTATTTGAATGGTTTATATACCTGCTATGCAAACCAATATAAATATTATTAACTTACATTGGGATGTTTGTATAGGGAAAGTGTTGTAGTGGATATGGAAGAAGTAAAAAATAGGGGGAAAAATTAATAGACATTATGGCTGGATAAGTAGTTAATAATGCCTTTTTAACCAGCAAGATAACTATCTTTTACAGTTTGTTTATAAGGGATCTATTACCATTTCGAAGTGAGGAATTTTTTCGTGTTAAAGAAGTTAAAAGCTAATTGCATCTCTCAAAAATCTATGCTTCAGAAATATTAACCGCCCTGGGTGTAGGTCAATCGAGAGCTGCAACAGATTTAAGAACACGATAGAAATCCTTACCATTATACAAATAACAAGAAATCATGGGTGACATTATTCAATTTTCTTGACTGGGTTTGTAAAATAGTTGACCAAATGCTTGGGCACAACAGATAGAAGTACAATCTATTGATTTTTGTTCTGTAGTCCCACATGCAATTTTCCTGCTTTCAAGTTTCCAAATTATTTCATCTGCTTGTACAAGCTAATTACATTAACTTGTCTTTGACATTATTTGCAAACTTTAAATATATACAGTGGGGGAAATTGATTTATGAAACCACGATTTTTTAACAAAAACTTCTACAGTATTCATTAAACATGAATGAAATTTCATACAGTATACATACTATGTATAACAAGTAATTTGGCAAAAATAAAATTTCATGCATAATAATAAACAAAATCATAAAATCAAAATGTAGATTTTACTAATATACAAACATGGAAATTGATTTATGAAATATGGTATTTCATTGAAATTAATAGTTAGTAAATCTGTTGTTCTTCATCAAAAATTCTTTTATTCTAGATGGCATATTGATAAAACTAGATTTTGGATGTTCTTCTTATTAATTAATTTCTCGTTTTTACAGATTGAATCTTTCAGTTCTGCAAGTGATGTGTACTGCATCCCATCTGCATAAATCATTCGAACAATCTGTCCCCAAAAGTTCTTAATGGGGTTCATATCTGGACTTATAGGTGGATGATCTAAAAGAATAATACTTTGTTCTTCAAACCAATCTTTCATTCCGTTTGAAGTGTGAATACGTGCATTGTCTTCCATGAAGATGTAATCTAAAAAATAATATTGCCCTGCAAATGGAAGAAGATAATTTTCTAAAACTAAGCTGTAATCAAATGAATTCTGGCTAACATTTAAAAATACAATTTCACTTCTGCGGCCATAAGCACTTGCTGCGCAAATCCTCAAACTTCCGCCACCAAACTTTCTGCTAAATGTAGATCTTGTCTCTTTTTGAACACCTCTCCAATAATACTTCAAATCAATGGGGCCATACAAATTATTATTTTTCATCGGAGGAAATGACATTCTTACATTTGTCGCCCATTTTCAATGTACTTCTCGATATACTGGAAACATATCTGCTTCTGAAGCAGAAGTAATTTTGGACGATACTTTATTTTCGGCCATCTGAAACTCCGTGAAGAATGTAAAATTTGTTTAACTTTTCTAGAAGTAACAGGAAGAGATAGATTACATCTGCGCAAATCTGCTTTAAACTGTGGCCGGTTTTTGATGCAAGTTGAAGAATCCGAAAATATCTCTCTTCGTTAAATTTGGATTAGCTTTTTTGTTAATTTTTTTTTCCATAATTTGTGGATCTTTTCTATAGTTATATATCTCATCAGCTGATCTTTTAATTAATTTACTAATTTCCGAAACAGATTTTCCACATTCTTGATAAGCATCGGTTTTGGCTCTTTCGTTCTCAGACAACATCTTTCGTTTACCCATCGTGAAAAGTATAGCTGAAACATACTGCTAGCAATATTTTACGCTTTTTATGTCTTTTGCGCATGTCACGTTACTATTCTTTTATGTAAATTTTTGTCACATTACTTCAGGATAGGCAATTAAAAGTTATATTCCATAAATCGATTTTCTGAATAATTTATATTTCTTTGATCTTAATTATGGAAGTTTGACGGTATCAAGAAAACGGAAATTTACTGAATGATACTGAAAGTACTGAAATACATGACCACTTTTTGGTATTTTATGTTCTTATAGTATAGATGCTGTGAGAGCGTTTCTGTCCCATAACTATCATTTTTATTCAAAATTAATTTAAAACATAACTTTCTTACTTTTAGATCATATTATCCCCCCCCCCTCTTTCCTATAATGAAATATGTAATTAAATCCATTTCTCAAAACCATCCAAATTTTATTAAAGTGTTTCTTTCTTCTTTCTAAAAACATCTTTAATTCAAAGCGCTCAAATATTCATTTCCTTTTTCCCTTTCTTATTTTAATCGGTATCTACCCGTTACCGCTGCTTGTGCAAAAAAAAAAAAAAAAAAAAATCAGATTCGCAGCTGCTGGTATCAAGGTCTGCATTTAATTGCATCGGATTTTTACGCGCCACATTGATAGAAAATTCTTTATCTCTACTAATACTTGAACGTTGAAAATGTATTAACAACAAAAATAAAATGAGCGGATTTTGCGAGAAGCATGTACACTTTTGTGAATTGTGGTCGAATTAAAAGCCAGATGTCCTGGATTTTCAGCATTTTTCTCATCCAGCAATCTGCTGTCTGCAATTTCATGTAACAGTTAGTTGGGCAAAGGCCTATCTCTAATATAAACAATTTCGGTTTGTCTGTTACTTTTCTCATCCTAATTAGAAGCGCTTACTTGCAATCTCGGCCTCACCCGTCCGATAGTGTCACCACATTTTTGCGGTAATGTTTATCGCCAAAAGCCTTTGTTCACTTTCGCGCAGTCACCAAAAAAGTTTGTAAATTGGCGATTCTGTGCAACGCCAAGATTTCTGGACTTCGTGCAAAAACTTGACTTCTGTTTCAGCTTTCGAGATGTAAAGTTGTCTAAAAAGAAAAGGCGCTTCGGCGTCCCATGTATTATGGGGTCTCTCTCTCCCATTTGTCTCTAACTGAACCACCTTTTAAAAGATGCTTTTAAATAAAGAAGAGTTCCTGTAATATGGTTGGAGTTTTTGTATTTAAGTGAACCATCCCACTGAACACCGTTATAGATGCTAGATTGATTGACTGAAAAAGTTAAATTTAGATATTATTGTATTAAGAGTTACGATAAAGGATTTAATATGCACGGATAATAAAATATACGTTTTAACGTTTCCGCGGATTTTATCTCCGATCTGCATGCTGTAATCTAAAGTAGAATTCAACCAAATATTCGGTTTCATTTTATGCCCAAGATCTTAGTTTAGGCGAAAATACCACCAAATATTCGGTCGGACCGAAACTATATCGAAACTTCTAAAATCTTACTTCTTCTTTCTTTAGGTATTTTCAGCATTACTCATTGAATGGAGCTCTATCTGCTCAAATGAGACCCTGTATATTGGCCTTGTTTATTTATAAATATTTCATTCTAATTGAAACATATGTTTAATAACTTATTATGTATTGTCGTTTCAACGGAAAGTATTATTCAAATAACATGAATATATAACTATATGTCAGCTATTTGAGATATAGAAACAAATTAGATTCAATTTTTCACACCAATTTAGGCAAATGTTTCGCCTGTAGCGGGCTACATTGGCGACACGATGACATGTTGATACAAATATTTTCGCAAAATTTTTAAAAAACAAGTAATCGCCGTTTGCGCGATGAAACAGAGCCATTTTTAGCTTAGTTTGGATGAAAATAAAGTTATAATTACGATTGGTACTTATTTCCAGAACTTTACTGATTAAAAAGGTATCATAAAAATTCATAAACCCTTACAGTGGCCACTTTATCCTTCCTTCCTTTATATGTTTATGCTGGGTCATTTATGCCAGGTCTCATTTTTAAAACGATAACACTCTGTTAAAAATATGCAGCAAATTTTCCAGTCATTCGACAGTTTTTATAGAAAACGATTTCATACTCGTAATTTAACTCTATTCTGATCACAATATGGCATTAATATGATCAGGTGAAGATAAATTACGGTTATATAATCATTCTCTATAAAAATGGTCGAATGACTGTGCAGTTAGTTGTAATGTTTTAATAGTGCCTATCGGATAATCCAATTTTCTTTTTTTTTTTCAAGTGACTTAATATTTTATTCAAATTTACAAATGCTTTTTGAATTAGTTTGTCTTTGTTGGTATCTATAAAATTTACAGAAGAATTGCTTTCTTATTATAAAAAGTCAGATTGGTGCAAGAAAAACTTTCAAATTTTGTCATTATAGCGTTAGAACAGGTGAGTTTTGTTCATAACATTTTATATGAATATACAATAAAGCCTGCTGAAACGAAATCGGTAGGTATTTGAAACAATCCGTTTTAAACAGCCTTCTGTATTTTATTAAAGTATATAATCTATTGTTATTCTACCATATTTTTTTCTTCGGGACAATGAAATTTTTTCAGTTAATGCTGGATTCCGATACAGACACGTTAGATTTTCAGAAGTTTTACTGCATTTCATAGTTCATTCAAAAGCTGCTACCCCTTCCTTTTTTCCAAGTTAAAGAAATATATTTAGAACAAGAAATTGGTTCTAAAACATAAAATAAAATAAAAACCATATTGAAGAAAGTAAAATTTTATTAAAAAATAATATGGGTCAAATGCGTGAAAAAAAAAAAAAAAAAAAAAAAAAACCAACCGGAAGGTTGTAAACTGTGTATGATACTCGTTGAAATATTTGTATTGCTTTTGAGAGTGAGGGATGATACTGATAGAGTGCCCCTGAGCTCTTCAATAAAATGTAAAAAGATACGATATTTAATAATGCTTGTTTTATCAGCTATTATTAGTTTTGTGGGTAAACTTCCTACAGGCCTATTATGGAAAGAACTTTAGAAATGCAGGATTGAGAAGGAAAAAAAAAAAGGTTAAAGATATATAAATTGTGGAAAGTGACATATATATACTTTGGAACATAAGCTTTGGCTAAAGGTGATATAAATTTTAAATAAATAGATAGGAAAATTATTTTTTTTACTATAGTTATATTGCGAATGTACACCACTTACATTGAAATTTCACTATGTTACTAATATTAGTTATGTCACTAATGTTATTTATATTAATAAAATTTTTAATAATAGGCATTAACTATACAATTTAATTTAAATGATTATGTTTAATTTTATTTAACTGTTTTTTGAACTGGGTTACATTTTCTTTAGAATTTATGATCTACGGGAATCCACTTGCAGTGCTTGCACGTGAAACTAGAAAGGGTTAGAAAAAGCATTTCACATTCATAACTAAATTATCTTTTTAGTATTCAACACTACGTACGGCAATTGCCTTTCCGGGTTGGCAATAAATGGAAAATGAAAGTTTGTAGCTTATCTGCCTCTTCCATTTATCAGTTACTTAAGGCTTATATTTGTATGGCACACGCCCAAATAAACGTCTGAGAGTGGATTCTTATAAAAAAGGAAATGAGATCACTCGAAACAAATGTCTCTGCAATGCAGAATTTTTCAACTTAAGGCGTGATAAAATAAACAGATACAATCGCCACACTGAAAAAAAAGACTGTTGTTTCTTGATGTGGGAAAATATAATATACAGTAGAACGCCGCTAATCCGAACTAATTTCCGAGTGCCTGTTCGGATTACAAAAAATTCGGATTACCCGGAATTCCGACAAAAGTAGAAAAGAAAAAGATGCCTGTTTAAAAAAAAAAAAAAAAAAAGTTAAGTTATAAGTACTCAGTAGTACAGTAAACATCCTCTAATCCGACATCCTAATGTCCGGCATGCTGGATAATCCGGCACGACTCTCGGAAAAAAAGTATTCCTTGTTCAATCACTCCTAATGTTTATAATAATCCAATGGAACTTCAGAATGAGGAATTACATAACTAGCTCAGTCACCACGTCGACGAGCGGAGGAGAAAAAAAAAACATTTCTGTGGGTAATTTGCGAAATCAAACTGTTTAAATGAAAAATATTTTTTATCGTCTGAATTAAATTCTTTTTGCATTTTAGAAAAGAATTTTATAGTGACTGCAAACAAACTGATATTCGAGATTTTTATTAAGATGGCTAGTGACTGCAAACAAACTGATATTCGAGATTTTTATTAAGAGGAGTAGGCCTTCTACGAGTAGGCCTACATCACCGCTAATCGCTTGAGAGCGTAGGTGGGGGCGAGGTCGAATTCCGCCGGTTCCATTGCACACTCTTTGTGGAGCCCCCAGGATGTAATTCTCTGGTGTTGCAAATTTCCTTGTGCTATTTCGTCCCTGTATATTGACAATGACTTATAAGCGGACCCTGGTGTCAAGCACACAAGTCTGATGTATGTGTTCAATAAAACAAACAAACAAACAAAAAAGAAGGCCTACAGTGCACGTTTTCATTTTATATTCGTATACATATGTTTTACTTTTACATTATTGAGTATTTTTTCATTCTGTTCAGTTTTATTCCATTCACTTACTCTGTTCAAGTATAATTTTGGAAGATAAAATCGGTTCGGATTAACCGGAATTTCGGATTTGCCGAGTTCGTATTAGTAGGGTTCCACTGTAACTACGAATGAAAATATATAACAACCTCTCCCGAGAAACCCACGATTCCGAAAAGCGTTTTTCAACTTTAGAAACATCCGTAAATATTTTCCGAATTTTTGCGCATACGCGCACGCGTCTATTTTTGAGACGTTAGAACACGCACGGGATAAATCTCATCCTATTATGTCGCCCATTATACTTATGGTTATATACATATTCAAAACAAATCTACTGCTGTATATTAAAATATGCATCAGTTCTCCTCTTTTTAGAGGGAAAATAGTGCATTTTATATAAGTTTTATATCCGTCAGTCCGTCTGTCCACGCTCTAACTCCCGTAAATATACTCGGAT
Organism: Maratus speciosus; assembly: GCA_963932465.1. Taxonomy (NCBI): domain Eukaryota; kingdom Metazoa; phylum Arthropoda; class Arachnida; order Araneae; family Salticidae; genus Maratus; species Maratus speciosus. The sequence goes on from OZ010789.1 coordinate 446,210,012, forward strand.
TTTCATGCAATGGTTAAACATTATTTTGGGTCTCTAAAGCGAGTTCTTGTAGTTTAATTCGCCATCTTTGATTGCAAATAATTCTTCCATTAGATAAGGAAGAACTTTATTTTTTATTACAGTAGAACCTCGATTATCCGAAGTAATTGGGACCGACCACTTTCGAAAAATCGAAATTTTTGGATAATCGAGGATGCTTCCATTTTAAGATTAAGGCCAAATATATACACTAGTCCTTATTTTGTAACAAGTGCTTAGTAAAAAAAAAAAAGCAATAGCAAATTAGAAACCAGAATGAATTAGCTAAATTTTAATTTTGAAATTAAGCACCTTTTACATACTATTTCACAAGGGTTTGAAACAAAGTTTTGTTCGTCGTACTTATTATTGGCTTTGCTTTGAAGCTCTATCGTGAAGTACTGATTCTTGAGTGAATAACTTCAACAATTATCTTTCATATGTGTCGCTGACTAATACGAGTGAGAAGCAGAACAATTGTTTGGCACACCTCGAATTATTTTCTCCCTGCTTACTTCCCCTTCCCTAATACACTTTTAATTTTTAATTAATCTTCCAGAGAACAGAAAAAACACCTGCTAGACCACATTTACACATTTCGGTTCACCCTTCTCCTACTGTGCTGTAGTTCATGCCGCAGCTTCTGGGAGCTCAAGTTAAATTCGAAAGAATTTTAAGAAAAGGGATCCCAGATATTTATATCTATATTAAGGGATACCAGATATATTTACGTACTTGTGGTTCGGAAAGGACCGCTTGCACACAAAAAATGTGATAGTAACAAAAAAAAAAAAAAAAAAAAAAAAAAAAAAAGCTTTAAAAATCATACTCCATAAGCAATCCTTTTTTAATCATATTCCATCAGCAATAAGGTTTTAAACTCATATTTGATACCAAATTCGTTTAGACTGAATGACGACTGTTTACCTCAACGAATTCACAGATAAAATTCTTGCATTAAATAGAAATCGATTATATTATTACTGTGTAATTGATCTGTACGTCATATCTTAGTGGAAAACACAAAGACGCGTTTAGACTAAATTTAAGCGGTTGATTTTTATGCCCCTAATAATCTCATCCAGTTCACGAATGAAATGCCTTTATCAAATGTAATTTGATTAGCATATTACATTGGAACTTGTCTGCCACGTTGTATACTGGTGAGCAGATCAAACATTACTGGTTTATTTTTAGGTCCGTAATTAAAGATCGACCGAATATTCGGTTTTGTTTTCATTTTCGTCCCAAAATCGCCGAAAATACTCCTGAAAATGTCGCCTAACCGAAACTATCTGTATTCCAAAGATCTCGTTTCTACCTTCGGGAAATATTCACCATGACTCGTTGATTTGAGCTGTACCGGGTCAAATGAGACACTCTTTATTTATTGCTATGAACTTCACTGTTTATAATTATTAGTCATGAGTGACACAAGACGTGAGTGCAAATTATAAATCGACCAATGCATATATGGCTAAACTTTGAAGATGCTTTTCACGTACTCATTAAAAGCTGCAGACTTAACGGTAATATATTATTTTTTAGCTTGATACCTCAGAATTGCCTCAAATGCTCTCTTAAAAGTTCGAGTAAAACAGAGGATTATTTACAAAAATCACTATAAACGATACATCGAGGTATGTACACCTAAAATATCTTTTAATTAGATGGAATTCGTATAACTGAAAAGTATTCTGTATCGTGGATGAGCTAATTACATTTCACTTTATATGAAAATAAAAAGTTTTTGTCAGAGGCACAGAGTGATAATATTGGCCCAAAAGATAAAATTTTCATAAGGGGGCACCATCTGATTTTTTTTTAGGGAGGCGTGGGAGGAGGATTGTTTATATTTTGTTTTTGTTTGAAACTTATACACGCCCATACATGTATATCTCTGTTTGACTGTTTGTTTGTTAGATATGTTCTTCTCTACACGTATAATTAATTAATAATCATGCATATTTATCACTTAAAAGAAATTTTTGGACATTTTTGTTTTCGTTTACAGCCGAAAACAGGAAGATTAACGAAATTCTGTTTCGGTTTTAAATTCGGTCTTAAAAACTTGTTTCGGTCGATCCTTATCCGTAATCATCCCCATCGGGTTCACGGAGGAAATACCTGCCTTAAATAGCACTCGATTAGCGTATTCAATAGAAGTGGCTTGCACTGGTGGAATACGCGAGCAAACTAAATGTTAGTTCTTGATTTTTAAGTCTGCAACAGGTCATCGAGTTTACGAATGAAATTCCTGTGTTAAATAGAACTCGGTTAGCATATTGCATTCAAACTTGTCGGTCACGTCATGCACGGCGGCCAGACCTCACTATAGCGATTGATTTTTATGTGCCCAATCACCTCATTGAGTGCACGAATACAAGTCCTTCATTAAATAAAACTCTTTTAGCATTTCACTATGGAATTGATCTGCCATGTAATAGTTTATTCGAAACTTTTAATTTTGTGTATAAAAATTATTAGTTTTTAAAGACTGTTAGGCTTTATACATTAATAAAACACGATAAAAATATTTCTTCCAAGTGTAATGCTTAGTTATGAAATCTCCAGTTTTTCATCTATATTTTCTAGTAACATTACTTTAATTTATATAAGCAATTTTGTATAAAGTTTTGCATATTTTAATCATTCTTTGTAAACTTAAAATTCTGATGTATAACTTTACTGAAAAGTGAAATGGGGTGGAAAGCTCAACAATTATTAAAAATATTAATTACTGAAACAAATTTTTTTATTAAATTTCGATTAACACCTCACTACCAGCCAGCTGATATAAGCAACATCATTTTACATCTAAAAAATATAAACAGAAACAGCATAAATTTAATAACAGAAATTCTGCGATTACATAAATCAAAGATTTACATTTTAAAGCATGGTGGTATCTCTGAGGCGTCAGGTCGCGGAGTAAGTACTGCTATTATAGAAGAAAAAAATGGAAGAATGAAGTAAAACTTACATAAATTTTTGATTGATCATTTTTTTCTATTGCAACAAATTTTAGCCACTGCAGCAAAATGATAGACATCATAAATATTGTTATACTAAAAAACACTCTATACTTATAAAAGAAATATGTTTGTCATATATGTCTGTGTCTGTCTGTATGTCTGTGAGTGCATCCGCGATGGTTAGAAAAATCTAAGGCAAGTAGATGCCCGAATATTTTAATGAATATGAAGCAATGTAGGACCGAAACCACCTGAGGCTCAGATTTTTTATTTTTTTATATTTAGCCAAGATATTAAGTAAGACCATAATGAACATTGTTTGTTAATTCATGGAAATTTTTCCAGAGAGAAACATTCGCCTTGCATACAATATTTCAAATGAAAATCAAATTTCAAATTAATTGCTTAATAGGCGCAAAGGCCAACCTAATGAAAAAGATTCTATTCTGGGACTCGAACCCGGGCCATCAGTATAGCGCACTGACATTCTACCGACTAAAGGTCAGTGCGCAGCACAAGATGGAATATATTTCCGTGAGCCACCGACATGGGGAAAACACGAAGCTCAATTAAAATCCAGCATCGATTGAAACTATATTAATTCATGGAAATATTTCCAGAGAGAAACATTCGCCTTGCATACAATATTTCAAATGAAAATCAAATTTCAATAATTGAAATTGAATAATCAAATTGATTCAAATGAAAATCAAATTTCAATAATTGAAATTGAATAATCAAATTGAAATATTGTATGCAAGGCGAATGTTTCTCTCCGGAAAAATTTTCATGAATTAATATAGTTTCAATTGATGCTGGATTTAATTGAGCTTTGTGTTTGCCCTATGTCGGTGGCTCACGGAAATATATTCCATCTTGTGCTGCGTTTGTAGCCTTGCCAACCTATAATAGTGAGAAGTTCCAGATTGGGTATCGTTCCATGTGGTTTAGTCGGTAGAACGTCAGTGCGCTATACTGATGGCCCGGGTTCGAGTCCCAGCATGGAATTTTTCTCACTAGGTTGGCCTTTGCGCCTATTAAGCAATTAATTTGATTTTCATTTGGAACATTGTTTGGATAAATTTTCATTTAAAAATATAAAATCATATAAAATGTGTACGTTCCTGAAAGCAGTGGTAGGTTCGTGGTGGCGGTAGCAGCTTTAGCCTCGTTTGGAAAAATTTTCATTTAAAAATATAAAAACATTCAACGCTGATTTTAGGTATATTTCTAGCTATTATCATGGTCCCGTGGAATGCCGAGCGGGTCACCTAGTCACATATAAAATAATAAATTCGCATATTACAAATGACATTATAGCGGTTTACGCTAGATGTTATAAAAAATGTATATAATTATTCTTTTTTAACTTTTTTTGATTCTGGGTGCAATAAAAAATATATATTGGTGAAATGATGTATGTATTAAATTAAATATTGAAACGCATATTACATTGACTTTCTGTTTTATAGATTGCATAAAAATGCAACTCAAAAACGCGATTTCAAAGAATTCTCAACATTAAAAATCATACGATAATGATGAAATCCTATTCCGAATTTATCAAGCACTAAACTACCTGTACTTGAATAAGCGAAAAAGTGTGTTGCATGTTGATAAACAGTAAAGGTCTTCAACCCTACTTAATCATTCATGCTATTTTTTTTTTCTTTTTCAATGCCAAGATCAGCAGTCAAGCAGTCTAGAAATGCTTGATACACTGAACTAATTTTATAGTAACTTCCGTGTTAAATATAGCTACTTCCTTTAAATGCAGAGTGTAACTCAGGAGTTACATGATCATTTTGTGCCATTTGGCGTTTTTTATTGATCTTTTGGTTAACTATTATGTGTTACTTACCTGTGATAACATGCATTTAAGGTCGTAAAGTCTGTTTTTGTTCTGATTTATTATCACGGGGAGGTTATAAAATCTTTTCATAACGTTTTTGATTACAATGTGCTCAACTTCCGACTTTTCTCTAAATATGTGGAATAAAATGCAAGCGCATGGTTCAATAAAAAAAAAAAAAATTCTAGAGTCAGAATTAAAAGAAAAAGGTCCTTAAACTCTATGAATATCTAGCAATATCCCTTCTAAAGATTTAAATTCATAAAAACTACTGTCCGTATACTACGCCGGCCACCAGAAACTACACCAGCACAATCTGAAATCAAAGAGTCCCTCACACCATAGCTGCCAACTTTTACGCTTTTTTCTTACCACTAAAATTTAATTAAATTAACATTTTTAATCGACGAACTCTGCGATTCAATAAGCCAAAATTTTCTCTTAAATATTAGTGGTAATAAAAAAGCGTAAAAGTTGGCAGTTATGCTCACACTAATTGCCCAACGTGTAATGTGATCGAAATTAAAACTCACCATCAAACCCTCGAAATGCATATCTCTTTAGCTAAGAATTTATTTTTTTCTAAATATAGATATGTTAATAACGTTTCTAATAAGGTGGTAATTATTAATTCTGCAAATTATTGAAAGCTTTTTAAAAATTATTATATCGTTGGATAGCCCTTTAAAGTATATAATTTAAAATCATCATTTTTTGAGCAATTTTTGTTATGTAACTCAGGAGTGACATTATGACATTATGTCGAACAGAAACATAAATAATTTTATTCACTACTAGGGGGCTCTGCCATCTACGAGCTACGCTCGCCAGCCCCCGTTCAGACACACCAAAATAAAAAAAAACCTTGCTAATTTGATCGGCTTCAAAAATATTGTATTAAAATTTAAACAAACAAAACAACAACAACAACAAAAAAAACAGTAGCGATCTCTCTCTAAACGGGTTTCCATTCGTTTTCTTTGGATTGGGGATTTTGAAGACCAAATCTGCTGCTGTTAAGAGATACAATGGCTGTTTTCGTATTTAATTAAAAAATTAGTTAAACATTTGAAAATAAGCTAATGTAAAATGAATTAAGTAAACAGTGTCAATGTCTCCCGGTATTTTTTAACAGCGCTATAAGATAGTTCTTTTAAATAATTCATTTTAAATGTATCGTTTTAAATCTGAAGTAATTTACACCAAAGTTTTATTTCTCTTATTAATATTCAGGTGAAAATACTTTTGTTGTTAGAAAGAAATATTATTTGCGCTGTCTTCGAATTCACGATAATAATTGAAAAGATTATCTCAAAATATCTCGCGCAAATATATTTTTTAATTTAAATTGTTTTGCCATATTTTTTGGCCATTTTAAATATAACGTGATTTCCTCCATTTACAAGTTTTAACGCATAATATTTTTTTTTATTTTAACATTTTGTTTCTCTTTTAAAATTCAAGTGTAAATATATTTCTTATGACGTAATTTTCCTGCTTTTAACATGCAATCATTTAATTCTAATTTTAAAGTTTTTTTTTTCTGTTTATAATAGTCACGTGTAAATAAATTTTTAATTTGAAGTAAACATTATTGTTTGCGCTGTTTATACAATTGGCAACAGTTTAAATTAATAACATTTTCTAAAATATATTAAAAATATCTCTCGAAATGCTGAAAATTGGAATTAAAAATAGAAATAAAACCTCAAAAAATGAGTCAAATAAAAAAAATAAATGCAATCTGCACACCGGGAACTTATAACGTATAAAATGATCTAAAAATGATTAAATTCTCATGTATAGTTTTTGCTCCAATAAAACTTTTTTAATGGAACGATTTCGTCAAACTTTGGCATTAAATATCTCTTAAAATAATTCTTCGATTTGAAAACTTTCTGCATCAGCGTGTTTATAAAACATTTCTCTATAATACTACCGATCTTCATATTTTTGTATGCAACCGTTTTTTTTATATTAACGAATAAAGGCCATGCTTAAGCATTCAAATTGGATGCCGATCTACGGAGAATATCTACCAGATTTTCATTGGTCCATTTCCAAATCAAAACTTTTTTATATATATAGAAGGATTTTTCCTGTGAATAATTAACGAAAGTAAACTCACATATAATGTTATCCGAATAAAATAAAAAATCATGCATTAAAAGGTTAACACAGTCGAATAAAAAAATAAATGTATTTCGTCTGACAAAATAGTGCTTAAGAAATGCTAGAGCAGTTATTTAATATGGAAACACATACTACACTGACTTTCTTAATTGTAATCATTTTTCTCATAAAATTTCTCACTCACTTTTGTTTATCATTTTTTTCTGTTTTGAAGGTAATTTCATTTATGTATATTGCCATCTAATCAATAAATTGGGAAATGACATGAAAAATCTTGAATTTATGTAGACTTAGAGAGAGAGAGAGAGAGGATCCAGAACTCAGATTTAATAGTTGAGTCAAATTTTCTGAAAGCTTTCTTGAATAAAGATATTTTTTAAGTCTGAATGAATAATTAAACGAAACATAACATATTATTGTTTGAAGTATTTTTTTTTTTTCATTTTTGGGTTGGGAAGTAGGAAAGATTGAGTACAATGATTATATTAAAAATATTTTAATAAATCCGATCCAATGCAAATTTTACTTGTTTACAAATGATTTTAAAATGCAACTTATGAAATCTTTAAACACGATGCTCCTCTGAAAGTTTAGCTCAACACTGAAACAATTAAAATATACATTTTCTAATTTTGTGCCAAAATTTCGATTTAACATTAATTTTTGGATTTTGATTGTTTGTTATTCCTAGGCATTTGTGTTACACATTTATTGTTCTAAAGACTGAAATAAAGTTTGAAAAAAACAAAGTAGTAGAAAACAAGTCCGAAATTGTACGTCAAACGGGGTAAATGAGGTGCGTTCGTATTATAACTAATTTTATAAATATTCAGACCTTTGTGCAATAGCTATTGCGCTCTTATGCAAAATTGCATGAAAACAAAATTTATTACGATTATATATATTAAATTCAGTAATACGGAAATTATATGACTCTATCCTAATTAGGATGTAATCACCATGGCAACCTAGAATCATTACCTATCACTGGATATCATTCAAGTAATTACGTATGATAGTATTTAATAGAATGAAGAAAACTTTTATTTATATCGGTTTAAGTTTTGATTCGATTTTCATAAAATTTGAAATGACTCGGCAAAATTCTGCAACGATTACATATATTAAATTTCAAACCATTCGGTTGGGTAGTTTTTGCGCCATTATATGCGGACAGACAGACAGGAGATTAGACGACGACAATAGGTGCTACGTATTTATATAATTATGAACGCACCTAAAAATGGCTTAAACATAGAGGCCACAGAGTATTTAATGCTTTCATATTCTTTAGCACAGTTTCTAAAAACAGCATATTGCCAAAAGCAAATTTTTATATTTTGGATAGTCAAAATTGTGTGCGTCAATAAAGCACTTAAAATTTGTAATATACACGTATAAAAATAAGAAGTACCCTTGTTGGTGTTAAATCTTTTAATTGCGAAATATGTAGTGTACTTGAAAACGGTACTACTTAAAATTTTTTAGTGATGCAGGAAGAATTCTATTCAGAGCCCCTCCACTCTGTAAAAAATATTTTATTAAACACAACGGAAGTGTATGAATATAATGCAGTCCATAGTAGCTTTGGTTGAGAGAAGGGGTGGGGGGGGGGGGGGGGGTTTACAAAATTCAGCGGTAATAATAGAGAAGCAAAAAGTCACCGTTATTATCTATTAACCTGTTATCCATTGACGGTCCTTATCAGTACCATTAAGGTAACTTGTTATAAAAGGAATTTAATGCATCGATTAGTAGCAATACAGTTTAAAAAGAGTTATAGATGCATTAATTTATCTTGTTCCAAAAGCATTATTGGTTACACAAAACAAAAATATTTTTAAAAGGATGATTTCTTTTGCCTTTGCATCTTTTGAGCTTTCTTGGCATTGGAGGGGGGAGGGGGGGGGGATTCAATTAGGAAATATTTTTATATTTCTATAGTAAGAACATTATATTTGTATATTTCCAAATTCTATAAAATACTAAGAAAAATATTAAAAGTAAAATATTTGAGTGGGGTTATAAATATTGCACAAAATCGCTGTAAATTCAAATTTAATTAATCGTTTTAAATCATTCAATCCGTTTAAAATTTATTAAATGATTATGTAAATCTTCTAATGCAGTTTCAAACATTCACGAAAATACTTTAGAACATAAAATTTTAAATTTATCTTGTTCCAAAAGCATTATTGGTTACACAAAACAAAAATATTTTTAAAAGGATGATTTCTTTTGCCTTTGCATCTTTTGAGCTTTCTAGGCGTTGGAGGTGGGGGGAGGGGGGGGGTGGAGATTCAATTAGGAAATATTTTTATATTTCTATAGTAAGAACATTATATTTGTACATTTCCAAATTCTATAAAATACTAAGAAAAATATTAAAAATAAAATATTTGAGTGGGGTTACAAATATTGCACAAAATCGCTGTTAACTCAAATTTAATTAATCGTTCTAAATCCTTCAATCCTTTTAAAATTTATTAAATGATTATGTAAATCTTCTAATGCAGTTTCAAACATTGACGAAAAATGCTTTAGAACATAAAATTTTAAAGTATTCATAAAGGGGTACATAAAGGGTAATAATTCATGAGTACGTAAAGGGTTAAAAAATAATAGAAATATGCTTAAATATAGTTTTCCCTTGAACTTATTATTATTTACCTATTTTAAAAAATGTCGTTGTTTTTAAGGTTGTTGTTTGTTCTAATTTGTCTCTTGAAAATGCCTTAACTTTAAAGTATTTGCCTACATTAAAATGGCCGTTTTCATGAAAATTTCCGAAATTTTTTGTATTGTCTTGTTTGAAAGAGTAATCGTTTACGGTTTCAAATCTGTCGTAATTTTATATTTTGATTAATAGAAGCTGAGTTATGGCCAATTTAATAAAGATGAAGCAATGAGTCAAATACCGGTAGTAGGCGTAGGAAGGCCAGGTGAAATGTAAAAAATATTTCTATGTATCCTTTTGTTGCTTTTTTTACATAAAACACTGTTAAACCTTAATTTATACTTCTAAATTAATTTTGTATGAATATAAAAGATATAAAAGAAATATTTAAATACGATTTCTGGAAAATGTGTTTTTCCGCTATTTCCATTTTCGATAAACTTCATTACATAAAATGTTTAAAACATATTTCGGTAAAATTTTCTCAGAATGCTTTCCATATTACTCACTATGTTCTGAATTAGAATCTGAACTAGAATCTACGCTCTATGTGATAATGTAATTATTTTATTAGCACGCGAATTGAAAAAATAGTTATTTTTAATAAAAATGTGTACTTTTTGACATATTTTGAAATGTTGCAGTTAATTTTGAAGATTATGTAAAACTCCTAGTTCAGTGCACAGGTAAGTGCAATAACAGTATCTAGCATAAAGAAAATTGAAAGATATTTAGTTGAATTGAGTATATGCTGTTTGACGTAAGCATGAAATTTTACTAAAAAAAGGCCAATCGCCCCCCCCCCCACCTCTCCCCAAATTTTTTAAAAGGTTGTGAAGATATTGCTAGGATTTTATGTTTTTTCATCATTCTGTATCACAATTGAACTAAAAATATGTGTATTTATACAATATTCTGTATTTGAAAAAAAGCTTCGAGCGTTGGCAGATACCTTAAACTACTCATAACACGCATAAAATAAGCTTATATGAGGCATTCTCACAAAATGCTAACTTTCAGGAATAAAAATCCTGTGAATTAAACCTAATAAAATAATATTTTAAACATATAGACGAATGCCTTAATAATTCAAAATAAGGAAAAAATGGTCAACAGCGACGATTCATTTTATTTAGATGAGGTTTAAGTTAAACGTGTGAGTTTAATTTTCCTTACCGTTTTACCTCTCTAACTTTTTATTTTCTTCTAAATTTTTACTTATAATGAATTTGAAAAGTACCCACAGAACATTCAAATAATAAATAATAACAATGTAGTATTTTTAGTACAAAAAATTGGTATAACATTGCCTTAAGGGAACCGGGTAAGTGAAATGTAATCCAAAAATCGATTTTTACTTTTTTATATCATTAAATAGTTTAAGCTTTTATCATTTCAATGATGTATTGCACATGTATATATATATATATATATATATATATAAAGGTGTTGGATTGTTTCATTCTTTCTAAGGGCACTTCACAGCAGTGGGCTACTTTTTTTTAAAATTCAGATTTCTTGATTGGCACCATTTTTCTGAAGTGGTAAAATTCCCATTGTTTTCACCTTAATTAATATGTTATTAACCCATTAATGCCTGAATTTTTTTTCAACTCAATATTGTGCTTAATTATAGTAAATGGTGTAAAATGAACGTAAAAAATAATAAAAAAATTCCCTTTGAAAAAATATTTATTTAACATAAAAAAATCTAAACGTCCCAATTTTGGGACACTAGGCACGAATGGGTAGTGGTTTTCTCCGTTACTGTCTAAGTATTATATCTATGTTTTATGCCATTTAATTTGTTTCAAAAAGGTTATATATCGTTCGGGTTATTATTTGACTATAAAAATTTCTTTATTATAACTTTATTATATCTTTATCTTTACTATTTTTTGGCTCGAGAACAAGACCCCCTATACACCTCACCATTAGCTATTGGCATAGTAAAAATTTATAATAATCAATAATTACTAATAAAGTGTATATACCGTATATACTCACATATACGCGACCCACTAACTTTTGAATGCAAATTCTGCAAAAAATTAAAAACTCGCGTATGTCGACATCTAAATTTTTCCTTCAATTTCGCACAAAATCAAACCAAAGATTTCACTTACTAATGAAAAAAATTAGTAAGTAAACAAAAACAAATCATTGAAATTTTTTTAATAATAAATTATTATTATTTGTATATTTTATGTATTATTTTATTATTTTATTATTTATATACATATAAAATCAGACTTTTGCAGTATTCGAAGGGTTTTTTTTTTTTTTTCTTTCGTAATTGACTCGCGTGCAAGTCTACGCCGCCCCCCCTCCCCAGTTTACTTGTAGGAAATTGTCAAAAATTCTTCGTTTTACACACGAGTATATATAGTACAGTAGAACTTCGATTATGCGACCCTCGCTTAACCGGAACTCTCCGTAAACCAATGTCAATATCCTGAATTTTCTCAAACGGTTTTTTTTTTTTTTTTTTACTTTCATGTTCCTTGTGTATGCAAGCGTTCATTTCAAAACCACGAGTAGATATAAGCATTTTGGTTCCCGTTTCTTCGAATTCCATTGAAATTAGCTCTAGCTCCTGCAAGATCCAATCCCGGTATAATTGTACTCTCTCCCCCTCCCACCTCCCCTGTGTACACGTCCCTGTTCTAAACAAATAAAATTATTTTCATGTATAATTTAAATTTAGATATTTATTAAGCAGTTTAAATAGTCCTAATAGCAGTTCGATGACGATGCTACATATTAAAGTAGATGATTATTGATAAATTTCCGATTATCCGGAAATTTCGATTTTCCGCTGTCGGTTCGATCCCAATTATGTCGGATAACCGAGGTTCTACAGTATATATTTTAGTAACCTCAGGATGTCAAATTCTAAACTAGTACAAAACATAACGGTACGATATAAATTTTTACTAAGCCAATAGCTAAGGGTGGGGAAAGATGAGTGTCTTGTTCTTGAACCGAGCCCAGCTCCTACACCCCCCCCCCCCCTATAGTAATAACAAAGTCAAATAATAATCCGAATAATAATTTATAGCCAAATAATAATAATCCGAATGGCATGTAACCATTTTGTAACAAAATAAATGGCATAAAACATATATTTAATGCATAGACAGTAACGGAGAAAACCCCTACCCATTCGTGCCTAGCGTCCCAAAATTGGGACGATATATAAAGGTTCAAATTTGAACAAAAAGAATAGAAATATGAAAAAATGCAAAAATACGTATTCTAATATATTGTTTCTTCTTATAAATAATACCACTAATAAAATGATTGATAAAAAATTAAAAGAAATATCTTACCTTTTCTTACTCTCCATTTTATTTCAAGAAAATCCAACTTTTCGCTACAACAAACATTTATTTCACCTTTTTATTCTTAAAAATGTGCTGCCATTTATGGATGAATATTGAAAACAAATACTAAGGATATATTTTACAAAGTTTTGAAAGGATATCATAATTCCATTTGTAATGGGAATTTTTTAAAGAAAACGTCCCAAAATTAGGACGCCAGGCACAAATGGGTTAAATAAGGCCAATTTTATTATTTCAAAAAGGTGGTGCCAACCAAGAAATCAAAATTAAAAAAAATAGTCCACTGGCAACACCGCTTCACAGCTTTAATTGACTTTTTCTCAAAACTTCGATTTTTCAGGTTTGTGTTCCTTTTTTTCAACATCTATTAAACTTAGGAACTCAGATTTTTCTAAATACTTATGTTATAGTGCATACTTTAATACAGGGATTTAATGATTTATTGAGAATTATTTATTTTAGGCAGCGAAATGTTACCAAAAATGCTAATTTAAAAATGTCTTTCAATAAATAATTAATAATTAATTTTCAGTTTCACTCACAAATTGTCTTTTAAAATACGTAAAGCATATTATTCAAACTACTCTAAAAAATCTAGACATCTATCTTTCACCATTTCAGAGGAAAAGGTACATAAATTTGGTGTATTTTAACATGGCCGAGATAGAGCTTACGCTGTCCACTTAAAGGGGTGTTAAAGAAGAGACGGTAAGGAAAGAAAAGGTGAGGGAAAGGGAAAAAAGGGACGGTAAGGAAATAAAAAGGGATGGTAAGGATGGGACGGTAAAGAAAATTACCACCTATTTTTAGGCAAATCATACTAAGTGCCACAACATTCAATTGATTTTTAGCAACAGTTACTTACATTGTATTAAATAATAATAATAATAATAATAATAAATAATTTACCTTGAAAAGTGCAGGAATAAACCTCACAGTGGAGTATTTCTCCAATTTAGCCGGCCAAAATTCAATTTTTCGAAACGCAGTTGAGGAGAGAAAAATGTAGCTAATTAAGAAGATAAATAAATGGGAATTCACCGTACATTTATAATTTTTTTCTGTTGTGCGAGAAAATTGGTACCAGGGAAGGTTAAACTTGTTTGTAGAAGTAAGTTTTTTATTTGTACTTTAAAGTTCCATTTTGTGCCTGTTTATTTCACTGTGATTTTCCCCCCCATAAACTTTTGCTTATACCATATAGTTCTGGATTCTGAAAGTCCATGTATATATGTTTACGTTTCACATGAATATATTTATATTTGTTAATTTAACAGACATGATAAAACGACATAAAATGTGCCGTATATTTTTTAAATTTGTGTTGTTAATTTCAATATTCTATAAAGCATTTGTTATACATCAGGGTCGATCCGGATGATCTCTTTTAATCTAAATGACAGTTCAAGATATGTAGTTAATAATTTTGAAAACTGTAGCTGCGAAAAACTGCGATCTTAGAAGAATTCCATTCAAACACACGACTGTATGTTCCTGTAAATGACAATTTTTGCATTTCCCTTTCAATTTGAAAAGTATTCTACGATAGATAAATTGAAATTATTGTCAAAATGTATCGTTGCGGACATAAAAAAGTTCCAGTTTACATATCTGACCCATAATTTTTTTTTAATATTGTCTGCTCCTGTTTCTGAAGTTCTATGTTACTTTTTTTATGTTCTAAATTTAAAAATGATATATGACTTCTTAGAAAACGCTGCGCTGTTTTAGTTTACATCTTATAAATTCTGCTTCCTAAATACATCTAGTATTTAATTATGGATTGTGAAAGTCCAGGTAAATATATTTATATATTCCACATGAATATGTTTATATTTATTTATTTAGAAGATTTTGTACTGAGGCAAAAAATCTGTCGAACATGTTTGAAATTTGTGTTTTTAATTTCAATATTCTTTAAAAAATTCGTTAAACTTCCCAATGAGTCCAAATGATTTTTTCATACTTTAAATGAGATTAACGTTGAAAACAATATCTACGAATAATCGGTAATTTGGAATACTTTATTTTAAGCACGTTGTGTTTCCTTAAATGATAAATGTTTCATTTTCATTAAAAGAAATTAAAAAATATATATATTTTAGGAAATATAAATTGCAAATATTGTCAGAAAGTATCGTCTACGACATAAAATAATTAAAATTTATATTTATGATCAATATTTTGTTCAACTTCGATTTTATGATTCGACAGTTAATATTTGCTTGTGGAAATAGTTTGATTTGCCGTACTTTTAACTTCGATTATGCGACTACTTATATAAGTCAGTTTTTTTGTTTTAAACTCTTACTTATATCAATCATTTTTAGATTTCAAAAGAGCCAAGTAAATATGTTTATATTTCATATGATATGTTTATATATGTTTTTTTAAATGTAAGATCAAGCATGGAATTCATATTTTTAAAATTTATACAGTGTATAAGGAATTTTTTATGCTTTCCGATGGTTCTAGCTGATGTTTTTCAGTTTAAATGCATCAGCTATGCAGTTAATAACCTTAAAAAACTGTCAGGAGGTCAGAATAGATTTTTTTTACACAAACTTATGTGTTTCTATATATGAGCATTTTAAAATAAAATTCTAAAAGCTAAATATCTTTAAAATGAATTACTCTTATTATTTTCTGTACAAAATTATTCCAGGTCCATCTGGAGTTAAAATTATATCAAGACAATAAGAACTCTTCAACCTTATGGATAACCAGAATTTGACTGATTTCGATAAAAAACTAGAATTTTTCTAGTATTATCTTGTTAACAAAAATAATTATTCAGGAAACCAAAAGCTACAAATAAAAAATGATTTTAAAAAATATATCAAGCCTGAATTTCAGAAAATATGCAATGAATCAAGTAAGAATAAGCATTCTTTCTTGAAAAAAAAAATTATATTGGTTACAAGGAAAATAAAAAGGCACAAAGGGGTTTAAAGATTTAAAAGCTACAGATATAAAAAAAAAAATTTCTAAACTTAGTTTAGAAGTTTGATGAACAATGCGCTCTCAGGAATTATTTTTCTAATAAAACCTTTTAAAAGTGACCAGGAAAAAACGAAATTTTTTTCATTTTCTTCAAAGAAATTGGTCGCTCATGGAGGGAGTTCAATTGAGGTGGTCTCTGAATGGAGGTAAAATTAGTATTGAGCCTATGGGAATAAATTTCGTTCCATGAAAAAAGGGTCGTTCAGGTGGACGCTTAGTAGAGGTGGTCGCACAAGGAGGTTTCACTGTATATGAAAAAATACATTTGTATTGACGGATAGAATACTATATATTCACTAATATTCTGTTGCATTAAAGTCATTTTTACATATTACAATGTTTTCCATATACCCTGTATATATATATATTTCTATTTTATATCCTATAAATATTTAAACAGGTTTTATTGATTTTTCCATTTCATATTATTTGTTTATATTCTGTTTTCATTTTTAATCTATTCACTTGATTATAATGGTTGTTCGGGCACAGAGAAAAATAATTTTTAGCTTTACCTTATTTTTCTCACAGAAAACTACCATATTGCTTATATCATTGAATTCTGTGACCTTGAAAACGTAATTCAATATATAAGCTTTTCCATTATTTGTCGGTGTCCACTTTCTTATTTTTTCTTCCATAATAATTCTTATAATAAATTATTTGGCACTTTTTTTATACTTACAGCTTTAATTCATAATATTGCGGTTTTTGATGGTGGTAGGTTATGTTTAATTAATGGTTATATATATATATATATATATATATATGTATGTATGTATGTATGTATAATGTATTTTTCAAAGAAAACTACTAAAAAGTGATAGTAATAAGATAAACTAATCAATAATAAACTTTAGTCCAATTTTTCAGTAAGAAATATTTTTGGCCAGCTAAATCCACCAAATACTCCACTGTGGGACGGTAAGACTACCAATAAAGCCAAAATGCTTAAAATTGATATTTAAATGCGGATTTAAATTCTGAAGTAAGTTCCCTGTCAAAGAATTTTAGCTCCTCTTTCTCTAGCATGGGAAAAAAGTTTTAAAAAATTATGTGGCTGCATCTAAAGGGATGTTCTGTATAATTTTAGCGAGAGGGACGGTAAGGAATCTAAAATCCACGGACAGAGTTAAAAGAATAATAACAACCGTAAAAATGTGTGCGGGTTATTTTTTGCTACATATTTATATAAAACAATAGTCACAGTTTCGTAAAAAAAAATTGCATCTAATTACTTTTATAGAAACAATTTTATACAGACAGCTTCAAACTTAAATTTCAGCGTCAGGGATGCGGGACGGTAAGGAATGTCGTGCTATATCGTCCAAAACTTATTTATCTCTTTAATATTGTTATACAGTCGTGCAATGGGATACTTTCCAATGTAGGAAATTAAAAAAAAAAAACCCAGAATATATACTAAAATAAAAATTATTATTCAGGGACTTAAAAATCAAAATTATGTGAGAATGCGTCATATATATCGAAACGAAAGGATATCATGTAGAAGTATACTAAGGTAGTGGGAAAAAAAAACTTTTTGAGTTACTCTATGTACTGTTGTAATTACTTTTGCTGCTTTTGCCTATTATTATTATTTTTTTTTGTAATCAATTTTTTAAGTTGTACGGAGACTTTTGGGGCACTCTGTATAATGGTTGCAGAATTTTGTCGATTCATTTCAAATTTTATGAACATCGAATCAAAACTTAAAATATATTAATAAAAGGTTTCTTCATTCTATTAAATCCTATCATACGTAATTCATTCAACGATTTCCCATGATATGTAATGATTCTATGTTGCCATGGTGATTACGTCACATTTAAGAGAGAGTCATATTATTTCCATATTACTAAATTTAATATACATAATCGTAATAAATTTTGTATGAATGCATGCAAGAGTGCAACAGCTATTACACCAAGTTCTGAATATTTATAAACTAGCTATTGTACGAACGCACCTTTTTTGTCACGTTTGACTTATAATTTCCGACTTGTTTAGTTTGAAAACCTAATGTAAGAAGATTTAATAATAAGTGTTAGGGACGCCGATGAAAATAATATTAGATTTGCGTCACCGTCTGCTTTTAAAAATAAAAACAATTTTCATATTTTATTTTATTAGATAGTAAAATAGAATCCCCATCCTGAAATTATCATTATCCTTACTTACTCTACGCCGCGGTGCCTGAAACTATATCTCGTTTTGCTGTTATGCAAGCCCGTTATTTTTCGTTTTGAAAACCCAATGCAAGAACATATAATAACTGTTAGGAACGCCAATAAAATAATTTCAGATTTGTGTCGCCATCTGCTTGTAAAAATAAAAACAATTTCGATATTTTATTTTATTAGATACCAAAGTAGATTTTCTTCTGACTTTCCTCTTCAAAATATATCTTTATTTTTTTTCTTTTCGTCTATTTAGGTTATGAGTTAAAAATTTGTAATTTGTGATTACTAAAGGAAAATATCTAATAAAATATATTTCTGAAATTCTTGACGGAAAATTATTTCTAATGATGAAGAACAGTCAGTCTCACAAGGCTAAATAATCAATCTAATCAGGGCTGCCAATGACTACATTTTTAATACTTTGTGTTTTGTGTATGACTATTTTAACCTTTAATTGATGTTACCGGCCTCACAGACCGGTGTTTTTTTCAAGTTTCATAGTTTAAAACTTGCAAATTTCAATTTATCTACAAACACTACTGAAATTTGTTTCGTTTGAAGTTTCAGTACTAACACCAGCAGGGGCGTAGCTACCGTGGAGCAGTTGGAGCAGACTGCTCCAGGCGCACGAATCCTAAGGGCGCAAAATTAGAAAAAGCGAAATAAAGATTTCTTAAATATTTGTATTTTTTTTTTTCATTATTAATCAGACATTATAGATGAATCTTGTTACAATCAGCGTATTCCTATGATATTTTATCTTGGGTTTAACCTCAACTATTTCGATTTAAAATATGTTTTCATACACAGTTGAAAGAAATGACTTCTATTCAGGAAGTTTTAATTTTAATTCATACCATATTGCAGTCTCAAGTAACTTCTCCAACAGCGTTTCAGCATGCCTGATTATTTTCTGTAACTTTTCCGGAGACGACCGTTGAAGATTTTCAGATCTTAAAGTAATCAAAACTTATTTAACAGGGCTCTCATCGGTCACTTTACTGGCTACCACTATTTCAAAAAAATAATCTTTCTGGTACATTTCTACTAAAAATATTTTAGAAATTTATCATGATGATTACTGTGCGGAAATAATGGTAGCCAAAGAATTCACCGCTGAGAAACCTATATGTACGATGTAACAGCAGTAATTTACAATAATTATTTTACGATTTGGAAAAAAAATAGCCTGACAAGTTGAAGAAAATTATTAACCATTTTACAGACGAAATCCAAGAAAACGAAAATTTTGAAGGTTTTTTTTTTTTTTTTTTTTTTTGTTTGTTTTGTGGAAACTAAACATGCATTAATACAGATTACAAAACAATAATAAGAGCTGGATTTAAACATATTCCACATCAGCTCACGGCGACAAAATTTTGCCGGGGAGGGGGGGGGGGGGTAAGGGGGTAAGGGTAAGCAGCAACTTAAATTTTGTGAGTATTGTTTTTGAGATTTTGAAAATATTGCAAATGTCAAATGCAGAATCGATAAGCTTCAAAAAGAGAGAAAAAGTTAAGTACCCAATTCAGTGTTTCTTAGGGCCTGATTATAGCCTATACAAAATTACACCACTTTTTGGTAACAGTATTTTTCCGCATTAAACCTTATTTAATCGCATAACTTTAGGATTAAATAAGGCAGACTGGCCCGCCGGGCAACCGACCTGCAGTCTGTGCGCCCTAAACCAGGTAAAGCTGCTCCCTCCCTTAGGTGAAGCTAATAGTTTTAAAATTTGCTATACGCATTACATATGAAAAGTTTTAAATCATTTAATACATTTTTTGAAAAAAATCACTTTTTTGAAGCATTTTTTATTAATGATTTTTATTTCTCTTTGCAAGGCAGAAGAATTGATTTTTTTTTCTTGAAAGTTTCTTTGCTTCAGAGGACCATTTAAATATTTTAAAACCTAATGTGTATATTCTGTAATTTTCTTCGTGACCAATAGCGACATGGTCTGCCCCAAGAATTCTCAGCCTGCCTGGTACCAAACAGCGCGGCCTCTCTTTAAATATATATGTAAGTATTTTATTTTATTTAGTTTTTTGTAAAATCATTTATGAAGTATTTGTTTGAAATGTGTAGGCTTCGTGTATTCGTACAATGCTGTGATTGTAATTTCCCCTATATATGTGTGCATTATATAGATTTTTGCGCTTGCTGTATAAAAGTATTTATAAAGAATATTTTCGGCGAAGAAATTGTAATTCAAACATTCTGTTTTGTTAAAAATTACATTTTAATATGAAAACGGGACTGTTTCAATATTGTCTATAAATGTGATAATCAGAACGGCGGTCAGCTATTTTGTATATACGTTAGAACAGGACTGTTTTTTTTTTTTTTTTTAAACCGATTTTTCACGCAGTTATCGAGCTCGTATTTTCAGACAAAATCTTGTTAAAGATATATGACAAGACTTTTTTTCCCTTCGTTGACTGTTTTTCTGCTTTCGTCGGGAAATTCCGTTGAAAATGACAATGACCTTTGACAATGTTTTCAGTAAGCTCTATTGTGTTTACAAGAAATCCGGGAAACGTCTTTCAATTACAAAGTTTTTGAATACAACACATGCCAGTTCTCGAGCAAAAATTAATTAAAATGCATGTCATAAAATTGCCATTTTGGATTTAAGAACAGCCTTAAGAAATAAAATCATAAAAATTTCAGGTTCATTTAAGAATCAGTGGTGTAGTCGTAAAAAAATCAGAGGGTATACGTTCTAAGCAGAGGGTATACGCTCAAGGCAGGGGGTATACCCTAGTGTATATATACTATAGCTTTCTTGAGAAACAGAGGGTATACGGTGTTCCTTAAAAAAATCCAGAGGGTATACGGTGTTCCTTAAAAAAATCCAGAGGGTATACGGCGTATACCCTCGTATACTCTCCACTACATCCCTGTTAAGAATATTATCATGGGCCCGGGCAATACCGGGTAGATCAACTAGTCTATACTAATAAAAGGAAGTTTCGCTCTGTGTGTGGTGGCTAGTGAAATATATTGCACGTAGAAATCTGAAATTTTGAATGAGGGTAGTCCAAAGACAGGTCCTGATACAGCTGGAGCTCAGATTTTTAATTTTTTTTTTATGACCGGCGCCCCCTTAGCACCTTTCAGTTTGTATGCCCTGAATTCAGGGTCGTACTGGCATAACTGAGAGGGCGGTGGCAAAATGGATAAGAAGGGCGCCGATTGCCTTACAAAAGGGCGCAAACGCTTATATCTATATATATATATATATACAGTGAAATCTCCTTGTGCGACCACCTCCCAGAACGACCATTTTTGCATGGGACGAAATTTATTCCCGTAGGCTCAATACGAATTTTACCCCCACTCAGAAACCATCCCAGTTGAGCTCCCTCCATGAGTGACCCATTTCTTTGAAGAAAATGAAACAAATTCAGTTTTTTCCTGGTCGCTTGAAGAAGGTTTCATTAGAAAAATAATTCCGGAGAGCGCATTATTCATCAAACTTCTAAACTAAGTTTAGATTTTTTTAATTCCGGTAACTTTTAAGTGTTTAAAACCCTTTGTGCTTTTTTAGACAATGAATTTAACTCTGATGACAAATTAAGAATGACGGTCAATAAACTTCCCTGCCCTATTCTGTCAGGAAACTCTCAAAGAAATAGATAAATGAATGAAATCGTCATTATTCGTTCCCGTCCAAAAAAAAAAAAAAAATACTGCCGAATATTCGTTATTACTATAACTGCCCCTTCCTAGCCTCCCCCAAACGACACTCCCATCCAAAGAGCCGCACATACTATGTATTAACATACTAGGTGACAATGGCGGATCTAAGGCGGGGGGGGGGCGATCGCCCCCCCCCCCTGGTCTAATAAAGGGTTTGCAAAATGACTTTATGCATCCTCACGGGAAATCACTTGGGGCGAAGCTCGAGCCAAGGGTCGCGCCAGTTTAAATCCATGAGACACGGGCTGGGTCAGGTCTTCTCTCTTTTAGAGCTGGGCCGTGCCCTAATCTTACATTTTCTGCAGATTTGGGTTGGGGCAGATTTCTTTTTCGTCCAGGTCGAGCCTGGTGTGGACTTCATTCCTCTTAGAGGTCCGCACTGGCCAAAATTTCCAGGTCGGGGCTCGGCCCAGAATAAAATCTAAACGTTCGCTCCGTGTCAGCCCGTATGATAAGCATTATTGTCCAGTCCGCGACCCGTGCGCTAGAGATCTGCACGGGTCGAAATTTCCAGGCCCGGGTCCGGCCCGACTCATAGAAAAAAAATTCGGCCCGGCTCGGCCCGATACAAAAATTTAAAGTTCGACCCGAGCCCGGCCCTGCCCATAGGAAAAAAATATTGGTCCGGCCCGACCCGGTAAAAAACTCAAAAGTTCGGTCCGAGCCCGGAAAAAAGTTTAAATCTTGGCCCGGCCCGAGTGATTTTCTACAAAACATTGATTTTTTACGTCGATTTGGTTAAAAACTTGTCTTGTACGAGGAGATCTGACTAAAAATATTTATCTTAACATTATTTTTTTCATGTTTATAATCTTCATTTTTATAGAAGTGCCGCAGTCTGCGATATTAATTTTTTTAATGAATCTCTATTTCATATATGTAAATGTTTCAGATATCATTAATATTGTTAATCCATATTCCATATTTTGATGTGTTAAAATCTGAAAAATGCTATGCAGTAAAATCTTCTAAAATGGAATTGCATAGAAAAGGGGAAAAAATGCGTTATAGACATTCACTTCTTAGCAAGTGTAAATGTATTATATATTCTTTTCTTACGTATTAGTATATTAATTTTGTATGGATCAACACGTTTTTCACTTTAAAACAGGGTTCCGTCATAGGCAGGTTCTTTTTCACACGTTTTACTAGATTTTAATTTAGCTATATTTTACTAAACGTAGAAATCTATAATTCTTTAAAAAGAATAAATTTTAATGTTTAAGTGTAGAATAATGGCAGTTTAAAAATGTATGCATTTTTTGCAAAAATTTTTGGGCCACGCCTAATTTTACTGACCTTTAAATGGACCAGGCCACCCTGAGACAATGATTTTCATACGGGCTGGGTCAAAACTAGGACTGAAAATTTTGGGCCGTGAAGGCTAGGAATGGAGCCAGGCCCGGCTCTGTACGGAAAAATAAGTTAGGCCCGTCCCGGTCCCAGCCTTCAGAAAAAAGTATGGCCCGGGCCCGGCCCGAAGAGAGTCGAGACCAGGCCCGAATGCCGTGAATGAAAATCGGCCCGAGCCCGGCCCGTGCAGATCTCTACCGTGCACTCCTCTAAATTCTCCCCCCCCCTCCCCCCACGAGGCCAAGTTGGTCTGGCATATTACTTATTTGTTATTCGTAAAAATTATATTTATGTTGTACATTTGTTTAGCGTAATCGTTAGAAATTTAATTTGATTTGGTAAGTTACAGAGATACATTTTTAAAAATCTACTTTTTTTTCTTTGTAGAGCTTTAAAATTATAACGTTCTTTTATCACTCGTTTATTTCATTCTAAACTGATTTTCTTACTGGATTTTCATTTGAATGTCATTGTCTAAGACATATTTTTACGTAGTGTTTATATACATAATTGCCTAAATAGTCATTAATATCATTGTTTTTCTGTTGTCATGAATTTCGAACATAATCTGGAAATAAAATATGAGCATAAGTAAGTGCGCTTTATGAATAATTTTAATTGCAAAATGCAGGCTGGTCTGCTGTCTATTTTTTAGTTTCTCTACCGGGTCGGGCAAATAATTTTTTCGTGTGGGTTAGACCTGGGCTTGGGCCTGGAAATTTCAACCCGGGTAAAACCCTAACTGACATATCGAAGACAGCTTTAATTTTTTTAAATGCTTCTTTCAGCCATCATCCCATAGCTACTGAATATACCTGATGTCCTAAAATGTTCTGACTGATTTTAAAATTCAGTAATTTGCAAATGTTATTAACTTGCAAATGCAGCTATTAACTTACTATTAACTTGCAAATGCAGCTATTAAAAAAATTTATATATATTTGCAGAGGGTTAGGTAAGACGTCAAGAGCAGGGTTGATTCTATTCCGAATTTTCCAAAAGCTTTGAAAATTTAACCCTCTTGTTGCGCATTCTGCGATTTCCACGGCCAACGTAAAAGTACACTGTAAAAAAAATCCATGGACTTTCCGTTTTGGAAAAGGCAACTAGTTGCCTTTTCTGAAACGAATAGATTCTTTTGAGAATGAAAAGTTTTAATTTACAACACGATTAGTTTCACATCTGCAATGAAAGTAATCTTTTTGGTAATGAAAGATGTCACTTTCATTGCAGATGTGAAACTAATCGTGTTGTAAATTAAAACTTCTCTTTCTCAAAAGGAATCTATTCCGTTTCGGAAAAGGCAACTAGTTGCCTTTTCCAGAACGGAAAGTCCATGGATTTTTTTTACAGTGTAGCAAAATTTGCGCAACCCGCAATTTCTGCAGCAAATTTTTTTTAAAGATCAATTTTTTTAAAAAACTCTTTCACAAAGATTTTGAATATATTTTACCTGTAAATTATATGCACATTTGAAACATGTAATAAATTAAATGCGCAATTTTTGAACCTATTTTGATTTAAGAAAAAAAAAAAGAATTACGCAGCGAGAGGGTTAAGGCATTCGATTCCGAAAATTGAAAAAATTCATCGATCCGAAAATTCGGACATAAAAATAGTTGCGAATTTTGACAAATGGTCGCCATAAAAAATCTATTTCGTCAATCGTTCGCAGGAAATAACTTTAATTTCGACAAAGGATCGAGGAAAAAACGCGGAATTTATCAAAGGGCTAGAAAATTACATTAATTTCGTCAAAGGGTTGCGGAAGAAACTCATATTTCAACAAAGGATCGTAGAAGAAATGCGAATTTCCTCAAACGGCTGCGGAAAAACGCGAGTTTTATCAAAGGGCTGCGAAAACATGCTAATTTCGTCAAAGAGTTGCGGAGAAAACGCGAATTTCGTCAAAGAGTCGTGGAAGAAATGCGAATTTCATCAAGGAGTCGTGGAGAAAATGCAGTGATCTCTTTAGAAAACAGCACACATACATCTATATTTATTATTATAGGTATAGTTTTTAATCTGAAACAAAATACTGAACTAACTTTTGAAGAAAACGTGTTAACCCAAACCCGGCTTGTAGGAATCTACACTCAGCCTGAAACCGACCCGGATCGAAAACAGCTAACCCGACCGGCAACAAAAATAATTAGTGGCAGGAGGGAATCCCACTCCCTCTACTGTAACCTTTCAGGAAATTTGCTTTGAATTTCAGATTTTTTTTTTCTTTCTCAGAATCACCCTTGATCAGGAGTTTTTTTTTTTTTTTTTTAACTGCGATTCTTGATTTTAGTTTAAAATAGCGGCGATAGATGGTGCTGCAAGCAATAGGCGCTAAATCGATTCCCGGAGGAGGAAGGACAGAAATCGGGCCCCAATTTAACGAGTACTGTTTGGAGCGCCACTATCGTTGCTATTGTAAAGTAAAATCAAGAATCGCAGTAAAAAATATCTTGACAACTTACATAACGCTCCTGAAAGACTTTTTTAAATTCCTGTCACCATTTGTAAATTAAAGAATTTTAAACTCAGTGAGTCCATTTTAGCACACCCGGTGTGCTTTTTTAATAAGTTCCGAAGCATTCTTTACTGAATTGCAACTGATCTTAGATATAAAGAGACAAGCAGTCTTATAAGCAAATTAGTATTTTTTACATAATCCAGAAGATTAAAAAGTATTCCTAAAAAATTATTTGGGCGTGTCCGTTATGGAGCTTTTACAGCATATAGTTTTTATCTTAAAAAATATTTTGACTTTCTATTCAAAATTAGGGTCCCTTCTCGCAAGAGTGAAAACCCTCGCCCCAAATTGACCCAAACTCGAAATAATGTATATCAATTTGCCCCAAACCCAAAGCGCTAGGTGCAGCTATAAAGTAGAAGTCAACCCGACCCGCAGCAGAAAATTAGGAGTCAGCCGGACCCAAACCCGACCCGCAGCGAAAAGTAGAAGTCAACCATACCCAAACGCGATACACAGCAAAAATTATAAATTAACCAGACCAGCAGCAAAAATTACAAGTCAGCCGGACCCAAACCCGACCCCCAGCAAAAAGTAGAAGTAACACGATCCACAGTGCAAAAAATTATCCCCGACCATCGCATCAGATAGGAATCTCCAAATTTCTAAAATCGCCCCCCCCCCTTGAGAACCCCCCAGATCCGCCCTTGCAAGGTGATAAATGTAGAAGGTATTGCTAATATTGATTAAATTCGTTATTTTTAAATTAAATTATTTTTTAATATTTTTTTATGTTTATAGCACTTTATATTTAATTAATTTTTGTTTCAATCAAATTATTTTTTAATTAATAATTTTTTACTGCCGTTTCTACGCAAAACATTATTCAGATAGCGTGCATATATGTATGTTTATGTTAATTACTTTGAATTTATTTTTAAAACAGTTTCTCTTTCGTTTTCGCTCAAAACTAGGAAGATAACCAAAATTCGATTTCTGTCGAACACTATTTTTATGTTTGTAAATGAGCAGAAATTTTCGCATTATTGAACGTTAAAAAATACTTTTTTGAGATCGCTTTAAGGATTTACACGTAATCATAACTTATAAATTTCGGAAAATCGAGTTTTTATTTTAGCGGCTTAATCAACGGAATTAAGATTTCTTTATGTTGCCAAAATCTGGTATAGACGATTCTATGTAAGTAAAAAAAAAAAAAAAAAAAAAAAGAAAAAAAAAAAAAAGAAAGAAAAAATACAATAAGCATTCTATTATAATTATAACATAAAATTAAAACTAGTTTTTCTCAAAATTGCATTTTTAAATAGATGACCACGACACGATTACTTTAATAATACTGAATTGTTTCACTTCTAATTTTGTCAGCTTTTTTTCTTACATAATTATGCAGTGCATTAAGTTTTTTTTTTTTTTTTTTTTTTTTTTTTTCCCAGACATTAAAAGTCAGTATTTTTCTACGATAAAAGTTGAATATTTCCATCCTTTGTCCCGTCTAGTCACTAAAATAAGTCATATTTAATTAAAAATTAATTTCAGATAAGCCAAATTTAAACTACAATGGCCGCCGCAACTCACGCGCACAAAAAAAAAAAAAAAAAAAAAAAAAAAACATACACCAGAAGAGCGACAATAGCTTCAAATATATTTGCATTTTTTTAAAGTAATATTTATCAAAATTATATTAAAGCATTGTATTACAAAATAAAAAACAAAGTCAAAGAAAATAGAAACACTTAACCCCCTGAGGGGCAAGCAAAAATGTTTCTAAATATTGAATTCTCACCAGAATAATCGAAAAATTTTATTTTTAAATAAGGAAAAGCAACATTTCATCGATTTCCCCCCAAAGTTAAAATTAAATATAAAATTTAGTTAAAATTTTCTGGACAGAATCTTGTTTAAATTAGGTAGGATATATTTTATCCCACCGCCCCTCAAGGGATAAGAGAGCTAGTCACTCAGCTTCGAAATTCTTCTCCGTAATGTTAAGTCTATGGATTTTTGATGCATTCGTATATTTAAAATATCTTCTCGAGAAATTCACATTTTTAACATCTTTTTTCTGTGTACCATAGCTGCCAACATCTTACGCTTTTTCAGACCACAAAAATTTTATAGTAAATTTTACCTTTTTAAATCGCCGTAGTCTGCCGATTAAATAAGGCAAAAATTTCTATTAAATTTTTGTGGTCTGAAAAAGCGGAAGAGTTGGCAGCTATGTGTGTACTCAAGATTTTAACACTACAGCCACTCGTAAGATTTTAACATTTCATATAAAATTAAGTTTATACTTTAGAAATATTTTGAGAACTAAGAAAAAAAAAAGGGACATTTTTTAGGAAGTGTACACAAAAAATAGAAGTTAAAAATATTCATTTCCCGTGGAGATATCGCATCCAATGCTCATAGACTTTATATGAGTGAGGGGAAATCGAAAGCTGAGTGACCAGCCCCCTTAATTGCGTAATGTGGAAAAAAATTGAAAAGAAGAAGAATAACACGTTTTTTCCTACCGCAATTAAGCTTATATGTGTTCATTATTTTTCAGTTATTTTTTACTCGATATCTTGAAAAAAAGAAACGTATCTAAAAAATTATAAGCTTTATTGACAAAGTTATTTTTCGTTTTCACCTTAATGGCAAATTTTAAAAATTTGATGTATGTATCAATGAAAATTATTTAATAATGTCGTCAAAAGTTTTGGGCAGGCTAAAAAAGATGTAAAACAATTAAGAATTCTCGACTGAAGAGGAATTTTGTGTAATACACCACTTGTGTTATTACACAAAACATTATAAAACTGCTATAACAGTTGCTTAATTCAATATTTTATTTTTTCGTTTTTTAACTATTCATTCTTCACAGATACCTGTACGCCGAGCGTGTGTCTTGTATTAATTAGTATTTCATGGGAAAATACCTCCGCAGTCCACATCCGATTTCTATTTTCTCCAGAAATCTCAGAATACAGTATAATCAATAAAAAGTGTCACATCTGGTATTACTACAGAAACCACTGGGTATAGAACCGGGGCCGTCGCGAAACAACTAGAGAAGAAAGTTGTTTCGCGACGGCCCCGATAGAACCCATATCTAATAGTTGAAACTCCGCCGAAATGGTAATTTGTCACCTTAGGAACTCCCACGTTATTGACTAACAGCATTGAAAACTGAACACAAACACATTTGCACTTATCTTTACTTATATTCATCCATTCTTTTGTAAAACGACTTTTACAATTTTAGTGGTTTATCTATTTATTTTAATTACATGTGTATTTTTGAATTTATAAATCGGGATGGTGTTTGAAGTTTAAAGCGGTTAAGCAGATCGGATTTTAGAAAACGGCAGAAAACGTTTTTAGCTATCGAAAAAATCTCACCAAGAGCGCCATGATTACAAAAACACGATATTAGTTTTTTGAAAGTTATTTTTGGATGGTGTTTGAAGTTTAAAGCGGTTAAGCAGATCGGATTTTAGAAAACGGCAGAAAACGTTTTTAGCTATCGAAAAAATCTCACCAAGAGCGCCATGATTACAAAAACACGATATTAGTTTTTTGAAAGTTATTTTTACAGAGGCGCTGAAAAAATGTGACCAAGGGCGCCATGATTAGAAAAATAAGATATTAGTTTTTTTTTTAAACTTATTTTTACAGAGGCGCTGAAAAATATCTGACCAACGGCGCCATGATTAGAAAAACACGATAATAGGTTTTTGAAAATCATTTTTACAGAGGCTCTGAAAAATATCTGTCCAAGGGTGCCATGATTAGAAAAACATAATAGTTTTTTGAAAAGCATGTTTACAGAGGCGCTGAAAAATATCTGACCAAGGGCACCATTATTACAAAAACACGATATTAGTCTTTTTAAAGTTATTTTTACAGAGGCGCTGAAAAAAAATCTGACCAAGGGCGCCATGATTACAAAAACACGATATAGTTTTTTTAAATTTATTTTTAGAGGCGCTGAAAAAAATCTGTCCAAAGGCGCCATGATTAGAAAAACACGATAACAGTTTTTTGAAAAGCATTTTTAGAGAGGCGCTGAAAAAAAAATATGACCAAGGGCGCCATGATTAGAAAAATACGATATTAGTTTTTGAAAATTTATTTTTACACAGGTGCTGAAAAAAATATGACCAAAAGCGCCATGATTAGAAAGACACGATAATAACTTTTTGAAAGACATTTTTACAGAGGCGCTGAAAAATATCTGACCAAGGGCGCCATGATTACAAAACAAACGATATTAGTTTTTTTTAAACTTATATTTACAGAGGCGCTGAAAAAATCTGACCAAAGGCGCCATGGTTACAAAAACACAATATAGTTTTTTGAAATTTATTTTTACAGAGGCGCTGAAAAAAATCTGTCCAAGGGCGCCATTATTAGAAAAACACGATAATAGTTTTTTGAAAGGCATTTTTACAGAGGCGCTGAAAAAAATTTGACCAAGGGTGCCATGATTACAAAAACACGATATTAATTTTTTAAAAGTTATTTTTACAGAGGCGCTGAAAAAATCTTACTAAAGGCGCTATAATTACAAAAACACGATATTAGTTTAGTTTTTTAAATTTATTTTTAGAGAGGCGCTAAAAAAAATCTGTCCAAGGGCGCCATGATTAGAGAAAATAGTTTTCTGAAAGGCATTTTTACAGAGGCGCTGAAAAAATATCTGACTAAGGGCGCCGTGATTAAAAAACACGATATTAATTTTTAGAAAGTTATTTTTACAGAGGCGCTGAAAAAATCTGACCAAGGACGCCATGCTTACAAAAACACGATATTAGTTTTTTGAAAGTTATTTTTTACAGAAACGCTTAAAAAAAATCTGACCAAGGGCGCCATGATTACCGAAGCCGCCGCTCTGACATTGGGACCAAATGAAATTAAAATCAAAATCTCCTGTCTTAAATTGGAATTCCTTTTTTTAAATTCCTATCTTTTGTCTTTTGTACTTTCACAAAAAGCAGAAATATCAAACTACCGGGCAGCCACACAGGGCGCTAAACATTTGACAGAAAATATGCTAAATACGCCATTAATTCTAATATTAATTTATGTGGAAGTTACTATTCTTCGGGGTACTGAATAAAATCTGGACCTGGGCGCCATGACTATCGAAGTTTCTGTCAATGAATCCACTTAAAATGAGAATCTGTTTCTTATACAGTGTTTCGTCGTTTATACTTGCGCAAAAGGCAGAAATACAAAAATACCTGGCAACACCAGGGGCGCTAAATACTTAGACGCAGAAAATATGCAAACTTATTAGACGCAGACTTATTAGACACTTATTAGAAGCATTCTTAAAGCAGAACTTATTTAGGCGTATATCTAAATAAATGAATACTTAATATTTTTCTTAGAATTTATCATTAGAACAGGCTTTGAAACAAGGTCTGGTCAGGATACCATGTTTAACAATGGCACATCTGATTGTCGATAACTTATGTTATCTCGAAATTGGGTTATCTAATTGTCTTTGATCACACATAGTTTGCTTAAGTATACTTTAAAAAAAAAAAAAAAAAAAAGAGCATTACTTTTTAATTTTCCAAATGAAAATCTTTGAAAATTTTATGCCTTTCAGAATACAGAACTTTAAGCGTGCTTAGAAAAAAAGTGACGATAGGCGCACCGGGCATTTGCCTCGTTGCCCGGTGGGCCAGTACGACCCTGCCTGAATTGCTCAGAACTTGCCCCCTTTTTATCCGATCTTCTTCGTTTTGGAGGCCCTTTTCCCATTTAATTATTCTCAGTTTCTACATTCCAGTTAAGACACTGGACCCCTTGAAATTTTTCTGCGCCATGCATTTTTCACACCCTAATATTGTCAACCTCTCAATGCATAACTTTAAAACTGAGACTTGGACTCCTCTCCCTGGGCCAGCACCCTCATATTTTTATTGGGCACTTAGTGCCCGTTTTTAAGAATTTCCCCCATTTTTTTTCGCGCTACTTTAAGATTTTATTCGAATGAATAATAAATACCCTATGCTTAATTTCGACTTATTGAGATCTAAAGCGCTAAGTACTAGAACATTTTAACATGTTTCCATCTTAGGGCCCTGCTCTCAACTATCAGTTGGCCCCTTTTGGACCTCCTATTATATCTCCCTTAAAAATGGTCTGATTCACTAACTTTTTTTTGGAACAACATGATAGAAAATCCAGCTACTACGAGAACAACATAAAAAATTTTTAGACTTCAGCTACCACCAAATTTAAAAATTAATCGCCTTCTTGGGGCTTTTGCCCATCTACATTCCAGTTGAGACCCTGGACCCCTGGGGCTTTGTACAAGGCCACTTGAAGTTTTTGTACCCTAAATTGTTAATAAATCGCCCTTTTTAATCCGTCCTTCGTTTTGGGGGCTCTTTTTCCATTTGACTATTTTTTTTTCAATCCTACATTTCAGTTCAGACAGTGGTCCCCTAGGGTAACTTTTTGTGCGCCATGCATTTTTCACCCATTAATTCTGTTACATTCTCATTGCATAACTTCAAAATTGAGTCTTGGACTTCTCTCCCCAAGCCAACATCTTCATATTTTTATTGGGATTCTAGAGCTCTTTTTTTAAGCATTTCTTTGAAATTTTTTTCCAATGATTAATACTTATACCCTATACTTAATTTCGACTAATTGAAAATCTAAAGCGCTAAGTACTAGGACCTTTTATCGTGTTTTCATCTTAGGCCTTGCTCTCAATTATCAATAAGCTCCTTTTGGTCCCCTATAAAAATGATCCGATTCACTAGGATTTTTTCCCTAACTATTTCTTAGGTCCTCCAGCTACTACATGAATAACAAAAAAAATTATTCACACTTCAACTACCACCAATTTTGAATATTAATCGCCTTCTTAGGGTCCTTGGTGCAGTTTCATTAAAAATTATCCGATAGTCTTGCAATTTTCTTTAGCATAGTTCTAGGGTGCTCTGGCTACTTTAGAAACCACTAAAAAATTTCTTTTACTCCAGCTACCACCTTTTTCGAATATTAATCTTCTTTTACGTCATCAACTTACGTTTACTCACTACAGCCATGAATTAAAATTCGCGCTACTGTTAAAAGTAAGTGGTTAACTGTAGAGGGATGGGATTTCCTCCGTAAAATAAATATCACGTTAATGTTTAAGTTAATTCGTTAAATTCGTCAACAAGCACCTTCCACTGCTTCAGAGTGCATTCTTTGATCGAATTCTAGGGGGCCGATTTCAACGGGAATTGGTTAATTCAACCTAAATTGCGATTCAGCTACTTTACGATTCAGCTCTGTATTATGAAAATTTGTCTTAGACTTCATTTACTAACATTTTCGAACATTAATAGTGCATTCTTTTCTTGGGTTCAATGTGTCCGATTTAAACGGTAAATGGATAATTAAGCTTAGCTTACTATTCAGCTACTTTCTGCATTGTGAAAGTTTATCTTAGACTTCTGTTACCACCATTTTCGAACATTAACGGCGCATTCTTTTCTCGGCTGTTATGGGCTCTATTTCAACGGAAATTTGTCCATTCAACTTAGCTTACGATTATTTTAAAGATTATAGTTCCACCGCCAGGATTCGCATTCTTATCTCGGGTTCTATGGGCTCGATTACTACGGGGTTCACTCATTCAATTTTCGATTGTCTCCGTCGCATACGGAATACTCCTGGCATACGCTGCCTTTGGTAGCGGGGACGCAGGCCACAGTTTCGTTCTGAAAGAGGTTTGTCGGGAACAAACTAGACGCTGCCGAAGGCAGTGGGCCACCCCTAAAACTATGTTCATTTGAATTACTTATGAATATATAAAATCATACAAACTTGATTTTTGTTTACGTGATTATAACGGGCCCGGGCAAATCAGTTACATATATATATATGTGTAACTTCCAAACAAAATTACGCAGAACTTTTTTGAGAGACAAGAGGGCGCACAAACTTTGCTTGCTCCAGGGCGCTGAATATGTAGCTACGCCACTGAACACCAGAGACTTTTGAATAGGTGAATTTTAATTATAACACTCCTGTACAAAAAGTTTAGTACAAAAACAACATCCTATGAGTT
Organism: Maratus speciosus; assembly: GCA_963932465.1. Classification (NCBI taxonomy): domain Eukaryota; kingdom Metazoa; phylum Arthropoda; class Arachnida; order Araneae; family Salticidae; genus Maratus; species Maratus speciosus. Next base: position 446,243,811 of record OZ010789.1, read on the forward strand.
AATCGCGGCTTTTATTCATCTTTCGATGGAGAGGTCTCACAGACCACTTCACACTAGTTATGTGACAATTTCTGTGACATCAGTTAAAGGTTAAAATAAAAATCTCCCTCGTAGATTTCTACTATTCTTCAGTGTAGATTATTGCTGTTTATAAATACTGATGAATAAAATAATAATAAAAAATAGACGCCTGGAGCACCACGATCAATATTGATTTTAACCCATGCAGTAGTAACAAAAAAAAAAAAAAAAAAAAAAAAAAAAAAAAAAAAAACAGATTGGTCAAACGTCATGAACTTCCGTTTTTAGAAATTAATTTCCGTAATTTAAGAAAATTATAATTACTACTTAGAACTATGAGAATGAGTTTAAATGAAGGTTTCAAGTTTAGTTAACAAAATTAAAAATATATTTAACTGCTTTAGATATTAAATTATATCAAAATAGAGAATTTTAAAAAAGCGTATCTCGACGAGATAATCCGTCTTGATTAAAAAATTTCTCATTGAAATTTTGAATTCAAAAAATTTCTCATTGAAATTTTGAATTCAAAAAATTTCTCATTGAAATTTTGAATTCAAAAAATTTCTCTCATCTGTTGGTTTGATTTCTAAATACTTCAGATTTTGGTAAGGAAATGGTTAAAATGCACGCGAATTTCGTAAAATTCTTATAAATTAAATTAAACGTCTTTAAAAAAAATTCTTTAAAAGTATGTCCTTGATGAAGGATGCTAGTAGCGAAAGTGTTAAAACATGTTTAATTTGTTTTTAAAAAATGAGAAATATTTAATATTACAGTAAAAAAAAATTACTGATGTCATTCCTTAAGAAAAATCTTAAAATGTCAGTATTTATTTCTTTAAGTTTCAACACAGATGGTTGGTTGGTTGATTTTGACGGCTGATTATTTGCACTAGGGATATGGGCACGAGGGGGAGTGCCCTCCGTGGAGGTCTTTCTAAGGGAACCTAACCCGTATTTACGCATGGAAATCCATGGCTCGAAGAAATCCACGAAAACTCCGAACGATTAGGCCGACGGGCGCGATTGGGATCTAACCCAGCACCTCCCGTCTACCAGCTTCGAGAGCCGAAACTCTCGGCCACTTTCAACACAGAGGGAATACAGAGGGAAGATGCACTTGAAATAGAAAAGAACACCTGCTTTTTAAAATTAATGCAGATTATGAGTAAATATGACGATTTATTTGTTTTAAATAGACGTTTCTTGTGTCTTGAGCATAATTATGGTAATCTTTAGCATCCACCAGGCTTAAATCTTGGATTATTGAGTGTCATAAAATTAAGAGACAGTATTTAAAAATATAATTCTTTGTTTTGTATTCGATTTTTAGCAGCATAAATCGATACTTTTCCAGTATAGAGGCCTTGGAGATTTATAAAAAGCTTGGCGCAATCCGGGCTTCACAAAGTAAGATTTGTTCGCAAATGGTATAAACAGCAGTGAAAACAAATCTAATGAACTTTTATGCTTGTTTATATATTTATTTATGCATAATATCTAAACATTTTATATATATATATATTATTATTATCGTTTTTATATACAATTAACTTCTGTTTGTATATAAAAAATGGCTTATTTATATTAAAATAATTATAAAAAAATGCTTGTGTATAAGAAACAGAGAATAGTTTGCCAGGAAATACGTTGCCAAATTTCTTTCTCTCGCCAAGGCCATTTTCTCAATCTCTCTAAGGCCCCTATACTGGAAAAGCACCTATAAAACTAAGTTTGTAATAACTACTGTTGAATCGTCATTCTAAAATGTTTATTCAATCATCAGTTTCTTCAGGTAATGCTTAAATTCTAATCTATCAGTTTGTACTTATATTCCTCTAATTTGATCAACTTATACTTTTCCAAATGGAACTTTGATTGAATGAACTAATTTTTCACAAATATCTACAGTAATTTTTGACCCTGTAGAAATTGAAAAGTAAAACCCTGGATTTTTGAATGGTGACAGCCCATGGAACCTTTAAAGACGATTGACTTCGTGAACTTCAGGCTTTGTTCTTTCCAATATTTATAAATGCGCGTGACAGGAAAAAAACTTTCAGTTAGAAACGGCCCGTGGAAATCATCAAATTAAAACCATTACAGCCTGTGGTAAACCTGGAGGCCAGAGATCGTGGTAATAAATAGTAGATAGAATTTTTTATCGCATCGTTATAATGTGTAAAAAATAATATAACTCGTACCTAATATAAAATACTTCTTAGTCCATTTTGTAATGCAGTATTGCCTGGATGAAATACAAATAATCAGATTCAGACTGCGAGTACAGTAAAAGAGACAAATATTGAAATGAAAGTGTTGAATTGCTCCATTGGCTGAGTTCGACCTAAAAAATTTTAAATTCATGTGATTAATAATTTTAAAGAAATAAATGTTTATTTTAAAATTCAAAGATTAGTAAAAATATGTAAATTTCCTTGTACGTATTTTAAGATTAAAAGTAATGGGGAAGTACGTTCCGAAGAGTAAACTACATTTACTTCTAAAAATGACGTCATTAACTTGCATTTCTAAATATAACAAGTAGGAAATTGCTCGTCAAACGTGGCAAATGAGGTGCGTTCGTACTGTAACTAGTTTTATAAATATTTTTGCACCCCATATTGTACTGATACTGAATGTATTATTTTTTTGCACTTCATAAGTGCATAGTCTGTAACATCATTAAAATGCACTTGCAATAATTTTTCTCTCATTGCCCGTAATGTAACGGAAAACTTTTGACTGTCCCTGTAATTAAACTATACATCCATTTTTCATAAAATCTGAAATGGCTCGACAAAATTTTGCAACAATTACATATTTAAAATTTCATACCATTCGGGAGACTGTAACATCATTAAAATGCACTTGCAATAATTTTTTCCCAATGGCCGTAATGTAAAGAAAAATTTTGATTGTCCCTGTAATTAAACTATACTTCCCATTTTCATAAAATTTGAAATGGCTCGACAAAATTTTGCAACAATCATATATTTAAAATTTCAGAGCATTCGGTTGGGTAGTTTTTGCTCTGTTATACGCGGACGGACAGACGGACGGACGGACAGACGGACAGACGGACTGAACGACGACTATAGATGCTATGTATTTATATAATTACGAACGCACCTACAAATTGAGTTAATTCAATTTGATATGCAATGCTTTGACACTTCAAACTGATTTTTCACAAAAATGTGTTCCATTCTGCTTCTCAACGCCTCATGTTCAATAACGAAAATTAAGCAAAATATCTCCCATGTTCCGGCACTATAACCCTTTAAGACCAGACCTACGCAATTGTGCATGCGATCCTAAAGAAAAAAAAAAAAAACGATTTCCTCTTTATGTGTGATTTAAAGCTGAGCCTGCGCCCACATAATTGTGTAGATCCTCCCTTGATGTAACCAGACATCGGGAAATTTTTTAAATATTTGTTTTTAATCAAATATGGTTATTAGGGTTAATATGGTTACTATATTAATTAGGGTTGTAAGGAACCAGTATCTTTGTTACAGAAGCTCTCTAGTGGTTTCAAGGTGAACATGGTGTAAGACCTAACTCTAGTCTAGAGGCACTTTATTTGTCCGAGGTGCATTTTTAATTAGGAGTTCACTGTTCCGCGAGTTAGCGGTAACCGTATGCAAATTTATTTGCTCAGTCTGCTGGAGTATAAATAGGGGAGCGAAAATATGTAAGCGGTTGGTTAGTTAGTAATGAGTCAGTAGTTGAAGTTGAGTAAGTTCGCAGTTAGTTGGAGTGAATAATTTAGCTGTCGGAGAAATGGCCTGTGTGGCTGGAGTTTAGTCTGGGAACAAGAACAGAATTAGAGTGAGATGAAATCTAGATGTGGATTTGAAGTGAACCCCGCCATCGCAGCTTAAGCACGCTCCGGAGAAATGAAGTAACGTGAGTTGACTTTTGAGTTTATATTTAATTGAGATTGTTTTATTGCTATCACGGAGTGAGGGCGAAATTTGTCCGTTGTTGAATAAAAGCTCTATATTTAAACCCTATAAGCCTCATCATGAACTACTACCATTACCATTACGCCACAGACCACCAAGACTCTTAATTTCTACCAAAAATCTTCAGCGCTTAAAGGGATATAAATATACAAAAATAAGAGATTATATTTATTTGTAGGTCTTTCTTTTATGAGAGTTTACTTTCATAATTCTTCCTTCTTTATACCACTCTTCATTTGTTTTCTTTTTAAAAGGATTTCCATCGTTATTCGCCTTAAATATCAATATTTTTTACTAGCTATATTTACCTATATTATTCCTATAACTAGATTTTTGAAATCGTTACTTTTAATTTTGCAGCGATCAAAATTTTGGCAAAAGCTGACATCAAAATACCAAATGGCACTGTCGTCTCCAATTCCATAAAAAAAAATTTTTCCTTTACCTTCCATAGAAATAAGTATTCATAAAGTTTCTTCAAGAAAAAACGTAAGAAAATTTAAAGAATATGATAATTCAGTTTTTTAATAATCTATTACAGACTGCAGAAAATATATTGCACCAATAAATTTATTTTAAACAGGAAAATGCATGTCAAAATAATGAGAAAAAAAATGTAATTTAATAAGTGCTGAGTCCTGCAAAAAAATTAATGTATTCCCTAAAACAGGAAAGATTTTTCTTTATCTCTGCAAAATTAATAATTCAAATCTAAGCAATCTCGAAGAATAATTCAATATAAAAGTTAAAATTTAAAATGACTCTTTCGGATATTAAAAATAAATATTTAAAAATAAATTATACCTAGGAAAATTTGTTATAACAAAATTTGAATTTTTAAAATGTAAATAAAAATAATATGAATTGGAAATAACATTTTTTCTGAGGTATTTTTTTAAATTGAATATTTTTAATTTTGAAAACATGTAAATTCCTTTCATTTACAAATGGCTGTTGAATAATCTAAGAATGTTTTATCGTAAAACCATTATTTTTATACCCATAATAATACAGTTAATCCGATCTATTCTTTCTCTAGTTATTTATTTATCATTTTAAATAGCACCAAGTCTTTTTGTAATATATTTTTTAACATAATGGGATTTTATCATGATAAAATATATTTTAATATGCATCAATTACATGCATGAAATTTCCTGTACATTTTTATGACAAAATCATTTAAGAATGACATTTGAACTATTTTAATACTATTCACAACTATTTTTAAAATATGCATCAATTTTTGATGAGTCTTTTTATTTAAACAATATTGAAAAATTTTAACGTCAAAATGGCTACATTTGATGAATATGAAAAAGAGCATAAACAGCAGCATGTTTATCTTTAAATTGTTTTGGAAACTGAATGTAAAATCTAAAATAATTTGTTTCTAATTTCGATTTTTTTTTTTTGTAAATTTTCATTATTAGATATTTGGAAAACGCGGTATAGCGAAATACTATAGACCGGGAGCCGGTAGCTCAGACATTCACCTCATCGAGTTAACGAATAAAATACTAGGATTAGTTAAATCTTGATTCGCATATTAAAACGCAATCGGTCTGCCAAGGCATATCTTGGTGAAAAACGGCTAAGTCGTAGGTTTACCATTGTGTTTTTCTGCTTCCAGTCCTCCATGCTTTCATATCTTTTGGTGCAGGAAAACACAATGGTAAACCTACGAGTCAGCAGCTAAAATCGGGTTTTCAGGTGTTTTCCACCAAAGATATGACTTGGCAGACCGATTGCGTTTTAATATGCGAATCAAGATTTAACTAATCTTAGAAATTCATCCGGGAACTCGATGAGGTGATTGTCTGTGCTGCCGGCTGCCGGTCTAATAAGATTTGCTTCATTTCTTGTTATTTATTTTGCTGATAAAACCTTCTTTACAAGCTTGCATACATAGTAAAAGCAGTTACGGATCTCGAATGTAGTGATTTAGAACTAATGTTCTAAATCACTACATTTGAGCACTATAAAACGTTTATATGGGTATACGTATAAAACGGGGTACAGATTTTGGATACGTATGATACGCTAAGGCGGTTATACGTATTACACGAAGCATAGTACAATGCGTCTCATAAATATAAAGACACTGATATTTTCGAAATAATATTTTAATAATTCAGTATTCAAAATTATATTTATGCATATAACGAAAAGTATGTGCCAAGAAAACATTTTACAGTAAATTAAATTAGAATTAAATAATTTCAACTCGAAAATTGATAAATGTAAATAAATTTGCTCTCTCATAAATATAAAGACATTTTATATACTTTTGAATTACCGTCCAATAAACAATCCATTCTTATTAATGACAGAAAATATTCTAGCTGGCATGCTTTTTATTAAGTTGTATAACTATTTTGGCTTTATATCAAACCAATTTCGTTCGATTTCTTTTTTCAACTCAAGGACGTTTGAAAATTGTCTTCCAGATGCATATACACTGCGAACGAGAGTGCCACAAAGATTCTTAACTGGATTTAAATCAGGGTTACGTGCGGACCACACCGTGACATGAATATTGCTATCGGCAAACCATTTTTTTATGAGTCTTGATGTGTGAATCGATGCATTATCCTGATGGTACAAGTAATTCCGACCACCAAGAGTTTCAGCAATTGGCAACAACTGACTATCAAGCGGTTCGATATATTCTTTAGATGTCTGCTTACCTTCCAGAAAATCAATATTCGTAGTTCCATTAAAAGAGAAGGCACTCCACACCATAACAGAACCTCCCCCTTTCTGCCTACTGAAGAAGGTTCGAGATTAACGTCTTAAATCGTGCGAGTAAGAATTCGAAACATCTGGGCCATCCAAGTTAAATCTCTTTTCATCTGAAAAAAAATGTCTTGCATCCATTCGTCCTTCCAGTGCATATGATCTTTAACCTTAATTAACCTCGGGTCTTTGTGTTCTTTTTTCAGTAAAGAAAATCTGCACGTATGTCGGCATACAATGTTTTTTCTTTCTTTTATACGAAGATGTACTGTATCCTTTGGGACCATACCATAAACTCGTTGAGAAACTTATCGGAGTGACATTTTTTGAGACGAAACAAGTCGCATGATCTTGCGATCGAGTCTTTCACTAGTTTTTCTCGGTCTGCCAGATCGAATGTAAATTGTAAGTTTTTGATAAAATTTTATAAAGTACAGCTCTGATTCTCCCAGTTTTTTTACATATTTGACAAACTGTTAAGCCATTAGCTTTAAATTCACTTATTTTACAAATTTCATCTTTAGAAATTTGAATGTTCCACGGTATCTTAGCAATTGAAACAAATCAAACAACTTTGGTCGTTTGGGTAAGTTAAAGTGTATTTCTGCGTGTGCGCATTAATTCTGTACGCGCGCATTCGAAAAAAAATTGCATATGAAGCAGTTTCAAGTTTGTCTTTATATTTATGAGACAGCGTAATTTTTTATTTTTTTTTTTATTATTCGAGACGAAATTATTTTATTTAAATTAAAACACCTATAAGAGATTCATTTTAGTGCTCTTAATATGAGGTATAAAATTTAATTTCTTTTAACTGAATTAATAAAATGTAATTTCAAAAACGTCTGTGTCTTTATATTTATGAGACGGACTGTATATATGGTATATCGTATATACGGAACTTATCCCAGTGGTTAAATCAGAAACATTTAAATGGTTTTCATACATTGAGAGAAAAACGATGCTTATCTTCTGTGACCTGCGGATGAGATCCACTGGGAAACACCCGCTACACTGTAAAAAAAAAATAATGCCAGTTTTCCGGTAGGAATCGGAAAAATAGATGCCCTTATCGTACCGGAATAATTTCCAACCCAGCTCGGAATAAAATCCTTAAAATCGGAATAAAATCCGTAAAATACCATTTTACTGACTATTTCCTTATTTTTACGGATTTTATTCTGAGCTGGGTCGGAAATTATTCCGGTACGATAAGGGCAACTATTTTTCCGATTCCTACCGGAAAACTAGCAGTATTTTTTTTTACAGTGTAGAGTATTCATAAGGGCATAAAATAACAATAATGGCAAATTTAAAAATTATAAAACAATTTAAACTGTTCGAGCAAATTTATGTCACATTTTATCACTCAATTCAATGAAAATTAGAAGTAACATAAATGGACTAAAATATTTATAAGGAAAAATAACAATATCCTATGTAAGAAATGTATTATGCAGATTGCTAAGTTAACGCCAGCGATTTCCAGCTTATTCTCCGTCTAGTGACATAAGACTGATCAGGTTTATTGTTAAAAAAGTAAATATGGTACTTGAAATATACGTATATTCGAATTAGCCGATACATGCTTATACGTATCTAGATAGGTTTAAACGTGTCGTTTAAGGTATACATATTTCATACAGATTTATTAGGCGTATATACATATTTCAGTTAAACATAACTGAAATACGTATCGCATCGAGGTTAAAACAGGTCTGTCCAATATTTCAGTTAGCAGGGCCGCACATCATCTGGATACAAATAATGAAGGGTACATAATTGGAAACATTCAGTAAATAATACCTCCCTATGAAATATTCAGCGATGCATACAGATCTAGGTACAGGAAACCAACGTACAAATATATTGCACAAAAATATAAATTATAGTAAATTTGGTATAAGATTTTCTTAGAAAGGTAGGTATATCGAAAAAATAAACTGTGGAGGAAAAAATCTGCGCACTTTTATGCCGCATATGACGGAAAAACATGGAAAAATAAACGACTGGAATAAAAAAATATCCCACATTAATAATTGTAAAGTAATGCGTTTTTTAAATGGCTTTTTATTTCATTTTTTAACAGGATGTACTAGGGAACCAGCGAAGGGCGGCAAAAAAATTAAAAAGGACGTCATGGTGCATGCGTTTTCCTCGTTCAATATCCTTAGATTAGAGAAGGAGTTTGTAGAAAAAGTAGCAGGAGAATTTGGAGAAAGAGTTGACTCAGATTCTAACTCACTGGGGCTGCCAGCCTTTGAGGTTTGAAGCTTTTAAGCTCCGTTGCTACTAATTTAAAAACGCTTACAACAATAAAGACGTTATAAATATAAATGTATAAATAAATATATTACAAAAATGAATTTGAAAATACAAGTAAAAACCTTATTTTTATAAATGTTTAAATAAATACTGTACAAAAGTAAAGATAAATAGATATAGGAAAATGTAGGGCAATACCGGATACCTCATTTTTAATTTCTCCTTGAAGCCAGAATTTCCTACAAGAATTTTATGAAACATTGTGTAAATACACTGCATTTACACTTGTGAAATAATATCATTATAAATACAGTAAACTTACGATTATCAGCCACACTGTTAACCCCAACACCCCTCCCCCTCCCTGCATTTTTAAAAACAACGATCAAAACTCAAATTCACAGTAAACCCGAGTGACACTATTCTGAGAAAAGTGCTTCTCTGACGTCAGCGAAAATCGCACGGTATCAAAGATGCCATATCCAACTTGATGTGGGGAAATGATATGTCTGAAGGTACTTTGCACAGAAGCTGGAGAAAATTGTTGCCTAGCATTGTTGACAGCACACAATATTCTGAAGAACCTGGTGATGATTCGGAGCTATTGACCTTGGTGTCAAACGTACCCTATTTTAAAAATATTTCTGCGGATAAAATCACAGAGTGGCTTAATCGTGACAAGAATAAAAGTGATTATTAAGAATTAACGGATGACGAAATTATTTAAAATGCTTTTCATCCAGAGAAACCTGAAGTAAACGGATCGGGGAATGATGATACATGAGTCAGTCATGCAGAATTGGAGACTATGCTTTCTAAATGCATTAATTCTTTCAAGAGGAAGCAGATGCAAACCCAAGTGCATTTATTATGCAGCATTTGTAATCTTGTTGCACTAAAAGCGCAAGCGAAACGCAAACTAAAACGCATAATGGATTACTTTGGATGGAAACTGGTACTACATATTTGTTCTGCAAAATTCTAAAATTTGTCTCATAAATTGATTTACTATTATCAGTTATACTTTTTATAAACGAAAGTAAAATACAGTTTAAAAAAGCGTTTAAATATTCTTATATAAAAACTGACAAATACAAACGTAATTAAGTAACGATCTCGTAGTGTCTTTCGATCATCCGCCATACCGTCGGTCCCGTGAGTGAGGGATAAGTGGAAGGTTACTGAATATTATTTATTAATCTTATATTTATTAATAAACACCGGTGATACCATCCATTGTTACCTTTTCCGTGGAGTAAAATCACATGGATATGTGAATCTTATAGCAAACTCAGGGCTTTAAACTTTTATATGAAAAGGAAAGATGTATTTTATTTACAATTTTAATTAAATAACTTATAAATATTATTAATTCAATTATAAATCTAACGGTTTAGTTTTTTAAGAATAAGAAAATTTATTTTCACTGCAATTTAAGAACTTACAGAAGAAAAATTTGCCTAATTTTCAGCTTTAGAAAAGTAATGATCACTCTTCTGCATGTGACGTTTTAACTGTCTTTTCTTGAAGCGATGTATCCAAGCATTTCTTTTCAATATCCAATACTTTCTTCTGTATTATATATTGTCCTAACCCAAGAGAAAGAAGCTGGGAAATTCTTATATCTTTATGGGCTTTGTAAAACATGAATAATCTACTACTCACTTTTATAAAACTATATATTAAAATAAATTGATACATTAAACTAACTTAATATTTGGTAAAAGTGATAAAAATACACTCAAAAGGCAAATAAATACCTTAATTCATTCAGATCAACATGTTTCATTAAACTGTATATTAAAATAAATTGATACATCAAACTAACTTAATATTTGGTAAAAGAGATAAAAATACACTTAAAAGGCAAATAAATACCTTTATTCATTCAGATCAACATGTTTCATTGCTCTGATGGCAACATTTTCAAGGTCGATTACGATACAAATATTTTCACAAAAAAATTTTAATTTAAAACTGGTAAACAAACAAACAAACAAACAAAAAACCACAATCACAAACAAAGAGTGTTTTTAAAGATAAAAAATATATTACAATTCATCAGACACACAAGTATAAATTACATAAATACATTTAATACAATTAATACAATTAAAAAGCAAACGTTTCGAGCTAAATTTTAGTACCTCATCAGTGCAATAAATAATATTCAAATGACAGAAAACTATATATCATGTTTACAGTTAAAAATTATTAGTAGTTAAAATTAAATAAAATATAAAAAATATCAAAACAATTCTGTATATTCAGGAGGAAGTGCACATGATTCATTTATCGGCGAAGTTTGCTGTTATTTCACTGATGAGGGGCTAAAATTTAGCTCAAAACGTTTGCTTTTTAATTGTATTAAATGTACTTATGTAATTTATACTTGTATTTCAGTTGAATTGTAATATATTTTTTATTATTAAATCGCATATCAGACGTTAAACAATGATTATTTATTTTAAAGAGTGTTTTTCTTTACCAGTTTTCAATTTAAAATTTTTTGCGAAAATGTTTGTATCATTATCGATCTTGAAATGTTGCCCCCAGAGCAACGAAACATGTCGATCTGAATAAATAAAGGTATTTATTTCTCTTTTAAGGGCGTATTCGAATAAATATTTTTCCACTCTCAACAGCTCAAAATTTTCTGAGATATTTTCAGACTCATTTTTAAAAGTAAAAACATAAACTTGCTGAGGTGATTTTTGAAGAGACGTACAAGAAACCGTGTGGTTTCATTTTTTGCTCAATTAATTAGAATTTGAGTTTTAAACAATTATTCTCCCAGTATGAACCTTTTTTAAATTCCCAGATCTCCCGCTTCGGAAAACTCGATGCAAAACGCAATCTTTGACAGTATTTTTTACAATATTTTCTGAATTTAACAAAAAATCGAGAAGCACGGCACATTATTTAGTTTTTAAATAAGAGAATTTCCCAGTTTGATGCGTTTCAGAACAAAAATGAATCAGAAAATAAGCAGTTTAGATTTGAATACACCCTCAAGTGTATTTTTATTACTTTTAGTAAATGTTTAGTTTGTTTAATTCCTTTAATTTAAAAAAATGCTAAACTTTAATTTTTAAATATGCTAATCTTTTAATAACATAAATAAAATTCAAATTTGACCGTAAATTGCTATAATATAGATTTCGGGTAGACAGGAAGACAGATTTAAAGAAAGAAAGAAAGAGACTGGAAGAAAACCACTAAAAATCTTAAAGAAAGGATTACTTTTAGGAGATATTACATTTTTTAACTTCAAAATGGCTAAACGTCACTGTATGATATTTGGAATATAATTCTTAAATTTGCAATGCATATTCATTTTTGTTTGTGTACTTTTGTAAGGAACAATAAATGTTAAAAAGTACTTCCAGTAACCAATTTACATAGTTGGCTTCAATGGCAATGTATAAATATTATAGTAGTTAAAATTCGCGCTTACAGATAAAAATTAGGGTGCAGGCAAATAGACATATCGACTAACGTATAAACAAATACACACCAATTGATAGACATTGTTTTTAACTATATTAGAAAAAAGTAATTGAATTATTTATATTTTATTTAGTTCTAATTACACGGTAGCTTGATTTGTTGAAAATAGTACCAAATAAAGTGAACAGTTCGTAAAATAAAATGCTAAAAGAAACAAGTAGTTTTAACTGGAAAAAAAATATATTTTGTTATTATTTTAATTTCAAACTCAAGATATTGAATCACGAATGAAGAAATCTGAAGAATTGTAAAGTACGATTAGAAATTAAAACTTGTATAATCATCTTTAAGGCAATTGAAAATGAGTTAATTATAAGCTTTTTTAAAATCTACTCCTTAAAATTTCTTTTACTGGTCTTAAAGTATAATAAAATATTTTCATTTCTGATAGAAATAGAAATTAAGCATCATACTTAAAATCACTTTGACAAACTTTATTGAGAAAAAAAAAGTAAAATTAAGTATTAAATTCATCTGCTTTAAACTCATGAATGTACTACACGTATTTTCAATTATTTCATTGGGGTATGTGAACATTCTGTTGATAATAATTTTGTTAATAACTCTTAAGAATGAATTATTTTCCTTTTGAAGAATAATTTACGTATTGAGCATCATTTATAAATAGTAAGAAATAAAATTTAATGACACTTTTACATTTAAATTTTAAAATAAATGTTTAGATATTGCATTCGTAATCGGTATAATATTCTCAATGAAACGCAACAGGGGAATAAAAGTTTGGAACAAAATATATTCATTTATCTAGTTAAATATTGGTTAATAATGTTTCATTCTCTAATTTATTATCTCTGCATACTGTTATTGCAAATGTCTTTCAAATTGTAATTGATTAATTTGTTTCTTACATGTTGCAATTATGCAGTAACATCTTAGTTTAGACTTAATTTGTGATAATGATTTCATTCACAATTTATTTAACGCCATGCATGATTTTTTACAAATCTAATGGAGAAAAGATTCTGTTCACCGTTAAAATAAAAGGGTCTATTTTATTTGAAAGTCAAAGAATAATTTTTTTCAGATTGTTTTCTTCATTTAAAAAATATCTGCATATATATATTTAATGTGTGATTATTAAAGTAATAAAAATCCGCAATAAATATATTTCACTTAATCGCCTTAGTTTATCATTTAAGTTGAAAAGAAAACTATGTACATTTTTTTTGAATTTTCATATTATGTAAAATGGAAAAAATATTTTCTTTGTAATTCATATAAAAAAATTACACTAAAATAACAATTAAATTGTGTTTCTTTTAGGAACTTTCTTTTGGCAAAAAGAAAAACTGCTCTTTTTTTTTTGTCCTGAAAAAAAATCATTTAATTGAAATGTTTATTTAATTAATCCTTGATTAAAAAATAATTACTTACAGGAAAAGAAAAATATTTTCCTTTGATGAAAACTAAAGCTTAAACAAGAACTGTTGGTCAATAAATAAAAGAAAAAATAAATTATTTGCAAACAAAAACCTTATATTATCTCATTCTGCTTTATTATTAATATTATTATTATTGCAAACATATTTATATGCACACATGCACAATTATAATCATAAAAAAAATTATAGAGTCTAACATATAAAAATACTTAAATAAAATAAGGTAAGTAAATAAATGGGCATAATTCAATATAGCGTTGTTTAGAAATTATTTAAAGAAACTTCGTCTCATATAACTATGCATAAAATTACACAATAGCAATATCTGACTAGGATTTCAGTTTTAAAGATAAGTTTATTTGCAGACAGGTACAGCAGTTAAATCGAATTATTAATTCAAGAAATTAATTAGATAAAAATTATTTTACACATGAATTTACACTGCCCACTAGTAGGCTTTTAATGATAAACATTTAGAAAGTATTTAAGGCTTAATTCTGAAGTTACTGATGTAACTTTGCGTCCAGGAATGAGGACGATACTGATGCTAACAAAATATATGAGTAACAATAATTATTAATGCCGAAATGGAAAACTTTATTTAATATCAATACAAAATGACAATATCCAGAGAAAAACCTTTAAAAAACCTCTTCAGACCCCAGGGTACATTTTCATATATTTTTTTACTTCAGTTATGAATTTATATTCACAAAGTAATAACTAAAAAAGATTGAAAAGGAAAAAAAAATTTTTTTTTGTACATAAAATTTCATATATCATCCCAACAAAGAGGAAATTGCTGGCCAGCAGCAAGATAGGTGCTGGCAATGATGGAGAAGTGCTGGCTAATGGTCTACCACTGCAAGACCATTGCTGGACAGCTTCAGTCAACTTTGCTGTTGGAAATCATTAGATAAAATTCTGGTGGGCTTCCGTTTTATCTCATGCGCTGGCCCACACTACATAGAAGTGCACAAACTTTTGCAGTATTATTGCTGGGAAATCTTAAACTAGGTAGCGTTGCGAATATCGAAGATATTGAGTACTTGAACACAAATCTGAAATGAATATTTTAACACAATTTAAGCGGGGAAGCTATTTAAAAAAAAAAAAAACTGTAAATATAATATAGCACCACTGCCACCAACAAAACAAATAAGTTAATGGATAAATGAATAAATTCTTTATTTCAACGCACATTTTTTTCTCCTTAAATCTGGTTTTACTAAGTTACAGAGAATTTCGGTTTTCATAATTTACACAGTTGAGAATCAATAATAAAAAAAAGCGTATAAAATATATAGGATTTCTATACAATACAATAATTTCTATACCAATTTAATGATTTGGAACATAAATCACGAAAGAAACAAACTTGAAATAGTGTAATGAGAGTTTGAAAACTACGAGCGCTCGTAGCATACGCTGAGTACTTGTGCATGTCCGATGAGGAAAACCAAACAGCGTGGTTAGTACTTGGGAAGCAGTGGTGTAGTCGAGGGGGGACGCGGGGGGACGGCGTCCCCTCACTCTTTTATTTTATCTCGAGCGTCCCCTTACTTTATATTTTCAGGGGGGACGCTAGAGACGCGGGAGGACGCAGACTTTCCAAACTTATTAATTTTTTTTTTTTTAATGAACACACCAAATTAACAGTTTTAGAAATAAGGTATTATTTTTTAATACTTTTCAACGAAGTTGAAAAGTGTTTACTGTGCTGGATCGCCTATTCACATTCTAACTTCCATAAGTTTGCTTGGATTGCGGCAAAATTTTATGTACATTTTTGAGGTTCAATGTATTATATCACTATTGTAAATGATGTTCATATAGCATCAGTATTTCGTTTACGCGAAAACAAAAAGAGAGTTCTTTCATATTACGCTTTATTGGCAGAAATTGTTTGAAATAGACATTAACGAATTTACATTATTTTAAATAGTATAACGAATATGAAATTTGAAATTCGTTACATGTTCCCTATCGGAAATAGCATTTATCGTTCGTTTACAGGGGCATTAAAAAAATTTTCCAAATGCCATGATCCTTTAATGATAATTATTTGAAATGCATGGAAAACTATGGGTAACGATAATATGAAAAACGGCGCACGAAACATTTATAGTGCCTTTACAAGGCTACACAAAAGAATCACCACCATTTCATCTATCGGTTCAATTGCTGAAACGTGTTTTTGATTATATTATCAGTGCTCCCAACACATTTTAGTCCCCCAAAAGTGGGAAGAGGGTCATTTTTGTTTAAAAAGGGGACGTCAAAGAACCATTTATATTAAAAAGAGGAACTAAAAGGGGCCATTCGTCTAAAAATACTGCACCGAGTTTTCCTAAATATGCAAGCTTTTTTTTTTTTAATACCTTAGAAAATATGTCAATTCGTTATCTTTATAAAGGTAGTCATTAAGCAATGTACATAGCTTTATTTAAACATACTTAAATATTCTACTGCAAGAAGATAGAAAATGTTCAATATTGAGCACTCAGCTTCATAATTGTCCTTAAAAAAGCCTGAACTTTTAATTCAAATTGTTGAGTGTTAAAATTTTAAATTAGTTTAACATATATATTGTTAATTATTAACCTTCAACATTAAAAAAATTAATTTAAATTTTAGTTCCTTTCTACACTAAACGGAGATAAACTATGATGTTCACCAGAAAAAGCATAGTATAGCAACGCCCCCTGGGGAGTGATCAAAACCAATATTGAATCAACAGTTATTCAGAATCATCTTACATATTAAATTTAATGAAATTCCATCCCAAACATGCCGAGATCTGGGTACCACGGAAATCGTTAAAAATGTGACACAGTAGCACCACCTGTTGGGCGAAATACACCAAAATCTAATCAGCATAAATTTATTCAAGGTTAAGTGAATGTGAAATTTCATACCAGAGATGCAGCGATATAGATATGCAAATTGTGAAAAATGCAGCACAGTAATGCCACCTGTTGGCCATATACACCAAAACCTGATTAGCACTTGTAAATGCTAAGGTCTAATTAAATATTGATGAAATTCTATGCTTTAGTTTTTGGAATAGAGTGGCTACGAAATATGTATCATATACAGAGAAATTTTTTTTTTTTTTTAATGTCAAATCATATTCAGGTCAACCTAAAACGTGTAAATCCATCAAAAAGATTCCAATACTTTCTTTTGATAAAAATATATTTAAGAAGTATAACAAAAAGGAGGATAAATTTTAACTAAGATTTCCTTTAATAGTGGGATATGCTTCTACATCAAAATCGAAAGCAAAACTAAATCTATCATAATAAAGATAGAGGTTGGTCTGCGTGGTCTATGTGCTGAAAAGACTGCTGCACATACAGCTACAAGATGGAGGCGAGGTACATCTATGACTAAAATTATACACTTCGAAGCCAGTTTTCGGATTTTCTTTTTAATTTAATATTTTTGCAATTTTTAGATTTTTTTTCTTTACCTTTCACGGTGATTTTTTTTCACATTAATAAAAGGAATTCAGTTACAATTTTTTTAGTTCAATAGTAGTAAATTTTATCCTCTTTTCAACTTTTTCAATAAAGTTTATTCAGAATTTGTACAGCGATTTATTTTTGGCGAATTCTTTATGCGAATTTCAGCCCCCTTTTTTTTTTTTTCGCGTTTTGTTTTAATTTTATGACATACAAAAAAGAAATTTGATTTCAAACCTTTAGCCTTAATGTAATAGATTTTGTCCTTGCGCGATTGTGTCCTCAGATTATAATTTTTACCGTTTTTTTTTTTTTTTTTTTTTTTTTTTTTCCATTCCGCGGCGATTTTTTCACATTTGTGAAAGAATTTCGGTGAAAATGTTATAGCCTATTTTAGTAAATTTTGTCTTTTGTGATTTTTATGAATTTTTAGCGATTTTATACATTTCGCGGCAGGGTTGTAAAAAACCCGGGTTTTTTGTTAAAAGCCCAGCCCGGGCGGGTTTTATTATAAAACCTGGGTTAAATAGGCAATTTTCCCCGGGTAAATTGGGTTAAAATGCCAAAATGGGGACTGTGATTCCACCTTCCTCACAAATAATAATTTTCAGGGTTGCCACTGTATAGGGAAACTGGAAAAACTGAGGGAATTTAAAATAAATATTAAAAACAAGAAATTTTACTAAATTTTGGTACTTTTCAAAATTTATCCGTTGAAATTTTGAAAATTCTCAGAGGAATTAGGGAAAATTTAATATTTTGCTTAGCAAAGCGCAAGGAATTTGATTGCCGAAATAAGTGGCAATCCTGATCTAAAATACAATCTTTGTGAACGCTTCATAGTCTTATAGATGGGAATGACTTCATAGTCTTAATAAGGATCTCAATATTTTTCTCTGTTCTTAAAATACATATATATATATATATGATCCAGTGGCGTGGCGTCCGGTCATCGCACGATGCGTCGATGACCAAGCAATATTTTAAAACTCTTAATAAGCTTTTAAAACTCTACGATCCAGTTTTAGCAGAACATTTGGAGTTCATGTATAAGTGAAGGTAACATTTAAAGTTTCTTTTTTGAACATTCAACCATTGAATTTTAGAGTTAATAATTTTTCACCACAAACTTAAATAATTGCGATGACCACCGAAAATTTTCACGTCACGCCACTGATATGATCCCTATGACAAACAAAGCTATCAATGCAAAGCTATCAATTGTGTGTCATTTAATAAAATATAACTTAAAAAAAACTTGCTCCTTTGAAATTGACATAAGATAGTAAATGTTGATAAAAAAATATCTTACAACAAAAATTTTTTCTTATATGTATATACAGGATGTCCACTCTCAACGGTGTCCAATGGCTAATTCCTAAATCGTTAGTCATAGACATATAGTTCAGATTACAAAAAATGTTTTAAATTGAGGCAAAGAAATATTTTAAAAGCGATTTGGGTCAATAAAAACATTTCTTAAAAAATTACAAAATTTAAGTTTTTATACGGCCCCCCGGTCCTATAAGTTATATTTAGTAAAATTTTCCTATTACACTTGACAAAACAGACAAAAAAAGTCCTGTTCATATAAAACTAAAATTGACTGAGTTATGAAACTTTAAAAATGCATGACTTATACCACTTTTCTGCATCTGAACACAAATGAGTTTGGCCATGCTTTGAGGGGTCATATACTAAGTGCTTAAAATATTTGAAGAACTTTTCATGTGTATCTGCGCTTTGAAAAAAAATAGTACAAGTGTTACAATTGAGTTAACTTTTATTAAGTGTCAGATTGGCTAAAATTATTGTATTTTAACATATGTTTTATTTTGTAAGGATTTAAGACTATTTCTTTTAACAAATATTATGATATTTTATTTAACTTCAACGATCATATGTATATGTTTTCCCAGTTCAAAATTTGTACTCTAAATTTAACTCACTTTCAAATATCCGATTGAGATTAAATTTTACATATATACTGATGTAAATCCGATGATAATCTAATATTACGATTTTTGGTGGTTACCATTTATACTTATTTTACAGGATAACACACAAAATTTCAGATAGATTAAAAAAGAAGTTTAAAAAAATTTTAGATTAGATAACACAAGACTGTTATAATTGTGTTTTTAACTTTTGTGTATTTTTTAGCACTGAATCCGAGAATTACCCTAATTTTTTACCATCATCTCCAGGATGTTTTGCAAATCATAAATTTGCAAAGTTAAAAAATAACAAAAATCAGATACTATAAAATAGAGGAGATGGCTACCTTTGATAATTGATTTTTATCTACTTTTTAGCACTGAATCTGAAAATAACCTTCATTTTTAACCATCGCGTTATAATTTTTTTTGCAAATTGTAAATGTCAAAGTTAAAATATATCAAAAATACTATAAAACAGATGTAAAACTTTTTTTATTTAATTTTCTTGACGTGATGGTTAAAAATGAAGGCCATTTTCAGATTCAGCGGCAAAAAATACATAAAATAATTTAATAAATGTAATAAGTTTAGTAAATATAATACTCTTGAAGCTAACTGAAAAGCTTAAATTTTAGTTTTAAGTTAAAAGCTAACATGTTGTAAAATTATAGGGTTCCCAATCTAAAAGTGCAAGTAAATTAGTAGAAATATATTTTCTAAGATTCAAAGAAGTGAATAAATAAAACAAACTAACCATAAACTGTTAACAAATATATCATTTGTTCCTTTCCAGAAATATATTTAAAAAAAACCCGGGTTTTTTACATGGGTTTTTTATAAAAAACCCACCCCGGGCGGGCAGCTGGGCGGGTACCCGGGCAGCTACCCACTACAACCCTGTTTCGCGGTGATTTTTGCACATTAGTAAATGGAATCCTGTTTAATTTTTTTAGTCCCATAGTTATAGTAAATGTTGTCCTCTTTTCAGTAAAGTTTATTCGGAATTCACATAGTGATTTTTGAATCTTTCGCAATTTTTTATGCAATTTTTAGAGGGTTTTTTTTTGCCTGCTCTAATCTCAGTTTAATATGTTTTGTCCTCTTTTCAATAAACTTGTCTCGGAATTCGTACCATGATTTTTGAATATTTTTGCTAATTTTTTATACAATTTTTGTGTTTTGTGGCAATTTTTTATCATTCAGTTTCAATCTTCTGGTAGTTTAATGTAGTAAATTTTGTCCTCTGCAATTTTTGAAATTTTAGTGATTTTTAACGCAATTTTCATTGAGTTTAACGTTTTTCCGCATACCGTGGCGATTTTTTGACATTCATAAAAGAATTTTCGTTACAATTCTATACTATACAAGCCCACTATATAGTAAATTTTGCCCTCTACGATTTTTAGATTTTTTTACATTTTGCGGCGATTTTTCCACATTAGTAAATATTTTTAATGTTTTTTTCAGTCACCGAAAAAAGACGAAGTGGACCAAAGGGGACCTTTTTCTAAAAAGGGAACTTTAGGGGCAAAATAGCACCATTTGGGAGCTCTGCATTATGCATTTTATATATTATTTTTTACATTATGCTGAATAAAACATGAATTAGGTATGTAAATGATATTTGTATACAGAGTAGAGATCTGCACGGGCCGTCCCGTGGCCCGAAGACCGAGCTCGGGCCTATTTTCGTTCACGGCACTCAGGCCGGGCTCGGGCCATACTTTTTTCTGAAGGCTCGGGCCGGGCCGGGCCGGGCCTAACTTATTTTTTCTGCACAGACCCGGGTACTGGTTTCATTCCTAATCTTCACGGAACAAAATTTTCATTCCTAGTTTTGACCCAGCCCGTATCAAAATCATTGTCTCGGCGTGGCCTGGTCCGTTCAAAGGTCAGTAAAATTAGGCTTGGCACAATTTTTTTTTCAAAAAATGTATACATTTTTAAATCGTCATTATTCTACTACAATTAAACATTCAAATTCATTCTTTTTAAAGAATCGTAGATTTCTACACTTATTAAAATATAGTTAAATTAAAATATAGTAAAACGTGTGAAAAAGAGCCTGTGTATGACGGAATCTTGTTTTAAACTGAAAAATAGGTTGATCCATGCTAAATTAGTATACTACTACGTAAGAAAAGAATATATAATACATTTACACTTGCTAAGAAGGGAACTTGTCTATAACGCATTTTTCAGATTTTTAACACTTCAATGCATGGAATATGGATTAACAATATTGATGATAACTGAAACATTTACATACAAGAAATAGAGATTCATTAAAAAAATAAATATCGCACCCTGCGGCACTTCTATAAAAATGAAGATTATCAACATGAAATGAAAAGTCAAGATAAATATTTTTGGCTGAAACTCCTCGTACGAGAAAAACTTTTAACCAAATCGACGTAAAAATCAATGTTTTGTAGAAATTCATTCGGGCCGAGATTTAAACTTTTTTTCGGACCGGGCCGAACTTTTAACTGTTATACCTAGCCGGGCCGGGCCAATAAATTTTTTTCTACGGGCCGGGCTGGGCTCGGCCCGAACTTTTAACTTTTTTACCGGGTCGGGCCGATTTTTCTTTCTGTGAGTCGGGCCAGTCTCGGACCTGGAAATGTCGGCCCGTACAGACCTCTAATATAGAGTCATACACACACACAAAAAAAAAATCCAAAACACTATCATCTATGGCTGGATATTTATTGAAAAGCGTTTTGCAGCGGGTTTAAATTTTAGTGTGTTATGTGATGAGCATATAATTATTAATTTGTATATATGGCCACTCAAAATAATTCAAATGAATACATTATCAGTTATAAGCAATTATTGCCTGATGTTTGTTTAAACTAAACAAAATTTTATTTCCGATAAAAAAAAAAAAAAAAAAAAAAAAAAAAAGGCTACACATGCTTTTCCATCACACATTATTGCTCTAAAATTATTTTGTGACAATTATTTTGTGAAAAATACATTTGTGAACAATTAATATATTGGCCAGTATACAGGGTGTATACCATAAAGATTGACATGCGCTTTAATTTTTTATCTTTTGGGGATAAGTATGCAATGTAGATTATAAAAATGCTTAAAATAAGATAATAAAATAATATTGAGATATTATGACAGCGAAATAACAATCTCGTTAATTAATTTTTTTTTTTTTTTTAATACGATTTTTCTATTCAAAATTTGTCAGTTAGAAAAATTTTATTTTTGTTGCAACAAAATCATTAAAAAACTACTTACTCCAAGCTAAAACCACAGGTTTACTCAAAATTTGGAGAATGGAAAATCTTAGAATGGCTACTGACACGAAAACAAGAAAAGTATAAAGAGTCGAGAACTTTTATGAGGGATTTCCATTTCTGAAAAGTTTTCTCTGAGAGAAAAAGTATTGAATATTATTAAACTGTGACAAAATTAAATACATTGCTGTTGTTTTAAAACTATTTTCCACTTTTATTTAAATATTTAATTAAAATTAATTTGAAACACTTTTTTCTTAACTTGAAAACTAATGTATTAGGAAAGTGCTTCTTAAATAACTCACCTGGTACAAATATAAGTGTTATTTAGTATCGAAACTCTACTTCAAAAATCTATCTTTTAAAAATTTCTTCTCGACTCTTTAATCACTTTATCGAGTGCGATCAATTCAAATAAATTTATAATTAGAGTAGATTTTATTCTTGTTAATAATGTGGTAACATTCACTGCGCCGATTCACACATTTAAATTTCAATATTTCATTCTTTCAATCAGAAGAACTTCGCGTTAAAAATAACTATGTCAAATTTAATGTTTCTAACCCTGATAGTTTGAGAAAAATAGCAGCCTTAGAAGATTTTCAGCTCATTTCATCACTTAAAATTTCAAAAAACCGTTCTTCGTGAGGCCCCACCAGAGGCTGAGAGGTTCTGCTCTCGAAGCTGGTAGACGGGAGGTACTGGGTGCGAACCCAATCGCGACCGTCGGCCTAATCGTTCGGAGTTTTTCGTGGTTTTCTTCGAACCTTGGATTTCCATGCGGAAATACGGGTTAGGTTCCCTTAGAAAGACTCCAACGGAGGGTACTCTCCCCTCGGGCCTATATTCCTCGAGTATATAATCGGTCGTCAAAAATCTTCGTGAGCATCTACATGTTAATAGTTACCACTATATTTATTTTCAAGTTTCTTGTAAAAAACAGCTTCAGATAAATCGTGATGAGATGATTTTAGAGGACTTCCCATCAATTTATGGTATTAAAATTTTAATTTATAAAAAAACGTTTTAAGCGAGCATGTAAGTCCTGAAAATACATAAGTGCCATGTTTTAAGTTTCTTGAGAATTCGTGAGGAAACTGAAATTTTAGAATGTTCTTTTCGCATTTCAAACCGTTAAAATTCTAATTTTTGAAAAAAAAAATCAAGTATTGCATTTATACATTAGAAGTAATGTATAGTTACTAATTTAAAGTTTCCCTTTCGAGTTTTTTTTTTCTTTTTTTTTTAAAAACATTGATGAAATGCAATTTCTGGAAATGTTGTGTAGAAGGATATTTATCAGGGTGACGAGTGGTAAGGGAAAAACGCAGTCAAAAAAGGTGTTAAATACCATTATATTGTTAAAGAAAAATTCGTCTTCTTTAATCCCTTTATATTATTCGTAGTATTTTCTATAAGAAAATACTGGTAGTTCACTTTTTATTTGACTGTGTTTTTACCTGACCACTTGCCACCCTGTTTATCTATTTAACCTCTCATCATTGAGTACTAAACGTATTCTTCGGACCAATAAAAAGCATTTTTTATCGATTATCTTCGGCCTTAGTCACACTTTTGATATTTTGTCTCACGTAAACAGTACTTATTTGTTACTTCTGGTCAAAAATTGGTTTTAAAATTGCCTAGAGGAGAAAATCATGTCGAATTTCTCCCAAATTAGAGTTTGAAACAGTGGCATATAATCTCAGAATATTAAATATTCTATTCATCATGTATAACACACATTCAAAATTTGAGCCCAGTCAAAAACACCGTTTGAACGCTATCATGTTCAAACACACATGAAGAAAAAAAGACTTTGGGAGTCTGAAAGGAAATACCGACATACACACTTGTATACGCACATACACAGAGAATTGTTGTAAAAATAGGCAAAATGGATTCAGGGGGGCCTTAAAAGTAAAGATATACCAAAATTTCACAATCTTATTTTCCTTTCCATGATTACAATAAATTCCTTAATTTCCATCTGACCATAAAGTAAAAATGCAATAATTTTCAATGCTCTCAGTGGAAAACAGTTATTTTATAACTATTTCCAAAGTAAGTAATGTAAAAGAAATCCTAATAAAAATTTCGTTGTTGAATTAGTGTTACTGAATTGAATTCTATTCCAAAAATTTTCAGTCATGAAATAAGGTTTTTAATTTTTGAATTCTATAGCAAACTATTTAGTGCCCAACAGATACAGAAAATAGTTAAATTAATTTAAATTTGATTTTTAAATTTAAATTTAATTTTAAATTCAAATTTAATTTTTCAGTTACTTTTCTCTGCAATTGAAAATGAAAAGCAAGATTCAAAATAAAGTTTGCCCTATATGTGATACAGACCCTAATGTTCGAAACTATGAGCGTCCCCGCACTTTTTTTTCCAGGACTACACCACTGTTGGGAAGGTGATCACTTGGAAATCGTTGCAAGTTCAAATATTTCAATAAACATTTCTATTATAGACAGACGGCTTCTACAGATATTTCTATAGCTCTTGGTGAAACTAGCTTATAGAAAAAAGAGCCATAATCCTTTTTTTTAAAATAAAATTCTATAAGAATTTTTTGTAAGGGAAAATACTGGGCCAGCAAAGGAATAGCAGTGGGATAGGTGCTAGCACTGCAGGAAAAGAGCCGGATTGAAGTAATGTGATGGCAAACCAATGCTGGTCAGCTGTTGGCCATCACTGATGGGACAGCTGCATTCCGCACGGACACTTTTTTACTGGTTTAAGTAATGGCACCATTGCATTTTACCGTTGATGGCAGTGCCGGCTGCCATCTTTTTTCCAGCTGATGGCCTACTGTTTCTTTCTTTGCTGGGATAGTGCTGGCTGCCATCTTTTTTCCAGCTGATGGCCCACTGTTTCTTTCTTTGTTGGGATAGTGCTGGCTGCCATCTTTTGTCCAGCTGATGGCCCACTGTTTCTTTCTTTGCTGGGATATCCCAGCAAAGAAAGAAACAGTGGGCCATCAGCTTGAAAAAAGATGGCAGCCAGCACTGCCATCAGCGGTAAAGTGCAATGGTTCCATTACTTAAACATGTAAAAAAGTGTCCGAGCGGAATGCAGCTGGCCCATCAGTGATGTCCAATAGCAGGTCAGCATCGGTATGCCATCACATTTCTTCAATCCGGCACTTTTCCTGCAGTTTTAGAACCTATCCCACTGCTATTCCTTTGCTGGCCCAGCACTTTTCCTTACAAAAAATTCTTATAGAATTCTATATAAAAAAAGACAACGTATCATGGCTCTTTTTTCTGTAAGCTAGTTTCACCAAGAGCTACAGAAATATCTGTCTATAATAGAAAGGTCTATTGAAATATTTGAACTTGCAATGGTTTCCATGTGGTCACCCTCCCAAGTACTAACCACGCTCGATGCTGTTTGGTTTCCGTGATCGGACATGAGCAAGTACTCTCAGCGTATGCTACGACCGCTCGTAGTTTTCAAGCTCTCATTACCCT
Source organism: Maratus speciosus (assembly GCA_963932465.1). Taxonomy (NCBI): domain Eukaryota; kingdom Metazoa; phylum Arthropoda; class Arachnida; order Araneae; family Salticidae; genus Maratus; species Maratus speciosus. The sequence goes on from OZ010789.1 coordinate 446,269,862, forward strand.
ATTTCAAGTTTGTTTCTTTTGTGATTTACGTTCGAAATCATTAAACTGGTATAGAACTTATTGTATTGTATAGAAATCCTATACATTTTATACGCTTTTTTTTAATTATTGATTCGCAACTGTGTGGATTATGAAAACCGAAATCCTTTGTAACTTAGTGAAACCAGATTTAAGGAGAAAAAAAAAGTGCGTTGAAATAAAGAATTTATTTATTTATTCATTTACTTATTTATTTTGTTGGTGGCAGTGGTACTATATTATTTACAGTTTAAAAAAAAAAATAGCTTCACCGCTTATATTGTGTTAAAGTATTCATTTCAGATTTGTGTTGAAATACTCAATGTCTTCGATATTCGCAACGCCACCTAGCGTAAGGGCTCCCAGCAATAATACTGCAAAAGTTCGTGTACTTCTATGTGGTGGCGGGCCAGCGCATGAGATAAAACGAAAGCCCGCCAGAATTTTATCTGATGATTTCCAGCAGCAAAGTTGACAGAAGGTGTCCAGCAGTGGTCATGCAGTGATAGACCATTAGCCAGTTCTTCTCCCTCATTGCCAGCGCCTATCTTGCTGCTGGCCAGCAATTTCCTCTTTGCTGGGATGACACATGGGACGCAATAAGTACATTTTTTGACAATTTGTTAGGATATTTTCTTTTGTATTGCATGGAAAAAATAATGAAAAATATGAAATAATTATGCATTTAATAATTTTTTATTTTTAACGGACTCTCCATATGGTATTTTAACGTCTAAAAAATATTTACTTTTCGTTTTTTTATATTTCCCTCAATTTTGCTGCAAGTCAATTTCAAATCTCATTTTATGACAAAAAAAATCACTATAAGAAACTAATTGATATTTTGTTTTAGTTTGACTATCTTTTAAGATTCCATTCACAATATTTTCATTTTTTGGTAGCTTTCATTACAAAAAGTTACCTATTGCAGCCGTTCGGAGGAAAGCGATATCAAAAAATTTTGGTATATTTTCATCGATCATGACCCCCAGACTCCGAAACCACCCTCCGTTCAAAAGTTGATATATATATATATATATATATATATATATATATCCATATATATATATATATATATATATATATATATCTGACCTTTGTCATACTGCTACTCTCGAATTTATGAACCGATTTGGATGTAATTCGGTATATACATAGTACATACCAATGTCTCGACCGAGTTCGTTGACCAGCTTCATCCGCCATTTTGTTTCAAAATGGCGGCCATTTAACATTTTTTAAAAATTTTTAAATTTTAAATTTGGCACCAAAGAATTGAAAATGGAAAAATATTTTTATCTTATGTATTTGACCTTTATACAAAGATTCCGGAGCAGTTTCTGTTTCGTCTATATCTTAAAAAATGGCTGAGTTATAGCATTTTGAATTTCTAGCGTGTCTGACATTTTTAAACGTCCTGAATTTTGGAACGCGATAAAAGGCGTATTTATGAACCGATTTGGATGTAACTTCGTTTGTATATAGTGCATACCAATGTCTCGACCGAGGTCGTTGGCCAGCTTCATCCGCCATCTTGTTTCAAAATGGCGGCCATTTAAAAAAATTTAAAAAAAATAAAATTTAAAATGAGATACCAAAAAATTGGAAAATGAAAAAGATTTTTTTCGTATGTGTTTGACCTTAATACAAAGATTCCGGAACAGTTTTTGTTTCGTCTATATCTAAAAAAATGGCTGAGTTATAGCATTTTGAATTTCTATTGTTGCTGACATTTTAAAACGACCTGATTTTTGTCACGCGATAACAAGCGTATTTATGAACCGATTTGGATGTTACTTGGTCTGTACATAGTACATACCAATGTTTCGACCGAGTTCGTTGACCAGCTTCATTCGCTATCTTGTTTCAAAAAGGTTGCCATTAAAAAAATTAAATTTAAAATTTAAAATGAGGTATTAAAAAATTGGAAAATGAAAAATATTTTTTTATGTGTTTGTCCTTGATACAAAGATTCCGGAGCAGATTTTGTTTCTGAAAATTTGTTCTTTTGTTTATATCTTAAAAAATGGTTGATTTATAGCACTTTGAATTTCTAGTATGGCTAACATTTTGAAACGATCTTGTATTTGTCACGCGATAACACACGTATTCGCCTATTTCCATATAAGAAGGCATGTGGATAGTATACATCAACATCTCAGCCAAATATAAGTTACTTTAAATAAAAGCAGCTTCGATAAAGCTGACTAATTTCGAGAAATTCTCATTCATAATGATTTACTATTGATGAAAATTAGTATTGAATCTCCTATATTCGGTTTCCAATAATTGAGCTTCGTGTGTTTGAATAATAAATGTTGGTTTTTTTAAAATAAGGAATTTGAAAGCTACCTCTTCCTCCCGGCACTGGCCGGAAGGACTTTTTAAATCATTATTTATATACAGGAAAAAAAAATGTAAAGATGTGTATCCTATAATATACTCCAGGTCCGAAGAGGAAGGCATGTTATAGCTTAAAAAAATTCCTAAAATGTTCTTACTTTTTTGCGATTTCTTTTAGATGAATTATACAAAAATAATAACGGGGTATTATGCAAATGGAAGATAATATATTGAAGTTTTAAAAACAATTTTTTATATGGAAATTGGTTGGAAAATGCTTTTCTGGCGGCTTCTCCTACCGGGGTGTGCAAAATGTACCAGACGAATCTCGGAATCTGCTTATCTGCCACAAAATAGTAATAAATACCTGCCGTCCCGGCCTACAGGCGGAGGTAGATTTCGAAGTTAAGTATACTAATTTCACCAACAAAAACTAAATCATGATTATATATAAATCCACTTTAACAGTTTTATCTGACCGCTTTTGACGAGTTTTTATTTCATTTTTATATAATAGCTGGTTTTATCAGATTCATGTTAAGGCGGTATTCAAAATAATACTTTTCCATGCTCAACAACTCGAAATTTTCTGGCACATTTTAAGATTCATTTTTAATAGAAAAAATATGAAACTTGCTGACGTGATTTTTGAAAAGATTTATAAGCGGCAAGTGTTTAAATTTTTCTTTTAATTAATTAAAACTTGATTAATAAACAATTATTTTCTTAGTAGAAGAATATTTTTCGTTTCTAACACAATCGCTTCGGGATATTCTCTTCAAAATGCCCACTTTGACATCATTTTTTGAAATATATTCTGCCTCTATCAAAAAATCGATCATTACGGTACATATATAGTTTCTGAATAAGAGAATCTACCAAATGGATGTGTTTGAGAGCAAAAATGAATTTAAAAATGAGTAAGAAAATAAGCCGTTTGGATTTGAATACACCCTTAATAAGATGATTTTTAGGTAGCTTTCATTAAAAAAAACTACCTATTGCAGCCGTTCGGAGGAAAGCGATTTCAAAAAATTTTGGTATATTTTCATCGATCATGACCCCTAGACCCCGAAACCACACTCCGTTCAAAATTGATATATATATATATATATATATATATATATCTGACCTTTGTCATACTGTAACTCTCGTATTTATGAACCGATTTGGATGTAATTCGGTGTGTACATAATACATACCAATGTCTCGACCGAGTTCGTTGGCAAGCTTCATCCGCCATCTTGTTTAAAAATGGCGGCCATTTAAATTTTTAAGAAAAATTTGAATTTGAAATGTGGTACCAAAAACTGAAAATTGAAAAAATATTTTTTTCTTATGTGTATGACCTTGATAAAAAGATTCGGGAGCAGTTTTTGTTTCGTCTATATCTTAAAAAATGGCTGAGTTATAGCATTTTGAATTTCTAGCGTGGCTGACATTTTGAAACGTCCTGATTTTGTCCCGTGATAACAGGCGTATTTATGAACCGATTTGGATGTACCTTGGCGTGTACATAGTACATACAAATATCTCGACCGAGTTCGTTGGCCAGCTTCATCCGCCATCTAGTTTCAAAATGGCGGCCATTTAGAATAATTTTAAAAATTTTAAATTTAAAATGAGATACCAAAAAATTAGAAAATGAAAAAGATTTTTTTTCGTATGTGTTTTACCTTAATACAAAGATTCCGGAACAGGTTTTGTTTCGTCTATATCTAAAAAAATGGCTGAGTTATAGCATTTTGAATTTCTATTGTGGCTGACATTTTAAAACGACCTGATTTTTGTCACGCGATAACTGGCGTATTTATGAACCAATTTGAATGTAACTTGGTCTGTCTCTGTACATAGTACATACCAATGTCTCAACCGAGTTCGTTGGCCAGCTTCATTCGCCATCTTGTTTCAAAAGGGTTGCCATTAAAAAAAATTAATTTAAGGTATTAAAAAATTGGAAAATGAAAAAGATTTTTTTTATGTGTTTGGCTTGATATAAAGATTCTGGAGCAGTTTTTGTTTCTGAATATTTGTTCTTTTGTTCATATATTAAAAAATGGTTGAATTATAGCACTTTGAATTTCTAGCATGGCTAACACTTTGAAACGATCTTGCATTTGTCACGCGATAACACACGTATTCGCCTATTTCCATGTAAGAAGGCATGTGGATAGTATACATCAATACCTCGAACAAGTTCGCTGGCCAGCTTCATCAGTCACTTTGTTTCAAAATGGCGGACATCAAATTAAAAAAAAAATTATATTTAAAGTAAGGTGCAATAAAATTAGAAATTGAAAAAGGTTTCTTTCTTAAGTATTTGACCTTGATATAAGGATTCGGGAGAATTTTTTGTTTGTCTTTATCTTAAAAAATGGCTCAGGTATAGCAGTTTCAATTTCTAATGTGGGTGACATTTTGAAAAATCTGATTTTTTGCATGCGACAGCACTCGTATATATCAACCGATTCCGATATGAGTGAGCATGTGCACAGCAATTGCTAAGGTCTCGACAAAGTTCACTGGTTAGCCTCATCCACCATGTTGTCTTAAAATGACAGGCACTTTAAGAAATCGCCGAATTTGGCAGCCAAATATAAGTTATTTAAATAAAAGCAGCTTGGATAAAACTGACTAATTTCGCGAAATTCTCATTCATAATGATTTAGTATTGATAAAAATTAGTATTGAATCTCCTATATTCGGTTTCCACTAAATTGAGCTTCGTGTGTTTGAATAATATAAGTTGGCTTTTTTAAAATAAGGAATATGAAAGCTACCTCTTCCTCCCGGCACTGGCCGGAAGGACTTTTTTTCTTCAACCGCTGTGTATTTTTAATTTGATTTTGCTGTAAGAATTGGTCCTATCAAAAACTTATCTAACCAAATGTTGTAGACAATATTAAGAAGATATATGATAAATTCATGGGGATTTTATATCTTGTGAATTGACGGAGTTATAGAAATTTTTCTTCTTCAACCCCCCTTTTTTGTTTTCGTTTTTAATTTTTTTGCGGTACGAATTGGTCCTATCAAAAACTTGTGAATATAAAAATTGTAGATAATATTAAGGAGATGCATAATAAAATTAATTGGATTTGATATCTTGAGAATTGACGAAGTTAGGAAGTTTTTACTACCAAAAACCCTATTTTTTGCGCCGCTTGAGCCCATTTTTAGTTTTATCAAAAATCTGTGATACATAAATTTTTGGCCCTATTTTTAGAAGTAATAAAAACTTTAACCTGATTTGATGTGTACAAAAATTAAGAAGTTATGGGTTTTTTTCGGTTTTCACAAAACCCCTCCCTATTTCCATCCCCTTGGTCCGATTTTGCCCATTAACGAGCTTGACCGAGATTTTATGCCCCTTGACATTATGTATCAGTTTGGAAGAGATTTGTGCAAAATTGTAGAAGTTATCGTGTCAGAAGAAAGTTATATATATATATATATATATATATATAGATAGATATGTATATATATATATATATATGTATATATATATATATATATATATATATATATATATATATATATATATATATATATATATATATAGATATGTATATATATATATATATATGTATATATATATATATATATAGATATGTATATATATATATATATATATGTATATATATATATATATATATATATGTATATATATATATATATATATATATGTATATATATATATATATATATATATAAGTTTTTTACAGAGGGTGGTTTTGGGATCTAGGGGTCATGATCGGTGCAGATCTGCAAAACTTTTTCAGAAATTCCAACATAGGAACGATCCCAATAGGTAGTATTTCATACGAAATGTACCTAAAAAAATCCCTTAAAATTTATGATATTTTGTAGTCCTCCTCAGATGGGTTTATTAATTATTTCAACCTGAAGAAAATGGCGGCCGTTCAAATTTTAAGTTGTTTATTTTAAACAAAAATTTTCGGATTTAAATCACGAAAAAAAAATATTTACAATTCGAATGCTGAAAAAATCGTTCGTGAGGGACTATAAAATAGAATATACTAAAAAAATATGACAATTTGAAACGAATCGGTTGATCCAATTTCGAGTTCTACAGGGTACCGATTTATAAAATAGAGTTTCGAGAAAAACAGGTTTAAAATTTAACAACGTTTTTAAACATAGCTAACAGTCACAAATTTCAACTAAAGTAATATCATATATGCAACGCCCATATAATGAATTTTCCTGGACTTTACCTTCCTCAGTTATCTTTTTTTTTTTTTTCGCCAATACGCTAAAAATGAGCCTGTATTCCATCCACTATAGCACCAAAAGGCGGATGACTTTTGAACCAATACGAATTTTGAAAAAACTGCTTTACCACAAAGTTTTTGAGGGTTCAAAGAGTGAAAGTACGCAAAAAAATTTGATTAAAAAAATATAACATGCCTTAATGGCATTTTGGCATAAAACAATTTTATTTTAAAAGGAAATATTTCAAAAAGACAATAAATTGGAAGACGTTATTTTAAAGTGTAATTAAACCATCTCCAATTTAACATTATAGAACGAAATCCGTGAAAAGTAGAAGGAATAACAATTGTAAAAATAGTTTTTTTTTTTTTTTCGTTTTAAATACTCTTTTATAAGCGCTCAATGGTCATGTTGAAAATTCCGTCTAACTTTTTTACTATAATTTATGTTTCTTTTCTAAAAATTATTACAATACATTAATTTCGGGTTGAGAACATTCTCAGTTAATGAAAAAGTACTTCTTTTTTATGCTTGGTAGAAAGCTCAAGCAAATGAATTTATTAAAAAATCTATAATTTTTCCTCTGTTTATTTTTTAAGAAAAGTAACAAGGAAGAAAATAATGGGACATTATTTAAACTATCTTTTTTGGATTTCTAAACTGATTTCTCAACATATTATGGTAAAGTATAATATTTCAGATTCTCAATAAATTAAAAAAACTTTATTTTAAAGTGTAATCAAACCATCCTGAATTTAATATTATAGAACGAAAACTGTGGAAAATAGGAAGAATAACAAAAGTAAAAATAATTAAAAAAAAAAAAAAATGTTCTTTTATAAGCACTCAATGGTCATCTTGAAAATGCCGTCTAATTTTTTACTTTCTTCTATCTTAACAAGAATAAAGTATTGAATTCATGAAAATTTCGAATTCCAGTTTTCGACGGATTTAGTTGTTTTAGGGGTTAGGGAACCATAAAAACATGTTTTTCCAAAATGTATGTCTGGGAGACTGTCTGTCTGTGTGTGTGTTACACAAATTTTTTGGGCACTCTATCTCAAGAACTAAAGAACGGAATTTGATAAAACTTTAGATTTAGTTAGTCCCTGATATAAACAGGCGCTGATTACTTTTTTGGTGTAAATCGCCCAGAAGGTGGCGCTGCTATACTGCATTTTTCACGATTTACGCAATAGCTATATCTCAAGAAGTAATGCACGGATTTTTATAAAACTTCCGATTCCGTTAGTCCTTGATATAATTTGATGCTGATTACTTTTTAGTGTAAATCGTCCGACAGGTGGAGCTGCTATGCTGCATTATTCTTGATTATAAACTTCCGATTCCGTTAGTCCTTGATATAATTTGATGCTGATTACTTTTTAGTGTAAATCGTCCGACAGGTGGAGCTGCTATGCTGCATTATTCTTGATTATCGCAATATCTCTATTTCAAGAACTAATACATAAATTTTCACCGAACTTCAGATTCAGTTCCTCATATAAATTAGTGCTGAGTTTTTAGTGTAAATCGCCCAACAGGTGGCACTGCTAGGCTGCATTTATCACGATTTCCGCGATAACTTTATCTCAAGAACTAATGCCTGAATTTTCTTCAAACTTCAGATTCAGTTGGTCCCTGATATAAATGGGTCCTGATTAGTTTTTGGAGTAAATCGACCAACAGGTGACTCTCCTATGTAGATTTTTTTTTCGAATTCCACTATAGTTATACCTCAAAAGCTAATGTACGGATTTTCATCAAGCTTCAGATTCAGCTACAACTTGACATAAGTTGTTGCTGATTAGATTTTTTTTTTTCTAAATCACCTAACATATGGCACTGATATGCTTTATTTTTCAGGAAATATTAACATGTATGATATAGAGGAAAGTTTTGGGATTGCCACATCCAACTAGTTTTTACTACAATTCATGTTTTTTCCTAAAAAAATCATGTTAAAATACATTAATTTGGCGTTGGCAATGTTCTCAATTATTAAAAATTATTTTTTAAACTTTCGATAGGAAGCTCAAGCAAATGAATTGATTAGAAAATATATAATTTTTTCCCTGATTTGTACATAAATATTTATAATTTTAGTATATCAGGAAGAGGATTAAATCTGATTGCAAAATTCCATCTGTACATGCAAAAAACAGATTGAGTTAAATAAAATAATGTTAAGTCTTTAAGAAAGGGAGCCTATAAAAAAAATTGAATATTATTTAAGCTATCTTTTTAGGATTTCTAAACTGATTTCTCAACGTATAATCGTAAAATAATTAATATTTAAATATTAATTAACAAAATCGTATTTTTATAATGTTACACTCTCTTTTTATAATGTTACACTCTCTATTGTTTAGTTATAATTCATTTTTTACTTTTAAGTCTTTAAAATGTTTCATAGTTTCGTTTTACACCGTATGGCGTATTATGGCGTATTTTGGCGAACATTTTTGGCCCAAAGAAATCCATTGCTTTTTCAACTTCCGTACAATTTTACGCATTACAGAGAATATTTGGCAATATATCACCTGTTTCGGGTTAGTTATAAAATACCTTAAAATCAATGAATGCATTAATTAATAATTAAGTTGTAAAACTGTAAAATGTTATATCGTCATCGTAAACTCATGTCTGTGCATAATTTAGCATTTTTTAACATAGCATATAAGGAAGAGGGTTGAAAATTGATTGCAAAATTCCATTTTTACATGCAAAAACCAGATTGAGTTAAATAAAATAATGTAAAAAGAGAAAATTTATTCAAACGAGATCTCATGAATTTTTTCGTAACGCTAAGTACTGAATGACTACCAAATTCGTAAAGGGTAAACATGTTTTTGCAAAATATATATGTTTGTGAATTCTTTTAATAGATTTTGAGTATTTCGTCCTAAAGATGGCTGAATCTACAAATGCATGACTGCAAATATTTAAATATTTAAACACGTGATCTTTATGAATATTTGATAATAAATGTAGAAATTCATATTTAACATGATTTAAATATTTATTTGTAGTAAATATTAATATATTAACCGTACGTATCGCACTCTCTTGGGGGTATCAAGAGCAATAAAAAAAATTTTATTAAAGAGATTAATTTTTCTTATTTCGTACATATATTCGGAAAATATATTCTCATGAAAACCGCATTAGTATTAATTTAATGTTATACGAATAAAGTTTAAAATGTTGCCAAAAATTTTACTATCAGTTGTTGCAGTTCATTTTTTGTCTCAAATCTTATATTATAAAGCAAGCCCTGTTCGTGCATGATAAATTAATTTTAAATTAGTTAAAGAACACAAATCAGTGGAAACCAGTTTTTATTACTTGCATTTAAAAAATAATGATATATTGAGGGTTTTTTTAATTTGTAATTATAGAACATAAACAGAACAGTTAAATTTTTGATGCATAAATAAATGAACAAATAAATGCGCCGAAATACTGAATCACAGAATAAACATTTATCACATTACATACCGTGATGAGATCAGACAACTTCGATAAATGGCGCTTAAAGTCTTGTATCATTCAGCAAAATGCCATATATTTTATGCTATGAAGGTCTTTCGCTAATTTATTTTTACGTTTTGTTCACAATTGTACAATATGCATGGCATTTTGTATATTTTTCAATTCATTAACCTGTTTTAACTGATCCTTTAAGCTTCGGTGGGTAAATTTCTTCCCACTTAATTTTAATCCCTAAATGTCACAATGGCACATGAATTTACGATGAAATTTATTTGAAAATAAATAAATGTATTTTTTCGTAAACACAATAAACCGAAAGTTTTTTGTTTCAAAATACAGGTTGCAGTGTGACATTTAGGGATTAAAATTAAGTGGAAAGAATTTCACACACCAGAGATTAAAGGGTTAAAATCTTTTAGCAGAGGGAAAAAATTCATTAACATGACCTGTAAATCAGATATTTATTATCGTTGTTAGAATTCATTAAAATATTTTCTGCAGTTAAAGAAACATAAAATATTATAGGAAACTTCTATTGTTACTGTCATATTAGGCATTTCTTTATTTGATTATAAGCAAACCTCGCAAAAGTAAAATATCTCCACCAACAAAAGTGGTTCGTGGAAAAAATTCACCTGCCACCCACTTCTTTCAGACACAAATAGTGGTGGTTTTGTAATATTGAATTCACATCAGAATTTTTGAAAACAAAAATATAAAAATAAGAAAATGCTATTTTACAGCCTTTTTCACCAAAGTTATAAAAGTAAAATTTTGTTCAAAATTCTGGCATAAATTTTGATTAAAATTAAGTGCGATAAAAAAAAAATCCCACTACCCTTTAAAGAGTTAAATGAATCTACAAAAAATCAAAACTACTAAACTCCACAGTGCTACAGTTCATGTAGCATCATGGATTACAGTAGCCATGATCTCTTTCGTGACTATGGATCCTGGGTTTTTAAATGCCGCATGTCGGGCTTAAATTTTAAATATGATTTGATACCACGGGGATAGAACATGGATTTTAATGTCAACTTAAAATAAAGGGTTAAGTACTTGTATCACATTAAAAGTACCACACTATTTGAGGATTCTTAACCTTTAAATGCGCGATTTTTTATTTTGTTTCGAAAAAGTTATATATCCCAACAAAAAGTTTTCGGTAAAAAAAAAAAAAAAAGCGCCAAGTTCTCCTTAATGTTTCGGCCAGAAAAAGTAGTGATATCTGATGTTCGCACAAGTAAAAAGCCAAACATCCCAAATCTTTCATTGAAAATGGCTTCCTGCGACTTGGCCGTTAATGCCTTCTACAGCATTTCAAAATTAATGATTGGAAATTACGCATTTATGAATTATTTAAATATTAAAAGTAATATTAGAATGCAAAGAGGCAAATTCACATAAAGACATTATAAGTAAAGATTTCTGATAATTATTCAGTTTCAACAAACATTAGTTTTGATTACAGATCATTTAGTCCACTTGCGGTTTAATTGCCATTTTGTACGGTCTAAAGCTAAAGTCATTAACGTAAAACCCAAGAAATAAAACAAAATTTACTTACTTCATATCTCACAATATGTTACATTATATTTTATTGTATAATATTGAAATCTTGTGTATTGACGAAAGAGATTTTTTTCGTTTGAACATTTATTATAGTTTGTTTGCAAACATTAAGAGGTATTCGATTTATAAACTGTTAAAAGTTGATATTAATTATGTTTTAGAAATTAGGGATATTATCTCCTGAATACAAGTATTTTGTTATTTTTAACTTCTAAGCATTTAAATAGACTGAAGTTGTTTAAATGCTTTTTTCAAATGTGTATTTTATTTCTGTATTCTGTGTGACAAAATGCCTAAAATAATCAAAAAATGTAGTTGGCATGTAGCTCATTTGTACATATTTTAAAATTTGAAAAACTCTCACGAAGGCATTAACGGCCAAGTCGCAGGAAGCCATTTTCAATGAAAGATTTGGGATGTTTGGCTTTTTACTTGTGCGAACATCAGATATCACTACTTTTTCTGGCCGAAACATTAAGGAGAACTTGGCGCTTTTTTTTTTTTTTTTTTTACCGAAAACTTTTTGTTGGGATATCACTACTTTTTGTATGTTTTTTCAAGTTTGTTATTCTAAACTATATTAATATGAAAAAACTTAAATTTCTTTTTTTTTTATGTTAGCCGGGAGCAAATCTCCTCATTAGCCTTTTGTTTTTTCGCCAATAGCTCTTTTCATTTTTCACATGTGTAAATTAGAAACAATGCTTTGATTTTGAAATAAAATATTTTGGTTTATGTTATTATTTCTTATTTATTTATTTATTTATTTCTATGTTAAATATTCTATTAAATAAAATGAGGGAAATGCATCTATTTTAAATGAGATAACTGAAAAGTATATATCTTTAAATGAAATTAATGCAATGTGAACAATGGAGCTGGGAACAGTATTTGGCGATTTGCCACTTGCGCCCGGCTAACATAATAATACCTAAATTTATTTTATTGTGCATTACAAATTTATACTTTATTTCTTTTTATATTAAAGTACTACCCGCCTCTAGCAAGCAGTATTTACCGTATTACTTCCACGTTAAACGTTGCATCATGTTACTGTGATTCACAATTTAATTTACTTGCCCATTCTTTCGCCAATTCGGAAGCTTTTGATAGAGAAATCAAGAACTCTTTACGATCATGGAAGCACATCATATATTTTGTGTTGTTATGTATTTCATCTTTCGTGACAAATATCTCTTAACTCACTTATGCATGCTTCCTTAGCAGTTACGATTCGTTCTCTAATGCGGAAATTTTTAATCCTATTAAGTAATCTTTTCTAATTGGGCTCACTGCCAATTGTTGTATTTTAACTGATACGACTGGGTACAAGTGAAATGGTTCTTATGAAATCCTGTGACAATATCTGTATTTGCATTAAACCATATTGATGCTAATATCTTTTTGTTTCACGTTAACCTTTTCAATAGATTCGATTACGGAACAATAGAAAGTCAACCGGCTCACTGCCATGATCCATTTGAAAATCTATCATTCTTCTCATCTGATCGTGTTGAAGAATTAGTCAATGTGCCATGGTTTTAAGATTTTAGCTAATTTTACTCGAAACCTGAAAACTAAAATACGAGGAACCGGATTATAGAAGATTCATTCTAACGTACATATTGATTAACAGGTTATATATTATAGAATTATAATAATCATAAGGAGAACTGGCAGTTTCAATGCTTTAATAGTTTCCGTAAATTCTCTTTACATAATACAGAAGTTTTAGCGGTGTAAAAGTTAACAACATAGTCACAGTAAGTATAATAACAGTACAATATAATAACAATAGCAGAGGTTTTGGGCAGTGACGAAACTATTAGCACTTTGGAAATATTAGTACGTTATATCATTTAACTATTCAGATGATATGCGGAAAAATAAAAATAGATGGTTCGCATTAATAATTAACTCATTGAAAAATAGCCACTAGCGTCAAATATTCGCCAAGCTTGGCGACATTTAGCAAAGTTTCGCCAAATTTGGTAATATATCATGTCAATTCTGAAATTTGGCGACAAAAGAATGTTTTGTTTATTCTGTCGTCATAATGATGCATATGTATTATGTATTATACACATACCTATAATATGTATGATGCATATGCATAAGTTCATTAACATCACTAAAACGCACATAAAGGAATAGTGTTTCATAAAAAGTAGGGATAATTGCCAGATTGACCAGAGTGCTATTGAGATTAGAATACCGACATTTATAATAGACGTCTGTACACACCATCACCTCATCGAGTTCACAGCTGAAATTTTAGGATTAGTTAAAAGTAGATTAGCATATTTAAATGCAACTGGTCTGTTAAGTCATATCTTGGTAGAAACCACCTGAAGACCTAATTTTAGTGGTTAACTGATAGGTTTACTATTGTATTTTCCTGCATCCAAAAGTTTGGAAACATGGAGGAATGGATGCAGGAAAACACAATGGAAAATCCACCAATTAACCCGTAAAATCGGGTCTGTAGGTGGTTTCCACAAAGATATGTCTTGGCAGACCAGTTACATTTCAATACGCTAATCGATATTTAACTAATCCTAAAATTTCAGCCGTCAACTCGATAAGGTGATGATCTGTGCAGACGCCTCCCGGTCTTTAATAAAATTTGTTTTAAGGAAGTAAAAGATAGAAAGATGGACAGATAAACTGAAAGATTTGCCTTATTAAGATTTTTGTAAAAGCATATAAAAATTCATTCAGCTTGAAATCATGTAACACCTTTATAACTCAGGCTAATTTTCTGTAATCGGGTTTTGGCGACCAACATATCTTATCTATAACTATAATCTTTCTTTTACAGATTTAAAATTAACAATAAATTAACAGTAAGTAGGCTAATAATACAATATAATAACATTAGCAGCGGACTTCGGACGCCGCATCTGTCGCACATCGTTAAAGACAGTTTATTAGTTACACATTTCATTTAATTAAAAGGAGATTTTTAAACTTTCATATGGAATTAGGATATTTTTCCACTATAGGGACCTTGGCATTTTTAAAAAATCTTGGCGCAATTCGGACTTCAGAAACTGAGGTATGTTGCCAAATGATATAAACAACTACGAAAACAAACCTGATGAACTTTTGTGTTATTTATATGTATTTATATACATGTAAACATTTTATTTATACATATATAAAATATTATTTTTATATACAGATTATTTATGTTGGTATATAAAAATAAATAAACGGATTCCTTACATTAAATAAATTGTATACATATGGAACAAATTGCTTGTGTATATGACACAGTAAATAGGTTACCAGAAAATATGTTATTATCAAATTTCTTTTCTCGTCAAGGCTATTTTCTGTATTTCGCCAAGGCTACTATATCGGAAACGTACCGAATTGCGATTATATTTTGTTAAATGTTTTATTGTTTTAATATCGTAAATACATCATAACCTATACTGATTAAAATTTTTAGGTATATTCATTTTTTCTATTTAACAAACATCTTTGGAAAAACATATATATGAAATGTTATTCTGCTTGAAATCACGTGACCGCCTTCAAATCTCTGTAATCAAGTTTGGCGACCAACATTGGCACAATTGAATGCGTAGGAACTGTTTACGGCCAAATGAACACCCCCTGTATGAAGGGTTTAGAGGCGGAAATTCTGTGTTTTCAGATTTTTCTGGTTAATTGTGCTACAAACCCGACTTGCTTGTGAAATTTCATGATTCTACGACTTTTAGAAGTACCTTAGTTATTTGATGATGCGAAGTGAGTCAGTGACAAAAAAGCGCTTTTTCGGAATTTAATATTTCGAAAACTACTAAATATAGAAACATGAAATCGTGGAACCTTAGTTCAGTTTGACCATACGAACATGTGTATAAAAGAAAAATTTCTATATCTCTCCCTAAAACGACGTTATGAGGGGGTGAAAAGTATGCCGAAATGGTTCAGGAAAAGGTAGCTTACGGCTTCTGCGAACTTGGCGGACGCACTGCCGTGCTCCCAGATGATACTCTGAAAGGTTTATAACACAAGAAAAATAATGAAAAAAATCAGAGATATGTTTTTCATATAATACGTCCATCTGTTCTTCTGTTGCTCATCTGCAGAACAAGTAAAAACTACTGTCGTGTGGCCGTTTTACGCTAAAAAAATGCAAATTAATAAACACTTTATTAAGTATCTTTCCAAATACCTTATTTTATATAATTATTTATTTTATAAAACTTTACCTTCAACCCTTTTTTTCCCCACAGTAGAATACGTTCTAGAAATTACGTAGTTCAGAGAATCTGATTTTACACCAGAAAGTTTCAATGATTAATTTCGATTTATTTGAATATGTCTGTTGTGTACGGAATGTCTGTTTTTTGATTAAATGAAACATTGCTAGTTTAATTTTCTGGTGTGAATTAGGTATATGCGAAAAAAAATCTATTAAATTCAAAACAGTGTTGTTTGCATATATGCAAATCTGTCCACTAAAGGGTTAATCTCTTTAAACTTAATGTTATTTTAGCAAAACATTTACAGATTCATAATGAAGTGAAGAAAGTTTTTTTCAACTGGATAAATCATATTCGAGGTTGGAGTTGGGCTGTTGAGGTTCATCCAACAGAGCGAAAAATGTCCAGATCAGGACTCGATCTTGGATACCTCGGCTTACAACAAATACTTGGATACCTTGGCTGGATACAAGCCAATATATCCAGGTTCGAGTCCTGCTCTGAACATTATTCGCTCAGTTAACTAATTGTTTCTGGTTTTAAAAATAACTTTTAAGCAGGAATTATCAAAAAAATTTATTTCGATTGCGTTTTACCCGATTACAAAAGATTAACCAGTTGGCACTTTAAAGCAATATAAATTGAAAAACGCATGTTTCTGGCTAATATTTTATAATAAAATTAAAACCTCATCAATAAATAATTAAAATACTATAATAAAACACGATTTTAACAGACATGTGATGAAGCTACGCGTCTTAAAACGCTGAACCTATCAGAAAAAAATTCTTTGGCGATTTCTTCAGATATCTACTCCTGGCAAGCGGCCATTACGGAAATATCACTTTTAATTATTCAAAACCTTATTTTAATACATTATTTATTTTTTATACAGAAATGCTTTTTGGTATTGTTACTGGGCCATCTAAAAAATTTATATTACATGTAAGATAGACTATTAGAGTTAGAATTTTTTCCACCTGTGTTCTGTAACATGCAAAGACCGGGTAGAATCCCCTAGTCTTTTTAAATCAGGGCAAATGGAAATGATTTTAAAGTTCGCAGTATCTAAATGGGTGTTGGCGAACATACCTAGTAGGAGGCCTCCTAGTAATATGCAATCAGCGGAAGCCAGTTTTGTATTACTTGCAATTAAAAATAAATTATAATTTTTGATGTTTAAAGTTGCTTTCTTTAATCAAAGGAGTATTTAAAATTCATTTTTTAAAGTATTACAATTATAAAAAGTCCTTCCGGCCAGTGCCGGGAGGAAGAGGTAGCTTTCATAATCCTTATTTAAAAAAAGCCAAATTATATCATTCAAACACACGAAGCTCAATTTAGTGGAAACCGAATATAGGAGATTCAATACTAATTTTTATCAATATAATGAATGAGAATTTCGCGAAATTAGTCAGCTTTATCCAAGCTGCTTTTCTTTGAAGTAACATATATTTGGTTGCCAAATTCGTCAATTTCTTAAAAGTGCCTGTCATTTTAAGACAACATGGTGGATGAGGCTAAGCAGTGAACTTGGTCGAGACCTTAGTAATTGCTGTGCACATGCTCACTCACATCGGAATCGGTTAATATATAGGAGTGCTGTCGCATGCAAAAAATCAGATTTTTCAAAATGTCACCCACAATAGAAATTGAAACTGCTATATCTGAGCCATTTTTTAAGGTAAAGACAAACAAAAAATGCTCCTGAATCCTTATATCAAGGTCAAATGCTTAAGAAAAGAAACCTTTTTCAATTTCTATTTTTTTTTGCACCTCACTTTAAATATATAATTTTTTTTTAATTTAATGGTCGCCATTTTGAAACAAGATGGCTGATGAATCTGGCCAGCGAACTTGGTCGAGGTGTTGATGTATACTATCCACATGCCTTCTTACATCGAAATAGGCGAATACGTGTGTTATCGCGTGACAAATACAAGATCGTTTCAAAATGTTAGCCATGCTAGAAATTCAAAGTGCTATAAATCAACCATTTTTTAAGATCTAAACAAAAGAACAAATTTTCAGAAACAAAAACTGCTCCGGAATCTTTGTATCAAGGCCAAACACATAAAAAAATCTTTTTCATTTTCCAATTGTTTAATACCTCATTTTGAATTTTAAATTAAATTTTTTTTAAATGGCAACCCTTTTGAAACAAGATGGCGAATGAAGCTGGCCAACGAACTCGGTCGAGACATTGGTATGTACTATGTACAGACCAAGTTACATCCAAATAGGTTCATAATTACGCCTGTTATCGCGTGACAAAAATCAGGTCGTTTTAAAATGTCAGCCACGCTAGAAATTCAAAATGCTATAACTCAGCCATTTTTTAAGATATAGACGAAACAAAAACTGTTCCGAAATCTTTGTATAAAGGTCAAATACATAAGAAAAAATATTTTTCCATTTTCAATTTTTTGGTGCCACATTTCAAATTTTAAATTTTTAAAAAAATTTTAAATGGCCGCCATTTTGAAACAAAATGGCGGATGAAGCTGGCCAACGAACTCGATCGAGAGATTGGTATGTACTATGTACACACTGAATTACATCCAAATCGGTTCATAAATACGCCTTTTATCGCGTGACAAAATTCAGGACGTTTCAAAATGTCAGCTACGCTAGAAATTCAAAATGCTATAACTCAGCCATTTTTTAAGATATAGACGAAACAAAAACTGCTCCGGAATCTTTGTATAAAGGACAAATACATAAGAAAAAAACATTTTTCCATTTTTAATTTTTTGGTACCACATTTCAAGTTTAAAAATTTTTTAAAAATTTTAAATGGCCGCCATTTTGATACAAAACGGCGGATGAAGCTCGCCAACGAACTCGGTCGAGACATTGGTATGTACTATGTACACACCGAATTACATCGAAATCGGTTCATAATTACGGGAGTTACAGTGTGACATAGGTCAGATATATATATATATTACTTCCAGTTTACTCTCAGACTTATACTTATCTCATTATGAACGTAATTTTACTAATAATAATCTACATTTATATCGTTATATTGATGACATCATTTTAATTGAAACTGATCAATCTGCAATTACTCGATTTCCAGTTGATTATCCCACTAATTTGGAATTAACGGAAAACCTTTTATCTAACAATACAATTAACTTCTTAGATCTTAAAATTACAATAAAAGACAATAAAACAATCACAGATTTATATGACAAACGTAAAGAATTTAAATTCACAGTTAATACATTTACAAATTTTAAATCTTGTCTACATCATTCTGTATTTCGTAATATAATACTTAATCATTTATATAGAATAAAAAGTTTATGTTCTTCTCCTCTAATTAACAATAATATTAAAAAACTAATTTATGATGCATTAAATCATGGTTTTCCAAAAAAATTCATATATTCATTAATATACAATTAGTACTTTTCTTACATGATCTATAAACACAAATTAACACATGCGTAAACAAAATTACAAAAAAATTATAAAATAAAAAAATATCTATAAAAAATTAAAAATTGTAAAATAATATAAAAAAATATTATAGGTTGGTTGGGTGGGCAGATGTTAGAGTACGGAGGAGGGTGGTGTTGTCTGGATAACATGCAATGGTTAATTATTTATAAAAAAAAAAAAAAAAAAAAAAGCGGGGGCTCTTGTATTATTACTATTTTTTTGTTATGTATTTTATGTGGATGTTGATTTGGTATTTTATATGTAAATTGGAGATTTTCATTAATATTATAATTAGCTTAATTATTCATTAATCTAATTTAAAATTATTTGTTATTAAATTTTAATCTACTAAGGACAATATCATATTAATTACTAATAGTATGCCACTCTTAGTTTAATGTTTTTGAATGTCCCACATTCATACTTTATGGATTTTTATGGATGTCTGAAAATAATCCACATTCTATATTTGTGCTTTTTAAGTAATGGGATTTTAAGTATTATTTAACCTTCTATACTTCCACATGTTTTTTATTTCCTGTTCATTTTATAAATATCTTATATATAATTCATTAAAAAATAATTTTTAAATAAATTTTAATAATTATTTATATTAATTATTACTGAATTTATTTTGTTTTATAGCATATAGCTATACGCTATATATTATCAATGTTCTAGCATTATTTAAACTCTTAGTTTAGTTTAAATAAGTTAGCTAATAGAATATATTGTATGCTTTTAAATTTTATTAACAATAGTTTTAAATACAATGTGTGATTTATATTAGGTTTATAATTCTCTATATATAAGGATTTGTTTGGTTTTGCTGTTTAAACAGTTATTTACATTCAAAAGCTTGCAAATTTTTATCTTGCGATAATGTTTAATATAATTAATAATAGATGGCAGCACCAAAATTGTATCTTTCAGATTGCTCTAATTTTTAATTTTTCTAGCTCCATTTCAGTTATAATTTATACACCAGGGTGTATTTTTAGCTAAATTTTGACGATATTGTTAAACTGTTATCTATTAATTTAATAGTGCATTTTAAATAATGTAATTAATATCTATTTATTTTATATTAGATTAAATTTGTTTTACAAGGTATTTCAAATTTTATTTCAAAATGTATTAACTGCATCCTTTGGTATCATTTACTGTGATTTCTTAACTGTTTTATTCACCTTAATCTTTTTGATATACTGGTAGACATGTGCACATGGATTTTTGTAAAATACTGAAATATTAATCGGTATGGTGTTTATTATTTATATTTTATATCCTATAAATATTTAAATACGTTTTATTGATTCTTCCATTTCATATTATTTGTTTCTATTCTGCTTTCATTTTTAATCAATTCACTTGATTTTACTGGTTGTTCGGGCACAGGGGAAAATTAATTTTAGCTTTAGCTTATTTTTCCCACAGAAAACAACCATTTTGCTTATATCATTGAATTCTGTGCCCTTGATAACGTAATTCAATGTATAAGCTTTTCAATTTTTGTCGGTGTCCACTTTTTTCTTTTTTCTACCATAATAATTCTTATAATATTTTTTTTTTTTTAAATACTTACAGCTGTAATTCATAATAATTGACGGTGGTAGGTTATGTTTAATTAATGGTAATATATATATATATATATATATATCAATTTTGAACGGAGGGTTGTTTCGGGGTCTGGGGGTCATGATCGGTGAAAATATACCAAAATTTTTTGAAATCGCTTTCCTCCGAACGGCTGCAATAGGTAGCTTTTTTGTAAAGAAAGCTACCTAATAAAGAACTGAAAACAGAACAAATTATGTCCTTGAGAGCTTTATCCAATATTGTGATGTTGTCCTGTTAGAATAGTTTTAAAAAATATAAAAATTATATAAAATGTAATTCTAAAATCTGCTTAAAGTAGAAATTTACGTATTAAAAATAGGCCTATTTCACAACAATTGTGAAATTTTTTTTTTCTTTTCAAGTTAGTTTCTTGTTTGCACTTTTAAAATGTTTAATATGGACACCCCATTTATAGAACGATTTAACATAGGATAACGTTTATTATAAATCCCTTCACATGGAAATTTATTCAGGTAAATAATTTTGGTTCGAATATTTCTAAAAAGGAAAGTAAAAGGATATCAATTGAATTTTAAAGAAAGTTAATTAAATCAAAATCATATTTAAATAGAATAATACATTCACCGATTTCATTTTAAATTGTTTATATTGTCACTAAATTTAAGTTTTATGAATAAGAACAAGTGACAAATTTCTCAGCAAGTAATATTTTAAATTATGTAAATAAAGGGCATGAAATTAGAGCATTGCAATTTTAATTATCGATAATTTGGAAAGTAACACATGTTCAATAATATCCATTAAAGAAAATAGCCTTATCAGTAGTTTTAAATAAATTAGTTGAACAAATAATTAAAAGTTAAGCACTACGTGTCAAAACAGAGACATGTTTATTGATGTAACTGAAGTATATTATATCGAATACAATATTCAATTATAATCTCCCTTTATTTACGTATTCACATAGTAATCAACATTTAATAATGTAGAATTTTAGATGATAATTTTTAAAATAGAAAATTCAAGTAATTAGTTTTCACACTAAAATGTTTGGAATAAGTAATATATTATTGATTAAATGTAAATAATACGTTACTTAATTTTGAAAGTCGATACTTCCTAAAATTATTTTGCAGTTTTTGATAAAAATTGCTTTTAATTGGCAATGAATAGATAAACGAATTGAGTTAGGAGTAAATACTTTGCAACATATAATCATTTCTGAACCTGAATCATTTCTGAATCATTTATAATCTAAAAGTGGGTCATTCCACGTAAATTGAGCAAAAATTTAAAAAAAGTCGTGGCCAAATAATAACAGATTTTAATAAAATTTGATATACAGGTTCAATTCATATTCAAACACAGCTCTGCAAAATATTTTCACGAAAAATAAATTATTTTAGCAGTTTTGGACATTTAAAAAACTTGTGATAAAGAATGGCATGTGTGCAATCGTCCAAAGTTGCAGGTTTGAAGTTCTGTATCTTGAAAACTATTTAACTGAAATGAATTTTTTTTTTAAATAATGTAACCTCTGAAAAATTATCTTCTTATTTATTGAGCAATAATAATCTGGTAACACCATGATTATTCTTTAATTGGTTGTAAAAATTGGAAATTTGCAAATTTTGAGAAAATTAAAAACGTAATAAAAATTAAAGGAATTCAAAAACATCTGAGAAATTAATGCCTGATGTAGTTTTACATATTAAGATCGAATTACTAAAGTTTTTAAGTTGCCATGTATTTCCTTCACCTTTAAAAAATTTTAGAAACTTTAAAAAAAATGACAAAATCGTAATTTTTCCTCTTATTGACAGGTAAAAAAAACAATGAAGGAAATGTCCCACATTACAGTTATTGCACAGACATAAAGATCAATAAGTCCATAATCTGATAAAAAAAAAATTCAAGCATGCCTTTTTGATTCCTAACGTCACAAAATTGGGTTAAAAAAGGCAATATTAACTATATTCCATGAGCTATTTTTTTTAAATTCGCGCGCGTTTCTTAAAATATTGCACGATTTCAAGGTGAAAAAATTTAGTGCTGCCATCTATTTTCTGTATGTGGGCTTAGAAATTAATATATAATTTTCTGTTCAATTGAGCTTTTTTTTCTACTTTAATTAAAAATCTTTTTGAGGAAAAAATAAACTGAAAGCAAGTATAAAGGTTTTTATGTTTAAAATATACACTGTTATCTATAATATTAAAAGAATTAAAAGTTTAAAAAAGATTTCTTTCACGTCGAAACAAGTGATAGAAATATTGCATTTTATCCTCAACATTTTTTACTATTTATTTTTTTTCTCATTAAGGAATAAAAAAGGCAAGAATTAAAGTTTAAATATTTAATATATATACTGTTAGCTATAACGTCAAGCAATTTTGATATTGTCAGAGGTGTCCTTCATCTCTATAGAAACGTTGCATTTTTCCCTCAAATTTTTTCAAAAATAATTTTTTTCTCATTAAGGAATAAAAATACAATTACTAACTTACGTCAATCTGTTACTTATCATTCATTCCTAATTATAAATAATTTTTAATATAGTCTTTGCATTCTTAAGGCTAATAACCAAAATTGAAACTTCAAGCATATAGCCAAAACCACGATTTTGCATCCACTTTTAATATAAATTTTAATATTTAAATAAACAATCCTAAAATGTATTATTTTACATTTACTCATAAATAGATATGATCTACTTACAAAATGATTTTCGTTAAAATCTGTGACATGTCTGCCACAGGTGATTTGCTCATTTTGTATGGAATGACCCAAGTATGAAAAATAATTTTGTAAATATTCTTCCTATTTTCTACCTTTTTCTTTCAAACACATGTGCTGGAGAAACACACGTTGCGATGTCTCCGAGGAGTAGTTCCATAGCTGCAAGGTCTAGTACTGCTTATTTAAAGCAGTCTTAACAGAGTGTTATTGGTTTTAACACTCAAAACTTTAAGCATGTTAGAGATTTTAAAGAGTCTTATTTATTGTAGAATTCCTGTCATCAAGTAAGATTGTTAAAACAGTAATACACGTCTAGGTAGCTGTCCAAGGAATTCACAACAATGTATTGACGTACGTAACACATCTATCACATCAGTATCAAGAGCTTAAATACTATAAACAAAATCTGTATTAATGTTACAGAGTGCTCTTTAATATAGTAATGCATATGTATATGACAAAGGCACTAGATAGTAAACAATAGAAAAATCTGGGGAAGATTTACATCTAGCAGTGGATTGAAAACGGTTGATAATGATGCTATACATATATATATATACCTATATTGCGGCCAAGACCAGAAATCGACTAGTTCGCGAATTGGTCGGACAATTCGCGAAGTGGCCAACTTCTTTTTTAATTGATTAGCCAATTCGGGAATGGCCGACCAGTCCACGAAATGACTAGATAATATCGGACAGATCGCGAAATGGCTAGAATCCATCGACCAGTTTGTGAAATGGTTAGGGGTGCGAGGCTAAAGTTAAAATGTTGTTTTGAAGGCCTGTATAGTTTCTACTTAATAAATCTTTTTTTTTTTTTTTTTTTTTAACGAAAACTATTTATTTGCAGATGAGCTCGAACAAAATATTTTGTTTTTCATTTTTTTTTTTTTTTTTTTTTAAGTTAAATGTTTTTAATGAAACTTCTTCAAAATGGTGGCAATTGGGTTAATTCTATTTTTCATTTTTTTAGAAATGTATTATATTTTGTTGATGCTTTTTTTACAATAAAAACTTTTCACTAAAAAAAAAATTCTGTTTAAGATTATCAACGTTCAAGTTGCCTTAAAAGTGATTAACATCATTTACCAAAGTAAACAAAATTAGCCTATTAACAATTTATAGGCGTGCAGAACTCTGATCCCGATATAATAAATACAAAACCTGATACTCTAGGATGATTATGCAATGCTAAAAAAACTAACGTAAATAAAAGAATAAACAAAGTACGTAAATTTAGCTTTAATATACTTCAAGTCTTTATAAGAAATCTTTCTTTAGTAATTGCACGTCAAACGTGGCAAATGTGGTGCGTTCGTACTATAGCTGTTTTTATTTTTTGCACCGCATGTTGTCCTGAATGTATATTTTAGTGCACTTCAATAAGTGCATATCAATTTCATCCTGTTTCAAAGGCTTTAACATCGTTAAAATGCACTTGAAATAATTTTTTCCCATTGGCCTTAATGTAACGGAAAACTTTTGACTGTCCCTGTAATTAAAATATACATCCGATTTTTATAAAATTTGAAATAACTCGACAAAATATTACAAAAATTATATATTTAAAATTTCACTTAGGTAGTTATTCGGTTAGGTACTTTTTGCTCTGTTATATGCGGACGGACGGACTGAACGAGACTATAAGTGATAGGTATTTACATAATTACGAACGGACCTAAAAAGCAGAATGAAGAGCATCAAGGGCAACTCACATGATCTAAATTGAATATGATTTTCTTTATTTTGGCTTTACATATTCATATTTAAACAAATTATGCATGCACAAAACACTGGATACATTTGTTTGTCAATACTAGCGGCCACAGAATAATTTTTAAGATGTGGAAAGGTATCCGATAAGATTTAATTGCGATACTTTTTTTTTCTTCTTTTAAATGGAGACTATAAACAGCAAATAAATTAAACAGATTAAAAAAAATAATCAGAACCTCAAGTAAAAAGCAATTTTTAAATATGCCAGTTTAAAAAGCAATACAGAAGTATAACAATATATATCATAATTCAACATCACATATTAAAAATGACGACTTGAAACACTTGAATACATTTTTCGTTTTGGGAAAAAGAGCCTCTGACCTCTGGGACCCAGTTCAAAATAATTGTTAAACATATAAACATTAACGAAAAAAATAATTAAACATTGTCTTCAACGAGGATAGATGGGAGGGGGGGTAGGAGTCAGAGGGGCTTTGACTATGTGTCGAAAGTTCTTAATTCTTACTCTCTTTAGTGTTTAATTACATTAAAAATTTAAATTTTGAGAATAATAATATTTATTATAATTTTCAAAAGAACAAGCGGAGAAAAATGAAATATAATTTGAATGAAATGGAATATAATTTGAAAATTCATTCAAAACAAGCGATATTTTCTCCTAGGAAGCGTAAATAGAATACATATATTTTTTAAACTAGGCAGCTTATTTCCCTACGAGCTGCCCCCGCCATCCCTGTACACATCCACAGATTGTAAAAACATACTTATTTGTCCCGATTAAAAAAAAAAAAAAACCGATTAAGTAATATTAGATGTAAATTTCCAACTGGTCGAAAAAATATCCAGACCAGGATTCGAACCAGGGATCTCCTGGCCGAAGCCGCCAGTGCTCTACCCTCTGAGCTATCCCGGACGAATCTGGTGGAACTTTTTCACCCAGCTAACCTTAATGATTATAGCATCCGGTCTGAAACTTGGTTCAGCTCGACGAATACATCTCAGGTAATGGAACTCCAGAAATCGCTGGAAGTTCCACCAGATTCGTCCGGGATAGCTCAGATGGTAGAGCACTGGCGGCTTCAGCCAGAAGATCCCTGGTTCGAATCCTGGTCCGGACATTTTTTCACCCAGTTGGAAATTTACATCTAATATGATTTATATACTAATTAGAATAATTGTGTTAAAATTAATCTAGTGTAATTACGTTTCCAGCGATTTCTGGAGTTCCATTACCTGAGATTTATTCTGTTGAGCTGAACCACGTTTCAGATCAGATGCTATAATCATTAAGGCTAGCTGCTTGAAAAAGTTTCATCATATTGGTCCGGTATAGCTCAGATGGTAGAGCACTGGCGGCTTCAGTCAGGAGATCCCTGGTTCGAATCCTGGTCCGGACATTTTTTCGCCCAGTTGGAAATTTACATCTAATATGATTTATTTACCATTTAGAATAATTGTATTAAAATTAATCTAGCGATTAAGTAATATTAGCATGATCTTCTCACGACCAATGGCAATTTTCCTCAATCAAATTGTCATTCATTTTTCTTTGACTGGTGGGATTTTCGGTACCCAAAGCCGAATAAACTATTGCCGCAGCAGCTAACAGCTGAGTTCTGGATTAATTAATATTTATTACACATTTATAAATCGGCGTTAATAAAATGTGTCGCTGCCTCCCCGACTTTTTTACGTCTGAAATAATTTTTTTCTTTTAGATGCTGTAATCAAATTCTTTTAAATATACTGTTTCAAAAATGGCATAATTTTCACCATTAAATTCTTTTCGCACTTTATAATTTAAACAATTTAATGTTTTCTTTTTTTTTTTAATCCACGTGTAAATATATTTTCCAATTAAAAAGTATTTGGACTTGGGCTTTTTAAAATCTGACAACATGAGATAAAAACGACTATTGAAAACTACAAAATAAATTTCTACTTTAAAAAATAAAAAGTTTGGACAAATTTAAGAAATAATTAGACACTGCACATCACAATCTAATGAATTATATGTTTCAAAATATGCTCAAATTGCTAGAAATTGTTTTTTATTCTATAAAATTTATTTTACTGGACTAGATTCATTGATTCTTACATTAAATGGAACGATTTAAAAACTACCAGCTGCAACACGTTTATCATATACTTATCTATAAAACTGCCAATTTTCATATTTTTATATGCAATCGTTGCACGATAAAATGAGAAAGTAAAAAGGTTGCAATAAATTCGATTAAGGCAGCGGCAGCTTTAGTTAGGTTTTTTTTTTAATAGGCAGAAATTATAGAATGTTTACACGCAATATTCATATAAAATAATCAAAAACATAAATTCATTGTTAAGCATACAGTAATCCCTTCCACCTTTGTTTGTACACGTTAGCGGCACCTACGGGACACCATTGGATTACCACATCGGATATTGACCGGGGATACCTGACCACTTCGGGAATTGGTCGGCCAAAACTTGAAATACACTGTTCATCGGGCTTTGGTCGGTATTCTTGGCCAATTCGGAACTAGCCAGGCTTCGGGAGTTGGCCGCAACACACACACACTTATATATACAGAGAGAGTGTTTCATAAAAGATGCACAAAGCTTTAAAAAGTGACAGTACACATTCAAATAAGCAACTTTCATCAAAGGAGACATGGTCGGAATTAAAACGCTAAGGTGCTAGAGGGCGCCAAAGGTGATGTTGTTATACGAGACAAAAACACACAAAGAGTGATTAAGGAGATTCTTCATGGGCTTAAAAACACCCGCTCCATAATGTTAATCCTATGGGCAGGTTATTTTCGAATTTCTCGTTTCAAGTTGAATATTTTTAAACACTTTTTTTTTTTTGCATAGAATAGTTGGGCTCAATCTTTAATATCACTCTTTTTTTACTCTTTCGATTTTGGTTGCAGACTTTTTTAAAAGAGTACTTTCAGTTTCAAAACCGGTCCTGAAAGTGAAAGTATCTTTTTAAAAAAAAAAACCTGCAACCAAATTCGAAAAAGTAAAAAAGAGTCATATTGAAGATTGAACTCAGCTATCATATGCAAAAAAAAAAAAAAAAAAAAAAAAAAAAAAACATTTAAAAATATTCAACTTGAAACGAGATATTCGAAAATAACCTGCCCATATAATTAACATTAAGGAGCGAGTGCTTTCAAGTGCGTGAAGAAACCCCTAAAGTGACAAAAGCAAAGTAGAAAACCGCTTTCCGTACAGTCGTTGAGCTACTGATCCATTTTCATTTGCAGTTCCGTAGATAAAATGCGTATCAACCTTTTCCCTATTAGTAAAGGATAATATCTCCCAAAACGTTTGTACAGCGATTGACAGTGCTCATTCGGATCAACGCCTTTTATCTATTTATCGAGGCGAAATTTTGCATACGAGTTCACATTTGCATGCTACTAGATTCGTTCTTCTCCTGACAAGTGACAGCTCACAACAGGAATGGACATTAAACGTTTGTATGGACCAAGTGTCCCAACGCGCCAGCACGTTTCCGTTTTATTTCCGACCATGCATTCTTTGATGAAAGTTATTTGTTTGGATGTCTACTATCGCCTTTTAAAGATTTGACCATATTTTATGAAACACATTGTGTGTGTGTGTGTATATATATATATATATATCTATACTCCTATTATAAAGAGGAAAAAATTGTTTATTTGTAGGAGGTAAGCTCTGGAACTACCGAACCGATTCCAAAAGTAATGGTATCAAAATGATGGTGTTAGTCCAACTTAGAACATAGGCTATATTTTATGTCGGTGCCACTACCCCAAAGGGGGTGCAGGAGCAAAAAACGTTCTAAAAATGCGATTTTTGCGTTACTGAAAGGCCTAGAAATATGAAATTTGGAATATTAGTTACTTATAAGATAAAAATGATGTCTAAGAACAGTTCTTAAACAATTCGAAATTTAAAAGGGGTGGAAATGCATAAAAAGCGTTCTAAAAAACGTTCTAAATGGTAGTTTCTACACAATCTCAGGAAATACCAAACCGATTTAAAAAATATTGGTGTCAAAATGATGGTGACAACACTTGCTCCACGATAGGCTATGTTTTATGTCGGTGCCACTGCCCCAAAGGGGGTGCAGGAGCCAAAAACTTTCTAAAAATGCAATTTATGTGTTACTGAAGGGCCTAGGAATATGAAATTTGAAATATTAGCTACTTATTAGATATAAATGATTTCTAAGAACAGTTCTTAAACAATTTGAAATTTGAAAGGGGTGAAAATGCACGAAAAGCATACTAAAAAACGTTCTAAATGGTGGTTTCTACACAAATTCAGGAAATACCAAGCCGATTTTAAAAATAATGGTGTCAAAATGACGGTGACAACCCTTGCTCCAATATAGGCTATGTTTTATGTCGGTGCCACAACCCGAAAGGGGGTGCAGAAGCAAAAAACGTTCTAAAAATGCAATTTTTGCGTTACTGAAGGGCCTAGAAATATGAAATATTAGTTACTTATTAGATATAAAAGAATTTAAGAACAATCTTAAACAATTCGAAATTTGAAAGGGGTGAAAATGCGCGAAAAGCGTTCTAAAAAACGTTCTAAATGGTGGTTTCTACATAATCTAAGGAAATACCAAACCAATCTAAAAAATAAAGGCGTCAAAATGATGGTGACAACCCTTGCTCCAACATAGGCTATGTTTAATGTCGGTGTCACTACCCCCAAAGGGGGTGCAGGAGAAAAACTTTCTAAATTGCGGTTTTTGCGTTACGGAAGGGCCTTGAATCGTGAAATTTGGAATGGTAGTTATAAGATGTCAATGACCTCTAAGGACATTTCCTAAAAAAATCAAAATTTAAAAGGGGGTCAAAATGCGCAAAAAAGCGTTGTAAAAAACGTTCTAAATTGCGATTTCTGTGCAATCTCAGGAAGTACTGAACCGATTTCAAATATAATGGTGTACAAATGAAGGTGACAGATCTTGCTCCATGATAGGCTACATTTTATAAGTGTTTCTACTAACCCAGAGGAGATGCAGGAGCAAAATGCGCGAAAAACGTTCTAAAAACGTTCTAAATGCCGATTTGTCAGCGATATCTCAGAAAGAATCAAACTGATTTCAAACGTAATGGTAGGAAATTGATGCTGACAGCCTCTGCTCTAACATAGACGCTATTTTATGTCGGTATCACTATCATCTAGACGTTGCAGGAGCAAAAAAGCGTTTTAAATTTTGATTATTGTGATCGGTAGGGACTTGCAACTTAAAATTAGGCAAGGTACATATTTATTAGATATAAATGATCTTTAAGAACAGTTTCGAGAAAATTGGAAATTTAAAAAGGGGTGAAAAAGCCCGAAAGCGTTCTGAAAACGTTGTAAATTGAGATTTTTACTCAATCTCAGGAAATACCAAAGCTATTTCAAAAGTAATGGTTGCAAATCAATGGTGACAGTCCCTGCTATAAGATAGGTTATATTTTATGTTGCTGTCACTACCATCTGAGGGTTGCAAAAGCAAAACATGTTCTAATTTGTGTTTTTTGCACAACTGAGGGGTCTAACAAATTGAAGTATGGCATGGTATTTACTTACAAGATGCAACTGCTTTCTAAGAACAGTCGAAAGAAAATTCCAAATTTAAAAAGTTGAAGTGAGCAAAAAGCGTTATAAATTACAATTTTTAAGCAAACTTATAAAATACCAAACCGATTAAAAAATAATGATGACCAATTGTTGGTGATAGAACCTGCTGAAAAATAAGCTATATTTTATGTCTGTGCCACTACCACCAGAGGGTTGCAGGAGCTAAAAAATTTCTAAATTGCGATTTCTGTGATACTGAAAAGCCTAGAAACTTTAAATATTTCATGGTAGTTACTTATAAAATATAAATGTCCTCGAAGGACTGTC
This sequence comes from Maratus speciosus, assembly GCA_963932465.1. Taxonomy (NCBI): domain Eukaryota; kingdom Metazoa; phylum Arthropoda; class Arachnida; order Araneae; family Salticidae; genus Maratus; species Maratus speciosus. Next base: position 446,301,147 of record OZ010789.1, read on the forward strand.
GAAAATAAATTCGAATTAAAAAGGGGTGAAGGGAAGGGGAGGTGTTAAAAGCGTTCCAAAAAAGTCCTAAATTACGATTTCTATGCAATTTCAGAGAATATAAACTGATTATAAAAGTAATAATAGTTTCAAATGAATGGTAACAGTCTCTGATACTACACAGGCTATATTTTATGCCGATGATTCTACCACTTGTGGTTCACAGGAACAACAAACCTTCTAAAAAAGGCCTTTAAAAGCTTTCTAAATTACGTTTCTGTGGAATATTAGGAAATAACAAACCGATTTCAAAATTAATGTTGGCAAATTAATGGTGACAGTTCCTATTTCAACATAGCCCTTTATGTTGAGAGAGGTGGTAGGACTTAGAATTTGACATGATAGTTAATTTTAAGATGTAAGAAGATAGTTTCTAAAAAATTCAAAACTTCAAATGAATACTGAAATGAGCGTATTAATTGAGCATAAAAGTTTCAAAATATTTTCTAAATTATCATTTTTTTAGTTTTATTTCGTTTTATTAATTTAAATGCAGTGTAATAATGATGTTTAGTCAAACTGTGTTTTAAATAGTAATTTTTGAATTATTCCTAGAAGTAATAAGTACCTTTTAATAAAATAAAATATTACCTTTTAATAAAATAAAAATTTAGTTAGTACTTTTTAATAAAAATTAGACATATAAATATTACTTGGCATATTTCAAATATTACGCGAGCAAAGCCGCGGGGTTTGCTAGTATATATATATATATATATATATATATATATATAACCATTAATTAAACATCACCGACCATCATCAAAAACTGCAATATTGTGAATGATTGACAACACGCCATAAACCAACAATATAGAACTGCATGTGTAAAATAAAGTACCGTATACCTAATTACAAGAATTAACATGGAAGAAAAAAAAGAAGAATGTGGATTCCGAAAAAATTGAAAAACTTATATATTGAATTACGTTTTCAAGAGTACATAATTCAATGATATAAGCAAATCGGTTGTTTTCTGTGGGAAAAAAGCTTTAAGCTGAAAATTTTTATATATATATATATATATATATATATATATATAAAGATGAAATGAAAAATATATGAAAAAAATGGTAAAATTCTAAATATGAACAAGATAAGAACATAGGAAACCAATATGTAATCTAAGAAACTATGAATAACCCACAGAATCATCAGAGGAGCTTGTAGGTTAATTCACAGTGAAGATGCGTTATTTCATCCAAGTTTGTCGGCATTAAGCCTAAAATGACAGATATATATATATATATACATATATCAAAATAATTTACTAATTTAGTTAGTTAGTTAGTTTATACTCTGACAAATATTATGAAAATTACTCTCAGTTAATAAAAAATTATTATTATTATTATTTTGAAGTACGCAAGGGGCTACAAAGACTAAAACAAAAGTGAAAACAGACAAAGACAAGTTAATTGAAAAACGTAAAATATAAATTCCGTTTTACATATGTTGGATTTTAGAAGGTTAAAATATATATATATGTTGCCAGTATTGCCAGGGGTGTAATGTATGTTTAAAGAGGTTTAAAAAAATATATGAAATCTTTGCGTAACAGCAACTTAATTGTTAAATATGATTTAAAAAAAGAAAATACAGTTGTAATTTTTATTTATTTAAAATAAGATTACCATTTTTCTATATTGGCTCCATTTCATTTGCCTACAACAGCTTTTTGTGGAAATAGTAGTCCGCAATTTTATTTATTTAAAATAAATCGTATTTAATAAATATTTAATAATGAGAATTCACATTATTTGTTTCGTGACTGATACGATGCGTCTGAAAATTAATGTATATGAAATGTATTTATTTATCAGATAAAAATATCTAATGAAAATATAGCGGAATAATATTCTTTTGATATGTGGAAATAAATTATCTCAGACGAAAAATATGCAAATCATTTTCTACATTTAAAGTTTGACAGCTTTAATGTGACTGAAAATTTTCACAAAGCAAATACATTATTATTAAACATCCTAGCGAGCCGTAAAGAATCCGTAATTTAAGGAAAAGTAATTATATAAAAGTGATAAAAGAAAAAAATGCATAGATTTTTTTATGGAGAATTTAAAATTTGATTGCAATTTTTCAAATACTTCAATTTAAATTATGTAGTTTATATATCACATGGAAAATAAATTACATTCTTATATTTAGTTTCGCAGCTTGTGTTTCAAAATTGACGTACTGAAAAACATAAAATTGAGCCCGTCGCTTCCTAATTTTTTTCTTTTTTTTTGAGGGGGGAGGGGGAAATGGTAGCCAGATTTTAAAATACGAGAGAAACCAGTAAGTAGGTCACAAACTGATATGAGAGGTCGGAAATTAGTAGTAAATTGTTTCCAAATATGCCGATTGGTGGCAGCATAATCCAACTATAAGATGTTAATTTCGAATTTCTGAGACAGCAGTTGTACAAGATGAGCAGGGTTGTTCAGAAGTTGTTGACTGAGAGCGAAGTGGTCGTCCAGTTGAGATTTCGACAGACTAATCAGTGCGGAAGGTTGGGGAAATGGTTGTTATGTTGTCTATTGTTGTTCGCATATCAGTTCTTATCAATAGAATACAGGTCCAAGGAGAAATATTTCGGAGCACACAGTTCAGATGACACTGTTGGATATGAGATTACTCAGCAAACGTCCCAATCATGTGACTCTGTTGACAAAGCATCATCGTCAATTACTCCTACACTAGGCCTGGGAACATCGTGATTGGACCATGGATTACTGGGAGAGAGTTGCCTCATCGGATGAATCACAATTAATTTTTCAGCACGTCGATATCAATGCCAAGGTACGCCTTCTTCAAAGAAAACTGTTGTTCCCCCTTATGCAGCATGTCATATACAGCTTTGAGATGACGATATTATAATTTGGGGAACGCTCTCATGGGCGTCTCTGTTTTAGAATAGACTGTGACGGCCTCAGACTATCTGAACATCATTATGGAACAGTTGTACCCTTACATGGTATCTGTCTTCCCAACTGGGAATGGTGTCTTCGAGCAAGACGACGCTCCATGACACAGTACTCGAATTGTGCTGGAGTGGTTCCAAGAACATAATACTGAATTCCAGTTAAGGTCCTGGCAGTCTAACTCAACGAATATTAATACGATAGAGCAGATTTGGGGTGTCTTTCAACGGCAGTTCAGAGCTCAAAAACAACCATGTTGTAATATCCCGGATTTGCGTGATCGCTGCTTGAACATCGGGTACAATCTCTCTTCAGCCATCTACCAAGGACTTGCGTCATCCATGCCAAGGCCAATTGTAGCTTTTTAGAGGGCCAAGGGCGAGACATGCGTTATTAGGTAGGTGGTCTGAACGTTTTGGCTCTTCAGTTACTGTTATTTATTGGAATACAAATACGTTCAGTATTCCCGTGAATTCAGTCCGTAACATCTGAACACAATATCTGATCCATGCTCAATAATCGTTAAATGGAAGAAGTATGCTGGGACTAGAAACGGATTCTCAATCGGATGAGATCTTTCAACAATTTCAAAAATACCTTACCTTTACTGTTTCAAGTTTTTATTGCTTTATGAAAATAAATAAGAGGTGATCCAGATAAAAGAAGACCGAAAAAACTCCCAAAAAACTCTTTGACACTTAAAATCAAAGAACCATATATATCTTTATTCATGGTGATCCGAAAACTCAGAGTGGTCAGAGTGAATTAGAGTGTACAAATAAAAGTGACCGCGACCATCTTGAATTTCAATTTACCTAGTTCTTTGTTTTCCTGTGTCATGGAGATTTTCAAGTTAAATTCGGTTATATACATGGACCACTATGTACTTATTTGGATCGAGAATCCATTTCTGTTCACAACACATTTTTTCATTTTACACATGGGTCAATTATTTCGTTCAAATGTTCTTGCGAACACCAGAACACCGAATTAACAATAGCTGATAGAGGTAACTGGAAACCTGAAAAACTGCATAGTTATTTCAATATAATCTAAATTTTCTGTAGTTAAATAAAACATATGATATAACTATGCAGACGTTACTCAGAGCGTTGTTAGTCTACAATGTGGAAAGCATGAAGAAGTGTATTATTAAAAATGGCTTTTGTGTCTTCTGCGCGTACGCTGGAGGTCACGAATGTTAATTTTAATTGAATGTATTTAAGATCTAATGATGTAGCTATAGATTTACGGTATAAATTCCATGCGAGTATACTTATATGTTCCAAACTTCAGAGTAAGGTATTTTAACTGTCTGTCAAGCGACAGTTACAAAGTTTTTAAGCTACATGCCAGTTGCGTATATTAGTTAAACATAATTTTATCATCAACCAATGTCCTAGAGTACAGTACTTAGACATATTATACTTTTATTACTATATAAATATGTATATGTTTGGGGGGGGGTTTTGCATGGGTATGTGTGGATCATAGCTGCATTTTACAAAAAAAAAAAAAAAAAAAAAAAAAAAAAAAAAAAAAAAAAAAAACATATTGAACACTAGCCTACTTTATTTTTCCATATATAAAACATATAGCGGAAAAGAAAACAACAACAACATTTAATAAGCCTTTTTTTCAATTTTAATTGGATTATTAAAATTTTTTTATAAGACTCTTATTATTATTTAAAAGTATTAAAAATATTGAACCTGATAAATTTTTAGTAACTTGATGCTCCTAAACAATAGTTAACGAAAAATAAAAATAACATATTTCAACATATAACAGGCTTTTAATGAAAGAAAGAGTGATTAAATGGATAAAATAAGGTAAAATATATTTCACTGTTTTATGCCATAATCACTTCTTGAAATTAATGTAAATCTTTCATATATGTTTCATTAGTTTCTTAATAGTTCGGAAAATTATCGGAATGAATGAAACATGAACGTAAAATCTCAATACATTTTGCACACTTTTAAGACCGTTAACGGTGAATAAATCAGGAAAATCCCATTAAAACCCCCGAGGCTTTACACAAGCAGCTTCTTTTTATCATAAAGAAGTTCATGATAAAGAAGTGTTGAGATTTTATACAAGCTGTTTCGATTTACAAAACTTAACAATTTATTTTATTCGAAATTTTTGCTTACGAGGGAAACTATTTTAAGTATTTCATTTCTGTAAGACATTTGATTAAATTTAGTATTATTTGAGGCTATTAAACACCGTCATTTTCCTTTTCTGATTTATGAAATGCATTTTAAATAAATCGGGAAGAATATAAATAATTTATATCACATATTTACTGATTTCATAAAAAAAGCTCATTAAATAAATATATATATAAAACTGAAATAAATAAATGTTTCAACATTTAATTAAAAAAACTTTAAATACAAATAATTAATATATTTTAAAGAAAATGTATATGAAAACCTCAGAAGCCAAGGAGTATAAGTGACAAAATTGAAAAAACTGAGCTAAGTGGACAGGCTATCTGGAAATAAGGCTATTTGTTTGAAGGGAAAGAAATATAAGTGATTTTCTAATTATGTGCTGCATTCTAGAGGTCAACTACTCAAGCTCTTTAAACAACTACTTAATTCTTTAAATTACTACTTAAATTTAAAAAAATATATTCTACTCCACTTATCTTTAACAGTTACTGAAATAAGAGTTCAAAGACCGCTATGAAATAAGACAAGCGTCTAGTAACCTGCACTTTGGCTACAATGCCAAAAAACGGATGGCTCTGCGTCTGCATGCATGCGAATTGTGATCTACTGTGAGAGAAATGGGAGTAATAGACTCGTTTCGCTGTAATATTGTAGACGATATGATGTAATGATTAGAGTACACTTCTCGTAAGTCTAAGTTTGTGGGTTGTACAATCGTTATTTCAGACTTTTTAAGAATTTTGTTTCTATCTTTATTGATTATTATCAGTTACCCTGATTTTTTTAATCGAATCTTGTTATTGAAACTAAGTTTTAATATATAATTTTATGTATTTATCTTTGTTGATTTATTATCGGTTACTCTGATTTTTTTTTAATCGATTCTTGTTAATGAAACTAAAATTTAATATTTAATTTTATTTATTTGTATATTTATTTTTATTAATTTGCTATCAGTTAATAAAATACTATAGTTTTATAGATCGATTTTTCTTAATTAAACTAAGTTTTAATATTTAATATCACGAGGTGATTGTGTGTGACAACAGTTTTTATTTTAATTTATAAAAAAGATAAAATGAGGACCCCAGAAGCCAAGGGATACAAGTGACAAAATTTAGATTTCGAGTAAATTGAGTTCAAAGTTGAACATCAATAGTAATTAACTAAATTGAAATATGAAACTGTTGCTGATTTCTTAGTGGTCTATGAACTCTTATTTCAATAACTGTGAAAAAAAAACAAAGTGGAGGATTTTTGGTTAATTTATAACTAAGTAATATTTATAGCCATTCGGCACTTGTACCCTTTGGCTTCCAGGCGATACACAAGAGATGAAAAATTATGAAACGAAAAAATAAATTTATAAAAATTTTAAGAACAATTATGATACGAATGAGTGAAAGAACAAAATTTTGTTTTAATATTTTTTAAAAATGAAAAATTATGAAATAAAAAAAAAAAGAATTGATGAAAGATTTAAGAATAGTGTTAATACAAATTAATGAAAGGACAACATTTTATTTTAAGTTTTGAAACATTGACATTTTACAATTTTTTAACCGATAAAATGCATTTATTTAATGTATAAGAAAGTAAATTCTAAAAATTAAAAAATGGCGCAAACAGTTTAAAAATATGGAAGAATATTCTTCTAGTGGTAACATGGGATCTACATTATCTCATCCTCATCAGTATCATAATCACGATTAGGCTCATCAACCGGATCTTCAGAAGCATGCGGAGTTTCAGTCTGTCCTGGTGTCACTTGGTGAGGAAGATCTCGGTAGAAAAAGTGGTACACTCGAGGTTCAAACTGCAATAGTTCAATGAGGTTTTTAAACTTAAGGCACTTAAATTTCGGTTTTTGTTGTGCTATGGGAAGCTCAGGCAGAACTGTAGGGCATCTTTCAGCACGGCTGGACTTCACCTGTAGCTCAAGAAAGGTTCTAATTCACCACCAGCAGTTTCTTTGCAGAAATAATGTGAAGGGTTTTTCTCTAGAAATGTAGCCACTGCATATTTCAGATACCTTTCACTGACTTTATAAAGAATTTGTGCAAGTGACTCGATTAATAAACTCTTCGTCTTTTAGCACTTCTACAGTGAAGTGTTTGCTGGAATCATTTACAAGTTGAGCCTAGTGCTCTGAAACATACAGATCCCTTTTATTCCTCTTCTTTCTGATTTCTATGAGCCCAAAGTCTTGGTTACATTCACTATAGGAGTGTCCTGAAATCAAAAAGCGATGATCAACTGTTTCTATGGGTGTATTTTTCATGATGTACAGCCAGAACTTCACAATCATGTGGCTTTTATTCTGTCCTCCACAATTGTCACTAAAAGCTATAATATGCTTGACTTGAAAGGGAAGAGTCTTTCTGAACTGCAAAGGACAAAATGCGATCTCTTAGCAACCACGAAAAGTCTGGCCTTCATGCCAGATGTACATGTGGGCATTTCCGCTTTCAAGGTTATGAATGTTCAAGTTGTACGTCCATTGATGTCGTTGGTAATAAGCCTTAGAATTGGTTACATGGGGAGTTGGCATGATTTTTTACAAGTCAAAGAATATCGCGACTTTTGAATCATCCTTTAAATTTTGGAATGCGTCTTTGGCTAATCTGGCAGCTTCTACTTTGCGGAGATGTAGTTACTTTTGTGTTTCTGCTTGTTGTTTCTCATCTGCATTTCCATGGTCTATTTTCAATTGTAGCTTGTCACACATAACACATGTATCAGTTCCCGGTCGGTGAAAACTGAAATTAAAATGTGTTTATAGAAACTTAACTTGACCGGCTGTACGCACTTTTCTTATTGACAAAAGTTAACATAGAGTTTGTACATCTCCTTTAAATTGAATTCTCGATTCAGGTATTTACGGTTGGGGGTCTTTTCTCTTAGTATAACGGCTTGTGTATCGTGGAAACTTGTTTATGTGTTCTATGATAACATCAATATGGTCTTGTGGAATTTTATTCGACGGTTCTTTTCTTCTTCTTTCACTGCTAGAAGGTACGGCAGAAACTGTTTCTTACTTTTTGTTTACTATGTTGTGCAACCGTTTGTTAGAAACATCTTCGTCTTTTTGCCAATCGCCGTTTAAGGGGACGGTGGAGTTTAAAATCCTTAAAAATAACTTTTTTTTTTTTTTTTTTTTTTTTTGTAAACTTCAACTTAAATATTATTCAAGAGTGCAGTATAGTCATTATGGCATGCATTTATCACAAAAAAAACATAAAAAAAATTTATTTTTGAGAAAAAAATGGAATTTTACGCCTCGTGTTAGAAGTCTTCGAAATGCCCCATGCGCGTTCCATATCAATGAAAATCCCCAATATTTTTTATAAAAGTTTGGTTTATATATAGAAATATAATAGAGCATCGAATTTTACATATTTGAATTTAAAAGTAAAAAAAAAATTAAATTTTTGAAATTTTTTCAAAAAATTTTCAAAATTTCAAATTTTTTCATTTTTTTTTTTTTTTTGTAAATTTCACTTTAAATATTATTCAAGGGTACATTATATGCATTATGGCATGCATTTATCACAAAAACAAAATAAAAAAAATTATTTTTGAGAAAAAAATGGAATTTTACGGAGCATCGAATTTTATATATTTGAATTTAAAGGTTTAAAAAAAAAAAAAAAAATTGAAAAATTTTGAAACTTTCTCAAAAAATTTTCAAATTTTGATTTTTTTTTTTTTTTTTACCTTTAAATTCAAATATATAAAATTCGATGCTCTATTTTATTTATATATATAAACCATTGGGGATTTTCATTGATATGGAAGACGCATGGGGCATTTCGAAGATTTCTAAGACGACGCGTAAAATTCCATTTTTTTTCTCAAAAATAATTTTTTTTTTAATTTTTTTGTGATAAATGCATGCCATAATGTATATAATGTACCCTTGAATAATATTTAAGTTGAAATTTACAAAAAAAAAAAAAAAAAAAAAAATATTTTTAAGGATTTTAAGCTCCACTGTCCCCTTAAAGATGATTAAATTCGTGTGGCATTTTAAAAATCATGAACTGACCTTGTATATCGTTGGTCGTGGCTCAGCTATGAGGATGTCAACGGATACAAGAGCACTTATACCCCTTGGTCTCCACGCGTTTCACGGTTTCGGGAAAGTGGTTAAGTAATTAACCCTTAGAACGCCGCGCATAATTAAAAAATCACGTATATCCCTTTACCTACAAACAAATAGACTTATTTCCATATAGCGTGTGCACTTGACTCAATTTTTTCAATTTTGTCACTTATACCCCTTGGCTTCTGGGGTCCTCATATGTGAAATATTTTAACATAATAAAATACGCCGCAAACAATGTTTCTTCCTATACCATTATGTAACGGAATTCGTTTAAGTGGCTCTGTAAATGAATAACTAGGACTTCCCTCAGAGGGATTAGTCTGAGCGATATTACTGAGAACATAGATTTAATAATAACATGTGGAAGCAAAGAAAATGAGATGTTATCTTTAATTGTCCATATACTGCGATAAATTGAAATGATGAAAATAAACGAATGGTAGAATTACAAAATTTTAGATATAAATTCGTATACACAGTTTAAAAAAATGGGAAATCAAACCATGCAAGACAGCCATGCATGGATATAAAATTGAAAGTACGCAATATATTAAAAGTAAAATAGAAAATGAAACACTAAATTATCTTATATCAGACTTTTAACTGTATAAAATGATGTCAAGAGCATAATCAGACGCTCCGCACCAATTTGAATAACTTTAAATGACAAATATATGATGTTTATAAAGAATGGACTATACTTTATACGGCAACATAAAGTATGACACAAGATCTGAATATATCGTCTGCATAACTTTTGAGCTGTCAAAGTGTCATTTGAAGTAATTTACAAATCCATACATATTTATTCAGCAAATCATGCAAGCTAACATACGCCAATATGAGCCCGACTATGAAATTTCACCAGAATAAATTAATATATAAAAAATCTACTAATGATAATTGAGAATATGACCTTATGATAAAATGTCTAGAAAAATGAATCAGATAAAAAATTCATATCACATTTAAAGCGGCACCTCCCTCTGTTAGTGGCCTTGGAGAGAGAGAGAAAAGCCTAGAGAAGGAACACTTTAACAAGTACTTTCGGGCAACCTACTCACTGTTTCATACAGGTCTTTATTCAATATTTACACAATTTATTTAATGCTAGGTGGGTATCTATCAGTTTTGTTGCATTTAAATTGCAAGTTTTGCGGATGAAATGCAGCATTATGAAATATTTAGAGTTGCTATACCTAATAATTCCAAATTAATGGTAATTGAGATCGCTTTCCGTTAATTTCATCTTTTTAAATTTTAAATTTTTTAGAAACCATTCATAGGGACAATTGTATATTTTAAAACTAACCCGAAGCAAAATTTCAAGATTTTGTGCTCAGCAGTAACACAGAAATAGAAAAATTTCGAAAGTTTTTTGTTTCTGCACTGTTTTATATAGCGATATTTTCAGAAATTGTTCTATTGCGAGAATTTACGTCATGATAAATACAGCCATGTGAATTTTCATGTTTATATTCCTAACAATTCCATGTACTTCGTTACTTAGATCATCTTCAGATCTTTTTGCGCTTTGTATAGTCTTTCGATTTTTTAGAGTTCGTTCTACAAAGAGCATTTACATCTTATAAATTACTAACATGCCAAAGTTCTAGTTTCTAACCCCAACAGTATCCCAAAAATTTCAGTATTCCAAATAAATCATAGTTTAGAACCTTTCTAGAAATTTTTACGTTTATCCGTCAAATTGAACCTTTTAGAGAGCGTTCATTACAAGTATTTACATCTTAAAAGTAACTACCACACCAAATTTAAAGTTTCCAACCCAATCAATATCGCAGAAATCGCAATTTTAGAACTTTTTTGCTCCTGCAGCGATGTAGGTTTTTGCACTGACATAAAATACAGTCTTTTTTTCGGAGCAGAGATTGCCACCAACATTTTTTTAAGTTGGCTATGTAGTTTCAGAGATAACACCTCGCAAGCGTCGTACAAGCATTAATAATATTATACACTTTATAATATTATAACGCTTTATAATATTAGCATTAGATGTACAGATACAAAAGCCATTTATCTGTTACAAACTAAAGTGCCCGGCGTTGCCCAGAATTTGAAGGATGTTTGTTCTGAAAAATCAATTTCAAAATTTAACATGCAACACAAAACAAACATTAAAAAAAGCAGTCAAAATGTTGTATGAATGAATCATATGAAAACGCTACATAAAAATGTATACATGTATATAACAGACGCAAAAGAATACAGCTATAAATGAACTTATTTCAATTTATAATTGGAGCAATAATGTTAAAATACGCCAGTATTTCCCTAATCCAGGGGCTTCGCTAAGAAGGGGGGCGGGGGAGGAGCCTCACCCCCAAACATTTGCGAATGTTATTACACTTGGCAAATTTACAAACTTAGTTGGCAAATTTGTTTAAAATTTTAATAAAAACTGTAATATATTTTCTATTTCTGATAGACTTGGCAAAAATTACAAAACTAATTGGGAATATTATTAAACTTTTAACAAATAAGAACTATATTACATTTTCTAACTGTGGTAAGTTGGCAAAATTATAAAACGAGTTGGCAAATGCTGAAATTTGACTTGGCAATTTAAGGTTATCTCCTCACCAATAAAAAGTCTTAGCGTTTGCACTGCCCTAATCGGGTTTTTATCATGCTTGAATACATTTTTCACACTCATATGACGTTATACTATATCCACCACGTCCTTTATATTTCCAATATGACGTAATATTTTCCTCTTTCACGTGGAAACCTTGAAATAGAAAAGTTATGAAGTTATATTCACTTTTTTTTTTTTTTTATTCGGCAAACTATTTATTTCATTTTCATTTTTCACGTGGAAATCTTGCAGTAGAAAATTAATTGTTGTAGTAATAATTTTATTGTGTATTTTAATTGTTGGCAACTGCTATAACGAAAAATGTTTAAATTTGATAAGAAATTGCTGTTAAATTGGTGGTTTTTTTATTAATTAAAAATTAACTATAAATTATTTCGATTCTGGAATACTTTAGTTGACTCGGCTATGTTTTAATACACATGTACGTATCTTTTCACAATTTTGGCTTCCAAATTGTGGATTTTTATAGAATTACAAACAGACAGATAGACAAGTTTTCATTTTTATATATCTCTCTATTCTAAAAAAAAGTAACTAACGCTGTCACCGCCGCTGCCGGTTTTGAATTTTTTGTGACCGGAGGTCTTTCTTCGTTAATATTAAGAAAACTATTGCATACAAAAATATGAAAATCGGTGGTATTATAGAGAAATGTTTGGTCAACACGCTGATGTATACAGTTTTCAAAAAGAAGAATTATGTTAAGAGATATTTAATGCTAAATTTGGACAAAATCGTTCCATTAAAAAAAGTTTTATTGGAGCAAAAACTATGCATGGGAATTCAATCATTTTTATATCATTTTATTCAATAGAAGATCCCGGTGTGCAGATTACATTAATTTTCTTTTAATTTGACTCATTTTTTGAGGTTTTATTTCTATTTTAAATTCAAATATTCAGCATTTCCTCAGATATTTTTTACATATTTTAGAAAATGGTATTAATTTAAACTGTTGCCAACTGTATAAACAGCGCAAACAATAATGTTTGCATCAAATAAAAAAAAATTATTTACACGTTACTATTATAAACAGAAAAAAACCTTCAAATTAGAATTAAATAATTAGGTATAAAAAGCAGGCACTTACTGGAAATTACGCCATAAAAACTATATTTACATGTTAATTTTAAAAGAGAATGTATATTGTAAAATAAATTCATTAACATGTGTTAGAAGTCTTAAATAGAAGAAATTACGTCACATTACACTTATTATCAAAAAGAACAAAAAATAATACTGCAAAACAGTTTAAATTTAAAAATTGCGCTAGACAAAATATTAGAGATTAAATATTAGACTTTTTCAAAATTTTATTTTTTGTTGTTTGATGTGAGGTGTTCAGCTATAAGTATGCAAAATTTCACGTCTCCATATTAATTAGGGGCTGAGTTAGAAAAATTGCTTAAAATACGCAAGTTAGAGCCCAGAGGGTTAAATATTAGACCTTATTCAAAATTTTATTATTTGCCGTTTGATGTGAGGTGTTCAGCTATAAGTATGCAAAATTTCATGTCTCCAACTTAATTAGGGGCTGAGTTAGAAAAATTGCTTAAAATACGCAAGTTAGAGCCCAGAGGGCTAAATATTAGACTTTTTCAAAATATTATTCTTTTTCGTTTGATGTGAGGTGTTCAGATATAAGTATGCAAAATTTCGTGTCTCCAACTTAATTAGGGGCTGAGTTAGAAGAAATGCTTAAAATACAGAAGTTAGAGACCGGAGGGATAAATATGACTTTTTCAAAATTTTATGATTTATCGTGTTATCGCAAGTGTTCAGCTATAAGTATGCAAACTTTCATGTCTCCAACTTATTTAGGGACTGAGTTAGAAAAATTGCTTAAATTACACAAGTTAGAGCCCAGAGGGTTAAATAATAGACATTTTCAAAATTTATTATTTGTCGTTTGATGTGAGGTGTTCAGCTATAAGTATGCAAACTTTCCTGTCTTTAACTTATTTAGGGATTGATTTAGAAAAATTGCTTAAATTACACATGTTAGAGCCCAGAGGGTTAAATAATAGACATTTTCAAAATTTATTATTTGTCGTTTGATGTGATGTTCTTGCTAAAATATTTGTTGTTTGATGTGTTCAGCTATAAGTATGCAAAATTTCATGTCTCCAACTTAATTAGGGGCTGAGTTAGAAAAATTGCTTAAAATACAGAAGTTAGAGACTGGAGGGTTAAATATGACTTTTTCAAAATTTTATGATTTATCGTGTTATCGCAAGTGTTCAGCTATAAGTATGCAAACTTTCAAGTCTCCAACTTAATTAGGGGATGAGTCAGAAAAATTGCTTAAAATACATAAGTTAGAGCCCAGAGGGTTAAATATTAGACCTTTTTCAAAATTTTATTATTTGCCGTTTGATGTTAATTGTTCAGCTATAAGTATGCAAAATTTCATGTCTCGAACTTAATTAGGGGCTGAGTTAGAATAATTGTTTAAAATACACAAGTTAGAACCCAGAGGGTTAAATATTAGACCTTTTTCAAAATTTTATTATTTGTCATTTGATGTGAGGTGTTCAGCTATAATTATGCAAAATTTCAAGTCTTTAATTTAATTAGTGGCTCAGTTAGAAAAAAAAAAAGCTTAATATATGTAAGTTAGAGCCCAGAGGGTTAAATATTAGACTTTTTCAAAATTTTATTATTTGCCGGTTGATGTGTGGTGTTCAGCTATAAGTATGCAAATTTTCAAGTCTCCGACATATATAGTTTCTGAGAACGGGCTCTGTGACAGACGGACAGACAAAGGAGTGAGACAGGTAGTGTTTCGTTAGATGAACGAAACTCTGAAAACATGCTGCGGATGACTGTAACAACATCCTAAAATTACGTTACCATCAGCGGTCTACCAATCCCGCATTTAGTTTATATTCGTTTCATATATTCTTACTCTTTTGTGCGGCCCTGTAAAATAACTATCAATAATATATACATACAGTAAAACCTCTGAATAACGGACACCTCAAGAATGCAGAATTTGTCCTCTATTTGGAGGTATCCGCTACTGAGAGTAAAACATGTACAGTTATTTAAGGGTTGGTGATCGAAAATAATGCCCGCTAAATAGAGGTGTCCACTAATCGGGTGTGTCCGTTATGGAGGTTTTACTGCATAATAATATCATCCTTTGCAAGAAAATTGAATGCTGTATGATAGACAGACAGACATCCAGAGAAAGATAACCTCCCGGGGCAATAAACACTCATGTCATTTGTTTTAATCATCCACAATCGTTTCTAAATTTCGTTATACGCGCATTAAAAAAATCTGTTAATTTCCAGTCGATAGACTGACAACTATCTTTTAACCTGAGTTTTTAGTCGGATTTAGCCCGTACTGTATTATTAATTGTTTGCCCACCAAAACTGGTTGCCACGGGTTGTTGTAAGGTTTGTGATTACGTGGTTGAAACTGATCTATTCAATATTACTGCGTGCATATTTTTTATTTATTTGCTCCATGTGTTCAAACCAGTTGTCTACGAAAACATCCACCGGTGAAAGTGACGCACACCAAATTTCTGTGACGTATGCAGATAAATTGTGCTTTTTTAAGAGTTTTTTCTATATAATTTTTAAACGGTTTGGAACTTATTTTTCATAGTAGGCGCATTCAGTAGGCGACCCTCATAGGTACCGTCTGGTGCAAACAGAAACGAAATCCGACAAATATTTTTTGAGTTATGCTTGATGAAAGGTTTTTATTAGGCTTTTTTTTTTTAAGTAGGACATGGCGTTAATATCCATCGTAGTAGTAATATGTCCGGACAGTAATATTTCGCTGAGTATATTAGCCTTCGCTTCGCTTAGACAATAAATATTCTTTGCATCGCATATTCTACAGAATGTCTATTTTAGTGCACTTCATAAATTCATATCAATTTCTTTATATTCGAAAGAGTTTAACTTTATT
Organism: Maratus speciosus; assembly: GCA_963932465.1. Lineage (NCBI taxonomy): Eukaryota > Metazoa > Arthropoda > Arachnida > Araneae > Salticidae > Maratus > Maratus speciosus. The sequence goes on from OZ010789.1 coordinate 446,316,948, forward strand.
AAAATGCACTTGAAACTATTTTTTCCACTGGCCATAAGGTAACGGAATACTTTTGACTGTCTCTGTGATTGCATTATGCATCTGATTTTCATAAAATTTGAAATGACTCGAAAAAAGTTTGCATCGATTATATATCTTAAATTTCTAACCATTCGGTTGGATAGTTTTTTCGCTGTTGTATGTGGACAGACAGACGTATGAACGAACCAAACGACGACTACAGGTGCTACATATTTATATAATTACAACGTACATAAAAAACGGAAAATTACCCTATTTTTCAAATATCATTAATAATTCGAAGCGGAATATGTCGAATTAAAAAAAATTATTTCTAGAGAGAAGGATTAAAATTTCACTTCAATATTTTGCATTTTAGGAAAATTAAATGTGGATAGGATGGATGTTTATGGTATACTTTTCACAGAGTTTGACGTCTTTTATAAATTTTGCTCTATCTTAAAATATATCTAACAACCAATGTATCTAATAACCAATTTATGAAGTAAAAGCAATATACATACAAAAATAAATTTCATTAATTTCTCTTTATTTATTTTAAAATGTTATCCTTGACTTCTGTTACAAGTCAACAACAATAATTTTACGGTAAATATAACAATGAGAACATAATAATTTCCTGGGAAAGAAAATAATTTCCTGGGGCCCCAAGTATCTCTTTTATAGTCATAAAAAAGTCTTTATGATTTTAAAGAAAATTTAGATGCAAAATAAATTATTCATAAGAGTACTAAAAGCTGCCGCAAAGGAAGAGGATAATACTTCAAATCGGATTATCAAGTAAACTTTTTGAGTATTATCATTGAAAAAGAAAAAAAAAACAGAAAAAAAAACTATCAAATATGTTTTAAGAATCAGTGAAATGCATGACATTTTTTCCTTGTTTAAAATTTTTATTTTGACATAAAAATAAAAAGACCACTAAAGATTTTAGAAGAAAAAATAATTGTTTTTTTTTCTTCATTTTTACTGTGATATTAATTTATGAAAGACAATTTACATTAATATTTGTTAGATATTAGTGAATAATTTCTAGAGTATTTACATAATTTGCGATAAATATATCTAAGGTAATTGTTGGAAATTTTTAATTATTTTTAATATCTTTATCTATTTTAAGGGTAATAAAATAGTAATTTGAAATAAATTTAAGAAAAATATTTAAACAATTCTATAAAATATGACGGTTTTAAAATTACAACAATGATTAATATTTGTTAGTTTTTTAACATGAGCCGAACTGTTTGAAAAATTGGTAACGAAATATCACTATTTTCATTCATCGGAAAACTTAATCTAAATATAAAAAGAAGAATATTACACAAGTACTACTCATAGGAAAAGAAATACCTTTATTTTAATAGAAATTTAACTTCGTTTATTTTTTATGAATCATCTGTACTAAAAGAAAGATGTTTGTTTGTGTGTCTGTTTCCGATGACTAGAAAAACCTACAGCAAGTAGAGGTCAGAAAATTTGGGTGAGGATAGTTCAAGACAGGTCTTGATTCACCTGGTGCTCAAATTTTTAATTTTTAGTTAATTAACTGAGATATTAAATAAAAGCCACAACAAACACTCGTGAAAAACACATATTCTGAAGATGACGCGCGGGGAAGAATCAAGATTCCAGGTCGATAGCAGTGGAGATCCGATGCCAATTACGGATCTTTTTTCTTTATGTCTTTCGAAGCACACGTCGGTTAAACCGTTCCAAATATGGAAAAACTGAAAATACACACTTAAATATCGAACTTCTTTTCTTTTGAACAACATGCGAACAAAGTATGGAATTGACAGCTTTATTCAAACGGTAATCATCTTTATATTAGACCAACTCTAAAAAACACATTTTAATAAATAAAAATTAATTTGGTCATTAAAATAAGTTAATGATTCGGAATCTCAACCACAGGGTCTTTCTGACCGGTTGGTACAACGCTTTGTAATGGCGTTTCTAAAACAAACAAAGTAGAGATAACAAAAATTAAATAAAAATTAAAGTAAATACAGGATCTTGCAAATAATTGATTTTCACAAAGTAAAAAAATAATTATTATTATTTAATTTTAAAGATACAATTTATGAAAAAGTTTTTTTAGAGAATACATAATAATAATAATAAATGAATAAATAAATAAAAGGAGTTATAAAGAGAAATTTATCAGTTTATCAGATAAGTATATATGTCATGTAATTTCACTTCACATTTGTCGACAGCGCAATTCCCACAGGTCAAAGAACTTAATTTTGATAAAAATACATTTAGATGTTTTAGAAGAGGTGTAGATCCTACGGCAGAAGACGCAAGCAAAAGTCTTTAGATTCGCGATTTTTTTTTCTAATTAAACATTGAGTTGTACGTCCAAAGTTGACGTTGGTACTAAGCCTTAGAATTAGCTGGAGTTGGCATGATTTTTTGCAAGTCAAAGACTATCGCGACCTTTGAATCATCCTTTAAATTTTGGAATGCGTCTTTGGCTAATCTGGTAGCTTGTGCTTTGCGGATATGTAGTTCCTTTTGAGTTTCTGCTTGTTGTTTCTCATCTGCATTTCCATGGTCTATTTTCAATTGCAGCTTGTCACACATAACACATGTATCAGTCTCCGGTAGGTGAAAAATGAGATTAAAATGGGTGTTAAAAATGTATCTATAGAAACTTTCCTTGACTGGTTGTACGCGCTTTTTTTTCTTGGTAAAAGTGAACATACAGTTTATACATATTCTTTAAATTGAGTTTTGGGTTCAGGTATTTACGGTTGGGGACTTTTCTCTCGTATAATGGCTTGTGTATCGTGGAAACTTGTTTATATATTCTTTGATAACATCAATACGGTTTTGTGGAATTTTATTCGACGGTTCTTTTCTTCCTCTTTCATCGCGAGAAGGTGCGGCAGAAACTATTTATTCCTTTTTGCTTACTATGTTTTGCAACCATTTTTTAGAAACATCTTCGTCTTTTCGTGCTAATTGCCGTTTAAAGATGACTGAATTTGTGTGGCATTTTAAAAGTCATGAACTGGCCTTGTATGTCAATGATCGCGGATCAACTATGTGGATGTCAACGGAAACAAGTGCACTTATACCCCTTGGGCCCCACGCGCTTCACGATTTAGGGAAAGACGTTGAGTAATTGACCTCTAGAACGCAGCGCACGATTAAAAAATCCCTTATATCTCTTTAGCTACAAACAGATAGACTTATTTTCAGATAGCCTGTGCACTTAACTGAATTTTTTCAATTTTGTCACTTATACCCCTTGGCTTCTGGAGTCCTCAAATATTATTTAATATATATTATCAAATGCTGCTGATTTAAATACGCTCGAGTTTAATTATGTTTTTTTATGTAATGGCGCATAAAAGTTAGTTAATATATGTAAAGATAGAAACTTGTAGTCTAATTTTTTACTCAATCCCTGACGTGCTAAAATTATAAAAAGTGATATACACGGTGGTATTCCCGATGAAAATATAACGTTTACGAATGTTTAGAATATGTATATAATTTAATTATACATAAAGTATTCAATTTTAAGTTTTTATTTCCTTTATCGTTTATCGAATGCAGATGATAAGGTTCCAATATTCTCTTGATTGCATTGCGCACATGTTGTTTACCTTACAAATATTTTATTCATTTTATTTTATACTCGGAATCAATTTAATTTAAAATGCGTGCGTTAAATGTTATATTGTAATTATATTAAATGTAAACCTATTAAACGATCATGTATTATTCATTTATTTGTTTAAATATTTTGCGATTCTAGATAATAGCTTCATTTATTTTCCCAAAATCGCCAGATTAGATTTTTTTTTTTTTTTTTTTGAAACAGACAAAGCCATTTTGAGAATCCGTGTTAAAAATTTAATCACGAATTCCAAATCGTCATAACGTAAGTATACTTAATCACGGAAGATGAATCTTGTTTACCAGCTTTATTTCAAAATATTTTTGTTACAGTTCGTTTTGATAAAAATATGTGTTTTCGCAATATCATTTTAGTTTCGGGCTAAAATGCTATAATGTTTTTGTAGCATGAGTGCTTTTTCTCCCGAAATTAAAATGATATTGTAACTATTTTTTTAAATGTACATAATTTTATTAAAACAAACTGTAACAAAAGTATTTTGCAATAAATCTCGTAAACAAGATTCATCTTCCGTAAGTGATTAAAAATTCAGAAAATATGCTCAAGAGATGCACATATAGTACATATTCTGTCACATATGACGTCATACTAAAAATCCTAATATTTGCATTATGAACTCCGTCCACAAGATGGCGCAGCTGAGTCAGTTTTACGCCAGAATACAGCATTAAGATTGCACGCTTAATATGTATGCACTTTTACTCATTTCTGTCACAGAAAATCAGAATACGCATGCGCGCAGAGCGATCCGTTTATTGAAATCGTAGCCAAAGTGCAGGGGCTAGACGCTTGTTGAAATAAGAGGCAGTTTCATATTTTAATTCTGTCAATTACTATAGTTTAACTTTAAATTCAATTTACTCCAAATCTAAATTTTGTAACTTGTGACCATTGGCTTCTCGGGTCTTCAATTACGAGTTCCAATACGTTAATGTAACTTAAATTATTTGCAGCTATATCTATAAAATTTTGATGAAACATTTTGTGTACACAACTTTATTAACATTCATAAAAACTATTCTCTGTATATTTTTAGGAGCACATCTTCGTTCTCCCATCAAAAAGTATTATTTCGTCAACACGATATTTCGAAAAACATTACTCGCTGACACAAAAATATTTCTAGAAATCGATAGGACTAAGATTTTGACGGAAATTAAAATTCCGTTCGTTAACCCAAATGACCTGAAACATTGCGTCGACTCAAAAAAAAAAAAAAAAAAAAAAGAAAAAATACTATTTACAAACCCAACTTGGAACTCAATTCATTCCAAATCTATATACGTCACTTGTATCCCTTAGCTTCTGGGGTCCTCATATAAAAGAGGAAAATTATTTGAACGACAACAATAGCAACAAAATATTTGACCTTAATCTAGGAACTGATTTTTTGCGATACTGATTGCTGGTAGAACAAATTTTGTAGCCCATGTATGCCTTATATTCTTATATTTTTTTGTATTAAATCTAGATTTGATTATGTCGTTTAAAATGAAGGCATTAATGGTTATTAAATGTGCATTTTTTAATTATGTGCAGTAACTGTCAAGATTTTTTAAATTCAAAATTGCAAAAAAAAAAAAATAAATAAATTTCAAAACTCTGCAGAGTTTTGAATTCGTCTTTCTCTTTCTCTGAACAAAGAGAGAGATTTAAAAGATTAACGCTGCACAAACAAAAAATAAAATAAACCTTTAAAAGAGCAAAAGATAGGAAGTTTCTTATAAATTGTAATAAAAATCCAAAATTTAAACTTCCGCCTCAGAGAATAGTACTCGCAAACTTCCGCATGCGAGAACAACGCTTTATCCTTGCGCTGTGGATTATATTCCAAAAATGCTGAAACAAACGTCATGTTTTGAAATAAAAAAGTCGCAGAAATGGTTCGATTCATTTAATTAAAGACTTTATTAAAATTTTATGATTTTTCGTGTGACAGGAGTTAATTTCAAGTCTCAAACTTATACAATTTCCGTGTACGAACTCTGTGGCAAACAGACATTCGTACTTAAATAATAGTGCACTGTAAATAGAAATGTCTGAAATTCAGACACTTAAGTGTCTGAAATGGAGTGTTCAATTTTCCGACATTTTAAAATGTCTTAATTTTTTCAGACACTTTTTGCGTCTGAATTTCAGACACTTCAAACGTTTTAATCGAAGCCAATTTTTGTCAGCATTATACACGGCCATATTTGACCACGGTGAATCCTAGAAAAATATTTAGCTGTGGTCCTGTCCCCTCCACCCCACACAGCCTGATTTTGGGGCTTCCAAATTTGGTGTGCAATTTTTGTAAAGCTGGTAATTTAAATCTTTTACGACATTGTACTGATTATAATAAAAAAATTTTAATTTCAGGAGTAGAACAAGATTGAAAACAAAAAGATATTCATCTAAATATTAGTTTTCTTTTTTATCTGTTTAGTTTTTAATGTTATTTTACCTTAAAAATTCAAAATATTGATTATAATCAGTACAATTTCAAAATAGATTTAAAATATAAGCTTTACAAAAATTGCACATCAAATTTGTGAGCCCTAAAATCGTAGGGAGACGGGACATTGTCCAGTATGCCCATGTTTTAATCAGGTCCTTTTGGAAAAAAATGCAACCCTGTATTATTTTTCACTAAATAAAGGTGTCCTGTATTTGGAAGTGTCCGTTGTGGAGGTTAATGAACATTTCGAAAAGTGGACGTCTAATACCTTTTTTAATGCACAACGTATGCATATTGTATATTTTCCGATTATTTGACAAATTCCGCAGTCCCGGAGTGTTCCCTATTGAGGGTTTTTAAGGTACATGGATAAATATATATATTTTTTGTAATGTTGTCTTATTCTAAAAGTTCAAAATATTCATTATACTCAGTGGATAAAAATAAAGATATTTATAACATCAGATGTACGAAAATCGCAAAGAAAATCCCCCCCCCCCCCTCCAAAAAAAAAATCATGCAATTTAAAAACTAGATCTTTTAAAAAATTATATTGGCACATAGACAATTTTTTTACATATATCAGATAATCACAAGATCTATTTAACTATCAATGTAAAATAATAAATAAATACTCTAATTTAATAACATTCAGAAAATAGTTACTGCTAGTTTCAAAACTTGCCTCAAATATACATTTCAAGTATAGTACATATAAATAAACAAGTTTAGTCACTATAATTAGTAAATATGTGTAATATATATTTTTTAAATGTGCGGTGCTTTGTCATTGTTTAATTAAAAATGAACTTTGGTGTCTAATTTTATACATTCTGTGGAATATGTATAATTTTTTCTTTTAAACATATTCCTTAGCTTTTATGGAACAACAGGATATAAGTCATATTTATTTTTTTTATTCCTGTAAACTTTGTATCTTATGAATATGATAACATAGCTATATAAGTTTTACATATTTGATAAGAAAAGATTGACCTAGAAAACAGAAAAAAGAAGAAAAGGAAAAGAAATGATAGAATATGTATTGTTTTTAATTGTTTGAAAAATACTTTGAATATAAAAAAGTAGTTATTAATCGCTTAAAAATATATTCATACTTGCATTATATAAGTAAATATGAACTTTTAAAAATATATACTATTTCTGTTTTATCTATAAACTTCATATCAAGCATAAACAACTTTTTATTTATGCCTAAATTATCATGTTTAATTTTTTCGTACTAATAATTAATTGTATCAGAAATGTTGCATATGCAATTGCAATAAAAGGAAATTTAATATTTTTTTCTGTTATTACTCAGTTTTGAAAATTTAAAATCATGAACAAAACATAGCAGAAAAAGGCTTACATATAAATAAAAAAATTAATATATGTACCAATTTAAAAAAAATCAAAAAAATATTAATGAATACTTTATAAATATACCATTAAATAACAACAGAAATTGCAATAAATGAATAAAATGTTTCTGCGTTTGTTTTATGTTTAAAAAATCTTATGGCATGATAGTATAAGAAATTCCTATTATACTTTTAGAAATTTGGTAAATGTTAAATCTGAAACTTTGGCTATGAAAATTTACGATTTTCAATAATGAATTAAAACATCAATAATAAGAATAAATCTTTAAAAAGTTTCAGTTCTGCAATTAAAAACGGTAATATGTAAATAAACTTTTTATAGTATTAATGATTTTTTTTTCAATCAGAAAAGTTTTCCTAATATCATAATCATAAGTGAATATCATATTTAGCTCCAAAATAATAATAACAAAAAATACAATAAGTACTGAGGCATATACTGCAAGTGTTTATAAGCAGTAAAGTAATAAAAAAGAAAAGTGCCCAGCTAAACTGATGGCATTGAGCTCACAGCCTATTCACACTAATTGTATATTATACTCTTATTTTAAAGAATGCCACTCAAAAAAATAAGTGAAGGGGAATTAGCCCCCGTTTCCCCCTTTATACTTAACCAGTGAACCTCCAAATCTAACCAGGGAAGCTCCTTATCATAATAAACCGGTATACCAAATTTGGAGCAAATCGAATAATCTTGCAAAAAAAACCATTTATCTAAATTAAGGGAGTGGACTAACCCCCCTTTACCCTTAACCAATGAACCCCAAAACTAATCAGAGAAGTTCCTTAACATAATAAACCGGTATACCAAATTCGGAGCAAATCGAATCATTCTGCATGAAAAACACATTTATCTGAATTAAGGGGGGTGCACTAACCCTGTTTTCCCCCCTTTATCCTTAACCAATGAACCCCCAAAACTAATCAGGGAAGTTCCTTAACATAATAAACCTGTATACCAAATTCGGAGCAAATCGAATCATTCTGCATGAAAAACACATTTATCTGAATTAAGGGGGGTGGACTAACCCCATTTTTCCTACTTTATCCTTAACCAGTGAACCCTCAAAACTAATCAGGGAAGTTCCTTAACATAATAAACCGGCATACCAAATTCGGAGCAAATCGAATCATTCTACATGAAAAACACATTTATCTGAATTAAGGGGGGTGGACTAACCCCGTTTTTTCCCCTTTTGTCCTTAACCAATGAACTCCCAAAACTAATCAGGGAAGTTCCTTAACATAATAAACCGGTATACCAAATTCGGAGCAAATCGAATCATTCTGCATAAAAAACCCATTTATCTGAATTAAGGAGGAGTGGACTAACCCCGTTTTTCCCCCTTTATCCTTAACCAATGAACTCCCAAAACTAATCAGGGAAGTTCCTTAACATAATAAACCGGTATACCAAATTCGGAGCAAATTGAATGATTCTGCATGAAAAACCCATTTATCTGAATTAAGGGGGGTGGACTAACCCCGTTTTTCCCCCTTTACCCTTAACCAATGAACCCCCAAAACTAATCAGGGAAGTTCCTTAACATAATAAACCGCTATACCAAATTCGGAGCAAATCGAATCATTCTGCATGAAAAACACATTTATCTGAATTAAGGAAGGTGGTGGACTAACCCCGTTTTTCCTCCTTTATCCTTAACCAATGAACCCTCAAAACTAATCAGGGAAGTTCCTTAACATAATAAACCTGTATACCAAATTCGGAGCAAATCGAATCATTCTGCATGAAAAACACATTTATCTGAATTAAGGGAGGGGGTGGACTAACCCCGTTTTTCCCCCTTTACCCTTAACCAATGAACCCCCAAAACTAGTCAGGAAAGTTCCTTAACATAATAAACCGGTATATCAAATTCGGAGCAAATCGAGTCATTCTGCATGAAAAACCCATTTATCTGAATTAAGGGGGGGGGGGAGTGGACTAACCCCATTTCCCCCCCTTTATCCTTAACCAATGAACTCCAAAAACTAATCAGGGAAGCGCCTTATCACAGTGAACCTAGGAAAAAATTTTGAAGCAAATCGGATGTTTCTATCAAGAGTTATCGCGTTACGTACATACGTACGTACATACATACATACATACATACAGAACGGGCGGGCACATTAGCTCTCAGGCTTTGATAGCCTGTGAGCTAAAAAAAGAAGAAACACAACTTAGAATAAACACAGTTTCAAACGGCTTCAATGTAATGTTTTTATCTCCCTCTAATGGAACTATACTATGAATCATTCAGCTTTTCAAATCTGTTTATGTTGCACGTTTTGCTTTTGGGCAACGACAAATTAGGATATTTCCGATCACAGGATCGAAAAGGAAGATTAAACTATTTATCACTCTTTCGTTTATTCACAGGAACCAACGAATTGAATTAAAGCATTGCAATTTGATTATCAAAACAATTATATTCGATACCGTTACATTAAAAAGGTATAACAGACGATAGCTTGTGAAATCAAAAAATTAACATTAAACTACAAAAAAAAGAGATCAATCTTTAAAAACTATTTAATTTATATTCATAAGATACAAACCTACTGGAATAAAAAGTTAAAATTAAATATGACTTACGCTTTCATTCAATAAATACTCCATAAATACTCTATAATACGCATTTTTTTTAATCTAAGCAATGATGTGATTCTTTCTATCTCATGAAGGAGCCGTAGATGACATGCGCGGAAATCATTGCTCTGATTGGCGTTCAGAATAGTACAATAAAGAAATGTTCAACTACTGTTTTAAATAAGACACTTCCTAGATAATTCCAACATATTTCTCGGTTCGTTTATACCATGATCATACTAAGACACTTATGTATCTTAAATTAAGACACCTATTGCGTCTGAATTTTCAGATTAAGACACTTAAGTGACTGAAACTCTTTTTCAGTCACATATGTGTCTAAATTTAAGACGTCTCTATTTGCAGTGTGATATTATCAAACGTATTTTTTTTCATTTTTATTTTTTATTTTTACGGAATTTTAAAAATTAAAATTTTATTTCGTGGATTACTATCCTCTTATTTATTGTATGAATCATTTTCGAGGAAATATAAATGTGTCAGAGTCATTTGATTACATGTTATTTTGTGGCAGAAATATTCTTTTTTGTTTTTCGTTAAATATCGTGATGCTTTTAAAAATAGCCCCAAAACTTCCAGTAAGTATAATATGCTGATTACATTTGAAGATACTACCTCAAATTCTTGTCCACATACTCCGATTTTATTTTTAGAATATTATTAAAGAAATATGCATCTGTCTCAACCAGAAATGTCATCTGATAGCTATGTTGATCCTGGAGGTAAATAGCGAATAGAACATACCGATGAAATCGAATTCTATTGAATATATTTGACACTACCTTGAAAGGTATGTTGTCACATTAAATTATTCTCCTAGTTCGTTCAAAGAACTGCAACAAAAGTGTTTGCTGTTCTATGTATGTATGGTCATTGCTTCTCGTTTGTATGCACGTTAACTCGATACGATAGCTTGCATCAAAAAGTGATACAATGCACGCAATTTTCTTACATGCGAGGTCATATTTTTTATAAAATCACAATTATTTCACTTTTTTTTCACAAGAAAGATTTGATTTATCAAATGTGTAGAAAAGTGAACTCAATGAAAAAGTCTAACCCTTATACTTGCAAAGATTTAGTGCTATAAAAATGAATGTATTTTTATTTAATGCTTGTTGTCTTTGCTAGAAAAAATATTTATAAATCCATCTCAGAAAGAAAAAACAATAATTTCAGTCTTTCAAAGGAATGTCAGAGTATTATTTTATTGTTTTCAAAATTATACACTTGTAATATTAATATCATTAGTAATGGTATTAGTAGCTACAGAGACACAGCGACGATGAAAACATGTAGAAAGAAATATTATTTTAAAACTAATTCAATGTAAAAGTTTTGTGCTATATTTTCAGATTGTATTGTCAGCTTAAAGTATGTTGGAAGCACAAAATATATATTTTTTTCTGAATAATGCTACTTCAGACTATTTCAAAACAAATGATAAAGAAGAAAGGATATATGAATTGCATATATATTCTTTTGTTTTTATCTTACAAAGGAAGAATGAAAAATGGCATTGTTGTGATTTGAGTATTTTATACTTCAGTATAGTAAATTTTTAGTCATATTAAAACCATATATATATATAAACAAAGTTTTAAAAAAGTATTTGCTTTACGCAGAGTGTTTATGAATTTTACCTTCAATGTATTGAACTTTCGAAATGTATAAATACCTTAAAAATGAGGTAGAATTCAAAGGGAAGGAAAGGGACACATTTCTTATCCGAATTAATAGCTTAATTTTTTTTAGGTTAAAGCTACAGAAAAATATATATAAAATTCATTTTAAATACATTTCGAAGCTCAAATTTAAACTTTTAAATAAATTCTGAAAGAAATCTGAGACTAATTGATAATAGAGGTAAAAATGTTTACATTATTACTTTCTTCTCTCTCTCTCTCTATATATATATATATATTAGGAAAAAGTAATTTAAATCTTGGAAATCTCGATTTCCATTTTTTTTATATATTTACACGTTTTAAGATGCCTGAAAATTTGACTGCTTTTTGAAAATATCTGTGAGTCAGTCTGTGAGTGATACAAATTTTACAGTTGTTCTATATCAAGAACTTACTCACGGAATTTCATCAAACTTCATATTCTGTTAGACTTTGACATAAATTGGAGCTTATTAAGTTTCTGTGTTTTTCATCCAACAAGTGGCAGTGTTTTGCTGTATTTATCACTGTTTGTCCTATAGCCATATTTCTGCATCTGAGTCATTTTAAAAATCTGTCCATGTTTTGGGATAGCAAAATCAAATTTTTAGAAATACTCAGAAAGTTTTAATTTTTTGTAAGTAGTTACCTTACCTCATAAACATTAATATACAAACATCAACAGAGGCAAAATTATTAATTTAACATTCTTAAACGAATTTTAAAATATTAATGAACATGTTAATGACATAGTTACCAGAAAAGTTAATATATCCATGTATATTATTCTATATTATTACGTGTAAAAAATACAGAAACATTTTATTAATTTATTATTATTCCTTAAACAATTTATCAATATAGGCATTGTTTTCTACTACAAAACAACGTGACGAAATAGGTATAGGCCGTTCATGGCCTTGCATATAGTTCATTACTATGCCCTAACTGTACAGAAAGTACTATGAATAGTTCTGTAATATTGTGTGCAGACCTGAGACACATCTATTGATTTCATTTCATAGAAGATATAATATTTTTTTTGTTTTATAATCATTTATAGGACTATGACTTAGGAAATTAAATTCTTTCATCAGTGGTATTTTGTTATGGATTTTGATGAAAATTGGCTTAATATGTGACCAAACTGCAGAAGCATCATGCCTTAAATTTCTTGGGATGGAGAAAAATTATTCATTTTTAATTTCTGTATTTCGCTGAAAAAATAATATTTAATACCATTATGAAATGTCATACGCATTCTACCAAAGGAAACAGCTTGAGATTCCGCTCAGTATTTGTATTTGTTATTCTCAATGAAATCGTCTCCTTAAAATATTCTTCTTTTTTTTTATCTTGCCATTTTATTTAAAAATTTTGACCTTTGGATGTTTGATTTTTCTTACATTTGTTTACTAAGCCCATAATATTTTGTTCTATACTTTTCAGATTTCCTTTTTTTTCAAATTTAAGATACTGATTAAGCTTTTTACGTTTTCGGAGAACTGTTGTTTTATCTCTTCTTACTCGTTTTCTCATTCTAGGACCGTAACTAATTACAGTGGATTCACCTTAAAATATTATACCGAAGGTGTACAGTTAAAGTTGGTACATAACTTTTTTTTTAACATTTCATCTTATTGAAAAGTCTTCTGAAGTTCATTTCTTGTATTTTATCACCATTATTTTCGTTTCATCTTTGTTTCCTTGTGGTCATTTCTTTTACCGATTTGATTTGGGTCATTCCATACAAAATGAGCAAATCACCTGTGGCAGACATGTCACAGATTTTAACGAAAATCATTTTGTAACTAGATCATATCTATTTATGAGTAAATGTAAAATAATAGATTTTAGGATTGTTTATTTAAGTATTAAAATTTATATTAAAAGTGGATGCAAAATCGTGGTTTTGGCTACATGCTTGAAGTTTCAATTTTGGTTATTAGCCTTAAGAAAGCAAAGACTATATTAAAAAATATTTATAATTAGGAATGAATGATAAGTAACAGATTGACGTAAGTTAGTAATTGTATTTTTATTCCTTAATGCGAAAAAAATTATTTTTGAAAAAATTTGAGGGAAAAATGCAACGTTTCTATAGAGATGAAGGACACCTCTGACAATATCAAAATTGCTTGACGTTATAGCTAACAGTATATATATTAAATATTTAAACTTTAATTCTTGCCTTTTTTATTCCTTAATGAGAAAAAAAATAAATAGTAAAAAATGTTGAGGATAAAATGCAATATTTCTATCACTTGTTTCGACGTGAAAGAAATCTTTTTTAAACTTTTAATTCTTTTAATATTATAGATAACAGTGTATATTTTAAACATAAAAACCTTTATACTTGCTTTCAGTTTATTTTTTCCTCAAGAAGATTTTTAATTAAAGTAGAAAAAAAAAGCTCAATTGAACAGAAAATTATATATTAATTTCTAAGCTCACATACAGAAAATAGATGGCAGCACTAAGTTTTTTCACCTTGAAATCGTGCAATATTTTAAGAATTCGCGCGAATAAAAAAAAATAGCTCATGGAATATAGTTAATATTGCCTTTTTTTAACCCAATTTTGTGACATTAGGAATCAAAAAGGCATGCTTGAATTTTTTTTATCAGATTATGGACTTATTGATCTTTATGTCTGTGCAATAACTGTAATGTGGGACATTTCCTTCATTGTTTTTTTTACCTGTCAATAAGAGGAAAAATTACGATTTTGTCATTTTTTTTTAAAGTTTCTAAAAATTTTTAAAGGTGAAGGAAATACATGGCAACTTAAAAACTTTAGTAATTCGATCTTAATATGTAAAACTACATCAGGCATTAATTTCTCAGATGTTTTTGAATTCCTTTAATTTTTATTACGTTTTTAATTTTCTCAAAATTTGCAAATTTTCAATTTTTACAACCAATTAAAGAATAATCATGGTGTTACCAGATTATTATTGCTCAATAAATAAGAAGATAATTTTTCAGAGGTTACATTATTTTTAAAAAAATTCATTTCAGTTAAATAGTTTTCAAGATACAGGACTTCAAACCTGCAACTTTGGACGATTGCACACATGCCATTCTTTATCACAAGTTTTTAAAATCCAAAACTGCTAAAATAATTTATTTTTCGTGAAGATATTTTGCAGAGCTCTATTTGAATATGAATTGAACCTGTATATCAAATTTTATTAAAATCTGTTACTATGTGGCCACGACTTTTTTTAAATTTTTGCTCAATTTACGTGGAATGACCCATTTCCCCTTTAACTTTTTCCTGAAGATATCATTCATGTTCTTTTCTAGCATTTTCTACTCTTAATGCAGAATTTTCTTTTAGTTTCTTTTTTTTCCCTTCATTGACTTGCAGTTTCTTTTTTCTTTCATTTTCTGTATAAGAGACAAAAGAAGCCCATTGTAATGGACCACAAAAACTGTAAAGGGTTTTTTAAATAAATTTCTTTTCCTAATATTTCTACACATTTAAAAAATACACAAAAAAAATAACAGTACTAGCTAAATTTATATTAGATGTGTTTTAAAATTACATTTAGTAATTAGAAATATTAAAATAAATATTTTTTATTTACAAAATATTTATAATTAAAATTGTAAGTTGTTTCTCTATATGTATTTAAAAGCATTTTATTTATGATTATACCAACAAATTAAATTTTCAAACATACATATAGCTTTATTAATATTCAGTATTGCTATTGCCAAGTAGTAAATTAGAAATTTGTTAACATTATATGTTCATATTACTATGTGAACATAAACTTGTCATTACCATGGATATGTTGTCATTACCATTGTAGAAAACAAACATGGTAATGACATCCATGGTAAGAACAAATTATGCAAATTATTTTTATTTTTCCCAGGCATAAATGATAGCCATTATATCTTGCAGCCCATGCAATAATTTCCTATTTCTTACATAATAAAAGCAGATTAAGAAACAGAAGTTCATTTAGAAATATCAATTAGAAATGTAGAATTAGAAATGAATTAGTTTATCAATTAAAAGTTACATGCATAATGACGTACAAAAAAAATATTCACCAAAACATTCTATGTTTTTGCTTGTTTTATTGAAAAAATAAGACTATCTACTTTCTTCAGCTAAACCTAATGACAAAATGACTTAAAGGATTTTTTTGCCTAGATAAAAAGGCATGTGCTGCCCTTAAAAAATTTTCAGATGAACTTTATGTCAAAAGCATGGTAATGGCACTCTTTCTTAGGAAAAGATTTAAAAAATATTAAGAATTATAGAGAATTTTAATTTATGAAAATAAATATGTTTTTAGTTTATAGCATCTTAATAAATAAAAATGTATTTAAAAAATTACAACCATTGTTTTAAACACAACTTATTCATATCTTTACCTGATAAATTGATTGTTGGGACAACTCATGTTAATGACATTTTAATAACAAAAGAATATACTCCTTATTTTAAAATTTTTTATAACCAATAATGTACCGGTAAATTATTCCTAAAATAACATGATAGCTAAGATGCAATAATTAAAATTATGATATTTAACTATTTTTCTGTTCAAATGCGAATGGACTGTAAAACATGATACTTTTTGAAAATCCCCTTCTACACATTTTACATTAATAAGCACTCTATTTACTTTAAAATATATTTGTGAAAATAAAAGCTGCGATTTTTTCTAATTGGTGCCTCTGCAAGAATTTAATTTACTCTCGGATTTTTAAGCACACACCAGCACATTGCAATATATCATATGTAAAACATAATATATCATGTTTTACAAAGAACAATGATTTGTGCGATTTATAGCAATGGTTTATGTGATTCATATAGCAAGTTTTTATAATTTCAGGACACTACTAGTGTTTATATTATTTTATGAAGTCAATTGTTTCTTAAGATAATAAGAATTATTAGAAACACATACGAACCTTCTACAAACCTTCAGAAGTATATTTGTGAGAGATACAAATTTTATGGTTGCTCTATATCAAGAACTAATACACAGAATTGTATCAAGCGTCATATTCTATTAGACCTTGACATAAATTGGTACTAAGTTTCAGTGCATATCGCCTAATAAGTAGCACTGTTTTGCTGTATTAATCACAGTTTCTCCTCCGCAATCCAAGATACGATGCGAATCTTTTGCGTATCTAAAAATCGTATTTTGAATGCAATGGTTAATGAAGAAAAAAAAATAAAGCAGTAGTATAAAAATTATTTAGAGTCTTCTGAAAATTTTAGGTTTTGTTTGAAGACTCTACATAAAAAAATCATAATAGAAATATATTTAGTGTTGTTGACTTGTAGTATCAACTGCAAAAAATCGAAAATAAATAAGTAAATGTACGGTAATTATTTAAGGAGTCTTGTACCTTTTAAACGCGATGAAATTTAACGAAAAAATTCACAGTTTTATTTAGTCTATCTTCAAAACTTTTTTGTGTACAAACATGAAATTTTGGATTTTATTTAAACAGATTATGCATTGTATTATGCTGTCATTAGAAATTTATTAGCCTTTTACAGAATTTGTGTATTGTTGAAGTTAAAATAGCTCTTTTTTTTTTTACTCCATAAGTCATTGCGCGCATGATATCTTGAGAAAGTATGTATGGATTATCATGAAATATGTTAAAGATACTAAACATATATGTGTGTTTAAAATGAACTACTCTTAGGCCAAAATTATTTCATTAACTATATAAAAAATATTTTTGTAAAATAAATATAAAAACTTTATATTTTTAATGAATAAAAATAGTCATAACTAAAACTATTACCATTGTGAATACTTAAAAATACTTCATTTTAAACACACACATTTGTTTAGTATCTTTACCAAATTTCATTACAATCCTTACATAATTTCTCAAGATATGCGCGCAATGACTTATGGAGTAAAAAAAAAGAGCTATTTTGATTCCAACAATACACAAATTCTGTAAAAGGCTAATAAATTTCTAATGGTAGCATATTACAAGGCACAATCCGTTTAATCAATATACAAAATTTCATGTTTATACATGAAAATATTTTGAAGATGGACTAATTAGAACTTTGAAGTTTTTCGTTAATTTTCGACGCGTTTAAAAGGTACAAGACCCCTTAAACAAAATCCAAAACGAGCTTATCAATGTAATGGATGAAACCGTTCTACAATAAAGCATTTATCGAGTCATGAATGCTAAATATTTCTCAGTAATTCTTGGTTGTATTCCTAAAGATTGTCAACTACGTCACCAGGAACAAATTTCGATGATAATTAGATTTGTAGCTCGCGGTACATAATCAAATGCTCCATGAAATATAAGCGAATATTTCGTAAAAGGTTTGGAGATAGATAGAGCACAGGTGAAAATTTGTACAACGTGCACTTGATGCATCAAGATGAAAGTGACCCATTAAGACTAAATGCAGTGATGGAACAGTGGCGTAGCAGTTGAACGATTGTCACCACTAATTTTTTATAGCATTCTTCGCCTTCAAAAATCTCAGAAATTCTGTCCTGAAGTTAGATAAAAAATACTAATAAAATTTTGCGATGTCAGTTGATTTTCTCTTGCTACACTGTTCCATCACTGCTAAATGTTTAAAATATCAGTAGGAAAGGATTTGATAACTGTGTTAGTATAATAGGATACATACTAGGAATGAAATAATTTCTGGGGAACAGTTTAAAAACTTTATTGACATCTCATGGGCATGTCACAACCACTAATTATATTAACAGACATGGCCAAGACATGTTTTTATTTAAAGACTTTCCATAGAACTCGGTTATAACAATCATTAATGCACCATCTACTACAAAGATAAACATATTAGAAAGCATGTCGGAGATCTGTCTGTAAAATCTCTTTGAAACACGATGGGGATGTTGAACTGGAAGTGTGAATATTAAACAGTACCAAGCTCCTGAACATTGTAATGCACTAGAAGAACCGAAGAAAGGATTGATGATGTCCAAAAAAAGTTAATGCTCAATAGTTAGTCAGTTAAATACTATATTTCTGCCCTCCTAGCTCTTTAAAACATATTATGCCAGTAAAGAAATTCTGGGTGATACCATGGATGCGTTAAAAGATATTTTGTATTCCAGAAGCTTTGTATCTAGTAAAGGTCAGACAGAGTAAAAGTTTTAATAAAGGTTTATTGAACCTGGTGAATTTGCCAAAGATCTAGATATTGAGCCTGTGTTGGAGATTCGGAGTAAGTGTTATACAAAAAAAAAAAAAACTATAAATCTGTAGTCGAATCTTTTGTAAATCTAAAAATAGCTTTTTGAAGTCAATGATCAATAAAGAAAAATACAGTCGAGCCTCGTTATCCCGACACCCGGTTTTCACGTCACTCCGCTTTTCACGTCAGTTTTTCAATGTCCCGATTTTCTGTATATGATTTTAATGTAAATAAATTCCGAATTTTACGTCGTTGAATAATTTTCAACTCCGTATATAGCGACGGTTTAGGAAAGTTGTCCATTTTTCATAATCCATCTTACAAAAACGGAAATTAAGCGGTAAGAAGTGTACTGGCCAAACTTTTCACAAAAGTGTCTAAAATTCCCATTGAAATAAATGAGAAATTTTACTTCAATTCTTTATCTGAATAAATAAACCCACATATCAGTCTGCTCGCAATTATTTTGTTCTGGCTAGGCGGCACATTCTTGTGGTTACACGACGTTTTTCATCCGACTAAAACCGAAGAATTGCGTTATATTGAAACTATCAGAAATTGTCTAGCATCCATTTCTGAAACAACGAATATAGATTATAATTCATTGTATAATATTGAAAAAAGAATTGTGGGAAGCACAGCTAGGGATAGGCAAAGAATTCATCAATATTTCATGTAACAATAAAAAAACAAGTCATCATAAATCTGATTTTTATTCTTTTCAATTTCGTTTTTGTGTTTATTTTGTTTAATAATAACGTTTTATTGTTGAAAAGTGCAAGAACAGATATGAATTTAAAATTGTCTTAAAATAATTAAAAATACAACTTTTTATAAACATATTTTTCCCCAACTCCGGTTACCACGACACTCCGCTTATGACGACATTTTTTCTAGTCATTAGAGTGTCGGGATAACGAGGTTCGACTGTATAAATCAGTAATGTAAAAAATCGTTTGGATTCTTCTGAAAATTGTAGGATTTGTTCAAATTATCACAAAAAAATCTGAAAAGGGGGATTGGCAGAGTAGATCTGCCCCCAAAACAGAATCATAAAATTACCCACTATACATGAATACACGCTTTCTGAGAAAATGGAAGCATTAAAGGTAATTGTATCATCAAAGATTCAAAATACCATGCAAATGACTGAACTCTTTGTTTATAACAATAGACCTGTTACATTTTGAAAATTATTTAATTCCTATTTGGATTTTCTCGTCATTTTAAGTGTTGCTGACATTTGAAGAAAGGAGCTTTTCTAAAATCAAAACTTAATTTGGATCACCAATTCACTATAAATGTATGAAGAGATTAGCAATTACGTCCATTTAATCTTAACTATCTATGACAACATTTTAAAAGAATTTTCAGAGAAAAAGCGAAAACCAAGCTTTCTCATTAAAATAAAAATATATATGTTAAAAGTGATAACAATATTTTTCAGGTACCTAAAAAATTCAATTTTTGGTCAAAAATCCGATTGCCTATTTTTGGTTTAATATTAAAACGTAACACTTTAGCTTTCTAAATCAGATTCAATTTTTTGTTTCTGTCTTGCTTAGAACTTGGGATACAGGCATTTTAATATTAGTCAGTCGGAAGTTTTTTAAATCGAAAGTAGCCTTTGTTCTGTTTTTCCTCAAAATGAGATTCTTAACATTTGCTTTATTGCAAAACATCACAACTAAAAAAAATATATAATCATATGCACGTCAATGGGCATCGTCCTCGTGGCTTAGTGGTAGAGCACTGGAGCGCTATTCCAGGCGCCCGGGTTCGATTTCCGGCTTGGACATTTTTCACTCTGTTGATTTACGGTTAGTTAGCAAAGTGATAATTCATGTCTTTAATATTCAACATAGTTCTAGTTATGAAAACGCTTCAGTACCTCAAGAAAGCTTCATGAATCATAATAAAAATTACAAAATAAAAATATCTTTATTTGTTTTTTGACGTTTTTTAAAAGGGCCATTTTATAATAATTTTTATGTATGTTTTGAGCCTATAAACCAAAATATTAAAAAATATACCTATTTTTACACGTTATTTATAATTCTTAGCTATACTCTATAATATAATGCACATAAGCAGGCAATTTTTCAAATATTAAAAATCCCTTCCGAAGGTAGGCAGGCACTTAAAAGGCTTGTAAATACCTTTTAATAAACTGATCTACATGTTTCGTAAATAGTTTACAATATTGCAAAAAAAAATTTTATTTATCAAAATTGAACTTGAAAATATCGCCGATTGTGCGTACTAAGCATATAGATCTGTTTATTAAAAGGTATTTATACACCTTTAGATATAATGTTATTACATTAACCCTTTAGTGCGCAGCTTTGCATACATGCAGACAACACTGTTTTGGATTTAATAGATTTTTTTTTTTATTCGCATGTACCTAATTCACACCAAAAAATTAAAATAGCAATATTTTCTTTAATTAAAAAACAGACATTCTGTATTTAAATAAAGCGAAATTAATCATTGAAACTTCCTGCTGTAAAGTAAGATTCTCTGAACTACGTAATTTCTAGAACGTATTCTATTATGGGAATTAAAGGGTTAAAGTTAAGTTTTATAAAATAAATAATTATATAAAATAAGGTATTTGTAGACATACTTATTAAAGTATTTACTCATTTGCATTATTTTAGCGTATATTTCAGATTTTTTCCATAATTTTTTCCGTGGTTAAAAACCTTTCAAAGTATCATATATAATTTTTTCAAAACAAAATAAAAAATCACGCCTTTGAGGGTTAAGCATAAATTGTTTTATTTTAGTGACAATCAGTATTTTTACTTTCTTCTATCTTCAATAGAAGAAAGTATTGTAATCGAAATTTTTTTCGACTTCCGATTTTCGACGGACACGTTTTAGGGGTCAGAGATCCCAAAAGACATGTTTATAGAAAATGTCTGTCTGTCCGTGTGTCCGTGTGTCCGTCTGTCTGTCGCTATTGTATCATCAGAAAGTGTATGAAGTTATGCATAGAATTGGACCAAATTTTTATTTTAAGTTTTTGGTTATGGCAAGCAGGTCCTCCCAGAATTTGGAAAAAAGTTGCCGGTAGGGTGCGCTGTAATAGCGATTTCTGTGAAATTTTTGAATATTGTACCATCCAAAAGTGTATGAAGTTATGCATAGAATTGAACCAAATATTTATTTTAAGTTTTTGACTATAACAAGCAGGTCCTCCCTGAATTTAGAGAAAAATCGCCGATAGGGGCGCTATTTTTGCGATTTTTGTGTGATTTTGAATATTGTACCATCGAAAAGTGTATGAAGTTATACATACAATTGAGCCAAATATTTTGTGTTTGTTTTTGGTCATGGCATGAATGTCCTCCCTGAATTTTGAAAAACTCCGCCGGAAGGGGGCGCTATGATTGCGATGTCTGTGCCATTTTCATTATCGTACCATCGAAAATTGTATGAAGGTATGCATAGAATTGAACCACATTTTTTGTGTACGTTTCTGGCTATGGCAAACAAGTTTTCTTTGAATTTGAAAAAATCTGCCGGACGGGTGGCGTTGTGATAGCGATGTTTCTGCCATTTTCCTTATTCTACCTTTGAAAAGTGTATAAAATTATGCGTACAATTGTACCAATTACTTTCGTGCATGTTTTTGGCTTTGGTCAACAGGTCCTCCTTGAATTTGGAAATATTGCGCGGTAAAGGGGCTCTGTGATAGCGGTTTTTGTATGCTTTTCTTGATTTTTCGTAGTTCTGTTGTCCATCGGCGGCGTGTTCAGAGGCGGAAAATCGCTTTTTGCTAAGCCGATTATTCGCAAACATCTGATAACAACAGAATAAGCAAAAACTATTAATTTTAACAAATATAATGTTATGGATTAACACGTTCTTAATCCGTTTAATTGACTGAAGCAGAAATTTAAGATGAAAATTAAAGTTGGGATAGTATTGAAATAATAATATTGAAGTATTAACATGTGTAACTAATTTTTGAAATATTATGTATAAGATAGAAGAAAGTTTTGGGATTGGCACATCCAACTAGTTTCTATATAATTCTAATACTTTTCATATTAAATGCAATTACAATGGCCAATTTTGCATTTACGTTTTTTGAATGTTAAGTTATATTTCGAAGTCCATTAAAGGTAATTTATTTCTAACAGGGCACTTAAATTCAATGTTTTTTACTTAACAAAAGTGAAGTAATATTTTTATAAAATCCCTTCACACTTACTAAAACAAGTGGTAATAAATCTATGTAACTTTTAAGAGGTCATATAAAGATTTCCTAATAACAAGCAGTTTTTAACCGTTTGGTCCATCAGCTTGCACAAAATTTTTATACGCACATTTTGATTACTTTTCATTCTACCACAGATGGATTTAGTCTAATATGTTATTCTCTTTAATTTTATTACTATACTGGCATTGGTATATGTTCGCTGGTGACCTGAGATTGCATAGAAGCGCTTAATTTTGACCATATCCCTTACCAAATAGCTATCTTCGTAACAATATTCAATAAAATGAAAAGATGATTATTAGTTGAAAAGAAGGGGGGGGGGGTGTTCTAAAATACGCGTTTTTATGCACACTGGACTTATTACAGAACAAAGTCATTTCCAATAGGGTAATCATTTCCAGTCCTGAATAAATCTATATTAAATGCTTCTCAATTGTGCACGACAAAATCAAATAAAATTTTCGTCCCCACACCTCCCCCATCCCTAAGGAAGTCCTGAAATGCCATCCGTGCATGTATGGGTTGTTTATTGTATATCAATCAATAGGTAGCGTTTCTCTGCTGTGTTTCTCATAATTTTCATGGCACCTTTATCTTAGTTAATATACAAGCATCTTTAAAAAATAATTATAAAAAAGAAAAAATGTATATTCACTTTTGGCTTCATACAGTGCGGTGGAAAAGTTTATGCTCAAGCAAAATATTTAAAAAAAATGAAAAATATACATCGGAATGCTTTGAAATTTTTACTGTATCTAAACAATTGGATTACAAATTCATGTTTCGAATTCGGAAACAATTCATCGTAAGGAAAATAATAAATTATAAAAAAATTTAAAATTGTGATGTCGCAAAAGTTCATGCACAAAAACGAAATATATACATTTCACAAGGCACAAAAATCCTTTAGTAGTCTATGGTGCTTTCACTGCACCTGATGAGATCGAATACTCGACTTTCCATTGATAACACGAGAGTATGGAAGGTTTGGGAGAGAGTTAGTATCAGGCTTCCTCGATCGCTAATTTTAGCTTTTGCACTGGGTAATACTGCTTTTCATTCTTGCACTCGTCACGTGAGAGGATTCCGCAGATGTTCTCTATAGGATTGAGATCTGGGCTGAGTGCTGGTCAGTTCATCACCCTGCTATTCTGAGATCTAAGCCATTCTTTTGTGCAAGGGGAAGTGAGTTAGTGATGGGCGATAACGAGATGTTTTTCTCGATTGTCTCGATTGTATGGACATCTCGATATTTTTCGATTGTGTAAATTTTTTCTCGATGACTCCAGTTTGCCAATTGCTTTTATACATCATATATTATATATTATATACGTCATACATTTATCAAGAATCGTCTGCGGGTGAACTGGAATGAGTCGGTGTTAATAAAGACAAGGTGACGTCGCCCGCTAGTGGGCCCCTCCTTTAATCGGGCCCCTAAGTTATACGTAATCTTGTAATATGAAATCACGAACAGGTTACACGCTATATACGACACCGTATAGCAGGCGTGGTGTGCACGCACTACAAAATCTTGAAAAAAAATATATAATCTCGAAACGAACGAACCTCGGACCAGATCTCTTGGGGGAGGGGTCAAAGTGAGCGGAGGGGCAAAGTAGCTGCATAATATGAATAAGCCGTCACAGGTCTTCAGGCCTTTCGAACCATATGCCACACGAGGGGTCTGGATTTGAATTTATAAAAATGCCCTCCCCGTGGGGGGCAAAGGGGGGGGAGGGGTGCGGAAGGTGGATAACATGAGTAAGTGGTCATAAGCCTTTCCAACAATATGTCACATGAGAGGTCTCGGCTAAATTTAGAAAAGTGTCCCCCGTGGGGGAAAAGTAGGGGGGGGGCGATTACCGGAGGTGTATAACATCAATAAGTAGTCACAGACCTTTCCAACGATATCTCACATGTGGGGTCTTGGCTAAATTTGTAAAAGTGTCTCCCCGGAAGTGGGGGGACGGACACCGGAGGAGCATAACATCAATAAGTAGTCACAGACCTTTCCAACGATATCTCACATGAAGGGTCTTGGCTAAATTTGGAAAAATGTCCCCCGGGGGGGCAAAGTGGGGGGCTGTCACTGGAGATGTTTAACATCAATAAGCAGTCACAGACCTTTCCAACGATATCTCACATGAGGGGTCTTGGCTAAATTTAGAAAAGTACCCCGGGGGGGGCAAAGTGGGGGGGGACGGACACCATAGGTGCATAACATCAATGAATAGTCACAGACCTTTCCAACGATATCTCACATGAAGGCTCTTGGCTAAATTTGGAAAAATGTCCCCCGGGGGGGGGGCAATGTGGGGGGGGGTCTGTCACCGGAGGTGCATAACATTAGTAAGTAGTCACAGACCTTTAAAATGATATCTCACAAGACGGGTCTTGGCTAAATTTGGAAAAGTGTCCCCCGGGGGGCAAAGTGGTTGGACGGCCACCGGAAGTGCATAACATCAATAAGTAGTCACAAATCTTTCCAACGATATGTTACATGAAGGGTCTTGGCTAAATTTAGGAAAGTGTCCTGAAATTTCATATATTATACATAATATTTATCGGAGGGCTCCATAAAAAAATCCGATCTAAAATGATAAAAACGGAAAAAACTACCCCCCGCAGTGGGGGCCAAATTGGGGAGGGGAGGAAGAAAGTCTCATAATATGAAAGAGTCATCCGAGAGCTTTCCGATAACATATCACATGACGGGTCCAAAAAAGTTTGAAAATTGCTCCCCCTCCCTCCCCCCTTTGGGCCCACTCTTTCGCCCCGGAATTTACGCAACCCCCACTTTAAAATTTTTATGTTCAATAAATAATATTTATTGGAAGACTGCATAAAAAACCTACATCTAAAATGATATTTAAATTTATTATAGAAGTCGGCTACGGTTTTAAAAATTTGTTCGCCCCCACCCCACCACCCCGAATTTCACCTTCGGGGGAAGAAAGGTTCATAATATGAAAGAGTTGTCAAAGGGCTTTTCGATTATATGTCACAGGAAGAGTTCGGTAATATTTTTAAATTGCGCCCCACCCACTCCCACGTCCTCGGAACTCACCCGACCCACCTTCCTCTTTGAAATTTTTATATTTAATAAATAATATTTATCGGAGGGCTCCAAGTATGTAAGAGCTTGGTAGGGCTAAAATAAGAAAAACATTGAAAATTAAAGCTTCATTTCACAGTTCATTGTCATGCCTATTTCTTTCTCCAGCTTGCCCCTCGATATCTCTTCTCGGCCCTTCTTGGCTGAGCGTGAAATGACAATCATCGATAGTAACATTTCGGAGAAAGGACGAAAACTGATTTCTCATTCTCGACAATGTCATATGAAATGTTGAACAGAGACCGAGAGCGAGAAACGAGAAGTGACGAAGGAAGCAATGAGTTACAATCGGTGAGATATCTCGAAGTAAGCGAGATGTTTGCCCTCGAGCAGAATGTCTCCTCGAGATAAAGGAGCAGTTTGCGTCCAGAAAATAGATCTCGCAGTGCGAGAGCGCTCTCTCTCGCACTTCGAGAGAAAGGAAGCTTTCAGAAGAGTCAAACTTACCGCGCTTCTGGTGTAAGTCATGATTTCCCAAAGGGGTACATGTTTTTTTCCATTCGCTTTTGTTATTGACCGATATGGGTTAGGAGGCATAGTGGTTTAAGTTATCAGTTCTAGTTTCAGTTGTTGATATAGAAGTTTTCTATTGAATTTGGCGCCAGTTTGTCTTTGATTTTCAATGTTTCTCTTATTTTAGCCCTCCTAAGCTGTCCCATATCTCTTAATATTAGAATGCTATTGTTAAAACAAAATTGCACTGCAAAATATGTGTTTTCAAGATTTTAAGTGTCGCCTCAGGGAAGAGGATTTTTCAAAATTATTTTACTCCACTCATGTAATATATTAAAATAAGGGTAATTTCATAACCTTTCTAAATCTACCTTTCTTTTGTCAATCCACTGTTAATTTTAGACCCCTGGGCTTAAAATGCTCTAAAGGAATATACTTAGCGGCGGTTTTTTTCGTACTCTGGTACGGTATCTTTCACTCATAGGAAAATTATAAGACTAACATCAAATTGCGTCTAAAATCGAATAAAAAATATGGACATGTGTTTCTTAATTTTAACTCCATTCTTCGCCTCAAGAGGGCGCTTTAAAGTTTTGTTTCTTCAAACCTTTAGTATACTGTTTGTCCAAAAATTATAAAATTCACAAAATAAAGTCTTTTCACTCTTCCCCATCTTCTCGTATCAATTTTATTTTTACTACCACCAGGGGACGCCGCCCAGTGAAACATTTTACTTTTAGCCTCAGGCTATTGGTATTTTTCATCTTTTTTTCATAATATTTTGTCTCATTGTTTTTCTTCCTTGTAGATACTATTCTCTAAGTTCTTCACCCATTCTGACCATTTGGGCACTCATTCTGGACCAGCTGTGGCCCATCGGGCCCCTCTTCATTTGTCTGGCTCTAATCACACGCTTCACTTGTTCTTTTACCATTTCTTCTTTTTCTTCAATTTTTTTCTTATTCAATGGTTCGTTTTTTTTTTTTTTACCATTCTCAACTTCCCCTAGTCCTCTCTTACATCAAGTTAACTTCCATCCTTGGTCTGCCCTACTGTCAATTTGAGGCCTAGTGCCCCTTCGGGGGGGGGGGGTTCTTCTACCTTTTCCAGGCCCATCATCTAATACCACGTTGGTAAGGATTGGAAGATTAAAATTATCCGAAATACCAAAAATGAAGTCCATTGAAGTTTTATTTTAGTTACAGAATTCCCTATTAACGGATATATTTGTCTGTTTACCTTTCTATTTTTCGATAACACTCCTTTGTTTTCGATAAACGGAGAAATTCAACAGCATTAGACTCACTTTAGACATTTAGGGAACTTTCACTTGTATCAAACCTTCTGCCTTTATCGAAAAGAAGAAAATGCTAATCGATTCTAGCTAATGCGCCTAAAATAAAAAATGAGCTAGTAAATGTGTTAGAAACTAGCTACTTTGGATTTTGATACAGACTTGAAGAGTCATGTTGGAATCCCTGGGCACTGGAAAACAATTACCGTGTTAGACAGGTTCCCTCTTAGCCGTTATATTTGTCTGGTTGCCCTTATGTTTCTCGATAAACGGAGAAATTCCACAGCATTAGACACACTTTAGACATTCAGGGATCTTTAACTTGTATCAAACCTTCTGCCTTTATCGAAAAGAAGAAAATGCTAATCGATTCTAGCTAATGCGCCTAAAATAAAAAATGAGCTATTAAATGTGTTAGAAACTAGCTACTTTGGATTTCGATACAGACTTGAAGAATCATGTTGGAATCGCTAGGCACTGGAAAACAATTTCCGTGTTAGGCAGGTTCCCTCTCAGTAGTTATATATGTTTGGTTATCCTTACGTTTTTCGATAAAGCTGTCTTGTTTTCGATAAACGGAGAAATTCCACAGCATTTGATACACTTTAGACATTTAGGGAACTTTAATTTGTATCAAAACTTTTTCCTTTATCGAAAAGAGGGAAATGCTAATCGATTCTAGCTAATGCTTCTAAAATGAAAAAATGAGTTTTTAAATGTGTCATAAAGTAGCTACTTTGGATTTCGATACAGACTTAAAGAGTCATGTTGGAATCGCTAGGTACTGGAAAACAGTTTCCGTGTTAGGCAGTTCCCTCTTGGCAGGTATCTTTATCTTACTATCCTTACGTTTTTCGAAAGAAACTTTTGTTTTCGATCAATGGAGAAATTCCACAGTATTTGACATTTAGGGTAACTTTAAACTGTATCAAACTTTTTGGAGTTATCTAAACAGTAGAAAGGTTATTTGATTCATCAAATGCGCCATAGTTACGTGATTTGGACATTGCAGTTTCATAAAGAAGAAAGGGGAATTTATTCCAATGCAAAGAAAATCATTTTAAAATACTGAAATTCAAATGAGATATCTTTATAAATTTCTTCCATAAGATTAGTATTAGCGAGCAGGTCTTTTCAATTGACTGAAGTAACCCCTTAAGCCTAAATCAGGAGAAAATAATTACGATAGCAGAATTATCGAGCAAACCCTATCACTACTACGAAAATTTCGGCCAGAATAATAGCTAAGTTTTCCAACAATTGTTTTTACCTCTCTCGTTATAATCGATTGTAAAACATCTCGATTGTAGATTCTAGGAATTAATCGATGGCTGTATCGATTGTGATTTTTTACGATGACGATTCTTCTCGATTGTCGAATTTTCGAGAATCGCCCATCACTAAAGTGAGTATCTCTGCGTTGTCTTGCTGAAAGGTCCTGTTGGGACCACCTAGGAGTTCTTCAAACGGTCACAAATGTTCCATCAGCGTTTTCTGATACTTTTGTGAATTTTGTCTGCCATTTAGGAAGCAAAGAGACGTTTGTGCATTACAGCCAAAAGCGCGCCATACAATGAGCGAATCACCACATTGTTTCCTACTGAATATGCTCTTCGGATCTTTCCACAAGGCACGCCAAAAGAATGAGAAGCCATTTGGAGCATCCAAATTGCATTTTTTTTCCCATAAAAAATAGCACTAATCCATTAGTCACGATAATACATGTGCTGTTTTGCTCATTGAAGTCTTGCTTGTTTGTGACTCTGTTTCAGAAAAAGCTTACAAGATAATTTTTGTTTTTCAATGAATCCTGATTCTGTTATT
This sequence comes from Maratus speciosus, assembly GCA_963932465.1. Taxonomy (NCBI): domain Eukaryota; kingdom Metazoa; phylum Arthropoda; class Arachnida; order Araneae; family Salticidae; genus Maratus; species Maratus speciosus. The sequence goes on from OZ010789.1 coordinate 446,346,844, forward strand.
CGTCTGCATATGCTGTCATGTGATATTTTTGAGCCAAGTCGATTTTTTATCTCATTAAGAGACAAATAGCTAGTTAAAGCCAATCTTTTAATTCTTCTAGCTTCACAAAATGTGGTTTTACTCGACGTTTCTGAGCAATATACATTTTTGAATTGTTTTGCACGTTGCAAAACACTATTAACCCGAGAGTAGTCGCGACATTTTTTAGAACGTTAGTAGTCGCGCTCGGTCCATTTGCCGCCGTTACCAGCAGGCCGAAAACGAAGGGGAAACTTGCCGGTGTTATCAGATGAACGAAAACGGATAACGTAGGGTGAAAATATTGACTGAACTTTAAACGATTACAGCAATTAATCATTTTACAACATTTTACAGCAATTATTTATTTCGCTTAAGTATATATTCAGTTGGCATCTAGATAAATGTTTTTAATAACTCTTTCTTCGTTTTGCATAAATACTTAAAAGTAAATAGTAAATGATTTGTCTGAATTTCTGATGTTACTATGAATCAATAATTAGTAGGAAAACATTTACTAATATGAATCTAAATTCATGATAGGGGTATTTTTATTTATTTATTTATTTATTTTTGGAAGGACAGAATCAGAGTCAGGTAGATTTTTTTATACTCCGGCACTCTATATCCATTTAATAAAATAAAATTAATAAATTTAGCATCAATATATTACACTGACATTAAATTGAACAATTAAACTGAAAATAAAAATGGAACTTATGACATGCAACAGAAAATCAAATACAATACCACTAATTCACCAGCATATTGCGGACGATTAATTCATTTAAAACATATGAAAAACCATCGAATTTGATATCTATCTATCTATCTATATATATATATATATAAACTTTCTGTACAATAATACCATTGAAAAATAGGGAAAATGACCAATAATTATGAAATCACAAATACCACATAAACCAAATATTATTAAAAATGTATATATATATATATAATAAAGAAAAAGGTGAAAAAATACTTAACTTCGAAATTATAAATGTAAATGATGTAACTACGTTTTATTTATTTATTTATTTATTTTGTGGGGTGTCTGTGTGTGTATGAGGGGGGAGAGGGGGAGGGGGGGATCTCGAGATTTTGTGATTAAATCCATTTTTCAAATGAAAATGCATGATTTGTAGTTTTTCTACTTATTTCAGGGTGGGAGCAGCGCCCTTGAATAAAAACCCTCGATACGAACTTCGCTTATATAAAGTAAATAATAAATAAGTTATTGAAATTATATATTTAATGTAAATACATTTGCAATTGTAAATTTAAATCCTAAGATGGATAAATTATTTTAATTAATAGAATCACTGAAAGGTTCATCTTAATAGGGATGTATTTTACAGAAACTATTTAATTAAAATAAATATTCAATTGTACATTTCATAATAAGGTATTAATGTTATAATTTATTGTTTTAAAATAACGTTCATTAAAATAATAAAAACAATAAGAAAATTTTCTCCGAAATTATAAATATGCAGCAATAATTTAATTTAAATGAATTTTCTCTCATATTCTGGAAAACATTATTCTGAAAAATAGTTTGAACAATTGATGAAGGACAACAAATTTAAATCTGTTAGATACTGTCCCCAAGTCTCTATTGGATTTCAATAATAATAATAATAAAAACATTTTCTGCGGCATTGTTAAAAAAATGTGTTTTTACTTACAGTATGAAAATTTAAAAATAGATAAATTTTAGAAAAATACATAAAATATTTTTTAAAAATCATAGTATAAACATTCACTGAATTATCCAAAAGAGATTTTTATTTGCGTAATTTCTAACCTACATTATAAAATTCTCATAATTTTTCTTATTGTACAAATAAATTATATGTATGTTCTTCGCAAATATACACACTACATTTCTGAGAAAATTGTTTTATCTTTCGAATTTGTTTTATTGTACAAAAACGATACTTTTCAGATTTTGGAGATACGGCAATTTTTTTTACCGATTCCCACAAAATTCTCTTCTCTTTTTTTTTTTAATGGTTTGGCAGTGTTATTGTCTGTTTTCTTTCATTTATATGTTCGGGTAATAAATGAAAAGTAAGTTCTTTCAAATAATGATGATGAATTTCCCTTTTTTTCCATATTTAAATTATTATCAATTTGAGAATTTATTCCCGCAGTATTTGACAATGAAAAAAAAATGTAAGTAACCATCCATCAGTTTTTTGTGCGAACTGACTTCACAACTAGTATAATAAAACAATTTTAAGTCACATTCTAAAAGTAAAAAAGTACTCTATGAACGGGTAAACTAGCTGAAAAAAGAAAAACGAAATAACAACAGACAGAGAGTCCGTACTTCGAAGAAACTTTCACTCACAGATTTCGCGGAAATGGGAAAGGATGAACACGAGGGGGGGGGGGGGGGAAATTCAACTAACGTAAGTAGTCGCAACGCGGTCATTTAGACCGATTGAAACTTAAGAATGCGATAAAATGCTAAGAAATAGCAGGAATGACTTGCAATTTTACTACACAAGAGTGTGAACACTCAAGGTCAGCTACACGGAATTTGGCTATCGTAACTTTAACGGGAAATGAGTTACAGGAAGATAACGAATTTCGGGCGGGGGAAAAGACCAACGCGCGACTATTAACGGGTTAAACACCACGTTTAGACCGATTTAAAATAAGCGAAATTTACAAAAAAGATTTACCTTCAGCTTTCAGCTTCCAAACTTCTACAACTTCTTCAGGCGAGAGCAGGAGAGATTTTGACATTTTGAAATAACTCGTACAGCGATCTCTACACTTTATACTCTACGAGAAAAGTCTCGCCGATCCTCCACCTATCATTTTTAAGGAGATATTTGCATAAAATCTCATTTGTACATAAACCTTTGCGACATCACCAAAACTGTTTTCTTGTAATTTCTGATTTTCGTAACGATGATTATTTTTTTTAATCTTGAGATATATATTTATTATCATAGTATTCACCTACAGTGGATATTTGAAAGCATTCCGTTGTGTAATTTTATTTTTATTAAAACATTTGCGTTGTGCTTAAACTTTTGCACCGCACTGTACCTTTAAGGTTATTTTATTGTGATAAACATTATAGCAGTATATTAATTTTTTTTAGTTAGAAATTAACAAAATTTTATAGTCGAAGCTATTAGTTAAATAATGTCTTTCAGTGCAGTTTCTTATTTGAATATCCAAGAGTTGGCGTTATTTAATTACTAAACACTGCAACTCTGAGTTAATTCATAGAGATACACTGTACTAGATAACTAACTATTTGTGTGCAACAATGCTATTTAAATAATTAGGACATTTCAATATCAACCTAGCTTTTTTTTTTTTTTTTTTTGAATATGCTAAACAATAAAGATGGGAAAATCTTTTAAGATGTGTCACTCATATGCACGGAGTAACGTATCACACAACTTTGCGCTATTTTATCATATTTTGTGATTTAATAACTATGTAAATTTTGAATTATAGTAAACAATGGTCGAGAAGAAAACAACGTAATTTCCGGTGCAAATCAATGTAATCATTAGCGAAGAAACGAAATGGCAAATTAATCTTTTACACAGTGAAAATGCAAAAGAAATATATCTTTCATAAAGTTTTATCTATCTAGTATAAAAAAAAGTCTTACGATGAAAACTGACGAGATGAAATATTATCACACCTTCAAACATTATTAAACCAGCTTTCTTCAGAACTCCAGATGGCACTTGAGAAATTGGGATGATATTTAAGGTCTAAACTTGTTTTAATCAAAGATAAATCGATGGTGAATATCGACAAAAACAATGATGTTGGAAACAAAAATTTGAAATGATTGAGATGATTTTAAAAATTCCTCCTATCATTGTATTTTGACATTTGTGTAATTAAAATTTGAATTTTCAATGTATTTCAATACCGTTGAAAAATAAATAAATAAATTTTCATGCTGAATTAATTACTTTGAAAATTCAATAGTCAAATTTAAGTTTTTTTTTCTGAAGTTTACGCTGAGCAGGCACTTTGTTTTATACTAAAAATGATTTTAACGATCGTCAACTGGGATAACTTTTCCCCAAATTTCTGTGTTTCATGGAATTTTCAACATCTGCGTTCTCTTATTTTATTAAAAAAAAAAAAAAGAATATCATGTTTATTTTTTGTTTGCTAAGAATGTATGGAGCCACATCATTATCATAAATTTTTCGACACTGATTTTTTTTTTTTTACTAATAGGTCTTAGGCCAATTCTACCTTAAAATAAGGTAACATTGGCCCATGTGTTAAAACGGAGACCGCCGCAGAATTCGCGGAGCGCGGCGTTCCGTATAACCATTAACCTTTCATTATGCACAGTGTACAATAAATTTTTTTCCAAAACCACTTAATTAAGTGAGCCTTGAGCATCTGGTCAACCGTCTCTCACATTGACTGGGTCAAGCCTCCTCACAAAGCCCATTTCTAAAAAATAGCACATTGTTATGTTAAGCCTAACTTACTGTACAATCTTTATGCCTGCAATTAAAGCTCGATATTTCTGCCTTACTTAAAACCTACTTACTTAAATTTCCATGCTATATTTTATCTGAAAAAAGCTTACAAAGTATTTCTGAAAAACACAACTTTTAGGTTGAAAATGCCTCACAATTGATTTTTTCTACACCAATTTCGATTATCTGTATGAAACAAAGACTATTGCTTGAGCATTCCAGTAGCTTTGGTTGACATCTATTAATAAAACTCTGAAATTCTTTTAAATATGAAAATTGATGGGTTGATTAAAACTTTCCCGTGGTCAATCCTCCCTAGTCTCCCCTATTTCGTAAGTGAATTAAATTTTGACATACATGTAGTTAATAGATACAAATCTATGTATCATATACAGGTAATGCGGAAAAAAAATCGGATAATTTTCCGATGGTAGATGGGAACAGCTAAAATTGCGTTTTGAGATGTGTTATGCGTTTCCGGATTGGTGAATTAGACGTAATATCTTAATTTTTTAAACGGTGCAGTTTTGTTACATTATTCTGAATGTGTTGGAAAGTGTTTCATCACCTAGGCTTGACGAATGGTTTTTTCTTTCTTGTTAGATCATTTTATATGTTAGAAGGTCCTGGTGTGCAGACTGCATTTAATTTTTTAATTTGGCTTATTTTTTGAGGTTGTATTTTTATTTTAAATTCAAATTTTCAGCACTTCGAGGGATATTTTTTACAACTTTTAGAAAAGGATATTATTTTAAATTGGTGCCAAATTTAATAACAGCGCAAAGATTAATGATTACGCATTAAAAACAGGAAAATATTGATAATTACGTAATAAAAACTATATTTACACTTGGATTTTAAAAGAAAAAGAAAATTATTAAACAATAAATTTATTATTATGCGTTAAAAGTAGTAAATGGAGAAAATTACGTCATATTTATAATTGCCAAACCATAATATTGCCACACAGCTTAAATTTGAAAATATATTTGCGCGAGACATTTATTTCACATTTTGAGCTAATCTTTTTAATCTATTTTTGATAATTCTAAGACAACGCAAATAATATTTCCTATCTAACAATAAAAAATTTTTACGTGAATATTAAAAAGATAGAGAAAAATTTGCTGAAAATTACGTCAGATTTAAAAATATACTTTTAAAATGTCTTATTTAAAAAAACTTTCTTATAGCGTTGTTAAAAAATACCGGGATCAAAGACTCTGTTAACTTAATTCATTTTATATTTGCTTATTTTCACACGTTTCACTGATCTGATTTAATCAAAGACGAAACAACCCGTTAACAAGGAGATCGCCATAGTTTTTTTTCATTATAATTCATTCTTCAAATTTTTTTTTATTCGATCAAATTAGCGTGCTTTTAGAGTTTGCTGTGTCTGAATGGAGGTTGGCTTGTAGGGGGCCGAGCCACATATTTGTTTAAAATAAATGTCCTTTTTCTTTAGATTTGCGTATAAGTGGTCAAAAATACATAGCTTTGCTTTTACTGTGCTTTTCATTAAAATACGTAATTTCTATTTTTTATTGAGTTCCTCTTATTTATTAAAATAAAACAATCGCGTCAGAAAATCGCCATCAAAATATTGTTACTACTCTAAAATAACGAGTTTGTTTTTCTTATTTTTTTCGATCATTTCTCGGGTGGTAGTAGATTTGCTTTCACAACAAACTTCTATCTGTTTGAATATTTTTATTGCCTACTTTCATATTCAGATTTTTCCTGTTTTGCTACGGAGACTGTTTCTTACCCGATAAAAATTTTGTTGTCAACTAAGCCTTATTTTTTCTTAATGAAAATTTGATGCTTTTACATTTTAAAAAAGCGTATGTTTTTTTTTTTTTTTTTTTTTAATTTCACTGAAAACATTTAAAAATTTCTGGATGCGTAATAACCGAACTCATTAAAATCTAATGTTATTACATGGAAAGAATTTCACAATTTATTGAATGTTGCTGACTTCAATAACAACAAAAATGATTGTTTTATCTTCTACATTTACTGTAAATAAAAATTAATTTCAAAGCAGCAATAAAAATAACATACAATAGTCCAGTTGTTTTATTTGTGTTTAAAAAATATTCTTTTTTCTGCAATAAAATATTTTTTAATAATAAATAAATATATCAATGAATAGAAGTTATTATCATTATCATTATTATTTGAAATAATCCTAAAATGAAAAACGAATGCCTGTAATAGTTATATGGGGATTGCATCAGGAAATGTATGAAACGTATAATAATGTTTAAGTGACTTTTTTTGTCAAACTGAAAATTCTGAAATAAAGTTGAATATTTTAAGAGCTTTTGGCAAAAATAAATTATAGTTTTAAATATACTTGCATTTTTGAGCAACATTTTATTAAAAAAAAAAAAAAAAAAAAGAAAAGAAAAAGAAAAAAAAAAGAAAAAAAAGTGAAAAATACTGATCAATTAAATAGAGGGGTTGGGTTGGGTTGGGTTGATTTTTGACGGCCAATTATCTACACGAGGGATATAGGCCCGGGGGGAGTGCCCTTCGTGGGGGTCTTTCTAAGGGAACCTAATCCGTATTAACGCATGGAAGATCCACGGCTCGAAGAAAACCACGAAAACTCCGAACGATTAGGCCGACGGGCGCGATTGGGATCGAACCCAGCACCTTCCGTCTACCAGCTTCGAGAGCAGAACCTCTCGGCCACTGGTGGGGCATTAAATAGAGGACTTTAGATATTTGTACTGATTTTTAAAACTGTTAACATGAGATTTAATTTTCTTTCCACAAATGTGAATTATGTGCATTTTCCAATAAAAAATCTAATTTCTAAGTGTCACTTTTAAAGGAGTAACCGAGATACAAAAATATTTTGACTCATGTTCTTCAAAATTTACATTCTGCTGTGGTTTTTATTACTTGTCTGTGAAGAACAGTTTAATATCTAGGATTTCTTTTTTTACTTATTTTACTGAAAATATACTGGAAAATGGTTCCTATTAAATTTTTCTTTATTTTATTTAATTTAATTAGAACTACGAAGTGAATGATTTTTTCCTTAATTTGAATTATCAGGAATGAAAAATTTTGTTCGTAAAAATATATTCACTGATTAAAAATTATTTTTTCAAAAAGTCAATGAAATAACTTAATTTTTAATTTTTGTCAGTAAATAAAAAGAAAATATTTATAGTTTCTGAATCCATTTGATGGAATATAAGTTATTATTTATTATCCATTTGATGGATTTTCAATTAGTGCTACATTGACCACTGGAGAATCTTTTAGAATAAACATTGCTATTACTATTTTTAAGAAATGTTTTTCACGTAGTAGATAACTGATGGGGATTTACAAAGTGCATTCAACAGATTAACTAAATTATTTACATAAAATTCCGATAACACGATGGACGTTTCCGCATAAATAATTACATGATTTAATTTTTAACAATATGAAATTTGCAAATTTGCGAATTTACGAATTTACAAATGAAATTTGCATTCTGCTTATTATAAAATCCAACCATGTTTTTAAGCTGGGGCATTTGTTAGATTATATCAAGATAGGTCCGCCCTGCCCACCCATATAAGCTATCATAACTAAATTTTAAACTATACAAGTATATGATGTATATATGTATAATACCAAGTTTGATACATATTGGTACATTACATAAAGAATTATTAAAGGTGGGGCATTGGGGCACGTCGCGTAGAAGGTAATACTACCGCGCCGTTAAGCATTGGGGCATTACGTCATCAATAAGTTTTACTTTATAAGTATTTTTAAGCTGGGGCATTTGTTAGATTATATCAAGATAGGCCCGCCCTGCCCACCCATATAAGCTATCATAACTAAATTTTAAACTATACAAGTATATGATGTATATATGTATAATACCAAGTTTGGTACATATTGGTACATTACATAAAGAATTATTAAAGGTGGGGCATTGGGGCACGTCGCGTAGAAGGTAATACTACCGCGCCGTTAAGCATTGGGGCATTACATCATCATTAAGTTTTACTTTATAAGTATTTTTAAGCTGGGGCATTTGTTAGATTATATCAAGATAGAAGAACACGATGGACGTTTCCGCATAAATAATTACATGATTTAATTTTTAACAATATGAAATTTGTAAATTTGCGAATTTACGAGTTTACAAATGAAATTTGCATTCTGCTTATTATAAAATCCAACCATGTTAGTGGATGTATTTGATTTATTCATTTAGTTGAATAAAATTTACCAAAATCAATCATGTCTTGGAAGAATAAATCTTAAAATATCATTTTTTTAAATTTGTGAAAAAAAGATATCTTATGGACCTATGATAAAATTATCTATGATCTCAATCTGAAACATGCATAAGAATACTGTAATAAAATATGCTTTTCGAAGTACAAAATAAAATTTTAGGATTTATTGAAGAAATTATTGAAGAAATATTGGCTTTACATTAGGAATATATATAAAAAAAAAAAAATCAATATTGCAAGAATTCGGCATTAAGTTGGAAACACTATTATTTTTAACTCAGTTATATTGATTGGTAAAGATATCATACGGATTGCATTTTGTGAGTGAAAAATGGGCAAGTCGGGATTCGAACCCGGGACTTTCGCTTAAATTACAATGCTCACAATTACCTAAGGTATATTCGGCTGAGCTGTCTACATGATAGAGCGGATGTTACTGCCAATATGTTTATTTGAGAGAAATATGCCGGCCACTTGTCGGGCGAGATATCTCACTCGTTAGAGCATTGGCAATTTAAGTCAAAGGGTTCTATGTTCGAATACCTACTTGGGCATATTTCCCTGTGTTGGAAAAATGTAATTCGTATTAAGTTGGAAATTTACTACCTCTTTTGATGAATATAAGTTTTATTTGAAGAAATAAATCACTTTAATTTCGTCTACAATACATTTTTTAGCTCACGGGCTAACAAAGCCTGAGAGCTGATATACCCACCGGTTCTGTGTGTATGTACCGGTATGGGTCAGTATTTAAAAACCGGACAATTGCTTTCCAAAATTTTTATTTTTTAAAAGTAATGTACCAACTGCCACATACAATTATATACTATCATACATGTTTTTTCATTTAAATTCTGTAGTATTTTGAGATCAAGGATGTATATTTTATGCGTAGGATACCATACTTTTATGGAACAAAATGTCTGTTAACATCATAATCCGTGTCTAATAATTGGGACCGAGGTGATGTTTTTGTCTTAACAGCTGCACAGACATTTTGTTGAATCATTTTGCACACATGTAAATTATTAAATATGCCATGTGACATTTGTATGTTAGATAAATTAAGTTGCAATAAGCATTTTATTTATAAATAAAAAGTTAAATATGGAAACATGAATGATGCTATAAAAGATACTCATCCCTATTCAGAACAAAAACTAATGAGAAGAAAGAAAAAACAAAGAGAACAACAACTTGCATTCATACATGGTGGCTTGTTGAACTTTAGTTGTTGTTGCAATGGAAATAATTCTGGAAGCGCCACCTAGTATCTGATAACCTATTTAGGTTATCAGATACTTGAATAGTGATGTGTGTTTAGAGGGTCTGAGATGATGGTCAACTTCAGGGACAGATATATTTACTACAATATTTTACTACACAATCTATACTAATAAAGGAGAATTATATTTTCCCATACTGCATATATATAGGTATAAATATATAATCGCAAAAGTTAATAATATTTTTTGAAATTTTTACACCATACATTTAATATTGGATATTTGTACCTGGGGGCAGGGACTGAAATGATGATTTCGTTTGTTTAAAGCTTAAAATTAATTATTTATACATCATTATATGTCCATTTATCATTGGTAATTATTATAACAAATGTTACAATATATTATATTTTTCAGTTTTTTGTTTTAGTATAATTAATGAAATATTATTGGCAGTGGACGCAAACTGTCCAATTTTCAGACATTGTTGACCGGTATGTACGTAACGCGAAAACGTTTCATAGAAATATCCGATTTACTTCCCATTTTTTAAATAGGTTCATTCTTATTAGGCGCCCCCCTTATTAGTTTTGGAGGCTGATTGTTTAAGTATAAAGGGATAGACCGGGGCTAATCTCTCCCCCCCCCCCCTTAATTTAGATAAATAGTTTTTTTTTCAATTTCTTTATTTTTCGTGGGGCATTATTTTTTGAAATAATAGTGAATTATACAATTAGTGAGTGTAGCCTGTGAGCCCAATGCCATGAATTTAACTGGGGTCTGTTATTTTTATTTAAATATTGAGGCTAGAAGAACGTCACTAGCACCGTCATATGTCACATAACTGAAATTTAGTGACTGGCGCAAATAACTCTATGGGGCATCTAACCTGGATTTATCCTATACTAGAAACAATAAACGAATAATTAAAAAGTATTCTTCTGGACACTTATTAGAAAGATTATCTTTTATGAGAACTCCTGATTCAAATTAATATGGACCATCTTATGTAAATGATATTTATATGTTTTAATAATTATTTTTACACTATCAAGAGCACTGATGTCTGGCTAGTGAAGGCATTTTCCACACACGTATATCAGATTTTTATTTCTACTAATATAATTTTTTTTCTCCAATTAAGATAAAACAATTGTCTGTTGTATAAAGTATAAAGTATAAAACAGACAATATACGGCTACTGCCCATATGAAAATTGTAATTTCAACTGAATAATTTATTTCAGAAACCCCATAAGTGCGGTAATTTAAGTTTTGGATATTTAACAAAAACTTTCCAACTAAATTGCATATTTAACATACTAACAAAAATATCAATAAATCGAAAAAAAGAGCATACAGGTCGTTATTTTAGCCGGGTTTCTGACCAAGCAATGATTCTGTCGATAAAGAAAACGAGTGTAATTTAATTTTCGAAGTTTTTGTCAGTTTGTGCATTTAAAAAATTCAATTTACTATGTTACCAGTACTACTTGTACTGCTACTAATAATAATACTGTTATATGTTGTATATTATACACAGGCCCGGCCTGACCAGGTTGGCTGTTCGGTGATTGCCGAGGGCCCCCGGCACAAGGGGATCCCGAAGGGACCTCCAAAAATTGATATACTACTTCGTTACTAGTTATATCAGAGTAATTTGACTGTTTCCTAGTAATGTTACGCATTTACAACTAATTTTAAGGTGTTGCCAGTTGTTTTTTTATTTATGGTAGCCTATGTAATTTCGCGGTGGTGGCGCCGTGTCTTTGGCCAAACGGAGGAGGGGTGATGGCTTACTCATCGCGCTCTGTGCAGTGCTCATAGACTCAGATTCAGAGCACATAGCGACATTGGCTGATCGAAACAGCAAATTCTCCCTCGGAGATGTACTGCACATTCTCAATTTCTGCTGAAATAGTAACCAGGATTGGCAAGACATTTGAAAAAAAAATTGCCAAAAGCATTTTGTAATTCCTTCCATTCCCACATACACTACGGCATTCGAAGGGATCCGGTTTTTAAAAAAAATTATTTTATTCCGCAAATGAAAAAGTAATTTGCCCTATTTTAAGTTGTAGAAACTGTAACGGTTTTAATTTAACTGCAACCTCTTAAATGGTTCCCATATACCGCGTTGTTGTTATTCTAGTGCTTACGAAACCAGATGTAGTTCACCCAAATATTCCTAACTTAATATGTAACCTTTTGCTTAGGGGAAACATGATTGAATCAAAAAAAAATTACTTTAGTTTTATTGGCTTAAAAAGTTCTTTGAACCTTCCTGAATCCATTCCCAGATAGCATGAGCATTAGTAGCAGTGATTTTTTCTGACATTATCTTGCCGTGACAAATTTGTATTGAGAACTTCTCAGTAAATTTCTCGAAAGGTATACTATCCCCCACTTGCATGACTAGTTTGTTGTGAAACTGATGGCAAGACTGTCTTTAATTCACGAGAGCGACGAAAGAAAAAAATCTCTCTGTTGAGAGAATAGACAATCAGCACAAACGCAGAAATTGCAGAAATTTTATTTTGTTGGCACCGCTTTTTCTAATCACTATACTTATCAAATACCAAAAAAGGGTCGTATTAAAGAATCACCTTAACTTTTTTATGGTGTTGAAAATGATGCATGCACCTTCTGACGGTGATTTCGCATCAGTAGACCTGATTAGGTCTATGAATCCCTCCGGAGGGGGTTAAACCTATAGTGTAACAGTTGTAAACAGATAGTGGGTCACGGAAAAATTACTACTTTGCAGTAAGTTTGTAGTATTTTTGATTACTTGTTTGCCATTAATTTGCAATAAATTTGATAAAGCATGAATTTAACTTGCACGACAAGTTAGCTGCAAGTTCAAAGTGTGGTGACTTCGGGGTTTACGTTATCTTGCTGCAGTCTTGTTATGAACTTTCAGCCTTGTCATGCTGAGCTTGCCGCAACTTTATAGGTTTTCAAAGCAAGACTGCTGCAAATTTTCTGCTAATTAAAAATGCTAGCTGAGTTGGTATGCCCTTTTCTTTTCTAACCATTAGAAATAGCCGTAAAAATCCAAGGGATTACACCGACTCGGACGCGACGCCCATTAACATTAGTTTTACGCTAACATCTGATGATTATTTCTATTTTTAAATTCTACTCGCACCATTATATTTTTTAAATAAATTTTGTAGTATGCAATTGTTGTCAAAGTAAAAGTAAAAGTCTTTGTTAAAAAAAAAAATGGTGCTAACCGAATGAAATTCGTGTAAGAGATGCTGGTCCGGAAGTCACGTGGGAAGTGACATAGAACCAATAAGGGTTAAAACATCACTTCATTTATTATATGTATCTAAATTTTATCCAAGTGTTTATAGTACTTTAATTTATGTGTTTGATAAAATTATGCAAGAACTTCTAACAAGTTAGAAGTGTCTAAGTTTTTTCGTCTCTCCTGAAAAATGGTACTTTTCAGGTAAAACCCATTATTTCATAAAGTACTCGAGCGATTTTGATAAGTTTTTTTTGGTACTAGAGCATAAATATAAGGTCTTATATGGCACAGAGTTTTAAAAAAGCTTTAATTAGTTGCAGAATTTTTTTTCTGAAAATTGACATCTCTCTAAAATAAAAAAAATTCGTCACAGGAAAAAACTGTCTGTCATACATCTTGAACATAGTACAGTGAATACGGCTTTCAAATTTCACCAAAATCGGTCGGGTAGTTTCCGAGTAAACGGGTCTTAAATCGGGCATATTTTCCATAGGATTGCACCCAGTCTTGTCTTCCCTTAAACTAATATTTAACTTTAAATTGTGTCAGCTAATACTCAAGAGGCAGCTGCTATGGACCGGTTGTAATTTGCGTCTGCTATGCCGTTCAAAGAAAGATATATAAAAGACTCTCTCTATTCTAAAAAAAAGTAACTACCGCTGTCACCACCGCGCCGCCGCCGCCGGTTTTGATTTTTTTGTGACCGGAGGCCTTTCTTCGTTAATATTAACAAAAATAATGCAAACAAAAATATGAAAATCGGTGGTTTTATACAGAAATGTTTGATAAACACGCTGATGCAGACAGTTTTCAAATCGAAGAATTATTTTAAGAGTTATTTAATGCTAAAGTTGGACAAAATCGTTCCACTAAAAACATATTATAGCAGCAAAAACTATACATAGCAGTGTAATAATTTTTAGATCATTTTATGCGTTAGAATTTGCCGGAGTGCAGATTGCATTAATTTTTTTATTTTGACTCATTTTTTCAGGTTTTATTTCTATTTTAAATTCTAATTTTCAGCATTTCTAGAGATATTTTTTACAGATTTCAGAAAATTGTACTAATTTAAACTGTTGCCAACTGTATAAAAAGCGAAAGCAATAATGTTTGATTCAAATTAAAAATTTATTTACACGTGACTATTATAAACAGGAAAAAAACTTTCAAATTAGAATTAAATAATTACGTATAAAAAGCAGGAACTTATTAAAAATTACGTCATAAAAAGTATACACGTGAATTTTAAAAGAGAAAGGATATTGTAAAATAATAAATTCATTAACATGCGTTAGAAGTCTTAGGAGAAATTACGTCACATTTACGTCACATTATAGTTATTACATAAAATGAACACAAAATAATATTGCAAAAAAGTTTAAATTTAGAAATTGCGCTAGACATTTATTTGATATTTTGAGAATTAATTTAAAATGTCTCATTTAAAAGAACTTTCTTTTCGCTTTGTTAAAAAATACCAGGAGACAAAGGCTCTCTTTACTTAATCCCTTTTATATTAGCTTATTTTGAAATGTTGTTACACGTGTATACGTCATCAAGTTATTTTTATTTCGACGTTTTATTTGTGTTTTTATTAATGTTGTACGAATTTATTTGTTCTTTCGTTATTTAAAATAAAAATTATATCAATTTGTATAATTTGGCGAGTGGTTTGGCGATTTATATAATTTGGCGAAATTGGTCGACAGGATAATCAAGTAGTACCGCAGCGGATTTGGGGTTAAAATTCCCCAATCAAAGAGAAATGAATAGAAATTCGTTTATAGGGAGATCGCTACTGTTTTTTAAATTATAATTCAATCTTTCGAAATCTTTTTAAAGCCGATCAAATTAGCGTGCATTTAGAGTCTGCGGTGTCTGGACGGGGGGTTGGCGAGCGTAGCTCGTAGGGCGCCGAGCCCCCTAGTTTTAGAAATAATAGTAGTCGATGTTTCATGTGGATTGACTTTATACGAACTTATAAAATCAGAATTAGGCAAGTGTGGTATTGAAATATCAATTATTATTTCTTGTTTATTTGACGGAGCAACAAATATAAAAGGCTGCTACAAGTACAGTCGAACCCGTTTAAGACGCTCACGGTTAATACGCGATCCCGCTTAATACGCGGATTTTTTCCAATCCCTTGAACATCGCCCATAAGGCTAATGCAAAAATATCACGTTTAAGACGCGAACGGTTATTACGCGATCCCGCTTAATATGCGATAAATTTTCAGTCCATTGAGGGAAAAAGATCACGCTTAAGACGCGAATTCATTGATCCAGATGCGGATTCTTTCTTTCTTCTCGAGAGTTGCGAATTTAGAGGATTTTTTTATTCAGGTAGAAAACACTTTTTTCAAGTAATATTACTTACTTTATTTAATAGCAGATTATTTAAGACAAAAATTTCTAATCGGAAATAATAGCAGCAATTTGAATTAAACAAAAACCCGCTAAAGTATCAACATTACAATTATTCTTTGATCACGCCTCCTAACATTCTTAGGCTCTCGCTTTGTGTATGTTTTTAATGCAGCAGAGAGATATAGATGAATTCAGGTTACTGAGATCAGTGATAAAAATTATTATGATTAGAGATGATCATACCTGTTGTTAGAGAGTTTTTAAGTTTACGTTATATCATTACTATGTTTTATAATGCATATTATAGGCAACAAAAAATGAAACTAGTACAGATTAAACAAATTCGACTACGGATGGATAATTCTTTTGTGTTTTCTTTAATTTTGTTTTGCTAAAAATCTGTTTTATTCAAAGATTAATAAGGATAATTTCTTCTTATATAAAAAAGGAAAAATTATAATTTTATGGTACTCATTAATAAAAGTACTAAATATGATTTTAAAAACTGGAATGCATATTTATTTTCCGTTATTATTCTAGTGGGTCGTACAAAATAAAACAATGAGTTAAAGTAGAATATTTTTTATTTCAATGTAAATATATGTAAAAGACAAAAATTTCGAACATAAACATATAAATGAAAGCTCTAAAGTTCATTTAGATGATTAAATGTGTAAATAATCTAAGTTCCTGCAACATTTCACAAATCACGTTTAATACGCGATCCCGCTTAATACGCGGCTTTTGTCCACTCCCTTGAAACGCGTCTTAACCGGGTTCGACTGTATATTGGTCTACAAGTTTAGTTCAAAAAAGAAAACAAAGATTTTATTTACACTCAGTGTAAGGGACACGTACTGAACTTTGTAGTAGCTGATTCAACAGTGACGTTGTTCCTAGCAAAAAACTCATTTATATTGGTGTAAGAATCTTCCGTTTTTGGAAGTTCATCTCAAAAAAGAATGGCCGTATGGGAGAGCGAAACAAAAAGAAAACATATTGCACAGGTTGCAAAAAATAGGAACCACAAGGTGGAAGAGCAAATATAAAGCTCTTTCTTTGATTATCGATGAGGGAATTTTAAGATGTGAGGAAAGTGTAAACACAGAGAAAAGTGTAAACACAGGGAAACTATTCCATTTTATTACCGTTTTAAAAGAAATATCAAATGGAAGTTTTGAATGCAAATCTAAATTCATGGCAAAAAAATTGATTAGCAAATGGTCGAAATTTGAAATCTATTTATGTATATTGTTTTGCTAGATTTATTTCGTGTTACATCTCCTATACTTCAAACTAAATTTACAAAGTGAAACCATTGCCTAGTCTACAACCCGGAACTTAGTAGAGAAGCTGCTTCAACAAGTAAAGGATAAAAGGAATGATAAACACTATTAGGCTCAGTATTTAAAAACAAGATATTACGCAAGTACAGTTAATAGCAAATTAGAAGAGATAACAGTATTGATGTAGAAGTAGAATTAGATTTCAAGGAAAAAAGAACTTCAAAGAAAATAGTAATGTCCGGCGAAAAATCAATAGAAGCTTTTGGAATCTCAACTGGAGAAAACTATTAATTTGTCTTTTTCAGTGTTTTACATTGTGCCAGGACAAGTATCGAAGTCCAAACAAAGAAATCTTATAAGATTGTTTCTGACTAGACCCAAAGAAATCTATTGAAATCGTAATACTGGATAGTTTTCGTACGGAAGTCCTTTGTAGCGTTTCTCAACTTTGTAAAGTTGAAAGAAGTCAGTTACTGATAAAGCTTAAACAGTATTAAATTTTTACGATGGCTGAAAAAACTAACATTGATAGAAGACAAGACAATCTGATTGGAGCTGAAAAAAATCTGTAAATATGATAATGTACAATCTGAATTTGAGGAAAATGAAAATATTTATGGTTACTGCTCTGACAAGAAACAATTTTTTCGGTGTTTATCACGCGCCTCTTTTATTATTTTCTAACTCTCACGATCTGGATTGTTTACCAACCTGCACTGTAAAAAAAGACAGACGTTTACAAAAATGTACTATAATCACGAACGGTAATATACAATAACCTCTTTTGAGTCACCCAAGATTCCAAAAAGCGTTCCTTTACCTTTAGAAACCTCACAAACTAATTTATATTTGAAATTTAACAAAAAATTTATAAAAATAAATGTTTATTAGCTGCCCGTAGTTTTTGAAAACATTTCCGAGTAGCTTGTACAGTGTTGCAGAAAACCTCTGTTTCTGATGCTGTGATATCCCAAATAAATATTTTCATGTTCAGCAAACATTTTAAACTGAAAACCATTTTTCTGTTACAATTGCATGCACAATTTCCGTTATTCAGCTGAAAGTGTTCAGTTGAAGTCTGATAGCACCCGAAAAACCGATTTTTTGGGTAGAGAGAACTGGTTAATGTAATGTAAAAACTACTCGAAAACGTTTCCGAAAATTACAGGCAGCTAATAAAAGTTCATCTTTATAGATTCTTCTTTAAATTTCGAAAATAAACTGTTTTCTGGGGTTTCTAAAGATAAAGGTACGCTTTTCGGAATATTGGGTGACTCTGAAGCGGTTATCGAATATTTTCGTTCGTGATTATAGTAAACTAGAAAGATAGCCCGTGAAAAATGACGGAATATGAGATATATACAACACATGTGCAAGAATATGAGTTTTTTTCGTTCTTTTTCCGCAGTGATAGATGAGAATAACAGATTTTAAAAACGAAACTCATTTATGAAAAACTGTAATATAGTAGAAGACCACTAATCTGCACAGCTTGGTTCCAAGTGTTGTATGGATTTGAGAATTTTTGCGGATTGCGTGTCATGTCTCTATTATAAAATGAGATATATGGCTTCTTTATATAAATGTATAAATATTCAAAAAAAACATGCCTGCGTATTTGAAATGAAACAGCGAATAGGTTGCCAGAAAATATGTTGCCAATTTTCCTTCTTCGCCAAGGCCCCTAAACAGGAAAAGTACTGCGAATTTAACTTTTGTATTATGAAGTGCGGTACTTTTCCAATATAGAGTACTGTTTAAAAGTTTGTCATAATTTGGGCTTCACAAGTGAGATTTTTTGCCAAATGATATAAACAGCTATGAAAACGAAATTAATGAACTTTTAAATTTATTTCTATAATCTATAAATATTTCATTTATATCTATATTATTGTTATTTTTTATATACAGTTTTTATATTATTGTATACTTCAATTTGCATACAAAAATAGTTAAAAGGCTTCTTTATATTAAATAAATTACATAAATATTGAAAAATTACTTGCGTATATGAAACAGTAAATGCGTTGCTAGAAAATATGTTGCCAAATTTCATTTTCTCTATGTCGCCATGGCCCCTATACTGGAAAAGTACCTAAAGCACATTAAAATCTGGCAGTTAGGAGCTCAGACAGTACGGCGACGTCTATTGGCTGTTATGTTATTAGTAGTATCGGGATGAAGATGTAAAGACGTACATTTTCGTATATTACACTTTAAATTCTCACTTAAATTCACTTTAAAATAGATTTCGAAAGAAAAAAATCTTAAAAGCGCGGAATTTAAATTAAAGTGCGGTGACCTCGATTATGAAATATTTAAGATTTTAAATGGGAATTTCGCCAAATTAGCTAGCTATCGCCAAGTTGGCTTCATATATGTCAACTTATTTTTCTCGTCAAATTTGGCGATATTTCGTCAAATTTGGGGATATTTCGTCAAATTTGGGGATATTTCGTCAAGTTAGTCAACGTTTGGCACTACTGTGTAACCCTGCATTAATAATTTTCAACAAATACTCATTACAATGAGGCCGTTTTACCGGAATTGTGAGGAAAACACACAAACTTGGATTTTATATAAATAGATTTTCGTAGTTTAAGAAGCATCTGTCTTTATTTACAGTGTGCATGTAACTTACAAGTTTGTGCTAATCATGTCTTGACACACTTGTAACACAAGTCA
Organism: Maratus speciosus; assembly: GCA_963932465.1. Taxonomy (NCBI): domain Eukaryota; kingdom Metazoa; phylum Arthropoda; class Arachnida; order Araneae; family Salticidae; genus Maratus; species Maratus speciosus. Next base: position 446,366,441 of record OZ010789.1, read on the forward strand.
CTTGTGAAAGAGTGTTTTGTAAACTTAAAACATTTAAGAATCGACTTAGATCTACTTTAAACCAACACATTTTGTCAAATCAATCTAATCTTTCATGAATGTAGAAATAGACTTATTTTATAACTTTGATAAAGATGTTGTTATAGATGAAGTAGACAAGACCAATGAAAAACTGGCCAAAAAGCTCTTATGTTAGTAAACAGCCATTCACAATCACATAAACTTTCTTAGTTTGCTGTATTAGTACTACGGTAGAACCATTGTAGATTTTTTTTTTTTTTTTTTTTTTTTTTTGTAAAATCAATTTTACAATTTGTAACAATTGAATCCAAATTAAAGAGCACATTTTTTTTTAATATGCTTGGTTTTTTTATTGACGCTGGGCTCCTTTTAAATATTTAGTTAGATATTACAGTAGGATTTATATCATTATGGCTTCAACACTGTGATTTCATTGTCTAATGCTAGAAATATTTCTCAATCTCAATTTTAAGTAATAAATCAGTTGTAATTAATTAATATACTTATTTTTTTTCTAGCATGAAAGCAATTCAGATACGGTATATAAAAATACACTGTAAAAAAAAAATTCCGTTAAAAAACGGAAATAGTGCTGGCAATCCAGACGCCAGTACTATTTCCGTTTTTTAACGGAAAATTTTTTTTTCCATAAATTCCAGAAAATCTTCCGTTTTTTCACAAAATTTTTCCGTTTTTTTTTTTTTTTTCGTATATCCGTATTTAAAATTTTTTGTTTCAAAGGCGAAAAAGAAAAAAAAAATATTATACAACTTTTCGAGAAACTTACACCTTTATGAATTTCAACGGACACGTTTATCAAGGTAGCGTACCTCTATTTTATTCAAATAACAGTAATGAAACAACACTTACCTAGGGTGGAATCGAACTGGGGAACCGGAGTATACCAGATTAGCGCCCTTATTCACCATGCCACGGGGACTCGAGTTACGTTTCCAAATGTCTTTACTTATTTCAGATTCTTTTTATGAAGTAAAGGCACGGTGTTAAGCAAGGAACGTATTTTCGTTGGAGATATTTTTCAATTGAGTGTACAATTCTAAATATTTCCATAATTTTGAAAATTTAGCTTTTTAATTTCATGCTTTATAAAAAGAAAAAAAATAGTCTTTAAAATATTACGTGCATGAAAGAATGTATTATAAGTAATAATTGCTTCTTTTTTGCAAGATTTTAAAAATTTTATTGTACTATTATTTTTATTTATTTATTTGTATGTACATCTATAATTTCGTTATTATGTTTCAGATATGTTTTAAGTTTTATGTGCGAATCCGTTAAAGTGAATAGATTAAAAAATATTAAAATTAAAAATAGAGTTTTTCAATTTTTTTTATTAAATAATAATAAGTATTATTTTAAAATCATTATGAAAAATAAACTGTAACATTTCCTTCTCAACTATCTGAAACTTAAAAAGAATTAATAAAATTCATTTAAATATCAGATTATTTTTTTTAAATATTGTAAAAAAAATTTAAAAAAAATTTTAAAACATTTTATTTAAAAAGAAAGAAAGAAAGAAAAATACTACAGTGTTAGTTTAAAAATAAAATTTCAGCTAATTGACAGCCAAATATTGGCATTTTTGAAATGTGAAATTGGGGAGGAGGGGGGGGGGGCGTAAGTCAACGCTAAATACATAAAATTAGAGATAATTAATAGCTAAATATCGATATTTTTGAAATTGTGATATTCAAAAAGGGGGTGGTGTTAACTTAGCGCTCCCTATTTGTAATTAAAATATCTTGATACATAAACATTACCTTTATCAGACAAATAAGATATATTAATTTATTTCTAATTGAATGAGATTGCTCTTTTATTTTTAATTTAATTAGTATTACAATTTAAAAGAATTATTATTGTAAGAATACGAGTATTTAATGCCCCCCCCCCCCAAAAAAAAAGTATTACATGCATATAAAATAGGAACAATTATGACTCCTTTTCAAAATTGCATGCATTTAAAAAATAAAATTTTAGCATAATTTTAGAAATCATTAATCATAATTTTAGAAATTAATCGTTTTTTTTTTCAATTAGAGATAATATTTATCGTATCATTTTTTAATTACTATATTAAACTAATAACAGATGAAAACAGTTATTTAATATTTAATAAGTTATTTGATATGTTTAATTTTATATTTGATACAAATTAAAAAAACATCTGAATAAATTAAATTGGAACTTATACGGCATTCTACGTGGCATTAAATTCGAAAGATAAAATAAATTATATTAAATTTTAACTAATATATGAAAAGATATTAATTCATATTTACTTAAAATAAAGAAAAGAAGGGGAAAAAAAGAAAAGAAAAGAAAAGAGAAATAGTGACTAACCAAGTCTTAAACGTAAACATATGTTCACACTACAACAATTCATTATTCCGCATTCCAACTAAATACAGCACCACTCTATACAACACAGACGTCAATTACGGAAATTGTACTGTTTTGAAAGAATGATGAAATATTTTTGTAAAATTTACGGAAAACCTTCTTTATTTTGATCCGAGAACGGAAAAATTATCCAATTACGGAAATTGTACTGTTTTCAAATGAAGATAAAAGTATTCCGTAAAATTTAACGGAAAATATACCGTATTTTTACGGATTTTTTTTGCAGTGTAGTATAAATATTTATTGTAAAAATAAGTAAACTACATCAGGAAAAGCTTACTTTTTTGCTCAACTATTTTCCAAGTGAGAAAATAGTTAGGTGCGTTAAAATGTAGTTTTTAGGCAATTGTGGTTTCTAATTTTCAAAAATTAAATATTTTAATATTCTCTTCCCTCTAAATTCCACGGTAAGGTGCCCCTTTTCAGTCTATAGCCGAGGGCCCCCAAAGGAGCCAGTTCGGGTCTGATTATATATAGTGGTACATATACATTATAAACATAAGGATACATACGCAATTGTTTAATATATAAATTAAATTTTATTTATAACGTTGCAGACGGAGGTTTTTTTTAATTTAAATGCTATTGAATAAGTGCTCTGAGAAGTAGTGTATAAAAGAGGGATTCTGAATAACATTCCGAAATAATGATAAAAATGATATTATCTCTGTAAGTGACAAAATAAAACATTTAAAGAATTAAAGAAAATAAAAATTTAAATTTAAATCTACAGCAAATACGCATAAAATCGTGCACAGATATACATACAAGCGTAACAAATTTATATTAATTATTTGGTGTACTATCTCTGATAATAAATTCTTTCAGAAAGTATTGAGTGAAAAAGTCATTAATCTGTTTTCTCTTAAAAGAGCTGATTTCAGCACATCACTAATAGTGTTTTTAAAGTTTTTACAGAAAATAAAGCTTTGATTTCCAATTTTCTTAGGTATACGTAAAACATGTGTTACTTTGGAAGAAAATTTATTATTTGTTTCATCGTATAAAAGAACACTTGCTACTGTTAGACATAAAATAAACAAACAATATGTATTCTCTTTCATGCTAAAGTTTTATAAAGTTATGAAGTTCTTTTACAAGAAAAATCTTTATCCTCTTTTGTGACATAGTGTAAAAGGAGAACTAGCTTTTTATGACACTGAATAGAGGGTTCATTCACGATAGTAGGTTTCCATTTCATTTTATGAGCGTTGTTTCGTTCCTTTTAGAGTATGGAATCAACTAATACCTTCTTAATTTTACTTCTTTTCCTGAGACATTGTGTCGAAATCTCATTTCAAACAAATACAGCGTATTTCTGATCACAGAAAAATAACATTTTTTCTTAATAAAAACAATTTGTAAATAATTTACAAAAAATATTTCTCTGTTTTAATTTTTTATATCTTTTAAAACATATGAAAATAAAGAAAAAGCAATGCATTTATTTATTATTAAAAACTAAAATTTGGAATACAAATGCAAGAAAATAATACAATGTATTAAAAAATATATGTGCCAAAACGTTTTCAAATGATTTTACTATTAAAATAGAAACCATATTATTATCAGTTATTTGACAGAACATACATGCTTTATATGTCATTTACTTGTATCTCGCGTCATAAATCAACTTCATAAATCATAAATCAACTTCATAATATCTTCTCATCTTTTACTTAAGATTTTTTTGGTGAAATTTCTTATTTAAGTTTTCTAAACGCGTTGATCGATAGTGGCTCTAGACAGAAAATAGTTGATTAAAATTCTAATTTGTAACGTCTTACAACTCTAAAAAACAGAAAAAAATACATTTATGACCCACAATACTGTTGTATCTTGTTAAATCCCAACATTTTAATTACGCTAACGTCTTCCAAAAATTACCAGTACAATGCTTTTGAACTATTCATATATGTTATTAAGCTACTGGCAGTTACGTTCTGCCACAAATAATCTCTTTGATCGAATAGTGTGTCATAAAATCAGAGAAAAAATGCGCCATAGTTTTGGTTCTTTATACTATTAATGCCTCTGATAATACTTTTAAACAAACTGCTAACGAAGAGAAACGATTTCACACGTAGATAAATTCAAAAGAATAATGAATAGGTAAGAATAGTAGTCCAAATGATATCAAAATCAACATTAAGGTTGTGATAAAGACAAGTAGAAAAATCTGTTATTGAATATATTCTTATATAGAATATTTTTTTAAATATTGTAATTCGTCAGATACTGAAATATTTTTTTCCAACTTATCTCTATGATTTTAAAACTAGTCCATGATTCCATGAACGTTTATTTCATTCTAGTTAACAGAATCGTACTATACGTTATGTGAAAGTTCCATCTAAGGAATGAACTCTAAAATGAGTTTAAATTAACTAAAGGCAAAATTATTAATCAGAGTAAGATTTATGATACTGGATTGAGACAATTGAACAATGTGATTTCTGTACTTGTAGCTGGGTGACTAGCTACTCTTTTATAAGTGCACTCTAGTGGACAAGTGAGTTTTGAGATATTGCTTGAGATCCCGTTGTCTTAAACTCTAATATCTGTGTGTGAAGGAAACTTTTTCTGTCATTCCATTAGGTTTTGAAAAGTGCATATAGTGCATATGCAATTCTAGGAATCTAATTGTCACTGTTATTTTTTAAATGTTATAATAAATAGGCACAGTCGTGAAAAAAAGTAAACACCCCTACTAATTCCTCAACAAATTATCGTAGAAGAAACTTACTGGTACCGAACGACTGGAAATAAAGTCTACTTTTAAATGATGTATATAAAATTTGATTAGGGGAGGGGGGGGGGCATATACATATTAAAATGAACCCAAACTTTCTTCTTTAAATCCCAATACCCAATTTTAACGGAATATTTCAAATCTTCGGTTCAAACTATGCCTAGACACCAAATTTCAAGTCATTTGAATGATAAGTTTTTGAATTATAAACATTCAAAATTTAGTGCTTCTAATGTTAAATTATATTTTCATACTTTTATTAATATCTTCTGAAATTATACTTCTAATGTGCTAATTTTTTGTGTAACAATAATACTAGAATACACCAAAATAAATACAAATATGTCGAATTTGTAATTTTTACTATTTATGATGAATTAAGAAATTAATATTCGAAAAAAATATATGAATTGCAACCTACGATTTTTTGATGAATTTAGATTTATTAAGTGCTGGTTTATGGAAATCCAAAATTTCGCATTTTTATTCCAAGTAGTTTACAAATTATGCTTAAAAAACGGCAAAATGATGGTTTAAGGGGCCGTCTATGATAGAAGTGACAAGATATTTTGAAATTTCTTACGCGATCCTGTAATCTAGCAGTCTTCAATAATTGCATGAGTGGCGCTTAAGATGCCTTGATTAAAAAGGGGTCTCTCTCGGTCAACAATGGAGTACCGAACTTCAATTTGGATACAGCCCCTAAAATGCGTTCGTTTTAAAATAATTAATTTCTCGGAAACTTATAGTACGAATTACATAAAAATTTCTTTTTAGGTTAATTGAAGGGTGTAAAGTTCATTTATGCTGTCAGAATTGTATACTTCTATTGAGAAAAACAAAGTTATGGATCGTTTTAATATGTAGATGGCCCCCAAAGTAAATTTTATATACATCATTTAAAATTAGACTTTATTACAAATCATGTGGTACCAATAACTTTCTTCTACGTTACTTTTTTGCAGAGTTAGTATGGGGTGTTTACTTTTTTCCCCCACGAATGTACCTCTGATTGTGCAGTAAATATATATAGTGCGGTAACAGATGAAATCAGTGGATTTGTGAGACATCCTAACCCCTAGCATATGATTTCTCTAGTGAAATTTAGCAACGTTTTAACTTCAAACGGAGTTTCTGACTAGCAGTTTTGGTAGAGTCATCGGATGTGAATTTTCGCCAGTTTAGTACGAAGTTCAGATTTCTATCACAAATAAAAAGTCTTTGAAATCAAGAGAATTCTATTTTTCAATGGCATTAGCTGTTAAAGTGCCTTTCTTAAGATCCTGAAGAATGAACAGTGAGATCATTCAGGACAGAATTAAGTGAGTTAAATTTAATGGGTTTATCAAAAGGATTTTCTCTTTCGGTCTCTCATAAGATTGAACTCATTTCTCATCGCCTGCATCAAACTTTACTCATTCCACTGCTAATTCCCTATTTACTGTTATAAATAATTGTGTTTTTAATAAAATCTATTTTATGGCTTACTTTCCAGTTGACGGCTGAGAAGGACATGTCACATGGTATCCTCTATAAAATAAATATATCTGTTTCCAAAGCGACTATGTGTCATATCGAGCTCAAATACATTCAGTTTAATATTTAAAATAATTTTTGTTTTGCCTAAATTACTTATTCATTGTGCGTCTTGTTCTGGATTCTTGAATACATTAAACGCATATTATTTAAATTACTATTGAATTCAAAATCATTTCTTTTATTTTTCGCACAGTTTCAAGTACAAGCTTTTGTGGAAGTTTATTTAAAAAGACCATCGGCCGTCCTGACAAGCTTGTTCTATCAGCTGAAAATTTTTATCGTATTGTAAACTGTGTTCGATTAAAAAGATGAAAATAAAAATTAATTTTTATTAGATATAAAATAAATTAACGCATGAGTTATTACCGATTGAAACATTATATTATAACATTGGATTCGATAATGAAAATTGTAAAAGAAAAAAAAAATACATCACTTCCAAAAAAAAAAAAAAAAAAACCTATTTTAAAATGTGAGCTGAACTAATAAACAATTTATTCTCTCCGTTTAATCCTCGTTTGTTATTTAATACCACATAAAAGGATTTGGAAACTGAATATAAATTAATAATTGTAGTAGTAAGGAAAAAATTATTCCTTGCTTGGGTAGATGCACGGAGGTACCGTGCCTCCACCGGTCTATCTCCGCTCCTGACTCCCCCGCCGTTTCTTCGCATTCCGAGCATCCTCTCAGCCCTCTTTCAATCCTTCTTCCGTTTCATCTCCAAGAACCGATTCTGGCGCCCTGTGGGAGGTAAATGTTGCATTTTAACGAATTTTAATGATTTTTAATGATTTTTTTCAAGTAATTTGAATATTCATTCGACACGATTTTGCTATTGGACTACCGCAATATAGGGAAATCTTTTGAATGTAGTAACCAAATAAATTCAAGAACTATACGCAATGTTCCGAATACATTATCAATATTTCTACCAAATTTCAAGATAATCGGATGCTTTTTGCGACATTTCCCATAAGGCAAGCACACGCACAGACAGAAAAACATGAAAATCCGATCAACTCCCTAGTAAGGCCTCACCTGACGTTTCAGTCATTATTTGGCTGGCAGAACGTACAAAATTTGAAATTCAGATGTAGCAAAATTTAAATCATTGTAGCTGGAATTCAAAAGAACATGCAAGCAATGTTGAATATTGTTGACAAATGTGCCAGGAATAAACAACAAAAATTATTGGAATTGCTTATTGCTTATTTTTTCTTAAGAGTGTTATTGTACTTTTTTTAATTGTGGAAAAAATGTGTTTTCTTTCAACATATATTAAACCTACATGCTTTATTTTTTAAATGAACGAGACTTTAGAGAAATTTGTACATCATTATGCAAACTTTTTTTTCCTTATTGGGCGTATTATTCCGATTTCTTCATATCTTAATAGAAAACAGAACACATTACAGTTGTCAACACATTAGTCCGGACTTTCACTGTAATTTGTGTTTATGATGCTAATCATAAAGCAGATAAATAATGGCAGTTTGTAAAGTCACAGACGAAATAAAAATTCCTTCATTGTTTAAATCATTGTAACTGGAATTCAAAAGAACATGCAAGCAATGTTGATTATTGTTAACAAATGTGCCAGGAATAAACAACAAATATTATCGGAACTTCTTACTGCTTATTTTTTCTTAAGAGTGTTATCGTTCTTTTTTTGATTGTGAAAAAAATGTTCTTTCGTTCAACGTGCATTAAAACTACAGGTTTTAATTTTTAAATGAACGTCACTTTTGAGAAATTTGTACATCATTATGTAAACTTTTTTTTCCCTTATTGGGCGTATTATTCCGATTTCTTCATATCCTAATAGAATCTAGAACATATTACACTGGTCAACACATTAGTCCGGATTGTCACTGCAATTTGTGTTTACGATGGTAATCATAAAGTAAATAAATAATGGCAGTTTGAAAAGTCATTGACGGATAAAAATTCATTCATTCTTTAAACAGAATTATGTATTATGTAATTTTCATAGACATGTACAGCAAAGTATGGGACATTTTTTAATGGGGAAATTTGTTTCCCAGAATAACTACATTTACCACGACAGGTGACGGTACAATTCTGTTCCATCTGTACAGTGATGCAGTAATGTTTAAAATGCAGCAAGGAATAAAACTACTCAATATGACGACCGTCATTCATGAGAAGCGTCATGGCACTGCACACAGCACCGACCTTTTCACCGAAGGTTTCAGCTATAATTTCTGCTATATGATGGCAAATAACTTCTTTTAGTATAGCAAATAACATTGGATGATCTCTGAATACCTGGAACTTTAAGAAGTACCAAAGCTAAAAACACAAGTTGTAAGATCGGGAAACAGTTAAAAAACCCTGTGATGATATGCATATTATCCTCTCACTTTTGATGGCCATTCTCATGAATGACTGACGTCACAAAAACATTTGTATCCCTGTATACATTCTAAATTTTTCTGCATCTCCGTACAAGCAGTACACAGCTGAACAACATAAGCGCCGGCCGTTGGTGGTAAATGCATCATTTATCTATCCCTTTAACAAATGTTTTTCTTTATTAAACAAAATCCCGTGATTTCTGTAAATTTCACTAAAAACCGCGTTGTGATATTGCAAATTCTTTTCAAATTATTTCATTTTTATCTATTTCTTGATTTTTGGATCGCCTGGAACAAAATATAATGTAGAACTTTTTTGTATGAGAGGGTTTTTATAATAGACTGGTGGACTTCGCCCTCTTCGCTGGTCGGTTTCACTAAAAGAGCATTGATTCAAGCGAAATATATCTAGCAAAGATGAAATGTGCTTACCTATTTTTTTTAGCACGTTTGTTATCTTCAATTTCACGCTTCTACCTAAAATGGCTGCTGAGATATGCCAAATGTTCTAAAATTTTCGATCCTCTCCCTTTTATTCCCTTTAGAGTGGGGAATTTGTAAAATCGCTGAAACATGTTTTCATTTATGTTTTACTAGATTTATTTTCTGACTTACTAGATATATTCATTTCACGCTTCTATCTAAAACGGCTGCTGAGATATGGCCAAATGTTCTAGAAGTTTCAACACCCCCTTTTAAGACCAAGGTTGAATTTCTAAAAACGCTGAAACACATGCTTAATTGTTTTTTTAGTAGATTTATTTTCTGAAATTTCACGCTTCTACCTCAAAAGGCTGGTGAGATATGGCAAATGTTCTAAAATTTTAGTCCCCCTCTTTCAACCCCCTTTTTTTGGGGGGGGGGGTCTAAAATCGCTGATATACGTGCTTAATTATTTTTTTATTAGATTTATTTTCTGGAATTTCACGCTTCTAGCTAAAAAGGAAGCTGAGATAATGCCAAATGTTCAAAAAGTTTCCCTCCCCCCATTTAATCCCCTTAATGGGGGAATTTCTAAAATCGCTGAAACTTTTGTTTAATTTTTTTTATTAGATTTATTTTCTAAAATTTCACGCTCCTAATTAAAATGGCTGCTGAGATATGACCACAAGCTCTAAAATATTTTACCCCTCTCCCTTTTAACCCCTTTAGGGGGAGGGGAATTTTCAAAAATCCGGCCTTAGTGCTCTTTTCCCCCAATTTTCATGCTTCTAGGTTCAACAGTTTGGCCTGGTCCTTTTATATATGGAGATAAAGATTAAAAACTGCCTCATAGGATTTTTACCTATAGGCAGTAATGTAATGGAATTCTTTTGAGTGTCCCTGTAATCCTCCACTTTCACCCACCGCGACCACACTGTTTTACTAACAGCAGGAGACAAAGGCCTATCTAACCTCTACAACCTTGTATGGGTGGCAGTGGGTGTTCATGGAGAAAAGTCTGTCTTTACCCGCAGACAATTGACTTATATATATATATGTATACATATAAAGACGAGAAAAACAAAAGTTTATAAAGACCTTTGTTACGTTATTAAATGTTTCATTAAAAATATTTTATAATACACTAAGTGACATTTATTTATATGTTTAATAGAATATAAAAAAATTTATTTCAAATATGTTTTATCTTTTGATTCGTAATAAAACTTAAAATCAAAAGCTGCAAGAAAGCGATTTTTCTAGTCATTGGCTTTTTCATTAAGGAGCAAATGTATTCCCAACTTGAACGTACCATGTCGCATTTAAACGTCTGCGAAAGAACAGAGTGAAGCAAATGCTTTTAAAGAAGCAAAGTTATTTGACACACGATTTCACTAATCTTGTTCTAATGACTGTATCTGCGTATCTCATTTGCGTGTTCTGAGTTCTAACAGTGCTATTTGAAATCAAAATATTCTCAAGAGATTTTTATTCTGAATCAAGTGATTCTTTATTTTGAAGTTGATTCGAAAACCTGTTTTTCCTTAAACTTCATTTAATTTCGGAGAAGTAAATAAAAAAGATACTTTGATTAAGTTTCTTTTTACAAGATTTGTCAGTGAAAAGAAATAAACAAGTTGCAAAAAATGTGCAATCTCTTGCTTTTTTGTAAAACTTTCATTTTGAATATTCGTATTTCATCTAAATTAGCTTATTATGTCCTCGTACAAATTTAAAAGTATCTCTTTCAAAAGCGGTCGAATTTTGTTTTGTTCGTTTGTTAAATATTATGTATAAATGAATGCAAATTTATCTGAATGACTTTAAAAATAGCCTACAAAATAGAGAAATTCCCCAATAGTGATGTGATATTATCAAACTATTGTTGAAGAACTTTAAAAAAAAAATAACCTTTATTTTATGACTATGAATCATAAAGTACTATAATTGTAAATTTTATAAAGTATAATTATAAACTTATTAATAACATTGCGTTTATAGTTACAGGATGGAAGAGATATGGAGGAATACTGACGCAAAAACTTCAATTCAATGAATTTGCACCAGAATCTTTGTTTGAAAAAATTTATTAGTGCAATTGTAGTTTTGCAGTAGGTGTTTGAAAAAAAAAAAAAAAAAAAGAGAACCTAAAATATATCAGAATAATATAAAATTCTAAAAAATTATGTTTTTAATAATGTAAAATATAGAATAATTTTATTTAAATGGAATAATTTTATTCTCCATTGCGAAGGTTAATGCATCCGTAAATTCAGATAAGCTTTGTCTGTTGTATTTCAATTATGTAAGTGGCATTGCATTAAAATGGTGCAAAAGTTTGTATGAAAGAAATATATACAACAATTTTATTTAAATGTAGAAATTGATTAAAGAACCTTTAAAGAGCATGTAATTAATAAAATGCATAATTTATTGATTTTTGAAATTTCAAAACAGAAAATTTCATATACTGAATTTTAAACAATTAATAAATTTCGAAATATTTCATGTTACTTTTCAAAATAAAATCAATTTTACTATATTTCTAGAGAATTTGAAATAACACCCATCTTCGCCGCTGATTAGTTTCGAATGGAGTTTCTTTCTTATGTAAGAGATCTTTGTTTATATACTAGGGGGCTCCGCCCCCTACGAGCTACACTCGCCAACCCCCGTTCAGGCACACCAAAATCCAAAAAGCAAGCTAATTTGATCGGCTTTAAAAATATTTAATAAAAAAAAAAACAAAAAAAAATATTAGCGATGTTTCTGTAAACGGGTTTCTATTCGTTTTCCTTGGATTGAGGATTTTTAAGACCAAATCTGCTGCTGTTAAGAGATACAATGGCTGTTTTCACATTTAATTTAAAAAATATTTAAACATTTGAAAATAAGCTAATGTAAAATGAATTAAGTAAACAGTGTCATTCAGGGCCGAAACTAAGGGGGAGGGGGCAGAGAGGGCATGTGCCCCGGGCGCCAGACCGAAGTGGCGCCAAATGAAGGATTATAACTTCGGAATGGATCATTATCTTCTGATGGACTGATGTCTTCTATTATTATGAAACAGCCATTATAAATGAAGTGTTAGGTGAAGATGAAAGAGCAGTCGTAAAAAGTTAGAACTCTGATTTTCTGGTAAAAAAAATTATGGCCATTTTTTTTCTTCCCATTCTGACCAGTCTGACTTTTTACCACTGCTCTTTTATCTTCACCTAACACTTCATTTATAATGGCTGTTTCATAATAATAGAAGACATCAGTCCATCAGAAGAAAATCACTCGATGAAAGCGGAAACTCGGTTAAGCAGGACTCGGATAATCGGGACTCTACTGTATATTTCATTTTAAAAATGATCTTTAGAATATTTTTGTTGGTATTCAGAGGGAGTCATGACCCCCGTGACCTCCCCATTGGATCCGCCATTGTAGATTACGTAGCTCAGTATTACATATTTTAAATTTTAAAATAAGTCGACTATTAGAAAATTAGTAAAATTCTCTTTGTAAATATACTTCGCGGAAGAGGTGTGTGTGTGTGGGGGGGGGGGCGCCAAAATCCATGCTTGCCCCGGGTGCAAAAAAGGCTAGTTTCGGCCCTGGTGCCATTGTCTCCCGCGGTATTTTTTAATAGCGCTATAAGATACATAGTTCTTTTAAATAATTCATTTTAAATGTATCGTTTCAAATCTGACGTTATTTACACCAAAATTTTATTTCTCTTATTAATATTCACGTGAAAATACTTTTGTTGTTAGAAGTAAATATTATTTGCGCTGTCTTCGAATTCACGATAATAGTTGAAAAGATTATCTCAAAATATCTCGCTCAAATATATTTATCAATTTAAATTGTTTTGCCATATTTTTTGGCCATTTTAAATATGACGTAATTTCCTCCATTTACAAGTTTTAACGCACAAAAATGATTTTTTTATTTTAATATTTTGTTTCTCTTTTAAAATTTAAGTGTAAATATGGTTCTTATGACGGAATTTTCCTGCTTTTAACATGTAATCATTTAATTCTAATTTTAAAGTTTTTTTTTTCTGTTTGTAATACTCACGTGCAAATAAATTTTTAATTTGAAGTAAACATTATTGTTTTCGCTGTTTATACAATTGGCAACAGTTTAAATTAGTACCATTTTCTAATATTTGTAAAAAATATCTCTCGAAATGATGAAAATTTGAATTTAAAATAGAAATAAAACCTCAAAAAATCAGTCAAATAAGAAAAATGAAGGCAATCTGCACACCGGGAACTTATAACGTATAAAATGATCGAAAAATGATTAAATTCTCATGTATAGTTTTTGTTCCAATAAAACTTTTTTAATGGAACGATTTTGTCCAACTTTAGCCTTAAATATCTCTTAAAATAATTCTTCGATTTGAAAACAGTCTGCATCAGCGTGTTTATCAAACATTTCTCTATAACACCACCGATTTTCATATTTTTGTATGCAACAGTTTTTTTAATATTAACCCTGGAAGGCCATGCTTAAGCATTCAAATTGGATGCCGATCTACCCGGAATATCTACGCAGATTTTCATTGGTCCATTTCCAAATCAAAACATTTTTTTATATGTAGAAGGATTTGTAAAAATTTTCCTGTAATACTCATCTATACTCCTATTATAAAGAGGAAAAAATTGTTTATTTGTCGGAGATAAGCTCTGGAAATACCGAACCGATTCCAAAAGTAATGGTATCAAAATGATGGTTTTAGTCCAACTTAGAATATAGACTATATCTTATGTCGGTGCCACTACCCCAAAGGGGGTGTAGGAGCAAAAAACGTTCTAAAAATGCGATTTTAGCGTTACTGAAGGGCCTAGAAATATGAAATTTGGAATATTAGTTACTTATAAGATATAAATGATGTCTAAGAAATGTTCTTAAACAATTCGAAATTTGAAAGGGGTGAAAATGCACAAAAAGCATTCTAAAAAACGTTCTAAATGGTAGTTTCTACACAATCTCAGGAAATACTAAACCGATTTAAAAAATACTGGTGTCATAATGATGGTGACAACGTTTGCTCCAAGATAGGCTATGTTTTATGTCGGTGTCACTACCCCAAAGGGGGTGTAGGAGCAAAAAACGTTCTAAAAATGCGATTTTAGCGTTACTGAAGGGCCTAGAAATATGAAATTTTGAATATTAGTTACATATAAGATATAAATGATGTCTAAGAACAGTTTTTAAACAATTCGAAATTTGAAAGGGGTGAAAATGCGCAAAAAGCGTTCTAAAAACGTTCTAATTGGTGGTTTCAACACAATCTCAGGAAATAACAAACCGATTTAAAAAATATTGGTGTCATAATGATGGTGACAACGCTTGCTCCAAGATAGGCTATGTTTTATGTCGGTGTCACTAACCCAAAGGGGGTGTAGGAGCAAAAAACGTTCTAAAAATGCGATTTTAGTGTTAAGAAGGGCCTAGAAATATGAAATTTTGAATATTAGTTACTTATAAGATATAAATGATGTCTAAAAACAGTTCTTAAAAAATTCGAAATTTAAAAGGGGTGAAAATGCACAAAAAGCGTTCTAAAAAACGTTCTAAATGGTAGTTTCTACACAATCTCAGGAAATACCAAACCGATTTAAAAAATATTGGTGTCAAAATGATGGTGACCACGCTTGCTCCAAGATAGGCTATGTTTTATGTCGGTGTCACTACCCCCAAAGGGGGTGTAGGAGCAAAAAACGTTCTAAAAATGCGATTTTAGCGTTACTGAAGGGCCTAGAAATATGAAATTTTGAATATTAGTTACTTATAAGATATAAATGATGTCTAAAAAGAGTTCTTAAACAATTCGAAATTTAAAAGGAGTGAAAATGCACAAAAAGCGTTCTAAAAAACGTTCTAAATGGTAGTTTCTACACAATCTCAGGAAATACCAAACCGATTTAAAAAATATTGGTGTCAAAATGATGGTGACCACGCTTGCTCCAAGATAGGCTATGTTTTATGTCGGTGTCACTACCCCCAAAGGGGGTGTAGGAGCAAGAAACGTTCTAAAAATGCGATTTTAGCGTTACTGAAGGGCCTAGAAATATGAAATTTTGAATATTAGTTACATATAAGATATAAATGATGTCTAAGAACAGTTCTTAAACAATTCGAAATTTGAAAGGGGTGAAAATGCGCAAAAAGCGTTCTAAAAAGCGTTCTAATTGGTGGTTTCTACACAATCTCAGGAAATAACAAACCGATTTAAAAAATACTGGTGTCATAATGATGGTGACAACGTTTGCTCCAAGTTAGGCTATGTTTTATGTCGGTGTCACTACCCCAAAGGGGGTGTAGGAGCAAAAAACGTTCTAAAAATGCGATTTTAGCGTTACTGAAGGCCCTAGAAATATGAAATTTTGAATATTAGTTACATATAAGATATAAATGATGTCTAAGAACAGTTCTTAAACAATTCGAAATTTGAAAGGGGTGAAAATGCGCAAAAAGCATTCTAAAAAAATTTCTAAATGGTAGTTTCTACACAATCTCAGGAAATACCAAACCGATCTAAAAAATAATGGCGTCAAAATGATGGTGACAACCCTTGCTCCAACATAGGCGATGTTTTATGTCGGTGCCACTACCCCAAAGGGGGTACAGGAGAAAAACGTTCTAAATTGCGGCTTTAGAGTTACGGAAGGGCCTATAATCGTGAAATTTGGAATGGTAGTTAGTTATAAGATATCAATGATCTCTAAGGACATTTCCTAAAAAAATCGAAATTTAAAAGGGGGTCAAATTGCGCAAAAGGCGTTGTAAAAAATTCTAAATTGCGATTTCTATGCAATCTCAGAAGTACTGAACCGATTTCAAATATAATGTTGTAAAAGTGATGGTGACAGATCTTGCTCCAAGATAGGCTATATTTTATATCTGTTTCCACTACCCTAGAGGAGATGCAGGAGCAAAATGCGCGAAAAGCGTTCTAAAAAAGTTTTAAATGCCGATTTGTCGGCAATATCTCAGGAAGAATGAATCTTATTTCAAACGTAATGGTAGGAAATTGATGCTGACAGCTTCTGCTCTAACATGGGCGCTATTTTGTGTCGGTATCACTATCACCAAGACGTTGCAGGAGCAAAAAAGCGTTCTAAATTTCGATTTTTGTGATCGGTAGGGGCTAGCAACTTAAAATTAGGCAAGGTGCATATTTATTAGGTATAAATGATTTTTAAGAACAGTTTGGAAAAAATTGGAAATTTAAAAAGGGGTGAAAATGCGCGAAAAGCGACCTAAAAACGTTCTAAATTGCGATTTCTACTCAATCTAAGGAAATACCAAAGCTATTTCAAAAGTAATGGTTGCAAATGAATGGTGACAGTCCCTGCTATAACATAGATTATATTTATGTTGCTGTTACTACCATCTGAGGGTTGCAAAAGCAAAACATGTTCTAATTTGCGTTTTTTGCACAACTGAGGGGTCTAACACTTTGAAGTATGGCATGGTATTTACTTACAAGATGCAACTGCTTTCTAAGAACAGTCAAAAGAAAATTCCAAATTTAAAAAAATGAAGTGAGTGAAAAGCGTTATATATTACAATTTTTAAGCAAACTTATAAATTACCAAACCGATTTAAAAAATAATGATGACAAATTGTTGGTGATAGAACCTGCTCAAATATAAGCTATATTTTATGTCTGTGCCACTACCACCAGAGGGTTGCAGGAGCTAAAAACTTTCTAAATTGTGATTTCTGTGATACTGAAAAGGCTAGAAACTTTAAATATGACATGGTAGTTACTTATAAAATATAAATGCCCTCGAAGGAACGTCGAATATAAATTCGAATTAAAAAGGTATGAAGCGGAGGGGAGGTGCGGAAACATTCTAAAAAAGTTCTAAATTACGATCTATGCAATTTCAGGGAATATAAACCGATTATAAAAGTAATAGTGGCGAATCAGTGGTAACAGTCTCTGATCCTACACAGGCTATATTTTATGCCGGTGATTCTACCACCTGGGGTTCACAAGAACAACAAACTTTCTAAAAAAGGGCTTTAAAAGCTTTTTAAATTACGTTTCTGTGGAATATTAGGAAATAGCAAACCGATTTCAAAACTAATTTTGGCAAATTAATGGTGACAGTTCCTGTTTCAACATAGGCCTTTATTTCGAGAGAGGTGGTAGGACTTGGAATTTGACATGATGGTTAATTTTAAGATGTAAGAAGATGGTTAAGTTTCTAAAAAATTCAAAACCTCAAATGAATACTGAAATGAGCGTATTAATTGAGCATAAAAGTTTCAAAATGTTTTCTAAATTATCATTTATTTAGTTTTATTTCATTTTATTAATTTAAGTCTCATTTCTGCCTAATGCAGTGTAATAATGATGTTTAATCAAACTGTGTTTTAAATAGTAATTTTTGAGTTATTCCTAAAAGTAATAAGTACCTTTTAATAGAAAAAACTTAATAAAGAAAAATATTACCTTTTAATAAAATAAAAATTTAGTTAGTACCTTTTAATAAAAATTAGACATATAAATATCACTTGGCATATTTCAAATATTACGCGAGCAAAGCCGCGGGGTTTGCTAGTATATTTATATTTTGGAAATAGAAAAGATTTGAATTGATTAAAGAAGTTGCGATAAGCACGCGATTAATAAAATGTATAATTTATAGATTCATGAAATTTCAAAACAGAAATTTTAATAAACTGAATTTTAAACGATTGATATTTTTCGAAATATTTCATGTTTTTTTTCAAAATAAAATCAATTTTACTATATTTCTATAGAATTTGAAATAACACCCATCTTCGCCGCTGATTGGTTTCGAATGGAGTTTCTTTCTGATGTAAGAGATCTTTGTTTATATATTAGGAAAAATGTTCCTGTAATACTCATACAGTTATATTTTGAAAATAGAAAAGATTTGAATTGATTAAGGAACTTGCAAAAGCACGCGATTAATAAAATGTATAATTTATAGATTCATGAACTTTCAAAACAGAAATTTTCATAAACTGAATTTTAAACGATTGATATTTTTCGAAATATATCATGTTTTTTTTCTCAAATTAAAATCAATTTTACTATATTTCTATAGAATTTGAAATAACACCCAACTTCGCCACTGATTGGTTTCGAATGGAGTTTCTTTCTGATGTAAGAGATGTTTGTTTATATATTTGGGAAAATGTTCCTGTAATACTCATATACTTATATTTTGAAAATAGAAAAGATTTGAATTCATTAAAGAACTTGCAATAAGCACGGTATTAATAAAATGTATAATTTATAGATTCATGAATTTTCAAAACAGAAATTTTCATAAACTGAATTTTAAACGATTGATATTTTTCGAAATATTTCATGTTTTTTTCAAAATAAAATCAATTTTACTATATTTCTATAGAATTTGAAATAACACCCATCTTCGCCGCTGATTGGTTTCGAACGGAGTTTCTTTCTGATGTAAGGGATCTATGTTTATGTATTTAGAAAAATGTCCCTGTAATACTCATATACTAATATTTTGAAAATAGAAAAGATTTGAATTGATTAAAGAACTTGCAATAAACACGCGATTAATAAAATGTATAATTAATAAATTCATGAAATTTCAAAACAGAAATTTTCATAAAATGAATTTTAAACGATTGATATTTTTCGAAATATTTCATGTTTTTTCAAAATAAAATCGATTTTACTATAATGCTATAAAATTTGAAGTAACACTCATCTTCGCGGCTAACTGGTTAAGAATAGAGTTTCTTTTTGACGTAAGATATCTCATATATTTGGGGAAATGCTCCTATAATAATCATGTATTTATATTTTGAAAAAAAAAATTGAACACTAGTGAAAGTACTAAATTGGTTTGATAGGTTTGTTTGAATAATCTGCTTTATTTTATTTTCGAAGTTGAATCATGATGTTTAAAGTTTAATAATTCTAAGAAAGAAAATATACATATTGAATCTAAAAAAGTTTTTTTTATGTAACTGAATGGAAAATTATTTATCCGAGAATAGCTCACACACATATATTGCACACCAGGATTTTATTTTTAGGTAGATTTCGAAAGAAATACTATCTGTTACATTCTTCTCTATGTTGGAATTTCTGAACATTTTTTGCAGATCTACGCCGATCATTATCCCCAGAACCCCAAACCTACCGCAGTTCAAAACTTAATACATCTATTTATATATATATATATATATCTATATATAGTATATATCACTTTTTTATGTACACTATAACTTCCATAATTTTGCAAGCTCATGCAAGCTGATACACAAAATCAAGAGGCAGAAAATCTTCTACTTTAAATCTACTAAATTTATTAATGGGTAAAAGCGGACAAACGGGTTGGAATTGGGGAGGAGCTTTGTGAAAATAGAAAGAAACCCATAACCTCTTAATTATGATACATATCGAATCAGTTTATAGTTATTATTACTTCTAGGAAAAGGTCCTAAAATTTATGAAGAACAGATTTTTGATATAATATACAATGGTCTCAAGGGGTGAGAAAAATAAGGATTTAAGAAGAAAAAAAATCATAACTTCGTCAATTCACAAGATATCAAATCCGCTTAAATTTGCTAAAAATCGTCTTAACATTATCTATAACTTTTATATTGACATGTTTTGATAGAACCAATCCTTACATGAACAAAAAAGTGGGGAGGGGGTTGTTCTAGAAGGAAAAAAATAGCATCACCGTCACTGAGGCGATGAAAAAGTATCATTAGCGTGATGATATTTTTTGACAACTGCCAGAGATGCTACATGGTTGCGTTATTAAACGCGCGCGTGTCTCAATAAAAAGAAACGTCAAAATTTAAAATGTAGTGTATGGTTCATTTAATGAATCAATCACCACACGGATTAAATTTATTACATAAATCTTTTTAATATTATCTATAACTTTTCTAGTAACAAGTTTTTGATAAATTGAACTCTACTAATGGATGATATTACTAAAAATATTTCCAAGGGATTAAACAAATAGGAGTTGAAGGAAAAAGTATCGTATTAACATGATTCTTATAAAGACAACTCTTACATAAAAATGGAGTTAAAAACTCATCAAAAGCAGCCAGATGAAATTATTAAACTGGGTTTATCTCTAACGTGGATTTAGTTTTTGTTGGTGATATTCTTACTTAACATCGAAATCTACCTGTGTCTATAGGCCGAACCGGCTGGTATTTTTTAATTACTTGTTAATTTTATTAGATGTAAATTTCCAACTGGGCGAAAAATGTCCGGACCAGGATTCGAACCCGGGACCTCCTGGCTGAAGCCGCCAGTAAGCCAGGCAGCCGCCAGAAGCAAGCCAGGAGGTCCCGGGTTTGAATCCTGGTCCGGACATTTTTCGCCCAGTTGGAAATTTACATCTAATATGATTTGTTTACCAATTAGAATAATTGTGTTAATATTAATCTACTTGTTAATTTTCTTTGCAATCACTTTGCACTATTTAAAATAAACTTTAAAAAATGTGTTGAAAAATTAATTACTTCAAAATTGTTCTCTCAAATTTAAAAGCTATTTTATTTTTTTGTTATTTTTGTTTTGAAAGAGATGATAATACGAAATGGTAACACCAATGGTATAGATGGTAATGGTATAGATGGTAATACCAAAACAATAATACCACAAAAAACAGCTTGCAAAACTGCAAAACTGAAAGCATACAATTAATTGCAAAACAGTTATAAAAAATTATGCAACTAATACATAAAACAAAACACAGCAAGAATTATAATATTAAGCTGTCTATTTGACATTACGCATTCTAAGATTTTAGAATTTGCTTTAACTGCCAGTGAAACAAAATACATTGTTCACATAGACTACATCAAATACTTATCAATGTGTAAAGGAAGAGTAAATTCGTTGGTTTGTCGTCAGATAAATGTCCGTTGGTTTGATAAATGGCACAAAAACAGATTATACGGAAATCGTTTTGAAGATTGACATAATTAACTGAGAAAATCACAAATAAATCCAGTTAAAAGTAATTAAGGAATAAACGAAGAAATATATGTCGCATTTACTGCAATACAGAAGGAAAATTGTTTGATTTTATATCTTCCATATTGTTTGTAAATCAACTGTGAATATTATGCCAAAAGTATGAAAATATCTTTCTATTTAATAACTTCAAGACGTGGGTAATTTAACGACATTTAAATTTTCGGTACCAGAATTCTGCGCAGTGCTTTTCGCCTTATTTGCTCTAGGATTAAACAAGTCAAAGATGACGACAAAACAATTTTGACACTAAAAAATAAAAGCCATACCCCCTACCACCTGCTACACAAAATTTGACTCGCCGTCTACGTTTTTTCGCCAGTTGTAATTTCCTTCGTCAAAGGCAGATGAAATCTAATTTCCGCTTTTTTTTAAAACATAGTGTACCCTTTTCATAAAATTTTCACCGAAGTTTTTCCACATATTGGAAGGATTTTTAAAAAACAATCTTTAACCCATGTTGTACCACATACAAAATGAATTTTGAAAAATGAAATACCAGGCTATAGAAACACCAAACGAAAAATAAAAATTCGAAGCTAACCAAAATATTAAATGTATCCCTTTTACAAACTACCCTTTACAATAGTTTTCCAAAAATAAATTTTATCCCATGCATTACCATATTTTGAAAAAAAAAAAGGAAAAACAATCTTTAACCCATGTTTTAACAAATATGGAAAATAACTGCAAATAATCGCTATTGAAGGCTAATGAGACATGAAAAAATGTATACACGGTGTTTCAGCAAAGCAATTACAAAGCTTCAGGAGTGATAGATTATACGTAGATGACAGAAATCACGTAGCAATGAATAATTGGAAACGCTTTCCTGGCGCGGTAGTAATGACACAAAACACAAGAAAGGGATGACGTGAACAGGGTTAGAAAGCATGTTTGTTAACTTAGTACCGCAAAAATACTGGGACGATGCTGGACAGTGCTGAGGAACTTGTTGCGTGCATCGTGGCAGCACTTGGGGGAATGGGGGACACGCCGGTATTTTCGAGATCATTAGATCTTACATGCGTCGGAGATGTGAGCTTTACATCACGGCCCGTGGTCGTAATTTCGAACACTTTCTTTGATGACGATCGTTGTCTCTCTTTTTGTTCTTATTTTTTAGTTTTCTGTTGTACTAAGAATAATAAACATGTTTTCTCACACTGTTCGTGTCCTTCCTTTCTTGTGTTTTGTGTCGTCACTACCGCCCTAGGAAGATGTTTCCGACTATGCATTGCTATGTAGTTTCCAATCGTCTAGGTGTACTATGTGCCTCCTGAAACTTTGTAACACTTGTGCTGAAAAACCCTGTATACAAAATTAAAGAATTTACAAAAACATTATTGGTTTTCTTTTTACAAATTATTTTCTACATACAGATTTGCAGTTACATCATACAGAAAGAATTTTGCAGAAATAATCTTTAGTTCAAGTTTTACTACATATGGAATCTATTTTGCAGAAATTTTTGCCTCAAAAAAGTTTATCCCTAATGATACCATTTTATCATTTTTAAATTACTAAGTTACGTGAAGAAAATGATTTCGAGCTAAAATCCTACGTATAATAATACTTATCACATACTTCCCCGGCAGCAAAATATATTGAAATCAATTAAGCTGTTTATCCGAATTGTCGGCAGAACATCGGTAATCGCCCACTGACATTATCATAATGTCAATACATCATATTATGTTCAAGTACAGTAGAGCTCCGATTATCGGAACTCCAATTAGCCGAACTTCCAACTATCCGAACAGCCTATTTCTCTCAAATAATTTTTTTAACCGAACTTCCAGTTATCCGAACAGCCTATTTCTCCCCCCTCCCTTTTCTTTTACCGTGCTCCCAATTCTCCAATTTTTTTAAATAAAATTTTAAATAAAGAAAAAACTGGTAGTGGATCAGAAAATGAGGAATGTAAAACAATAAAGGAGATAGAAAGAATCCTAAGCTATGAAAAAAATGAAATTAACAAGTAGTTAAATAGTGAAGTATATGACCCTGGATATCAGATTTTAAATGATGAGATTGTGGATGAGATTCGAAATTGAAGAAAATGAAAACGAATGCTCTGAAAATAACACAGGTCTATCACATAATGAAGACTTTGAATGTTTGTAAACAGCTATGAAATAGCTCGAACGGCAGAATAACGTTGATCCTATTCAATTAACGTATTTAAGAAGATTTAGAGATATGGCAGAATTGAAAGAATGTCTTCGTTGAAGAAAGCATCAATCAAAAGCTTTTTAGCTTAAATTATAATCTTTCAAGTTCAGAAAATGATAAAAAGAGAGAAAAAATTTAAACAATCCAGCACTAACTGGTGCTGCCAGTCCAAAACTTAGATAACGTGTGAAGGTTTTAGTATAGTCAGGAACATTCCTTAAATTGTCTGTCCATTTATCCGAACTTTTGCTTATCAGAACTAGGATCGGTCCCGACTTGTTCTGATAATCGGCGCTCTACTGTAGTCCAATGCTGGTATTGGCAGGATATCGCACTAACTGATAAATTTGAAATATTAATATTTACTCCAAAAATAACATCGGCCGAAATGGCTGGGGCGACTAATGCCCGACAATGTGTGTTCCCTCATCAATACCCCTAGCAGTTTCAGCGTATTTCCGAATCACGTGACTGCCCACTCCCTTTCAAGATCTTTATCTCCTACATTACCCACCCCTCAATGTTCTTTCTTTTCATGTTGGAATCAAGGTCATTTTTAACCAAACGAAGAAGGGATACGGGGATGAAAAGAAGTCATGTAAAGTGTGAGAGTAAGTATAAGTTTTTTAGCATTTTCTTCAAAAGTTAGTAATTTTTCACCTTTCAAAAATAAACAATCCCTCGATACATATCGCAAACATATCTAGAAATTAGAAGGAATTTGTGCACCCTTTTTATGGAATTACGAATAGTTATTCATACTTAAAAAGTTGCTTCAAAACAGAAAGAATGAATTATATTTTTCATGCAAAGACTAGATTGTTTTTGTGATTTATATGAATAAGTTAAAAATAAAGACTATTTGATAATAAAATTAAAACAATAAAGAACTATTTGAGTTTTTTTTTTCTTTTTTTCACTCCTTCTTTAAGTTAGAATGAGGAGAAGTATGAAAAACTGGAAATGTTGCCGTAAGGATTGGCCTACTTGAATGAGATGTTATAATATAAATACCAAGTACTTTTTACCTTGCAAAGACTGTAATAAGGAGTAAGGGGAGGTGTAAGAAAAACCTAAAATGTGAGAATTTAATTTCCTCTTTTTTCGATATTTATTAAAAAGTTATTATCAATAAATTTTTATGCATCGCAAGCAAAATAATAATACATTCTTCTATAAATTAAATGCATTGCATGAAATCCATTTCAAGTGGTCCAGCACTGGTTGCTCGACCATTTTTAAAAAATCTGAAATTTTTTGTACAACAACTCTAACATGATGGAAGTTCAAAATGATTTTTACTTTAATTTTATTAGTTTTTGTTTGTTCATGGCGGCCATGTTTGTTTCATAGTCTGCAGCAATTTTCTCACAAGAAGGGTTTACGGAATTGTAAATAATTCATTGTCTATTTCTCCAATTCAAGTGCGGATTAAAGTAATTTGTACAGAATACATTGGGCTAAAAATTTGGTAATAGATTAGTTTCTGAAACTAAATGCTTATTGGTGAAATTTAAGCATAGAGTTTCAGTTTTTATTTCAAAATTTGTCCGTTTTCAAGAGGAAATTTTTCTAGAAAGGAAAACTGTCAACATGACATATTTTGTTTTTACACATAGGCTGAAAGTACTTGCACTCACATGCAAAGTTCTAGACCTGGAACTTGCTTTCTCTTCGCTAAAAGAAAAATCCCAAATTTTTCAAAAATGTCAAAAATCGCACTTTTGAGGCTTTGATATCTCTGGTGGGGCCCGAGATAAAAATATGAAGTTCTGGTTTCTGAGAGTATTGTATGGCAGTGTTATGAACAAGAAATTTCATGATGGAGATTTGACTACAAGCTGAGATATGGCAAGGGCAACATGTCAAAACAATACTGTCAAACTATTGTTTTCTTGTAGTCACAGCTCACAGCTAAGTATTTATCTCAGAGTGTCACTTAAATTTATGTTTTTGATTATCTTTAAATAATAGTAACAGAAAATAAAGCCTTTTGCAAAGCTTAGAAATATAATTTAAAAAATAATTATGCCTAAGGCCATACATTTTGCATGGTTTCAGTATTTTTTGTAAGTAATTTTAGTAACTAAAAGAAACCTCAGAAGTTTTACATAAAGAAAAAAAAAATATTTTTATACAAGACCTGAGACAAACACAGAATAGGGAAAGAGAAAAGCTGTTAAAGTTGTCATACTTGTTGAGACATGATCGAACGTGCCAAAACACAATCCTGCTTGTTGGTTTCAAAACCACAATTTTAATGCTGCTTGACAGTCCCTGAAACTTGTTCCTACCATAATTATGTTCCTATAAATGAAATAGTATACGATGTTACCATGCATCAGCCTCAAGTAATTTTTAGAAAGTAAAGAAATCCAAATCTCTTTCAAAATTTATACTGAAGAAAAATGACATTTTTGAATAAGAAGTAAGCTAGGAATTATTAATGAAGTGAGACTTGCACAAAGTGATTTCAAAGTTTCTTTCTATGAGCCAGCAGGGCCAATATCTTCAATCAAGTTATCAAAAGATGACAAGACTTGGTTCCTATCAATTAAATTTTGAGAAAGATCAAAATTTTTAAACCAACAAGCAAGAATGTGCTTTGATACGTTTGATCATATCTCAACAAGTACGACAACTTTAACAGCTTTTCTCTTTTCCTATTCTGTTTTTGTCTCAGATCTTGTATAAAAATATTTTTTTTTTCTTTATGTAAAACTGCTGAAGTTTCTTTTAGTTACTAAAATTACTTACAAAAAATACTGAAACCATGCAAAATGTATGGCCTTAGGCATAATTATTTTTCAATTAATTGCTAAGCTTTGAAAAGGGCTTTATTTTCTGTTACTATTATTTAAGGATAATCAAAAACATAAATTTAAGTGACACTCTGAGGTAAATACTTAGCTGTGACTACAAGATAACAATAGTTTGACAGTATTGTTTTGACATGTTGCCCTTGCCATATCTCAGCTTGTAGTCAAATCTCCATCATGACAATTCTTGTGCATAACACTACTATACAATACTCTCAGAAACCAGAACTTCAGAGTTTTATCTCGTGCCCCACCAGAGATATCAAAGCCTCAAAAGTGCGATTTTGGACATTTTTGAAAATTTTGGGATTTTTTTAGCGAAGACGAAGCAAGTCTCAGGTCTGGAACTTTGCGTGTGAGTACAAGTACATTCGGCCTATTTGTAAAAAAAGTATGTCATGTTGACAGCTTTGCTTGCTAGAAAAATTTCTTTGTAAACGGACAAATTTTGGAAAAATGCTGAAACTCTATGCTTAAATTTCAACAATAGGCAGTTAGTTTCGGAAACTACTCTATTACTAAATTTTTAGTCCAATGTATTCTGTACAAATTGCTTTAATGCGCACTTGAATTGGAGAAATAGTAGATGAATTACTTATAAATCCGTAAACCCTTCTTGTGAGAAAATTGCTGCAGGCGATTAAACAAAGATGGTTGCCATGCACAAACAAAAATAAATAAAATTAAAATAATAGTCATTTTGAACTTCCATCACATGTTGCACAGAAAATTTCAGATTTTTTAAAAATTGTCGAGCAACGAATATCGGATTTTCTGGACCACTTGAAATGGATTGACCCAACAGTATTCTAAAATGTATTGTTTTCCGTAATTTTTGTGGAGTTCTTTCAACTTTTCTACCATGAAATATAAATTATTAATACATATAAATATTGCAGATATTTGTATTTGGACATTATTGAAATAGTATAAATAAAATTTAGCTATTTATTAGATCCAATAAATAAAGATTCAAATTTGTTGTTGTATTTTAAAGCCTAAAATATTTGAACAAACATAAGGCTATTTCAAATATTTTTGTTTAAGATGGTAAGAATTATTGCGAAATGGGTATGCATTTTAATATTTTTTACTTCTTCTTAAAGAAATGTTATGTATATCTTCATAAGCATCTATTTCCTTTCTCAATAATAATAAAATAATTCAAATCATCGCATTAAATGTCCAATATTCATAACAAATATAAATTACTATTTTACTATCGCCTTAGAAATATTGGCGATGACAAAATAAATCTTTGATTTTTTTTTCTTCCTTATAATGTTTCTTGTATATCCAGAAATTCATTGTTCAAAATCATTAGAAACTTTTTTAAAGTGCAACAACTTTGTGTTTAATTGCTGTTAAAAGTGAAAATCTGTCGTGTTTAAACATATCATGAATAGGTGCTAAAAAATATTTGTTAAATTTATTACCAAGAAAAGGTTTAAGTATTTCTTAATTGCATGTTACTGTTTCTTCTTATTTTATTTACTGTCTGAGATTTTTAATTAAAAACGTCCTTCAGAAAAACGACTTTTTATTTTTTCCTCACAACACTTAATACGTTCTTGATAAATGTAGCAATTTATTTCGGGGAGCAGTTCGTTAATGAGATATTTTGTTTGAAAAATACAAGGTGTGTAGAAAAGTTATCAACAACACCATTGAGTGATTTCAACGTGAGATAAATTTCGTGTTTTATATGGCGGAAATATGGATTTATTATTCAAGTATTCTTCTAAACATCTAAAAATAAGCAACAAAGAAAAAATATATAATTCTTTTTGAGAGGAAAAATAGGTATTATCAAAAAGAAAATTTAAAAGATGAATTATTTTCTGGATTATGTTGTACATTTATCTATTATTATGTATTATGTGATTATTTCACTTTATCAACTAATTTAAACTCTTCTATTATTGATAGACACTCATAGAGAATAAAATATTTATATTGTTTCTATTTTAAACATACAATTATCTTCGCGAAATATGCATATATACAGAGGGCAATATGTTATCTATCGCCGACCTTTAATTTTTCAACCTGTCGGGATAACACCGCCATATCACAAGTGTGCTTAAAAAGAAGGAAAGAGACACAAAAACAATATAGGAATTGGACCACCTTCTTTGAGATGCAAGCATATCGTGGGAGGTCGCTAGTGCGATGGAATTTCTAGAATGAGCGAGTATTTTCCACTGAATCCTCTGGTCCTGTAAAACACCCGCTCATTCTAGATATTCCATCGCACTAGCGACCTCCCACGATATGCTTGCATCTCAAAGAAGGTGGTCCAATTCCTATATTGTTTTTGTGTCTCTTTCCTTCTTTTTAAGCACACTTGTGATATGGCGGTGTTATCCCGGCAAACCGTTGGTCGTAGACATATAGTTCCAATTACAAAAACGTTTCAAATGAGGTAAATATTCACGTTGTGGCATTATTTAAAGTAAAAACTCAATTTTAGAAAAATTACGAAAGCTAACTTTTTATACGGTCCCCCAGTCCCTATAGTTATATTTAGTAAAAGTTCACACATATCATAACAGATATAATACAAAAAGTTTGACATCTGTACTACAAAAATTGACACAGTTATTAAATTTCAAAGTTTGAGACTTTTGCACATGATTCTGTCTTTCATTGAGGGATCAGTTAAAAGATGAATTAAAGTAATTCGAGATCAAAATCAGGGATGCAATTCCGCTGCAATTTATCTAGTCCTCAGTGAGTATGTTTTATTTTCCGGTTGTCGATTCTACCTACTTTGATGTTTGAATATTGTTCGACCCATAAAAGTTAGTTCAAATTTTAGATACCGGCTGAAAGTGGTTTCGCCGTAAAAAGGACATTGCACCCTGAATTTGATCTTGAATTACTTTAATTCATCTTTTAACTGATCCCTCAATGAAAGACAAAATAATGTGCAAAAATTTCAAACTTTGAAATTTAATAACTGTGTCAATTTTTGCAATATAGATGTCAAACTTTTTGTGTTATATCTGTTATGATATGTGTAAACTTTTACTAAATATAACTATAGGGACTGGGGGACCGTATAAAAATTTAGATTTCGTAATTTTTATAAATTTGATTTTTTACTTTAAATTATGCCACAAGATGAATATTTAGCTTATTTGAAACGTTTTTGCAGTTAGAACTATATGTCTACGGCCAACGGTTGGGAAATTAAAGGTCGGCGATAGATAACATATTGCACCCTGTATATATATATATATATATATATATATATTAGGAGTCTCTGTCTCCTGTGCTCTTTGATCGCTACCACCTGTACTTTTATTATATTTTTCCAAAAGTACACGGCTGGCTATTAAATTTTTAACACCCTGAAAGAATGAAAATACAAAGAAGATATTTACTGTACGTAAACAGTATTGCATAAAAACAAAGATATTAAATTTTTAAGCAGTTTTGGGGTTTACAGGGATGCGAAATTGGTAGAAACAGCTTCCCTCCTAGCAGCTAAAACGGCCCTTACCCGGTTAGGCATGGAGTCGAACTGGGCTTCGATGACAGAAACGGCCAACTCATTCCCTTCTCCTTCAAGTCTATGCCATACATCATCAATCGTATTAGCTGGAGAGGGGTGACGTGCCAGTCTCTTAGCAATCCATAACCAGATGTTTTCAATGGGTGACAGATCTGGAGACCGTGTAGGCCAGGGCAGCAATCGAATACCCTGTGTATCGAGGAAGGTCAGAACATGACGTGCAACATGTGGTCTTGCGTTATCTTGTTAGAAGATGTCGTTTGGCAGACCTCTAAGACAGGGCACAGCCACTGGACGTATAATGTCAGAAATATACCGATCTGCTTTCAATTACAGTCGACCCGAACTAGAGATGTGTGTTCCGTGTACCCAATGGCCGCCCAAACCATCGCACCAGGTGCACAGCCTCTATGCCGATATCGATGGCAAGCAGAGAACGAGCGTTCTCCTCGGAGCCTCCAGATACTTATACGGCCATCAGAATGCAGCCTACATTCAAACTATTAGAATAATTATGTTTTTTTAGAAACTAAAAATATCTTTTAATGCAATTATGCAAAGGATATATTTATTGAGAACTTATTGTTGACTAAACTTATTTATTATCTTAAAATTAATATCATTGTTGAAAAGATTAATTGAAAAAATATTATTTTGAAAAGTCAAAATATTAGAATATTTATTCAAGTGGTTCAAAATATTAGAATATTTCACATTAATTCTCCTTTAATTATCACTAATTTATAACTGGTAGCATCATTAATTAAATTCAGAATATTTTATTTAAAATCAGTATTCTTTTTGCAGTTTGTTTGCTTTTTCTTCGGAAAATGGGTCGTGTGAGTGATATTCCTGAATCTTTTAAACTTTGTGTGATTGATCTGTATCGGCACGGTAAAAATCCATGTTATATAGCGAATTATTTACATTCTTCGCAATCAAGCGTTAGTAAAATACAATATTCGAAAAATGGAAAATTTCAAATTAATCACCGAAATGGCGGTCGAAAACCAAAAACATCTGCTAGAGATGACGGGAAACTGAAGCGTAATGTTAAGGAAAAACCGTTTGGTTTCTTGCATCGAAAATGGAAAAAAGAAGAAGTTGAATTTCTACATCAACAACATTAAGACGTCTCCATAAATTTAAGTTTGAATCTCGTTACTGAAAACGAAACCGCTCGTGACTGCAAAACAAAAGCGTATAAAATTGAATTGGTGTAAATCAAGACGTTTATGGAGCGAAGAAAATTGGAAATATATATTATTTAGTGATGAAAGTATATTTTGTGTTTCATATGGCAATCGAGTTTGGAAAATGAAGCAAGAAGCAGTTGATATAGAATGCTTTAAACGTTCTGTAAAATTTGCTGCTAGTGTTATGGTTTGGTGTTACATGAATGCAGAAGGACCCCGAAAGTTATGCATCATCTACTTAAATGATAACTCTCAGATATACCAAGAAATTTTGGAATATTACATGATTCCATCATCAGAAGATTTATTAAGATGATTTTAGATGAAATCATCTTAATCACCGCATACCTCGGTGTCACCAATGCAACATTAAGGTATTTCCTTGGCACTAAACTCACCTTACCTTAATCCCATTCAAAACTAATGTTGTATAATGAAGAAAAACTCCAAGAAAATCCTCCTTCAATTAAAACTGATTTAGTGGCAGGTATAAAGCCTATTTGGGCTAATATTGATAGAAATGTTTATAAACACCTTGTATATAGTACGCAAGATCGATTATACGCTGTTAAGAAAGCTAAAGGGGATGCTACAATATGTTAACTACCATTTATTTCATATTCATAAGGTAATATTATTGTGTAAAATAAAATATTCTAATATTTTGAAAGAATCTAAATTTTATTCTAATATTTTGATGTGTTTCAGAAAGCTATATACCTAATTTATTTTACTGTAATATATATTTTGTAAATGTTAAATCTTATCTAAAGATTCCACACTTAATTTATAAGGAACGAGGGGGCTCAGCCCCCTGCAAGCTACGCTCGCCAACCCCCGTTCAGACACCGCAGAATCTAAAATCACGCTAATCTGATAGGTTTTAAAAATATTAGAGAAGATTGAATTATACTGAAAAAAGCTGTGGAGAGCTCCCTGTAAACGGGATTCATTCAATTCCCTTTGATTGCAAAAATTTAAGGGTGAATCAGTTGCTGTTAAGACATCCAATGGTTGTTTTCGTTTTTGATTAAAGAGAATCAGTTAAACATTTGAAAAGAAGCTAAAATAAAATAAGTATACAGAGTCTTTGTCTCCCAGTATTTTAAAACAATCTCTACAACAATAGCCTAAGTCACGTGACTATCATCAACAGTTCCAGGCGGGGACCACTTCGCTTTTTATACTCTAAGTGCCATTTTGGTACTTTAATGTTAGCCACGCACAGGTGATAAGTCACCAAATATTATTCTATCGCCATCATTCATCTATATTATAATAGGTCAAGTCATCAACTGCCATAAACAAATACGGTCTGATCCCTTCGTCGTTCATATGAAAGTTTGGCACAGATGTCATATACGTTCCATATTGGTGCGATGTTTTAACGACGCCAATTTGGGGAACGCATCAACAGCATAAAAAACAACATCCGGCTTACCATATAACGCAAAATAACGATAATTTGGCGCCATTTAAGTGCCCGTTCCGTATATCACATTGGCTTCAGAAAAAAATCGCGCCAATATGGGACCGTAAGTTTTCCATTTTGATTAAAAAATCATTTTTTTTTCCGAATAAAACTACATAAAATTTGCCATGGTTGCAAAGAATTCTTGGTACTGTTACTCTAGCCGGTTGCAAATTTTGCCAATAGTTTTTTTTCAACTCGCTAGTTAGCATTCTTTTTTTCGAGTGGTAATATTTGGCCAGATGTCATGTACGCACAGCAGGTTTGGCGTGATTTTTTTTTTTTTTTTTTTTTTTTTTTAACGAAAATTTGACGAAAACTGTGGTGTATTTGACTGTAACCGCGACTAGCGGGAAAGAAAATAGAATGTTTTGGTGCTTGAGCGGCAATTGTATGTGAGGCCGAATCTGTGTTTCCTGTGATCGTCTGCTGTAAAATGTGTTCGTTATTAAATACTTGTTTAAGCAAGATGTATATATTATTCTTGTAGATATATCTCTCCACGCAATGATATTTAAGTCCATAAAAATATGCGACAGCTGGCGACGAGGATGGGATGTAACTAAAAGTTTCGAAGTCATTACGACCACGGACAACGCCGATGGATAATTAGCTGCTGAAGACTGCCCAAGGTAAAAAAAAAAATTCTTTTGTATTTATCTTTTAAAGAAGGATAAAAATGGAGCAGCTCGTTCAAAGTTTAATCGAACAGAATAAAGCCTTAATGGAAACTTTAGCCACTTTTGCCGGTCCGAAAACCCACGAACCTAAAGTTTCGGTTCAATTTGAAAAGTTCGATGATACAAATGAAGCTTTTGATGCTTTTATAGAACGCTTCGAAGCATTCATGGACATTCAAAATGTTCCGGATGGCAAACGTGGGAAAGTTTTTATTTCTAGTTTGTCAGCAAAATTATACAATTTGTTGAAAAACCTGCTAGCTCCTGACAGTCCTTCAGATAAAGATTTCCTTACCCTAAAAAATACGTTAAAAGCTCACCTCACTCCGACGCCGCTTATAATTCCTAGTAGGCATGTATTTTTAAATCGTAAGCAACGAGAGGGGGAAAGTGTCAGTGCTTTTATGGCTGAACTTCGCTCCTTAGCAATTCCTTGTCAGTATAAACAAGAAATGTTAAATACGATGTTAAGGGATGTTTTTGTAAGCGGGTTAAGGGATAGAGCAATATTAGATAGACTTTTCGAGGAAGATGATATAGATATCGAGAATACCTTAAAAATTGCTTTAGCTATGGAGAAAGCTATGAAAGGGGCAAATGAGATAATGGGGAAATCTTTAGAAATTAAGGAATTTAGCGTGGGAAAAAATAAAGAGCAGTCAAAATGTGTTTCGCAAAGGAAAAACCTTGGAAAACAAAATCATTCGGGAAAGAAGGAAAAAACAAATTGCACACGGTGTACGGCAACTAATCACGATAAGCATTCCTGCAGATTTAAATTAGCTAAGTGTCATTTTTGTCAAAAAATTGGGCACATTCAAAAAGCCTGTTTTGCCGCAAACAAAGGGTTAAAAGCAAACACGGTAAAACAAAAGCAGGTAGATACTCTGTATTCTAGTGAAAATGTTATCCCAATGTATTCTTTTGATTTGAACTCGCTAAAAGAGGAGGAGCAAAAAAAACCTCCTATTATGTTAACACTAATTGTTGAAAATAAACCTGTAAGTATGGAACTGGATACTGGAGGGGCCGTCTCGGTAATGAGCGTTAAAAAATTTCGTGAGATTTCGAAGAAAAAAATTAAGCCCTCAAAAGTAGTTTTTAAAACATATAAAGGTGAAATAATTGTACCTTTGGGATTTGTTACTGTTGATGTTGAATACAAAAATCAAAAATTCAAATTAAATTTGTACATTGTTAAGGAAAATTTGGATACAATTTTTGGCCGTGAATGGCTATATAGTATCAATTTGGATTGGAATTCTATCAAAGCAGTGAGAACATCTTGTGAATATGATTTGAATAAATTGTTAGAAGAGTATAAAGAACTTTTCGACGATCAGTTAGGTGAAATTAATAATTATGAAGTAAAGTTGGAACTTAAATCCGATGTAATTCCAAAATTTTGTAGAGCCAGACCCGTACCTTTTTCTTTAAAAGATAGGGTTGAAGAAGAAATTGATAGGCTTGAAAGGGAAGGTATCATAGAGAGGGTAGAATCCTCGGATTGGGCAACACCAGTTGTCCCGGTTGAAAAAACTGATGGGTCAATACGCCTATGTGCAGATTACTCTGTTACCGTAAACCAAAATATAATGATACAACAACATCCTTTACCAAAATTAGAGGAAATATTTTCAAGCTTAAATGGAGGTAAACATTTTTCAAAAATTGATTTTAAACATGCATATTTGCAAATGAAAGTGCATCCCGATAGTCAAAAACTCTTAACTATAAATACTCATAAAGGGTTATATGTATGTAAAAGACTTATGTATGGTTTAAATTCTGCCCCAGCTATTTGGCAAAGATATATTGATGGTCTTTTCCAGGGGATGGAAGGTATTAAAGTTTTTATGGATGATGTTAGAGTGACTGGATCAGATGATAATTTACATTTAGAGGCCTTAAGAAAATTTTTTCAGAAATGTAAAGATCATGGGCTGAAATTAAATTTGGGTAAGAGTAAATTTTTTCAAAAAGAAATAAAATTTTTAGGGCACAAAATTGATGAAAACGGTTTACATAAAACTGATGAGAAGATTTCTGCGATTTCGAAAGCTCCTAGACCTACAAACGTACAAGAAGTACAGAGTTTTTTAGGGCTTGTTAACTTTTATGGAAAATTTTGCCCTAATTTGGCTACAATAGCGAATCCTTTGTATAAATTAACACAGAAAGATGTTAAATGGGTTTGGTCAAAGGATTGTCAGGAAGCTTTTGAAAAAATTAAAAATGAAATTTGTTCTCCGCGTGTCCTAATGCATTATGATCCATCACTGCCATTGGTATTGGCAACTGACGCATCTCCTGTTGGGGTAGGGGCGGTACTTTCCCACTCTTTACCTGACGGAACGGAAAGACCAATAGCTTTTGCCTCCAGAACTCTCACAAAAACTGAGCAAAGATATGCTCAGATTGATAAAGAAGCACTCGCAATTGTATGGGGTGTCAAGAAATTTTATCTTTACCTAAAAGGGAGACGATTCACATTATTAACTGACCACCAACCTTTAGTGGCCATCTTCGGATCGAAGAAAGGTCTCCCAATTCTGGCAGCGACAAGATTGTTACATTATTCTTTAGTATTACAGTCTTTCCAGTTTGACATAAAGTATCGTCATACAAAAAACCATGGTAATGCTGACTGTTTGTCTAGGCTGCCGTCCACTTTCGAACAGCTAGACGTTAAAGATGAAATTTCTCTATTTCAGTTAGCACAAATAGAAACTCTTCCTGTCACAGCTAGTGACTTAGCCAAAGAAACTCTTTTGGATGCAGACCTCGCTCCAATACTTCATGTGTTACAGAGTGGAGGAGTTTTAAGGGGAAGAGAAGCAGAATATAGTTTACAAGATGGTTGCATACTGTTAGGTCAGCGGGTGTGCGTCCCTAAACGGTATCAGGCTCAGGTGCTTGAAGAGTTGCATCATGGCCATCTAGGTGCTGTAAAAATGAAATCTATCGCGAGATCGTACGTTTACTGGAAAAACATCGATAAGGACATAGAAAACACGGCCAAGAACTGTGTAGACTGTGCTCGATATAAAACCGACCCACAAAAGGTGAAGGTGCATTACTGGGAGTATCCTAGTACACCTTGGCAACGTATCCACATAGATTTCGCTGGACCTATCTTTGAACATATGTTCCTGATTATAGTAGATGCTCATTCAAAGTGGTTGGAAGCTTATCCAATGAGATCCACCACAACAACCAAAACGATTGAATGCTTAAGAGACTGTTTCGCACGATTTGGATTGCCACTTATGCTTGTAAGTGACAACGGTCCACAGTTCACATCGTTCGAATTTGACATGTTTATGCGTAATAACGGCATTAAACACAAAACCACTGCGCCCTTTAAGCCATCTAGCAATGGGCAGGCCGAAAGATACGTATTTACAGTGAAGCAATCTTTAAGAGCTATGCAAAATTATAGCGGAACGATACAACAAAAATTAAGTACATTCCTTATGCAATACAGAAAAGCTCCGAACCTCACTACACTCCATAGTCCAGCCATGCTCATGTTGAAGAGAGAGATTCGGACGAGAATCGACCTGCTGCGTCCTGATCTTAAGAGCAGAGTGGAAGAAAAAGTTCGTAAAGGAACTTATGAATTCTCAGATAGAGGGTTCCGAATTGGCGACAATGTCGCTGTACGAAATTACCGGCAAGGAGACAAGAGATGGAGGTTTGGAAGAGTCGTTAGTAAAGATGGGCAACTACATTACACTGTGGATGTAAATGGCCAATTGTGGCGTAGGCATGTGGATCAAATACGGGATGGAGGAGACATAGAGGAAAAAGAATGCGAGCTCCAACGACAGTCTGCAAAACCTGCCATTCCTGTGCAAGATGCTGAGGCTCCGACGTCCAGTGTTGAGTCAACACCATCACCGACCTGTAGGGAGACGGAGACGACTGATGCAACGCCAGTCTCAATTCCTACACCAGAGCATGCTCCACTCATAGCCCAGGGTTCAACTCCGACACCACAACCAGTTCGCCGATCCACTAGAGTCCGGAAACCTCCAAAGCGATTAGATCTATAGAAGAAGTTTTGGAAGGGAGGAAATGTGGTGTATTTGACTGTAACCGCGACTAGCGGGAAAGAAAATAGAATGTTTTGGTGCTTGAGCGGCAATTGTATGTGAGGCCGAATCTGTGTTTCCTGTGATCGTCTGCTGTAAAATGTGTTCGTTATTAAATACTTGTTTAAGCAAGATGTATATATTATTCTTGTAGATATATCTCTCCACGCAATGATATTTAAGTCCATAAAAATATGCGACAAAAACCTCGTTTTCAAATACCAGTTACATATGCATTTTGGCATTACTTAGTTATCCCGTCGACCAAAAATCTATCGCAAAACTATAATATTAAATGCCAATAATGGTTGATCGTAAATGTCGCATTCACTTGACTTAAAGCAAGTTACACGTGTTTACGTCATCAAGTGATTTTTATTTCGACTTTTTATTTGTATATTTATTAATGTTATACTAATTTATTTGTTCTTTCGTTATTTAAAATAAAAATTATGTCAATTTGTATAATGTGGCGAGTGTTTTGGCGATTTATATAATTTGGCGAAATTGGTCGACGGAATAACTAAGTAGTACCGTATTTTTAAATTATTTTCTATTATTTTCTAAAGGAAATATAAAAAAAATAATAATGATTATAGAACAAAATAATTTATATAATTTGTAAAAAGAAATAAAAGTAAATAAACATTTATTATCAAATAAACAACAATAGCCGTCTTACCTTGTCAACTGTTTTTGAAATATGAAAAAAAAATATCTGTTTGATTAAAATTTGAGTTGCCATCATTAGAAAAATGTATATAAAATTAGAAAAAATTAATATTTCGAAAACTAATTCTAATTTAAAAATTTTAATACCAGTTTTGAGATCTGCGAATCAGTGCTGATTTTTGGTGTTAATTTCATCGCAAACTATTCATATTTTAGGAGAAATCGCTTGAAACATAATCAGTTGTTTAATCAGTCGATTCATATATGCATTTCATAAATTCGTTTCATTAGGATTTTATATATACAAGGTGGAACCCGTCGAATTTCGACGAAAAAAATGTTTACAAAGGAACTGTAGCATCAAATTTATAATACATCGACAACAATAATTACAATAAAATATCCATCTTACACTTGTTAGTTTAACTCTCCAAAGACATATTTTAACCTAAGATTAACAAAATACTTTTTTCATAAACTTCAACTGTTAAAATTATTGAAAAATTAAACTATATTCATATACGTAATCAGTAAGTAACATATAATCAAGATAAGTAGATAAGTAATTTTGATTAAGTTATCAATTGATGACGGATTGATTGATTGATTACGGAATGAAAAATCAGCAAAAATGATTTCACCTTGACATAATCATAGAATGTTTCCGCTTTAAATCTAAACCGAATCAACTCATTTTCTACCTTTCACATCCATATTAATCATTTAAAAATATTTTAACGCGCAATAGGTTATTAATAAATATATTTTCAAGCTTGAAGTCACGTTTGTCAACTATTACAACCTTCCATGTTAAAATTCCCACTCGTGATTTGAGGTCTTAGTATAATCTCTGTACCTGCGCTTAAAAATTCCAGAAATTTATAACTTTTAGACGTATTCAAGGGGAAATATCTCATTTTAGCAAATAAAATTATCGTTTTCTTTTAAATATGACGTCATTTTTAGTCGCTGAAATATTTAGCCATTTGTCTCAAACTCAATATTAGCGAAATGAAAAAATAGTGAAATATAACAGCATCATCAGGGAAATTGTGTCTTTTTTAAAGTGTAACGTCATTTTCTGTACAAATTAAAAAAAAAGATATTTTTAATTGTAATGAGAAAATGACACCAGGAAGAATATAATCAATAAAGATAACTAAACCACTTTTAAAAGAAATGAAGTATTTCAGTTGCCACGATTAGAAAATTGGTATTAAAAACTATAAAAAAAATTAATATCTCAAAAATAAATTAATATACAGCTTTCAAACAAATTGCATTTAAAAGTGCATTTTTTTCTGCATACGAAGGTGTAAATCTTTAAAATGTGGGATGTTTAGAAGTTTAAAAATTTGCAGTAGCGAAAATTACAAAACCGAAATTTCATTTCAAATTTCAAAGTGTTGCCATTCGCAGAATGACGTACAGATATGTTTGCACAGATACGCACAGACAATTACGCACAGATATGTTTGCTCTTTATAATATAGATAGCGTAGATTTAATTGCATTTACTTAGTATCAAAAATAAATAAATGAAAAATAATTCTTTCTTCTTACTTTTTCTCAGTTATTCTAATATTTTGAATATGAGCTGTACTGCACGCAGAACCGGGACTAGTCTGAAAAGACAATATTGTGCCACTCCTTTATCCAGCTTTGTCGTCCGGCACACCAGAGTCGCCCTCTCACTCTATGCTGCATTGTCAAGGGAAGTCCCAGTAATCGCCGTGCTAGCAGTCCACGGTATTGCAAACGTTTTTGCATCGTACGAGCGGATACTGTACACGCTGCGAACATGCTTATGTCATGACTATTGTCCGTGATGTGGTTGTACGGTTTTGCAAGACCGACGTTACAATATGCCTGTCCTCTGGGGTGTTAGTCATGGGAGGGAGTTGAGATCCTTTATGCCATTCAGTGTGATCCTTAGTAGCCCACTGATTCCATATTCGCATGGCAGTGGTTGGATTTCGACAAATGCGACGGGCGAAATCACGGAACGATAATCCACACTCGTCCAGCCTCTATTGAATTACGACAGTTGCTGGTAAGCATTTCTTATTATTATTCGAGTCATAACACGCTATTTTGAGCTAACGCCGACCTTAAAAGCGCCTTCCGAATGAGAAATCCACTACGCAACTTTTCTTTTATGCAGTGCTTCAGATGTCGATTCTCTCGCCTGCGTCATCTAACTGCGCTGAAATACTAATCATTTGCATATTTCAACCTCTTCTTCCTTTCGTGTGATTTTGATGCTGAGAAGATCATTCCTTCCTGGTGTTGCAATTTTAATGGCCAGAAGTGTATTACAAATTTATTCAATGTATGAAACACACTGCAATCTACAGTCTGATTAATTGCACATAAAGAGCCAGGTTAATTGTAATACAGCCAGATTAATTGTCGACCTTACAAACCATGACATAACCAAAACAATTCGAAGGAAGCTCTATAAGCAAAAATTTTTAGGGAAAGCTTCAACTCCAAAACCACTCATCAGTGATGCAAATGTCTGTAAGAAAAAAACGTGGTGCCGAAGCCATAAAACCTGAACTATAGAAAAACGGAAGACAGCCATTTTGTCGGATGAGTCTTGATTCACTCTATTTCTAATTTCTGTCCATAGGGTCTAACCTGATAAGCATAGCGAAATGGTCTCCAATGTTTAAAATAACACGTGTGGTAATAAGGCTCACCATGCAAATACAAAGTAGAGAATTTTTAGCATCTGACCTTGAACCGTCCTTGAAATAATCGAGAAGTATGCGCCGGCGCTACTATTTTTCGAATACGTTTTTCTCGAAAAGTACAAAAGTTAAAAAATGAAACCAACGCCAATTAATGAATATTATGTGAATATATTAGTTCACATTATATGTATTTTTCACATTTTTATAAAAGTTTTAACACAGAAACATAAACACAAATATTTTTATAAAAAAATACTAATGTAGTAATTTTATATTTACACCAACCAAAAATTTACAGAATAATGCCCAAAATATGTACTTTTAAGAAAAAAAAAATCGTTAAAATCGAAGAGTTATAATCGATTGTATATGTGAAGGACAGTGTTCAGACAGTGATAAGTAATCACAAGTAAATTTACATAAATCATTTGGATATTATTGCATATGACAGTAATATATTATGTTATTTAGATATTATGGATGCAATTAGTGTATTTGACAATCTCTTGGATATGAAATTTGGATATTAAATTGGAATAATATTGTATTGTACATTCTTTGTTTCTCATTCTTGTACCTATAAATGTTTGAAACTTATCTTATAGTTATGCCGATTAAGTGTACCTCATTTCATTGATTTTAAAACTGAAATGAAAGTTTCAGAGCCCTAAAAATTATTTACATATACATCAAAGCTTACAATAATT
Organism: Maratus speciosus; assembly: GCA_963932465.1. Taxonomy (NCBI): domain Eukaryota; kingdom Metazoa; phylum Arthropoda; class Arachnida; order Araneae; family Salticidae; genus Maratus; species Maratus speciosus. Next base: position 446,408,048 of record OZ010789.1, read on the forward strand.
ATATTTGCAACTTAAACAGTTATAAAGTAACAGTATTAATTTTCGGAACCCATATAAATTACATTGTTGCCCTAACTACTTTCAATGCAACGCTACATTGTTTTGGTAAATTTTCAGAAAATATTTGTGATAAAATATTTTCTGATAGAAAAAGTCATATATACCGTTCGAAAGGTAATTTTCTGACGAACGAAAGATATGCGACACGTTTCCAGCTACATGAAACAAATTCCAAGTTATTTAGCAAAATACTTTGAATTTTTTTTTTAATTAAGTTATAAATATTTGTGGTAATATGAACCTAAACAATGATGTTAAATATACCGTTGAGAAGCGCGTTTTCTCCGGATTAATAATCACTAAAAATATCGGTTAATATCAAAATATTAACCCGAGTTCTATAGAGAAATGTAGAAGCGCTTCACAAAACTTTGGCGGCCATATTGATTACGTCATCATCGCCGCTAGAGGGCCAGGAAAATTTGTGTCCCGGGCTTTTTAGACTCATCTATCCATATACTATCTGAATCCGAAGTGGCGCATTGGTTGCCAGATGTGAAGTTTTTTTTAGCTATCTCACCCCACTAATAAGGTTATTAACTTTTTGGCAATTTCGGACACCCTGTCCAACCTTCCGATATTATACGTTATCATTTCTCGAATCCCCCTCCCCATAATAATATTGTTATCAGTGTCTAAAAATTCTTTTTATTTTTACAATTTCCCCTCCCCTCTTTTTTATACGTTTGCAATGATACACAGATATGGTAGTACAATTTTTATTCGTTATTTTACTGATTTAAATGAAGAGAAAAAATTCATAAACTATCACACTTATATAAGAAAAAAATTATTTAAAGTTTTTAATAATATTTTTTTGTTACATAATGCATTGAACAGTAATATTGTCTTCTTGCACTTCGCCCTTGCAGGGGTCTAAACGGAACTTCTCGTAAACAAAACAGGTGCCAAAATTCTTCCTCATCATTTACTAGCATAAAAGCAAGTATAATTTCAAATCTGGTTTCTCTATCAAAGAATTATATACGCATATGGCAAGAATATTAATGGCGGACATTGGGTTACTCCATATTTCGGAATAAAATGTTTTATAATCATTCATTTGTTTTAACAATAACTTTGTATTTTCACAAAAAGAAGAAAACAGAATTATATTTTACAGAATTTACGGAAGAAGATAACAGATGTAAAGAAAAAGATACCATAAATGTAAATTTTATTTTGATCAAAAATGATAATGGTATCAAATGACAAACACCCCTCCGCCTACAGATATGTTCTGATGTCACGTGCCAGGACACACCCACCCCCGCACACACACTCGCCCCTAAAGTGATACGTTATATATATACACTGTGCAGCCCTATTGCATTCTTCTATGTGAAAATCCTCGTAGGCAAATGTTACCATTTTGTTTCTCAGTTCTTAATATTATTACGCGAGAAGAATGCGCAGTATACCAAAATAACAGAATATTTGCAAACACGAAACACACCTTTAGGGAAGTGGTATGTATCTAAACTTTCTCTTATTTTGGCACACTGTGCAGCATCCTGCCCGAGTGGAAATGTCACGAATAGACCAATGCATTGACAGTAGCGTATTTTTGCAAATGCAAACAGGGAAATTTACGAATATTTGAGAAAATTGCTAGCATTATTTTTTTTATAATTCAAAAAGTGCATCATCGATTTTATAGAAATTTTTTTTTCTTAAAAGTACGCACTTTGAGAATTATTCTGTATTTTTTTAGTTGGTGTAAATGTAAAATTACTACTTTAATAATTTTTTTTAAAAATATTTTTGTTTATTTTTCTGTGTTAAAATTTGCGTAAAAATGTGAAAAAAATATATAATGTGAACTAATATATTGTTCAGTAATTGGCGTTGGTTTAATTTTTTTTTTTTACTTTTGTACTTTTTGAAAGAAACTTATTTAAAAAATAGTAGTGCCGGCGCATTTCTCTCTGATTATCTCAAGGAAAGTTCAAGGTCAGAGGCTAAAAATACTCTGTTTTGTATTCTCATGGTGAGCCTTATTACCACACATGTTATTTCAAACATGGGCCTTGGGGGCCATTTTGCTATGCTTATCCGGCTAGACCGTTTACATCTAGTGAATGCCGTCCCAAGCCTACGATACAGACTGCTTCCTGCCAAGTTTAAAGAATGGCGGGGGTCGGTGTTGATTTGGGCAGTCATAACGTGGTACTCCATCGGCTCCATGATTACTCCGCAAGATCGTATTACTGGAAAGGATTATGTGACCCTTTTTGCTGATCATATCCGTCTCATTCTACAATGTTTATTCACCAATGTTGATGACGTGTTCCATGACAACATCGTCCTTGTTCACACATTTCGGTTTGTCCAGAACTGGTTTCATGAGCATGAGGGTTATTCGTCGTATATGGGGCATTCTCACCATCTTTTGACTTTTGGGGGAAAAATCTGGCGAAATTAAACTTGCTAAAATAACATTTTAATCTGATAGATGAATGCCTTAATGATTCAAAATAAAGAAAAAATGGTCAGCCTAGAAATATTTTTTTTTTATTTAACTGAGATTTAGGTTAAACTTGCGAGTTTAACTTTCCTTATCATTATACCCCTATAACTTTTTATTTTCTTTTAAATTTTTACTTATAATGAATTTGCATAGTACCCACAGGACATTCAAATAAGAAATAATACAAATGTAGTACTTTTAATACAGAATTTTTGTATAACATTGTCTTAAAGGGGTGTTGAAGAAGGGACGGTAAGGTAAAAAAAGGGACGAAATGGTATAAAAAAAGACGGTAAGGATGGAACGGTCAGGAAAATTACCACTTATTTTTAGGAAAATCATGTTAAAACTAAGTGATAGCCACAATGTTCATTGATTTTTCGAAACAGTTGTTAACATTGGATTAAATTTTTTTTTTTTTTTTTTATTTACCTCGAAAAGTTCAGGAATAAACCTTAGGGACGGTAAGACTACCAATAAAGCCACGGTGCTTGAAATCTATATTTAAATGCTGGTTTATATTCTTCAGTAAATTTCCTGTCAAAGAATTTTAGATATTCTTTCTCTAGCATACTTCTGCATGAGCAAAAACTTGAAAAAAATTTTGTCGCTGCATCTGGAGTGATTTTCTGTATAATTTTAGAAGAGGAATGGTAAAAAATCTAAAACCCAGGGACAGAGTTCAAAAAATAATATCAACCCTAAAAATGTGTGCTGGTTAATTTTTAGCTACATATTTATATAAAACAATAGTTCCTGTTTCAGAAACAAATTACATCAAATTATTTTTATTGAAACAATTTTATCCAGACAGCTCCAAACTTCAAAATCAGCATCAGGGATACGGGACGGTAAATGAGTTTTCCATGTGTTTGGATCCCCAACATCGTCCAAAACTTATTTATCTCGTTAATATTGTTGTGCAATCATGCAATGGGATGTTCCCAAGTGTATGAAATTAAAAAAAAAAACACAAAAAAGTGTATTAAATAAAAAAATATATTATTCAGGGACATGAAAGTCAAAAGATTGTGAGAATGCCCCATATCTCCTGGCCATCACAGTCACCAGATCTCTATATTATTGAGCCTTTAGGGTCTACTTTGGCGGGCTAGGTACGTGGTCGCTAACAACCTCCATTACCATTACCTGAACTTGCCTCTATTTTGCAGGAAGAATGGTATAGGACACCCTAAAAATATACATGATCTGTATTTATCCATTCCGAGATGACTGCAAGCTGTTTTGGATGCCAACTGTTTCCCTACACCGTATTAGACATGATAATATGTTTTATTTTTGGTGTTTTCATATTTTTCTCCAATGCTTGTAGATATAAATATATTACATTTTACAATGTTATATGCAAGCACATTCATGGCAATATCATGTTAGTTTCTCGCGAATAATTAGCGTAATTCAAAATTTTCCAAAACTAGCCCAAAAATTTAATGAGCCAATGTATGGTATCTTTAAATTAAATGCGTGAATTGTAACTACATTGTAAACTTTTGAAAAGTTGTCTTTTATGCATATTATACTCTCTAAAGATTTTATGTAAATATGATAGAGAAATTATTTTTCATTAACTCACTTTTAATTTTTTGCCTACGCGTCATGATTAAAGATATTTAACCTACTTTTAAATAATTTCGGTCTATATTTCACTAAGCGCGATAGACTATCCATTCTTTTCATGTTTACCAGATAAATATCCACTAGAATTGCAGGTGTTTGACTTAAATACATTAAGGTTTGTTTCTAACTTTTTGTTTTACAGGTTGGCGTACACACAGTGACAGCACCTTGGGTATGTTTTGAAATTAAGCGGACATTTTTTGGTTGGTAAAATAATCACAAATATTTCTATCCTTTAAAATTTTTTTATCGCTAAAGCATGCAAATAGCATTACATTTTAAAAGGCATTATTTCCTTTATGTTTACCCATAGAATCCTATGTATTTACGAAATGATTTTTATTTTAACCATATGCCGGGTGTCCTAAAAAGGACTGACTGATTTTAAAATTCAATAACATGTAAACGGTGACACGTATTTAAAAAAATTCTTGCAGGAGGGTTATGCATAAGGTCAAAAGTTTTTTTACAGTGATTTTCGATTTTAGTTAGAATTACAAACAATAGATGGCGCCGCAGTCAATGGACGCTAAATTCAGGATCGATTTTTGGTACTTCGTGGCCCGCTTAATACATTTCCATCTCCTTTTTCCGCATGGAACAAGAGAAAGGACTAAAAATCGAGCCTGTATTTAGCGACTATTGCTTACAGCGCCATCTATTGTTTGTAATTCGAACTAAAATCGAAAATCACTGTAATAAAACTTTTGACCTTATGCATAACCCTCCTGCAAGAAACTTTTAAATATATGTCACCGCAAATGTAAATAAGTGCGAGTAGTAAGTCAAAATTACGTCCATTTCTAGTCATATCATAATATTAAAATATTTATTTGCTTAAAAGACGTTATAAAAACACATTAAAAGTAAATTAAAAAGTCTTTATTTACATGTTTCAACTCCTTTTCTGAGTCGTCGTCAGAATGTATAATAGAAAATTACAAATGCATAATGAAAAATGGAAAATGAAAAAAATCATCGAAAATAAACAAGTAATCATGCAACGCGCCCTCATTTGTAATTTTCTATTATACATTCTGACGACGACTCAGAAAATGAGTTGAAACATGTAAATAAAGAGTTTTTAATTTACTTTTAATGTGTTTTTATAACGTCTTTTAAGCAAATAAATATTTGAATATTATGATATCTGTCACTGTTTGCAAGGTATTGAATTTTAAAATCAGTCAGTCCTTTTTAGGACACCCGGTAGATTACAGAAGTCTCTGTTCCAATGTAACATACATGGTGTCCATAAAAGAACGTACCAGTTCCAATGTTATATTATAACAGTTTAATTTAGACTATTTACAACAAATCATATATCAAATGGAAGTAAACTAACCTAGTTTTTCTTACAAATATTCAATACTATCTAACTTGCCCGGCGTTGCCCGAGTACGTAAAAAAACTGTACGAATTGCGAAAAAGCTCTGAAAATTACAATAAGATATCGCGAAAACATTTTAAATCGCTGTACAAATTTCGAAAAGAGGAAAGAAATTATACATTGGGTTCTTAAACTGAAAGTTGATTCCTTTCACTGATATAGAAAAATGGTAAGGAATCGCAAAAATACACTAAAAATCACATACAAAATTCCCGAAAAATTCGAAAATTGCTTTACGAAATCCAAATAAACTTTATTGAATTGAGAGCAAAAGTTACTTTAGCATTATAGTTCAAAAATGGAATGTCAAAAAATTGCAGCAGATCGCGAAGAAGCGTAAAAATCGAATTAAAATCACAAAAAGTTCAGAAATCGCGAAAGTCAAAATTTACTATAATTGGATAAAATTTCAAATCTAATTCCTTTGACCTGCAGGCTCTTTTAAATTTTATGTTTGGGAAATCATACTAAGCATTCTATTATGTTACTTTTAATCATAATTTAATTTACTTGGATTCCCTTAAATATAATTAATATAATTCCCCGAGTTAATATTAGTTTTTGTTGCATTAAAATATCTCAATTTATTGATTTTCTGTAAGCAAGTAATTCTTATTGGTTTACAATGGAAGTCTATGGTAATTTCGCGAAATATTAGAGATATCGCCAATTTGGCGTCACTTTTGGCAACAAATTTTGGTCTCCAAATTTGGCGATATATCGCCAAGTTGACGACAAACTTGACGGCATTTCGCGACAGAACTGTGTCCCCCCTACGGTAACCCCCTAATAGATATGAAGAGGCATTAACTACTGTTCAATAACAGCATAAAAAATTCGCTAAAAATTCAAAAATAGCTGTACGAATTCCGAATAAACTTTTTTGAAAAGAGAACAAAATTTACTATATTGGGTTAAAAGAAAGAAACCGTATTTTTTCAGTAATGTGGAAAAATCGCCTCGAAACTCAAAAAAACAATAAAAATCGCAAAAAAAATTAAATTAAAAAAATTCTAATAAAAAAATCGAAAATCGATCTTCGAGGTGCAAAACTTCATATATAGAGTACTTTTCCCCGAAATTTTGTAGCTCTACGTGCAGCAATCCCTTCAGAACAAAGTCGACACACTCACTCACATACTCACATACAAACTTCTTTCCTTATTATTACAGATCTACACCTTTTAGTTATATGGCACACATCAAACCTAAACTCCAATTCTTCCCACATTTTGGTTTACAAATCCAAAGTAATGGAAGCAATAGCCTCTTCAGTTCTGTATCTCAACTAAGGCAGATTTTTTTGATAGCGGTGGAATGTAGACACGATCTTTTATAAAGCTCCATAGGGAAAAATCACATGGCTCTAACGGCTTTTAAATCTTCAGCCCAGCAATAATGCTTTACGCTAGAAAGTCGCCTTTTTACGTATGTGGATCTGCAAGCGAGTAAATAACAAGCGGTACTCGCGCATGCGCTTATCTAAAACTTTTTGAGTCACCTTTTATTTTTAACCTTGAACCCAAAACTCTACAACGTTTACGATTGATACTATTAAAATTTATAACTGGTACATTCTTTTATATATTTCCTGTATTACATATTTTTTATTCAGTCTTAAGTAATATAGTTCTTTCGACCTCCGCCAAAACTTCCGTAATCTTTCAAAGATACATTATATAAAATAGAGAAAAAATAACACAGTTATAACAAAGAATGCCAGTAAAAAACTTTATTGCTTATTTCATTGCATTTTTCTATGAGAAAATCATAAATAAAAGAGTTGAAAAACATTTTATGGTATTTTGTTGGAAATTCCCTTCTCTTGGGATAACAACTAAAGCTAGTATTTTATCGAATTTGTTATATCAAAGTGGAGCAATATTATATGTCTAACGAAAATATTTTATTAATATTTATGAGAAGTATTAGTGAATGAGGCCAAAATTGTTTTATTAATATAATTTTATTTTATTATGCAATAGACATCTGTTACGCAGTACACAATTTTTAATACTATAGAAACTGATTTTCCATAGGAAAAAGTACACTCTATCAGAAAATAATTCGATTAGCATACGGAAATATTACGAGATTATATAAAGAGCTGGATACTTGAAACTCATTTCTTTCGTATATAATGCAAATATAAATTGAATATGAAAGGCCAGTCACAGTGCATTTTTTTCTGATTACTCAAGAATCTCGTAATATTATTTTATACACTGCAAATAGAAGCGTCTTAAATTTAGATACATATGTGACTGAAAAAGAATTTTAGACACTTAAGTTACTTAATCTGAAAATTCAGACATTATAAATGTCTTAATTTAAGATACATAAGTGTCTTACTATGACCATGGTGTAAATGAACTGAGAATAATGTCTAAAATATCCGTAAACGTCTTATTTTAAGACACTTCATTGCTTTAAACGTGTCTTAATTTATGACGTTTTGATCCTTCTGACGCAACAACCAGCAGGGGGCACTCGCACTCCCAGTTGCGCATGCGTTTTAGATGTCTTTCTTCGAAGTGGTATACGTTGTAATTCAAACGAAGTTTGTTTTTATGTACGCGTGTATTTTAATTCGTTTTTTGCGAAATGTGAAGTACTGTGATTTTAATTCGTATTAACTTGGATTATTTATTTATTGAATACATACATCTGACGTGTGTGCTCGACATCAAATGTCTCTTAGAAGCTGTCGTCGATATAAGGGCGGGATAGACACAGAACAGAAGTAGACGACGGTTGAAGATTACACCCGGAAATTCTACAAAGCGTGTGCAATGGGCTTAGTGTTAACTCGTATTAATTTATATCAATAATATTGTGTTATTCATCTTCGTCCTGTCGAAGCTGGCAAAAAAAAAAAAAAGAAACTTTTTTCTGGCAGGTCCTGTTTTGAGGATGAAACATCTCATTCTTTAAATATGGCTAGTCGGATGTATTATGGGATTACCTTTATGGGATAGTCTTTCTACCTCACTGTGGTTGTGGTAGTTTTTAAAATTTCAAATCGAGGAATTTTTCTTACCTCTTCCAAACAGCGATTTAAGTAAGTGTTATAATTTCTTTATAGTACTAATATTAGTGTCTTTTATGATTTTATTTATTGTACTAAACAAAATCTTACATGAAATTTAATTAGTTTTGAATCTTTTTGCAAAAAAAAAAAAAAAAAAAAAAAAAAAAAAAAAAAAAAAAAACACTAATTCTAGAAGTATATATTTTTTAATTTATGACGTTGTCTTTTATTACAAATTATGTATTATTTATTCTCATCTTTTTTCTCAAATTTAAAGTAATAACATCACTAAAAAACAGACATATTTAAAAGTTAAGTTCATTCCCTTGTTTTGTTTTGTTTTCAATATGGCAGTTCTTAGTTTCAATGACTAATGCTTATCTCATACTAAACGACCACAAGGAAATAGAAAAAAAAAAAAAAAAACTTTGAAAGATCTCTTAAAGCTTTCTTACTTCCTAGCTAGGGATTACAATCCCGGGATACCGCTTTAATTTTAACCCCGAAAATCCCTTGATTTTTACTGGAAAATTCCGGGATTTTCGGGATTGCCTTTTTTTTTTTCAATTGAACAATATTCAGCTGAAATTAAAAAATATATTTATAAACTTTCGCTTTTGGAAAAAAAATCAATTGATTTTTATGAAATTTATATATAATTGAAAATTAATATTTATCTCAAGTATTTCTTAGATATATTTCTAAAGCTATTAAATCCTTCAATGTGGAAATCTTTTCACTTGGAAACATAGATGTAAGCCAGTCAGGAAAAAGGAAATCATTTGTTTATTTCAATTTCGCTGCGTGTGTGGATTCGAAGGTCATTTTCCAATTAGACTTTACTGATAAGCATCGCAAGTGTGTATCATAGTGATATCATGAGCTAACTCTTTTTTCGGCTTTATTTTGCTTTAAAGATGTCTTGTTTAGTAGCTCATAGGAATGATAACAATAAGCCCATGTGGCAATATAAATTTTTTAAAAATCTAATTTTTAAATGATAAGGATTTTCATTTTTTTTTTCGGGGAGGGGGGGGGGGATTTTGTATTATAATGAAAGTTTTGAACTTTTAGAGTAGGACAAGATTAAAAAACGCAAAATATAAATAAACAAAATACCGAAGTAATTTCTTTCTCAATATTAACCCTTTGCACTCGAGGGCTCCGGAGCGGAGCCATTTAAAATTTGTCTTCAAACTCGAGGTCTCCGCTACTTAGACAATATAAATAATTTTGTGATACCATGTAATCTTGGCTTTTCTAGACAGGTATCACAAAATTATTTGCATTGTCTCCGTAGTGGAGCCCTCGAGTTTGAAGACAAATTTTAAATGGCTCCGCTCCGGAGTCCCCGAGTGCAAAGGGATAAAGTACAATATTTATTTATTTATTCATAGTTAAATAGCTGTTGTGATTATCATCTGATATATATGTAAAATTGCCTATGTGGCAATATAAATTTTAAAAAAATCTATTTTTAAATTATATGTAGTAGAGTAGGACAAGATTATAAGAAATATATATATTTATCCACATACTTTAAAAGTCCTCAATAGCCCTTGTCGTTGAATTTGTCCGATAATCGGGGATGTCTGCTTTTGTGAGGTAAAAATATACAAATATGTATGCCACGCGGATTAAAAAAGTATTCGCTAAATAGATGTTTCAGAATAGCTATTCGGGAATGTCCATTAACCTCCACAACAGATACTCCCGAATACCGGACATCTCAATTTAGATAACAATAATGCAGGGTTGCATTTTTTGCAAAAGAACTTCTTGATTAAAGAATGGGCATACTGGGCCGCCTCCCCCCCCCCCCCTACGATTTTAGTGCCCACAAATTTGATGTGCAATATTTGAAAAGCTTATATTTTAAATCTGTTTCGAAATTGTATTGATTATAATCAATATTTTGAACTTTTAAAGTAAAATAAGATTAAAAATAAAACAAATTTTAAAAATCTAATATTTAGATAAATATTTTTTTGTTTTAATCTTGTTCTACTCCTGAAGTTCAAAATATTGATTATAATCAGTAAAATGTTGTAAAAGATTTAAATTATCAGCTTAACAAAAAATGCGTACCAAAATTGGGACCACCAAAAAAATCAGGTTGTAGGGGGGGAGGGGAGGGGAGGGGGGCAGGACCCAGGCCAAATATTTTTCCAGGATTCAACGTGGTCAAACATGGCTACGTATGATGCTTACGAAAACAATGGATGCTATTAAGACGTTTGAAGTGTCTGAAAAAATTCAGACATTTTAAAATGTCTGAAAACTAAACACTCCGTTTCAGACACTTAAGTGTCTGAATTTCAGACATTTTAATTTACAGTGTACATAAAATAACTCTGTTATATGTACTCATTAAACGTTATACATTAAAATTATTTGTAACAAAATGATGAAGATAATGTAATCATACCAAAATTTAAAAGTAATTTTTCTTTCGGAGAAAAACAGCATTCAGCACGTTTTTTTTATGTTTTTAAAGAACTTTCTAATACTTTTTCTTTCGTACTTTTACTGTTTTACCTTGTTATTAATTTAATATATATATTTTTTCCTATCCATATTTCATGTACTAAAAAGAGTGATTTAATTATCATATTCTAAACATAATTTTCTAGGATGTTCGGTTTGAACGCATTTCAAGTTTATTTTTACTTTTTTCTACGTTAACATTATAATATAAATAAAATTTTATGAAGGCGAGAAAATTTAATTATTACATTTTCATTTTTGGTGGAAGTAACTGTTGAAAGTTTCTTATTTTCATTTTACCTTGCCTTTCGTAGACAGATTGTATTTTAGGCTTGAATATATTGAAAATTAAATATAAAATATGATTTTAGACAGACTAGTTATTTCTGACATAAATTTCTTTAAAAAATGTAAACAAACATTGTAAAAAAAATGTCCCTTAAAATACGGAAATTGTACCAGCAATCGAGACGCTAGTACTATTTTCGTATTTTAATGGATAATGTTTTCCACAAATTTCAGAAAATTTTCCGTTTTTTGACAAAACTTACTCGTATTTTTTTTTTAGATTTCCATATTTAAAAATTTTTGTTTCAAGGACAATACAAAACAAAACAAAAAATATATATAACTTTTCAACGAGAAACTTATATCTTTAGGAATTTTAATTCTTACGGATACGTTCATCAAGGTCGGAATGTCTCTATTTAATTCAAATAACAATAATGAAACAACACATACAGTGAGCAAAAAAAGTATTGCACACCAGGTAAATTTGTTGTAGCATATGTATATTTAAATAAAAAGCAACTAAGAATTAAAAATACCAACACTTTTACAAAACAAATAAACATATGATGTTATATTATAATATTTAATTGCTTAAAAGACGTTATAAAAACACATTAAAAGTAAATTAAAAACTCTTTATTTACATGTTTCAACTCATTTTCTGAGTCGTCGTCAGAATGTATAATAGAAAATTACAAATGCGTAATGAAAAAGGGAAAAAATCATCGAAAATAAACAAGTAATCATGTAATGCGCCCTATATTTTCGCGATTGCTCGTGTTCCCTCTATGCCGCGATGCCGTAATTTATCCAACCATTCAACCCATAAATTCGGGATACGAAAAGATAATGTATCATTACAAACTCCTGAACCTTTTAAATAAATTTCAATGGACTCTCTTTTGAATAATTGTAAATAAAAATTAGACCTGTAGATGATTTTACTCTCGTTAAAAAGTATGTTAATGTTCTCTATTTGATTTAGCCGGGATAAAGCAGTATTACTTCTATTGTATTTTATGTTCGCTATATGTTCTTTACATCTGATATTGAATTTTCATTGGGTTATACCTATATAATGATTTTGGATTCCTCCCTCCCTAATAAATGGAATCATATAAACTTCTGAGAGGTCATCTATATTAATAGGATCAGTTTTAGTATTTAAAAGCATCTTTAATTTCGGAGGCGGCTTCGCGATCAAACATAAGGCAAAATTTCTTAAATGATTTTTTCTATGTTCAAAGGAACCCTGGAAATAATTTGCTACAACCCTTCTCATAGTAACTTCATAAATAGTTTTATTTTTATTTTTAGAAATATCAAAGGAGCTCTGAATCAATTTGTTAATTAATATTACCTGATATCCATTATCACTAGCAATACGTTTAATTTTCTCTAATTCATCCCCCAGATTTATATCAGAAGAAATCTTGAAAGAATGATTTATTAGGGACCCGAAGATGGATAATTTGTAAGGCAATGAGGTGCATGCATCGGAAGGTATAACGTTTAAATGTACCATAGGTTTTGGGTAAACTGAAAGAATTAATTCATTCCCCTTTCTATGTAACTCAACATCTAAAAAAGGTAATTTTCCCCCCGTTTCTAGTTCAAAAGTAAACTTAATATTATTGTCAAGTTCATTTAACTGTTGTATGAAAATCATTAACTCATCTATATTACCTCCCCAAACAATAAAAATATCGTCTACATAACGTAACCATACTAAAGGAACTACCTCAAAAGTGCTGAAAATTTTAGATTTGAGGGGGCGTAATTTAAATTCCGCCAGAAGGTCAGATATTGGGGATCCCATCGGACCATCACATGATTGTTCATAAATAACATTATCAAAAATAAAATAATTACTTGAAATAATTAAGTTTAATCCACTCTTTAAAGTGTTCTTCATGGGCAGATCAAAGGTTTCTGCATTATCGATAAAATGTTCTAGGTTCTTGGTAACTTCTATTGTATCTATGGATGGATAAAGGGAAACAATGTCCAAAACTTGCTAAAATACAGTCTTCAGAGATGTTGAATTTCTTGATTTTCTCAACGAAATCTGTAGTAGAGTCCACCGTAAATATGGGAGGAGGGAACAATTTTTGTAGTAGGGGAACGTATGCTTTTTCTAAGAAGTAGCTAAGACCTTGGCATTTTGTCACAATCGGGCGAAAAGGAAATCTTGTTTATGATCTTTCATTTTATCCACTAATCTAGGTATGACAGCTAGTTTGTTTAACGTCAATTTAATTTTCATGAAATCCGGCCATTTTCCTTTTTCAATGATCTCTTTGGTTTTGTCACAAATTTTACGTATAATGGGTTATGCTTGACGGTTTTACATTTCATTTTATCGATACAAGCTTGCATTTTATTAATGTACTCTTTCCTATTAAGGATAGCCAAGCGATTAGATTTCGTATCCCGAATTTATGGGTCGAATGGTTGGATAAATTACGGCATCGCGACATAGAGGGAACACGAGCAATCGCGAAAATATAGGGCGAGTTATATGATTACTTGTTTATTTTCGATGATTTTTTTCCATTTTTCATTATGCATTTGTAATTTTCTGTTATACATTCTGACGACGACTCAGAAAATGAGTTGAAACATGTAAATAAAGAGTTTTTAATTTACTTTTAATGTATTTTTATAACGTCTTTTAAGTAAATAAATATTTTAATATTATGATATGATTAGAAATGGACGTAATTTTGACTTACTACTTGCACTTATTTACAAATAAACATATTTAATATCTGACTTAATAATTATATTTAAAATACTAGCTAACGTGCCCGGCGTTGCCCGGCTACGTAAAAAAACAGCATGAATTGCAAAAAACCTCTGAAAATCACAATAAGATATCGCGAAAAAATTTTAAATCGCTGCGCAAATTTCGAAAAGAGAAAAAAAAAATATATATATATATATAGTGTTCGAAAATTGAAAGTTGATTCAACTTCTATCAACGTCTTTCACTAATGTGGAAAAGTGGTAGAAAATCGCTAAACTACACTAAAAATCCCATACAAAATACCCGAAAAATTCGAAAATTATTATACGAAATCCGAATAAACTTTATTGAAATGAAGGTAGAAATTACTTTAGTATTATAGGTCAAAAATGGAATGTCAAAAAATTGCCGCAGATCGCGAAGAAACGTAAATATCGAACTAAAAATCACCTGATGACGTAACAAACACGTGTAAAGTGTTTAATGTCAAGTAAATTTGACATTTACGATCACCCATTATTGGCATTTAATCTTATAGTTTGGCGATATTTTTTTTTGGTCTATGGGATAATCAGGTAGAACCACAAATTATTTCTGTTCGTATTTGAAAATAGACAAATAGCTCTTCTTTATATAAATAAATAAAATAAATATTGAAAAAAAAATGCTTATATGTATATGAAAAGTAAATAGTTTGCCAGTAAATATACGTAAAATTCACTTCACTCGCCAAGGCCATTTTCTCTAACTCACCAAAGCCCATATATTAAAAATATACCAAATACTCTTCAATCTGTTTCCTTATACTAAGTAATCACAATAATGTAAATAACTATTAGGCATAGACACGTACCGGGTTAGGCGCGATTTTTTTTCACGCCAATTTGGTGAAAACATCGTTTTCGAATACCAGTTACATATATATATTTAAATTATTTTCTATTGTTTTAAAAGGAAATAGCAATAAATAATAAAAAGTTTAATTAATATCTATAGAACAAAACAGTTTCTATAACTGTAAAAAAAAAAATAAAAGAAAATAAACAATTTATTAATAAATAAACAACAATAGCCGAGTTACCATGTCAGGCAAAATAACGCCATTTTGGAGCCCATTATGTACCATGTAGCGTATATGACATCTGTGCCAACAAAAATTTCAATAATATAGTAAATATGTCATTTGACGGTGGCTTGATTATCGAAGATTACAAAATATGTGTGTATATGGCACATTTTTACACTAAAATTTAAATACTTGACTACATAGTTATAATTTTAAATCCTTTTTATATAATTTACATTTGAATATAAAGGTTTACTCCAAAATGTTCTCCTATACTTAAAAAAAAAATATTGCGACCTTCGCCTGGCTTGTTTCACGCTTCTGCCTTTGTGGCTTAAAATTGCATTGTTTGCCGACCAAGGTTAAATTAAATAGCATTAAATAGCATGTAACTCACAAATAAAGCCTTTCTCCTGTAAGACATACGATGGGAAAATTACATAAAAATTATAATTAAATTGAATTTAAAAAAAAGAAGGACTAAAAGACTGTTACTTAAATTTTATTTCTTCAAGTTTTTTCAGGTACATTTTTATTAACCTGGCGAAGCGAAAAATCGCCGAATAATGTATCAATTGCTTCTTTCATACTAATTTATTTTTTAAGTTTTATAAACATTCCTATCATATTTAAATTAAATATTTTCATTTTATAAATTTTATCTCGCATTAAAAAGGTTTTTGATTCTTTTTTTTTAATTAAACAAATAACAGTTATTTTCTTTAAATTTGCGAGTTGTTTACATTATTTTATAACGGATATAGCCATTTCAATTCATTTATCAACTATAATTTTCGGCAAAATGACCACTGGCAACCCTTTCGTTGAAAATATCAATAAAATACAATAATCTACGCATTGTATCATGTTACTTTTATTCACAATTTAATTTACTTGGATTCCCTTAAATATAATTAACATAATCCCTTAAGTTAATATTAGTTTTTGTTGCATTAAAATATTTCAATTTGTTGATTTTCTGTAAGCAATTAATCCATATTGGTTTACAATGGAAGTCTATGGGAATTTGGCGAAATATTAGAGATATCGCCAAGTTGGCGTCACTTTTGGCGACTCATTTTGGTCGCGAAATTTGGCGATATACCGCCAAGTTGGCGACAAACGTAGCTGCATTTGGCGACAGAACTATGCCCCTCTACGGCAACCTCTATAGGTATGGAAATGTATTAAATGCTGTTCAATAATTGCATTAAAAATTCGCTAAAAATTCAAAAATCGCTGCACCAATTCCGAATAAACTTTTTTGAAAAGAGAACAAAATTTACTATATTGGGTTAAAAGAAAGAAACCATATTCTTCTCACTTATATGGAAAAATCGCCTCAAAGCGTAAAAAAGTGCTAAAAATCGCATAAAAAATCGCATAAAAAATCTAATCAAAAAATCGAAAATCGGGCTTGGAGGTGCAAAACTTCATATATGACGTACCTTTTCCCCAAATTTTGTAGCTCTACGTGCAGTGGTCTCTTCAGAACGCCGTCGACACACTCACTCACTCACTCACTCACACACAAACTTCTTTCTTTATTATTATAGATAGATAGATAGAAGATGAAAACATAAAAAAGTAGCATTTGTACTGCCAAAAAAATATTTGCACGCTAGCAATAAAAATAGAACTAGAGGAATTATTTACAAGTTTAAAACAGTGCTAATATTTAGTATGCATGCCCTTTGCTTCAATTACTGCTTGTAATCGCCTGGGCATTGATTCTATTAATTTGTGACATGTTTCACTGCTGATTTGTAGTCATTCTTCCCTAAGAGCTTGCTTAAGTTCTGATTTGTTACAAATTTTCTTTTTCTTTATTTTCACATCCAAAATATGCCATAAATTTTCAATCGGATTGAGGTCTGGTGATTGTAGTGGCGTTTTCAATTGATTTTTTACATTATAAAGCAACCATAGCCTCGTAATATATGCAGTGTGTTTCGGATTGTTATCCTGTTGGAAATAATATGAATTAGGAATTCCTAATTTCAGAGCACTATTAGATAAATGATCTCGCAATATATTAATATATTGTTTAGCATTCATATTGCTTTCAGTAAAAGTCAGTTCGCCAACTCCGTTAAAAGACATGCATCCCCAAATCATTACATGACCACCGCCATGTTTTACAGTTGGTTTCAAGTTTTTAATTTGAAAAGAAGTATTTGGCTTTCGCCATACAGTTTTCTTACCATCTGAGCCAAAAATATTGAACTTGCTTTCATCGGAAAAAATAACAGTTTTCCAAAACTCTTGTGGTTTGCTGACATAAGCTTTTGCAAATTCAAGTCTTTTCACCCTATTTGTTTCACTAATAAATGGTTTTATTCGAGGGGCTCTTCCTCGAATATTTGCATCATGAAGAATATTTCTAATTGATTGTGGTGTAACTATTGTTCCCGACGTTGACGCGACATCAACAGCCAATTCAGAAAAGGAAAGACAAAACACAGAAAAGGGGTTCAAAAGTTCATAAAACAGAAAAGGGTTTTTTGAAGATTCTTTTATGATGTCTCTCCTTTGCCTGGTATTTAGTTTTCTTGGACGCCCAGTTCGCGGCTTATTTATTGTCGAACCAGTTTCTTTTTTCTTCTTAATTACATAACGAACACTAGAAAAGATTAGATTTCATTTTTTACCTATTCCACGGTAACTTAATCCAGGATTGTGAAGAAATATAATCTTCTCACGGGTAGCAACAGACAGTTCACACGTTTTCGGCGCCATTAGAACAAAAACTCCCTAGAATCCCTGCTCCAGTTAATATATTACGTGACTTTAAAGTGCGGGGCTAATGTACTGCGGGACTGATATGCTAAACATTTGAATAATGTTCACATTTAATGCCTTTTTTAACAGTCAATGCTTCTTGTGCAAATACTTTTTAGGTATGAGAAAATATTAATTAATTTTTTTAAATGAGTAATATTACTGTTTAAGGAAAATGGGTAGTTTTTTTTTTTTCATTATGAGAATAGTATCAAATTTGCTTTATATGGTTACTTATGCAAAAAATTGTCTGCGTGCAAATACTTTTTTTTTTGCTCACTGTACCTCCGTCGTGGTTTGAACTAGGGATCTATCCTTTGCCAACATAGTGCTCTTAACCATTATGTCATGGGAATACGAGATACATTTTCAAATATCGTTACTTATTTTCGACGCTTTTTATGAAGAAGAACAAGATGTTAAAAAAGGAACGTATTTTCGTACAGATAATATTTTTCAATTGAGTATACAATTCGGAATGTTTCCATAATTTTGAATATTCAGTTTTTTAATTTCATGCGTTGCGCAGCAAAATTTCAACCTTTAAAATATTACATGCATGAAAGAATGTATTACAAGTAATAATTGCTTCTTTTCTGAAAGATTTAAAAAATTTTAGTGTAATATTATTTTTATTTATTTATATATTAATTCCTTTTTGCAATAATACCAACATATTTTGTTCAAACATGTGCTTTTTCAAGTTATTTGTGTGATGATCTACTGTAAACTCAAATAAAGAGAATTACTGCATGGTATTAAAATAAATTTCCTTTATTGCTTATTATAAGTTAGATAAACGTTAATTTTATAATAATTTCGTTATTATATTTCAGATATGTTTTATGTGCAAATATGTTCAAGTAAATATATTTTAATTTTTTTTTTTTTTTTAAATATCCTACGGAGTTTAAAAAAAAAAAAAAAAAAAAAAAAAACCATAATAGTAATAATAAGTGAAACATAAATAAGTCATCTATAAATAAGTCAGACATTATTTTAAAATCATAATAAATAATAAACTGTAGCACTTCCTTTTCAACTGTCTGACACATAAAAAGCATAAAAAGAATTATTATGATTTAAATTTTTTTTTAAATAGCGGAAAAAAAACTATTTTAAAGCTTTTATTAAAAAGAAAGTAAGAAAGAAAAATATTATAGCGGGTTGTTTAAATATACATGTTATATAAAAAATTTACCTTTTACTATTCATTTAAAATTTCTAAATTGCCGGCATATTCATTATTTCCTTTTTTTTATACGCTCTATTATTTATTTCTAGCTAAATTCCTCTATTTTTAAAACGCGTATCTTAATAATAGATTTATTCCAAAACGTAATCTAAACTTTTAATCCCTTCATTAATCTTTATCGTCTACCAAACTGTAAAGTTCTGAACGCAGTTACTATTTTTCGAATGTTTATCAAAGCCATTTTTACTTTTTTATTCTACTAGGGGGCTCTGCCCCCTACGAGCTACGCTCGCCAACCCCCGTTCAGAGACACCAAAATCCAAAAAGCACGCTAATTTGATCGGCTTTAAAAATATTGAATTAAAATAAAAAAAAAAAAAAAAAAACAGTAGCGATCTCTCTGTAAACGGGTTTCCATTTCTTTTTTCTTGGATTGGGGATTTTTAAGACCATATCTGCTGCTGTTAAAAGATACAATGGCTGTTTTCGTATTTAATTAAAAAAATTAGTTAAACATTCGAAAATGAGCTAATGTAAGATGAATTAAGTAAACAGTGTCATTGTCTTCCGGTATTTTTTAACAGCGTTAAAAGATAGTTCTTTTAAATAATTTATTTTAAATGTATCGTTTTAAATCTGACGTAATTTACACCAAAGTTTTATTTCTCTGATTAATATTCACGTGAAAATACTTTTGTTGTTAGAAGGAAATATTATTTGTCTTCGAATTCACGATAATAGTTGAAAATATTATCTCAAAATATCAAATAAATGTCTCGCGCAGATATATTTTTTAATTTAAATTGTTTTGCCATAATTTTGGCCATTTTAAATATGACGTAATTTCCTCCATTTACAGGTTTTAACGCATAGTAATGACTTTTTTATTTTAACATTTTTTTTCTCTTTTAAAATTCCAGTGTAAATATGGTTCTTATGACGCAATTTTCCTGTTTTTAACATGTAATCATTTTATTCTAATTTTAATTTTTTTTTCTGTTTACAATAGTCCGTGTAAATAAATTTTCAATTTGAAGTACACATTATTGTTTGCGCTGTTTATACAGTTGGCAACAGTTTAAATTAATAACATTTTTTAAATTTGTAAAAAATATCTCTCGAAATACTGAAAATTTGAATTTAAAATAGAAATAAAACCTCAAAAAATAGTCAAATAAAAAAAAATAAATGCAATCTGCACACCGGGAACTTATAACCTATAAAATGATCTAAAAATGATTAAATTCTCATGTATAGTTTTTGCTCCAATAAAACTTTTTTTAATGGAACGATTTTGTCCAACTTTAGCATTAAATATCTCTGAAAGTAATTCTTCGATTTGAAAACTATCTGCATCAGCGTGTTTATCAAATATTTCTTTATAATACCACCGATTTCCATATTTTTGTATACGACAGTTTTTTTAATATTAACGAAGAAAGGCCATGCTCAAGGCATACTTAGATACTACTACAGGCAGACTGATTTGCGTTTAATGTATGAAGTCGCTCGCCAGAGGACTCTGATACCCTGCCCAAAATTAAAATTTGACTCTGACCGTAACTGAAACAACCTGGGAAGGGTATATATGTAAGCAAACACCAAAATTACGTCATGTCGCCATGGTTACGTTTACAATTCTGCTGACATTTCGATCAAGCTTAGAAATGACAGCTAATTCGAATACAGCTGTTAAGGGTTATTATTAACTGTCCATATCAATGTTAATGTAAAGCTCTATTTATTTAAGTGACTAATATAATGTGTTTCTCTTTAAAACTGTTAAACCAACACACATAAAAATATATAAATAAAAAAACACATGCTTAGTCTAAAACATCAATATCACAAATTTATTTGGTACCACTTAGTTATCCCATCGACCAATTTCGCCAAATTATATAAATCGCTAAAACACTCGCCAAATTATACAAATTGGCATAATTATTATTTTAAATAACGAAAGAACAAATAAATTAGTATAGCATTAATAAATATACAAATAAAACGTCGAAATAAAAATCACTTGATGACATAAACACGTGTAACTTGCTTACAGTCAAGTGAATGTGACATTTACGATCAAGCATTATTGGCATTTAATCTTATAGTTTGGCGATAGATTTTTGGTCGATGGGATAACTAAGTATGGGTAAGTTTACTATTTTCACTGCTGAAACAATAAAACTGATAGAATTTTTTTTTAATATATTAAAATACTCATAAAATTCCTTGTAATAATTAATAAATGTAATTTATTAAGTAACAAATACCCTTACATGATTTAATCAAAATTGATTGGATAACATAGAATACTGAACGATATTTAAATCCGTGTTCACCATTTCTTTCTCTGATTAAAAATAAGAATATTTAATGTTTAAGGAAGATCGGCTTTTTTTTTCTTCTTCTTCTTGGTTCGGGCGATATTAAAAACAAATATTTTATCGGTAACAGTAAATTAATCAAAAATAGCTGTTTCAAGTCAGTTATGAGAACTGTAGTTTGATAAAAATCAAATTTTAATTTTAAAACGTGTATATGAAACCAAGCTATTTTTATATAAATACGGGACATTCAAAAAAGAATAACAGAACCGGCATTTTTCATGAATGAACCAAACGATCAAGGTAAACAATAAATAATTTAGCTAATCTTAAAAGTATGTGTAACACTAAAATGCTACAATTTGTGTAAAATAGCCTTTTAAATCGAAGGAAATTGAAGAATATAAATATTTAATTTATTACATGAAAATACGATCAATGATTCTGAAACCTCGACGATGAGAAACAAGCTTCTATCTGGGCAGGGTATAAATGTAAACAAATAGCATGTTGTGAAGTTTGGTTCAGAGTTTGAAGTTGTTTCCGACTTCACTTTTTCGGCGAAATGCGCGGGCCGTTATATATCATAGTAGGCTATGGCCATGCTTAAGCCAAGACTCCCTTATCATAAAACAGACTTGACAATCCGGAGAAAGTCTATGGGTGAAAATGTCCCCGATAATAAGGAAAGGGCAGCTGACGTCACTGTTGGTTGAATTACTGTTGGTTCAGCAAGAAAAGCTATCCGTACTTTATGATGTATGTACCGTACCTGTACGCATGAGCTAGGGAAATTTGATTGGTCTACGTTTAACTCGTCTCTGATATGATTGGCCTACGTCGCCAAGACTATTCCTGCAATGATGTTTATGGCAAAAATGTAGTTGGTAGATTGGTTGACGGAAGTGTTTGTTTGTAAACATGCCCTTTCCTTATTACCAACTTATTAGGTGACTTTGTCCCGTAAGTTACGCCACCTGGTGTATACTCCTGGTAATACTCCATAAACAAATGCATAGTAAAAATTTGAAAATGTTGTGTTATTGGCAAAATTGTATAAAATATTTTTCGAATTCCAGTAAAATAAAGGCGTAAAAAAATATTTCGCACAATTATGTTCTGCCTTTAAAAAATGAAGCTTATCAAATATGAAGATTTAAATATAAGATTTATTGATATTTTTTCAGGGTACTTGTTAGTTATCCCGTCGACCAATTTCGCCAAATTATATAAATCGCCAAACTACTCGCCAAGTTCTACAAATTGACACAATTTTTTATTTTAAATAACGAAAAAACAAATAAATTAGTATAACATTAATAAAAATACAAATAAAACGTCGAAATATTGGTTTTATTGGCCATTATTGGCATTTAATCTTAAAATTAATTAATTTATGGCAAACCATTATTGGCATTTAATCTTGCAATTTGGCGACAGTAATTCGGTCGACGGGATAACTGACAAGTACCATTTTCAGTATGTAGGACTTTG
The DNA here is from genome assembly GCA_963932465.1 of Maratus speciosus. Lineage (NCBI taxonomy): Eukaryota > Metazoa > Arthropoda > Arachnida > Araneae > Salticidae > Maratus > Maratus speciosus. The sequence goes on from OZ010789.1 coordinate 446,431,027, forward strand.
CGTGTTATTTTTTTTAAATCTTGGCACAGTTTGGGCTTCGGAAAGAGCGATTTGTTGCCGATTGATATAAACAGTTATGAAAACAAAACTTATGAACTGTCAGCTTGTTTTATAAGAATTTACGGCACAGATGTCATATACGCCCCATATTGGCCCGATTTTTTTCCGACGCCAATTTTGCGAAAACCTCGTTACCATATCATCTATATCCGGATAACCATATCAAGCAAAATAATGACACTTTGGTGCCAGTTAAGTATCCGGTGCGTATATGACATTTACGCCAGAAAAAAAATCGCGCCAATATGACATCTGTGCCGAATTTACATGTATAAATTTAGTTTCTGGATATTATTATTGTTTTTTATATACGATTTGTTTATATTTGTATATAAAATAGATAAATGCCTTTTTTATATTAAATAAATTGTACAAATATTGGAAAATATTGCTTCTTTATGTGAAACAGTGAATATGCTTCCAGAAATTACGTTGCCAAATTTTCTTCTCTCGCCAAGGCCCCTATACTTGAAAAATACCGATTTATTATTATATAATGTAGTATTAGCTAATGTTTTGTAATCTGTTCCACAGTCAAAGTTGACTGCAAAAACGCGATGCTGGAATAATGTGGTATCAAGTATACGGTTTAAAAATAAAATTAATTTTTCGCCAAACTACACTTACGCCAATTGGCTCTAGGTCTGATTAAGAAAGAATACTCAAATTAAGATTTACAAACACCAAAATCGTAGCATGACAAGAATACGGTATTTGCGGAAAGTTGAGGGACATGTATAAATTTAAGTGATTATTAAACTTTATTTTTCCAATTTTTTAAGTGTTTATGACTTCAGTCTGTTTTTTTTTGTGTATCTATGCGTGTTTTAACTTTCCTAAAATACTTTGATACATTTTAGTAAAACTTACATAACATATGTGAGTTAAAACAAGGAAATTAATTACGCACCAAACTATGCCCGCCAAGATATGCCAATTGCCTGTGGAGCCAATTATGAAACTTTCCATAGATTAATACATACAAACTTTGGAACAGATGTCATATTCGCCCCATATTGGCGCGATTTTTTTCTGTCGCCAATATCATATAGGCAACAGGTACTTAACTTGCGTCAAAGTGTCGTTATTTTGTTTGGGAACAGATGTCATATTCGCCCCATATTGGCGCGATTTTTTTTCTGTCGCCAATATCCTATAGGCAACAGGTACTTAATTTGCGTCAAAGTGTCGTTATTTTGTTTGATGTGGTAACCCGGATTATGTTGTTTATGCTGTTGATGTTTACGCCAAATTGGCAACCGAAAAAAATCGTGCCAATATGGGGCGAATATGACATCTGTACCTTTGTTTGATGTGGTAACCCAGATTATGTTGTTTATGCTGTTGATGTTTTCGCCAAATTGGCAACCGAAAAAAATCGCGCCAATATTGGGCGAATATGACATCTGTACCCAAACGGAATATGAAAAAACAGTGAAGCTTTCATCTAAAGTATGTTAAACTGAAATGATCCCCCATACTTTCAAAAATAAAACAAATGATAGGCCAATAAATAAATAAATGAGACTGTGCATTGAAACAAATTGAAGGAGCGATGTTAAATTAATATTGTAAGGTGAAATTAATTGTGAAAAGAAAAGAAATAGCAGAAATAAAATAAATCACATATTTGAAAATATGAAAGAGAAAATGAAATATTTTACATTTTCCGGATCTAGATGCTATCCATTTATTTCAATAACTAATATCACTAAGAAAGTCATGGTAAAATAATTTTCTTTCCTGATTATTATTATTATCATCATTTATTTACATAACGGAATACACCAGTAAACATTTTTTGTTTAACAGTAAAATAAGTTCATTTTTTAAATAAAATGTCTAGAACATATGAAAATTTTAAGATTAACATATCATTTGCAAACTACAAAGCACATCGTAAAGAAAATGGTAAAAGACAAATGGAAAACAAATTAAAAAATATTTCTGTTTCTCACGTTAGATGGCGCTAGTCACGGGAAATCATGTGGTTTCTAACCACGTGTACAGCGGACAAAGGAAACTTAGCGATTGCGAGGCCTGTTATTTCGATAAGGAGGCCTTGGCTTAAGCATTTAAATTGGATGAGTTCTACCCGGAATATCTACGCAGATTTTCATTGGTCCATTTCCAAATCAAAACTTTTTTTTATACATAGAAGGATTTCATATCTTTTTCCCGCCAGCTGGGAGACAACCTTTTCACATCGAAATCATTCCATTAGCGGCGCTGGGATTCTTTCCTGTGACGTTTCTTGATCGCTTTCCATTGGCTGAGTGTCGGACCCCAGTTTCACTTCGAGGCTCGTTCGTGATTTTCGTTGGTTTAGCTTGAAGTTTTCATTTCAATCGGAATTCCTCCGCGAATTCTCATAAATAGCGAGAGCATGAGCTCAGAACGAGAGATTTTTGTGCTGTGATTGTTTACATAACCTGTTACCCGGTGTCCTTAGCCATGTAGAATATTCATTTCGTAAATTAACATCTATTTAGCATGAGTAACTAGTTTATGCTCGAGTGGTATGCTCTGATTTCTCATCTGCGGCAATTGTTTAGTGTTGGTGTGTTCTGATGGAATAAACAGTTGTTCTATGACTACGTTTCCATGTGTTTAATTGGGAAAACCACATATTTCTTCATACGCTTTTTTTCGCCACTCACGCTGCCTTGTTTTCATAATGAAATAATGTTTGATTGGACTATACCAATATTATCATCGCTCTACAGCTGCTATATTTTCACAAAGTTAATACCTCCGCTAGCAATGCTTGTGCTAAGTGGTAGGGCTTACAACATCACCAACGGCTGATTAAAATGTGGTATGACTCCAGTAATACGTAATAAGCACGATGTGATATTTCAACTACACCCATTAAATTGTTCGTACCATACATACACAGATGGCTCCGTAACTTTTATCGGTTTTACATGAAAACCCATGTTAAAGCATCACTATTTTAGAAATAATTGGATATATTTTCAATATAGAGCCACATTTAGCCAAAATTGAGGTTTCATTGAAAATAATATCACTGTAAGACAAGTACATACAACAATTAATTGCTTCGCTTTCCAAACATAGCAATTTTTTCTGAACATCATTTACGGAATTTGTACTGTTTTGAAAACAATACAGAAATATTCCATAAAATTTATGGAAAACCTTTTGGATTTATACCGATTTGTAATCTCATAATGTCAATTGCGGAAACTGTACTGCACTGTTAAAAATTTTGCAGCATTCTGGCAGGTCATTCGACCGTTTTTTTGAAAAAACGGTTTCAAAACCATAATTTAACTGCATTCTGACCATAAAATGGCCAATAATATGGTCAGAATTGTGTTAAAATTACGGTAGTGTAACCGTTTTCGGAAAAAACGGTCAAATGACCTGCCAGAATGCTGCAAATTTTTAACAGTGTGTTTTCTTATAAATAAAACTGTTCCGTGAAATTTTACTGAAAAAATTGTGTATATTGACGGATTTTATTTACAATAACATTCACCATATTTTTAAATATGATCGTACGTATGAATTATAATGATACTTCTTTATTTATCGTCAATAATGTTGATGATTATTATTATTATGTCTTACCCATGATAATTCTTACAAAATAGATGTGCTAAATGGGCATACTGTAAGATATGACAGTCTTTGCTATATGCACAATTTTGTCATCATAAAGCTTTAAATCATTTTGAATACCAATCTTTTGTTGAACCGCTAAGATGGCCGGATTGTCAACAATGAGCTTTGATGCCAGCTACAAGTCTCGGCAATTAGTACAATTGTCTATTTTCCAATTATACCTTTCGATTTCTTATTCCCGTATGATGGTCAGTTCTTAATCTAACACTCATTCAAATGTTTTGTTTCGTTGTACATTTATGTTGCAAAGTTGGTAATGTAATGGGTTCGACTTACCTTTGAATCTTAATTTTACCACTGAATTTACAGCTGACAAGGTAACAAAGTTCCAGTTTAAAGACGAGTTTGTTTGACAAATTTATCTGCAGATTAATTGCGGTTTCAAAGAAAGGAGTTTTCATAAAATTCTAAAATCGAGAAGTAGCATTTTTGTGCGGGAAATATATCAAGTGATTAAAAAGTGCGTAAAAATTTAAAAAATATATAATTCGAAACAAATGAAAATAGAAAGAAACCTTTTGCACAGAAAGAATAAAAATTAAGTCGATGCTTGCCAAATTACCATATAATACTAAAATAGTTTCTTTTTGACCAATTTATAGGAAATTTGAATTACAGGTTAGATGTAAAAAAGCAATTATAGCTGATAACTTGAATTATCTAAAAATAATCGTTCTTTATGTGACAGATGCTGTAGGATCACAAACGTTAGCCTTTACAATGACAGCTAGGCTCAACATTCATAAAGATGCTTGTTCTCAATCGATTCTTTTCGTACGTAAAACAATGCTTAAGAGAACAGTGAACTTAATGAGCACAAATCTGAAAAATATATAAATCTTCGTCTTTGTGGCGAATGTTCTAGAAAAATTTAAATATTCTAATATCTTATGATGTAATAGGTGGGAAATACGTTTTCATGCTTCTTAGAGGTAGGTAATGAAAAAAAAATATCTTAATGTATTTTAAAATGTAATGTTCTGAAGACAATTATTTTCATATCTTTAAAATACTCCATACATTAAAATTTTTGTTCAAAAATTGACAATAATAATAAATGACATACTTAATACGTACTAAACTAGGTACAATGCGTGTTTATTAAGACCAAATCATATAATGTCTAAATTATTAATTATAATTATTAACTCCTTTTGGTAAAGGGGATACTTCATATAAAAAATACACAGTTACCATTCAGCGTCATCATCATTGTTAAGTGATATGTTAAGGTGCGTATGCCGCACTAATATAAATATTATTTAATGTTGTAAACAACATGATGATTTGTCTGAAAGCTGTGCTATCTGCTGACGGATGTTTAATGAACATGTGCAAGCCCTATTTCTTCCTATGTTTACTGAAAAAAAAACTAAAGCATCATGTGATAGCCAAAACATAGTGATCCACTGTTACCACAGAAATGATTTTTTCAATATAACTTTTCAACCAATGCCTTTATAACAGTGGCGTGGCGTCCGGTCATCGCTGGATGCGGCGATGACCAAGCAATATTTTAAAATTCTTAATAAGCTTTTAAAACTCTACGATCCAGTTTTAGCAGAACATTTGGAGTTCATGTATAAGTGAAGGTAAGATTTAAAGTTTCTTTTTTGAACATTCAACCACTGAATTTTAGAGTTAATAATTTTTCACCACAAACTTAAATAATTGCGATGACCACCGAAAATTTTCACGCCACGCCACTGCTTTATAACTACATAGTTACAACAAAATTAAATCCAAAGTGTGAAAAATGTGTGAACACGTAAAAAGTAATACAATAATATGTATTTGCTTTGTTGATGACTTGAACAGAAATTGTGTGGTTTTCACTTGAAATGCGATGGATATTTTTTCAAAACATTTAGAGTTCCTGCGATAGCATTGACTGAGACACTGTTTTATAAATCTATGGGGAGATTGCTCAGCCTGATTTGGTGCCTCATTTACTCTTGAACTGGCATTTGCTTTGTTGGTGACGGTTTGAACAGAAAATGTGCAGTTTTCACTTGAAATGCGATGAACATTTTTTCTATAAATTTGGAGTTCCTGAGAGAGCATTGACTAATACACTGTTTTACAAATTATGGGGAGATTTCTCAGCCTGGTTTGGTGCTTCATTTATTCTTGAACTGGTATCATATCTTTCGATGGTACTCTTAGAAAGAAGAAGACATAAACATTTTTGAGCACGATGAAGACATTTTCAAAGAAAACTTGGTAAAGGGTTCCAAAAAAGGATTTTGTAAATGAGCACATAAATTTATCATGGAATATCTATCCATAAATAACCAGCGTAACTGTACTGCAGTTCTTTGTCTGTCACATATTGTGAATACAAAAATAATAATATGCAGAGAAAAGAAAAACATTATACCGAGATTAGGACTTTCCGTCTCTCCATACCATGGTAGAAGTTAAGGTAAGACTATGGAAGTCCACATTCGATGTCTTTCCAAAATATGCACAAATTAACTATTGCCTATAATTGATCTATATCCTTCCAATAATTGCCTATTTTAAAATTAAATTTATAATTATGTATACAATTTTCAGCAAAACTTTCTCCGTACCCTATCAAGTAAAAGAGTTAAAATTCCATTGTTTTATAGCGAAAAATTGAGTTAAAATATTTTGAATTTTATTCATTTTCGAAATTTTCTGACACTAAAGAAGGGAAAACCTGTTTTCCTAATTATTGCTTAAAATACCCAGGAACAGTATAGGAATTTAAATTTTGTAAATATTTAGTAAATTAACTATACTGACGTAAATGAGTTTTCATATGATGAAGACTGATATTTCAGACATTACTGAAATTTGAACTATATCTCTAAACTAGACATGTCAAACACATTTACCACTGAGTGCCAAATTAAGCATTTTATACAAAGCCTCGGGTCATACTAAAAACAAAAGTAAATTTATTATATTAACATCGCTCAGGATAGAATTTGTATATAAAAATACAAACTTGTTAAAAAGAAACAAACAAAAAACATGCAAAATTACAAATCTAACATATCGAAAAAATAAAATTTGCCACCGTAAAATTTTAGAAGAAATATTTATTAAGACATGAAATGTGATTTTTTCAAAATTTACCTGTTACTAATCCTGAAACTGAGAGAGAAGTAAATGATACCGTCAGAAATTTCTTAAGCAGCCCCATCCCCCCACCCTCTTTTCTGATCACCCATGCTGACGTCATTGACGAAATTAATAAACTTAAAAATAAAAAATCCCCAGGCGTCAGCAAAATCACTAACGAAATGCTTAAGAAACTACCTATTTCCTATATTCCAAAAATCACCCTGCTTATTAACAGCCTTTTCAAATTTTCGTATTTCCCACTGTATTGGAAGACTGCACTCATCGCCCCTATTCTTAAAAGTTCAAAACCACCCGAAAACCCCACCAGCTATCGCCCCATTTCCCTTCTCAATTCCCTCAGTAAACTTGCAGAAGCTTTCATCGCCAAAGATTTGAATAATCACATAAATAATAATAATTTAATGGCACCTGACCAGTTCGGATTCAGAGAGGAGCTGTCAGCCCCTCATCAAGTGTATAGACTGGTGGAACACATCACAACTGCCAAAATCTCTAAAAGTTATGCAGCCGCAGTCTTCCTAGATATTGAGAAAGCGTTTGACAAAGTTTGGATTCTAGGCCTTATATTCAAATTAATTAATTATAACTTCCCTCCCTATTTAATTAAACTTATTTATTACTATCTGCTTGACAGAAACTTTAACGTAAGAGTAAATGATAAACTTTCCAGGAACCTTTTTGCCCCCTTTGGAATACCTCAAGGATCCCGTATCTCTGGAATTCTTTTTAACCTTTTTATTAATGACATGCCCCACCACTCCTTTACTAATTTGGCTAAATTCGCGGATGATACTTGTGTGTTTGCATCCCATAGAAATCGTAAATTTGCAATCCTTTCAATTTCCCGCCATCTTAAAATACTGTCAAAGTGGTTCCAAAAATGGCGTATTAAAATTAACGTAAGCAAAACACAAGCCATCCTCTTTTGTAAACTAACTGATAATAACCTTAATAAGTATAAAATTAACTTTAACAATACCGAATTGCCATGGTCAAACACTTGTAAATACTTAGGTATTATCCTTGATAAAAATCTCACTTTCAGACAACACATCCACTACGCGCGTAACAAGTTTCGAGTAGCTAAAAATCTAATTTACCCCTTATTAGCTCGAAACAATGATTTGTCAATTAATAATAAATTGCTCCTTTACAACTCCTTTTTAAGACCAATTTTAACTTATGGATGCCAAATTTGGAGTTATGCTGCTTATAGTCACATCAAACTTCTTATACAATCTCAAAATTCTACCATCAGACTAATTTATGATGTGCCTTATTATATTCGAAATTATCATCTTTATAAAGATATTGACTATCCCAGATTAAATACTCACATTCAAGATTTAAATATTAACTTTCATCTTTCTTTGGAAAACTCTGAAAATAGTGCTTTAAATACTCTCCCAGTGTACGATATTTTTGACATCCATAACAGAAAAAGACCTAAGTTAGGTATGATTTTAAATGCTCTGCATATCTTTTAAATTTAATCTTCAAACCCTTAAAATTCTCTTAATTATTAGTTTTTCTGTAAATTTTTAAAGTTTTCCCTTAACGCTCTGCTCAACAAACCTAAAAGATTCCAATAGCAACTTCTCCCAGCCAGTTAAATTCCTTCCTTCTATGCTAAGCTCCTCCTCTTTTCCCCTGCACCATTAAATAGACCCGCTCTCCGAGCGGATCGCCATTTCTCCCCCGATCATTCCCGAGGAAGAACGGGTTTAGACACCGTCGTGTAAGGACGTGTGTGTTGTCTGCTCCCGCTTGAAGGCGGAGCTTAGTATCGCGCTACTTTCGTATTGGTTGTGTGCCAGTGACGTCGTCTGATGACCACAGCGCCTGGGCAGCTAATCCCAGAGGTTCTAGAGAAGGGGTTCGTCGTCTCTGGTAATATGTTTTCCATTTTATCACGTAGGGGTTGTACAGATGTGAGGGCTCTGTCATCTGAGGATGCAGAGTGCCTGGGTTGGAAAATTCATGCTGACTATGCATCAGAGCAATGTAGAGCGAGGGCAATTATGAAAGTTCTTGCTGAAAAGAAGCGTAAAGGAGTCTCTTTCGATGATGAAGAGAAACAGCTTACTGCTTGTAAGGAATTACAAAATGTCTTGTGGACAGACATTATGACCTTGCAGACTAACACTGGATTAAACTTCCTAGTTTTCCAGTATGCCAACGAAAGTAAAGTTAAAAATCCAGACCCAATTTCGGAAAATGCCCAGTCCGTTGAGACGCCGGCCAACTCAAGTTCGGTAGGGGAGGTGGCGCCATCTGCTGTAGCGGATGCAAACCAAACTCCTTCTTCGAATAAGAGAAGGTTGGAGTCTTCAGCGGACTCTGAAAATTCTAGCCCCATTGATGAGGAAAATTTTCAAACTGTCAGCTCAAAAAAGAGCAAAAAAAAAGAAAATTCTGATAATACTGACAATGTTAGTGAGATGGAGATATCTGATACGACGGTTAAAATTAAGAAAACCAGGATCCCCCCAATCAAAATTATACCACCTGAGAGGTGGTCTGCTCTTTTAGATGGCCTTAAAAGAATGGCACCCTCTACCCGTTCCAAAGCTAAGGGAAAGTACCTTAGCTTATCTTTTGATACTGTCGAGGACTATAGGACTGTTCAAGCTACTTTGCTTAAAAGCAATATTAAATTTCACAGTTACGTTCTCGAAGATGCAAAGCCAATTAGAGTGGTTCTTCGGGGACTTCCAGTCAACACCTCTGTCCCGGAAATCCAAGAGATCCTGGACATTGATTTCCCGGGCATCACGGTGACCCAGATGTATAGGGGTCCCGTGAGCAATAAAAGATTAATGCCCCTTTTCTACTGTTCGATCCCTCAGCAAGAAGGTGTTGACAGCATCTTTGAGATAACGGAATTCATGCAAACTGAGGTCAGTTTTGAGAAATACCGGGGGAGGAAGGGTCCATCACAGTATCATAACTGTCAGGGATTTTTTCACTCATCTCTCTCGTGTAACCTACCTCCAGTGTGCCTTAAGTGCTCCGGAGGTCACATTACAAAGGAATGTGCGAAGAGTTTTGATGAGCCCTGTCGGTGTTGCCACTGCGGACTCGACCACCCCGCGAATTTCAGGAACTGCCCGAAGTTTCCCAAAACTAACCCCCCTAAGAGAGGCAAAATTTTAAAATCTAATAGTAATAGCAAACCTAATGTTGTAAATGTAAAGTCAAATAGGACTTTCACCAACAGGAAAGTTGATTCTTCCCAATCATTTAGGGAAGCTGCAATTGGACGTAAGGTCGCATCACCTCCCCCCCCCCTCCAACCCTCAAAATTCAAAAAATTCGGCCCCAGCTAAGGATGTCTTTTCGGCTGCCGAGTTCATTGAAAATTTGATGAAATTTGAATCTAACTACAGTGCAGACGTTGTCTGCAAAGCATTTTCGGAATCCCTTCCGGCCCTCCGTTTGGCATCCACGGAGATTGACCGGATTTTTATTCTTTATTCCAAAATTGTTAACTTATCCAAAATTGGTTAGGTAATTACATCTGCGGATGTGCATTTTATCCCCATTTTTAGTTCTGTTTTTGTTCCCCATCATGTTCCCAGCTACTAGTAATTTGGACTCTTTCGCCATTGGTATATTTAATGCCAATGGACTAAAACGTCAGGAAATTGAATTTCAAGCTTGGGTTTACAGTAACAATTTAGACATCGTTTTGGTCAGCGAGACCCATTTTTCCCAGGGAAATATCTCCAAGGTTGCCAACTACGAGTTATTCAATGTAGACAGGGCTCGTAGGGGCACCAATGGCCACAGTTGGGGCGGCACTGCTATTTATGTTAAAAGAGGGTTTAATGCGACTTTCATCAATCTTCCCCCTCAAAATTGCATCGAAGTTACTTCTGTTGTTCTGGACTTTCCCAATATTCCAAATCTTCTCATAGCAGCCATTTATGTACCTCCTTTAAATGATAGAAACCTGCTGGAGCAAGAATTATCCCGGCTCACTAATGATTTTCCAAATTTTATTCTTGCGGGTGATTTTAATGCTACTCATCCCTCTTGGCACTGTAGATCAACTAATGGGTTTGGAACCAAACTCAGGAAGTGGGTGAATCAAAATTATGCGCAAACTATTGCGCCCCCTTCACCCACATATCCACCTTCTAATAATTATCTGGACTTTGCAATCACCCGCAACTTCCCTTATCCTTACAGCATTCAAACGCTGAACGATCTAAGTTCAGATCATTTGCCAGTGATCCTTCGATACCGAGTTGACACTTACAACCTAGACTTAGGTAGGCTTCTCCGCACAAGGTGGGAAGACTTCACCTTCCTGCTTGAACAGCGGGAGACTCCGAACATTGTTCCAGAGACAAAAGAGGAGGCGGAGGAAGCCATCAGTCAACTCGGGGATGTTCTCAGAGAGGTGTATGAACAGTGTTCTCAACCGAGAACCAATACTGCCGACACACTCCGTCTACCGTTGGAAATCAGGCAATTGATAACTGAACGAAATCGTGCTCGTAGGATGTGGCAGGTCTATCGTACTCAGTATTTTAGGACCCATTTAAATCAGTTGCACAGGAGAGTCAAGGCTGCTATCTCCAAGTTTAGAAGTGAACGCTGGAACACATTTGTTGAGTCATTGTCAACACAAGACAACACAATTTGGAAGGCTGCTTCCCGCATTCGTAGGACACGAACACACATTCCGGCTATTACTAGCCCTAACTGCCCAAATGGCACGGGCATGGCATATACTAACACTGAAAAGGCTGAAGCTATCGCTGAAAGTCTTAGAAGTCAGTTTACACCTAATTCTGGTATGGACAACCCTAGGGTTGCCACTGTGTTGGAGACCACAGTTCAAAATTTTTTAAACACTGACACACCTAACACACTATCCCCGACCACACCTTCTGAGGTTCGGGAGTACATCTCAGGCTTAAAAAAGGACAAGTCTCCGGGTGAAGACCGCATCTCTACTAATATGCTTATTAACTTACCCCATAACTTTATTCTCTATCTTGTCATTCTAATTAATTGCATGTTAACTTTAAAAATTTTTCCTGATTGCTGGAAGAAGGCTATTGTTGTCCCCATTCCCAAGAGTGGGGCGGCTGATAGTCATGACCCTTCCAGCTTTCGCCCCATTTCTTTATTATCAAGTCTATCTAAAGTTTATGAATATGTTCTTGTCAACCGCCTTAAGGAGTTCTTAAATTCTAATGACGTGCTTATACCGGAGCAATTCGGTTTTCGGGCACGTCATTCAACAACTCATCAGTTGTGGAGAGTTTCTGAACTTCTTCACGATGGCATTAAATCCGGCGGTGTGACAGGAGCAATCTTTCTTGATGTGCAAAAGGCCTTTGACAAGGTCTGGCACATCGCTCTCATCTTTAAATTAATTGCTCTCGGCGTTCCTAGCCAACTTATTAAAATCTATAATGACTACTTTAAACTTAGATCTTTTGTCGTTAGAGTTGGAAATTCCTACTCTAACTCCCATCCTATCTCTAGCTCTGTGCCCCAGGGCTCTCTTAGCGGTCCCACCCTCTTCAACATCTATGTTAACGATATTCCAAAAATGCCTGATGTCGACTTAGCAATCTTTGCCGACGACACTGCCATGCTTCACAAACACAAACATGCACTATCAGTGTTCTCTAAACTTCAAAATTATCTTAATATTCTTTCGGCCTGGTTTAGAAAATGGAAAATTAAAGTGAACAGTGCCAAAAGTGCCGCCATCTTCTTCACCAATCAACGTACCAACCCCGTTGCTAATTTAAACTTTAAATTGAACAATGAAAATATTCCCTGGAAGACAGATTATAAGTACCTAGGCATTCACCTGGATTCCAAATTATCATGGCAACAGCACATCACGGAAATCCTGCATCGTGCTGATCGTGCCGTGGGCTCCCTTAACCCCCTCTTGGCTTGGAATAGCCCCCTGTCAATCAAGAACAAATTGTTACTGTACAAATCTATGATTCGACCCATTATAACTTATGGTTCTGCAATCTATGGATGTGCTGCTAAAACTAGACTTGATAAAATTCAAGTCTTTCAAAATAAACTTCTGCGTAGGTTTGTGAGAGCGACCCGCTATGTCCGAAATGACGTCATTCATCGTGACCTTAAAATTAAACCTATTTTTGCTGAAATCAGAAAACTTGCGATGAAGTTTCACAGGTCAATCCCAGCTGTGCGGAATCCTGCGTTAAATGCCATTCAACATTATGATGCAAGAGTGGGGAGAAACCGGAAACGGCCTCTCGCTATTCTCACTCGGGACGATAACTTCGTCCCACCCTCTAAAACTTCCAGAAGAAATCCTTCTGCTGTCACTTAAACGCAGGATTCCCCGGGAAAAATTTTATTTCCCCTAGATTGAAAGAAATTTTCATCTAGAATTGGCATTTCCCCTTTGACGTCATGCAGCAAACTGTTTATTGATAACAGCCGCGTATGTCAACTTCCCTAATTTTCTGTTTTATTTTAATTTTATCATTTTATTATAATTTTGGAACTTCCCTTCCTTCATGCATTTTTGTACTTGGGTGCTTACTATCCTGTTGCAAAATTTCAGTTTTATTTCTTTGTGATGTTACGATACTCCATCTTGGGCGAGGTTAGGCTTGCCTTCCTCGCTCCTGTCCGGCCTTGGGGTGTTTGCTCACTGCACCCCGGCCAATTTTATTCATTTTACCCCATGTTTGGACTTTTCGACCAGGAGTTAGAAAAAAAAAAAAAAAAAAAAAAAATTACCCGGTCGCAAAATTTCATTTCCCAGTTTATAGTTATATTTTTATTAGTTGTTTTCAGCTTTTTAAATTTTTAACTTGTCCCCATTTTAGACCTTTGTCAGTGCCGAAGTGTTAATTGCACTAGCGGTGTTTTTCACTCTTGCTCAGACGTAGCCGAACTGGCTGTCCGAAATGTTAGTATTCTCTCACGGGGATCTAAATCCAGGCCTTTTTCAAGGCTTTACCGTTGGTGCATGAGGAATGCGTTTTGAACCGTGATGAGATGCTAGCACTAGGCTGTCAGTGAAACTGCTGAAGAGTTTGCAGCTGGGAGACCCACGAAATGTGATGCGCACCAGGCCTGACACTCAAAATTAGTGAGCTATATGGCCCGCCTTTTTTTTATAGGTTTTAGAGTTAGTTAGGCTTGGCTACCTTATGCTATGATTTTTCTGTGCTCGTTGGTACCCTACTGTCTTTGCATTCTCCGATCTTTACCTACGCCAGTAAGTGAAATGACATCGAAGTGTAGGGCAACCAAATTCATTTGGATGCCTTATGCGCCCCCCTTTTGGTGGTTATATTTAACCCCGTGCTTCCAACTCTGGAATGGCCCTCGGGACTCCTCCAGAGTATCCAAATTATACTTTTAGGCCGTGCATTGTTTCGAAATTCATCTCTAGTTCCCTCTCTCATTTTTAGTTGGAGGTTACGCGCGGCGGCGTTTCACGCCGCGTTGGCACTCCTTAAGCACCGCGATGTCATGTCATTTCTCCCCCAGACTCAGCTGTGGACGGTGCTCCCAATCCGTGGTGAATCGATGTCTCAAAGGGCCTTTTTCAAGGCCAAAGACTGCGAACATCTGTGCAGCCATGGTAGCCTGGACCCGCGATGAAGCGTGGGCTAGGCGCGGGAGTTACCATCCATTGAGTATTTTATTTAGATTTTGTTTTTTAAATTTTTAAACTGTCAGTATTTTCGTTAATTTATTTCTTTACTTTTCATTTTTGAGCTCAGGAATTACTTGTTTGTTTCCCCCCCCCCCCATTTTTAAGCATTTTTTCCCAGTACTGCCATGATTCAGTTCCGGTTAGGTTTCCATTTTGTTACTGTCGGGGATGTGGGGCAGTGGCCCCAGGCTCCTCGAAAAACCGTCAGAAGTAGTAGTTCAAAATTTAATATCCTGTGAATTTTTAAATATCAAGGATATAAGTATTAAAAAGTTTCGGCGCCGTATGTTTAGATAAGTATAAAAATATCTTTAAACACATATCTGATATTTTAAATTTTAAATTGCAATTTATGATAAAAAAATATATTATCAAGTGATTATCCCTAATTTTACATTTTTTCCTTTCGGTTTCTCATTGCTCTTTTTTATAAAAAAAATGTTGGAGGGACTTTCTTATTTCCAATATAAACTTTTTAGTCGACAAACTTTTTAAAGTCAAATTTTCATTGTTAAATCATAAATATCTGATAAGGTAGATATACCCAGCATGTGAATAATAGAATCTACTTTGCAGTGAATGATTTCGACATGTATCCAATTGAATGTAATATATATTTTTAAAAAATTAAGCAGATGCATTACGTTTAATAGGCTTCATGAACACACATTTGTATCTATAAGTAACAGTCACAAATCCAACAGTTTATTTTTTCAAAACCGAACAAAGTTTCCGCATACCAAACATTACATTTCGGTTTTTATTTTAATAAAGTATTGCAAATTGACTTTTGTCAATCTGTAGTGTTAGTCTTCAATTAATCGTGTTCATCCAGGTTGGTAGAGAGCTTTGTCATATTTTCTTTTTTTTTAATCCTAAAATGTAACATATGAGTTGGAGTATAAATATATCTGTAAAAATGAAATAAAAAGAAGAAAGATTTTTATAAATCTTTAAACTTTCAGATGCAAGATTCGTTTCTTATTTTAGCATTCCGAACAGTTATTTTTGAATCCGAAATCTCTTGGATCTGAAATTTTAAAATGAAATAGATCTGACCATATACATTCTGATGTTTGCCATCTCTAACGCCACAGTAACGTTGCCAGATTAGAAAATGTTTTTCATTCAAATTAACTACCAACTTTTTAAACAATTAATCTACTCCTTTTATAACTTTTCTGAATGCATGTTATTAAATAAATCAAAAATCACTATTCTGAAATAATGGTAGATAATTTGAATTAAAAAAAATATTCCAATTTGGCAACACTGCAGAACGGTTAGGTCAAAGTTATCAAAAATAAACCGAATCAAATATAAGGAAAATGTCAAAGATTTGGCAGGCCACAGATAAGTTTTCTGCGGGTCAAATATGGCCCAGTGACCCGTGTTTGCTCTAATTTAACTATTCAGGAATTAGCACTTGGTCGACGATAAGAAGGGGCAAACTTTATATTATTTAAATATTCAATAATGTCAGTCCGTAATTTTTTTTACATACACAGTAAAAAACATTTTTTTTTTAAATCTAGAAAAATATAATATAACCACTTACGAAAATATTCAATAGTCCCTTTCGAGTTGCCCAGGTCTTCTAACATCTTTAGAAACCTTAGAAATGAATATATATTAGAGATTTCAAGAAGCATTATTAAAAAAAAAATCTTATGCTGCCACTGATTTTCGGTAACGTTTCCGTGTAGTTTTTATAGCGTATTAATCATTTTCTTAAACCAGAATATCTGTTTTTAGGATGTTATTAGTTCAGAAATAAATAATTTTAGCTGCTTAACAGAATTCATACATGCAAAGGTAAGAAAATAATATTAACGTTAATTTTAATGTTATTGCTGTTAATTTATAATGTTTGTTGGCAAAATATGTTTGTTGAACATGAAAATTGTTACTTAAGAATAGATAGCTTAAAAAAACTTATGCTCCAGGTGTAGAAAACTGATTAATACACTATAAAAACTAAACGGAAAAAAATTTGTTTTTATATATACTTCTTTATATCTCTAAATGTGTTAGTTTCTGAAATTTCTAAAGATCAAGTACGATTTTCGTAATTTTGTGTAACCTGGAAGAGATTGTTGTGCTTTCATGTTTATGACTATATTATATATTTTTAAGTTAATAAACACTTGTTTTTTACATAGTTTAATATACATTGAAAAAGTGTATGTACTGCAATTTATAACTTTGTCTGTCTTTCTATTTACATTTAGGACTTTTTATCCATTTATTTCTGAATACTATAAAATTATTTGGTTTTGTTATCAGAGAATAAAATTTAGCTCTTTTCTTATTTTTTGTCTCTAATACGTTTAATGTTTTAATTTATTGTATTTCACTTTAATCTATGAAAACCGTTCACTTTAGTTCATTTCTTTTCTCGAGATTAATAAATGTTAAGAGGATACCCCTTACATTAGAATAACGATTCCTGATTTTGAACTTTAATAATTCATTTTGATTTTTTTTTAATTTGATAAAATCTGTTCGAATTACAAATGCTTGTTACGTTTGTAAAAGTTTCTGAACTCATTTAGTTTTTCTGAATTCACTGTTTTACATTTTTTATTAATTAAATTTGTAATATCTTTCAATTCCATGTTTGATATAATTCAGATTTGCCTTATGTTGCAATAAACGAATTATTTAAAAACTTTTGATTTTCATAGAATAAATTTTGATTTACCCTGAGAACTTTCCACGATTACAATTTCTTCTCCTTCTATATATATATAAAAGTTTTGATTTGGAAATGGACCAATGAACATCTGCGTAGATATTCCGGGTTGATCCGCATCCAATTTGAATGCTTAAGCATGGCCTTTCATCGTTAATATTAAGAAAACTGTTGCATACAAAAATATGAAAATCGGTGGTATTATAGAAAAATGTTTGATAAACACGCTGATGCAGACAGTTTTCAAATCGAAGAATTATTTTAAGAGATATTTAATGCCAAATTTGGACAAAATCGTTCCATTAAAAAAGTTTTATTGGAGCAAAAACTATGCATGAGAATTTAATCATTTTTAGATCATTTTATACGTTATAAGTTCCCAATGCGCAGATTGCATTTATTTTTCTTATTTGACGCATTTTTTGAGGTTTTATTTCTATTTTTAATTCAAATTTTCAGCATTTCGAGAGATGTTTTTTACAAATTTTATAAAATGTCATTAATTGAAACTGTTGCCAATTGTATAAACAGCAAAATAAATTATCATATCAAATATTTCTTCCAATTAAAAATTTATTTACACGTGACTATTACAAACAGAAAAAAAAACTTTAAAATTGGAATTAAATGGTTACATGTTAAAAGCAGGAAAATTACGTCATAAGAACCATATTTACACTTGAATTTTACGTCATATTTAAAATGCCCAAAAAATGTGGTGAAACAATTTAAATTGAAAAATATATTTGCGCGAGATATTTTGAGATAATCTTTTCAACTATTATCGTGAATTCGAAGACAGCGCAAATAATATTTACTTCTAACAACAAAAGTATTTTTACGTGAATATTAATAAGAGAAATAAAAGTTTGGTGTAAATTACGTCAGATTTGAAACGATACATTTAAAATGAATTATTTAAAGGAACTATCTTATAGCGCTGCTAAAAAATACCGGGAGACAATGACACTGTTTACTTAATTCATTTTACATTAGCTTATTTTCAAATAACTAATGTGTTTAATTAAATACGAAAACAGCCATTGTATCTCTTAACAGCAACAGATATGGTCTTAAAAATCCCCAATCCAAGAAAAACGAATGGAAACCCGTTTACAGAGAGATCGCTACTGTTTTTTTTTTTTTTTAATTTTAATTCAATATTTTTAAAGCCGATCAAATGCGTGCAATTAGCGTGCTTTTTGGATTTTGGTGTGCCTGAACGGGGGTTGGCGAGCGTAGCTCGTAGGGGGCAGAGCCCCCTAGTTGTTTTAAAAAAAAACTTTTTGTAAAGGTGTGAAAAATAAATTGCTTTATTTTCCATTTTAATGGAGGAAGCTGTTGAACATTTTGACGTTTTATCAATTTTAATGACAAACAATTTCCTTTTTTGTCACTCATATTATAAAAGAATTTTGCATGCATTCTTTTAGTTTTTAAAAGTTGTATTTCGGTTTTAAAAACATTAACAGCAAACCTATCGATTACAGGTAATTTTGCGCCTTGACTTAGATTGTTAAAAATCTTCCAGTGCATGTTACCACTATTTTAGTTTAGAAATCTTCTCTATATTTAATCACATGGATAATCTCAGATTTCTGTGATTCAATAAGGCAAGATTTTTTTCTAAATTGCAACTATACATACACTCTACAACACGGGTTACCCAATAATTCTTGTGTTAAACATATTTAGACACATCTGCAAAGTTATTATTTAAACGGAGCAAAAGGACGATAAACGAAAAATTTCCAAAATATCTAGTGAATAAATAAAAAAAATTCTGAATTAATTTAATAATTTCCCCAGTTAATCTAAATTTCTAATTTTGTAAATAACAAATTTCGAAAAAAAAAATCATTAAATTTAAATCTTTAATTATCTGAAAATATCTCAAAGTACACTGATCTCCAAAAGTATTACATATTTCAATAAATCATTGTTTTCTCAAACAGTTTTTGTTGGAAAAGGCTCTGAACATTCATACGCACTAGCCGCCTCTGGCGACCAGTTTGGTCGCCCTTAAACGTTTGCTAAGAATTGCAACATGCTACTTTTATTTATAATTTAATTTATTTACTTAATCTTTCGCCAAAACGGAAGATTCTCACCGAGAAAGGAAAAATTCTATAAGATCATGGCAGCATTTCGTAATTTTTTGATGTTATGATTTCATCTTTCTTGTCAAAAACAACTTAACTCTTTCAGGCATTTTATTTCATGTCCGTCTGCATATCAATTGTAATACATACACTAATGCGGAGATTTTAACATATTAAGTAATTAAATTAATTATCTTAAGAATTTTAAGTAATTTTCCGTAATTGGGGCCTCTGCATATTGGCTCATTTCAGCTAATACGACACCAAAGGGGTCCAGCGTCATGGTCAACAAACCTACTGTGAATTTATCATTTAAATTGCAAAAATTTACTGAGAAATGTTCGTAGCCTGCATCTCAAAGAAAATATTTATGTATAATTCCATGTTACAATTTTGATGCATCTCTTTCATCATCAAACAAGCACTAAATTGTAATTTCCACTTCAGAATCAACGGTTAAAGTAAGTTATAGTGCAAACAAATAGTATATTTTCGAAATATAGCAAATAAAATGTTTTAATACGATTAAATAATAATAAGAATGATAAAGGATTCACGTTCAATTAATAGCGAGCTCAATTTTAAATCTAAAATTTATTTCGTTGGTTCATAGGCGAATGGCGTCACGAACAAAGCTGCATTTTGCCTCCTGATTTGACAGATATAAAAATTGCAATCTGGTTAATTATTTAAAATTCCTCTCTCGAGAACTCGCTTTACGAATGATTACCTTCATGCCTTAATATTTTTAAATTTTATCGCCAAAACGATAGAATCGCTATTGTTTGTTTACTTTGGTGGAATGAGATATTCAGTTGTCAGCCTAATTTCAATTGATGCTGTCTCAGAATATATCCATATTTGGATATAATTTATCGCTTAAACATCAATTCTTTTTGGTACTACTTAGTTATCCCGTCGACCAATTTCGCTAAATTATATAAATCGCCAAACCACTCGCCAAATTATACAAAATTGGCATAATTTTTATTTTTAAATAACGAAAGTACAAATAAATTAGTATAACATTAATAAAAATAGAACTAAAACGTCGAAATAAAAATCAGTTGATGACGTAAATACGTGTAACTTGCTTAAAGTCAAGTGAATGTGACATTTACGATCAACCATTATTGGCCTTTCATCTTATAGTTTGGCGATAGATTTTTGGTCGACGGGATAACCAAGTAGTACCAAGTAGTAGTAATTTAAACGATCCTTCGGAAAATTTAACTTTTGTGCAGTTTTATTGTAAAAAATAATTTTGATTAAAATTGGCTGCTTATCATGGGTCAGCTAGGTGGGGAGGCCTACCAAATGGCTTAAGCACTCACAAGCCCCACCCAGCGGTTTCCATCTACTACCGCCGTCACCACACACACACACACACACACAAAAATAATAATAAAAAAAATAATAAAATAAAAATAATAATAATAATAAATAAAAGGCCCGAAGGGACCTACAGGAAAGCCAATTGAGAATATTAAGATTAAATACAATATAAGTACAATATATACACGATGGAAAGCCCAATTTTTACTGGGCGTTTACGAGAGAAATTTAGATATTTGTAATTAATAAGATCATGAGATAATGGATAATAGGATTTTTAAACTTGTTGGAGCGGCAAAAGCTCAATTACTCTGCAAAGCTGGGCTTCTGCAAAAATACAATAAAAGCTACGTATATGTATACTAAATTAGAAAGAGATTCATAATTTTAAAAATAATGTAGAATATAAAAATAGGTAAAATAGTGAATAATTATGATGAATATTATATAATTATATACACACACAATAGTTCAAAAGTCTATTGTTCTTGTAACAGTTCAATTATAGTTCAATCGTGTTGTTTGTGGCTAAGAGTTTATTTGGCTGCTTATCATATGGAAAGTGAAGCTGTCAACCCGTATTTGGAGATAACAGTGGCACAGATGTCATATACAGATATTGGCGCGATTTTTTTCTGACGCCAATGTCATATACGCAACGGGTTCTTAACTGGCGCCAAAGTGTCGTTATTTTGTTTGATATGGTAACCCAGATGTTGTTGTTTATGCCGTTGATGTTTTCACCAAATTGGCGTCGGAAAAAAAATCGCGATATGACATCTGTGCCATAACAGTCACATGAGTTAAATTTTCATTATTAGAGATGAAAGAAATGTAGCTTTAATTAGTTTGATATATGTGTTTTAAATGAAAGTTATGTATTTTAAATGAAATGAATGATAAGTTTATATTTTAAATAAAATGATCGCGATGGAACAATATTTGGCGATTTATCACCTGCGTCCTTTTAACATAAAAGTACCGAAATGGCCGTTTGGCGTATAAGAAGTGAAGCGGTCATCCCGGAACTATTGATGACAGTCAAATGCTTTGCGCTTTTATTATATAGATAATAAGAAAACGGTATGGAAACAATTGGTAACAATGAGTTATTTTAAATCAATCAAATCGACCGTTTCAGAGGGTTGGAAAACAAAATCGTGAATTGCAAAATAGTTAGATTGTGAGAATGGATGATTCTTTTAATTTGATCTTGTTTTTAGAGATGATTTTAATCACTTTTGCTGGTGATAGGTTAATTACGTACCAAATAGATAAATTTACGCGTATTATCGGTATGATGGAGTCTGGACAGAGCCAATCCTAGGTTACCGAAGATGTTCGTATCGACCAATATACGTATTTAAGACTATGGCAAAGGTATATTTCAACGATAAATACTAGTAGAAGTCCCGTTGAAGGTCGTCTGCGCATAAAAATACCTTCAGATGACCAATTTATGGCATTAACGGCAAGACGCAACCGAGCAATGTCAGCAAGAGCGATAGAAGAAATATGTCATTCATGGTCAACATGATCTTTATGCCAGACATTCGATAATTTATTTCCCACTTACCCCTCGTCGCAAACGTGATCGGTATCCATGATGAAGAGAGAAGGTAGTATGGACCGCTAACCAGTGGTGAAATTTAACGTTCTCTGACGAATTAAGTTTAGTATACAGAATGATAGTCAACATGATGCCATAGGGAGAGAGCCGGGTTTGTTATATAATACACCATTTATACGTGAATTGCACCAACAGAGGTGAGGTGGCATACACGTATAGGGCGGCATTATAATCAATGGCCTCTGCACCGTGGTTACCGATCATGCATGTGATGAGAGGAATTGGGACACATATTGTCGAACGCCTGGCATAAAGACCATGATTAGCCAAGCAGGCATGATTAGGTCATCTGTATAAAGTTTTTCGCGAAACTAGTGGCTCACCAGTAGAATTTAACTCTGCTGCTGTCGTTCTTCCTGATATTATTCGGTTCCGTCGGACCGTCAATGCCACAAATCGATCATATAATGATATTTTTATCTACATACGACATTTTACAAGACTTATAATAGCATTTTACTTTAAAATGTAGCGTTGTCACAGTCTCGAGACCGTATAATTGGTCGATATCAACAGATTCGGCAACAACGGCCTGACACAGAAAAAATTCATCATATATATAACACGGCCACGCGTATATTCCCCCATTTGATACGTAATTAACTTGACATAAACAAAAATGATCGAAATCAACACTAGAAACAAGAACAACTTAAAAGAGTCGCTCATTCTCACATTCTAACTATTTTGCAATTCACGCTTTTGTTGTTCAATCCTCTGAAATGGCTGATTTTATTAGTTTTTAAAAATCGTAATTACACCTAGTTTGAATAAAATTTTCTTATTATGGCTATGAATTTTCAACATTTTGTAACAAAAACATATTAAGAAAACAATGATTTATGGAAATATTGAATACTTTTCGACATCAGTGTATTTAGTAAACAGGTTTACATTACATTTATTCCAAATCGGCAACAACTATAGATACAAAATTTCTTTTACATATAACAAACTGCGACTGTCAAACAAAATATTATTATTATTTTTTTTAAAGAAAAAACTATTGTTTATGCAAATATTTATTTTTAAAAGGAAAATATCACTTCAGAAAATGGTTTATTTTTTAAACACCAGCAGGGAATCGGATAAAGACCCTCATAGCATGCATGGTCACGGTGACGTCGCTGTGACGTCACTGCAAGTCGCTGTGGTCACGTCACATCTGTGACCGAAATGCCACCACTCAGTGATGTCACATTGTGACTGAAATGTGAACTTCTTAGAAAACTTTAAAAACTTACGAAAATTCTTCAAAACATGTTACTTTTTGTAAAATTATATTTTTCTGGCAATTAAAAAAAATTGTGACGTCTCTGTTATGTCACTGCTATGTAACGTACGCCACGTCACATATGTGACAAAAAAAAACCCAGCCCTTAAGTCACAGTGTGACAAAAAATATGAACTTCAAAAATCTTTGCAAATGAAGAGAAATATTTTAAACAGCCACGAGTTACAGCGGCATAAGGAATGAAAATATATTAGTGGATAGCAAATGGTAAATTCCGTCACTAAAGGGGAGGGGGGGCATAATAAATAAAGTGCACGATACAAGCATTAATAAACTAAATTTTTAGGCTATATTTTATCAATTTGATATCTAAGACAGTGAATGTATGCTTTTTCATGATTTCAATTTTATCTAGCATTTGGATAATATATTTACAATTACGAATATTAAATTTATACACTTTACATATTTAGTTTGCTGGGAGGAAATTTCACTCTTTCTTTCTTTTTTTACCGACCAGAGTTATTCGAAACACTTCTGTGGTTTCAAACTAAAAATTTTCTATGACAGTTAAATCTGCACCTTTTAATGAGCATGTAGAAAGAGTCTTCAGAGTTTAGTCATCTATGCATTTCTTGCTTTAGAATATTTTTATAATTTGTATTCAAGTCATAAATTCTACTTCTTTCAGACTTTTAAAATAAAATTAGCATTTTCCGAAAATAAAGGAACTATACAAAATTTGTGCAAAACAAACTTTACTTTAAAAAAATAGAAAAAAAAGGGGGGGGTTGTCGTTAAAACATTAAATTTATTTTTACACCTTTCAAAAATTTAAACAATGTTTTATCTAATAAACTCTAATTATGAATATTATTATTATAATTATTTAGAAAAAAGGAACTTTACAATACATTTTAACTTGAATTATTTGGTACGGATAAAAAGAAAAGATTAAATACATTGGACATTTCTTCAAATACAAAAGTTTAATGAATGATACTTTCAGAAAATTTCTGCGCGTTCAAATTCCATATTTCTTGTATACAAAAACAAACAATCTGTAAAAAACCATCTGCTCGAAAATCGTCTGCCCACTGAAAAATAAATATGAGAATACACGGGAAATAGTTCACTTGTTTTAGAACAACACGTCTACAACACTTTAAGATAAGGAAATGACCATTTTAGGATACACGGATATTAATGGAACGTGCATGTAAGTTTTATTTAATTTAAATATTTTATTCCTGGTTGTATATTATGAGTTAAATAGTTATATTTGTAAGAGACTGATCTTTAACTGTTAGAAGCGATATTTTCCAATTTGATAACTGTGAAGAAAAATATTTTAATCTGCCATCGCTTGAAAGAAAAAAAAAACTGCGCAGAGACATTCATGCCTACATTCATACTGGAATTAATATAAACATTAATTTACTCTTACTTGAGATTGAAAATGTATGGAACGACAATGATTTGGAATTATTTTATCGGCTTCTTACTATTTTTTGATTACTAACATTTATAGTTATTATTATTTTGGGGTTAAATATGATGTTCGATTATCATGAGATTACGAAACTGTTTCAGATTAGAAATTAACATTATACTGGGAAAATGTATTTTTAACATATTACAGTAGTGAAACATTTGAAAGAATTTTCTTTTAGTGCTAATAATATTTTAAATTATCTTTTAAAATCCTAAATCTTCAAACCAATGTTTTCAGATTTAACATTTGCCAAAATTATAAAATAATAGGAATTCCTTATACCATATGGAAATAGGGTAGATGCACCAGTTTTGGCCACTGTACCAGTTTTGGCCACATTGGATCAATTGGTCCAATATTTAGCCTGTGAATTCATGCTAACAAATAATATGCATTCTTACACTTTAAGCAAACTCTCTTTTATCATTTACAATATCATTTGTTTATTTTTTGCTAAAATGTGACTTGTAAAAAAAATAAATGTGTGAAACTGCAGTGTGTGCTTACATGTATTAAGATTTTTGCTTAGCAGACAAGTTTTCAGAATCTTTCAACATTAGGCACTTATAGGGTTCTATTTGTTCTGAAACAAATTTCTATTAGGTTTTATGAGGTAAGCTTTCTCTCTACTGCAATTTTACATTTAAATTAGCTATTTTAACAGTTTAATGGGGGGTGGCCAAAACTGGTGCATTAAATTTTCTATATGTACCAGTTATGGCCATGGGGGTGGCCAAAAAGGGTACAACATATGTTCCACTTTTGGCCACATGATTCATTATCATTATAGAGGGAATTTTAGCCATTTAATAAATTTAAGAACATCTGGATAAATCAAAATCAATTTTGTTTTGTTTTATATAGTAATGGCTTCAATAATAATAATTTAAAAAAAAATCAAGGCTAATGGCCGTTCTATAAAAGAGATTTTGTTATTCTCTGTCCAATAGATAATTCACTTTAGAAAGAAGGACATTGTGCTAGTCACTAAAGAAAATATAGTATTGTGTTTATTTTTGATAAAGCAAAAGGGGAGGTGATATGTAATTTGTAGATATGATAAATAAACTAAAACATAAATTTTGAAAGATTTTACAACTTATAAATTAAAACGTTCAATAAAATTATAGCATGATTTAATTGCTTGTATTTTTCCTAAAGAAATGAAGACGTTCCATAATTTTTGCAATATTTCAGGCACACGGATTTAGAAATACTAAATATTGTGAAAATCTTTACTAGAGACATCTAAATACAACTAAGAATGTATTTCACATTATTTAAAAAGAAGAGGATTCATTTTAACAAGTTTAAAAGAGATTCTGTGCTCTTAAAAAATGGCCTAGAGGGAACACTGCTCTAAGATAAGAAGTAAAATTAAGGCCATTCAAAATGTAATGCCAGCACTACAAGCTAGCAAAGTTTTGGAGTAACCCATTCTTGCCTTACATCAGAAGTTTGTAGGATGGACACCGCTTTCCTCTAATAATGTTGAATCTCAAGTAGTAGATCTAGGTACTAGGAATTGAAGTTAAAAATCAATTAGAAAAGTGGATTTTAGATATTGTTAGAATACTATTTCCTATAAAAATGGA
The DNA here is from genome assembly GCA_963932465.1 of Maratus speciosus. Classification (NCBI taxonomy): domain Eukaryota; kingdom Metazoa; phylum Arthropoda; class Arachnida; order Araneae; family Salticidae; genus Maratus; species Maratus speciosus. The sequence goes on from OZ010789.1 coordinate 446,457,628, forward strand.
ACAACTTTTAAGATTCTGTCCAGAAAATTGTAGCCGGTAAGATAGAAACTCCATTTCAAGATGGAAGACCAGGCATGAAATGGTATGATTCGCTTCTGAAATCACACCCTAAAATAACTTGAATAACTTGCAAAGAAGCAGGGTACATAAATAAGGCATAAGCTAATATAAATCAAAAGATAATTTCAAGAAGTATAACATTTTTGATGAAAATCAACCCAAAATCAGATAATGCTTTCAAGAAATATAACACTTTGATGAAGATTCAAGTGTTCTAAACAAGCTACAATTCATGAATAATTATAAAACTGATTAAATAGTTAATCTTTATGTCCTATAGGCACTGTTGTCCCGTTTATTAATCAAATTTAAATATATTTTTTGTTTTTTAATTGAAACTTTCCGTTAAAATCAAAATAAGTGTATTTTACTTGATATTTTTATCAATTCATAAAGAAATTTGCAAAATTCTCTTAATACAGCAAACAAATATATATGTGTGGTAAAATAGATGTTGCATAAAAATGCTTTATTTTTACTTATTAACAATTAAAATGTTTGTTAAACTACATGATATTGGAGTGGCCAAAACTGGTGCATTGAGATGGCCAAAACTGGTGTAGGGGTGGCCAAAACTGGTACAAATTGGAATAAATTACTTGATGAGTTATTACTCACAATCTAAAATATTCTGTAGAAAATCATTATAGCTAACAGAAAGACAATTAAATTTACTAAAGAATGATGTTATTATGATTTAATATGCTTAAATCGGTCAAGAACTGTAAAATTTCTATTTCGAATTTTCTCTAAAAGTGGCCAAAACTGGTGCATCTACCCTATTTTTGAGATATTGTTAAATCTAATAATGCATTTAATTTATCTATTGTAGTTTGCTGTTGTTTAACAGTACAATTATAAATACTAATTATTATTTTTAGTGTTTTTCAAATTGGTATATTTATTTTTTTTAATTGTATGTAAGCATTTTTTCTGTTTGTGATTTTAATCAAACATTTAATTATAGACATTCTGAATCGGTTATTAAATTTTCTTCTATTATAAATTAATTTTCTACGTGTATGATTCGGGTAATTAATAACACTAAAAAGTAAAATATGATATTTAAGCATTGAAATAAAGTATTTTTCATGCCTGATAGGAAGTTATAGATTAAACTGCTTTAGTATATATATAAGTTCATATAATACAGGATACATAATGTAGGACACAAGTTGAAAAGTGCTTATGACTTCGGTTTGTCTCTCCGTCTGTTCGTCTAGCAGTCTGTGCGCACTCTAACTCTCGAAAATATACTCGGATTGCCCTGAAATTTTTGGATGGTATTGACGTTTACCATCGCACGGTACCTATTTGTAATGAAGTTTGTAGCATGCTTTGTTCATTTACAGGGACAGCCAAAAGTTTTCCGTTATATTACGGCCTATGGGAAAAAGTCGTTTCAAATGATTTTTTATGATTTTACGCACGCTTTCAAACAGAATAAAATTTATATGCATTTATAAAGTTCACTAAAATATGCATTCTGTTGACTATGCGATGCAAAGAATAGTTATTGTTCATTTACAGGACTAAAAAAGGAATTCAAATACATAATGATATAGAGGTGGAGGGACGTGTTTGCGGCATACTTTAATTATGTTAATCTATTTCATATATAATGAAATTGATGTATGTCGCTGAAGTTTACATACTATAAATTATTTCATGTATAATACGAATAATACGTATATAGCATTTACAGGGACACACAAAATCTTTCAGGTACCATATTGTATCCGAAGTACTGTTCATTAGCGATGATTGCTGGAAATATATTTTTAATTATGATATGCACTTTTATGATTCACTATATTTATGCATAGTGTATGGTGTATATAAATGCTATAATTCCTATACAAGGCTACACAAAAGTATTCGTAAGAATTACTGGGTATGGGCGCAAATTGCTTAAAGATGTTTTTTTAAATGAGTTATACTTTTATCGCTGAACTGCATTTAATTTACCAAGAAATATTTGTAGAATATAGATAAAATGATATACAGGGTCACGTAAAGAATTGGATACATGGCCGTCTATATATTATAATTTCTGGAAATGTGATTTCAGCAGTTTTAATAGTGTCTTAGTTTGAATTAAATTTTAACTAAACAGTGGCGTGTAATAAAGATTTTAGGTAAACTACAGGGTTGTACAAAAGTATTCAAGTATGTTTCCATACATTAGTATAAATTGCTGAAAATGAATTTCAACCTGTTAGGCGTTTTCTTGCTAAACTAAATTTTCCCATTATATAGTATATATACACTTAAAAAAATGGGTACTCAAAATTGAGTAAAAAGTACTCAATTTTAAATGCGTCACATGCACAAAATAGTACCGATCCAAATGTACTCAAAGTTGAGAAACACATGTACTCATTTTTTATTCCATGGCTGTGATCAAATATGAATCGTTATGTACTGCCCTTCCACCCCCACCCAAAAAAAAAAACAAAAAAAAAAACCCTAAAATGTAAAGAAAAAATGAACTGACATTTATTTCCCGTCCAAAGTTCATAAAAAGAAATGTTTAATTGATTATTTATTAAGAAAAATAGCAAAATTCTTAACAAGATACTCAAATCGAATATTTTTATGACAAGAACATTATTTCCAAGCAATTATTTTTAATATGCTGTGCATAATTTAATATTTACATTAATAAACATCATTTATGCCGCCATAAATGAAATGAACCATTACAGGGTACAAAACTATTTGTTTGTTTGGGTTTGATAACATGTGAGTGTGTAATAGAGAAAGCATAGGTTCATTTTCGATCCAAAAATATTCAATTCAATATGAGTACGTCGGTTTGCTCATTTTTGAGTACTTCATTTTTTTCAGTGTATCAACCTACAGATCAAATAAGGGCTGTTCAAAAGAATTGGAAAACATATTTGGCTATGGACGGTAACTGCTGAAATTAGTGTTTCAAATGTTTTATGCGTTTTCTAAAATGTTTACTTAGTTATCTTATTTACGCCATTTCCCTAAATTACGATGTCTTGTTAAAGTATTCAGAAAGTGTTGGAAAGTATATTTTAATCTATGCTTAACACATGATTTTTCTTACTCGTTTTTTTTTTCTATTTCCCAGATCAGTCTTTTCCTATAAAACATACCAAATCTATTTAGCTCATATTCACAAAGTTTACACGGGAATAAAAAATTTAAATAAATATCGCTTATCATGCCGCTCTATAAATAATAGTTGTATTAATATCCGTTAGTTTCCATGTTCGTATTTAATAAAGCAGTGACAAATCACAACAAATTAAAATACTTACACATTCTAAATATCAAGCATAGAACTTAATAAAAAAATAAGTCAGTTGATAAGCATTGTTTTTTAAGTGGAAAAATGTAAAATGTTTTAGAAGAATAGGACTCCAAAGTAGCGATATTTTGCTAAAAAGTTACGGTAAAAAGATAAGATTTTATATTTACAGCAAATTTTATTTTAAAATTCATCGCTGTATTAATACTTAGAAATTTTTCCAGGGAGAATCATTCGCCTTATATACAATATTTCAAATGAAAATCAAATATCAAATTAATTGCTTAAAAGGCGCAAAGGCCAACATTGTGAAAAAGATTCCATGCCGGAACTCGAACCCGGGCGACCAATTTGTGACCAATTTGTGAAATATGTGTCATTTGTGACGAACTTGTCATAAACACTGTGATTTCAAATGAAAATCAAATTTCAAATTAATTGCTTAAAAGACGCAAATAGTGAAAAAGATTCCATGCTGGGACTCGAACCCGGGCCATCAGTGTAGCACACTAACATTCTACCGACTAAACCACATGGAACGACGCCCAGCCCGTAAAATTTTTCACTATTACATGTTCGCAAGGCTACAAACGCAGCATAAGATGGAATATTTATCGTGAGCCACCGACATGGTGTAAACACGAAACTTAATTAAATCCAGCATCGATTGAAACTATATTAATAATTGGAAATTTTTCCAGGGAGAAACATTCGCCCTGCATACAACATTTCAAATTAAAATTGCCTTTTAAGCAATTAATTTGAAATTTGACTTTCATTTGAAATATTGTATGCAAGGCGAATGGTTCTCTTTGGAAAAATTTCCAAGTATTAATATAATTTCAATCAATGCTGGATTTAATTAAGTTTCGTGTTTGCATCATGTGGGTGGTTCACGCTAAATATTCCATCTTTTGCTGCGTTTGTAGCCTTGCCAACATGTAATAGTGAGAAATTTTCCAGCCTGGGTATCGTTCCATGTGATTTAGTCGGTAGAATGTCAGTGTGCTGTACTGATGGCCCGGGTTCGAGTCCCAGCATGGAATCTTTTTCACTATTTGCGTCTTTTAAGCAATTAATTTGAAATTTGATTTTCATTTGAAATCACAGTGTTTATGACAAGTTCGTCCCAAATGACACATATTTCACAAATTGGTCACAATGTGACTTCAAGGCATTGTCGCTTTCGTCACAGGTTCGTCACAAAATTAATGCGAAAATAGTCACAAATGACACACTTTTCACAAATTTGTCACACCGTGACTTCACAGAGTGGTCACAATGTGACGTCACAAACGTCCTCTAAAACGGCCATAACGACCTCGCATTCTAGTCACTGTGACGTCACATCGACGTCACGTGACGTCACATCGACGGTCACAAAATCACAGTGTGACTTCACAACGACGTCGCCGTGACGTCACCATGCCTTACGGGGAACTCGCACCAGTAAACAATGAAACGTAACTTTTATTTCATTTGATTCATTTTTTATTAATTATTTATAGTAAAATTTAGGTAATAAATTTACATATAAGAATGTTGATCATATATTGCTTAAATTTTTAAATTATTTAGATATTAAAAATAATTATATTTATTTAGTGACATACATATACTAATATAAACTATTAACGGCATAACTGGATACGTTTAAATGTGTAAGGTTTCATAAGATATTCTTGTAACCTATTTGATAATTACTTTACAAGACTTAATAATCATTAGCTAACTAACACCATTTTCGATGTCTTTTGTGAGATTTACTTTAATTTATTTCGAAGAATTTTTTTTTTAAATTAAGATTTTAATTTTAAATGCATTAAATATGATTAATTATGCATAGAAAATACATACGACGTTTAAAAGAGACAAGAATTCATTTTGATAATCCCAGAAAATAACCAGTTATGACAAATTTCATGCTTAAATAGCAAATATATATAAAAAAATCGGAATTCCAGAAACTTTAAGTATTATGTGTTTAACTAATGCAGAATTTTTTCTTCTTTTTGGGAAAACTTTACATGAAATCGTGGATTATTGAAAATACATTTACATTGTATAAAAGTTGTATTTTTTAGGCAAAACATAAATCTGATCTTAGCTAAGTGTAATAAACATAAAATATTTCTCATACATCACGAAAGAAACAAAGTGAAATGGCCGCCTGGTTTTGACATGAACCATTTTTCAAACTATGATAAATTGCTTCTAGAAGATGTTAAAGCTAAAATAACAACTTTGAATTTTTGTTAAAATGTTCTCTAAAAAACGAAACTTTCTTTAGGGAAATATATCATGATTAATTTAAGATTTTTATACATATTTGTAGATAAATCTAAAAGTGCTTTAAATTGTAAATAATTTAAACTGAATTAAAACTTACCTTTGAGTATGCGATTCGTGTATTTCATCGATGAAATTGATTGTAAAAAATTATATGTAATCTTATTAACGTTCGCATAAAATAATTTTAAAGAAAACATATTGCAGATTTAGAATAAAATAAAAATCATATTAATATTTAATTTTTTCTAAATATTTAGGAAACAGAATCAGGACCAACTATATGAGACCAATTAAGGGCGCTATTATACAAATTACTTTTTGAAAAAGTATTATCTTCTTTTTATATGTAAAGAAATATACATTATCACAATAAATACAGGGTCAATATAATTTATGTTTACCTATTCAGATATTGCTATACCTTGCAACTATTTATTAGAATGTTGTGGCTTAGTGAAGGAATAGAAAAGGCAGATAGTAAAAAACGGTTAATTATAAATTAATTGATAACAGAGGAGGTTTTGGATTACGCTTTAACATACATGGGAAAATTAACACTGCATGACATACGAAACAACTGTTATAACGATAGACCTTACACTATAGAATAGTTTTCATTGTCATGAATTTTCTAAGAAAAACGATGTTACAAAAAATGATGCTACGAGAAACGTTTACAAAATTGTACTTTTTGGAGAAATAGTTCTATCAAAGTTAAGATCCTGCACCAAAAAATGTGTTATTGGTGGACATGGCAGAAACTGAAATGCATTAATAAGGAGGTTTTGAGAATGCAATAAGTTTCCCTCCTAAAGACAAACTGGGTTATAAAAAATTCTCAAAATATTCGAAGATAAGTTACTGTAGGACTGTCTTTAGAAAAAGAAAGCTACTTTCTGAGAGAGAATAGAAGTTATTATTCATGGTGAAACAAGATACGACTTCAGGCATCATAGACATCCCCAGCGTTCATAAGATTTTTTGTCAACTTTTGTATCATAAACCTAAACCTCTCGCTGCCTCGCAGCATATACTCGTCCACTGAGCTTCAGAACTCACTGACATGTTAATATCTAAATTACAGATATCTAAATCTACAATATGCAAATAATACAAATAATATCTAAATCTACAGATTTAATACGATTTTGATACTTGTGGTTAATAAGCTTTAAGAGCATCTTCATATACGTAGGTGATTCAAAGTTAACCTTGGCACTAATTAGCGATATAGCCATTGTAATGGGTGTGGCGAGGAATAAGTATACGTTATGGTACTTCAATTTGAAGTACATTTATTAGTGTTATTCCTGCGTATTTGGCGAGCCTGTTAAAAATGGTGCGTGAATTGGACTCATGATCGAAATTGTACAATTCAGCGCAGTAAATGAATATATTGTCCAGAAATCCATCGTGAAATTAGCACTTTTTACTGTGAACAAGTAACATTTCTCTCTAAATCGTCTGTGCGACTAATTTATAAACATAGACACAGATTTTGAATGACTCATTTCGTAAAAAGCTACAAGTAACCACTTTAAGTAGCACAAAATAATACAAAAATTGGCCGAATATTTTCCCACCTTGATCTCCAATAAAAAATGTCTGCCTTGTCGTACAATTGACCAAAGAAACAATTGACAACAGTGGTCCAAGTGGCTGCTCAGACATTTGTAGAATTTGATGTGGCCTGAAGGAATTACATTTAGTTGTTCGAACAACGCTCCAAAAGGTACTTCTATTTGTTTGTTGTTGTCGTAACACATTATCATTTTCAAATGGTTTCCACAACCTCCCAACAGTGGATAAAAGTATTACATGGGCGCTCCTGAGAAAGTTAAATCGAGATATTACAAGTATAAAATCAATTTTAAAATGAATTATCATGCATTTTAAGCGTTTGACACAAAGAAATGTCAGGTCTTCAAATCTCTAATTTAAATCGTGCATCCAGTTGATCTACCATTATGAATCACTCCCCAAGAACGTACGTAGAAACAACAAAAGTAACTACGCTTCTTCTATAGCTCCGTAATGTATTCATGTTCTTAATGGAAGTATTTTGTGCTCCTTACAATATATCTCAAACTGCCGTCAATATCTTATTTTTGAATCACCCACGTACATAACTAAGTTGAGACGCTTTTAAGTTTAAACATATTTATATCATTTCGAAATAACTTTTTTTAGCATATCAATACATTTACAAAACAAAACAACATTATCATTTCGCTCTTTGCTGAAAGGTAACTGTATTAAAATCTCAGCTGTTTTGCAAGTTCTTATTACCTTGCATGTCTATTATTCTTATTAGAATGCCACCTGTTGCTATTATGTCAATATAGTTTGAATTTAAAACATTCCTTAGATGTAAGATAATTTTTTCAACAGGATATATCGATGAATGTTTAGTCGGATTGAAAAAAATAAGCATTTCATTTTGAGTATTCCATATCACTCGCAGTATAGAGTTTTTTTACTGCATCATTTATGGTCGGCTCAAGGAATCAATATTGAATGATCTGATGACATGTTCTGTAGTTCGACAGCGCTAATCATCCCTTTTAAAAGTACCATTGTACCAGCCTTTGAAGACGGAATAATTTTCTTATGTGATCATTTCTTTTCAGTTCATATTTACGCTTGCATGAAAGTTTTTAGGAGATATTTACACGAAGAACGCATCAAAAGTTGTTACGTTCGTTATTTCTTCAATACCGGATTTACATGCGTCATTTCTTCTTATTTTTGGCTCTTGAAACACCGAAAAGATCTAAATGGATTCCACGTCAACAAATGAATACTTTCAAGGAATTTGTTTGTATCTTGTTTATACTATTTTTAGATTTTTCGTTGTTGAGACTGGTGGTGGTGGCTGCTGACAGTAGTGGCCAATATATTGAACAGGAATTTTTATGATGCATAATTTCAAAAAAGTACTTTTACTTTTATTTTACAAATAAAACTTCGATAAACGCTCTGGTATTAATTTTTTTGTTAAATGTTTTCTCCCTTCTCTTTATTTTGATTAATTCGCACTTTCATAATTTTCTGATAAATAATTACGAATATTGATTCCAGAATATAAAGTCCAGAGACTTCAGTCTCTGGACTTAATTCTGTACACCCTGCTAAATATGCTTAAAAAATACGTATAACTATTATAAAGAATAGTTATAGATTTTTACATTTAAATTATTAAGTTTGTGAATAATTCGTTGAAACTGTTCAGCAAACTACAAAATGCAGAGTGTCTCTAAATTTCCACAAATATTTCAATGTGGCAGAACACACCTAGATAAGATTAAAGCACCGTACATTGCATCGGCTGTAACTCAAGCGGTGAAGTGCTACAAGATGTATGCACCTTGCAAACAGAAACATGAATAACTGCACAATATTAAGTAAACGATTTCAGATTTTTTTTATGCATAGCATTTTTACCGATAGGAATGCTAATACAAACAACAAGTGAGAGGGGAAAAAGTCAAGAAATTTCGAAGTTATATGTTTAGTTAAAGACCAACTGAATTTCAGAGTTTAAGATGATGGAGGGATATTAAATTAGTATTCACAGTTAAATCCCATTATAAGAACAAAAAAACTTCTTAAAACACCATAAAAAATTTTTTAATGTGTTAGGCCTTTCGAAAAATCTGAGTCTTTCTTCCTCAGGCGCAAAGAAGGCGTGCTTCTACTATAAAAGCAGCAGCAAGACTGAAATTAGAGATAAGGGAAAGGAAACAAGCTGAAGAAACAGCCAACAGGAAATTAGAAATCAACAGCCAATGGGAAAGTAGAAGACAACAGCCAATCACAGAAGAGTATAATCAAAACAAAAGAACACGGAGTAGAAGGGGCAAAAATTGGGAGGGAAAAAATACATATATTTAAATATGGGAACACATGAAATTAAAAATAAATGAATAAAATATAAAAAAACGGACTAATATTAATTAATACAAAAATAAGTTATATGGTAGTACTGAAAAGGTTTTTCCAAGCTGCAGAGAGCATTGTGGAATCAGATTTATCATGAACAATAACATCACGATTAAGATAAATAGCTAAATTTTCAAGAAAGTCCAATTCAGAGATACTATTGGCATTAAAGATAATTTTAGCATTTTGAAAATTAAAACTATGGCCGGAATCCCAAGAGTACTTGGCAATAGAAATTTTCTTGGCAATAAATGTTCTTTAAATCACATTATGTTATACGAAATAAATTAAAACGTATATCAAATCTTCAAACCTAAAAGTGTGCAAATTTTTCAAAGTGGCAGTGTTGCAAATTCTAAATTATTTTCAAATTTCTTTAAAAATGAGATTATTATGTTTAGTTTTAGACATGAATATTTCATCTAATCCTAAATAAAGATATTTTTGTGTAAGCTATACTTTTTTTATTTATTACGGAATTTATTTTTTCAAACAGTTTTCATGAAACAAATCTTAACATTCATTTCGTTCAATTTGAGGCATAAATATAGACTTTACTACAAACAAACAGCAGTCTATTAGCCTTTACCCTATTTCAGTAGCGATCCCATACAATGTATACAGTGATTGCATGTACTGCATTTCTGGAAATTCTATATGTCTCTTAGATTTGTATTAATAATTTTGAGATGCACTGTATATCTTCATGGACTCTTAATTAAACCCAGGCGCTTATAAAATCATTATCAGATCTTGTTTCAGTTCTGAAAATAATTCCCATCTGATTTATTCCTTAAATTAATTCTTATTTATGATTTCTTGTTTAAAACATTGTTATTTTAAACATCCCTTTTTATATTTACAAATAAAATTTGTGAATTTAAAATTTAATCAAAACTATCTAACTCTCTTATGTACTTAAAACGATGTAAAGTTAAAGGTGTGCATACATCCTTTCTTTACACTTTATCGTAATTTTAATTGCAAAATACTTTTAATGGGATGGATTAAATTCCAGAATAATTTAATGATATTTTTCACGCAAAAAGTCATAAAATTGTATAAATAAAATTCTTAAGAGACCATCCTACTTTCTTCGTGTCTCATAATATTTTCTTCTATCCTTGTAATAAATGTTTACAGCTGTTAACAGCTTATTTTATATAGGAATAATGTTTATCGTTGTTGTTTTTGTTTACACTACTTAACTTTATTATATTTCTGAGAAACTAAGGTGTTAAGTAAGCAGAATTTGGAAGTCGATATTATGTTTATTCTCATCATATCGCATTTCCATGAATAATAAGTATACAAAAAACAGTTTTAAAAAATGTTAATTTATAAGCATTACAATCACGCTTAGTTTCATTATTTTCAATTCGTATTGTTCTGAAAAATTTCCATTACAATACATTAATTCAGAGTGTGTCGCCATTCTGGAAAATACAACTGTTTATTTAAGGATGGTAGAAAGAGAGAACTAGTGAATTTATTAAAAAAATATATGTACTTTTTTCTCTGGTTATTTTAGGTAGATTTCATTACAAAAAGCTACCTATTGCAGCCGTTCGGAGGAAAGCGATTTAAAAAAACTTTGGTATATTTTCATTGACCATGACCCACAGACCCCGAAACCACTCTCCGTTCAAAATTAACACACATATATATCTATATCTATATCTATATCTATATATATATATCTGACCTTTGTCACACTGTAACTCTCGTATTTATGAACCGATTTGGATGTAATTCGGTGTGCACATAGTACATACCAATGTCTCGACCGAGTTCGTTGGCCAGCTTCATCAGCCATTTTGTTTCAAAATGGCGGCTATTTAAAATTTTTAAAAAAATTAAAATTTGAAATGTGGTACCAAAAAATTGAAATGGAAATATATTTTTTTCTTATGTATTTGATCTTTATACAAAGATTCCGGAGCAGTTTTTGTTTCGTCTATATCTTAAAAAATGGCTGAGTTATAGCATTTTGAATTTCTAGCGTGGCTGACATTTTGAAACGTCCTGAATTTTGTCACGCGATAAAAGGCGTATTTATGAACCGATTTGGATGTAACTTCGTTTATACATAATACATACCAATGTCTAGACCGAGTTCGTTGGCCAGCTTTATCCGGCATCTTGTTTTAAAATGGCGGCCATTTAAATTTTTAAGAAAAATTTAAATTTGAAATGTGGTACCAAAAAATTGAAAATTGAAAAAATATTTTTTTCTTATGTGTTTGACCTTGATAAAAAGATTCGGGAGCAGTTTTTGTTTCGTCTATATATTAATAAATGGCTGAGTTATAGCATTTTGAATTTCTAGCGTGGCTGACATTTTGAAACGTCCTGATTTTTGTCACGTGATAACAGGCGTATTTATGAACCGATTTAAATGTACCTTGGTGTGTACATAGTACATACAAATATCTCGACCGAGTTCGTTGTCCAGCTTCATCCGCCATCTTGTTTGAAAATGGCGGCCATTTAAAAATTCAAAAAAAAATTAAACTTGAAATGAGATACCAAAAAATTAGAAAATGAAAAAGATTTTTTTCGTATGTGTTTGACCTTAATACAAAGATTCCGGAACAGTTTTTGTTTCGTCTATATCTAAAAAAATGGCTGAGTTATAGCATTTTGAATTTCTATTGTGGTTGACATTTTAAAACGACCTGATTTTTGTCACGCGATATCAGGCGTATTTATGAACCGATTTGGATGTAACTTGGTCTGTACATAATACATACCAATGTCTCGACCGAGTTCGTTGGCAGCTTCATTCGCCATGTTGTTTCAAAAGGGTTGCCATTAAAAAAAATTAAATTTAAAATTTAAAATGAGGTATTAAAAAATTGGAAAATGAAAAAACTTTTTATGTGTTTGACGTTGATACAAAGATTCCGGAGTAGTTTTTGTTTCTGAAAATTTGTTCTTTTGTTTATATCTTAAAAAATGGTTAAATTATAGCACTTTGAATTTCTAACATGGCTAACATTTTGAAACGATCTTGTATTTCTCACGCGATAAGACACGTATTCGCCTATTTCGATGTAAGAAAGCATGTGGATAGTATACATCAATATCTCGACCTAGTTCGCTGGCCAGCTTCATCAGTCATGTTTTTTCAAAATGGCGGCCAATTAAAAAATGTTACATTTAAAGTGAGGTGCAAAAAAATTAGAAATTGAAAAAGGTTTCTTTCTTAAGTGTTTGACCTTGATATAAGGATTCAGTAGCATATTTTGCTTGTCTTTATCTTAAAAAAATGGCTCAGATAAAGCAATTTCAATATCTAATGTGGGTGACATTTTGAAAAATCTGATTTTTTGCCTGCGAAAGTGAGCATGTGCACAGCAATTACTAAGGTCTCGATCAAGTCCACTGGTTAGCCTCATCCCCCATGTTGTCTTAAAATGGCAGGCACTTTAAGAAATCGCCGAATTTGGCAGCCAAATATAAGTTATTTTAAATAAAAGCAGCTTGGATAAAACTGACTAATTTCGCGAAATTCTCATTCATAATGATTTAGTATTGATAAAAATTAGTATTGAATCTCCTATATTCGGTTTTCCCTAAATTGAGATTCGTATGTTTGAATAATATAAGTTGGCTTTTTTAAAATAAGGAATATGAAAGCTACCTCTTCCTCCCGGCACTGGCCGGAAGGACTTTTTAAAAGTATGGCAGCAGGAAAGAAAAGAATAAAATTATTTCAACTATCGATTAAGGATTTCAAAATTGTTTTCTCAAAGTATAACTGTAAATTAAACAATATTAAACTAGTAATAAATACAAAAGTATTTAAAAAATACATTAAACTTTTTATTTTTTATTTATCTTTAAATTTCTAAATTTCTAAATTTCAGTGTTTAAAATATTTCTTTATTGTAAATTCACAGCCAGCTGACATATTTTAGCTATCGTATGTCGCGCATAATTATTGTTGGAACATGTATAGACTCCCATCTATAAAGAATATTTTGCGATTTATGATCTGCGCCCGGCTAAAGAAAAAGTGTTTTACAATCAATTTTTTAAGTATAATTAAGTTCTAAAAATATTAAAATGCTGTATTATCATCGGAATCTTAAAGTGCACATACTGTTTATTATTGTAGTATATCTTGAAGTGAGTGAAAAATCGATTACGAAATTATATCTTTACATACATGAACCAAATTAAGTTAAAAAAAATCGGTATTTCCTGATTATCCCGTCAAACAAAAAGCTGTCGCCAAACTAAGAGATTAAATGTCAGTAATGAATGATCATAGATGTTACATTCACTTGATATTAACCATGTTACACGTGTTCGCTACGCCATCAAGTGATTTTTAATTCGGCGTTTTATTTGTATTTTTATTAATGTTTTACTCATTTATTTGTTCTTTCATTACAGGGTGTTCCAAAAATAACGATCCATTTCTATGAAAACACTAATCTATTGATTCCTTTCACGGGTGTTTGAAGAAATGCTCTCCTTAGAAGAAAGAATAGTCACCATTTTCTGGAAATTGGGTGATAAAACATATAAAGAGGTGCGTCAGCTGTACCATCGAAACCATCAGCCGACGACCAGAAGCATGTGGGCTCCTTTCAATTGCCTCACGAATGCTCTTGACGGTATCGTCAGATGTTGATGGTCGTCCAGGACGCTTTTTATCCGCCACGTTACCGGTTTGTCTGCATTTGCTCACAAGTAGCCTGATATTGGCTGTTTTTCGTATTTTCGATGGTACAACTGACGCACCACTTCATGGGTTTTATCCTCCAGTTTCCAGGAAACGATGGCTATTCTTCCTTCTCAGGAGAGTGTTTCTTCAAACACCTGTTAAAAAAAGCAATAGATTAGTGTTTTCATGGAAATGGATCGTTTTTTTTTTTTTTTTTTTTTGAACACCTTGTATTTAAAATAAAAAAGTATAGCAATTTGTATAATTTGACGAATAGTTTGGCGATTTGTATAATTTGGCGACGTTGGCGACGGGATAATGAAGTAGTACCAAAAAGTCCTTAAGGCATGCACCTGGAGGAAAAGTTACCTACTTATTTCTTCGCAATAAGATTTTAACTAATTTTAATCGAAATCAAGAAGCTAAAATGCGAATAAACCAATTATTGGAGATTTATTACCAGTTTTTTTTTCGTACTGAATTCGAATGAGAATATCGCCAAATTACACAGATACACCCAAATTGACTTTATTTATGCCGATTTTTTTTTTATCGCCAACTTTGGCAGTATCTCGCCAGGCTCGACGAGAATTTGATGATGGCGGATATTAATATGTAGTTGTATGCTATGAGAGTTCGAAAAATGGTTACAACAATGATGAAGGGTTTGCGAAAAATCACGTTCACTAAAACGTATAAATTAATCTCTTATTTTTTTATTTTGCTGTCTTGTTTCAAAATGCCAGCAATTCTAGAATTTCAAAAGGCTATATCTCGGTCACATTTTAAGATAGAGGGAAAACAAAAAATGCTCCTGAATTCTTGTACCAAGACGTATTATTTAATCAAAAAATAATTTGGATTTCTAATTTTTTCTGCTGATTTTTTTGAGTTTGAGATCTTTAAGTGACCGCCAGTTTGAAACAAGATGGCAGACTACACTGGCCCACAAACTCGGTCGAAATCTTGGAAACCCCAATACATATGCTTAGTTACATCCAAATCGGTTCATGAATACGGGTGCTATCACATGACAAAGATTAGATATATATATTTTTTCGGTTTTGGGGTAGTGGTGATGATGGTGAAAATATCCCGAAATTATTCGGAATTGCTTTTCTCCGGATGGCTTCAATAGGTGGCTTCATACATTTGGTAATGGAAGCTACGTCGTAAAAGAATGTTAAAATATATAAGAAGAATGACAAAATAATAATAATGCATAACCATGAAAACATATGAGGCATTCTCACAAAATTTTAACTTTCAGAAATACAAATCTGGTAAAATTAAACTTAATGAAATAACGTTTTAAACTTACAGACGGATACTTTAATGATTCAAAATAAGAAAAAATGATCAGCAGCAACGATTTTTTTAAAAATTTAACTGAGGTTTAAGTTAAACTTGCAAAAGGAAAAAAAAGGAGACGGTAAGGGAAAAAGGGGACGGTTAGGGAAAAAGAGGGATGGTAAGGAAAATTACCAACTATTTTTAGGCAAATCATGTTAAAACTAAGTGATTACCACAAGGCTCAGTGATTTTTAGAATCAGCTATCTTCATTGGATTAAATAAAAAAAAAATTACCTCGAAAAGTGCAGATATAAACCTTGGGGACGGCAAGGCTACCAATAAAGCAACGATGCTTGAAATTGATATTTAAATGCTGAATTAAATTCTGCAGTAAATTTTCGGTCAAATAACTTTAGCCATTCTTTCTCTAGCATACTTCTGCATGAGAAAAAAAGTTGAAAAAAAATCTGTGGCTGCATCCGAAGTGATTTTCTATATAATTTTAGCAAGAGGAACGGTAAGGAATCTAAAATATAGAGGCAAAGTTAAAAAAGTAATAAAAACCGTAAAAATGTGTGCAGGTTAATTTTTTTGCTACATCTACCCTATATATATAAAATCCTAATGAAACGAATTTATGAAACGAATATATGAAACGCCTGAAATCTATCGATTCTTTGAATCGACCGATTAAACAACTGATTTTGTTTCACGCCGATTTCTCCTAAAATATGGAATACTTTGCGATGAAATTAACACCAAAAATCCGTGTTGATCCACAGATCTCAAAACTGGTATTAGAATTTTTAAATTCGAATTAGTTTTCGAAATATTATTTTTTTTCTAATTTTAAATACATTATTTCTAATGATGGCAACTCAAATTTTAATCATAACAGAATTTTTTTTTCATAATTCAGAAAAGGTTACTACTTTAAATTAATTTGGCGACAGTTGGGCCTCCTTTAAATCTATGCTAAAAACAATGCTTTTTTTGTATTTCGTTATCATTTTATTAAATACAAAACTTTCATTTAAAAATGAAACATTTAAATTGATGGCTTTTACTTCTTTAAAAAAAAAAAAAAAAAAAAAAAAAAAAAAAAAAAAAAAAAAAAAAAAAAACGAAAAGAAAAATATAAGCACAGATGTCATATACGCACCCGGGTACCTAATTGGCGCATAAACGGCATTATTTTGATAGACATGGTAACCCGGCTATTGTTGTTTATTTAATAACTAGCAGGCTATGCCCGCTGCGCTGGTCAATATTTCCAAATGAACCTTGGATTAAACTAAATGGTGAATTTGAACTTGTATTTTAAACAATATGGATCTTCAGCTTCACCTTGCACATTACTGAAAACGATGCGAACGCCATTGCGATATAATGTTATCTTAAGCGTTGGACAAAATTTAGCAATTAAGAAGTAATTGTTTTAGTTGATTATAAACAGCGCACTTATGGTCGGGTAATGAGACCGTTATGACAACAGGAATTAATACCTCTGTAACTAATCAACATATAATGAAATCGTATATACTAACACCATTCTTAAAAGTCATGCAACAGGGCCACTTGTAACAAAATATGTTCTGTAGATTTTTTAAAAAAGGCTAAACTTTCATAATCAGGTTCACTTAATTTTTGAACTTTTACTGTTGCTCTATAACTAAGTACCCTTGAACAATATGTATACACTAAAACCTTTCCAAAATTATTACCTAACTAATTGTGGTATATCCTACGAAAGTATTATAAACAATCGGAATGAAATACAAATTTCCGTTGTAAATATATAGTAGATGATGATGATGCGATTTTGTGTAATAGAATTCGAGAATAAAGTTTTCGCTTCAAACATAAACGATGCTTTCAACATTAAAGCTAATACACCAATATGTGAAGTATCCGATTACGGAAGGTTAACTTGAATTCTCATGAGCAACTACTCAAAGAAAAGTGAATATGTGGCTTTTGTGATACTTTTATGTCAGTCGGGCGCAGGTAATAAATCAATAAAGATTGTTTTCATAGCATATTCTTATTTTATTATTTTCATTTAAAACACAAACCTTTCAATCATTTCATTTAAAATGCATGCCTTATACTAATTTCATTTAAAAAACTGAAAAGATAAACAATAACAGGAAATAATGCCATAATTAAAAACAAAAAAATATTTTTAATTTACATACGCAAAATGTAACTACTGCTACTGGGAATTTTAAAAATGCTATCAGCGAGATTTGCGCTCGGTTGTTATAAATGTACCCATTTTTTCTTCTTATCGAGGAGCAATTTATAAATCGCACAATATTATTCCAGTTCCAATTTCTTTCATTGAGGAATCTATAACCGGAAAAAATGGAAAAAGACTCTTGTAGATTCTTCGGATGACGGCATCTGACGCCATAAACTGAGTTTATATATATGAAAATAATTTTTAAGTCGTTACAAACATTGCTTTCATACTTAAATATTTTCATTGGTACTACTTGCTATCCCGTCGACCAATTTCGCCAAATTATATAAATCGCCAAACCATTCGCCAAATTATATAAATTGACATAATCTTTATTTTAAATAACGAAATAACAAATAAATTAGTATAACATTAATAAAAATACAAATAAAACGTCGAAATTAAAATCACTTGATGACGTAAACACGTGTAGCTTGTTTAAATTCAAGTGAATTTGATATTTACGATCAACCATTATTGGCATTTAATCTTATAGTTTGACGATAGATTTTTGGTCGACGGAATATCTAAGTAGTACCTTTTCCATTTTTGTTTCATAACGCTGAATTCTCAGTAATTTTATTCCTTTTATTTTACATAAAATCACTATTTTTTAAAAAAAATTAAGATGCTTGCATTTTTATTTCAAACTCATAGAGCCGTTTTTATTTTTTAGCCAAAAGGGTTGATTTGAATTTTTTCCGTTGCTAGAGTAACGGATGTAATGATAGATATTTTGAGGTTTAGATGCCAAAGACACCGCCAAATTAGAAAAATATGAAATGTGTCATGAACTTTTGGACTTATAAAAATGTATTTGGTAGCATTCGATTCAGCATACAAAACTACATTAAAATATGCTATCATTTGACGCATAATTTTGATATTCGATTTTTTTCCCCCTCCCCGTGCAAAAACCATTAGGGGTGACACTTTAGAAAATCCTTTCTTAGCAGAAGTCTGTGTCATAAGAAGTATTTTTACCACGATTTTCAAGATTTTAGGTTCAGTAGTTTGCGCTGTGCGTTAATTAGTCCCCTAATCCAGACTTTATTTTATATACTATATTAGATATGCGATTTTGCGGTGAATCGATGATCGAAAATTAGTCCAATATCATTTGAAATATTACATAACAGAGGAGAAAGTACGAAAAAAGACGAGGAAGAAATGACGAATTACAAAAGACTTGTAATTTTTTTTTTCAAAATGTTGAATTTTTCGATAGTAATAACGTATTAAAACATAAATTTCCTTAAAAATTATCTTTATTTCCTAGATTTCGAATCTGTGAATTTTCCTATGAATGAAATTGGCGATATGACTTGAGAAAAAATGAAATAAACAATAGATAATATTTGCTTAAATAAAATGGGTAATATTCGTTGACCTGAGTTCGAGTTTATAAATATCACATGCTTTCGGAATTACGGCAAAAACATTTTAAAAAGTATGAAATTATTTTACAATATGTATGTGTGGCAGAAATTCACACTGAAATTTAAGTATTCGATTCCATTTTTAAAATATTAACTGATATCTATATAAGTTACAATTGAATATGAAAATGTACTCAAAAAATGATCTCTTTCACCTAAGAAAACACCATTTGTGAGAACATCCTCAAGCTAATGTCACGCTTATGCATTTTTGGCTTAAAATCACATTGTTTGGCGACAAAAGAAAAATAAAAAATTGTAAAGAAACAAATAGTAATTACACATGTGACTCACAATTACATCTGCTTGTTTATTCTATAAGTCACGTAATGGGACAATTAGATATAAAAAAAAAAAAGAAAAGAACAGAACAGAAACAAAATGTCGTTAAAATTTCATCTAATCAAATTTTCAGATTCGTTTCCATATCTAACGCAAGCGATAAAGAGCCAAATATTGCGTATCAAGTGTAATATTTCTTATTAAATTAATTTTTAAGCATTACAAATATTTCTTTCAGGTTTTGATTAAATGTTTCCGTTTTTTAATATTATCACTCATTAAAACGGATTTTCTTCTTCTTTTTTTCCATTTAAATAAAATTAGTAACAGTTTTTCTTTTATTTTTCGAAGTTTAATAGCCGTTTCAATTTTTTTTATCAACGATTTCGCCAAGAAATAAAATGGTAACCTTATCGCCCAAAATAACAGAATTTTCCGTCATAATTCTAAAACTAATATAGGTAGAATAATGTGTTATAGCTTAAAACCTTCCCTGTAACAATACCTATCTAACGGTATAGGTTCCGTAAAAATCCATGCAGTAGAACTCGAAATCTAGGCGTTCGGAACGAAATTTGGATTATATATATATAATAGATAATAGAATAGATAATAGATTTTATATATATATAATAGAATAGATAATAGATTATGTGTTATGAACTTTCTCAAAGTTTAAAATAGGTCGCATTGTTAGATTTCCTAATTTTAACAATATCGCGTTATGTTAGTTCCATATTCCACCACCAGGGAGCGCACTCTATTCTTAACGAAAGCGTATCTGAACGAAACTCCTTCATGCAACCTTTTCGTAGATACATGAATCGGGAGGGTGGCGGTCTTAACCAATAATTTAAGATAATTGCTGAAATTACTACGAAAAATATTTTAAAGGGGCTCTACGCGGGCCCCTAATAGAGTTAGAGGAAATCGGAAGACGGCAAAATAATCGCGCGGAAAAGTTTGCTTGGGTGCTTCGGAGCTACTTTTGGCGCGAGATCTAAGCTCTACGACCAATAGGAGTCCAGATATTTAATTAAATATGAAGTAACAAAGTCCAATGTAATAGAATTTTCCGTAATAATTCTATAACTAATCTAGGTAGAATGATGTGTTATAGCTTAAAACCTTCCCTGGAACAATACCTATTTAACGGTATAAGTTCCGTAAAAATCCATGTGGTAGAACTCGAAATCAAGGCGTTCGGAACGAAATTTCCGTTTGGATTATATATATATAATAGATAAATGTATATTTACTTTTATTTCTTTTTTAAATTTATATAAATTATTTTGTTCTATAGTAATTAATTATTTTTTTGCTATTTCCTTTCGAAAATAATAGAAAATAATTAAAAAATACGTTACAATGTAGTATTTATTCCGTCACCTAATTTCGCAAATTATATAAATCGCCAAACCACTCGCCAAATTGTACAGATTGACAAAATATTTCTTTTAAATAACGAAAGAACAAATAAATTAGTATAACATTAATAAATATAAAAGTAAAACGTCGAAATAAAAATCACTTGATGACGTAAACAAGTGTAACTTGCTAAAAGTCAAGTGAATGTGACATTTACGATCAAGCATTATTGACATTTAATCTTATAGTTCGCGACAGATTTTTTGTCGACGGGATAACTAAGTAGTACCAAAAATACATGTGTAACTGGTATTCGAAAACGAGGCTTTCGCCAAATTTTCTTAAAAAAAAAAAAAAAAAAAAAAAAAAAAAAAAAAAAAAAAAAAAAAAAAAAATCACGCCAAACATGCGTTATGACATCTGGCGAAATATTAAATTATGTAGGAAACCATGACATTTAATTTCAACTTCAAATCAATGTTTTAATTTACCACTCGAACAATAAAAAAAAAATGCTAACTGGCGAGTTGAAAAAAAGATATTGGCGAGATTTGCACCCGGCTTTTTTTTCTTTTGGCACAGATGCCATATACGTCCCCATATTGGCGCGATTTTTTTCTGACGCTAATATCATATACGCAACGGATACTTAACTGGCGCCAAAGTATCGTTATTTTGCTTGATATGGTAAGCCGGATGTTGTTGTTTATGCTGTTGATGCGTCCCCCAAATTGGCGTTGGAAAAAAATCGCGCCAATATGGGGGCGTAAATGACATTTGTTCCAAACTTTCATATGAAAGGCGAAGGGATCAGATCGTATTTGTTTATGGCATTTGATGACTTGAACTATTATAATATAGATGAAATGATGGGGATATAATAATATTTGACGACTTATCACCTGTGCCTGGATAACATTAAAGTATCAAAATGGCACCTAGAGTATGAAAAGCAAAGCATTCCGTCCGGAACTTTTGATGATAGTCACGTGATTTAGGCTATTGTTATAGAGATTGTTTTAAAATATCGGTTGACAAAGACTCTGAATGCTTAATTCATTTTATTTTAGCTTCTTTTCAAATGTTAACTGATCCACTTTAATCAAAAACGAAAACAACCATTGGATGCCTTAACAGCAACTGATTCTCCGTTAAATTTTTGCAGTCAAAGGGAATTGAATGGAAACCCATTTACAGGGAGATCAGCACAGCTTTTTCAGTATAATTTAATCTTCTCTAATATTTTTAAAACCCATTAGATTTTTAGATTTTCAGATTCTGCGGTGTCTGAACGGGGTTTGGCGAGCGTAGCTTGCAGGGGGCAGAGCCCCCTAGTATTTATATAAATCAATAGTCCCAGTTTTGAAAAAAAAAAAGTACATCGAATTACTTTTATTGAAACTATTTTTTACAGACAGCTCCAAACTTAAAAATCAACATCAGGGACACGGGACGGTATAATAATTTCGTGGTATATTTGGACCCTCAACATCGTCCAAAACTTAATTATCTCGTTAATATTGTTATACAATCATTGGAAAGGATGTTTTCCAAACCCACAATATTATGTACTAAAATAAAAATTATTATTTAGGGACTTGAAAGTCAAAATTATGTGAGAATACCTCATATACATAAAACACCATAAAAACATATTGCAAAAATATGACGTTATTTTACACCTTTAAGTATAGAATATTGCCTTAATGAAATTCTAAATGTTATGTTTTTAGTATTAGACGTAAGAGTTCAAAGAATTGAGTTAAATTTGGTATTTAGATTACTAAAAAAGGTACAATCAGATAGATGAACGGATGGAGCGACAAACGAACAGGCAAACTGAAATCATTAATACCTTTAGCCAAATACTTCAAGAAGAAATTAAAAAATATATTTGCATTAAATTTGCTTTTAAAAAGGCCAAAAGACCATGATTTGAAGTACAGAAAAGGAATTAATTTATATTTGAATATATTTTGTAACAAAAATATTAATATAATTATTCTTTAGTCATTAATTTTCTCTCCCCAAATGATGATTCCGCCATAAAAGGATATTCTTTTAAGAAATCTGTAAATAACTAAAATCTAACTAGTATTTAATTAGTACGTAACTAAATTTATCTGCATATTATCAATTAAAAATGAATGAATTAATTTGTCACTTTAAAAACCGTAATTTTTCTAAACACAGATATAAACAGAAAAATTCAATTAAAATAAAGTAAATACAAACGGCATTAACTAAAAGAATATATAATTGGTGTA
Source organism: Maratus speciosus (assembly GCA_963932465.1). NCBI lineage: Eukaryota > Metazoa > Arthropoda > Arachnida > Araneae > Salticidae > Maratus > Maratus speciosus. Next base: position 446,480,778 of record OZ010789.1, read on the forward strand.
AAATAAAAAATCTTTCGTGATGCATTTCGATTGTGTGTTTCTTTATTATACATATTATTGTATAGATATTTCAATTAATTAAAAAAAAAAAACTTTTCAAATTTAATTAGATTTTTCTTTTTACTTTTAAAAAGTAACTTTAAACTATACGAAGTGTAAATCTGTAAAAGTAATGTAACTTTGTCTTTCATCTCATTATTCCAATAATTTGCTTGAATAAGGTTATTTTTTTTTAAGTTTTTGTTTAACTTCGTTTGTTGTCTTTGTCTGACTGGTTGGCTGAAATCTTGCAATCGATTTTAGATCCACTTCCCTGAAACCGATTTTTCTCCTATCCTGCGCACTAAATCAGTGTCGATTACAGTTTAATAGTCATGTATTGTCAGGGTGGTACCTTATCGGGGGGGGGGGGGGGGGCGGAGGCACGAGGGGCCAAAACATAATTGATTGAAATTATACACATAACGTACCGAATTGAAGTTCATTTTCGTTCATTAAAGTTTATTTTCGATGGCAATGCCTATTTAAATATTTTCCTGTCCGTACCTTATTACGAGTAGGCTTCAAGGGCGTAAATTTCTTTTGATTGAAATTAAGTATATCTAACGAGGCTATTTTGTGGAGATTTTGCATACAAGTTGTTCACAATTTATCATGCATTAAAGTTTGGAATAGAAGCGTGTAGTTTAAATTTTTAAAGTTATATTTCTTAAAATGGAAATTAAATATTTTTTATATAAATTATTTTATATGAGTGTTCCTTATATGAATTTTATTTATGTTTCTTGTACTTGTTATTCTTTCAAAATCTAAAATAAACTTTTAAGTCACAAAATAAGCAGTATGAAGTTTAAAAGCTTACCTTTTCACTTAAAAGGCGATAAAAATAATAATATAGATGTTACAAATTAAAAATGTACATTTTATTTAACATTTCACGATTTGACGGTAAATAACTTAAATGTTTCATTAGAAAAATTCTTGAATTTTTAATTAGTTGTTTTTAAATTAATTATTGAAATCGCGACAAATTTCTATGTTGCATGATTCCTATTTCTTTAATGCGATAGAGGGCGCTGGTCAGTCTAACCTATTCAATGAAGTGAAAGAATTCTAAATTTATAATTTACAACCAATTATGCTTGCTTTTTATCAGAAATTTACCCTAAAATACTGGGTAAAGCATTTATTTTTATTTACTACGGTATTTTTCTTCTTCTTCTTTTTTTTTTTTTTTTTTTTTTTTTTTGAAGAAATAGCAATATTATTTTTACTTATTTATTTATTTTAAACTGCACAACCATTAAAAGCTGCCATAAATTTTATTTTTATCAGTCTCATTCTCTAAAACCTAAATTTGAAACTTTACGCGGCTAACGATTTATAATATTATTTTTGTTACTTGAATTTTATTTTACATTTTTTTTATTTTTTAAATATTAAACCAGGGATATCAAAGTAATTTCTTTTATAATTCTTAACAAAAATTGTAGATCAGCTCAATTTATTTAACTGATAATTAGATGCAAAATATTTTAAATAAAAATTATTATTTTTTAAAAATATAGTTGCGTATTAAATTTTATTTAATTATAAAGCATTCAAATAATAATAATAACGAAATAAAAATCATACAACTTCTCCTGCTAATAAAACATATCATTATTGAAGAGAATCATCGCCAAAAATATTGCAGAAATCATTTTGCCGGGCGTTGGGCTCGATCCCACACCCTCTACAAAAATTCAGAGCTTTAAACTGCTGCGCTAGCAGGGGATTGCTCAATATTCCTCTAAGTTAAAGAGGTTCGAAAAACAGTTGACGCATGCGCAAATGTGTCATTATTGGTCTTACTGATCGTGATATTACAGAATTCCCTTTACGTTTTAATATATACTAGGGGGCTCAGCCCCCTGCTCGCTAACGCCCGCCAACCTCTATAAATTGCTACGCAATTCATATTGGGATCGCTTCGCTCGCTCGCCATTATTTATATCAACTCTAGCCAGAATGAGTGCTATCATAAATCATTATAAAGTATTACATTTAAAAATATTTTTAATGTATAAAAAAGTAATGGAAAACTTTGTTAAAAATATAAATAAAAATGTACCTTGGAAACAGAATTAATTTAAAAGCTTAGTGAAAACACAATAAAAAATATTTTTAGTTGTGCCGCTATGCGATCCGAGCAAGCAACATATGAAATTTACAAATATTTTACTTCATAAAAAGTAATTGAAAATTTTGTTGAAAACATAAATAACAAGTTGGAAATTGCTCATCAAACGTGGCAAATGAGGTGCGTTCGTACTATAACAAGTTTTATAATTATTTTTTGCACCCCATGTTGTACTGAATGTATAATTTTTTGCACTTCATAAAGTCCATAGTCTTTAACATCATTAAAATGCACTCCCAATAATTTTTTCCCATTCCCCGAACACTTTTGACTGTCCCTGTAATTAAACTATACATCCGATTTTCCTAAAATTTGAAATGGCTCGACAAAATTTTGTAACAATTATATATTTAAAATTTCAGACCATTTGGAAGGCTGTAACATCATTAAAATGCACTTGCACTAATTTTCCCCATTGGCCGTAATGTAAAGAAAAACTTTTGACTGTCCCTGTAATTAAACTATACATCTGATTTTCATAAAATTGGAAATGGCTAGACAAAATTTTACAGCAATTATATATTAAAAATTTCAGACCATTCGGAAGTCTGTAACATCATTAAAATTCACTTGCAATAATTTTTCCCATTGGCCGTAATGTAAAGAAAAACTTTTGACTGTCCCTGTAATTAAACTATACATCCGATTTTCATAAAATTGGAAATGGCTCGACAAAACATTGCAGCAATTATATATTAAAAATTTCAGACCATTCGGAAGTCTGTAACATCATTAAAATTCACTTGCAATAATTTTTCCCATTGGCCGTAATGTAAAGAAAAACTTTTGACTGTCCCTGTAATTAAACTATACATCTGATTTTCCTAAAATTTGAAATGGCTCGACAAAATTTTGCAACAATTATATCTTTAAAATTTCAGACCATTCGGAAGGCTGTAACATCATTAAAATGCACTTGCAATAATTTTTCCCATTGGCCGTAATGTAAAGAAAAACTTTTGACTTTCCCTGTAATTAAACTATACATCCGATTTTCATAAAATTTGAAATGGCTCGACAAAATTTTGCAACAATCTTATATTTCAAATTTCAGACCATTCGGTTGGGTAGTTTTTGCTCTGTTATATGCGGACAGACAGACGGACGGACAGACGGACGGACTGAACGACGACTATAGGTGCTACGTATTTATATAATTACGAACGCACCTAAAAATGAATTATCAAAAGTTTGGCGCTCTGACTTGTTGATCATCATTGAGAAAGCTAAGCGAACAGAAAATTGACGCCGTTCAAATTTAAATGGCATGTTAGTATGAGATGGGGTCCTTCTCCTTTCATTTTGCCTATATTATTGAAAATCACGGCTAAAATTAATTTAAAACTATAATAACACGCTATAAAAGATGCTACGTCTCACGTTATCGAACTGTAAACTAAACATTTTCGCCTGTGTCTAAATACAACCTTGGATCAAAAAGCTGATTCGCTGAATTCCTCACATCATTGTAAAACGGACCAATAGCAATTGTCATTCATGTATTGCTCAAACGGTTTGCGTCGCTGTGGAATCGTCGCTTTGGCTATTGCCAAATAGCAAGCTACAAATACAGTCCTTTTTTAGCGCTACGTAAGAGAGATAAATATATAGATAATACTTTCGGCCTGCAATTCCCGCGGCCATCGTTGCAGGCCGAAAGTACTAAGACAAAATGTATATTTTTTAATTTTAACATCTATATTATTACCTTTGTCGCCTTTTAAGTGAAACGGTGAGCTTCTTAAAGTTCATATTGGGTATTTTGAGATTGGATCAAGGTAGAATATTGCATTTCGTCATGATTTTATTTAAAATTTTAAGCGTTAGATATACACAGGTCCGACAAATTCAGAGGAGGTGATAGTAGACATCAAGAGGATGAAAAATTGCCATTGACCATAGGTTCGCGAAACACTTATTTGTTCACAAATACAGTGTGTTTCATTCTAATTGAACTTGTGTTGACGGTAATAATTTTGAGAAAAATAAAATATTGCAATGAAAATGCAACGATTATGTACCTTGCTTTATGAGCAATATTGTAACATCCCGAAAAATTCTGTAAAAACAGGGTGCTCAAGCAATCGATGATACCATATGAACTGGTAATTGCAGCCCAAAATGTGAAGCGTCAAGTGCTTACTGCTGGCGTGTACTATGGAAATGTCTACCACTTTTTTTTATATTATCACATTTAGAACAAAGGTGAGAATGTCTTTTAAAAGTTTTATTACAATACACTTCAGTTGTCTGAAAGTTATGACCGTCAAACGAAATTGAATTAGGGTCAAACACCCTGCAGTTTGGATAAAATACGTGGTTTGCGACCTTGTGTTCAGTGGCATTTTTTAATCCTCTTTATGCCTACTATCACCCCTCTGAATTTGTCAGCCGATTTCGGCAACACCCTGTACATCTCATTGAAATGTACCGAACAGCATTGTAATTTTCCGATAATTATTTTTATTCAAATTTTCTTCTTATTATTACTTTTTGCTATGCACTTCGCATGCGTGTTTGAACGTTTGTTACGTTAATAAATTTTCAGGAACATTTATTGTATTTAGATAAATAACGGGTGTCTCAAAAATGACTGATGGATTTTAAAATTCAGTAATTTGCAAACGGTGACAGATATTTAAAAAAATTTTCAGGAGGGTTATGTGTGATATCAGTACACTGTAAAAAAAAATTTGTAAGGTTACTAAGAATTTTGTAGGAAACTGGGATGCCTAGAACTTTTTATGTAACCACAACAAAAGATAATCATGTAAAATTACAAAAGTTTCTTCAGTAAGTGTTACTAAATATTGCTTAGTAAACGTACTAGTGATTTTTTAGGGAGTTTACCAAAAAAACTCTTGTAAATTTACTAAATATTGTTTAGTGAAGTTACTAATGCTTGTTTAGGGAGTTTACTAAATAAGTTTTAGTAAATTTATCAGTGAATATGTTGTAAACGTACTATTCCTTTTTAGGGCGTTTTCTAAAAATTTTTTTGTAAATTTACTAAATATTGTGCTGTAAATTTACTAACGGTTTTTCAAGGGAGTTTCTCTAATTAGCTTTTGTAAATTTACTAAATATTTCTTAGTAAACTTACTAGCGATTTTTTAGGGAGTTTACTAAAGAATTTGTGGTAATTTTTCGAAAGATACTTTAGTAAACGTACTAAGGATTGTTTAGAGAGTTTTCCAAAGAATTCCTTGTAAGTTTACTAAATATTGCTCAGTAAACTAACTAACGATTTTTTAGGGAGTTTACTAAAGAATTTTTTGTAAATTTACTTAGGATTATTTAGTCAAGGTACTAACGTTTTTTTAGGTAGTTTCATAAAGAATACTTTGTGAATTTTCTAATGATTTTTTAGTACACTTACAAAGGAATTTTTAGTACATTGACTAAGAATTTTTTTTGTAAATTTGCGAAGGATTTCACAGTACATTTACTATGAATTTTTTTAGTATTGCACCCAAAACTTTACATATACATTGTTGGTAAACTTTACATAACTTTGTTGGTAACTTTACATAAAATTGTTGGTAACTTTATTAAAGTACCGTCAGAAAAATTACCAATGATTTTTTAGTATTGTGTCTAAAACAGTTTTTGTATTCTCGCCAGAAAGTTTTTTGTAACCGTGCAAGATATATTGCAGTAAAATCAAAATCCTTCGATCAAAATAAGTAATATGGCCTGACGTGTTTTTCAGTAATACCACAGCAATTGCCAGAAATATTTGTATGTTATGCATTAAAAAACTGACTGAAGCTTCACTGTAGATATTCAAATAGGTACAAAATCATTTCCATATTAAATGAGCATTATAACAACAGCAGTAAATAAGCAGATAAGCAGAAGCAGATCTTATGGTTTTTAGTTAAATTAAAAAAGCGAATAGAAACAATAATGAAAGTAAAGTATCATTACTGAGTTTATAAAATATGCCTAAATTTTTAAAAAATGTTATCGATACACTGTTAAAAATAAAGTGTGATGTTTCACCAAGAAAATGGTGAAAAGTCGCTGAAATTTAGCTGCAAACAAGATATTGGTGATAAGTTTTACCAGTTTATTGGTGCTTTCTCAAATACCATTATATTAGTGAAATGTTAAACAATGATTCAGGCTTTTTATAAATCCAATTTTCTGGTGAAAGGTTGAACCATAAATCAAGATTTTTTTTAAAATCCAATTTTCTGATAAAAGGTTTAACTATAAATCAGTTTTTTTTTAAATCCAATTTTCTGGTAACAGTTTGAACCATAATTTAGTTTTTTTAATCAAATTTTCTGGTAAAAGGTAGGACCACGAATCAGGATTGTTTTTAAATCCAATTTTCTGGTGAAAGGTTAAATCATAATTCAAGGTTTTCTCTATTCCAATTTTTTGCTAAAAGTTTGAATCACGATTCAGGATTTTCTCTCATCTTTATGGGGAATGGTTACACCGGATTGTACCTCTCTTTTTTCCCCTCACTTTGGTTTTCAATTTATCATTTTATGGTGTAATAATAAACAAAATTTCAGATTATGCGAGATTATCTTGCAGTAGGAAAGCTTTTTTTTTTATTTTCATTAAACCGAAAATTATTTAAGTTTTAATTATTGATTCTATTGTCTTTGAAATATATTTAAAAAACAAATGTAAACCATTTTGATCTAATTTAACAAAATAATTACATTTTTCCCCACAAATATTACCATTCTGTCCTTTTACATTTTGGAATATTTCTTCGCACTCAGTTACACTTATAGTCCATTTAGTGTTTGCTTATTCACAAAGAAAAAAAAAAAATAATAATTTTCTTTAGATTTAAATACATACCCTGTTTTTATTATTGTTTTAATTAAAAAGGCAGCTATAAGTAGCAGAATCCATTTAACCTCTAATATCAGCTAATACAAAAGTATTACTTTAAACTTTAAAGCTTTTTTTTAAATACACAATGTATTTCTACAACATATTAAATACTTACTTTGAAGGGTTAATTTAATAACAGCAGTGTCGCCACCAAGCGACTAATTATTCTTACATATAAGTATTTTTTCAGTATTCCTAAATGATAATCTATGACGACGATTTATTTATTTTTTAACTATACTCGTAAAAAAGAAAAATATTCATCATCAGCAGCCTTGCAATAGCTGAAAAAGAAATGGTTACAGACACTATTAACCCTTTCAGGGGCGGTGGCTAGAGGGTCTAGCCACCAAATTTTAATTCCAAAACTGACTACTGGCACCAAAAATATTTTAATAAAATGTTGCTTTTGTAATCGAAGTGCAAAATAGTGTTTTGTTATTTAGTAAGAAATTCGTTTGAATATTCTGGTGTCAGTCAATTATTTTATCAGTTTACGAACAGAATTTCTCTGCCCCTGAAAGGGTTAAATAGCAACACATTTAAGTTGGTTTGCGGCATGCCGCTCCATTTATTGAAAATACAAATTATATAATCATTAAATTATATGTATAGTATGTCAGACTAATATTTACTGTAATATAATATCATTTTACATACAGTTTCTCTCATACAGTTTTAAGAGGGTGCTGCACACTCTCTCTGACCATTCAGGTCATCAAATAAAAAGAATTCTTGAAGCTTAGTATGTTCTAAATCAGGATTTCAAGTCTGGTAAAATGGAATAGATCCAAGCATCAGGTTAAATTCTCCACCTGTTTTAAATGAAAGAGTAAATATTTTAAGACATAAAATATTTCTTGTGCAAACATAACAATAATCAAATTTCACACAGGGGAATTAATAAAAAAATTAAACAGTATATCAATTCAAATCTCTTTTACAAGGAAATCTTCAGCATTTAAAAAATCAATCAGTGTTCGAAATCATTGGTGGTCCGCTGGCCCAAGAACACCAAAAATTCATTTTAACCACTAATTTGAAAATTTAATGGTCAGCAGGAACAGTAACCACCCCCCTCTCTAAAAGGTCATAGGTAAACTTAAATTTTCCCGTCTCGGAGAAAACGGCAACCTAACACAAATCACACAATTTTATTTATTTTAAAAAATAAATAAAACTGCATTAAACCTTAGTCAATTGAAATATTGGAATTAAAATATCTAAATAATTTTATAGTTTTCTTTATGTGCTGTTTATTTAATTTTTAGTTATAATTTTATATTTTATTAGGCTAAAAATTTTGGATAACTGCAAAGAAAGTTTGTAAGAAAAAGCTGCAAAATTCTTCATTTGTTAGGTAAAAGAAAAATATTGTGAAATTCTTAAATGTAAAAAAATATTGCAAAAAGCGTCAGTTGGTTGAGGGAAAAAATTCGTCAATCAATCGTGATTAACAAAAACTAATGCTTGCCATTTGGCTGCAATAGGGTGTGAACGATTTTAATCAACGATTAAATCATGATTTTAATCAACTGATTTTTTTAATCAATGACTTTTTATGGTCTATTTCAATGGTATGTAGGGAAAAATCATTTGTAGTATATTGGAATAATATTACACTATTTCAAGCATATAGAAATTGATACACATCACTGAAATGTACAAAAAGATGCTTACTATAGAACATGATGAGCATAGCATTAATCGTTTATTTATGGGGGGAAACAAAAGGATTCGCTTATAGTACTGTATAAATAAACAATAATTGCTGGAAGTTCGTTATTTGTTGTGGTAAAAGTTTTTTTTTTTTTTTTTTTTTTTTTTTTTTAATTTAACTAATTTATTTACTTCGTATGTATAAAATCTGTAAATCATATACAGGCTGCAAAAAAGATGTATATATTTCCGCTTATTGACGAAATATGTTGAAGGGGAATTTTCGACCGTGAAAATGCGTTTCTTAAATGAACTAATGTTTAGCATACTATTTGGTATATATTCAAATGTATAGATCATATATAACGTTGCACAAAGGAATTCGAATATTTTTTCGATGACTGATAATAATTGCTGAACTTTAATTTTCAAATGTGTTACGTGTTTTGTAATTTGCTTACTTAGCCATCATATTTAACTTTATTAAACGGTTTTTTTTTTTTTTACATAATTCTGAATGTGTTGGAAAATTATAATCTGTCGTTGAAGCTTGATTATTTTACGTTCTTGTTTAAAATTTTTTTTATTTTGTATGTGTGTATATATATACATATGGGCGAGTTGTAAAAAACAGGGTAGGTGGGTTAAACCGGGTAGCGCAGATCCCTCCTTCAGTTGTACTTCTGTCTATCAGCCAACACGAGAAATAACTTGTCGGTAACCATTATGGCATTTATAGCTGATTGAAACGTTACTGTGCGCGGTTTTTTTTAGTGTGAAGCTATTAGTTTCAATTACTCTTAAAAAATTGTTTTATTTGATTCTAGATTTTACGCGTATAACCACGTTTTTTCAGCATATTAAATATTCTTGAGTACTATATCTAATTCTTTCCTTTCCTGATAATATTTTAAAATTTTTACTGATCTTTTGCTTATAGGATTAAGAGTAGTGACGCTATGTTTAAACTCTGTTATGTTGAAGTAATACCGGGTACTTAAGAGTGGGTCAGAACTGGGTATACCCGATTTTGTCCGACACTCATAGAATGTATTTTTAGTAAAGTTAATAAATTAGCATGGAATTTTAAATTGCATTCTTAATGCTGTTAAGTTATAATATAATTCTAAATCTATCTAGTTATAATGAAAAAACTTTAATTTTGATTTTGTTTTATATTAAAAAGTGGGTCTAATTTTTAACTTACATTTATGAAATTAAATAATTTGCAATTATTAATGAACAAAATAATGGTACTAATTAAGGCATAATTTTATATTATGCTTATTACATTTTAATAAATAACTTTCTAATCTGAGGTGTAATAACTTGCGTTATGGGTCCACTTAAAATGCAAATATATTTCGTGACTTGTTTCTCTAAATAAAATATTCTGCCCAAATTGACAAATAATCCAAAAAATCCCAATCCTATATAACTAGGCTATATAATCTATAACAGAATTTTTTTTATCAAATATTAAACAGGCAAAAAAAAACCCCTCTTGATGAATGAAACTTTCCCTAGACTCATTTGCTGTATATAATAGGAGTGGATGGATTACGAAAGAGGTCTTAATTTTATTTGGTTAAAAAATGTACAGATTTTTTCCAATCCTTGTCCTGAAAAGTCCGTTCTTTAAATCCTTAATAGGTGTTCAATTCATATAAAAGAATCCAGTTAATCTAGTTAGAGAAAGCAATGTATTTATATATGCTTCTTTCCTTACGCAACGCATCGATTTCAACCCCTTGATGTGTCTTTCAAGCATCTCTAAGCTCATACTAAGAACAAGAGGTGAAAAAGTGGTTATTTACCAACTCTGTGCGTTCTATAACAATTTACCAAGTTGGAAAATTATTTAAAACTGCATTTTCGAGAGCAGCAATTGTAAATACTGCAATCAGAAGGTTCGAGAAAACAGGGATTTTCCCCTGCAACAATGTTTTTCCAGACCATCTTTTTGCTCCTTCGGAAGTGACAGAGAAACCCATGAAAGTCATCACAGGATAATGGAGCTCAACCTTCCGAACATAAACGAGTTGACAACATCCAGCAGCTTTCACGTCGAGCTGCTTCCAGATGCAGCAGTTAACATCACAATCACAGGCGTCATCACTCATTCAAAATGCTACATCAACAGAATACATTATTTAAATTATCCATTCGACATCTTCAGACTATGTACCCAGCAATCTGTATTTCCAATTTCGCCTAAAATGTTATTACCCCTTCTAAGGAAGGCTTTAGAATTGAGAAAAGAAAGGGAAAAACTTGTTTTGATTTCTTCTCCCTATAAATTACAGATCGAAGCAGATATTAAGGAGAAATAAGCCAAACAAACTGCAAGACGAAAAAAGAAGTTTCTTTAAAAGAAAAAAAGAAACCAAAAAAGATTGCGGACACATCTTCAAAAGAAGAGGATAATGAAACCTGTATGTTTTGCTATGAACTTTACTCAAATTCTAATTCCAAATACGATGTTTAAAATTCCACGATTAGGCACACGAAGCATGTAGTAATACAGAAGAATATGATGACAAATTCATCTGTGATTTTTGAAGCTAAAAGAACTCGAAAACGTACAGTGTAAAGTAAGCAAGCCTATACAACGTAGAAAATTTGCCAACGAATTATTTTTTTACACATGGAAGAACACATGTGCAATTTCGTTTTGTTAAAAATAATTAAAATGTATTTTTTACTATATTAAGCAAGATCTTTTTGACCAAAATGAGTTTCCAGTAGTTTTAAATGAATACCCAATTTTACCCAACCAGCGAGGTAAAACCAGATTTTTGCATACGTTTGAAAAAAGCTATTTTTTAATATAAATAATTATATATTTTTGTTTGTTTGAAAAGAACGTTTTATTATAGCCAAGGATTCATTTTACATTAAAAACAGTGTTCAAAGTTTGTTTTCCCATTTCACAGCATTTGAGACTAACAACTTTTATGGTACCCGATTTTGCCCCACCTTCCCTACATATATTTAAAGGATGCTGTAGAAGAAAATAGCATGAAACAATTATTAGCTCCTTTCTACATCTGTTTCTACCAAAATTTTTGGTAACATGCCATTTATCTTTTAAAATAAGCAATTTTTCTATTCGCATACACTTTACGGTAGTTATCGCGATATATCACCAATATTAACACGTTGATATATTCCGATATTAAATTTACGATATTCTCCCCACCTAGCAGTTAAAGTTCTGAAAAAAAGATCAAAAAAGTTTTCCGAAAGCTTGTAGCAATTTATTCCAGGATGATATTTTAGAAGTATCGGCAAATATGTATATATATATGCTCTAAAAGTTAAAATCTTCTAACTGATGATGCAATTGATTTTTAAAAACATGAGTTTTAACTCTTTCAAATACATTGGTGAGCGTAGGTCACTTCGTGCCTCACAAAGACTATTTTTTTCTACCATAAAACTAACTAAACGTCCGTATTTTAACACAATCTTTTTAGAGCAAATCAACAGGCGAGATTTTGATTTACCTACGAAAATTTCTTAACATTCGGACAAATATAAATATTTTTTACTAAATAAAATGTGCAAAAACTTCGACAAAATAAGCAAAAACCTGAGTTACATCGTGGTAAAAATCTTACCAGCCTTTTTCCCACAAAATATTAATATTTTTTCACTCGGGATACGAAAGCATTATGTTTTTACCATCTGAAAATTTCAAAGAGTCTAGATGATAACGACAAACTTTAAGAATTTAAAATACTGGAAGAACCTTGTCCCTACCCCACATCCCTTTCCAGGCATATTTCAAAATTACATATAAGACTCCAAAAATCAAATTATGCAGAATATTAATACCAAATAATAATAACAATACCAAAAAGCATACACTTTCAATTCTCTTTGAAATACTGCAATACATTTAAAAAAAAATAGAAAATTAATCTTTTAAAAAAATTCATTGTCCGAAGTCACTTTTCTGTTTTTCTGCGCATTTTACTGTACGACTCACATTACGTATATATTATTTAAAAATACAAACTTAATGTTATACAGTAGCTTTGAAATGATCGAGTATTGATTTGGCTCAGATGTAAATGGATTTAAGGGTGAAAAAAATTAGTTTGAAAAGAAAAAAAAAAATCCCTGCCGGCTCGGGCCTACAGGCGGAGGTAGATTTCGAAGTTAAGTACTAAATTCACCAACAAAACTTAAATCAAGATTAAAGATAAACCCAGTTCCTTCGCTAAGAATGAGCTCTATGGAGCTAAACATTTTGTGAAAATTCTAATATACACACACGCATGTATATGGAATAGGTTTAAAAATGGCTAAATCAAATTCAGAGAACCTCAAAGTGTTAAAATATGTTAATATTTCAATACTCGGGTTTTTATCATGTTTTAATACGTTTCTTCAAACTCAATGACGTTACATATTCACCTGCTGTGGTCCATTATATTTTCAATATGACGCAATATTTTGTTGTTTTTTTTAATTCGTCAAACTATTTATTTCATTTTGAATTTTCATGCAGAAATTTTGCTCTAGAAAACTTATGACGTAATATTCAATTTGTTTTCAATTCGTCAAACTGTTTATCTAATTTAATTTTTCGCGTGAAAACACTGCATTAGAAAAGCAATTCTTGTGGTGAGAATTTTATTGCTTTTTTTTTTATTGTTGGCAACAGCTATAACGAAAAATATTTATTTTTTCCTGCCATTGTTGTGTAAAAGCTGGTTTTATCAGAATCATGTTAAGACGGTATTCAAAATTTTAAACCTTCCCCATTCCCATTCCCTTGGACCGATTTTGCTCATTTTCAATCCCCGCCGAGAAATTAGCTATCTTAAAGTTGTTGGCGAGTTTGAAGACGTTCCGTGCATAATTGCGACTTTTATCGTGCGGACAAAATTTAGTACATACATACATACATACATATATATATATATATATATATATATATATATAAACTTTTTAGGTGGGGGTGGTTTTGGGTTCCTGGGGTCATGTAATGAAAAGTTATGAAGGAATTTTTCAAAAGTCGTTCCATGGTAACGACTGCAATAGGTAGTATTTCTTACGAAATCTACCTAAAACACCAAGATTTTGATATGAAAATAAAATCTATATCTATCAATATTATAAAAAACAAATATATCTGCGCGTAACGCTGATGTCATTTTGCAAATGGCAGCACTTTGAAATCTGGAATGAAATTTAGGTTTTGCAATTTCCGTGTTCAGCTTGTCGTCAGCTTAAAATTCCGAGTAAAATGAGAACTCCATTTAATATTTTTGTTGAACATTGTCACAATTCTATTTCAAAGACCCGTGATCGGGGGATGTAACTCACAATTATGTGGGTGGGAAACTGGTCATTGTTTTAATCCCTTCCGTTTAGGTCTAAAATGAAAGTACCAAGTTTTATCCCACGTACTAGGTGAACATTAGAAAATATGTACATATTTATAGTCGAAAAACTTTTTTAAAATTATCTTAACAATATCTCAGAACAATTAATGCTTCCAAAAACATTGTCAATACAAATGTTGTAGAATTTGAAATTCTGAATAAAATGAGTACCCATATTAATATTTTTGCTGAACATTAAGGTCGCAATTCTATTTCTAAATTTTGCCTTAACCGCTAATCGGGAGAGAGACAGAGTTATCAATCCACCCTGCCTCCGTTTATTACATACATGTATTTTCTTTAAGTTGTTGAGGCCCTTGAGATGTTTCTGTAAATATGTTAATGCTTTATTTTGTATATTTTGAGGATTATAATTTAGTAGTTATCGAGAAAGAGGTACATAATTGACAGCCGTTTTACATGCCATTTCTCAACTGATATCGTCAACCTTAAACCTTAGTTTAAAAAAACGTAAAGCTAACTTTAAGCTAACTAATAATACTTTTTTTCAATATTCCGAAGGTTTTAAAATTTTATGAATTTAACTTAAGATGCTCGTATACTAGTCGAATATAATTTTTATTAAAACCATCTTAGTCCTTTTCGTAAAATATCGAAGTTTAAACTTGTGCTATTGGTTGACCTATTCCTCTAGCGAGAAGAATCCTGCACACTCATTTGTTCCCTCGCTCCTCCCCACTATTTTCGACCTCCTTAAATGTGATGCATGATTATTCACTATATATGTCAAATTAAATACGACGCATAATTCAAATACAATATCAGAGATCATAAACAATATTTCCCATCATTTACAAATCATTTTTGAAATATGCTAAAAATCATGAAATAGTGCACTTTTTAAGTTATCTATTTGTTCGTAGCGGCAAAGCCGCACCTAGTAGGGCGGAAAAACTTAGTAAGTACGTTTATTTCTGACCTATGTTGAAGGGATTAACACAATTTCCAGCTTTCCCGTATTTAATTCCGAATTCGGCCTTTTTTTTTCATTTCCTACCACTGGGCTATATTCCGTAATCAAGAGTTTAAGCCATAACTCTGAAAATATCCAAAATAAAGCCTAAAATAATTACAAAATCCTCAATAAATTAAAATATATATATATAAATTAGAAACCGGGTGAACTGATAACCTCGTCTGTTCTGGCTTCAATCACTTGATTAACGAATTAGGCAAAACTTTGCATTATAATTGTAAAAATTCAACAAAAATATTAAGTACACATTTCAATCAGAATTTCAACCTCTACAACATCTGTATTGACAATGTTTTTGATAGAGTTAGTTTTTTTTAGATATTGTTATGGTAATTAATAAAAATGTGTTTTTTGACTATAAATCTGTACAAATCTTCAACCACTCACCTAGTAAGAGGGGGAAAACTTAGTACATTCATTCTAGACTTTAAGTAAAAGGATTAAAACAATTTCCAGTTTTCCCCTAATTAATTCCAAATGCGGCCCTTTTTTCCTCCCTTACCACTGGTCTATAAAGAGTTTTAAAGACTTTAAAATTCCATGTGCTCTAAGTTTTTTTGTTTTTTTTTGGGGGGGGGGGGGGGGGATGCGAATTTCGAGTGGGAAGAAAAATCTTGATTATTTATTTTGACAATAAAATGACACAGAATTTTTTTTTTTTTTTTTTTTTTAATTTAAGCAGTTTTAAAGAGTTTTGAAACTGTAAGTATTATTACTGTGAGATGTGAAGAAAACGGGGAAACGAAATTTTGAAGGTGAAATTCAGATAAAATTTTAATGAAATGGATATGATGGAATGAATAGTTAATGAAATTTAGGACTGATTATTTTTTCACTTAAAGTAACAAATACAGTTGAGCAATTTTTTTTTTTTAACCTTTAACTGATGTCAAAGAAATTGTCACATAACTAGTGTGAAGCGGTCTGTGAGACCGCTCCAACGAAAGATGAATAAAATCCGCGATAAATTCATAGGATGTTGTTTTTGTACTAAACTTTTTACACAGGAGTGTTATAATTAAAATTCACCAATTCAAAAGTCTCTGGTGTTAGTACTAAAGTGAAACAAAATTTCAGTAGTGTTTGTAATAAACTGAAATTTGCAAGTTAAACTATGAAAATTGAAAAAAGCACTGGTCTGTGAGACCGGTAACATCAGTTAAAGAATAAAAAAAAAAGTTTTAAACAGTTTAAACTTTGGTATTGTTGAGAAGGGAGTAAAAAGGGGAGGTGAAATTTCAGAAGAAAGGTTAGCAATGGCGGTTTTATCTTTATTTT
This sequence comes from Maratus speciosus, assembly GCA_963932465.1. Classification (NCBI taxonomy): domain Eukaryota; kingdom Metazoa; phylum Arthropoda; class Arachnida; order Araneae; family Salticidae; genus Maratus; species Maratus speciosus. The sequence continues at coordinate 446,497,156 of OZ010789.1, forward strand.
TTAAATCAGAAATGAAAAGAAATGCAGAAGAGTTCCAAAAATTGCTCTGCGTATCTTTGCCCTATTCGTTGGTCTAAAAGTACGCAGTGATGAGGCAAAAGATTCGCAGTGCGCATTTCCCCCCTACCCCCCATTACGGCCGGATTTTGCCCCTATTTTCACTAAAATGAATGAGTAATGTAAAAGCATTAGTAAATTTTGATAATATTTAAACTGAAAATTCTAAACTAGACCATGAAAAAAACAGCGGTCTGCGAGATCGCAAATAGCAGTTAACCTCCAACTGTTGTGACAAAAATCGTTTCATAAATACTGTAAGCGGTCTCCGAGACCGCTTAATCGTTGATTGAATAAAATGGTTGACTGACTCATAAGAGGCGGTTTCTGCGCTAAACTTTATGCAAGGGGCTATTATAGTAAAATTTCCCGCATTCAGAAGTCTTCAGCTATACTTCTAATTTACCAAACGAATCAAAATTAAACTAGCATAACTACTTAAATTGAAAATTACAAGTTAAACTGTGAAAACTGAATATTGCAGCAATCGGCGAGACCGTTAACAGGAGTTAAGGATTAAGGTTTAAAACAAAAGCGATTCATGAAACAATATTGATTTTTAAAAGTAGGTAGGTAGATACCTACGTTCTATATTTAAAAAAAAAAACTTAACTAGAAAAAGGAAAATGTAGTTTACTAACTTATATTTGTTAAGCAGCTATTATATTTTATATAATATAAATTTAGAAATTGTGAAAAGCTTTGCATCTAGCTAAAATGATAGGGCAAAGTCCCATATCTTAAACATGTTCGTATCTTTGTCCCAAGAAGGATGCGTACTTTTACCCTATTCTGCAGTATTTTGCTTAACCGGCTACCTATAAGTATAAACAAATATGATCGAGGTAAACTACGGCATTTAGAAGCTAAAAATATTTCGATCTCCACTAAAATTTTGGATTTGTAAAAATTCCAGGTACTATCAGCTAAAAAATAAAGTGAAATTTAAAAAATATTAGATCAAAATTCGAAAATTTAAACTTACCTCATTTTCTTAGCACAAATTGCTACTTTTAATCAAAGGTTTAAACAAATGACTAGTACACTTGAAACAAAACTGTCACCTATTGGTCATGAGAGCCGAAATGTTGCTTCATATGAAATCAGCCTGTGTGTATTTTTGCCCCGCTCATAACTTTACCCCTACCTACCCTATATCTCTCTTTGCATGAGAAAGTAAAAACTCGGCATTTTATCGCTCAGAAACTCACGTAAAATTAAAATGCAGTTGTTTATATTTAGGTTTTTTCCAAGTCTAAGATTTTCACAAAAAGTTTGAGCAGAACAATTTTTCAGATAAAATAAATACATATTTCAATATGAATGAGCTATTATTAAATTTACTCCTTAACCTTTAACTGATGTCACAGAAATTGTCACAACTAGTGTGAAGTCAACTAATGTGAAGTTGTCTGTGAGACCGCTTTATCGAAAGATGAATAAAAGGCACGATTAACTCATAGGATGGTGTTTTTGTACTGAACTTTTTGTACAGGACTGTTATAATTAAAATTCACCTATTCAAAAGTCTCTGGTGATAGTACTAAAGTTCACAACGGAACAAAATTTCGGTAGTGTTTGTAGTTAAACTGAAAATTGCAAGTACATAAAAAATTGCAAAACTATAAAAATTAAAAAAAAAGCTGTGGTCTGAGAGGCCGGTAACATGAGTTAAAAGTTAAGAAAAAAAAATATATATAAGAAATGTGATAAATTCTTTTTATTTAAGGCACAGTTAAGAACCATTTATCCTTCTCTAGGAATAGAAAAATTTTACCAACATTTCATTTTTCATATACACGCAAACATATGTATAATATTTCTGATAGTTTTAAAACACATACCCATGATACGTGTGTATAGATAGAAAAGTGCCCAATATTCAGAGTTAGAAGCATAGGAGAGAGTATGGAGGAATGCGACACATTTTACAAAAATAAGAATATGAACTTTGTTTGACACAAAAACAATATTTCAGTTTATAGAATACCAAATGAAACACTTTCTAATGTCCCTGAACAATATAGAAACATAATTTTCAGAAACAATTTTATAATTAAAGAAATTGCAAGTTTCAAAATTTGTCCCATGCTTAGTTTAATCCATGCTTAGACCCATGCTTGAAGGCTTAGTTTATATTATGGATAATATACAGTATAATGTTCCATAAATAGGGAAACTATTACATCTATGCATAAACAAGTCATTAATATTCAGAAAGCATAAAAAGTATATGAAGCAAAATCACTTCTGATCTTGAAATAATCTTTTACTTTATACAATTGAAATCTTATGCAACTTTTTTCAACTGGAGATTGGGCTACCATTGCTTCATCTAGTGTGCGATTGATGAAATGTCTAGAATGATCATATTCAAAAATTTTTATTACTACCAAAACAAAAACAAATTTTGCAGGAAATTTTGCAGGAAAGTAAAAGAATATATAAAATTTATTAAGTTAAACCAGCTCTTTGCATGTTCGCCAACATAAATGAAAAATAGTGGAACTTCGAAGGATCACTTTTTGCTTCCTAATTGGTTTGATTAAGAGTATCAACAATAACACAGATTATAAAACATGTAAGCGTGAGGGGGGGGGGGGGTGTTATGAAGAAAATTTTTAAAGTAAAATTTTTATTGTATAAATTTTTTTTATAAACAAAAAACTTTGAATTTTATCCATTGCTGGCACATCTGCCCTATACCTAGATTTTTAACCTGAAAAAAATATTTTGGACATTCTTTTGAAAAATCAGTCAACCCGAACCCGACACACAAGATTCAAAACCCAAACCGACCCGATCCGAACCAAAAAAGTAAGGTAAACCCGACCCGATGCCGGAATCTAGTACAATAAATACCGATTACACGGCACGACTCTAATATAAAGATAATTTTGGTATACATTTTAAGTATTCTGCAGAAGAATAGTGGAATATTTAGCCTTCATTATCAGTCAAAGGGGGGGGGGCGGTACTATTCATTGCATCACTAATTAAAAATAAAATATTTAATCTGCTAACCATATTGCAATAAAATATTATTTTTTACATAAATTGCACATTGGAAATTGCGCGCATGCAGTAAACACTGATGTAAAGAATAGTCATTTGACTGAACGATAAATATTTAACAATAAAATAATAGGATGATTACGCATTAATACCTGCTAAAATCATGTTACATTATAATTCGAAATCAAACGGTCTTACTGTGTAGTTCATTTTTACTTATTAGGAATCAAGGAGAATGGAAATATAAAAAAAATTAACTCATAAAGACGAAATATTTACTTACACATCCTAATTTGAAATCATAATCAAGATGGATACCTTGAACACCTCTGTGGTTGCGTGAATAGTCATTGCGTCATCATTGAAGTCCTTTCTCATTGGCTGACATGGGAGACTAAGATATTTCATGTATTTCTACTATGCGAGTGGTAAATATTATACCCGGTTACAGATAAAATTCTAGTAAATATGCAGATTTCTGTAGTTTTACAAAAACTAGTTTTGTAGGATTACAGATTTTTTTTTACAGTGTAGTTTTTATGCTGTGATTCCTAGTTTTAGTTACAAATAGCAGCGATAGATGGCTCTGCAAGCAATGGGCGCTAAATCCAGGCTCGATTTTTCTCGTCTTTCTCTTCTCCCATGTGAAAAAAGGAGATTAAAATTTATTGAATATATCACGAAGTACCAAAAATCGGGTCTGGAATTAGCACCTATTTCTCGCAGCGCCATCTAGCGTTTGAAATTCGAACTAAAATCAAGAATCGCAGTAAAAAAACAAACTTCTGACATCATACATAACCCACCTGCAAGAATTTTTTAAATATATGTCACCTTTTGCAAGTTGTTGAATTTTAAATTCCATCAGTCATTTTTCGGACACCCGGTAAAAGCTTTCAAAAACTAAATGTCAACAATAGTCAACGCTCTCAAGTGACTATATAATATGAAGTAAAAAGTACACTTAGTAACTTTATTTTTATTTATGTTGTTTGCTTAAAACAAATTAATCTAGAGTTTTAAATTACAAAAGAACGCGGTTTAATTTCTATACTTCTACTTTCACTTAAATTTTATATAGTTTGTCGTGACAAATAACTGTCCATTTAAAACTAAAACTTTTACAATTTAAAAGTTGATTGCAATTTTGTTCTACCATGGCAATAGTATAATTGTTCCAATTTGATGCAATTCGCTTATTTAAAAAAAGCACTTTAATAATTTTTTTCTTTAATTTGCAATAAATTTTAAATAAATACTTTGGGAAGGATATTTTTAAATTTATTAAATGAAAGTTTTAGAATCAAAGCAAAGTTTGCTCTAAAAAAGATTTAAAATCTTCTTTGTAAAGCAATGTAAAAAAAAAATTATTGCATGATTCTTTTGTTTGTTTCACGACAGAGAATGTTTCAACTTTACCTATGGCTTTGTAATTAAATGAAATATATTTTTTAAATTGTTACTTGCAAACTTTTGACAAATAATTAATATTTTTCATTATACTAAATGAAATTAAAGCATACTTTTTATAAACGCAAATTGTTTATTTGATTTTAATTTCTAATTGCACTTATATAGCATATATTACATTAATACTATGTTATGTATAATCAAAGGTTTATATTACGTGACATTACATACGTGTTTAAAAATTGAGAAGAATAGGGGAGAGTAGCCTAATTTGGACCACTTCACTTATTTTCATGTGTAACTCACTTAATTTATGGAATATCTACAAAAGATCACTTCACGGGGTTAATATATTCATCTACTATCTAAATAAATCTTTAGATCAATTCCTTTTTGAAAATCTTAAATTTTATTTTAATTTGAAATATTTGACAAAAGTGGTTCAAATTCAGCAACTGGTCGTCTAAGTCGGACTCCCAGTCTCCTAAATTGGATCAAATAATATCAGGTTGTTTTAAGGACTAGGGAATACAACTAATTTTATTAAAAGCAAAGTTTGCGATTAATGGAACAATCAAACAAAATAACAGCAATGAAATATAATAAAATCAAATATTTGAAAATAAGAGTAATTGTTTTAAATCAAAGTTATCAGTAATTAAGTATAGAAATTATGGTACTAATTGTCAGTTACTTGAATATCATGTAAGGAGTGATGCAAAGCTTATACATGAATTTTGGTTTTTGTTTTTGTTTTCCATCGCACGCAACATGGAACCGTATATGGCAATCTCAACACTGAATCATTTCTGCTATTTCATTTTTCCTACAAATTAGGCAAAACCAATCATCAATGTCTAGATTTTTCTTTTTAGATTCTGAATTATCAGACTTTTTTTTTCAACAGAAGTTTTCTTTACATTATGTTTGTAGTTCTTCTCTTCCATCATTTTCTTGCTAATTGCATTACACTGGTCCCCTAAGTTGGACCCCCAGTCTCCTAAATTAGACCAAAGAATATCAGGCTGTTTTAATGACTAGGGAATATAACTAATTTTATTAACAGGAAAGTTTGCGATTAATGAAACAATCAAGCAAAATAAATTCTTTTTTGTCATCGGGTTTTTTTTCAAGGTTTACTTTAAACGCCGAAGATGTTAACACAACCGTTTTTTGGCTCCCTCTGTACTTTGATTTGACTGAATTTAGCAAGCGAGATAGCATTTCTAATGATTTTTTGGCTTTTTTTTTTTTGGGGGGGGGGGGAGATTTCTAGCTACAGCCTTCTTGCAGGACAATTTCTTCACAACTTACGCCCTTCTTTTCGTTTCCTATACCTTTAACAGCTTTTGTTGCCACGGGTGTTTTTCTTCCAGACTGTTTGTGTAGTTTTCAACAATTTCAACATTATATTAAAAAAATGTTTAAAAAATATGCTCTATTGAAAAAAAAAATACGCTATGACTAAACAAACGCAAAAATTATGTCGCTCACCCGCAAGAAAAGTAACACATCTCGACAAAAGTAAATTTTACAGGAGAGGCAAATGGGGAGAAGTTTCTCATTTTTTTAATATAACATAAAACGATAGTACCTAACTCTACATGCAGCTATGAAAGTTTTAAAAAAGGCATAAAACCTTTGAAAATCAAGACATAAAATAAATAGGGTGGATTTAGTAAATTTATACTCTCCACAATAATAAATGTAAGCCCTTGTTGAGTTGTGACACTTTTCTTGTTGCACAATTTGTCAAATTCTAGTCGCCTTTCAGAATAGTCCGTGCAAAAATGTGGATTTTTAACGCTTTTCAAAAAGGTTGAAAAGTGTTTATAAATTCGGTTTGTATGTTTGCCTATCTGTCTGCCTGTATGACCGTCTGTCTGTCTGTCTATCTGTCCGTCTGTTTGTTTGTCAGTCTGTTTGTCTCTCCTCTAACTCAAGTAAATATACTTCGATTTCCATGAAATTCTTAGTTGTTATTATGTATCCCTATGGTATGTTTGATAACGTAAATGAAGTCTATAACATTTACGGTTCATTTACAGAGTTACTCAAAAGAATTCAGTTACATTAGGGTCTATGTCAAAAAATCGTTTGCGGTGTATTTTAATGATATCACACTATTATAACCATACTGAAATTTATAAATATCACTGAGGTGTACTATGGCATTTACTGTAGAATAGTTCATATACAGGGGTGTAAAAAGTTTCAAGTACATTCACGTTCATTCAAGTTCTTCATGTACATTCAAGTTTTTCACGGAAATGGCTGAATTGAAAGTTTTAACTGTACTATGCGTCTCTCTGAACTAACTTTTAGCACACTATGTAGTACAGGTACAAATCCATAGATCATATATTGAACTGCACAAAAAAACTGACATTTTTCGTAATAGCAGAAATTGAGTTTACAAATTTGGCATGAGTTTTTCAAATTGTTTATTTAGACATGATATTTCACCTTAATAAATTGTGAAGTTTTGTTACAGTATACGGAATTTTTTGGAACTATGCTGGACGCATGATTTTCCGTTCTTGTTTTAAATCACAATGCTATAACTTCAATATATTATCATTCATTTTCAAAAATATTAGTTTGCATCAATATAAGAATTAACCACAGATTCACAACAAGGTTTCTCGGAAATTAAATTAAAAGAAAAACCATATGTCAATTTTTTATATGACTAGGGGGCTCGGCCTCTACGAGCTACGCTCGGTAACCCCCGTTCAGACACCGCAGTCTCTAAAAACACGTTAATTTGATCGTCTTTAAAAAGATTTTGGAGGATCGAATTCTAATTTAAAAAACAGTGGCGATCTCCCTATAAAAGGGTTTCTATTCATTTCTCTTTGATTGGGGGAATTTTAAGGAAAAACCAGCTGCTGTTAAAAGATGCAATAGCTTTTTTCGTCTTTTATTAAATAAAATCAGTTAAGCATTTCAAAATAAGCTAATATATAAAATATATATGCTTCAAAATAAGCAAATCATCAACATGCAAATATGTTTTACAAATAACAGTGCCTTCTTGAGACGGAAACGATACAGAAGTTTAACGAATCTTAACTAAACCATTTAAGCAATTTCTTTATTTTCTGCTTCAGAGATTTTTCTCTTTCAAATCATATTTTTTGTTGATGACACTTCATTTTCAGCTTGTAATCTTTTTTATTTTTATTAAATTAGGGTAAGTCCGGGAGAGTCGACGCATACGGGATAGATGCCGCACCCCTTCTATTTCTTGTAATTATCGATAGATGGTCGTCAAACGCACAGTATAGGTGCGCAGTGAGATTATTTTAACCAGTGTCTAGCGTGAATCCCTTTCGATGTTTAGTTGTAGAAGTAAAATCCTTAATTTGACTTAAGCGCATGATTTCACTGTCCAAACTTTTAAAGACGTTATGTTTAAGTATTTTTCATACATTAATTAATAAATGCATGCATGATTTCGATGTCAAAACTAATGTAGCGTTTGTATAGAGTACTGTGTGTATGATTACGCCATTCCCCTTAGTGATCGCAGGTAACTGTGATGGCCGACATCTGCACCATGTAAAATGGGATACACGCACTGCTATTCCGGTATACATGCCGCAGTTTCTTTTGTACGGGATGATTAAGTGTCATTAACTTTTCATTTTCTTTTTGCACAGACTAACCATATTAGGCATGCTATCAAGTTTACTAAAACCAAAGGAGAAAAAGGGGAAAATAAAAAGTAAGAAAGGCAAGGAAGATGCAAGTCAAGATGATAATAATGAAAAATTGGATTGCGCGTAACGCAGACGTTCTTTGCAAGCTACTCCAAAAAAGAGGTAGTGTAATTGGCTTCGTTACATCATGTGTTTAAATGTAGTTACATAAAGACTGTACGTTTTCGACACTTTTTCTGTTGATTGAAGTCGATCTCTTAACCCATTCGGGACCATAGGTGCATATAAGGACCTTCATAAAGAGCTTACAAAATTCGTTTCTGTCACTGGTAAAAAAGAAAAGTAATATTTGCTTTGTTTAATTAGAGCATTTTCATGATTATTTAAGTAAAGGTAACTTCTTTTAAAAAAGTGGTACCAACCGAACAAAATTTGTGTAAAAGCCACTGGTCCCGAAATGGTTAACAAATAAATTATGTAAACACAATTTGATTTTTTTCTTGTCCCTATCTAATACATTGATGTTACGTTGTTGCTGAAGAAACAATTAAATTTTAATGTAAAAAAAATAAGTGGATAATTTTAATAGTGAAAGTAGGCAACAATTATTAACTTGAATCTACTAATACGTTTCATTGTACTCATTTAGTTTCATTTTGGTATTAAATCCATAATTATAGTCCAGATATGAATATTTTTTTTAAATATTTTTATTTATAACTTCATTCTCTTCTTATTACAAGCGCGGCATAACTACCGCACAAGTGCGGCGTCTCAGCCTGAATGTACGGGAGATGCGCCGCAATGTATTGTTTTAGAAAAAAAAAAATGTTACAAAATATTAATAATTTGTTTTGAATTTTTTTCTCGCAGTACACGCGTTGTATATGTAACATTAAATAGCAGAGCATGATTTTTTTTTATTTTATGTCCACCATGGGACTTTTTATACAAATTCAAAAAAATATGCGGCATAAATCAAGGAATTACCCTACTAAATAGTCGCTCGAAATCAGTCTAAACGCATTCAATTAAATTAATATTAATCTTATTAATATAATCTCAAAATATCAAATTAATGTCTCGCGCAATTTTTAAATTTAAACTGTTTTGCAATATTACTTTTTGTTCATTTTACGTAATAAGTGTAATGTGACGTAAATGTGACGTAATTTCTCCTATTGAAGACTTCTAACGCATGTTAATGAATTTATTATTTTACAATATCCTTTCTCTTTTAAAATTCACGTGTAAATATAGTTTTTATGAAGTAATTTTCAATAAGTTCCTGCTTATCATACGTAATTATTTAATTCTAATTTGAAAGTTTTTTCTGTTAATAATAGTCACGTGTAAATAAATTTTTAATTTGAAGCACTAGGGTGCTCTGCCCCCTACGAGCTACGCTCGTCAACCCCGTTCAGACATCGCAGACTCTAACAGCATGCTAATTTGATCGGCTTTAAAAAGATTTCGGAAGATTGAATTATAATTTGAATCTGACAATTATAATCTGACATAATTTTCACCAAACTTTTCTTTCTCTTTTTAATATTCACGTAAAAATACTTTTGTTAGAAAGGAAATATTATGATCATCTTAAAATATCAAATAAATGTCTCGCGCAATTTTTAAATTTAAACTGTTTTGCATTATTATTTTTTGCTCATTTTACGTAATAAGTGTAATGTGACGTAAATGTGACGTAAATGTGACGTAAATTCTCCTATTTAAGACTTCTAACGCATGTTAGTGAATTTATTATTTTATAATATTCTTTCTCTTTTAAAATTCACGTGTAAGTATAGTTTTTCGACGTAATTTTCAATGAGTTCCTGCTTTTTATATTTTCAGTTTATAATAGTCACGTGAAAAATAAATTTTAAATTTCAAGCAAACATTATTGTTTGCGCCGTTTATTCAGTTTGCAACAGTTTAAATTAATACAATTTTCTGAATTTTGTAAAAAATATCTCTCGAAATGCTGAAAATTCGAATTTAATATAGAAATAAAACATCAAAGAATGAGTCAAATTAAAATACTAAATGCAGTCTGCTCACCGGGAAATTCTGACGCATAAAATGATATAAAAATGATTAAATTTCTGTGTACCGTTTTTGCTCCCATAAAACTTTTTTAATGGAACGATTTTGTCCACTTTGGCATTAAATATCTCTTAAAGTAATTCTTCGATTTGAAAACTGTCTGCATCAGCGTGTTTATAAAGCATTTCTCTATAATATTACCGATTTTCATATTTTTGTATACAACAGTTTTTTTAATATTAACGAAGAAAGACCATGATTAAGCATTCAAATTGGATGCCGATCTGCCGGAAATATCTACGCAGATTTTCATTGGTCCATTTCCAAATCAAAACTTTTTTACATATATAGAAGGAAACATTATTGTTTGCGCTGTTTATACAGTTGACAAAAGTTTAAATTAATACCTAAATTAAGTAACCTAATACCTAAATTAATTTCTAAAACTAGCTGATTAATCCGTTCTACGCACGGGAGTTCATGAATTTTATTCTAAAACCAAAATAAAAAATAAAAAACAGTACAACCAAACTAAAGTTTATGAATATAAAAATGTGTTATGTCTATTAAAAATCAGTAAATACGAAACCAATATGAAATAAGTATGTACACAAAAAATCAGTTATGTATTAAAAAATAAATAAAAATAAGTATTTACACAACTGAATTAAAGTTTGGGAATATAAAAATCAGTTATAAAGTCAATATTTACACAACCAAACAAAAATTTGTAAGAAAAGATGAAATTTACATCGTGACTGCAAACAAATTCAAAAAATTATTTTAAAATGAAAAATCTTTGCACTATTTTCCACATCACCAATGAGATAAATTGCGGTAGACTCGTTTTTTTAGTAAGTATTTACACAACCAAATTAAAGTTTAGGAAATCAGTTATGAAGTCAATATTTACACAACTAAACAAAAATTTGTAAGAAAGAATGGAATGTACATCGTCAATGTAAAAAAGTCCTTCCGGCCAGTGCCGGGAAGAAGAGGTAGCTTTCAAATTCCTTATTTTAAAAAAGCCAACTTATATTATTCAAACACACGAAGCTCAATTATTGGAAACCGAATACAGGAGATTCAATACTAATTTTTATCAATAGTAAATCATTATGAATGAGAATTTCGCGAAATTAGTCAGCTTTATCGAAGCTGCTTTTATTTAAAGTAACTTATATTTGGCTGAGATGTTGATCTATACTATCTACATGCCTTCTTACACGGAAATAGGCGAATACGTGTGTTATCGCGTGACAAATACAAGATCGTTTCAAAATGTTAGCCATACCAGAAATTCAAAGTGCTATAATGCAACCATTTTTTAAGATATAAACAAAAGAACAAATTTTCAGAAACAAAATCTGCTCCGGAATCTTTGTATCAAGGACAAACACATAAAAAAATCTTTTTCATTTTCCAATTTTTTAATACCTCATTTTAAATTTTAAATTTAATTTTTTTAAATGGCAACCCTTTTGAAACAAGATAGCGAATGAAGCTGGCCAACGAACTCGGTCGAGACATTGGTATGTACTATGTACAGACCAAATAACATCCAAATCGGTTCATAAATACGCTTGTTATCGCGTGTCAAAAATCAGGTCGTTTTAAAATGTCAGCCACAATAGAAATTCAAAATGCTATAACTCAGCCATTTTTTTAGATATAGACGAAACAAAAACTGTTCCGGAATCTTTGTATTAAGGTCAAACACATACGAAAAAAATCTTTTTCATTTTCCAATTTTTTGGTATCTCATTTTAAATTTAAATTTTTTTTATTTTTTTTAAATGGCCGCCATTTTGAAACAAGATGGCGGATGAAGCTGGCCAACGAACTCGGTCGAGACATTGGTATGTACTACGCACACACCACGGTACATCCAAATCGGTTCATAAATACGCCAGTTATCACGTGACAAATATCAGGACGTTTCAAAATGTCAGCCACGTTAGAAATTCAAAATGCTATAACTCACCAATTTTTTAAGATATAGACGAAACAAAAACTGCTCCAGAATCTTTCTATTAAGGTCAAATACATAAGAAAATAATATTTTTTCAATTTTCATTTTTTTGGTACCACATTTCAAATTTAAATTTTACTTAAAAATTTAAATGGCTGACATTTTTAAACACGATATCGGATGAAGCTGGCCAACAAACTCGGTCGAGACATTGGTATGCACTATGTACAAACGAAGTTACATCCAAATCGGTTCATAAATACGCCTTTTATCGCGTGACAAAATTCAGGACGTTTCAAAATGTCACCCACGCTAGAAATTCAAAATGCTATAATTCAGCCATTTTTTAAGATATAGACGAAACAAAAACTGCTCCGCAATCTTTTTATCAAGGTCAAACACATAAGAAAAAAATATTTTTCCATTTTCAATTCTTTGGTACCAAATTTCAAATTTTAAATTTGAAACTGGCCAACGAGCTCGGTCGAGACATTGGTATGTACCATGTACATACCAAATTACATCCAAATCGGTTCATAAATTCGAGAGTTACAGTATGACAAATGTCAGATATATATATATATATATATATATATATATATATATGGATATATATATATATATATATATATCAACTTTTGAACGGAGTGTGGTTTCGGGGTCTGGGGGTCATGATCGATGAAAATATACCAAAATTTTTTGAAATCGCTTTCCTCCGAACGGCTGCAATAGGTAGCTTTTTGTAATGAAAGCTACCTAAAATTGAAAAAAAAATTCTTTTAAAATGAAAAATCTTTGCATTGTTTTCCACGTCATCCATGAGGTAAAGTGCAGTAGACTCATTTCTGTTTGTTTGCTTTTTAAAATAAAGCAAAATAGTTGCGACTTAAGATAAAACTTCACGGAGGACAATGTTTGTGTAAGTACCTTATCAGACTGCACTGTAAAAAAAATTCCGCAACGTTCCTGGGAAAAAATGGGCAGCTGAGTTGCCCATTATTTCCAAGAAACATTTCTTGAAAATGACTGGAACTTTACTGTATATGTTAAAAACTTTCTACAGAAATGCCAGTAAGTTTCCTGCGAAATACCAGGAATATTTCTGTTGACAGCAAAACATTACTGACATTTCACAGCATACGGGATCCACAGACGATTTTTACATTTCCAGTTGACAATTTTCGCTTTATTATCATTATTTGTTAGAATGAAAAAATATTTTGAAATTGACATCAAAATTATTATTGATAATTTACACGAAAAAATAAATTTTCAGTTAAAATTCAATAAAGTAAATATATATATATGATATATTGTTTCTGAACTTTGCTTAAAATATAAAAATATATAAATGTAAATAATAATTAGAAAAAATCTAGACATAAAATATTTTGGATTTTCGTCAGTAATTATGTTAGTTTACAAGTTAGATAAAATACATATAAATTTTCATGGGAAAAAAAAAAAAAAACCTAAACGTAATTGTATAATTTTTCCGAAAATAAAAAAAAAAATTCAAATTTGCAGCAATTCAAAGTGTCAAATATATATCAAATTTAAATCAAATTGTAATAAAGTGTTAAAATATAAAATTAATTAAAAAAGAAAAAAAGTCCAGAGGTAGCATCGAACTCGGGCCGTACGGGTGGCGTGTGAGCTTTCTGCGTACACACCACGAAAGACACGTTGAGAGCTGCAAACTAATGGGTATTTGAAACGTATGCTAAACCTCGGCATCTAGTTTCTCAAAATCTAAGGCCCATTTGAAGAAATCCTTTCACAAGAATAATTAGAGATAAGAACTCTAAAACATACTTTAAATTAATCAAAATCGGTGAGAATCATGTTTGATGGTCCCCTGGTTAATGGAGATCCAAATAATAGGTGTATTTTTTTTTACACGGTCTGCTCGTTAAACGTTCCGCAGACAAGTACGAGAGATAATCTCTTAGCGATGTCACAGAGGTATTGTATTTTCATCTGAATTTTCTTGACAATAAAGACATAAAGGATTATGTCGTCTATTGATTTATTTGCATTCCATATTGATTTTTTTACATTCATTTAAGTAATTCGTTTTCGACACTCGCGCGCGAGCAACGGATTATAGCAAAAAAACAATAAATGGCGGCCGCAGCGTTTTGCTGTTTTCAACTTTTGTTCAGGGTTCAGGAACGTTTCAGATAAGAAAACCAGAATTTCACAGGAAAGAGCTAAATTATTCTGAAAACCTGAGAAAAGGCGAAACGTTCCTGGATTTTACATGGAACGTTACCATTTTTTTTACAGTGTGTGATAAAATTTTTCCTTGTTTTGATCCGTCCTTGACCCAAACACGTACGCATCCTCTAGAATTTGCTCTTGAAAAGGCTACATACAATATCCCATGTGAGAAAACTGGATGGGCCAAATACATTCCAACCTTTTTCAAACTTTGACCCTGAGATTTATTGATAGTCATAGCAAAGGCGAGCCTAAGTGGAAACTGATGGTGGCGTAACTGGAAAGGTAAACTGGTATCCGACGGAGTAAGCAGGATTTTCGGTATGAAAACACGGGTGCCTATCTTATGTCCTGTCAAAACTTCTGCGTCTATAACATTTTGCGACAACCATTTTACTATTAAACGTGTTCCATTATAGAGACCACTGGGCGGATTCATGTTCCTAAGCAACTTAACAATAACGCCAAATTTAAGATTTAACTGATGTGGTGGCATTCCAGAAGGTGTTAAACTATTGATGAAATCCATCTGCAAATTGTTTTGTTCTTCTTCATCATCACAAAGTATTGTACTAGCACTAAAATAAGACTTGACTTCGTCAGGTACTTTTCATAAAACCTCCTCATTTAATCTCAAAGAATCCTCATTCATGGGACGCAAAATGGCTCTTTCCGAAAGATGATCAAGATCAATTTTCAGACGAATCAAAAATATCATCCACTATAGAAATCTGCACTAAACATTCTGGAGGTATTTCAATAACATCTTCTCCGAGTTCATAATCATTAGTCAACAGACCATACTCCAGGCGAATGAGCCATTCCACGAAATCAAGTTCCTCCGGTTCCGTTCGCATATTTGTAACCAGGCTGAACTGTCGAAATGTTGGCCAGAGAGAAGAATTCGCGATACAGCTTTCAAAAATGAGTGTTTTGTTTGTATGAATAACTACAGGTAAAATCTGCCTTTAGTCACCTCCAGAAATAAACACTTTGCCTCCAAATGGGAAATCCTTGTCAATCAAACTTCGCAGAGTTCTATCAACAGCATTCAAAGCATGAATAGGTGTCATGGTACATTCTTCCCATATAATGAGCTTA
Source organism: Maratus speciosus (assembly GCA_963932465.1). Taxonomy (NCBI): domain Eukaryota; kingdom Metazoa; phylum Arthropoda; class Arachnida; order Araneae; family Salticidae; genus Maratus; species Maratus speciosus. Next base: position 446,512,645 of record OZ010789.1, read on the forward strand.
GCAATTTGCAGTAATCTTCCTTCAGATGTATTTTGCCGAATTTTTGAAGCTGAATTATCCAATATGGAGACTGGTAATTTAAATTAAGAATGTGCAATTCTTCCACCTTGTAAGAGTATAAATGCGATGCCTGTCCATGCAACGGGAATAGCAGTATGTCCCATTCCTCTGACGTAATGCAGCAAAGTATTGAATGGGAAGGTTTTTCCTGATCCCGCAAAAGCATTGACACAGTAAAACTTAGCGGCAGTAGCATAATCATTTTGAATACTTTCAATGACAGCATCAAAATTATACGTTGTTCCGGATTTAGCATGTTTAACAATCGATGTCCCTCTGCTCTTTCTTCTTGTAAATCATAGACATCGCCTTTCACAGAGTTCTCCAGGCTTGAGTTTTCAGGCAATTCAAGGCTATAAAGGGTCATGTTGTGTATGCGTAGATGATTGGCTATGTCTTGAAGGGCTCTATCTCTACTCTTCTGTAGCGGCAGATGGCGAGCAAAATCTTCTGAGAGTTCTGACTGAAATTGTTCCCATAATTAAATCGGTGAATTTGGATTGCCAAAGACACATATGAAAGAAAACAGTTGTCTCAATTTGGGCGACATTTCAAAACCACATGCTTCTGTTAAACAATGTTGCTAATCATCATCATCTTCTAAGAAATTTCTAGCACGGCATGCACCCTTGAATGTTTCATAGACAGTATTCTCATACGTCCTTAACTCTTCGAAAGGCTTGGCACCGGGAACATGACAAAGCAGCATACGAAGATGGAATCGCTCAGTATCCTTTGGAATTATACAAAACATCCTTGATACTATGTAGTCACCTAATCTAACACGCCTTTGCCACACATTGCCTTTCCATACAAAGTGCTTTGGAATTTCTGTGTAGAGATAGATGTTTGCTGAAGGATCTGACCTGTTAAGTAGAAACCAAGCAGTGAGCATGGTGTCTTTATTACTTGCCCTTTCAAAAGCTTCACGTTCTCCCGCTTACCTAAAATACACAGATTGCATATTTTGTAGATGTACCGGCAATCTAATAATAACTTGCGACTTGTCCTGCATGGGCTTTTCAAGAAGTCGCCACATTGCCTCTGATACCGATCATATCGAGCATTTAAATAACTCTTCACCTCATCCCACACTACAAATCCCTCACAGTTATTTTCAAAAACAACTTTTGTGTAATCATGACCCTTGTATACATACTTAAAAATGTACTTAATGGATTTAACAGAGCTGCATGTTTCGACATTAACATGGGTATTGTATTTCTTTGTGAATTATGGGTTATAAGGAACAACACAAAGATTGTCTACGACATTTCCCTTTAACATTATGTGACTACCATCATCACGCCGCCTATACATTAGGTAACCATCAACATTCTCAGCCATTTTATTTCTGAACTCTTTTGGATAACCCTTTGAGCTAAAACCGTCTTCCATGCAAGATGAGTTTGGATTTATGACGCCACATGATCCGTGAATTATCGTAGCCTTGACAATTTCGTGCAATCCATTTTCAATTGTGGAATCAGGTAATTCAGCACAGACCATGGTATCAATAGTGGCTGGAGCTCTTATCTTATCATCATCAGTTAAAATGAGTAAAAGGGGCATGTGTGGCAATCCTCTCTTTTGAAATTCAATAACATGTATGTCTGCGACTGTGCGTTCCAAATGCCGCTCTTTTTAAGATCGTTCAACATTACTTTCTTCTTCATATCGAACACGCGTGCCACTAAATCTGGACGGTCATGAGGCTTTTGTCCTGGGAAAAGGCTCCCTTTGATTTCTCGCCAATTTGAATTGCACATTAGGATGACAAAAAAGATCAGGCTTACCGAATTCTGGGGCTTCCTATGAATGTAGATGGCAAAATAACCATTACACCTGGTTTCAAACCAGATTGTTCTGCTAGAGCATTAAGGTGATCCGCTAACACTAAGTAAGATTCTACTCTTAATGTTTTCTAGCTAGAGCGGATGTAATTCCGACGGTTTCCTTCAACCTTGACATAAGCATCGACGCAATACTGCTGCAAGAGTTTTCCACCATAAAGTATGGGATTCCTTCTCACTGACAGCCTGTGACTGTAAAATTGAAGTTCAGAACATCCAGCATACACACGCCAACCCTTTTTGCCATGTGGGAAAAATAAAACATAAATCATGGGGTCACAATTAGGATTCAGGGAATTTATTCTACACAGTTGATTCCCCTTCGGATATCCCATTGGTAGGTGGTGCACCATCCGAACTATGGAAAACCATGGCTATCTCATTTGACTTTGGTGCATTGTATCTGCCTATTTGCTGGTCCGCTGATAAATTTTTAGCGCATATATACATACACACGCTTTCAGCTGCTCCAGGTCCTTTTTCTGGGATGACTCGTTCTTCCATTTCATGAAGCATTTTAAAAGCATGTGCATAAGGGTTAACTCGCCTGATAACATCGTCAAGCTTGCTTATGATTTCTTCTTTACATTTTAAATTTTCTCTACTGTTTATACGTTGCCGCAGTGCTATATCAAAATCCTATACATACAATTGAGCATATTTTTCCTGACCTACTTCAGATGGATGAAGATGAGAAGTATTATGATAAATTTGTCCATGGATTCTGAAACAATACGGGACAGTACCTGGGGGCGGTGTAACATGAGCACCCATAGAGGCAAAAGACAACGCACTGTTATATGACCTTATGTGTTCGTTAAAGTGAGCTGACGATCTATCACTGCCATCTATAAGCTGTCTCATCTGATCTGGATATGGTTGAGGAGGATCCAAAATTGCTTTGTCGTTGTGACAACAGTGAGTATAAATTCTTCTTGTATTCTTCTCTGCATTGAAAAACAAGTGGGTAAGTGTGATCACAGATCGCACAGAGGGTTTCGTTTAATATTCCTTTCAAACCACTTTATCCTTTTGCGAAATCTGTTAGTTCCACATTTCGCAACCAGGGGGCGCACTCTATTATTCACAAACCTCTATCCGAACGAAACTCCGTTTTACAACCTATCCGTAGGTATATTACTCGAGGGGATCGGGTCTATAGCACCGGAGATAGGTAGGCGCCCCTGGCGGTAAAAAGTGGAACTGAAACATGTAAGACTATGTGCATAATATGAAAGAGGGGTCAAAGTGGTGTAAGGAAAAGTTAGAAAACTACCCATCGGGTGCAATGGGGGAGAGGTTAGAAAAATTGCTTAAAATACACAAATTAGAACCCGGTGGATAAATAATATAAGACTTTTTGAAAATTTTATGATTTTTCGTGCGATCGCAAGTGTTTTGCTATAAGTATGCAAAATTTCAAGTCTTCAACTTAAATAGGGGCTCAGTTAGAAAAAAAAATTAAAATACACAAGTTAGAACCCAGAGGTTTAAATATAAGACTTTTTCAAAATTTTATGATTTGTCTTTTGATGTGAGGTGTTCAACTATAAGTATGCAAAATTTTAAGTCTTAAACTTTATTAGGGGCTCAGTTAGAACAAAAAGATTAAAATACACATGTTAGACCCCAGAGGGTTAAATATAACACTTTTTCAAAATTTTAGGATTTGTCGTTTGATGTGAGGTGTTCAGCTATAAGTATGCAAAATTTCAAGTCTTAAACTTAATTAGGAGCTTAGTTAGAACAAAAAGATTAAAATACACAAGTTGGAGCCCAGAGGGTTAAATAAAAGACATTTTCGAAATTTTAGGATTTGTCGTTTCATGTGAGGTGTTCAGCTATAAGTATGCAAAATTTCAAGTCATAAACTTAATTAGGGTTCAGTTAGAACAAAAAGATTAAAATACACAAGTTGGAGCCCAGAGGGTTAAATATAAGGCTTTTTCGAATTTTTTGCCCCAATCGTTCATGGGCCTCCTACCAGCAACACCTGTGCGAAATTTCGTAGCCCTGCGCTCTTTGGTTTCCGAGTTTTTGTGGTTACAATCATACGCGCACAGATTTTAATAGTATAGATAAGTAAAAAATATCTCTCGAAATGCTGCAAATTTGAATTTAAAATAGATATAAAACCTCAAAAAATGAGTCAAATTAAAAATGTAAAGGCAGTCTGCACACCGGGAAATTCTATCGTATAAAACGATCTAAAAATGAATTAATTCCCTTGCATAGTTTTTGCTACTATAAAACTTTTTTAATGGAACGATTTTGTCCAACTTTAGCATTTAATATATCTTTAAAAAATTCTTCGATTCGAAAACTGTCTGCATCAGCGTGCTTATCAACCATTTCTCTATAATACCGCCGATTTTCATATTTTTGTATGCAATATTTTTCTTAATATTAACGGAGAAAGACCTCCGGTCACAAAAAAATCAAAACCGGTGGCGGCGGTGACAGCGTAAGTTATTTTTTTTTTTTTTTAAACTAGGTGGCTCGGCCCCCTACGAGCTACACTCGGCAACCCCCGATCAGACATCGCAGTTTCTAAAATCACGCTAATTTGATCGGCTTTAAAAAGATTTTGGAAGATTGATTTATAATTTAAAAAACAGTGGCGATCTCCCTATTAACGGGCTTCTATTCATTTCTCTTTGATTGGGGAATTTTAAGGAAAAATCGGTTGCTGTTTAAAGATACAATGGCTGTTTTCGTCTTTGATTAAATAAAATCAGTTAAGCATGTGAAAATAAGCTTATATAAAATGAATTAAGAAAACAGAGTCTTTGTCTCCCGGTATTTTTTAACAAAGAGAAAAGAAAGTTCTTTTAAATAAGACATTTTAAATGTATCGTTTTTAATCTGACGTAATTTTCACCAAACTTTTCTTTGTCTTTTTAATATTCACGTGAAAATACTTTTCTTAGAAATGAAATATTATTTGCGCTGTCCTAACAAAAATAGTTGAAAAGATCATCTGGAAATATCAAATAAATGTCTCGCGCAATTTTTAAATTTAAACTGTTTTGCAATATTATTTTTTGTTCATTTTAATATAAGTTCATAAGTGTGATGTGACGTAATTTCTCCTATTTAAGACTTCTAACGCATGTTAATGAATTTATTATTTTACAATATCCTTTCTCTGTTAAAATTCACGTGCAAAATATAGTTTTTATGAAGTAATTTTCAATAAGTTCCTGCTTTTCATACGTAATTATTTAATTCTACTTTGAAAGTTTTTTTTCTGTTTATAATAGTCACGTGTAAATAAATTTTTAATTTGAAGCAAACATCATTGTTTGCACTGTTTATACAGTTGGCAACAGGTTAAATTAGTACAATTATCTAAAATAAGTAAAAAATATATCTCGAAATGCTGAAAATTTGAATTTAAAATAGAAATAAAACCTCAAAAAATGAGTCAAATTAAAAAAATATTTGCATTCTACACACCGGGAAATTATAACGTATAAAATGATCTAAAAATGATTAAATTCCGATGTGTAGTTTTTGCTCCTATACAACTTTTTTAATGGAACGATTTTGTCCAACTTTAGCATTAAATATCTCTTAAAATAATTCTTCGATTTGAAAACTGTCTGCATCAGCGTGTTTATCAAACATTTCTCAATAATACCGCCGATTTTCATATGTTTGTATGCAATATTTTTCTTAATATTAACGGAGAAAGACCTCCGGTCACAAAAAATTGAAAACCGGCGACGGCGACAGCGGTAGTTACTTTTTTTTAGAATAGAGAGATAGAGAGATTATTATGCAACTGTAATCTTACAATTGCATTTCAGCGAAACAAAATTATAGTTACTACAAAATAAATATACACAATAAGTGTAAAAAAACTGATTATTAAATTAATAAATCATATAGACGTAATTCCATTATCACAATATTTTCGATAACAATTGAAAAGTAAAAGAAGTAGGAAGTTATTTTAATAGTAATAACGATTTATTAGTTCAAAACATTTCTATATATTTATAAACTACTTTATTATAAAAAGAAACCTGACTTAGGAGAACAAAAACTACTACTTGGTTGTTTACTAATAATTCAAAAACAAATAAGTTTGTTCAGTTTTCAGAGTTATTTTCTCCGAAAGCATATAAAGCTACGTTTGTCTTGTAGCTTCTTCAAACTTTTGAAAAAGAAAAAATAGTTATTAAAATCAAAAATATAACAGATAATTATCCTGGATAATTATCACAGATTTCACAAAAATACTTAATTTAACATGAAAAACTAAATAAGTGGTTTTATCGTTTTTTTCCATACATAAAAATAAATATTTCAGCATTTTACAGGACTTTTTGAAACTGGAACTTTATTTTTAAAAGTTCTGTATGTATTCTACACAGTCCTTTATCTTCATTGTGAATGTTATAATATAGAAAAAAAAGAGCCATAACTTCGAGGAATATGCTTGGAAGCAATTAAAAACATGCAATCTCGTTTTTTCCGTTTTCTCAAAGGAAAGGGTTTCGAATACGCTTTATGTAAGGGTAAAAGCTTTCTTTTACTTCTAGCTTTAATTTCAAACTAGGAAAAATCGCCTTGGTCATAAGAATATTTTACGTTGTATTAGAAAGGTATCGATTTATTAAATTTTAAAATTCTGATTCTGGAAAACTAAAGAACATCACCTTCATTATCTTTCAAATAATTTCCAAGCACACACCATTTCGCCACACAATCGTTTTAAACATAAAAAATCAGAATGAACTAACTTATTCAATAAAAAATGAGGCCCCGTTTTTCTGGTGTTCTAATCAATGTTACGTACTGTTGAGGGATGTAAATTTGGCCGTATTTTTTAATTTGTTTATTACTAAATGGGCAGCAACGCTTTAATTTTGCATATGTCTACAGATCAAGAATTGTATTTTGCCATTTTATAGAATTTTTGTGTCTTAATAGCATGCATGAATAACAAAATAATATTTACCCTATCTATATTATAAAGGACAAACATATCTGTGCGTAACGCATACGTCATTTTGCGAATGGCAACACTTTGAAATTTGAAATAAAATTTTGGCTTTGCAATTTTCTCTACTGCAAATTTTTAAACTTCTAAACATCGCACATTTTTAATTTTTACACCGTCGTATAAGGAAAAAATTGTTCTTTTAAATGCAATTTGTTTGAAAACTGTATTTCAATTTAGTTTTGAGATAATTAGTTTTTTGTAGTTTTTCATACCATTTTTCTTATTGTGGCAACAAAAGTACCCCATTTCTATTGAAAGTCATTGAAAGTAAACGGAAAATAGTAAAAAATAGGACATACTGTATCTTTTTGTTGCCATTTTCTCATAAAACCTAAAAAAAATAATTGAAATTAAAATAGGGGCTATATCAAGAACGTTGTCTGTTATTCCGTGATAATGACGTCATATGCATACTTTTCTACAGACGAAGTTTAAGAGTGGATTGTAAAAGTGGAATGCTTCAGCGGATGTAAATGACGTCATTTTATAAAAAAGCGTGTACTTTAATCCTTAAACCTGAATTATGTTTTGAGGAAGTGCGTCATTTTCACAGCCAGGCTACTTTGAAATATTCTTCACAGGTGAAAATGGTTCACTTTTGAAAATAATGTAATCGAAATCGCACACTGATAAAACGCAATGTTTTACAAAAATTTAGAGTGTCTTTATAGAAGAGAGGTGATATGCAAATAATAGCGATTTTTATTACATAAATTGATGATTCTCGCCTGGATGGATTTGCTTCGCCGAGTTAGACAAGCAAACAAATAATTTGTGGTCTAAAATAATATCATGTTCCTGAAGTTTTTGTCCAAAATTCTCTCGAATAATAGAATTTTAATGCTATTCTTTAGGACATTCTACTATAATTTTATTAAAATAATATAATTTGCTTAATTTAATTTTCCCTAAGTTTACATAATCTACATATTTAAAACCCAAGTTTGTTTTTTAGTCATCTGTCCTGATCTTTCTGCTGAACCAATTTTACTAATATTTTTTTTTTAACTGAAAGCTCTTCATTTGTAGATGTGATCGCACTATCTGTTGTCTTTTTTACTATCCCCACTTTTATATTTTAATTTTAAAAACATTTTATGAAATTTCTTCAAAATGGTGAAAATTAGATAGCTTTTATTATTGCAGACAAGAGATAAATAATGAGGTATTTTTATCTTTATTCATGCTATTTTCTGATACAAATTGTTGTATAGGGTTTAGTGTCGCAAAGCCCCATTAGGAGCAAAATATTATATTAGGGGCATATTAACGGAAAATGACATACTGCTTTTGAAAACACGCATTTTTCCTCATAAATTTTCTATATTGTTTTTCCTTTTCCATGTGTACTGATACTAAGTTTCAGACACTAGGCGAAAAGCTTATTTAAGTAAAAATTAAGTCATATATAAAAGAAAATGATTATTTTCTTAGATAAAACTAAACATTTAACAATAATGCGTTTAAAAAACATAAATTACGGAAATTTTTACTCTCCGGAATTGACATTAGAATCTTAAGTAAAGGGTGCGTCTGTTCACATAAAAGATGTTGCTGACAATCGTGACTTCAGTTTTGAGTTAAAATGGTTTTTAAATGATCAAACAATATACAATTTTTTTTAAAATGATTAATATGGATATCAGAAGGGAGTATGCAAATTTTGAGAAGGTGAAAATTGCTTTTTTTCACTCCGGAATACCAAGCATAAGAGCCTCAATTGATAACCACATCTTAATAACTGATCTTTATTATATTTTACTGATCAAGTATCTATATTATGTAGAACAACCATATCTGTGCGTAACGCCGACGTCATTTTGCGAATGGCAACACTTCACGATCAAATTTCAGTCTTTAAATTTTCGCTACTGCAGTTTTTTAATCTTCTGACCATCGTACATTTTCAATTTTCGTCGCATAGAGAAAAAATTTACTTTCAAATGCAATTTGTTTAAAAATAGTATCTTAATTGACTGATGTATTATATTTTCCGAAATAATTTTTAAGCATGATTTTTTTAAAGTTTATCTTATCACGTGCCGGTTTCAATACATAATAATAATAAACATTTTGCAACTAAAGCAACAAACATTTTTCAGCATTTGTTTCTGACTATTTTTGCATAACGAAATTAGTACTTCCTTTATAAACAAATAAAAGAATAATATTGAAAAAAACCCACCAATCTAACATATTTGTGAAAGACAAATTAACAAAATTAATACCTCTTTTATAAACAAATAAAAGAATAATATTGTAAAAACACAAATCTAACATATTTGTAATCGTACAATTTAAATTTTTAGATCACCAAATAGGTTTTTTTTTTTTTCAAATGGAATTTATTTGCAAAGTGCATCTGAGTTTACTGATTGTCTGTGGTTTTAAAAACAATTTTAAAGCATGATATATTTTTTAAATTTATCTATATCGCGCGCAGCTCGATTACTGGAGATTACCGTTTGCCCTTAAAACAAAATAAAGAGTTCATCACTTTCTTACGGCTAATATCCATTTAGAAAAAACTTCTCTATGATTAAATAAATAAAATAATATAAATAAAACACAAATTTAACAGACATATATGAGCTCTGAAATTATCAGAATATAAAGGGATGCCATAAGTAGCAAAATCTTGGTCAAATAACTCTTAGCATGCGGCTAATAAGAAAATGTCGCTTTTGATAAATTTCAAAAATTTATTTGATTGTATAATTCGTATTTTCCATATGAAAAATACTTTTTAAATGTAAGTGGCCAATCTAAAATATTTATAGCATATAAAAATATTATTAGTTTTTAATTTAAAAAAAATTTTCACCTATATTCTTTAACCCGGGAATTCCGGGTATGATCCCCTAGTATATATAAAATCCTAAAGAAACGAATTTATGAAACGGATATTATGAAAAGACTGAATTGAAACGAATTTATGAAACGATTCTATGAGAGGACTGATTAAACAACTGATTATGTTTCACGGCGATTTCTACGAAAATGTGGAATACGTTTCGATAAAATTACCACCAAAAATTCGTATTGATCCACAGATCTCAAAACTGGTATTAGAATTTTTAAATTCGAATTAGTTTTCGAAATATTAATTTTTTTCTAATTTTAAATGCTTTTCTCTAATGATGGCAACTCAAATTTTAATCATAACAGATATTTTTTTTTTCATATTTTAGAAAAGGTTATTATTTTAAAAGGTAAAATATAATATAAATATAAAGGTAAGTATTTTAAACTAATTTGACGACCAGTTTGGCCTCCCTTAAATGTATATTAAGAACAGTGCTTTTTTTTATTTCATTATCATTTTATTTAATACAAAACTTTCATTTAAAACTGAAACATTTAAAATTGTTGGCTTTCACTTCTTTCGTTTTTTTTCTTTTAAACGAAAGGAAAAGAAAAATATTAGGTTGTTTACTAATAGCGCCAAATTTTACTTTATTTGGCGCCAAAATAGCATTATTTTGCCTGACATGGTAATCTGGCTATTGTTGCTTATTCACTAATAAACGTTTATTTACATTTGTTTTCTTTTTATTCAAAAAGAATGTTATAAATTGTTTTCTTCTATAGATATTATTATTATTATTTTTATTTATTGTTTATTTCATTTTAAAAATAATAGAAAATAATTTAAAAATACATATGTAACTGGTATTCGAAAACGAGGATTTCGCCAAATTGTCATAAAAAATCACGCCATACCCGATGCTTATATGACATCTGTGTTAAATATTAAATAATGCAACAAGTCATGACATTTAATTTCAAATTCAAAGAAAATTACCAATATCGCCAAATTATATAAATCGCCAAATTATACAAGTTGACGTAATTTTTATTTTAAATAATGAAAGATCAAATAAATTAGTACAAAAATACAAACAAATAAAGCGTCGAAATAAAAATCCCTTGATGGCGTAAACACGTGTAACTTCATTACAGTCAAGTGAATGTGACATCGACGATCAACTATTATTGGCATTTAATCTTATAGTCTGGCGATAGATTTTTGGTCGATGGGATAACCAAGTAGTACCGTTTTAATTTACCATTCGAAAAAAAATGCTAACTTGAGAGTTAAAAAAAAGCTATTGGCGAGATTTTAACCTGGCTAACATAAAAGTACCAAGAATTCTTTGAGATCATGGCAACTTTTATGTAGTTTTATTGGAAAAAATAACTTTGATTCTTTAATCAAAATGGAAGTCTTTCTTATGAAAAGCGAAGGAAATTTTGATAATAGTCACATGATTTAGGCTATTATTATAGAGATTGTTTTCAATTCTAAAAACAGCGGAAAGAATAATAATTCCTAACGATTATGAATTTATTTGCACATGGCTATTAAAAACAGAAAAGAAACTTTAAAATCACTGTTAAATGAGAACGTGTTAAAAGCAGGAAAATATTGAAAATTATATCTTGAAAATTGTATTTACACGTATATATTAAAAGAGAAAGGAAACCTTAAAATAATAAATACATTAATATGCGTTTAACCCTTTCAGAGGCAAGGTACTTCTATTTGTAAAATATTGAAATCAGTGAATGGCACCAGAATTTACAAACAAATTTCGAAGTACGAAAATGCATTTGTTCACTTACTTAATAAAAGGAAAATTTTCATTCTAATATTCTGGTGCAAATGTGGCATTTAAGAATTAAAATTAAGTGGTCCAAAATTGAACCCCCGCCCTTGAAGGGGTTAAAGCAGTAAATTGTAGTAATTGTAGTAAATTGTATTATGTCAATCGCTCTTTAACGCTGTTAAAAATACCGGTCGGCAAAGACTCTGTTTACTTAATTCATTTTATTTTAGCTTCTTTTCAAATGTTTAACTTATCTTCTTTATTCAAACACGAAAACAACCATTGGATGTCTTAACAGCAACTGATTCGGCCTTAAATTTTTGCTATCAAAGTTAATTGAATGGAAACCCGTTTACAGGGAGATCGCTATACTTTTTTCATTATAATTCAATCTTCTCTGATCTTTAAAAAACCCATCAAATTAGTGTGATTTTAGATTCTGCGGTGTCTGAACGGTGGTTGGCGAGCGTAGCTTGCAGGGGGCTGAGCCCCCTAGTATTTATATATTTTGTTCGTCGCAGTTATCATATAAAACTTTATTTCCAAATTTTCACCGCCAACACGTGCAGCAATGTCTTGTAAATAAATCCACAAATATGTACCTATTTTATTTGTTCCGCACTTACCCTCATAATCATTCCAAAAATGACATTTGACAACATCACTACCTACCTGACAAATTTAAAAGTTGTAAAACAGCTTGTGTGTCAGCTATTAAATCTATGGCCAAACTGTTAATCAATTAACAATGTATTAATCACCAACAGAGCGAAATTATGCCAAATAAGGAAATTTTCATATTTTTATTACTAAGGCAATAAAGGATTTTATAAATTGCTCGAGTATGAGCTTAAGGAAAACTTTTTGCAAGATGTTTCTTTTTTCTTGTTTCATCAAGTGACATATATTGTAGTATAGAGGTTTTCCGTATAACGACACGACTAATAATTTGCATGTAGCAAGACGAACCTATAACATACCTATTTGCGGAATAAAACGCAAAATGAATTTTTGCGAGATGTGTCACTTTTCTTGCGGGTGAGCGATATATTCAGTGTTGAATTCAGGTGCATCCCCGGGGGCCTTGAAATAACCACTCCTAGCGGAAGGTTTGAGATTTTATGCGATTTAGTGGCAAAAAAAGTGTAATTCCACTCTCCAGAACTGTAAACAGTCTGTTCCCAGCCTCCCCTGACGGAATCGCAAATATCCTCCAAGATGAAAATGTTCGAATTCAACTCTGTAAACCAAATACGCCGTAGGATTAAAGAATTCGAAGAAAATAAATATAAATCCATACTAGTTAAAAAAAAAAAATTGCAAACAAAATATATTGCATAAACATGTACAAAAAATTACGTTTATATAGGTCTTAACTGTATAAAAAAATGATCCACACACACACATATATATATAAACTTGCGTGGGGATAGTAATTCATTAAAAAAAAAAAAAAAAAAAAATAGTGTACAAAGTGTATTGTCCTCGAAATTTATTACTTACTTTTCTTTAAGCAACGTAAATTGGCCCAATTAAGGCAACTGCGCCATTTTTTAAAGCATATAATCTCAAGACTAAGAACAAAAACGAAATCAAAGAAATCCGCGTGAAAAATATGCGCAATAAACAGATGAATTTAGATATGTATATGAAAACATAACAACTTACCTTAATTTTAAAATATTCACTTACCTTTAGTAGGAAAAATTAGATCGAAACAGCTAACTTTAGATTTTTAAAAATTCTCTGAAAACAGCACGTGGCAGGCGGGTGCTTCTTCATATCATAAATGACGCCATTCTGATGAGTAGGATTTCAGCGGTAGATGGCGTCTCTTCCTGTAATTAACGGCAGAATGGCAACGGTCCAATTAAAGCGCCGTTCCAAATATAGCTACTCTTCCCTATATTACATAGAATTTTCACTATTTTACTTAAAAAAAATTGTTTAGTAACAGCACTTTTTTAAACTACTACAGCACAATAGCTGAAATTTTACGTACTCAGATTTCCTTGCTGAGTTTGTGTCAAATTCAGCTAGTCTTGAGTAATTTTCATGATTTGAGAACCAATGGACAATTAAATTATTTCGTCCATTAAAGAAAAAAATTACTCCTGCAGGCAATCATTGCAGGGATATTGCGTTTAGACTGGAAAATTTCAGATAATCTTTTAGTTAGATTCGGTTGAGGAAAATCGAATAATCTTCCATCAAAATTAACGAATAAATGTATGTCAATTTACATCTTTTCTTTAGAGTGAAAACAAAATAATGCAGTACTCTGTTTTTACGTTAAATAAATGAATATAAATGTTTGTATTTTATTTTCAAATGAAGCGTAAAATGTTTCGTTGTGAACTTTTTTCAGGATTATTGCTACAAGAAGAGTTGATATTTTATCAGACATATACTTTTAAGGTTTTATTGGTTAGGTTTGTGTGATATTATTAAAAGAGGACAAATACAAATTCTGCTTATAAAGGGAACAGTTTTGGTAGCACAGTTTCCGGAAAACCACCATGATTTGACAGAAAAACAGCTGAGCTTGCATTTTTCCGGAAACTTCGATAAACCTAATTTGCTACTTTTCGGTAAAATAAAAGTTAACTCAGAAAGATAATACCAAAAACAAAATAACCAAATTGTTGTCAAGGGTTAACTTGGCTAATTAGTAAGCTCAATGAAAGTGTTAATAGCATTAACTATACAAAAATACATTTGAAAAAAATAAAAGCTACATTTGGAGACCTCCATCCTTTTTAATTTTACCAAAATTGACAAAGTTCGTTTTATCAATAACAGTACGAAGCTGTTGAACTGGTAAATAAAACTTCGACAAAAAATTATCCCACCTTGTGTGGATAATTACATGAACAGTTTATATTAACTGTTGTGTTTGGAGATAGTAAAAATAAATAAAATCGTCCTTTAATGCCTGCTGTATAAGTAATACTGATTTTTGGGTATGTTGCAGATACGCAACACGTGATACAAAGGTTAATGCTTTGAGATTTATATATTTTCGGTGCCAAGAGCTACTTCGATTAAGTTTTGTCAGCTTCAACTCGAAATAAACCACAGAACGGCAGTGTACTGGAACAGCTATTGGAGAGAAGTTTGTGCCAATGCTTTGGGTTCACGGCCAAATGAAAAAATCCTAATAAAATTGTAGAAGTAGATGAAAGTATCTTCATCAAAAGAAAAGAGGCGTATGGTAGGACGTATTCTTCCCCCTCAGTGGTTATTAGAGGATTTATGTTGTGAAACACGGTAATGCTTCTATTCCCGATCGTACAGTTAAAACTTTAATAGCGGCAGTCCAGAAAAATGTAGGTGATAAGTATTGTCTTCACAGATTGTTGCAGACTCATTTCATTAGTTAATGCATACTTCTTCAGAATAGGTTTATTTAGATTGTTTATTTAGATTCCGCAGTGTTAACCGTTTCATAAGTGCTTCTGTATTACTGAATTCACACAACTAAGTGATATAAATTAAATCCCAGCGATCATCAAGTAGCTAAAACAGATTAATAACTAAGTTATAAATAAATGAAGGTATAGTTTATTTATTGTTTTAACATATCTCATATTGTATTTTTCGATTTTTTTACCGATATGTCAACATAAGTTTGACATTGCGTTATCCCATGTAAAACTTCATGTCAATTTTATCAAAAATAAAAAAAGATAATATTATTTAGAAACAACATTTTCATTTTTAATTTTATGTAATTTGATATGACGCACGTTTAATTTTAGAATTGCGTTTATCATTCATAATAATTTTACTATTTTGTTTGAAACTGATTGTTTAAATCAGAATTTTTTCAAGTAAAATATTAAACAGTGAGTAATTTTTATGTTAAGAAAACGATTAAAAACAAATTAAAACAGTATAATTTTTTTGTCTTTAAATTTTATTTTATCTTGAAAATACTAAAAAAAGTCAAATTTAAGCCATCGAATTCTTTCGAACGATCCTAGTTTTACGTGACTTTCGAATTTTGCTTTTGATAACGGCGAGAAATATGTTAAGCACGTGCAAAATTCGACTTACGTTTGTTTTAAAAAAAGGAAAAAGGACAAGTATATCCGTTTCCTTATTGCCATTGAGAATATAAAGGCGAGATATTTATTTCGATAAAAATAGTAATATTTTACATATGCGTAGTCTATTACGTGTTATCACTGGCTTATGTCTTAAAAGAAAAGCAAAAGCTTTAAAACCCCGAAAATGCATTTTAAAGATAGTATTTTTATAAGAAAATACAATGAAGCTCCATATGTTTTAAGACATATTTATTTCTATTACACTGTAAAAAGAAAAAAAGGAGATTCTACTGGCAATCGAGACGCCATTCCGTATTTTAACGAAAATCCCCCCTCCCCCCATAAATTCCAGAAATCCGTATTTTTACGGAAATTTTCAACCATAAATTACAAAAAAAATTCCGTTTTTTCTGGAATTTATCAGGGAAAATTACCGTTAAAATACACAAATAGTACTTGCGTCTCCATTGCCAGTAGAATCTTTTTTTAGTCCTTTTTCTACAGTGTATGTCGTTATAACTATAATTCAGTACTTAGTACTTGTTATTGAACTCTTGTAGAATTGTTTGCTGTAGAAAGTATTAATAAAATGACAAAATTAATTCCTACCTTTCATAATAAGCTAGCAGGCTTCGTATAAATAAAACTGTTTTTAAACTGCATGTATAAAATTCAGGGGCGCGCCAGAAGTATCCGGCGCCTGTGTGCAGAACTTCAATTGGCGCCCCATATTCCTAACCCCCCCCCTCCCAAAAAAAAGAAAAACATATATATATATATTTTTCAATGAGTATAAATGCATAGCTGCCAAGCCAACCTTCCGATGGTTTTCTCCAGATCAAATAAAAGAATTTGAACCAGAAAATTTATATAATGAAATGTGTCCTTTTTCTACAGGGTTCTTTTTTATTTCATTTATTAAATTAAATTTCTGGTTCAAACTCTTTTATTTGATCTGGAGAAAACCATCGGAAGGTTGGCAGCTATACAAATAACGGACATCCCTAAAAAGTAGGTGCTTCAGCTGTTTGCTCCCCCTCCCCACAAATGGCATACCTCCTACATAAATCAGCTTCTTTTACCTCCATTACTCCCGGAATTTTTAAGATCTGATCTTTATTTATATTTATACTTAAAACTTAAAACAGTTCAAATAAACTTTAATTTGGAAATATAGCTGTGTTGAATTAATCAATGGTAGCACTATGACACAAAGAAAGGCGTGCTCGTAATACGGTAAATACACATAAAAGTAGAAAAATATTTTCTCAAATTAATGGTATCCGTATTACATCGGAACTTGTTATAGTACTTTTATTTCTTTTAAAATAATGTAACATCAATTAAGATGCGCCTTAAACAATTACCACACGTAGATTATAATCAGGGGTGCATTCGAAAATGTTCCAGTCCCGGAACATTTGATTTTATATTAGCAAATACAGAACCCCTATGCTGGCTATACAATACAGGGTGTCCGGTCTCAACGGTGTCCAATGGCTAATGCCTAAACTGTTAGTCATAGACCTATAGCTCCAATTACAAAAATGTTTAAAATCAGGTAATGAAATATTTTAAAAGCGATTTGGGTCAATAAAAACATTTTTTAAAAAATTACGAAATTTAAATTTTTATACCGTCTCCCGGGCCTATAAGTTATATTTAGTAAAATTTTCCTTTTACACTGACAAGTAATACACAAAAAGTCCAGTTATTCTACGGTTAAAATTGACCGAGTAATAGCTGTTTAAAGTTGGAGCATATTTTTTGCTGAAAATTGAGGGTCATTCACAAATTTAGTCGAAATATAATTTCGTCAGACATATTAAAAAATGGTTGAGAGTAAAATTAACATCGCAATATCAATTTGAAATCTTTAATCATTCTAACATATTAATGCAAAATATACAATTTGTAATAAACATTTAAGAAGAAAGGAAAACAGAATTTTTGTTAAATAAAATGATGCTAAATTAACAGCCTCAATTCTTTACAAAATGATACGTATTTTAAAATATTATTAAATTACACTAGCCTGCGAAAGTTGGGTTATGTCATGTTTTTTAGCTTTTGATAATTGATTCTTATGTATTCTGAACCGCTGAATCTGAAATTGACCTTCATTTTTAACCATCACATCAGGATTTTTCGCAAATTTCAAAGTTAAAAAGTTCAAAGTTAAAATTGAATATCCTCCCTCTTCTCATCGGACCACTCAGCTATTTAGCTGTAAGAATCCCAGGATAAGCAAAAATATCGAATAAATTATTGAATAAAATCAGGGCTTGAAATTCAATTTTTTCTAGGAGGGGAGTCTCCCTACCAACATTTATAAATGGAGGGGAGTTGAGCGATTTGGGAGGGAGGAAAAAAAAAATCCAAAAACGAATGTTATTTTAAGTGCTATTTAAAGATTTACATTAATTATTTTGTCATGCCTGTATTAATATAGACATGACAAAATACCATTGAGGAATTTAAATCCACAACTCAGAATACTTATGCAAAATGTTTTTTTATTTAAAAAAGTAAGAGAGTTAAGGCTTTTATATAGTCTATTTTTCAACTTTAAACCTAATATTATGGGTCCTTAACAATAGGGTTGTTAAATGAATTTCTGAATTTAGATTTTATTCCATTTTGGGCCCTGAATCTTCTTTCACAAGGTAAACTTGTGGAAGACAGTACAAGCACAACATTTATAACTTTGGAAGTTATCGGAAACGTATGATTATGCCCACTTAAAAAAATTTCAGAAAACTTTGCAATATCCGACATGCCTTCATTTTTAACTACTTGCATGAACAATGTATATCCAGTGATGGAATCATCAATATCCATTTCTGAACAAAAATGTTTTATTATATCCTTAATGGAATTACAGTCAAAACCTGACCCCCTGGTATTTTCTTTGTTTAAAATTTGAATGCTTGTTCAATCAAAGTCAAAAGTTTGAAATGGATACTGATTCATTTCTTCTACTGCACGAGAAATGTAAGTTAACTTTTTTTCAGCAGCCCTTTGACGAAATATGTTTTTTATCCGTGATCTTTTGACGAAAATCCCATTTTTTCGCGATCTTTTGACGAAATTGGCGCTTTTTCGCGATCTTTGACGAAATTTGTGTTTTTTCCGTGATCTTTTGAGGAAATTTGCGTTTTTCGTGATCTTTGACGAAATTTGCGTTTTTTTCGTGATCTTTTAAGGAAATTCGTATTTTTTCGCGATCCTTTGACGAAATGCGCGTTTTATTGCGATCCTTTGTCGAAATTCGCATCCCCCCCTCCTCCAGCTTTTGACGAAACGCGCGTTTTTTCTGCGATATTTTGACAAAACTCGCACTTTTCGGGATTCTTTTATGAAATTCGCGTTTTTTCGAGATTCTTTGAGGAAATTTGCGGTTTTTTTCAGCGGCTCTTTGACTAAATTCGCGTTTATTCCACGATCCTTTGAAAAAATTTGCATTTTTTCGTAATCCTTTGACGAAATTCGCTTTTTTCGTGATCCTTTACCGGAACTCGCGTTTTTTCCGCGTTCCTTTGCCGAAATTTACGATTTTTTTGTTATCCTTTCATGTAATGTGTGTTTTTTTGCGATCCTTTGATGAATTTCGCGTTTCTTTTTCGCGATCCTTTGACAAACTTCGTGTTTTATTCGCAATCCTTTGCGGCGATATTGTCGATTTTTTCCTCGAACGATTAACGAAATCGATTTTTTCGGCGATCATTTGTCGAAATTCGCGATATATTTTCTGTTGAACTGATGACCGATTTTTCATAATTTTCGGAACCTAATGCCTTAAATTTTCGGAACAGAATCAATCCCCCTTGAATTCACCAATCGGTCGCGGAAACTTGTCAGCCGATCTCGAGAAAAAAAATGAAATTTGTCTATCGGTCGCTTGAAAAACTCGTAAATTTCAACGATCTTTCGTGGTAGAAAAAAAAAAGCCGCAAAATGTGTCAATCGGTCGCGATAAAATATCGGGAAATTCGCAAGGCGTTCGCGAGAGTTGATCGTAATTTCAAAATGCAAAATTTTCAGGAAAATGGTGAGATTTTTTTTGATGGGAGCCTCCCGCCCACGATATTCTTTTGGGCGGGATTTCAAAATTTTGGGCACGAATCCCGCCATCCCGCCTTGAAATTCAAGCCCTGAAAATAAAATAAAATAAAACAAAACAAAAAAGTTTTACATATGTTTTATAGTATGAGATTTTCGCTATATTTTAGCTTACACATTTACGATTTGCAAAAAAATTCTAACGTGATGGTTAAAAATGAAGGTCATTTTCAGATTCAGTGCTAAAAAGTACGTAAAAATCAATTATCAAAAGTTAAAAAACAGAACCATCTCCTGTACTTTATAGTATCCGATTTTTGTTATTCTTTAAATTTGACAATTTATGATTTCCGAAATATCCTGACATGATGGTTAAAAATTAAGGTAATTTTCGGATTCAGTGCTAAAAAATACATAAAAGTAAAAAAACGAAAAAAAAAACAATCGCAGTCTTGTATTATCTATTCTAAAACTTTTTCTTAAACATCTTGGCGGTAATCTATCCGAAATTTTTTGTGTTATCTTGTAAAATAAGTATAAATGGTAACCACCGAAAATCATAATAATATTAGATTGTTATTGGATTTGCGTCAGTATGTAAAATGTAATCTCGATCGGATATTTAAAAGTGAGTTAAAGTTCGAGTACGAATGTTGAACTGGAAAAACATACATACGATCGTTGAAGTAACATAAAAACTTATAAAAATAACACAATTTTTGTTAAAAGAAATCATAAAAGAAACAGTCTCAAATCCTGACAAAATAAAACATATGTTATTTTAGCCAATCTGAAACTTAATAAATGTTAACTTAATCGTAATACTTGTACGATTTTTTTCAAAGCGCAGATACACATGAAATAAGATCTTCGAATACTTTAAGCACTTGGTATGTGACCCCTCAAAGCCAAGCCGAACTCATTTGTTTTTAGAGCAGAAACGTGGCATAAGTCATGCATTTTTAAAGTTTCATAACTCGCTCAATTTTAGTGTTATAGTAATGGGACTTTTTTTTTTGTCTTACTTGTCAGTGTGATAGGAAAATTTTACTAAATAAATTTTATAGGACCGGGGGACATTATAAAAATTTAAATTTTGTAATTTTTTAAGAGATGTTTTTGTTGATCTAAATCGCTTTTTAAATATTTCTTTACCTGATTTAAAACATTTTTGTAATTGGAACTATATATCTATGACTAACGGTTTAGGAATTAGCCGTTGGACACCGTTGAGACCGGACAATCTGTATAACAATTGTTATGAAAAAGGCATATTCATTTTGATGTTTATATTGCTAAGAAGCTAAGCGTATCTTTACCTTGTCCCACTCTTAACCCTTCCTTCTCTGTCAGATTTTTTTATTTTTCGAATTCCCAATTTTCGTGCAATGAATCCAAGTTCTAAATTAAAACGAGGCTCAAAATTTTTGTGAGGATAGTCGAAAGCCTGTCCTGGTGCATCCAGGGATGTAAAATAACCACGTTGGATACTTTTCTGGGTATTTATTTTTCAGTTAAATATAGCTGTGAAAAAATTTATAATGGATTGCTGAAAAAGAATGAAAATTTAGAACTTTAGACTTCCTACAACTCTTAAATTTTAAAGAACCTCAACATTTTACATTGAAATATTGAATTTAAATGTCATTTTTTTTATTATAATAAAGAGTGTAAAAAAATAATGTATTAATTCAGAAGAATTTTATTAAAAATCAATTTTAATTAAATTTGTGTAGCAGGTGCACTTAATATATGTGCAATACTGATTTAGCTAATGTATACTAGTACAACATAGGTCACTTCAAGCACTACCACGGTAATACTATATTACGATGGTAATTCTCCATTAAAGGGGACGCATTCTCTAATTTTTCCTCAGAAAACTTTTCTTTCCCTGATACTCTTTTTCTCTGCAAATAACTACATCAGTCTGAGATGAGTGCTCTCTAATTTCATATGATGGCCAATTTCATGAATAAATATAATTTGTATCTGACAGTTTTAAGGTGCTGTCGGTCAAATGAAATAATGGCCCCATGCATTTTACTCACCTAAATTTTCCTGAAAACAATTAAATAAACATTCCATAGAAAATTATGTATTCTTTCAAGTTATATAAAAAAAATTTTAAGGCTCATCTTCATACTTCTAAAATTGTACCGAACTCTGAAATTTTCAATACAAACGCAATAATTTTTACATCATATTTGGCTTGGTCATTAAATTTTACTTAAGATTACTTAATTTTACTTATTTTGTCAAGTAGTTTAGGAACTGTGGAGATTTAAAATTTGAATCTCCAAATGTTAAATTCATTTTTAATCATTGCAAAACAGATTGCGATTGCTAATGTTCTATAAGTCTTGATACTTCTAACTTTGACAACTACTGTGTGATAGACAAGAAGGACCATTTAGCGTTTTGTTGCGTAATGTATTTTTAAAATACGATAAAAATATAATGCAATTTGTTATTTCGAAGACTCGTGAAAGGGCGACTAAAGACAAAACAGACAGGCACGCATTTTTCTTTTGTGAAACTTTGATCTGCGTTTTTATAAAGGCTTTTAACGTGAAAAAATATTTCCCACATTCTTTTAAAAAATCGGATCAACCCGAATCCGACCCGCAAGAGTAAAAAAGCCAACCCGAACCCGAAACAATGAAAGCCAAACCAGCCCGCAAACAAAAATAGTTAAACACAACCCGACCCGACCCGCAATGCGAAAATATAGTGCCGAGTGCGGGTCGGGTCGGGTTCGCGTAACCCGACCCGATGCAGGACTTTACCTCAGACTATTAGGTGGTATTTCCCCTCGTGGGGGAGAAAATTAATTTTTTCATGTGACATATTGTTTTAAAGATTTTGGCCTGGATATTTCTAAGCACTCACTCCCCCCCCCCCCCCCCTATTAACTCATTATTTTTTTTATCAGTAGAGGTTATTTTAAAGTTTTAATTTGTTCATTACTACCCCATACAGTTTTCCAAAATTTAAGAAAAACATTTACATAACAAATCTCAGCAATTAGCAGCTTTTCCCCCATGAACGGGTACGTATTTTTAAAAAAAATGGGGGGGAGGGAGATCGTTCGAGAAACCTCGTAACGCAGAACTCAAAAATATATACAATAATAGATACAATTATGTTTTCAGAAATTCGTCGAAAATGTATGGCAAAATTATGTCTCCCCTACTTTTTCCAAATCTACTAAAAATAAAATTACGAAAAAATTAGAAGTAGTAGGAATTTGTTTAAATCTTTCAGGAAAACTATAGAGATTATCCTAGGTCATACAATTTTTCCGAAAATCGCAGTTTTCCTTTATACATAAACTTTCTCTTGCTGGCGCTCAGCGGGGGAGTTGAGGAGAGTTCGAGGTACCTATCGACGCGAAATCATCCAAGGATGTCGATAATGATTTTCCAAAAGAATTGTCGGTGATTAGCTGAGATATTAATTAAAAACCTATCTAAAAAGACGTGGCACAGACCAAAGTGGCCATGCAACTTTGTAACCTCCTTTCAAAGCGTACTTGGCACAATGGCAATATTAAACTTTGTACAAGGCCTTTGTTTTAGGTAAGGTGGATCACAATGATAAATAGTCAGCGTTTTTTATTCCAATTGAATTCAATTATTGAAGGTAATTATTGAAAAATATTTAATAAAATAATTCCGAGTTATTTGAAAAGTCTTAGTATTCGTTTAACAACTATATTTTGTAAGATTGTAGTTAGAAATTAATAAATTTATTGTATAAACTCGCTGTGCGCGAGTGAAACTAGCGCTTGATCTATTATAATTTGTTCGAAGCAAATCTATAAAATATCCAATTAAAATTTCAAAAAAACGTAATTCATTTTGAGGTTGTTCTCAAAAACATGTTTCCCTACTGTAAATGACATGAAACTTCCTTACATGCTAATGGGCTCGTTTTTATGCGTAAAAGCATACAATGTTAGGCATGGCTATTAAATTGGATTGAAATCGAATGGCGTTTTTCATTTCTTTTTTTTAAATGCATTGCATTTTGAGCTCCATCCTGTTTTATTTATTTATTGTTTTTGTTATAATGTAGCCCATTGCTGTGATTGATTTGTGCTTTTTTCGGCAATTTACTTTTACATGGAACCGTGCATAACTTGGGGGCTTATGCTGCTTTACCATTGTGCCATTTAATATGCTACTCGTTTTTATGTCGTCAGTATGTGTATCACCACCAATACTACAGTAAGATAGAAGTGTTATATATTTTCAATCATTTGAATAATGGAGCTTTTCATGTTTGCCCCCAACTGTAGTGCGCCCTGTTTTCTGAAAAGTTGGACAGGTCTGATTTAGAGCAGGGATGTCAAAAGGGGCATTCGCGGTCGCTCTTCCGATTTTTTTTATGCTTCTAGCACTTTTTTAAAATTTATTTTAGGCGCATGACGGCGCCCTTAAGCCTTCCGTGGCGCCTTACGACCGTGACCTTTCGACACCATGGCACCTTTCGCTTTGAGACCCCCCCCCCCCCCTACCCTAAAGCTACGCCGCTGACGAGCATCTGCAAATTTCATATATCTTAAAAATAAAAAAGAACTCATAAATGTGTCATCAGAAATGACACACTTTCGATTTTAAATACCGCTTTAATAAATTTAAATTGGATAAAAGTTTTTCAAATTTTTCAGCTTCGCCTAAACTATTTGGCGCCTTTACTATTCTGGCGCCTGTGTGCGGTGCACACTTTGCACACTGGGTCGGCGCGCCCCTGATAAAATTGTAACTATCTCTTAGCATTGCAGTAAACATTTCATTTTTTTCAATGCAGACATCGCCGCAGTAACTCTAAGAGATACTTTTCTAAATGATGACGATCACTGCAAAGATGTATTTTATTAAGCCACTTTGAGATGCGCCATAACCTTTCAACATAATGAGTATGGCATCTGGTGTTACGGTCGACAAAATTATATTTGTGAATTAATGCGAAATGATCGTAACCGGCATTTAGCAATTAATCAGTCTATGTCAGGGATGGCGAACCTATGGCACGCGTGCCGAACTTGGCACGTTAGAAAACTTTTCTGGCTCTCGAAATAACTTATAGATCGTATTCAGTTTATGGAGAACAGTCCACTTTATAATTTTTTTTTTTTTTACAAAAAGTATAGTTTTGTGTAACAGCGTTATAATTTACTTTAAAATAATCCGTTACTGTTGAATGAATTAACGTATTATAAATTTCAATGAAAGCGCCTCTTAGCGTCATTTCCTCGATAAACCATTTAACATATAGTGTTTTTAAAATCATTTTGCTTCTGTATCAAAATTCAAAGGTTTTATTTTTGAAAATTTAATTTTAAGAGATAGTTTGCATAGAGCAATATTTCTAATTGACACGCTTCTACTTCAGATTAGGTTTTATTTTATTTAGGTTTAGGGCTTTAAGTTACTTTAGGTTTTAATTTTGAAAATTGAACTTTAACTGTTGTTGTAAATAATTATGTATCTATTGAACCTGCTTCTACCTGAAGAACTGAAAACGATCTGATTCGGAAGCATACAATAAAAGGAATACTCATTTATAAATTATTAATGCGGAATTCGATGCGACATGGCTATATTATTGATTAAAATGCTTCTGGCACGTTAGATTGTGGGTACATAATAATTTTAAAATTTTTGGCACCCATACTCAAAAAGGTTCGCCATCCCTGGTCTATGTCCTCCTTAAAACCATTTCACCGGCGAATGGTATGGGGAAACAGTGCTTTTACCCCCGAGTTATCTCGGGGCAGCCGGTGAAGTGGTTGAAAAAAAAAATAGAAAACAGGAATTCTGCTTCTTCAGAATTTAGTGGCGCCCCCAATGAAAAAAAATATGTATATATAAATAGTGCAAAACATATTTCAATATTAAGACTTAAAGCACACGCTTTCATTTTATGTAAAATGACGTCATTCGCATCCGCTTAAGAATTCCACATTTACGATCCACTCTTAGACAGCTACAGTAAAGTAGGCACAGGACGTCACTATCGCGAAATAATACACAAATGAAGCAAAAAGATGCCGTCATTAAAGAAACTCGACAAAAAAAAAAAAAAAAAAAAAAAAAAAAAAAAAAAAAAAAAAAACGGATGTCAAATGATTCATAAGTCTTCATTTGTTTGTAACATTAATATAGATATTTATAATAGCTCCATCTTTTAACAGAAATCATTCGTTTATATTTTTTCAAAATAGCACGTATTTTAATTACATTTTATTTCGGTTGTTATGAAAAAATGGCAACAATATATATAATTAATATTTTACAACTATTTTTCCTTTACTTTCTACAGAAATGGAGCACTTCCGTTGCCAATATTAAGCAAATGGCTCCAAAAACTACAAAAAAATTAATATTTGAAAAATAAATGGAGATGCAGTTTTCAAACAAATTACATTTAAAAGTACTTTTTTTTCTTATACGACGGTATAAAAATTGAAAATATGCGATGCTTACAAGAGGCCACACAAAATAAGCTGAGAGAAAGAAATAGCATAACGTACCGGGGGCTTAAAAAAAAAAAAAAAAAAAATAATAATAATAATACAACGGCTTTCTATCACATAATCTGCGCGGCCAATTCGGATCACCAGAACGGGAAATTACACTATCAGAAAATGATTCCTCCAGTAATTGAACAGTAAAAACACATTGCGCTATTGTGTAGTGCTCCATTTTTAACATCCCTGAATTGTCAGCTGTCACACAGTCTTTTGTTGTTGTTGTTGTTGGAGGCAACATTTTATTGCGCAAATGGCGCAAAATTAAAATTTTGCTTGAATTTTGGTATACATTTAACAAGAGATTTTACTTCAATTAAAATAACACAATGAATAAATAACTGGAGCAATTTCATTGTTTTTTATGTAGTTTTGGCAGTCCCTAAGTTATAAATAGAGCATTTGGCAAGAAATACATAAAAATAAAAGATTAAATAGTTACTCAATTTCACAAACATAAAATCTACTTATTCTGTTATTGACTTTTCAGCTGGCGTGTTTTTTACTCGACTGAAAAGAAGGGTTATGTGTTTTACGCGTATCTGTGTATGTGGATTTCTTTATACCCATTTTAAACATCCCAACGGCTGGATGGATTTTAATGAATGAGGTCTCTATCAATTCGGCTTAACGACCCGATGGTTAAAGGCTAGGTTTTGTTTTTATAAATTTAAAATGGCGGCCGTAAAATAAAAATGGCGGTAGAGACAATTTTTTTTTTTTTTTTAAACGCACCATATCGAGTGGCATATCATTGGATAGGTCTGTCAAAATTAAGACGATATTTCATTGACTATTTTACAGTCAGAAGCTCCGTTTAAATATTACACAACCTGGAAGTTGTGTAGATAGGACCTCTAGTTTTACTGCAAATCTAACCATCATAGACATCTATAGACTTCATCAAAACAGTGTTTATAGATAGGAACTAACAATTAAACACAACTTAAAAGTCATCAATACAAGTAAATAAAAAAATAGATAAGTAATATAAACAAGTAATATAAAAAAATATTTTAAGTCAATTCCTACTTAGGTCAATAACAGAATTTTTTTTCTCCCATTCTTCTTTCCTGTTGAGTAGGGATTAAAATGCCTTGATCAAGATATGGCTCTCTCGGTCTAAAAATACATTGATCAAGAAGAGGGCTCTCTCGATTATTGAAAATTAATTAATTTAATTTAATTAAAGAATTAATATTTGAAAAAAACTGGATTAACATCAAGTGCCATCCACTACAAGTTTAAAAAAAATTATTTGAGCTTGATTGGATGAATGATAAGTATTTTATTAACGCTTGAAAATTTGAACAAGATATATATTGCGAGAGTGTGAGCTAATAGTAGGAATTGAAAAAAAATAGTTTAACATTGATGATAAATAATTAATTAGTTTGCTTTTTACGCAGTCGTGTTTTTTGATTTTTTAAATTTAATTGTTTATTGTTTTTTTATAACTCCAGTGGAGACTTGCCTTTTTTCCCGGATTGTACTTATGCTATTACAAATGCAATTTTTTTTAAAATAAAAGTAATAAAAGATACATTAAATTAATAATTATGCTAATCCATAGTAAAAAGTATATTTTAATTTCTGCGCCATTTGTGAAAGCAAATTTTCGAACAAAACACGCGTGCTCGCTGAAAGATTAACCTTATTAAAAAATAATTCATTCTGATGAGAGAAAACGATCGAAATATAGGTAATTATAACATGAAACTAATAAAACGAAATTATTTAAATCGCTTCAGTAGCTCTCAAGAAAAAGGTACGTCGTGATCAGCCGTTTTTCTTAGGATTTAGAAATAATATTGCTGCCTTGAGTTTTTCTATGTTTCTAACCAATTTCAATTCTTTTGAAAATAAATAAGTTGGAAATTCTGCATCAAACGTGACAAATGAATTGAGTTCGTACTATAACTAGTTTTAAAAAATCCCTGCCGGCTCGGGCCTACAGGCGGAGGTAGATTTCGATGTTAAGTACTAAATTCACCAACAAAACTTAAATCAAGATTAAAGATAAACCCAGCTCCTTCGCTAAGAATGAGCTCTAGGGAGCTAAACATTTTGTGAAAATTCTAATATACACACACGCATGTATATGGAATAGGTTTAAAAATGGCTAAATCAAATTCAGAGACCCTCAAAGTGTTAAAATATGTTAATATTTCCATACTCGGGTTTTTATCATGTTTTAATACGTTTCTTCAAACTCAATGACGTTACATATTCACCTGCTGTGGTCCATTATATTTTCAATATGACGCAATATTTTGTTGTTTTTTTTAATTCGTCAAACTATTTATTTCATTTTGAATTTTCATGCAGAAATCTTGCTCTAGAAAACTTATGACGTAATATTCAATTTGTTTTCAATTCGTCAAACTATTTATTTCATTTTGAATTTTCATGCAGAAATCTTGCTGTAGAAACTTATGACGTAATATTCAATTTGTTTTCAATTCGTTAAACTGTTTATCTAATTTAATTTTTCACGTGAAAACACTGCATTAGAAAAGCAATTGTTGTGGTGAGAATTTTATTGATTTTTTTTAATTGTTGGCAACAGCTATAACGAAAAATATTTATTTTTTCCTGCCATTGTTGTGTAAAAGCTGGTTTTATCACAATCATGTTAAGACGGTATTCAAAATTTTAAACCTTCCCCATTCCCATTCCCTTGGACCGATTTTGCTCATTTTCAATCCCCGCCGAGAAATTAGCTATCTTAAAGTTGTTGGCGAGTTTGAAGACGTTCCGTGCATAATTGCGACTTTTATCGTGCGGACAAAATTTAGTACATACATACATACATATATATATATATAAACTTTTTAGGTGGGGGTGGTTTTGGGTTCCTGGGGTCATGTAATGAAAAGGATGTATGAAGGAATTTTTCAAAAGTCGCACCATGGTAACGACTGCAATAGGTAGTATTTCTTACGAAATCTACCTAAAATATTCAGAATTTTGTGCAATAGCTGTTACACTCTTATGCAAAAATGCACGAATACAAAATTTATTACGATTACATATATTAAATTCAGTAATACGCAAATAATTTGACTCCATCTTAAATAGGACGTAATCACCATGGACAACCTAGAATCATTACCTATCACGGGATATCATTGACTTAATTATGTATGATAGGATTTAATTTAATGAAGAAATCTTTTATTATAACCTTTTTAAGTTTTGATTCGATTTTCATAAAATTTTAAATGACTCCGTAAAATTCTGCAACGAATATATATATTAAATTTCCAACCATTCGGTTGGGTAGTTTTTGTCCTGTTATATGCGGGCAGACAGAGGGGAGGACCAAACGACGACTATAGGTGCTACTTATTTATATAATTACGAACGCCGGAAAAAGAAAATTTTGCAGTGCATATTTTCTAATTTAACAGAATCATTTCTATCTTTTGTGAAATTTCGCTGAGTAGTTATCGTTTTAAATGAGCACTTAAAAAGTACATTATTCGTCTGATTCACAGTTTCAAATTTACAAAATTATTATTATTATATATTAATGTTGCGATAAAAAGTTTTCATTTTATATAAATCGAGTTCGGATGCAATGGAATTTATTTTACTGGGAATTTTAGCATCTACTGTCCATGCCCATTAATCAGCCTATGATATTCTGATAATTCTAAAAACGCATTATCTGTTAAACAAGCATATGCTTGTTATTACATTACGGCGTAGACATTTGCATATTATTTATGTAGATTGTTGAACATATAATCTTTTTTTGATACCATCGCTCCGTTTAAAGAAGCATGCTAAACTTATTTCGAAATTAGTTGACCGCTATATTAGATTTCTATTGACATCATATGTCCTGTGGTACTTGGAGAGTTAATTGAATTTAAAAATATCGCATTTGTCCAAATGATCAATTAAACGTCACTCTAAAATATCCATCAAACCGTATACTAATGCATGTATAAATAATTACACAGGAGGATAAATACACAAGAATTTCTTTCTTTCCACACATGTTTACGTAGATAATGTTATTCGTAATTATAAAAAAGTGATTATGGTATAAAGTTTTATTAAATTTGAAATGGATCACATAAATAGAAAAGAATAATATAATTACATTTTTTAAAGATTTCATTTATATAAGGGAGAAGAAATTAAAAAAAAAAATCTGTACTTTATACTGTTCTTAAAAAACAAACTTCTATTCAGAAAGCATGCTTAAATTGAAAAATACGGAAAATAAAAACATGCACTCTTTAATTAAACTTAGAAATGAAATTGAATCCACGTAATCCCAGTTTAATTAGAGTTTTAAAGCGTTACAACAAATTTAAAATTAAAATATTTTATCAGTAATTAATTAATTAGTTGTACTACATATTTCATTTCAAATTAAACTGTCCGTTTGTATTTCATCTCATTATATGTGTATCGAAGTATGTCCTTTCTGGTATTTTAATTACAGAAATGAAAAAAAAATATGCATTTCTATCATAAAACTAGCTTTTGTATATTTTCTCATTACTGATTTCACCTTTAAATGTGTACATAATACTATTTTTCTCTATTCCATATCAGGTGGCTGATAATATGTACAATATAAGGATTACTATAATAAAACTTCTTAAGTTTAATGTTTGGGGTAAGATGTTTAATTGTAAATGTAGATGTTTTACTTCTATATACAACATGGTAAATGTACAGACAGATGTCTATTCGTTAGAAAAACAATATTGTAACTATGCTTACATTATTCTGTTGATGAAATTCAATCGTATAACCTCTACCTACCCTACATATGTAAAATCCTAATGAAACGAATTTGTGAAAAGATTTTATTAAACGACTGGCTATGTTGCACAGATATTCCTCCTAAAATATAGAACCTTTGGCAGTGAAATTAATACCAATTATCCGTATTGATCCGCGTATATAAAAAATGGTATCAGAATTTTTAAATTCGAATTAGTTTCCGAGATATTAATTTTTTTCTAATTTTAAAAATATTTCTGCAATGATGCCATGTGACTCCATTTTTCTAGAAAATAGCGAGGAAACAGAAAAATATAGGGATTATTAAATTTCTGTTTTTTTCCTCATTCTCAAAATTAAATTAAAATTATATTTTATTCCAATCGAAAGTGAAGACGATATTGTGATTAAATTATGTTTCTCAGGAAAATTTTAAAAAAATATTTCATTAAATAATAAATAAATAAATAAATAAATAAATAAATAAATAGCAAATTTATATTTATTTTAATCAAATTTTCATAATTTCAAAAGATATCTTAATCATACTTTAGAAAAGGTTATTATTTCAAACTGTTGCCAATTGTAAAATATGCAGAGAGGACAATATTTCCTTGCGATTAAAAATTTATTTACACGTGTTTATTAAAAACAGAAAGAAAACTTTAGAATTAAGTTATTACGTCTTAAAAGTAGGAAAATATTGAAAATTGCACCATAAAAATTGTGTTTACACTGACTATTAAAAGAAAAAGAAAACTTTAAAATACTATATTAATGATTATGCGTTAAAAGCAGTAAATGGGAGAAATTACGTCATATTAAAAATGGATAAATAATATTAAACAGTTAGGAATTAAAAATATATCTGGCCGAGACATTTATTTCATATTTCCAGTTGATCTTTTAAACTAATCTAATTCTATGATAGCGCAAATAATGTTTCTTTTCTAAAAATAAAAGTATGTTCATGTAAATTTTAAAAAGAGAAAGAAAACTTTGGTGAAAATTGGGTCAGATTAAAAATGATACGTTTAAAGTCTCTCATTTAACACATAATTTTTATAGAGAGGTTTAAAAATAGTGGGAAGTAAAGACTCTGCTGACATAATTAATTTTATATTAGCTTATTTTCAAATGTTTAACTGATCTTATTTAATCAAACACGAAAACAGCCATTGGATGTCTTAACAGTAGCTGATTCGACATTAAAATTTCGCAATCAAATGGCAATGTTTCCTTGACTTGAATTAATAGAATAAAATGTCTATATGTATAGTGTCTATATGAAAGTATTAATATAATGTCTTGATTTAATAGAATAGAAACCCGCTTACAGGGAGATTACCATTGTTTTTAAATTTTAATTCAATCTTCTGTAATCTTTTTAAAATCGATCACATTAGCGTGCTTCTACGATCTGCGGTGTTTGAAGGGGGTCGTCCCTAGTAATCTATATTATCATTAATATTATAAAAAAGTAACGTTTATTTGTTCGTAGAACGTAATCTCTAGAACTACGGAACGGGTTTCCAAAGCAATGGTGGAAAATTCGTGGTAACAGCAGCTGCTCCAACATAGGCTATATTTTATGTCTGTATCAGTAGCCCTAAGGGGTGCAAGAACGAAAAACGTTTGAAAATTGCGATTTTTGTGATACTGAATGGGCTACAAACTTGGAAATTTGACATGGTATAAAATGCAAATACTAAACTAAGAACAGTTTCTAAACAATTAGAAATTTAAAAAAGCAAAATGCACGAAAAGCGTTTTCTAAAAACATTCTAAAGTGAACTTTCTATGGAATTGTTAATAATAGAAATTTGAAATTTTGCATGACTACTACTATTTTTAAGATGCAAATACACGTACAGAAGAGTTTTTTTTTATTATTCAATATTTTAAAGAATTCAGAAGAAAACAAAACGTTCTAAATTATGATTTTTGTGATACTGAAGTTACTAGAAGCTAGAAATTTGGCATGGCGGTTTTCTTTAAGATATAAATACTCGCTACGAATGGTTTCTAAAAAGCATTCGAATTTCAAAGGGTGAAATAAGCGAGAAAACACTGTAAAATCATTTTAATTTACGATTTACATAGAATTGTTAAAAGTGGAAACTTGAAATTTGACTTAGTTGTGAATTTAAAGGCGTAAATGCTCGCACAGAACAGTTTTTTAAAACATTCGAAATTTAAAAGGGTGAAATACTTGGAAAGCGCTTGAAATTACGACTTCTATGGAATTGTTAAGGATAGAAACATAAAATTTGACGTTGCTGTTACTTTTACGACGCAAGTACACGCACATAATAGTTTTTTTTTTTTTTTTTTTTTTTTTTTTTTTTTTTTTTTTTTAAATCCTAAATTTAAAAGTTCGTTGAAGACGTAAACATTCTATTTTTGTGTTACTGAAGGGATTAGAAACTTGAAACTTGGCATTTCGGTTACTTTTAAGATGCACATTCTTAAAAAGTATCGTTTCGAAATTCGAAATTTAAAAAGATGAAATGAGTAAAAACGTTCTAAAAAGTTCGAAATTACGATTTCTACGGAATTTAATCTTATGTTTAATAATTAATTATTTCCACATTCATTGCAATGGCATGTATGTACAACTTCACATATTTCTATTCCTATGCTTGCAAAGCCACGGGTTTTGGTAATATATTTTGTTTCTGTTTGTTTCTATAACGAAAACTAAAGTACGTAATTGACCAATTTTTATTATTACTTCCGCGTGTGATATTAGTAATGTTTTAGTAACTAAAATATAAGAAATTCAACGCAGTATATTTTATTTTATTGCTTTAAGATTTATTGAATATGAGAAGGGATTTTATTTTCCTCTCTTTAAGCTGTGGTTAACGCTTCATTTTGTTTCAGATTTATGTGTATCAGAGGATTTTCTTGTAGTACTACGTAAGTCTACGGAGCTTTATATCGTGTGAAGTAGATATTTTAATAGATTCTATTGATAAAACACCTTATAATTCATAGAATTTTCTGACTTTTACAAATACGTTTATCTTTTAAAAATTAATTCAATTTTATACTGTTAATTATGGAAAAAAACTTTCTTATATAAAAAAAGGAAAAAATCTATTTAAAAAATCTTCTTTTTTCTTTCGCATAGGAAAACAAATGTATAACGTAGAATAACAATCAAACGTAACGTAACTTAGTTGTATTTATTAACTTCTTACCTGTTTTTTTATATATAGGTAAATTATAAAATACAGTAGAGCGCGGTTATCGGAACTCTAATTAACTGAACTTCCAATTATAGTAAAGTGGGGACAGATGCCGCAGTTTTACTTTTCTTCTTTTAAAATGTACAATAAAGCAAAAAGCAACAAACTAAGTACCAGAAATCATTAATCAAACCCTTTAGAATCAAATTTCTATGTTAAACAAGTTAAAGCCCTCTTAATAAATCTGGCATAATTATTTTCCCAAACGCCCTTTTTTTATCATTTTTATGTGCTGGGTAAGACGCCGCATGGAGAAAAAAGTTATGCTGGTTATTCTTTTCCAAGTAAATCGCATTTTTATTTCCTCAATCTATTTAAAATGAAAATAAATAACAGTAAACTTACATAAATTATATATATCACTAAATTGTGAAACGTTTAACGAAATTACAAAAGTGCAAGCTCAAAAAATAAAAATAAGGCAAAAAAAGAAAAAAAACATTTGGCTGGAAACAATAGAATGCATAATTACAAAAAAGATATAAACCACTTGTTTATATCCAGGCGATCATTGTAGTTTGCTCTTAAGTACTAGTTACATTCATTTTAGACCGTAGTCTTTTTATTATTGACTTTTCTTCTCATTGTTTTGTTTCGTATATCTATATTTTGTTTCGCCCACAATCACCACACTTTCCGTTGCAAGAATAAAGTGAGCATGTTTCATGCAGCCACCGATTGCATGTTATGCACTGAATCCACACCGCTTTAGACTTTGTTTCTTGATATGACTCCAGACACTCTGCACATTCAGAGTCATCAAATTCCAATCCTTCAGAATCCATAAGAGGAATACTTTCGTCTCTGTCGGAAGATGACTCACATTTCAGTTTCTTCCTCAAGTGAGATGTTTTCAAGTTAATCTTTCCCTTCCTTTTTTTACACATTTTACTTCCGCCAAGCTGTCGTTCTTTGACGCTTTCTTCCTTCTTTTGCTTTTTATTTCCTTCTTCTTTTTTCTTGTTTATAAAATCTGCGCTTGTAATATTTGCAGCCTTTTGCTTTCTCTTACTTGGCTGTATAGGTCTTTTGAACATTGGGGTAGAAGACATTTTGTTTAATAGTTTTGATGGTGAGAATTGTCAACGGCTTATGTTTTCCTTATTCATACTTGGTGAACCCCCACTGTTGCTGGGAATATTTTGATAAGTAGCAGAATGCGCTAATATACCTTCATTTAAATGTAAGTTCTACTTAAATCGCAGTGATGAATTTATTGAACCGAAAAACAAAAAATATTTTGCGGCATCTGTCCCTCAACCTCGGTGCGGCATCTGTCCCAAAGTTGTGGGTAAGATGCCGCGTCGTCATTTTGTGTCATGAGAGCGACGCGATAGAAAGACAAGCACATGTCTGTATTCTACGAGGATCTAGTCTACAGTTGCAATCGGTTTTGGGATGAAATCTCTGTTTATTTTGCTTCAAATATGTTATAAAACTTTATTAGAATAATTTTAGCAATTTACCGTGCAGTTTCAAACCATGAAAACCGGCATAAATATGTAAATACTGACAATTAAGCGGCGGAAACGCATACAACACAGCAGACAGCACTTAGGCACACAACGTAATTCTTAATTTGGCCTAGGGGGCGCTAGTGTCGCCAATAAATCTCTGCGGCATCTGTCTCACCGCGGCGTCTGTCCTCACTTTACTATATCCGAACAGCCTATTTCTCTAAAAAAATTAAACTGAACTTCCACATATTCGAACAGATTATTTCTCTCCAAAATTTTTTTAAAACCGAACTTTGAATTTTCCAAACACCTATTTTTGTCATTTTTCAGGTAAAGTTCTTGCCACCTAATTATACATCTGTAATTCAACCCATGAATCAAAGTGTGATACAGACATTGAAACGACTTTATAGAAGGCAAATGTTAAGAATGCTCTTTTTATCAGAAGAAACAGAAGAGCCTGATTCCCAAGATACCATAAAAATTGATTTGAAAAATTGTTGTATAATGGCTTCTGATTCCTGGAATCTAATGAAATCCTCAACATTAAAAAAGGCCTGGAATAAAATTTTTAATTAAAAAAAACTGATAGTGGATCAGAAAATAAGGAATGTAAAACAATAAAGGAGATGGGAAGAATCCTAAGCTATGAAGAAAATGAAATTAACGAGTTGTTAAATAGTGACGTATATGACCCTGGATATCAGATTGTTAATGATGATGAGATTGTCGATGAGATTCAAGATGAAAAAGAAATTAAAGAAAGTGAAAATGAATGCCCTGAAAATGAGCCAAGTTTATCACATACCGAATATCGGCTGGCCCACAAAAATGTCTCTGCCGGAAAATGGTATCTGATCTTGGGGGCCTGTTCGTAAATTAAATTCGGGTCGGGAAGCCTCGGTTCAGTCCGTGGGCCCAGCGTCTTTATAGGCGTCTGGTTCCTGCGATGGCTTGCGGGGTCTACCGGTTCGAGTAACCAAGTTTAGGGACCACTTGGTTTTTCTAGCTGGGTGGTGAGGACTATCGTAGCGATTGTTCACCAACTTGGGAATAGTCGGCGTGACGTGCGCTGGGCAGTGCGTCGACCTGACCGGAGTTTGCGTGGGGTTCCGCTCTGTTGGAGCTTGTCTGGCGGCGACCTTCGGGACGCGCCGCGGGGCTTGTTTCACGGGTGGTTCCTTGCGTCGACAAATGGGCCTGAAAAGGGCCTGGGACCGGAGGATGAACCCCTCATCTTATCACATACCGAAGCTTTTGAATGTTTGAAAACAGCTATGAAATGGCTCAAACGACAGAAGAAGACTGATCCTATTCAACTAACGTATTTAACACATAAAGCGCCGCGTTAGTCACCGGTGACTGACACTGAAATTTCAGTTTAGAACGCGTCATTCAAAAATGAGTGACGATCTAAAATATGATATAAAACTAAAAAAAATATATATTGCTTTAAGTAATTACCGAAAATTTATTTAAAATTTACTTACCTTTTATTTATTACAGGATTATACTTTCTTAAAACTTACTTAAAACATTGTAAATTTTTCAGTTTCGTAGTCAGGCTTCGTAGCTCTCAACGTGTTAAGAAGAGTTCGAGATATGGCAGCATTGAAAAGAATGTCTCCTTTGACGGAAGTAACAATCTAAAGATTTTTGCTTAAATTATAATCTCTTAAATGATAAAAAGAGAAAAAGAAAATTTTAAATGATAAAAAGTAATAAAAAATTAAAAGGACAAAATACATATGTAAAAAAATATATAAAAAACAATTTTTAAACACCAGCACTAACTGATGCTGGCAGTCCTAAACCTGGATAAAGTGTGAATGTTTTAATATAGTGAGGAATATCCGTTAAATTGTCTATACATTTATCCGAACGAGGGTTGGTCACGACTTGTTTGGATAATCGGCGCTCTACTGTATATAATATATAAAATATGCAATATATATTTTCAGATTCATGCCAAATTATGTCAAAAATCGAGCTTTACTCGTGGCATAAAGTGCTATTATCTGTACGATAGTAATAAATAGTGCGCATTGAAACGATATCAAACCGTAATTATTTCAGGACCGATATTTTTAATTTTAGGAAAAATTACTTTTACATTTTAAAAGTTAAAAGTAGCTATAAAAATCACGAACGTTAAGATTTTCTGAAATATAATGAATATGTTTACTGAATGTTTACACAAATTTAAAGAAAATAGTTATTTTACGTACTATTAATATGACAATAGACTAAGGACATTTCTGAAGACGTTTAAAAATACACTGCTCAAAACAATTAAAGGATATTGCAGTTTTAGGTGGATTTTGTATCTGGTAAACTGCTTAGCTGATTGATACATG
The DNA here is from genome assembly GCA_963932465.1 of Maratus speciosus. Taxonomy (NCBI): domain Eukaryota; kingdom Metazoa; phylum Arthropoda; class Arachnida; order Araneae; family Salticidae; genus Maratus; species Maratus speciosus. The sequence continues at coordinate 446,550,651 of OZ010789.1, forward strand.
GTCGACAGACATAGTAGGTTATATGAGAATAAATTACGCATGTTTGGCAGAAAAAAATGCTTTTTATTGCGCATTTGTGTACTAAAGGAAAAAAACACAATTTGTGCATATGAGAAAAAAAGAATAAGAAAAGGTGTTTTCTTCAAAGAAAATCATTTTCAGTAGGTGGTATGGTTTCCACGGGCGGCCAGCAACGTTGAACACCTTTGAGGCATGGACTCAATGAGGCTATTAATGACGAGTTGGGGTCTTCTGCCCCACTCTTCCAGAAGAGCTCTTTCCAGTTCTTGGAGAGTTTGTGAAGGTTGTCTGCGGCCAGAAACTCGTCTTCCTAGAGCGTCCCAAACGTGCTCGATTGGATTCATGTCTGGAGAACACGCTGGCCATTCCATTCGAACGATTCCTTCCTCGAAAAGGAAATCCTCCACCAGGTTTGCACGATGTGGCCTGCAGTTATCGTCCATTAAAATGAAGTTATCTCCGATTGCTGCAGCGTAAGGGACTACAATAGGTCCGAGGATCTCATCCGTATATCGGCGATCAGTCAGAGCTCCATCTCGAATGATGTAGAGGTCAGTGCGCCCGTCAATGGAGATGCCACCATACACCAACACTCCTCCACCGCCAAATCTGACACTTTCGTGCATGAACGCAGGATTATTCCTACTGCCACGGTCCCTCCAAATGAAAATACGCCTATTATCCGGCTGATAACGGGACTCGTCAGAAAAACGGGACTCGTCAGAAAACAGAATATTGCTCCATTCATTTCTCCTCCAGTTGACATGCTCGGTTGCCCACTCCCTGCGGTCGCGACGATGCTTTGATGTTAATGTAACACATACCATCGGTCGGCGAGCATACAGACCTACAGCATGGAGCCGGTTTCGGACAGTCTGAGTTGAAATCGTGGTGCCTGTAGCCGAGCGAAGGTGTTGTTGGAGAAGAGTAGCGTTCATGGTTCGGTGTCTCCGAGCTGTTAACGCTAAATACCGATCTTCATTGGGCGTTGTTGCCCGTCTACGACCTTGCCCTGGTCTTCGGCCTGCACATCCACTCTCCAAAAAACGGTTCCAGATCCTGGAAATGACACTTTGTGACATTCCAATGGCTTGCGCTACTTCGGCTTGTCTTTGGCCCCCCTAACCTACCAACAATTCCCAAAGCTTCTGAATCTGTCAAATGACTTCGCTGAGACATCGTACTCATCGAAACAAAGCAATCACTGAATGCCGATCATCCTTGTCTTCATTCTCTTTTATCCAGTTGAAAGTCAAATTTCATTCGCTGCCGCTGAAGCGACGTTTTTGACGTCGAACTCAAAATTTGCATACTCCACAGTTTGAAAACCAGAAAAATTTGCATTTGTGATTTTCTTCTTCTATTTTCGGCAAAAAAAATTTCGTTTATATCTTTATTTTATATAAAACTTCAAATATCCTTTAATTGTTTGAGCAGTGTATTATATTACAATATATTATATTAAATAGATTTAATGACTTTCCAGTGCTTTATATTCTTTTATGATAGCCTATAGGATCGAGAAGATGTGCAATTTTACATTTCAGGGGAAAATCATATGTTTAAGATAGACGATTCACCAATGGTGCAAAGAGATTTAAAGAAACGTTTTTGTTTTTGTTTTATTATTAAATTCTGAAACAAAAAGGAAATGATAATAGTAAATGATTGTACATATACTATCATTACTATATGCATATGAAAAGAAAAATAATTATTAAAACAAAATAAAGCGATTTAAATTCACCGCTACTTTTAAATACCGTTAATCGCAAAAGGATTAAAAGGTTCCGAAAGAGATTAGTTACAGCTTCGGGTTTGCTGAAAATTGAAAGTTAATTCTCAAATGCAACATATTTATCATAGGTTAAAACCCTTTCGCGGTCGGTGTATATAAAAATGTACAGTTAATTTTAAGTTCTCTGACACCCAGAATATTTAAATAAAATTTTCCTTTTATAATGTTCGTGAAAATAAGCAAATATCTCTAATAAATTATTTTGCAAATTCTTGTGTCAGTCAGTCATTCTACCATTTTACAAATAGAATTACTCCGCGCCGGAAAGTTTAAGTGCTATAGTGGAACACAGTGTAATCAGTTTGCGTATTCTGTTGCAAAAGATGTACTTTCAGATAGCTAGTTTCACTACATTTTGTTTCTTATCCTTTAAAATTCGGCATAAAGAAAATCTAAAACGTAAATTTAATAAAATTGGCAGGATTCTTTTAACTGAATGCTACAATTCTCCAACCCCCCATCCCCACAAAAGAGTCCCAATCTGCTCTTAGAAAATTTATGCTCACCTTTTTCCAAACTCATGTCCCCGTTTTAGTTCCATCTTTATCAAATAGGAAAATCTCCTTCACGAAATTGTATTTGTCGAAACACATTACATATCTGTTGGCTTTTCCTTTTATCAGTACATACCACATTAAAATACAATCCACGTTATATCTTCCCAATTGGATCAATTTTTTACCATATCGCAAATCGCTAAATTACACATTACTACATCTAAATCACAAATTGCATGCATTCTATTTGAACTAATTAATCTTTCTATCGGGTGGTCCATCTGTTGTTTCTTTTTTTATGAAAAATAAAAATGCATTTTTTATGAGTGAAACTCGAAATACTTTATTGAACATGGAAGGCGATCTATGCTATTTATATATAGAATCCAATGTCGCACATGTAACCACCGCGGCTCTGCTTACATGCCATCATCCGAACATCAAAATATTCGATGAATTTTCCCAGAATTATTGGATCCATGGCCAAAATTTTAGCCTGGTTGTTAAGTTTGAGGTATTGGATTGTGCGGTGTGCATTGGCGTACACTTTACTTTCCAGAACCCCCCTAAAGAAAATAATCTATTGGGGTTAAATCACACGATCTTGGCAGCCAATTCACATTAGATTTTCTTGAAATTACGCGATCTGGAAATTTCTTGTTCAATAAGTTGGTGGTTTGGCCGAGAAGTGTGTGTCGTTGCATCGTCTTGTCATACAAATGGCACATATACTTACAAATGTCATACATTTGACAGTTCATACATGCATGACACGTGACAGCTGACACAAATAACCTGTGAATTATTCATAGTTCAAGAAAGAACCAACAGATGGACCACACTATATGACATCCCAGTTACACATATAGGTTTTGTCGTTTATGATTAATTGTCGGTAAAGTCTTCTAACATTATATATTATCTATTTTACTTCTTTTTTATGGGCAACAGATTATTTCTTTTAGCTATATAAGTATACTTTTATTTACTATTTTTGTATTTACAGTAGTTATTGTATGTTAGTTATTATAATTTACACCTTAGTTGTATGTATCGTATCCGTAAAGAGCACAACTACATTTGTTGTAAACAATCATCCATTTTATTTTTTGTATCTCTCTATTCTAAAAAAAAGTAACTCCCGCTGTCACCGCCGCCGCCGGTTTTGAATTTTTTGTGACCGGAGGTCTTTCTTCGTTAATATTAAGAAAAATAATGCATACAAAAATATGAAAATTGGTAGTATTATACAGAAATGTTTGATAAACACGCTGATGTAGACAGTTTTCAAATCGAAGAATTATTTTAAGAGATATTTAATGCTAAAGTTGGAAAAAATCGTTCCATTAAAAAAGTTTTATAGGAGCAAAAACTATACATCGGAATTTAATACTTTTTAGATCATTTTATACGTTATAATTTCCCGGTGTGCAGAAATAATTTATTTTTTTAATTTGACTCATTTTTCGAGGTTTCATTTCTATTTTAAATTCAAATTTTCAGCATTTCGAGAGATATTTTTTTACTTATTTCAGAAAATTGTACTAATTTAACCTGTTGCCAAACTGTATAAACAACGGAAACAATAATGTTTGCTTCAAATTAAAAATTTATTTACGCGTGACTATTATAAACAGAAAAGAAAAACTTTCAATTTAGAATTAAATAATTACGTATAAAAAGCAGGAACTTATTGAAAATTACTTCATCTATAATTACACGTGAATTTTAACAGAGAAAGGATATTGTAAAGTAATAAATTCATTAACATGCGTTAGAAGTCTTAAATAGGAGAAATTACATCACATTTACGTCACATTACACTTATTACGTAAAATGAACAAAAAATAATATTGCAAAATAGTAGTTTAAATTTAAAAATAGCGCGAGACATATTTACTTGATATTTTGAGATGAACTTTTCAACTATTTTTTTTTTTTTTGACAGCGCAAATAATATTTCATTTCTAATAAAAGCATTTTCACGTGAATATTAAAAAGGGAAAGAAAAGTTTGGTGAAAATTACGTCAGATTAAAAACGATATATTTAAAATGTTTTATTTAAAAGGACTTTCTTTTCGCTTTGTTAAAAAATACCGGGAGACAAAGACTCTGTTTACTTAATTCATTTTATATTAGATGATTTTGAAATGCCATTGTATCTTTTAACAGCAGCTGATTTTTCCGTAAAATTCCCCAATCAAAGAGAAATGAATAGAAACCCGTTTATAGGGCGATCGCCTTTGTTTTTTTAATTATAATTCAATCTTCCAAAAAAATTCAATTAAAGCCGATCAAATTAGCGTGCTTTTAGAGACTGCAGTGTCTGAACGGGGGGTTGGCGAGCGTAGCTCGTAGGGGGCCGAGCCCCCTAGTTTATTATAAAAATAATGACATAATTTTTCATCAATGTGCATGTGATGTGCACGTTATATGTACATTTTATTGTGATTTGAATTTGAGAATGGAATTCATTAACATTAAAAATTGGTCAAAAAATCAAAAAATACATATAAAATTTATACATACGTACAAAAAATTCTGTCATAAAAACTATTACGGTAAAAAATTGTTAAATTTACAAAATGCATTACTTTCCAGATTCCAGAACTAATATGTTCTAAAAGCTAGTATGGGAGTGATTCTCTGTACCCTGTTCCCTTGAAATAACAGGTTCGTAACCCATCAAACCTGGACGAAAAAACTTGCCTTTTCCTTTAGAAATTCAAGAGTTTGTTGCTTTCCCAGTGGCAAAAGCAACTATGGAAAGCGCACTCTGGCAACATCAAAAGAACACAGTACAATATTTTGTAAAAATACAGAAAATTTCTGACATCAAAAACTTTTGTATGTATCAAAAATATATGTACGTGATGAAAGATCAATATATACAAACGTATATGTGTACTTTAATGACATTTTAATGTGAGAATGACATTCATTAACAATAAAAATTTGTCGAAAAATCACACTTATAATATACACATGTAGGAATGAAATCTGTAAATCCTCAAACATTTTGTCATAAAAAGTTGCAAAATGTTTGTGTGTACACGAGAAATACCTGTACGTATACCAAACGTTTGTATCTGACAGTTTTTTTCAGTGTTTACAAATATTTCTGGAGAAAAATATAAAGGAATTAGCTTAACACTTTTGCAGCCAAACAGATTTTTTACAGTGAACTACCTTTCAGCATCGAGTTGCTGGAAATATTATACTTACAAAATCGGATGTATTCTGCAACTTGTACATACTGACCCTGCCCAAATGGAATCTTTTTGATTCCATTCCCTGCACAAAAGCATATTACTGATGTGACGAAAATTTTTCAGACGTATGACACTCATTTCAATCTACATGAGATCGCCAACGTACATAATTGTAAAATTTCCGTACATGAAAATCGTAATGCTGCCCATAAAATCCCACTGCACTCAACCAAAGTCGTCCTTTGGCGTGGCTTTCTCAGTAAAAAATTTGTAGTAAACTGTAAACTCATTGTAGAGTTTTGAAATAAAATGGTTATTTAACCGTAATTTATCTCTATTCTGACTAATCGAAACACATATGTTCAAGTAACCGTAATCCATAAAAACAATTGAATGTCTTAGATATTTTGGATGCAATTTTTTACAGTGTTGTACACTTTTCAGATGATGACGGGTGTATTTTGAAAATCGTTTCCTGTGCTATAACAAATAATACGGAAAAAATTCCATTTTTGTAAGGTCAAAATTTAATGAGCTATGATACTTAGTGTTTTGTGATTTTAAGTGCTAAAACAAATTAAATTATAAGACCTGGGAACATATAAAAATTTCAATTTCGTAAGATTAAAAAAAGTTAATTTTAACGTAAGTAAATTTTCAAATGAGGAAGAGAAATCTTTGGAATATTTCCGCAAATGAAAAGTGGTATTATACTTCTGTTAGTTTTGTACAATCCTATACTGTGACCTTCAGAATTGCACTTATGATTTGAGATTGGATTGTTTCTGGTACTGCAGCTTCCATTTGTATGACTGACACAAAATATAACCTATTAATATATTTTCCACAGCTGGAAACCTATTAGTAACTTAAAATATTAATATTGAAGAATATTTATTTCGATACTAAATTTATAGAGAGCGTCAATAGATATTTGAATATTTTTATGTAACCGTTAGATTGACATTTATATTAATAAATATTTAATGAAAAATGTCTGAAATAAAGCTTGTTTTCCTTTACTGACCCTGCCAAAGGGAATATTTCTGAATTCCGTCCCCTGCACGAATGCATATTGATAATGCCATGCATGTGGCGAACATTTTGTGGGCGTATGAGACTAGTGTTGTCAGGTATCCAGCGTAAATCGGAGCTCCAAATGCTCTGGAGGCTAGAATTTTAAAGTAATTTTCTTCGCTTTATCTAATGGTAGAGTTATCTTCGATTAAAGATGGCGAAATAAACTGTAAGAAAGTAGTAGTGTCCAGGGCATCAAATGCTCTGGACACTAGTATTTTAAAGTAATTTTCTTCAATTTATCTATTGGCCGAGTTATCTTCGATTAAAGATGGCGGAATAGACTGTAAGAAAGTAGTAGTGTCCAGGGCATCAAATGCTCTGGACACTAGTATTTTAAAGTAATTTTATTCACTTTATCTAATGGTAGAGTTATCTTCGATTAAAGATGGCGAAATAAACTGTACGAAAGTAGTAGTGTCCAGGGCATCAAATGCTCTGTACACTAGTATTTTAAAGTAATTTTCTTCACTATATCTAATGGTAGAGTTATCTTCGATTAAAGATGGCGAAATAAACTGTAAGAAAGTAGTAGTGTTCAGGGCATCAAATGCTCTGGACACTAGTATTTTAAAGTAATTTTATTCACTTTATCTAATGGTAGAGTTATCTTCGATTAAAGATGGCGAAATAAACTGTAAGAAAGTAGTAGTGTCCAGGGCATCAAATGCTCTGTACACTAGTATTTTAAAGTAATTTTCTTCACTATATCTAATGGTAGAGTTATCTTCGATTAAAGATGGCGAAATAAACTGTAAGAAAGTAGTAGTGTCCAGGGCATCAAATGCTCTGGACACTAATATTTTAAAGTAATTTTATTCACTTTATCTAATGGTAGAGTTATCTTCGATTAAAGATGACGAAATAAACTGTAAGAAAGTAGTAGTGTCCAGGGCATCAAATGCTCTGTACACTAGTATTTTAAAGTAATTTTCTTCACTATATCTAATGGTAGAGTTATCTTCGATTAAAGATGGCGAAATAAACTGTAAGAAAGTAGTAGTGTCCAGGGCATCAAATGCTCTGGACACTAGTGTTTTAAAGTAATTTTCTTTACTTTATCTAATGGCCGAGTTATCTTCGATTAAAGATGGCGAAATAGACTGTAAGAAAGCAGTAGTGTCCAGGGCATTAAATGCTCTGGACACTAGTATTTTAAAGTAATTTTCTTCATTTTATCTAATGGTAGAGTTATCTTCGATTAAAGATGGCGAAATAAACTGTAAGAAAGTAGTAGTGTCCAGGGCATCAAATGCTCTGGACACTAGTATTTCAAAGTAATTTTCTTCATTTTATCTAATGGCAGAGTTAACTTCGATTAAAGATGGCGAAATAAACTGTAAGAAAGTAGTAGTGTCCAGAGCATCAAATGCTCTAGACACTAGTATTTTAAAGTAGTTTTCTTCACTTTATCTAATGGCAGAGTTAACTTCGATTAAAGATGGCGAAATAAACTGTAAGGAAGTAGTAGTGTCCAGAGCATTTGGAGCCCTGATTTACGGGAGAAACTTGGCAAGACTGTATGAGACACATTTTAACGTAGATGCGGCTGTCAACACACATAACTGCAGAATTTCCGTACAAGAAAATCGTAATGTTGTACAGAAAACCACGTGTGTTAATATGAAATAATCGAAAACAAGTTTTTTAATTAAAAAACTTCAAAGAAGTATGCTTTGAAGAACGAGATTGCATAATCCAAAACTTTCACAGTATTTTGTCGAATAATGCAAAAAATCCGAGAAACACTTAACCGAATTTCAACCAGAAATTCGATAGGAAACCTTTCCTTCAAAGTATAGGAGAAAATTATTATTAAAAGTCACCAACTTGGATAGATATAGGTAAATTAATTTATGAAATTGTTCTAAAGGTTGCATGTTCATTATTATTAATCATTTTTATTTAAAATGTGTAATAAGTTACAGCTAGCGTAAAAAAATCATCATAACACATCATAACTTTAAAAAAGTAAGGTGAAAAGTGCGAAGTAAGGAAAAGGAAACTGCAGGGAATTGCAATATTTATATTTTGTATTACGATTCAAATGCTTCTAAAAATCTTGCGTATGGCTCCATCTGAAGAGTAGGTAGTCACTTTTACTCTAAATCGAGGACAAGATCATGAACTTTCGTGAAAGAAACGTTTCATGATAATTTTCAGTATCTAATGTACACAACGTGCAATACGTACCGTATATTCTAACATGTAACATGTACAACTACAACGCAAAAATACAATGCATCCACAATTTGGCGCTATATTTTTCTAATTTTAGATAAACTCCATAACACACACATACCCTTCTTTTGCAAAAAAATTTCAAGTAAATATGTAGCATGATCATCTAATAACGAACAGTAACTTGTCATAACACATACGAACATAAGGAACCAAAATGAGTTATGCAGAACATATGACTATTGCAAGTCCATCTGTGTTCTTTAAATCTTCTGGAAGCCTTTGAAATCGTTGACTGATTATTTCAGCTGGATGGATATCATTAGTTCAATTTTCATATGTTTTAGTAAATAAGCCATTAAACCTTTATGTACTGAATTATGAATTCATGAAAATTTTATTTTCTAAAGCATTTTTCGTTAGTTGTTTAAACTACTTTAGAAGATTTACTTAATCATTTAATAAATTTTAGAAGGACTGGAGAATTTAGAAGGATTAATTAAATTATAGGGATATGTGCAATGTTTGTAATCCACTGAAATCTTTTTTTTTTAAATTCCTTCTTAGTATTCTGTTGAATTACAAAATGTAAAAATATAATCTTTCTTACATTAGAAATATAGAAATATTTCCGAATTGAAAAATCCCCCCGCCCACAAAGACAGGAAAACTGAAAAGATGCAAAGGCAACAGAAATCATCCATTTAAAAAAAATTTTTGTTTTGTGTAACCAATAGTGCTTTTGGAACAAGATAAAGTAATGTATCTATAACTCAATCTAAACTGTATTACAACTAATCGATGTATTAAATGAATTTTATAACATGTTATTTTAACGGTACATATAAGTATCGTCAGTAGATAAAGGGTTAAAAGAATTTTTAAGACGGCAGTGAAATACGTGGATGTCAGACGCAAACGTGAGTATTTATTAAGTGAGGAAAAATCCGTGAAGCGTGTATAGAATTAATATGTAAAGTGGGTTGTAATGGTGTGGAATGACAAAAAGCAAAATATAATTCAAAATTCATTTTAAAAATGTGGTATATCCGATATTCGGGACAGACTTGAAGGCAATTATGCATGGGTGGATGATAACGACTCTGATGGTTAGCATGATGCAAAAATCGATACTGTGCCAGAAAATATAAGTTAGAAAAAACGCTACAAACATTTCTACGGTACTTCTAATTCGATGTTATAACTTAATTCGGTACTACTTAGTTATCCCGTCGACCAATTTTGCCAAATTATATAAATCGCCAAACTACTCGCCAAATTACACATATTGACATAATTTTTATTTTAAATAACGAAAGAACAAATAAATCAGTATAACATTAACAAAAATACAAATAAAACGTCGAAATAAAAATCGCTTGATTACGTAAACACGTGTAACTTGCTTAAAGTCAAATGAATGTGACATTTACGGTCAGTCATTATTGGCATTTAATGTTATAGTTTGGCGATAGATTTTTGGTCGACGGGATAGCTAAGTAGTACCCTTAATTCTTATGTTAATACTTTCACCCTTTTTAATCTTTAATTTTTATATACGGCATACAACACACTCATAAATTTTGATCAATTTTCCCGTACCAAAAGTGCGCGCAATACACCGGAATATATGGTACCATCAACTTTGGTAACTTTGGCCCAAATTTCTCTGTTTCATGGCATATTCAGCATCTCCTTGAATAACCTCTTAATTTTTTGTTTGCTAAGAACATTTGGAAACACATCATTATCATAAATTTTTCAACATTAAAATTTGTTTTATCAAAAAATGTTTTTGACAATATGGGCCAATGTTACCTAGGATTAGAGTAACATTGGCCCATGAGTTAAAACGAATGTTAAAGCACCTACAGCATACATGATCTGGACCAATATTACCCATTGCAAAAGGTGGGAGAGAGACTGTAAAAAGTGTAAGTATGTAAAAAACAATAAATTAGCATATATTCTAATAAACAAATTATTACAAAACTCCTAAATATTCCTTAACGTAGATTGTCGAGGTCTGGGACTGAATACTGGTTTCTCTTAGACAGAAACTTAGGTGGACTAATTTTTGCTACCATATCGTTCCATTTATACTTCATCGCGTCCAGTCGCTGTGGATAACGCCAACAACTTCTTTTTCGTGCAGTTAACAACGCAAACCTACTTTGGTTTCAAAATAATCTTTCCAGGGTAGAGATTGACATTAAATAGCACAAGTACAAAATTTCCAATGTTAGACCTCTTTGTTAATAATTTTCTTGTTTGGTTTAGTTGGAACGAATACACTGGGGGAATTTTCAACAAAATTATTGTTTGTATAAGCACAAATGTCTATTTTCATAACTATACCAAAAACAAGAAAAAACGTTATCTCAAACACACCAATGCTTAAATTCAACAAAATAACAAAAAATTCTCCTTCAAATATGACATCTTTTAAGCATTAACATGAAACATATACAAAAAATTAAATGACAATCGGTTGGGCCAATGTTACCCCAAATTTAGGCCAAGGATACCCCAACTTAGCAAAGACTTTTATTTTTCAACTCGGGATAAAGAATGCATAATCCTACTTTAGGCCTTGATCTTCAGTAATGAAGTTATAAAAACATTTACGTATCAAGTTCCAAATGAATTAATTTACAACTTGGCAGACAAAAGTTCTAAGAGCCAAATCCTCACCGTCTTCACACGTTTTTGTTTGACTGGTGCTGCCACGGTAGAAACTTGGATTACTTACAATGAGCTGCCAGCCTCAAGCTAGTGCTGCTACCAATATTTTGAAACCAAAATTTTGTCGATAACTCAAGTGAAGTAGAAAATATAGCAGATTTAATATTTTTTCTCTTTTGGGCTAAAGTTACCGCAGTTGACGGTATAATAAATATAAACTAAAATTCCGTATCATGCATTCAAGCAATAAAGGTCTAACTATTATTTTAACACAATCAAATTGATTGGTAAAGTTATCATACAAATTAAATATTTTGAACTGACCGAAAAAATGCCCAAGATTGGAATCGAATCCAGATCATTGGCTTACAAGGCCAATGCTTTACAGCTTGTTGCTCAGAAATATGCTGAGCGAAATATGCTGGCTGGTTGTCGGCCCAATTAGCTTAAACGGTAAAGCATTGGCCTTGTAAGTCAAGGATCTGTGTTCGATTCCCTGACTGGGCATTTTTTCGCTCAGTTAGAAATATTCAATTCGTATAATAAAGATGTAGATTATATTTAACGAACGCAAGAATATAATGATATCTGTTTTAGTTAATTTTAATATAGTTACCTATTTTTTTATAAACTTGTTACTTATTAGTTTGAGTTTGACTTTGAACGTGAATAAAACATGGTGAGTTTCATAGAAACTGAAGAGCTCAAAATAATGAAAAAATTCTTTTAGACTCAATCTTCAGAATATAAATCGATGTAAGTTGAAATAGAAAATGTCTCTTAAAGCTTGATTAAATAAAATGCCTTAGAAAATTCTCAAACAAGCTTATAAAGTGAATTTACTTGAAAGTCTATTCAAAGCTTATTTCTAAACAGTTAGAGAGTGTAGGAAAACTTACAACTAACATACAATGCAAGAAATAAAAATGTTCAAAGAAAAGTTTTTGTTTTTCAATTCACGTACTCAGGGCAAATCCCTGAGATTTTTCATCTAAGTTCACATAATTGTGTTGAAAACTTAAATACACAAAAATATAAATCTAAAGAAATTTTTAAAACATTTGTCTTTAATGTTGTTTACATTTTTAAGTTCACATAAACATCTTCACTTATAATTCTGTTTTAAATGTTTTTCTATAGCAAAATTTATTCCATTATACAAGGTTCTTTCACTTTTAAGGAAAATGCTCTTCAGACTGAATATGTTAATGACTTTCTTGTTTTTTTCTTTTTATTTAAATCGAAGTCAAATTTAACAAGAACGAAAAATCTTACACCCGGCATAGATTATGTAACGTTTTTCAACGTATTCAGAATGCAGTAACTAAACTTTCCAGTTTATTAATCTGAAATATGATGTATAAATAAACAATTTGAAAGGCTCATAACGAATTAGAAACCCAACAATCAATAATCAAAATATCCGCTTTCTTGTTTTGTTTTTTATGCAGACCGGTATATGATTTATGGATTTATTTTTATACTACATAGTATATACTACATAGTTATACTAATTAAAAGGTAGTTCGTTGAAACGACCCCACTAAAAATAATCTGAAGATTATCTGAAGAAATCTCCACTTTCTCCAGAAATTCTACAGAAATCTACAGAAATTCTGAAGATTTAGATTTACTTTAAAAATTTTTAGTGGGGGAGCAGCACGTTTGAAAATTTTTATTCAGCAATTTCCTTCAATAAACGGAGATATACTTGAGAAATTTTGCAGCTCTATGTATGATCTATAGAATTTGTCTACACCAAGTAATATTTTAAAATAGTTCAATTTAAAAACGCGTACTACAACTAAAAACGCACTTCATGCTTCAATAGTTGAATTTCTTCTGTAGACAAATTCTTTTGTGTCTCCCTGTAAATGAATGATATATTCTATGCACTCCCTATTCTACAATAAGCGACGTATAGTTCCCCTCAGTGATATATAGAAATTTCAGTGTGTTTCAAATAGCGTAATATTATTAAAATACACCACTAATGATTTTCTTCCATAGAGCGTAATGTAACGGACTTCTTTTGAGTGTCTCTGCAAGTGAACCGTAACTGCTATATACTTTATCATGAATACCAAACATGCCACAGTGATGCCGAATAACATCTATCAATTTCATAGCAATCGGACAATGTTTTCGCGAGTTAGAGCACAGACGGACAGACATACAGACAGGCAGACGAACCGAATTCATAAACACTTTTCAACTTTATTGGAACGTGTTAAAAAGAACGAATGTCAAATGTTTTTCGTAATACTGTTGTGTTTTCGAAATGGTAATAAAAGGAACCTTTCTTATACGACAACAGCACATCCGAAAAATTCATAAATTGTATTATAAAAATTAGAGATATACTGATATCACTAAGAGCTCATGCGATCCGACAGAAAGAAAGCTAGAAAAAAATCGAGAACATCCTGAACAAAAAGGAATACATACTGTTAGCTATGCGATGGGCTCAGACCAAGTCTTGGTCCAAAATGGTGTCGGGTTCGAGTTTTATACCAGTCTTCGGTGTCAGACCGACTCGGGATCAAACCGAAAATTTTCGTTATCCACAAATTTAAAAACTTAAACTTGCTATTTAAGAAACAAGATTATGGAAGTTTCTTTATAATCCTTCAAAAATTAATTTGAAAGATAATTGAATTGTTTTTGATAGGATAAAAGGAGAAATATTTTATCTGATTCTGAAACCTTTCGACGATCGGTGTTAGTAACGTAAAGAAGCCGTAGGGTATATCTTCCCTATCATCGCTTTCTGTTTGAAATCACTGACAAGAATTACAAGAAAACAGAGCTAATGCATTTCTTCTATAGTTCTAAAATGATGTATTATAAAAGAATATGGATTGTAAGTGTTGCAGAAACCTGTCATTGGTTGAGTATATATATTGAATTTACGATTTTAACTAAATATTCAGGGATATGAAAATCTCGGAATGCGTTTATGAGGCAGTATTTAAGATTAATACTTAATTCTATGAGAGAAAAAAAATTTAAGAGCAAATTATTATTGTAAGAATTTTAAAATGTTGTTAACAATTTACTACTGCGTACATTCGGTATCGGGCTATTGAGGAATTGGCCTAAGATGACATAAAGCATTTGGGATAGACTTTCAAATCGTCTGATTTACAAATAATGAAATGACATCTAAACTTGCCATAAATGAATTGGCTCAAAGAAGGTATTGTTTAATCCTATCCATGAAGTCTGCAATAGAATCGATAACATATTCTGAAAAAAATATATATATATATATTTGCTGAATATAAACGAAAGTTTTTAAAGCAATTTAATTGTTTGAATAAATTGAAAATTTCTAAAATCCTATAAGAAGTATAATAATGAGAATCTCTTTTATAATAACATAAAATAATTGTTTGAAAACTTATCTAATTAATTGTCTTTTGGAAATAGCTATTACATAAATGCAATTACATTTTACGACTTACTAAGATTTTCTGTACGTGAAGTTTAAAAAAAACTGCACTTCATGACTATAATGTGAGGCAATATAAGAGAAGTTTTTGATTGCGTTCATAAACTTTTCACTTTCATTCACAGGAGGAAAATATTTGTTTCATTGAAATACAAACTGCATTTCAATAATAATTCAAAGAAGTAATGTACATAAAACAGTGCATGTTAAAGATACGATTTGGAAGTGTAAACTGTTATTGAATGTTGTGACGCATACAGTTTTTGAAAGTTACAACGCACTTTGGAAAAAGAGAAACAAATAGATATTTTTATTACGAAATGTTACATTTAAAATGTTTCTAAGTGACATGATAAAATTTCGGTATTGTTTCACATGGTGTTTAACATCCTTTTTTATAACAAAAAAAGACAATAAATGTATTATAATTCTTTTACTCCACTCTACAAATAATCTGTGCAAAATACAATGACCCTTCTCATATGACAGAATGATACCATTTATCTTTCCATTTTATCGTGATAATATTTATCAAATATGAGAATTTTCATTACAAAAATTAGATTTATATTTACAAATGAATCACAGAGCAGTGAAGGTATTTTTGTCTGCTTCGTTTTAATTGCCTTTATTTTATTCCACCCTTCATCAAGCATTTTAACAATAGAATATTGCATTTTGCTTATAGAGAAATATAAAAGTAAGTTCTTTTTAACGCTGGTTTATTACATTAGTGAACTCAAAAACTGTTTTCCCTAAACTGCTGACCTTCTAAGAAGTGAATTGAAACGATATTTTTAATGTTCGTCACTACATCCATATCCCCTTTTTCATGTGATGTGACAAAAACGTCATATTGCGAGAACTCCATCCTGCTTTTGGTAATCTGCTCGTAATAATTGTACATGTTCAGCAACAGAATCATCTAAAATTTTATCAATTTATTTGTAAGCTCTTTGAGATGTTGAATCCTTTCAGGGACAAGGCATTTCTGCTCAAAAAATGTTGAAATAATTGATTGACACGATAATTTGTTTGAAAATATTTATAATCATAATAAAATATTGATAATTTATTTGAATTTTATATTAGCAAATTAATTTGAAAATAAACTTTTTTACCAAAAATAAAACCGACTTCAAAAACTACTACAACGTAAAAAATAATTTTTTTACATAATAGTTAATAAGAAATTAAATTAAGAGCATTGTATTTACCATGCGTATTATTATATTTATGTACATTAATTTCATTTTTTGGAGTCGGTGCCAGCCAAACGAAGTTAAGTATAATTATCCAACAGACACGCATCCAAATATCTACGAGTTTCTTTGCAATTTATTATTTAGTTAAAAAATTTGAATTTTATCATTTTTGAAACATTTCATCTGATTTTATAAACGTGTATTTTCAAGTGAGATTAGTTGTAATTATGTGTGCTAAATTAAGGGTTATTGTAAAATTAATGCGTTTATACAGGCTATTATGTAAAAAAAATCGTAGCCAAACACAGATTTTCAAATGCAGGATGGTGTCAGAGTTGATTGAGAATGGAATTTTTTTCCTAAACGGTTTTGCTGAATCTTGTTACGATTTGTATTGGATAAACAATTTTAATTTTGAACTTGGCTTGGCTGGCACCGACTCCAAAAAATCAAATTAATGTACATAAATATAATAATACGCATGGTAAATACAATGCTCTTAATTTAATTTCTTATCAACTATTATGTAAAAAAATTATTTTTTACGTTGTAGTAGTTTTTGAAGTCGGTTTTATTTTTGGTAAAAAAGTTTATTTTTCACTTTTTAGTTTTTTTTTTTTTTTTTTTTTTTTTTTTTTTTTTGAGTTACAATTTTTTCATGATTCTTTTGGAGGAAATTACGGACTTTTAAAGAAACTTTTAAAGATGTTATTTTGATAAGTAAATACTTTTGTCCAGATTTGTGTGTACATTAATAACACAGGTTTTTTATGAAAATTCTTTATATATATATTACATTTATTCTTCTTCAGATTTAATAGCTTTATTTTTTAATTAAATATTTTTGTTTCTCTATTTGGACATGGGTAGAACGACAAGAGGCTCGCATGAAAAAACATCGAACTTTGGAAACTGACAATAAAAAGTTCTTCGGCTTACTAAAAATGCTCTATAAAATAGAGAAGAGAGACCCAATGACTTATTTTTCATACTTTCTAACCGATGACCAGGCCCTTATCTTCCGGGTTGCCCAAGGTGAACGGGTTTGATACCTGGCATCGTGCCTGTTTCTTAATTATGAACATTTTTATGCTAGTTACTTAACATTTATATCTTGTTGTTTAGCACCTACGCATTGCTACTCATGTTGATCTCGTAATTTAGAAGCTTAATCAGATGACGAGACATTCATATTGGCAAGGCACCTGAGAGGTATAATTCATAGGTAAATTCGGGGTCTTCGCATCTATCGACGGAGTTTACATGCACCAGGAGTCATTAGGGTACATGACAACCGAATAATTTATCAAAAAATGATCGTGAAAAGACTACAGGGGGAAAGTCTTAAATAGCGTTCCCTCAAACGGCTGGTCATTGATGAAATTTCTATGGTGTCAAAGGAGAATTTATATATAATTCATTTGAGGTTTCAAGAATTAGAAACAATTTATTTTTGGATGGCATTAATGTTTTCTTATATAGAGATATTATGCAAGTGCCAATATGTAATGTATACGTAATGCCAATGTGCTTAAATGCATGCTAAGCATTTCAGCATGGTACTTTTATTCATAATTTAAATTATTTGCTTAATCTTTCGCCAAATCTAAAGATTCTGATAGAGAAATTGAGAACTCATTGCATCATGACGGCATTTTGTTTATTTTTGTTTGTAATCTTTCTTGACAAAATCAGCTTAACTCACTTAGGCATTTATGCTTCTTATTGCATCATCATTTGCAATACACTGGGCAGTGGAGATTTTAAAACTATTAAGTAATCTACCGTTATTGCGTCCACTGCCAATTGTTGTTTCCGAGCTAATATGATTTGGTGCATTTAAGCGTTTTGCGAATTAAATATTTTATGATACCCACATTTACATTAAACCAATTGCTGCTGATATATTTTTTGTTTCACGCTAGCCTTAACTGTGGGCTCGATTACGGAAGATTGGAAATTCATCGTCATGCTCATTTAATAGTCATGTTTAACGTGTCATTGGTCTGCTTAGTAACTGACGTATTTTAGTGAGTATAGTGCTGCAAAACATATAGAACATATAGAACTTTCGGAAGCAACTTATGATATTCGCATTTCCTTTAAACCATGTTTGCTGTTAGTATCGTACACTTTTTGCTTTTATCGGGCAATCTGATTCAAATTTACTTGCTCTCATTTCTTGATACAATTCAAATGTTTCATGACTGCGTAACTCACTGATTTGCTTTCGCCATTATGCTTATGCCTACTGATGTTTAAGTTCTGTGCTATGTAAATACACCGCAGCATAACAATGCCGCCTGTAATGCTAATTAGAGTAACTCCTTTTATTTCTTTCTATGTTGTTTATCTTGTACTTTAACAGCATAGGGATCTTGGCTCAACTTCTGTTTGCATATATAAAAGTAGACAAATGGTTGTTTACAATAAATAAATTTATAAATATTGAAAAACTTGCTTGTGTATATGAGACAGTGGTACTACTTAGTTATCCCGTCGACCAAAAATCTAACGCCAAACTATAAGATTAAATGCCAATAATGGTTGATCGTAAATGTCACATTCACTTGACTTTAAGCAAGATACATGTGTTTACGTCATCAAGTGATTTTTATTTCGACGTTTTATTTGTATTTCGATTAATGTTATACTAATTTATTTGTTCTTTCGTTATTTAAAATAAAAATTATGTCAATTTGTATAATTTGGCAAGTGGTTTGGCGATTTATATAATCTGGCGAAATTGGTCGACGGGATAACTAAGTAATACCGAGACAGTTAATAGGTTGTCAGAAAATATGCGTGAAATTTTCATTTTCTCTCCAAGGCCCCTATACAGGAAAGTTATCATTAATGTTATCTTGTGGAAATATTAAAGGCAATCAAAAAGCATTCATACATATAACTGTTTAATATAATATAATATAGGTATGTATATAATATTATGGTACTTCTTAATTATCCCGCCGACCAATTTCGCCAAATTATATAAATCGCCAAACCACTCGCCAAATTATACAAATTGACGTAATTTTATTTTAAATAACGAAAGAATAAATAAATTAGTAAAACATTAATAAAAATACAAATAAAACGTCGAATTAATGGTTTTATTGGCCGTTATTGGCATTTAATCTTACAATTAATTAATTAATGGCAAACCATTATTGGCATTTAATCTTACAATATGGCGACAGTAATTTGGTCGACAGGATAACTAAGAAGTACCAATATTATATAGATATATATATATATTATGTGCCGCCAGTCTGATGTTATGTGTTTAATTAAACTAAACTATTGTATACTAAATTATTGTTTTGTATTTAGTTTGCTTCTGTATTATTTAGCATTTGAAATAATGGTGTATTTTTAATAAATGTATATTAAATTACTATTTTGAATGCGATTGCCAATTGAGAATTTTAAATATGAATGTCGATTAGAAAATGCGAAGAAACAGATTGGGGAAGATCCATTAAAGAATTTGAATGGGAATATCGCCAAATTAGTCAGTTACAGCCAAGTTGGCTTTATTTATGGCGACTTATTTTGGTCACAAAATTTGGCGATAATTCACGCAACTACGTAAAGTTTTGCGACAACTTAGCACTAACGTATATGAATACCTAGTTTTATTCTTATGATTGAGAAACCGGTTACAACAATGAAAGATAATTTGGGTGAAATCCTTCATTTTATTGATTTTTGTTGAATTACTAAAAAACTACTCAACCAATTTCGATGAAACGGAAGTGGTACCAATTCGAGAGTATCCTCTTTTAATTAAAACAAAAATCACATAAATCGGACAAAAAGTTCCGGAGCAATCGGTGAACATACATAAAAAAAAAAAAAACATACATACGCGTCGAATTGATAACCTCCTCCTTTTTGAAGTCGGTAATAATCCAAAACTTTTCTTCACGTATATTACGGGCGTATAATTGTCCTAAGAAATTCTTAGTTGGCATTTCGCAAGTTTGGGAATTAAATTTAAACGTTTGCACCATGCAAACAACGCCTCTGAAAGGGTTAAAGAGGAAATTCACGTATAACCAGGCTGAGTGCTTTGCAATGTTAAGTTTACCTAAAACAATTATGGATGATTGATAGTTACTTGTAGGGTATGCAGTAATTTCTTTGAAAATATTTATAATCGTAATAAAATATTGATAATTTATTTGAATTTTATATTAACAAATTAATTAAAAAATAATCCAAAAGTTTTCTTCACGTATATTACGGGCGTATAATTGTCCTAAGAAATTCTTAGTTGGCATTTCGCAGTTTGGGAATTAAATTTAAACGTTTGCACCATGCAAACAACGCCTCTGAAAGGGTTAAAGAGGAAATTCACGTATAACCAGGCCGAGTGTTTTGCAATGTTAAGTTTACCTAAAACAATTATGCATGCTTGATAGTTACATGTAGGGTATGCAGTAACTTCTGTAAACAAAGTCACTTAAGAATTGACCAGTAGGCATACTGAATTTCATCCTGAATTACAACTGAGTGATTTTCTGTAAATTCTACCTGTAAAAATATTTCCCCATCAACAATAGTAAATTACTTCCTCTGTTAATGCATATTAACCCCCCCCCCCCATATGATGTTTCCTCCTTACAACAATTAGTGTCGTCACTAAAAAAATAACGTTGCACCTAACCATAAACCACCCATAAAACGAAGCAGGTGTATCATTGTTCAGTGAAATACAGAAATCTAGTGCAGTTTTTTAAACTTCTAAACATCGCAGATATTCAATTTTTACACCATCGTATAGAGAAAAAAGTACTTTTATATGCAATTTATTTGAAAATTGTATATCAATTTATTTTTGAGCTATTAATTTTTTTGTAGTTTTAAATGCCATTTCTGTAATGGTGCCAAGTGGAGCATTCCATTTCAGTAGAAAGTAAAGAGAAAAATAGTAGATTACTATATTTTTTGTTGCCATTTTCTCATAACAACAGAAAAATAATTGTAATTAAAATACGTGTTATGCCAAGAATATCGTCTGCTGTAAAAATGTAATTCAAAGAATATTTGTGGGACTTATTTTCTCCGCATTTACTTAATTCGTTTAAAAAAGCTGAAAGAATTCAGTTTTATTAATCCGTGTGTAAATAACATTTTCCATATTTTTAAAAAGTGTAAAAGAATTATTTCTGATAAAACTTGGATCTATAATAAACTATATTTAATATTCAGTAATTAATGTTACAAACAAACGAAGGCATAAGAATCATTAGATACCCGATTTTTTTGTCGAATTTCTTGAATGACGAAATCACTTTTTGCTGGATTTATGTATTATTCCGTAATAGCGGTGTCATATGCATACTTTCCTATAGATGTTGTGTAAGACTGGGCCGTAAATGTGGAATTCTTCAGCGGATGCAAATGACATTTTATAGAAACGTGTATTTTAAATTTAAAAACTGAAATATGTTTTCTATCTATATTTAATTATTTTTTCATCGGGGCGACACTAAACTCTGAAGAAGCAGAACTCCTGTTTTCTAGTCTTCCACTTCTTTGACACAGTGATGTTTGTTTTGTGTACGCAGTACTTAGTGTTGCGAGTTGGACATTTAATCACTGTCACGCCCACAACAACTCACATTCGTAATGCCCCAAACCTTTAAATTTTATGTATTTCAGAGAATTTTTTTCGTTTTTATGTTATAAATTTACTTTTTAAAATAGCAATTTTAATAAAGACATTTCATTTTTTGATTGCAAAATATTATAATTTGCATTCATTAGAGTTAATTATAATCAATAGGGAAATTTTGGAAGAATTTTAAATTTTGCATCACGGTCATTCCATGTCACGTGTGTGACACCTTTTCTACTGCTGTTTTAACAATCTATATTATAAAGGACAAACATATCTGTGCGTAACGCATACGTCATTCTGCGAATGGCAACACTTTGAAATTTGAAATAAAATTTTGGTTTTGCAATTTTCTCTACTGCAAATTTTTAAATTTTTAAACTTCTAAACATCGCACATTTTAAATTTTTACACCGTCGTATAAGGAAAAAAATGCTCTTTTAAATGCAATTTGTTTGAAAGCTGTATCTCAATTTAATTTTGAGATATTAATTTTTTTGTAGTTTTTAATACATTTTTTTCACTTGTGGCAACTGAAGAACTCCATTTCTGTTGAAAGTTTGTGGAGTGTTGAAATGAAAGTAAAGGAAAATAATCACGGAGGAAAGAAAATATTATGTTTCTGTAGCTTTTATTGCCATTTTCTCATAAAAAGTGAAAAAAAAAAATGAAATTAAAATACGTGCTATGTCAGCGATTTTTTAATTTTCTAAATATCGCACAATTTCAATTTTTAAACCGTCAAATAGAGAAAAAAATCTACTTTCAAATGCAATTTGTTTGAAAATTGTATCTTACTTAACCGATTTATTATGGTTTTTAAAATAACAAGCCGCCCGTGGCGACCAGTTTGGTCTCCCTTAAATGTATGCTAGGCATTGTATCATGTTACTTTTATTCATAATTTAATTTAGTTGCTCAATCCTTCGCCAAATTGGAAGATTCTGATAGAGAAATCGAGAACTCCCTACTTTTATGTTAGTCGGGCACAGGTGATAAATCGCCAAACATTGTACCCGTCGCATTTTTTTTCCATATTTCGTTAATTCAGATTAAAATATAATCCTTTCACTCATTTTATTTAGAATGGATAACTTTAATTTAAAAATGAAACATTTAAAATTCATAACTTTCACTTAAAAAAAAAAAATTCTTTAAAAAAAGAAAAAGAAAAGAAAAAGAATAAACAATACCATAAACCAATTAATTTCAACATCAAAGCAATTGTTTTAATTTACCCCTCGAAAAATAAAAAATGCTGCTGGCGAGTTAAAAAATGCTATTGGCGAGAATTGCGCTCAGCTAACATAAGAGTACGAACTCTTTACTATTTTGGCAACTTTTATGTAGTTTTAATTGAAAAAAAATATTTTGATTAAATCGGTTGCCAAAAAAAATTTCTTTTCTCGCCATGGATCTTTTCTGTATTTCGCAAAGTACCTATACCGGAAAAGTACCTTCATTTATTTATTTATTTATTGTATTTTAAATTAGATGAATAAAAGACGGCACAGGTGTCATATACGCACTACGTTGGCGCGACTTTTTCTGATGCCAATCAGGGCTTAATTTCTACCAAAAAAGTACCGGAGCCCTAAAATTCTGTAGTGCTAAAACCGTAGCGTACCCCTCCCCCCCCCCTTCCCGCCTTCACTTTGATCCGAACATATATATGTATAGATATATATATTTCATATATTATCTGCAAAATTTAAAGAATCTTTTTTTCTTTCGTAAAATAAAAAAATTTAAATATATGTACTTGCATATACTTAACTGTCCACTTTTTAGTTTATCACGCCTCCCGAATAGAAATAGTTGCCTAATTTAATGTTAATTAATCGCAGAATTCTGCAATTAAATAATGTAAGAATTATGGTTAGGAAATAGAGTTAACACAAAAAAGAAAGATTAGATGCTTTTATAGAAAAAGGCGAAACACTGCTCAATTGCTTTCAATCAGAATAACAAACAATACATAGCAATTATATATACTTACAAATGAAAGTGACTTCGTAAATGCGCAGAGCAGAGCCTTGGCATGGGCAGCGTGCATGATGAAAAATAAATAGAAAAAATCACTAACTTTTTTTCCATATTCGTACACAATAGAAGGCTAAAAACCTCAAGCTGATGCTCGTTGAATAAAAACAAAACGAAATATTCTTTTCCGGTTAGATTTCTTAAAAAAAAAAAAAAAAAAAAAAAAAAAAAAAAAAAAAAAAAAAAAAAAGATCCAATTAAAATATATCCTACTGTCACAAAATAAAATCGAACTGAAGGGAAGTTTATGCATCGGTTTTTCGGAAGCGCTATTGCACTGGGCTCCGGAGCCCTGTGAATATGAGCTCCGGTGAATTCCGACCAATATTTAAATATTTACTGAAAACAGAGAAGTACCGGAGCTGGGCTCCGGTGGGCTCCGGCGCAAATTAAGCCCTGATGCCAATGTCATATACGCACCGGGGAACTTACATGGCGCCAAAGTGACGTTATTTTGCTTGATATGGTAACCCGAATGCTGTTGTTTATTTATGAATAAATTGTTTATTTACTTTTATTTTATTTTTTAAAGTTATATAAATTGTTTTGTTCTATAGTTATTAATTAAACTTTTTATTTATTTATTGTTATTCCCTTTTTAAAAATATTACACAATAACCAGATGTGTTTTATTTGGGCGTTGCCATTAAACAATTAACAAATAATAGCGATTTCTGTGCCACGTATGATAGCGTAATATATATATATAGATTTTCAAGCATAAATTACTTTAAATTTATCTCTATCACGTGTAGCTCGATTACGACAGGTTAAACCGCTTGCCCTTAAAACAATGTAAAAAGTTCAGCATTTGTTTCCGTTTAATGTTCCATAACAAAATTAAAACTTCTTCTAGAGAAAAATAAATAAAATAATGTAAATAAGAAACAAATTTAACAGACATGTGATTGAACCACGCGCTTAAAGCATCGAAATGATCGGAAAAACTGACGTAAGTCCAAAAATCTTGGGTTAATAACTCCTGGCATGCGGTGACATGTGAAAGTATCGCTTTTAATAAATTTCAAAATTTTATTTGATTGCATAATTGATATTTTTCATATAAAAATTCTTTTTGATGTTAGTGGGCAATCTAAAATATATATTACATGTAAAAAAATAATTAAAGTAAAAAAAATATGGTTTTCACCTATATTCTGTAACCCGAGGAGCTCGGGTTCGATCCCCTAGTGTTATTAAATTCTAAAATTAAAAGAACTATGCTAATATCAAAATACAGGGTCGTTTGATATTTGTAATGTATAGTTCATATTTTGACAACTTATAAGTTAATACATATAGGTATTTATGTAAATGTCATGCGATGGACATTTTGTCTGTTTTTCACGGAATGGCCATTAAACGGGCAGATTACTTAGGTCTAGTATTTAAAATGCGGAGATTTTTAAACCTATTCTAAAACAAGCAGCCTACTTAGATCTAGAGATTAAAATGTGCACATTTTTAAACATATTAACGAACATTAACGACCACATATTACCATTCTATATCACGGGTGGGACAGCTTTTCTACATATTACTGCTATTTTAACAATGCTATATCCTCAAATTAAAATAACTGTGACAATATCAAAATCTAAGTCTTTTTGTTGTTTTTAATATATAATTTATATTTTAACAACTTATAAGTTAATAGACTTATAAGTTAATAGTTAATTTAAAAGCTAATAGTTATTTATGTAATTGTCAAGTGCAGGACATTTTATCCGTTTTTCATGCAATGGCCATTCAGATGTCCACTCTTCCGTTGATTGGGTGCTATTTGTAACGAAAATTTTGAAATAAAGAAATATCAGCGATCTGCATTTTGTTTAAAAAAATATTTTTAATACAGTAATCCCTTAACATTCGCGAGTTTTGATTATTTGCGAAATAAAAAATGAAGAACATTTTAGCATTCGCGAATACTTAACTTTGTTATTCGCGAATTTTGTTACATAAAGAATACTTCTACAAAGTAAACTCACTTTATTTAGCATATTCCATAAATTATTTGGCAGTGGACACGTGCATTGTACTGTTAAGCCTAAGTTTCGAGAACTTCAACTCTTGTATTAAGGCAAAATATACATCAATATACATCAGTAATTCCGAGAAACTCAAAACATGATTTGATACAAAAACTAAAAAAAATCCTAAAGTTTTTAAAGTTCAAAATTTTGCCACAGGTGAAATATTTTCGGCAAAAAAATATGGTAAATTTTAAAACTTCAACAACAACTTGTTGAGAAAGCAATATAATGAGATTCTTCCTTCAGTGGTAAGGAGTGTTAAATTTAAAAGACCAATGAAGGCCGCAACTTTTTCTTACATGGAAATTCATAAACAAAAGATCTGTCCCTCCAAATAATTGTATATCAATTATTTTTTTCAGCCATCAACTGGCAACTAAACATTGTTCAATATATTAATAATTATTCAAATTTATTTACGGCATGTGCTTTTTAATGCTTAGTAAATATATTTTTGCGTTTCAATTGCTTTTTTCCATTAAAAACTAGTCGTTGGGGACCACCGTTTTACTTACCCATCAGGGAAATACATCCTTCTATATATAAAAATAAGTTTTGATTTGGAAATGGACCAATGAAAATCTGCGTAGATATTCCGGGTAGATCGGCATCCAATTTGAATGCTTAAGCATGGTCTTTCGTTAATATTAAAAAAACTGTTGCATACAAAAATATGAAAATCGGTGGTATTATAGAGAAATGTTTGATAACGCAGATGCAGACCGTTTTCAAATCGAAGAATTATTTTAAGATATATTTAATGCTAAAGTTGGACAAAATCGTTCCATTAAAAAAGTTTTATTGGAGCAAAAACTATACATGAGAATTTAATCATTTTTAGATCATTTTATAAGTTCCCGGTGTGGAGATTGCATTTATTTTTCTTATTTGACTCATCTTTTGAGGTTTTATTTCAATTTTAAATTCAAATTTTCAGCATTTCGAGAGATATTTTTTACAAATTTTAGAAAATGTTATTAATTTAAACTGTTGCCAGTTGTATAAACAGCGCAAAGAATAATGTTTACTTCAAATTAAAAATTTATTTACACGTGACTATTACAAACAGAAAAAAACTTTAAAATTAGAATTAAATGATGACATGTTAAAAGCAGGAAAATTACGTCATAAGAACCAGAGGCACAGATGTCATATACGCCCCATATTAGCGCAAATTATTTCCGACGCCAATTTGGCAAAAACATCAATAGCATAAACAACAACATCCGGGTTACCATATCAAGCAAAATAACGACACTTTAGCACCAGTTAAGTATCCGTTGCGTATATGAAATTGGCGTCAGAAAAAAATTGCGCCAATGACATCCGTGCCGAACCATTTTTACACTTGAATTTAAAAAGAGAAACGAAATCTTAAAATAAAAAAAATCATTATTATGCGTTAAAACTTGTAATTTGAGGAAATTACGTCATATTTAAAATGGCAAAAAATATAGCTAAACAATTTATATTGAAAAATATATTTGCGCGAGATATTTTGAGATATTCTTTTCAACTATTATCGTGAATTCAAAGACCGCGCAAATAATATTTCCTTCTAACAACAAAAGTATTTTCACGTGAATATTAATAAGAGAAATAAAACTTTGGTGTAAATTACGTCAGATTTGAAACGATACATTTAAAATGAATTATTTAAAAGAACTATCTTATAGCGCTGTTAAAAAAAAACCCGGGAGACAATGACACTGTTTACTTAATTCATTTTACATTAGCTTATTTCCAAATGTTTAACGGTACTTCTTAGTTATCCCGTCGACCCAATTACTATCGCCAAATTGTAAGATTAAATGCCAATAATGGTTGCCATTAATTAATTAATTGCAAGATTAAATGTCAATTATGGCAAATAAAACCATTAATTCGACGTTTTATTTGTATTTTTATTAATGTTTTACTAATTTATTTGTTCTTTCGTTATTTAAAATAAAAATTATGTCAATGTGTATAATTTGGCGAGTGGTTTGGCGATTTATATAAATTGGCGAAATTGGTCGACGGGATAACTAAGACGTACCAGTTTAACTAATTTTTTTTTAATTAAATACGAAAAAAGCCATTGTATCTCTTAACAGCAGCAGATTTGGCCTTAAAAATTCCCAATCCAAGGAAAACGAATGGAAACCCGTTTACAGAGAGATCGCTACTGTTTTTTTTTTTTTAATTCAATATTTTTAAAGCCAATCAAATTAGCGTGCTTTTTGGATTTTGGTGTGTCTGAACGGGGGGTTGGCGAGCGTAGCTCGTAGGGGGCAGAGCCCCCTAGTAATATAAAATATGAAAATAAAACATGTGATACATGCTAAGCATTGTATCATGTTACTTTATTCATAATTTAATTTACTTAGACTCCCTTAAATATAATTAATATAATCCCTTAAGCTAATATTACTTTTTGTTGCATTAAAATATCTCAATTTGTTGATTTTCTGTAAGCAAGTAAACACTATAGGTTTACAATGGAAGTCTATGGGAATTTGGCGAAATATTAGAGATACCGCCAATTTGGCTTCACTTTTGGCGACAAACTTGGCGGCACTTGGCGACAGCACAGGATCCTCCCTATGGTAACCCCTCTTATAGGTATGAAGATGCATTAAATGCTTGACATTTACGATAAGCCATTATTGGCATCTAATCTTATAGTTTGGCGATAGTTTTTTGGTTGGCGGGATAATCGTGTAGAACCGAATTGCGTAAAAGAAACATCCTTATAACTCGAAAAATTATAATAATATTAACTAACAGTTTACTGCGTCAAATTAAGCGTTTCGTTTCCAATTAAAATATGTCTTTGAATTGAAATTTGAACGAAATACAGGGTCATGAAAAATCGAAGAGTGTGAAAAATATAATTACAAATATCTCGACAACTAATTACCCGATCGAGTTCATTCATAATAAAAATTTATGCTTTTTTATTGTCTTTTATATTCACTCTTTTAAATAAACAATTTTGAAAATTTTTGTATACCTTTTATCAGAACGAATACTTCGAGAGTCCAAAGAAAATAGTTCCGTATGATCGAGGTTACTGATATTCAATACGCTTCTTCCCATTTTTACTTCCTAAGTACACACCGAATTTCAAGTCTCTATCTCAATGTTTTCGGGAGATAGAGCGTTTACAGACACACACACAAACAGACGGACGGCAAATTTTTTTTTCTAAAATTATGTTTTTCGGAATCTCCAGTGTTTGAAACGTGTAAATCCGTCAATTTTTTTTTGCAATTTTTAAAACGATTACAAGACTTACCCTGTACTACGTATGATGGGTAAGTAAAAATCTAAAGACCTAACCCCCTTTTATGAACGGGAAGATAGTCTCAACTTCCGCAATTTTGACATTCGGGGAGGTTTCTGCGAACCTAACACCAACGAATGTTAAGAGATTGCTGTATATCATTACATCAAACATAAGTACCTTCTGATATAATTTAATAACTGTTTAAAATTCAGCAAGAGAAAAAAAAATATTTTACCATATTTTTATCGAAAGCTTTATTAATCATATAATTACAAAATTATGAAAGTGGATTGCATAAGTTGATTGTCTAACTATGTTTGAGCGAAATAAATTATTAAATACATAATAAAAGTTAATGAACTTCAGTAAGACTTAACGACCAGTAATTTCCTGGTAAAAATTATAATAAATAAATATGTCTGCATGCATGCTTTCATCATAGGGAAAAAATGCTGGTAAAAGATAAAATTTGATTAACGTTAGTAATTATCTCAACACGTTTTCCATTCAACTAACAAAATCTTTGTTGTATGAGTAATTTTATGTATGTTACATTAAATAAAGAAATTTAAATAAGCGACATTTTTTTTCTAGAAAATATATGTTTTACTTAATGAAGTGGACATCCGATAATGGAGTTTTATCATTATAATATAATTATGAAAATTTTTATATTATTCAAACTTTTAAGATTCTTTTTGAAACTTACTAAGGACAATATAATTAGTATAAACTGAAATTATAAACAAACATGAAAAAATGACTAAATCAAAATTCATTTATTATATTTATATACTGGATATACAAGAATAATATACAAAATTATATTGGAACACTTCGTTCATTTCTAATTCATTTGGCGTTAATTTTGTTTTCTGTTGCTAATTACTTATAAGCAGTATGATTAATAACTTTTATTTCTTAATGCATTATAATTCTATTCATAAACAATGATAGTAAATTTTTAAAATATATGATTTTAAAAATATGTAATTATAAAATAATTTTAAATAAAGATAACATATAATAAAAAATTTCTTACAATATATTTATTTTAAAATATAATTTTAAAAATATATAATTAAAAAAACATGCAATTTTAACATTTGTATAATTAAAAAAATTATTCCTATAATATATTATTTTAAAACATAATTTAAAAAATATATAATAAAAAAATTATTCCTTAAATTTGTTATTTTTAAAAATAATTTAAGAAATACATAATAAAAAAATATTCCTATAATATGTTGCTTAAAAAAATTATTTTAAAAATGTATAATTTTTAAACTATAATAATTTTAATATGGTACAATTAGAAAAAGTCCTTCCTGCCAGTGCCGGGAGGAAGAGGTAGCTTTCAAATTCCTTATTTTAAAAAAGCCAACTTATATTATTAAAACACACGAAGCTCAATTTAGTGGAAACCGAATATAGGAGATTCAATACTAATTTTTATCAATACTAAATCATTATGAATGAGAATTTCGCGAAATTAGTCATCTTTATCCAAGCTGCTTTTATTTAAAGTAACTTATATTTGGCTGAGATGTTGATGTATACTATCCACATGCCTTCTTACATGGAATTAGGCGAATACGTGTGTTATCGCGTGACAAATACAAGATCATTTCAAAATGTTAGTCATACTAGAAATTCAAAGTGCTATAATTCAACCATTTTTTAAGATATAAACAAAAGAACAAATTTTCAGAAACAGAATCTGCTCCGGAATCTTTGTATCAAGGCCAAACGCATAAAAAAATCTTTTACATTTTCCAATTTTTTAATGCCTCATTTTACATTTTAAATTTAAATTTTTTTAAAATGGCAACCATTTTGAAACAAGATGGCGAATGAAGCTGGCCAACGAACTCGGTCGAGACATTGGTATGTACTATGTACAGACCAAGTAACATCCAAATCGGTTCATAAATACGCCTGTTATCGCGTGACAAAAATCAGGTCGTTTTAAAATGTCAGCCACAATAAAAATTCAAAATGCTATAACTCAGCCATTTTTTTAGATATAGACGAAACAAAAACTGTTCCGGAATCTTTGTATTAAGGTCAAACACATACGAAAAAAATCTTTTTCATTTTCCAATTTTTTGGTATCTCATTTTAAATTAATTTCTTTTTTAAATGGCCGCCATTTTGAAACAAGATGGCGGTTGAAGCTGGCCAACGAACTCGGTCCAGATATTTGTATGTACTATGTACACACCCAGGTACATCCAAATCGGTTCATAAATACGCCTGTTATCACGTAACAAATATCAGGACGTTTCAAAATGTCAGCCACGCTAGAAATTCAAAATGCTATAACTAAGCCATTTTTTAAGATATAGACGAAACAAAAACTGCTCCCAAATCTTTGTATCAAGGTCAAATACATAAGAAAAAAATATTTTTCCATTTTGAATTTTTTGGTACCACATTTCAAATTTAAAATTTTTAAAAAATTTTTAAATGGCCGCCATTTTGAAACAAAATGGCGGATGAAGATGGCCAACGAACTCGGTCGAGACATTGGTATGTACTATGTACATACCGAATTACATCCAAATCGGTTCATAAATTCGAGAGTTACAGTATGACAAATGTCAGATATATATATATATATATATATATATATATAAATTTTGAACGGAGGGTGGTTTCGGGGTCTGGGGGTCATGATCGATGGAAATATACCAAAATTTTTTGAAATCGCTTTCCTCCGAACGGCTGCAATAGGTAGCTTTTTGTAATGAAAGCTACCTAAAATACATAAAAATGTTTTTGAATATAGACATATTATTGCCGAAACGTCAGTGAAGGCTTACTGTGGAGACACCAAAAGTTTTGGTTTCCGTTAGTCTGTCTGTCTGTTCCGCGATAACTGTCGTAAAAAGCATCCGATTATCTTAAAATTAAGGATGCATGTTGGTGAGGTTACCGGATTTAGCTGTATAGTTTTTGGTTAAATCTGGTTCATTCGTTCGGAATATATAGAACATTTTATTTTCCGCCTTAATGCTTTCCTATAGCAATTCAGACGATTTTTCCATTTTTATTTGTTGAAAGGAAATGGCTCATATGATTGAAAGATTTAAATGATAAATTATGGATGATGGAATTTCCTAATTAGAACCATACATTATTCATATTAGTTTGAAATTTTGTGTATACATTTGTCAGAGTTTTTAAATTCGGTGTATATCTTATGGAGGGATTTTATATATGTGTTCCAATAATATAAAATATTTTCTTTTTTTAATTTACTTTTTTTCAATCACATATTTCATTGTCTTAATTTTCTTTTAACTGTTTCCTAGCAACGGAAAGGTGAATTTGATCTCATATATCAAAAATAAAACAAATACGCTTTGAGGTTGAAATAAAAGGGGCTTGTGTTATGATATTAATTCTTCTTATTAAAAAAAACGTTACTAATATCTCACGGTTTATCGTCTGGAAGCAACTAACAGAAATATTTAATTTTTAATCGAAAATTTCAATGAGAAAAAAAAAAAACTTTTGAAAAGCAAATTGATAGTAAATGTCAAAGTTATGCACCGCAAAATTATCGCTGTTGAAAAGGACGTCATTGTATCGGGAAATAAATATTTTCATTCTTAAAAACAAACATTAACTAGATTGTCTGAAAAAATATTTTTTGACGAGTGTAAGTTCTTAATTGCCGCCTCATTTCAGAAAATATGAATGAATTTTTTTTTTTATCTTCAAAAGGAAATTACATTTTCGTTCGTAAAACCTAAACTTTTAATATAATTGCGTCAATGTAAATCCTTTTCTGCCCGCCAGTATTGAAGAATAAGGCTCGGAAGTGTAAAAAGATTTACCATAATCATTAGCGCAATCAATAAAAAGTTACATATGTAAATTAATGAGACCACGGGGGGTTCAGGGGGGCGGAGCCCCATTGAATACTTTTTTATTTACAAAAAATACCAGAATTAGTAGCTCATGAAAATTCAAAATATCCTTCCATAACAACGTTTTTAATTTAACGCTTCTAATGTCTGAAAACTTCGTATTTTTTATTCTTATAAATAATTACGTAATTTGAAAACTTTAAATTGCGGTTTGCAGGAAATTGAATATTACTAGAGTGTGTCTAAAAACAATGAATTGCAGATCTGACGTTGAGGCTCCTGATCTGCAGATTTACTAGTTGCCGAAACGTCAGTGAAGGCTTACTGTGGAGACACGAAAAGTTTTGGTTTCCGTTAGTCTGTCTGTCTGTTCCGCGATAACTGCCGCAAAAAGCATCCGATCGGCTTGAAATTCCCTGGGCATGTTGATGAGCTCCCCGGATTTAGCTGTATAGTTTTGGGTTAAATTTGGTTCATTCGTTCGGAATATACAGAACATTTTATTTTGTGATATAATGCTTTTCTATGGGAAGTCAGACGATTTTCAAATTTTCATTTGTTGAAAGAAATCGCTCATATGAATAATAGATTTAAATGGTAAATTTTGGATGCTGAAATTTTTAAATAAGAGTATTAAATTATTCTTATTAGTTTGCAATTTTGTCAAAACATTTGTCAGAGCTTTTAAATTAGGTGTATAACTTATGATAGAATTTTATACATGTGTTCGAATAATATATTTATTTTATGAATTTACTTATATTTCATTTTTTCTTTTAACCGTTGCGTAGCAACATCATCTCATCTAAAAATATCATAAATGTGAAAGTATGTATGGTTTTTAAAGTCAAATCAAAGTTAAAAGGAATGAATTAATGAATGCCTTTGTATAGACATTTGCATATAGATTGATTTAAACGCAGAAATGAAAATAGTATTTATATACTATATAGAATAATATCTTTATTTACGTATTCAACTATTTTGATTATGAAGGAAAAAGTTCGTTATTTTCATACAGAATAAACTGACATTATTCTATTAAACTTTATAAACTTTATTGTTGCCAAAAAAAAATGAATAACAATTTCTCACAAAGAGTTAATTTTAATTTGTAAGATTTTCACGTGCAAAAAAAAAAATGGAATAAGCAAATAAAAAATAAAAAAAAGGATATATAGGACAGGAATGAATACATATAAACATTTCACACCAAATACCACCTAAAATAGTTTTTGTAGCAGTATTTTCCCAGCACTACGAAGAAAGATTCCTCGATTTACACGATTTTACTTGGCCTTCCTTTTCTCATTCTTTGCGATTTCATTTTCGCAATTGCGTGCATTAATTGGCACAAAATTTTACATTTTTATGACTGAGATATATGTAAGGCCATACAAATAAGAAATTCCGTATTGTCTCCTATAAAATGTGATAAAGTGTCGGTTAATCATATATGTTTTTATTAAGAGGAGCAGAGCTGCCAAGCCTCCGGCGTTCTGGATACCAGTATTTTAATACAGAAAATGTTACTTTATTTAATTGAAACATTTGCGCGATTTAAAAGAACATTTTCTCTAAGATAATAGTGATGTGCAAAAAGCTTGAGACTTGGTATGTCTGGTGGGGAGTGAAATGTTTTACTTAATGCATTTATCTCTATTTTAATGCTACGTGAACAACGTCCGTGTAACAGCTTGTAGAGTGTAAAATAAATTAAATTATTAAAATAATCCTTATTACGAAAAATGAAACAGAAAGTCCGGCTAAGGGAAATGAAATGTTAGTTAACCTTTCGTAATTTGACCTGAACATAGGTTTGCGTCAAATTTCAACGGTATTTGTAACATCACGATTTTAAATTAAATGTAGATACTATTAAAAGAAAATCACAAAAAATACTTAAAGGCGCCAAATCATGTTTATCTATTTAACGATGATGAATTATTAACTGTTGGGTTTAGAAGACCCATAAAGGTATTAGATTTCTAAATTAGATGTTTCAGTTTACATTTCCAAAAGTTCTTTATCCATTAGATACAGGTATTTGTGGTTAGCAGGCAAGTAAATACTGCTGTATGGATATTAGGATAACGTAAAATGCTTGACCGAATTATTGCTTATCCTTATAAATCGCAGTGTAAAAAGAAATCTAAGATATAGGGTAATCATTAACTCAATCAGTAGAAAATTACAAATGCAAAATAAATTACACAACGGGGGGTTCAGGGGGGCAGAGCCCCCCTGAAGAAATTTGCTTTATTATATAAAAGTCCTTCCGGCCAGTGCCGGGAGGAAGAGGTAGCTTTCATAATCCTTATTTTAAAAAAGCCAACTTATATCATGCAAACACACGAAGCTCAATTTAGTGGAAACCGAATATAGGAGATTCAATACTAATTTTTATCAATATAATGAATGAGAATTTCGCGAAATTAGTCAGCATTATCCAAGCTGCTTTTCTTTAAAGTAACTTATATTTGGCTGCCAAATTCGGCAATTTCTTAAAGTGCCTGTCATTTTAAGACAAAATGGTGGATGAGGCTAAGCAGTGAACTTCGTCGAGACCTTAGTAATTGCTGTGCACATGCTCACTCACATCGGAATCGGTTAATATATAGGAGTGCTGTCGCATGTAAAAAATCAGATTTTTCAAAATGTCACCCACAATAGAAATTGAAACTGCTATATCTGAGCCATTTTTTAAGGTAAAGACAAACAAAAAATGCTCCTGAATCCTTATATCAAGATCAAATACTTAAGAAAGAAACCTTTTTCAATTTCTAATTTTTTTGCACCTCACTTTAAATATATATATATTTTTTAATTTAATGGCCGCCATTTTGAAACATGATGGCTGATGAATCTGGCCAGAGAACTTGATCGAGGTGTTGATGTATACTATCCACATGCCTTCTTACATCGAAATCGGCGAATACGTGTGTTATCGCGTGACAAATACAAGATCGTTTCAAAATGTTAGCCATGCTAGAAATTCAAAGTGCTATAAATCAACCATTTTTTAAGATATCAACAAAAGAACAAATTTTCAGAAACAAAAACTGGCTCCGGAATCTTTGTATCAAGGCCAAACACATAAAAAAAAATCTTTTTCATTTTCCAATTTTTTAATACCTCATTTTGAATTTTAAATTTATTTTTTTTTAATGGCAACCCTTTTGAAACAAGATGGCGAATGAAGCTGGCCAACGAACTCGGTCGAGACATTGGTGTGTACTACGTACAGACCAAGTTACATCCAAATAGGTTCATAAATACGCCTGTTATCGCGTGACAAAAATCAGGCCGTTTTAAAATGTCAGCCACAAGAGAAATTCAAAATGCTATTACTCAGCCTTTTTTTTTTAGATATAGACGAAAGAAAAACTGTTCCGGAATCTTCGTATTAAGGTCAAACACATACAAAAAAAATCTTTTTCATTTTCCAATTTTTTGGTATCTCATTTAAATTTTTTTATTTTTTAATTTTTTTAAATGGCCGCCATTTTGAAATAAGATGGCGGATGAAGCTGGCCAACGAACTCGGTCGAGATATTTGTATGTACTATGTACACACCAAGGTACATCCAAGTCGGTTCATAAATACGCCTGTTATTACGTGAGAAAAATCAGGACGTTTCAAAATGTCAGCCACGCTAGAAATTCAAAATGCTATAACTCAGCCATTTCTTAAGATATAGACGAAACAAAAACTGCTCCCGAATCTTTTTATCAAGGTCAAACACATAAGAAGAAAATATTTTTTCAATTTTCAATTTTTGGTACCACATTTCAAATTTAAATTTTTCTTAAAAATTTAAATGGCCGCCATTTTTAAACAAGATGGCGGGTGAAGCTGGCCAAAGAACCCGGTCGAGACATTGGTATGTACTATGTATAAACGAAGTTACATCCAAATCGGTTCATAAATACGCCTTTTATCGCGTGACAAAATTCAGGACGCTTCAAAATGTCAGCCACGCTAGAAATTCAAAATGCTATAACTCAGCCATTTTTTAAGATATAGACGAAACAAAAACTGCTCCGAAATCTTTGTATAAAGGTCAAATACATAAGAAAAAAATATTTTTCCATTTTCAATTT
This sequence comes from Maratus speciosus, assembly GCA_963932465.1. Classification (NCBI taxonomy): domain Eukaryota; kingdom Metazoa; phylum Arthropoda; class Arachnida; order Araneae; family Salticidae; genus Maratus; species Maratus speciosus. The sequence goes on from OZ010789.1 coordinate 446,587,740, forward strand.
TTTGGTACCACATTTCAAATTTTAAAATTTTAAAAAAATTTTAAGTGGCCGCCATTTTGAAACAAAATGGCGGATGAAGCTGGCCAACGAACTCGGTCGAGAGATTGGTATGTACTATGTACACACCGAATTACATCCAAATCGGTTCATAAATACGCCTTTTATCGCGTGACAAAATTCAGGACGTTTCAAAATGTCAGCCACGCTAGAAATTCAAAATGCTATAACTCAGCCATTTTTTAAGATATAGACGAAACAAAAACTGCTCCGGAATCTTTGTATAAAGGTCAAATACATAAGAAAAAAATATTTTTCCATTTTTAATTTTTTGGTACCACATTTCAAGTTTTAAATTTTTTTTTAAATTTTAAATGACCGCCATTTTGAAACAAAATGGCGGACGAAGCTGGCCAACGAACTCGGTCGAGACATTGGTATGTGCTATGTACACACCGAATTACATCGAAATCGGTTCATAATTACGGGAGTTACAGTGTGACATAGGTCAGATATATATATATATATATATATATATATATATATCAATTTTGAACGGAGGGTGGTTTCGGGGTCTGGGGGTCATGATCGATGAAAATATACCAAAATTTTTTGAAATCGCTTTCCTCCGAACGGCTGCAATAGGTAGCTTTTTTGTAAAGAAAGCTACCTAAAAATTACTAGAATAAGTAGCTCGTGAGAATTTCAGAATATCCTTACATAACAACGTGTTTAATTTAACGCTTTTAATGTCTGAAACCATCGAAATATTTTTTTCCTTTTATAAATGTTTGTGTAATTTAAATAGTTTAAATTTTGTTTTTGTAGAAAGATTAATATTACGCAAAGTTTGATAAAAACAATGAGTTGCAGAGATGACGTTGAGGCTCTTGATCTGCAGATTTACTAGTATATATTTGCCGAAACGTCAGTGAAGGCTTACTGTGGAGACACGAAAAGTTTTGATTTCCGTTTGTCTGTCTGTCTGTTCCGCGATAACTGCCGCAAAAAGCATCCGATCGGCTTGAAATTAATTGGGCATGTTGATGAGGTACTCGGACTTAGCTGTATAGTTTTTGGTTAAATTTGGTTCATTCGTTCGGGAAATATAGAACATTTTATTTTGCTCTGTAATGCTTGTTTATGGCAAGTCAGACGATTTTCAAATTTTCATTTGTTGAAAGAAATGGCTCATATAAAAAATGGATTTAAATGGTAAATTTTGGATGCTGAAATTTTTAAATAAGATTATTAAATTATTCCAATTAGTTTGAAATTATGTCAATATATTTGCGAGATTTTTTAAATTAGGTTTATAATTTTTGGGGAAACTTTATGCATGTTTTCCAATAATATAAAGCATTTTGTTTTATCAATTTGACATAATACATATTTCATTTTTAACCTTTTCTTTCATCAGTTGCCTAGCAACGAATTTGGTCTTAATAATATTAGTATAAATGCGTCTATAATTTTTCAGTAAAGCCAACGTCAAAACGGATGAATTAATGCATTTGTATTTTTGCATATAGATGAATTTTAGCCCCAGAAATAAAAATAGGCAATATTTTATTTATTTTATTCAAATATTTTGCTTAAAAATACAAAAGTTCATTATTTTCATAGAGAATAATGTGACATTTTTTCATAAAATTTATCAATGTTTCTTTAATCGTTGCCAAGAAAATCAAAACCCTGAATAATATTTTCTCTTAAACAATTTTGAATTGAAAGATTTTGACATGAAACAGGAAAATGAAAAAAAAAAAAAAAATTAAGAATAAAAAAATTAATATGGCGACATATTGGGAATAAAAAGAAAACTCTCAAGTATTTCTTAATATAACAAGATGAAAGGTTTTGAGTAAGTGCGAATAGCAGATGAATTAGACGTCATTTATCAAAAAAAAAAAAAAAAAAAAAAAAAAAAAAAAAAAAAAGATGTTGGAATAAAAAGACCTTGGCTAAAATAAAATGAACTATTATTTACGGAGGAAAGAGATAGATGGAGATGCAGTATGCCGTTAAAACAGTTTGCAATATGAAGCACGTGGAACAGGGACCGAATTCTTTGACTTCATCCGTGCATTTTTTCTGTACAATGAAAATGATCTGCTTATATTTAAGCATTCTAAAGTAGCATTTCATCGTATTATGAATTAAAAACTGTTTTACTAAAAATATTTTTCTTTTCTTTCTTTCTTTTTTAAGCAGGCCGTTGTGTTTCGGTCGAATGTAGCGGATTTTAAGGTTACATTTTTGGCGTCACTTCAAGATTTATTGTTTGCGTACGGTTAACATGAGGATTTTATTTTAAATTTTAAATTTATTAATTTATAAAAAAAAACATGCTTATCCTTATAAATCACAGCGTAAAAAAAAAAATCTATGATATACTATAACCATCCGCACAATCAATAAAAAATTACGAATGTAAACTTAAATAAACTACGGAGGGTTCAGGGGGCACAGCCCCCCTGAAGAAATGCAATTTTTGATTTAAAAAGTTACCAGAATTAGCAGCTCATCAGAACTTCAGAACATCAGTGTATAACCACTTGTTTAACACATTTAATTTCTGAAACTGTACGAAGTATTTTGTATTCTTATAAATATTTACAAAAAGAACTGACTGATTTTAAAATTCAATAACTTCCAAACGGTGACAGATATTAAAAAAATTCTTGCAGGAGGGTTATGCATAAAGTCAAAAGTTTTATTACAGTGATTTTCGATTTTAGTTCGAACAATAGATGGCGCTGTAAGCAATAGTCGCTAAATACAGGCTCGCTTTTTGGTCCTTTCTGTTGTTCCATGCAGAAAAAGGAGATGGAAATGTATTATCCGGGCCACGAAGTACCAAAAATCGAGCCTGAATTTAGCCTCTATTGATCGCAGCGCCATCTATTGTTTGTAATTCGAACTAAAATCGAAAATCACTGTAAAAAAACTTTTGACTTTATGCATAACCCTCGTGCAAGAATTTTTTTAATATCTGTCACCGTTTGGAAGTTATTGAATTTTAAAATCAGTCAGTCCTTTTTGGGACACCCGGTATGTAATTTGAAAACTTTAAAAAGCGATTTGTAGGAAGATGAATATTACGCAATGAGTGTTAACAACAATGACTTGCAAAGATGACGTTGAGGCTCCTGATCTGCAGATTTACTAGTTAAATAACATATATTACTAATAACATATATATTCTAGAAACATACTTATACACACATAATTAAAAAATACATTTTAATCTATTTCTGTTTACCTGTCTTCTTGAAAAGTCCCTCTGCAGTAATCTTTGAATGTAATATGCAATTATATGAATATTTCCTAATTTATAAGTGCGTATTGACACCAGTTGATACGCTCTATTAAAAAATCCATTGCCTCTTCATTGCTTGAATCCTTGCTTCCTTTTTTTTAATGCATTCATGGAAATGTTATTAATCTCTTGGAAGAAAAAAAATTAAATATTCTCTTTTTATGGTTGAAAAAGGCATATAATACTTCATTCATATCTGAGAAATAAAAAGTGCAATCACTAAAAGAATAAACTATCTCATAGTAATCATCTTCTAAAAGTATGTTCTGCTATTGACCACGTGATTTCAAAAACTTCCTTCCAAAATTATTCACATCGACATTTTCGGCGAATGAACGAGTGCTACAGTAATAAAACGACTAAATGAATACCTGTATGTAATACTAATACGGGAACAAGTGATTTCCGAGTCCAAAGACCCAACACAAATTATCATTTTCTCCATCAGGCAGACTAATTGGCTCCGTTCATGAATGACGAATATTCGGCTCCGTTCAAGAATCACGAATATTCGGCTCCGTTCATGAATCACGAATATTCGGTACCATGAAAATGGCGTTTGAAGTTTGTTTTCTATTTCTGCAATAACCAATAACGAATAATAATCCAAAGTAACGATTCGGTATTTCGTATTAGAGAGAATACCCGTTATTTAGTAACGAATACATGCGGTTTGCAACAGTTCTATTACTGATATTTAAAACTGGTCGTAATATTTCGTGTCTGATTGGCTTTCATTGTTTCCCTTACGGGTCGGTTTCGGGTTGACTTTATGACTCTTACGGGTCGGTTTCGGGTTGACCTGATTTTGTAAAAGAATGTCCAAAATATTTTATCCCTAAAAAAAAAATTAAACCTCAGATCAAAGTTTCATGAAAGCAAAATGCGTCTAGTCTTAGAATTAGTTTCTGGAAGTTAATATAAACATACTTTTTCAACTAATGGTACGATAAGGATTATAACGAATGCCTTCCGCATTGCTAAAGACTTTTTGCTGAATAGGCGCAGTTCTAATCTTCTACCTAATCTTGATCCGTCTAACGTTGTTCTGACAAAAATCTACTGTGTGATAGACAGGAAGAATTATTTAACGTTTTCCTACGTATTGCATTTTTAAATTACGATAAGGCAGAATGGTAATTGTGTAATACAGGGTGCACTGTTATAAGTGATATACTTTTGAAACCGCAACAAATTTTAAAGCATATTTAAAGATTAGATATTTAATTTGATATTTAGACATATAGACAATATATCTATAATAATAAGGAAAGAAGTTTGTGTGTGAGTGAGTGTGTCGCGGTGTTCTGAAAAGACTACTGCACGTAGAGCTACAAAATTTGGGGAAAAGGTACGTCTGTATATGAAGCTTTGCACCTCGAAGCTCGATTTTCGATTTTTTGATTAGATTTTTTTTATTTAATTTTTTAAGCGATTTTTGGCACTTTTTTAAGTTTTGAGGAGATTTTTCCATATAAGTGTGAGGAATATGGTTTCTTTCTTTTAACCCAATATCGTAAATTTTGTTCTCTTTTCAAAACAGTTTATTTGGAATTCGTGCAACGATTTTTGAATTTTTAGCGAATTTTTTATGCAATTATTGAACAGCATTTAATGCATATCCATACCTATAAGGAGGTTACCGTAGAGGGACACAGTTCTGTCGCCAAATGCCGCCAAGTTTGCAGTCAACTTGGCGGTATATCGCCAATTTTGGCGACCAAAATGAGTCGCCAACTAGGCGATATCTCTAATATTTCGCCAAATTCCCATAGACTTCCATTGCAAACCAATATGGATTACTTGCTTACAGAAAATCAACAAATTGAAATACTTTAATGCAACAAAACTAATATTAACTTAAGCTATTACATTAATTATATTTAAGGGAATTCAAGTAAATTAAATCGTGAATAAAAGTAACATGATACAATGCTTAGCATGCTTTCCCAAACATAAATTTTAAGAGAGCCCGCAGGTCAAAGGAATTAGATTTGAAACTTTTATCCAATTATAGTAATTTTTGAGTTTCGTGATTTTTTTTAACTTTTTGTGATTTTTAATTCGATTTTTACGTTTCTTCGCGATCTGCTGCAATTTTTTTGACATTCCATTTTTGACCTATAATACTAAAGTTATTTCTACCTTCATTTCAATAAAGTTTATTCGGATTTCGTATAACAATTTTCGAAATTTTCGGGTTTTTTGTATGTGATTTTTAGTGTATTTTAGCGATTTCCTACAATTTTTTCCACATTAGTGAAAGACGTTGATAGAAGTTGAATCAACTTTCAATCTTCGAACACAATATATAATTTTTTTTTCTCTTTTCGAAATTTGTGCAGCGATTAAAAATTTTTTCGCGATACCTTACTGTGGATTTCAGAGCTTTTTCGCAATTCGTGCTGTTTTTTTTACGTACCCGGGCATCGCCGAGCAAGCTAGCTAGTATAGATATATAGATAGACATATAGATATAGACGTATAGATATATGACATATAGATTGAAACATTATTTTTCTACTTCCTTTGTTTTCATTGTATCAAAGTTCGGATATAATTTATCATACCTGTGATATTCATTTAATTGAGTTGAGTTAGTACAACCCGACCCACGCAGGACTCTCATTCAAATACATATTTCTTTTCATCTGAAAAAAAATTATGCTGAAACTTTTTCTGAAAATCCCAACAATCTGAGTGGCAAAATACTTATATATGACTCGCGAGAATTTTTCTGGTGTGAACTAGACCTGCAGAAAGAAAATTAGATTCATCCCAAATCGAAAAACAAAATTCGGGATAACCCGACCCGATGTTTGTCTTTATTCAACGATCCCGAGGTGTCCATTAGTCAGAGGTTTTACTATATTTGAATATTAAAAAATATAGATTTGTTAATTATTCTATGAAAAATATAAAAATGGTATCAGATATACAATTGTAGAATTTTTTTCATAATGTCATTAAAACATGATTTACGGATTTACTTTCATCATTTACTTTCATTGCGGATTCGGGTCGGATTGCGGGTTGCCAAAAATTATTTTTGCGGGTTCGGGTCGGGTTGCGGGTCGGGGATTTTTGTTGTTGTTCTTGTTGGGTTCGGATTGGTTTGCGGATCGACTTAAAATGGAATTTCGGGCCGGGTACAAAACGACCTGTGCAGGGCTTTAGCACATCCTAATAGAAACCACGCATGTCATCGTCTATAGTTTAGGAGTAACTTATAGAGCACTTTCCAGTATCATTTCATCAGTTTATATCTAGAATATTTTAACAAAAATTCTCAGAGAGCATTTATGTATGAAACCAACAGATCAAACTTCACGTCTTTAAACTATATAGATCCAAAAAAATTGAAATTTTATAACATTTTACACTCTTTAACCTCTTTCAAAGATTCTAGAGATGTTAAATACAATCGAGTCTCTCTATAATGAAACTCCATACATCAAATTTCTATATATAACGAATTTTTAGTAGGAACGGTTCCCTTTTCCCATGATTTCATTAAAAACAGCCTCCATATAACGAAATATCTATTTCCATATAGCGAATTTTTTTCATAAAATGTTCTTTATTTATTTATTCAGTTTAAAAAAGCATCCATTTCACATGAAATTAATTTTTCATGACTGATTCCTGATTTATCGTCCAGTGCTGAGTTTTTTATCTTAATTTTCTACCTTGAATCTCCGTGTTCTTTATGTCCAATGAATTCATCTCCCCCCCCCCCCCCCACCCCTACACACACACTTTCTAACATCCTTCTTAAAACAGTTTCAATTGGATTGTTACACATATAAGAGCGAGATCAGAGAAGTAATTGAAGTTTAAGGTGAATGAGATCGAAGATAAGTAAATAAATAAATAATTAAGAAATACAATATTAGGTTAATATTTACAGTTAAACATTTCAAATTCATAATTAAACACCTCAAAAATAATTTTTGTTCAAAATTTACATATTAAGTAGGAATTTTTACTCGTTCTCTATATAATGAATTTCTCTATATAACGAATTTTTTACTGGAACAATGGTTTTCGTTATATAGAGACTCGACCTATTTTAAGTAGAGATTATTATCATTATTATCCCGAGAGAGGATTAGAAATCAGTTCCAAAACAATCGTTATTTTGAAATGTTTTGCTCTCTTTCCCCGTTTCAGAATATTACATAGTGAAATCAACGTGTAAAATTTTAAAATTTTAGAAACTATTGTGAGCCAGCATGCACGTCTTAGAAATAACTACCTTGTCGAATTTTACTTTTCTAGTTCTACCAATTCCAAAGAAATCATAATGTTTTTAAACATTTTCCATTCATTTTAAACTTTTAATTTTCGAATTTTTTAAACCGCTCTTGACGAACATTTACACATTAAAAGAGTTGCAATGAAATGAATAAAGGAGTACAGTTTTAAATAGAGACAGGCACAAATACAATCCTTAAAAATAATTGGATTCGGTTTAGCAGTTCCAAAGTAATCGTGATTTAAGAACATTTCTCGCCCATTGCACTCTTTCAATTTCAATTGAAAAAAAAAAAAAAAAAAAAAAAAAAAAAACTGTTGTCTGAGAGAACATGCATCCATGTCAAATTTCTAGTTTCTGGTTCCGACAATTTCACATAAACAGTAATTTAGAACATTTATAGAATATTTCCGCTCATTTCACCCTTTTAAATTTTAAATTTAATAGAAACTACTCTTAGCTAGCACATATATCTTAAAAGTAATCTTCTTGCCAAATTTCAGGCTTCAATTCCCAACACTGTCACAGAAATCGCAATTACAGAATTTTTTTTGCTCCTGCAATCCTTTTGGCGGTTGTGTTCGTTAAGTCATATGCAGAAAAACAGCAAATAGACACGGAGAGAGATCCACTATTTAACACAGTTAAGACTGAAGCGGATTTGAAATTACTTAGTACTCTACTGAAATTACTTATTACTTAGCGAATTTCAACAGCATAAATATGCATCAAATAAATTATTTGTTATAATTTTTATATATTTGTATATTTTTAAGTTATAGAAATCCTTGAATTTATAATTTTTATTTAATCACATATTAGAAGTTGTTTTTCTTGTAATAGCCTCTTTGCATGTGTTTCTTGAAATTGATTTTAGGTTAGATGTATGTTGCATGAAACAACGAACATACTGATAGCAATATTTAAACTTTGCTATCAGTACTTGCGTGAAGTTCGGTTTTATCCTCAAAAATAAACTATTTATTTCTCAATATAAAACAAAACATAGGTAAGATAAATTGGGCTTACCTTGTATTTATGTATATCCGTTTATCATCTGATAATCTGCGTCCGGAAAGGGTAAATCGATCTACATATTCTTCTTGTATTTCTGTTTTTTATCCATTTGTGATGATGGTGTGAACTTCCATGTCAATTAAAAGGACAATGTTTTTTGTGTGACATGTAAATTTTAAATTTGTCCGGAAACTTTTAAATAGAGAAAAAAAATTAATATTTAATAAGAGCTTTAAGATATACATCTCTCCGTTGGAGAGTCTGAGATACAAGTGAAAAATAGAGAAAAAATGTATAAATATTACCAGCAATAAAAAAACAGGAAATTAGTGATATAAATCACAATAACAAATTATTTGTATCAATATTTATATTTATAGTAATTTAAAAATAAGAGTTTATATATGTCCATAGTTCTTAAGTATCGTGAAATTTTTATAATAAAAATGTCTGTTTATGATAGTGCAATCACTTTTCACTTCCTTCCTTCAGATCATAAGCACTTTTGATAATTACTATTATAAATCACATTTGACACATGAAAAACAATTTACTTAGCTTGATTGTTTTAATGTCCTTGTTTGGAGATTATATTTCACAATATCTGTCAACACATACAATATTAGGTCATCTTGTAAAATGACGACTATATCCATTACCGCCTATCCATTACCTATCCATAACCAATTACTGAAAACTGTCGGGATGCTACACCGACTACGGAAAATCCCAACGTAAAATTTAAATTTTTGTTGAGTAATAGACAGCAAAGGAACAAATAAACTTTGGAAGAGCTGGATCATTAAATACAGCCGCGGCCGAACCGGATTTGAAATTGCTCATTGTCCTAACTTTGTACCCATGTGACAAGATTGTACAGCGTAAATATATATCAATTAAAGTGTATGGTGTAACAATGATTCTTTTTGTATTGTTGTATACTTTTATATACGATTTAAATATACGATTCCTTGAACTTAGGTATCACTACTTGTGAATAGTAATTAATGCCTTGTTTAATAGTAGTATTTTTTGATTAAAGAATATGAAGACTGGAAAAAAGCGGTACTCAAATTAAAAGAACCGCACGATTCCTATATGCAACAATTTCTAATTTTTCTGAAATCTTTTCTGCCTAATTTTCTCAACATTCTAAAAATAAGGAGACAGCTTTATAATAGTAAAATGTTAGTATTATTTACTAATTTAATGTACACTGTTTTTGCACATGGTAAATTGTATGCAGATTTAAATGAAGATCCAAGAAGGTTATTTCAGAACTTTTAATGCTATCCGAATAGTTTTATTTATATTGAATTTAATTGTCTACATATTACCTTCTATTTTTATACTAATTACAACGCATTAAATAAATTAAACTTTCTTTTATGAACTATTTCTAACAATATTTTCTTTCATATCGGAAAATGTAATATAAAAGGATATTTCAAACAATTGCATATAATTTTAGGATATATTTGTTCAAAAGCACTACTCAAATCGGATTATTTTGAACATATAACTGGTCTTTATGGAAGATAAATTGTGAATGTTTCTAAAATCCGTTTTTCACGGCTGCTTGTGCTCCTGAAACACAGGATAGTGTATGGAAGAGCTAAAGTGTATTCTACAAATGTTTTTATATAGATGTAATCTAGTCTATTTTTTAGTGTTTCTTGAATGGAATAAATGATTTAACGGAAACATATGCATTTCTTTTTTTAAACATATTTTCGCTCCAAAAAATCCCTACTATTGTTAAAAAATAAAATAAAATAAATATTAAAAATAACCAATACGATAAAATGAAACAAGTTTAATTTTAAAAACAAAATTTAATAAAATGCTTAAAATCGTCATAAATTTACTTATATTTAAAATGCTTAAAATATTTTTTTTTCATTATGTCGAAATCAAATTTGAAAGAAATTACGTCACTTTGCTGAAGATTTCAGGATTTATTTTCAGGATATTTAACCATGATACTGGAGATATTGTACGATAGGGCATCGTTAGATGCTTGATTGTTTTTACACGGGATTTCTATGGATTCTGTGATAAATATCCTGAAAATGAATCTTGAAATCTTGAGCAAAGTGGCTTATTAAACTTTATGGTACGACAGTTAAATATTCTTCTACAAAAATTTAATCTGAAACACTGCTACTTCGATCGTCCAGCTACGCAATTAAAATGAAAGTGACGTATGAGAACAAAGTGGTGTAGTAAAATAAATGGAACTGAAGTTAATATATATTTTCTCTACATAAATTCAATCCAAGGAACTGCTACTTCTACTGTAAATCCTAGTAATTATTGGCTCTCACATTTCAAAAACGAAATGACGTATTTGTATAAATTAACGGCAATTATCAAAATATTCTCTGATGAAGCGTTTGGGAAAGCCCGAAAGTACTAAGAAGTTTAAACTAAAATGTATTTTTAACTTGTAACATCTCTTGTATTACTTTAGTCTTATTTTAAGTAAACCAGAGAGAAGTAAAGTTCATATTGTATATTTTATGTTTGAATCAAGGTAACTAATGCATTTCGTCTTATAATTTTGTTTAAATAATTGCATTAATAATATTAATATAGTATAACTTATATTTTGAATATAACTGTGACTAAAATATAGTAGGGCATGATATTATTGATGTTTTTCTCATTACACATTATTAAAAATCATTTTTCTTGACTATGAAGATGACCGAATTTAAAATTTTGCATTTATTAACTAATCCTAAAAAAAATACCTTTCATATAGGGGAAAGTCGTCTAATACGGTGACGGCTGGTCAAATGGGACGCTGGAATTCTCACTGATAAATGCTGCCACCTTAAGATTCAAAATGTTACTGTCATTCACGCTTTCCTATATGCCATTTTGAATTGTACTATTGACAATTATCATTAATCTGTTACTTTTCACAAATGCTTAAATGTCTGGTTTTTTTTCTTTTCGAGTTTCATCGTGAACTGCATTGGAACTGATCAAGGCACACTGTAAAAAAACCACTGTAGATTTGCCAGAACAAACTAGATCACAGTGAATGTGCTGTATCTTTCTTTGGTTTCCTGACTATATTAAAATGGAAAATACAGTAGTTGCGCAAAATTAACAGCACAATGTGCTGACAATTTGGACGCATTTTTTTACAGCACAAACTGCTGGCGTCCAAATTGCCAGCACATTGTGCTGTCAATTTTACACAACTACTGTATTTTCCATGTTAATATAGTCAGGAAACCAAAGAAAAATAGAGCACATTCACTGTGATCGAGTTTGTGCGCGAGATGAACAGTACTTTGTACTGTAAAAATGTCATTTTTTTTACAGTGCATCTTGGAACATTCGCTTTCGATAAGTGCAGCAATGATTCTTGTAGATTTAAGTTACATTTTGAGATATTGCTTGATAAACTATCTTACATCTATACAAGGTGACACCATGTTTTTTTAGCATACGTCATTGTCTGCTAAAACGGGGACATTTGACGAACCAGAGCTATCATCTGATGAGGAAGATAAACGATAATGATGATGCTTGCATCTTGAACTACTCGTAAAGGATAAAAAAGGGTGGATTCAGTGTTGCAGCTGAAGCCTGTTGGGCACATGAAGCCTGTTCAAGTACTGAAGAAGGGAATGATAATCTCATATGTGTCTAATTGATTTTGTTTGGGTGTAGAAAGTTAGTTTCTGTTTAAAACAATAATAACAATGATAATTTGGTTTGTATGCTTTTTCTGTATTCATAACTTCATTTTTTGCCGTCTAAATAAACAAATGCAATAAAATTTCGCATTAGGCTTCAAATTGATGGTATTTCATAGGAGTACCTCATTTTGCCCAACCAGTCGTCTAAAACGGAGACATCGGACATTTCCCACAAAAATAATTTTTATGTTTATCCTAAAGATTTTTTCTAATGAACAGCCTTGAATTAGGGTGGTTTTTGACTTACTCTAAAAGTAAAATACTTTCCCGAGATTTTTCTTTTATAATTTTTCCCGTAGACCAAAATACGTTGCCGTCTCCTTTTTGAACTAATTTTCCCTGGGCAATTGTAAGATTAGAAAAATATAACACAATTAGTTCAGAAGCTTTCTTTTGGGAAAAAATGTATGATAAATTTCCTTGTCCGTGTCTGAATATATTAACAATTTGGGAGCTTTCATTGAAAATTATTAAAAGGAATTAAGCATAATACCTTAATATAATGTAATATAATTTTACATCTTGCAATTAGATGTAACAGAAAAAAGATATAAATTTCCCTATAATATGGTTTTATTAATTAACTGAACAAATATCGTTAATTCAAAACATGTTCTTATATGAAAATTACTATTAAAATAATAATTCGTCCAAGATAACTCAGAAAGTGGAAAAAATAATTAACGTAGGTGCGGAATTTAATTTTGGGAAATATCAAGCATAAAATTGAACAATGAACGAGATTTTGCTTTTAAAAATTGGATGAATAGATATCTTTCTTATGATATTTATTATATTATAATACGATGAAATAATGATATTTTATATGTGAATTATTATCTTCATTAATTGTGTGCGCTGCAAACCATTTTATTTACTACAAAAATAAATAAAAAAAATAAGTTAAAATTTGTAATAATGTTCCATAAATATTTCACAACAGATTTCAAAAACTTTCAAATGCCTTTTATTCTTTAATATTTTAATCATTCGCTTGTTATGTTATATATTGAAAAAAGATCATTTTTCAATCTTAAACAAGAACGAAAAATTATGCGTCAATCATACAGACTTGCTACTTTTCCGCAGAAACGAGGGATTTCGGTTTTTCGGCACTGAATTTTATTATCTCTGAGGTCGATACAAATCTGCATTAAAATTTGTTGACATTTTTATGGGAGAGCAGGTAGCGGCAGCGAACATAATACAACAAAAATATGAGTACAAACATCTCGAAATTGAGTTTATTTCTCCCTCTCTCTTTCTACTTTCTCTTCCCCGTGAGCTACCGCGCTTAGAAACAAACAGCATGAAAACAGGGCCAGGCGTACGCAACTATCGTCTGCTTTAGCTGAAAGATCACCAAAAAAACGCGAGTTTCATTAAAGAACAGCGCAAAGACGCATTTTTGTCAAAGGATCGTGGATGAACGCGGTTTTCGTCAAATGATCGTACAACACCGATTCTCATCAAAAGATCGCGAAAAAACGCGACTATCGTCAAAGGATATCGAAAAAAAACCCGCAAATTTCGTCAACGGATATCGAAAAAAAACGCGAATTTCGACAAAGGATCGAAAAAAGCGCCAATTTCTTCATAGGTTCGCGGAAAAATGGCGAATTTCGTCAAAAAGTCGTGGAAAAAAGCAAATTTTTAAATGATCGCAAAACAAACAGCGAATTTTTCAAAGAATCGCGGAAAAACGCGAATTTCGTCAAAGGTTCACAGAAAAAACGCGAATTATGTCAAAGGATCTCGGAAAATCCGCAAATTTCGTCAAAGAATTGTGGAAAAAAATGCGAATTTCGTCAAAAGGCAGCTAATAAACGCGAATTTCGTCATAGATGGCTAAAAAAGCGCCAATTGCTTCAAAGAATCGCGGAAAACTCAAATTTCGTCAAAAGGCCGCGAAAAAACACGAATTTTGCCAAAGAATTGCAGAAAAAATGAGAATTTCGTCAAAGGATTGTAGAAATTACTCATTATTTTCCTGTGTGATTCCGTGAATGTTCAGCCTTTTTTTACTGAGCCTGTAGCATTTCTGATCATAAGTTATTAAACACTTCCAACACTTCCATAATATACTTTAACAAAACTTCAACGTTTAATAAGTTGAAGGATAATGTCTAAGTAAACAATTTGGAAAATTCATAATCCATTTCAAAACACAATTTCAGAAATTACCATCAATATTCGTAAAAAGGTGCGAGTTCTTTTGTGGAACCCTGTATATAATCTATAGATTTCTATATATACTACATAGTATGCCAAAATTTAACAGGAAAAGCATGACATAATGGAAAATTTGCCTTCAGAAATTTCAGTAAACGGAAAAGTACTCGATATCTTTTGTAATACACTGCATATGATCTTAGAATTTATATACACTTACTAATATGCAAAAAAATAGTTAAATTTACAAACACGTACTTCAACTGAACTCCGCTTCCATAAGCGGAATTCAGTTGAGACAAGCAAGCAGTAGCAATTATTTTTAATACACAGTACTGGAAACGAATTCTTTTGTGTATATCTGTAGATGAACGATGAACACTATGCACACCATATTCTATATTAAGCTTCATGTAGGGCAACTATATGTCAATTTGAATATGTTTGAAATTGTGTAACTTCGTTTAAGTACACCGCGAACGATTCTTTTTCATGTACCGTAATGTAACGGAATTCTTTTGAGTGTCAGTGTAAACGAACTGTAAATTCTATACACTTCATTGTGAATTCCGATCATGCCATAACCGATCATGCCACAGTGAATCTCTTTTTAACATATCGTCGCATCAAAGTAACAGATATTACATCTAGTATCGATCAAAAATGAGATGCCTGTCTTATTGCTACGAATAACTGTGTTTGTATCTAGTGGAACAATTTCTGAAACACAAAGTAACGTTTGATACTATATCCCAGATGTACTTTATAAACATTCCCTACTGTTCTAGTAGATGCAGACACAGTTTTTCTTAGCAGTAAGTGAGATATATAATTTTCTGATACTTTTCGGTTAGCCGGGCGCCAGTGTTATATATACATACATATATATGTTTATATACATATATGCATACATATATTGTATATATACACATATATACATATATATCAACATATATGTATATATATGCATATGTTTATATACATGTATATAGGCATATACATGTATACATAATACTGGCGCCCGGCTAACCGAAAAGTACCCATTTTCTTTTATTACTAAATGTCCTAATGTTGCTCTGAGGCATCGAATAATGTTTATGGCAATCCGAGAATATTTACTCGAGTTAGAACACGGACAGACAAACTGCACTGATAAACACTTTTCAACTATGTTGGAAGGAATTAAAAAAGAACACTAGTTGTTAATTTATCTTTATAAAGAAACACAAAATGAATATTACTGGCGCAAGACTTGTGCGAAATTTTTAAATTACACAGCCCCACACTCTCACCTTACACCCCAAAAACTCTGTTTAGTGCCTGGAATGCTATAAATTATTTCTTTAATATTGGACGTGCTAATACTAAATCTGTAAACAGTTGCTCTCTACCCGCTGTATATTTTGTCCATGCCCCTGGTTGCGACGCATCGCCATCTGTCCGATATTCAGCCTCAGCGTAGCATAGTTGAGGAGCGGTTGTTTTTCGAAAGGCGGTCGGAAGAATCTGTGGTGAACTCCCCTCAAGTCATTACTGTAAAGGACGTGTTGTACTATATAAATGACTTACGCATTATAGAATGGATGACTTCCAGTTAAAGAAGATTTGTTAATCATACTGGTGTATCTTGCTACGTATGTGGAGAGTTAACACTCAAAGATCACAGACGAACTATTTCTGATTTTGATAAAAGTGAATATTTTCGATACTTTGGTGTGGCTTTGGTGATTAAAACAAAATATGGGGTCAGTACTTAATGATATGAGCGAAACACAAGATGAAAGATTTCAGCAGGACATTAAAATGATGGAAGACTGCTATCAAGAAAATTGTGATATACATATGGTGGAAGATTATTGTTGGAGCTTACAAAGAGGTTGTCCAAACAAAATTTACTCAAGAATGTTACACAAAAAAAGCTTCCTTTTATTTATGGTTTCATTTTATTATTTGAAGAAAAAAAGAGTCACTATAGTGTTATTGTAGTATTGCTATGTTTTATACAAGCCACTTTGTTAAAAGTACTCATTTTTGCTACTTTGGCGTACGTGATCAAGAAGAAAATGGGCTCCGCATCTTGTGCATAAAGATATGAGCAAAAAACAAGATGAAAGGCTTCACCTGGAAATTAAAAGGATGGAAGACTTCTATCAGAGAAATTGGGATATACATATGACGGGAGAGCTTACAAAGAGATTGTCCAATCAAAATCTATTCAAGAATGTCCCACAAAAAAGATTCCTTTTATTTATGGTTTCATTTTATTATTTTGAAAGGAAAAAAAAAACTACAGTGTTATTGTAGTATTGCTATGTTTTATACAAGCCACTTTGTTAAAAGTGCGTATTTTTGCTACTTTGGCATACGTGATCAAGAAAAAAATGGGCTTCGCATCTTGTGCATGAAGATATGAGCAAAAAACAAGATGAAAGGCTTCACCTGGACATTAAAATGATGGAAGACTGATATCAGAGAAATCGGGATATACATATGATGGGAGTACTTACAAAGATATTGTCCAATCAAAATTTATTCAAGACTGTCCCACAAAAAAGCTTCTTTTTATTTAGGGTTTCATTTTATTATTTTGAAGAAAAAAAGAGTCACTATGGTGTTATTGTAGTATTGCTTTGATTTATACAAGCCACTTTGTTAAAAGTGCGTATTTTTGCTAATTTGGCGTACGTGATCAAGAAAAAAATGGTCTTCGCATCTCGTGCATAAAGATATGAGCAAAAAATAAGATGAAAGGCTTCACCTGGACATTAAAAGGTTGGAAGACTACTATCAGAAAAATTGGGATATACATATGATGGGAGCGCTTACAAAGAGATTGTCCGATCAAAATTTATTCAAGAATGTCCCACAAAAAAGCTTCCTTTTATTTATGGTTTCATTTTATTTTTTTTGAAGAAAAAAGAGTCACTATAGTGTTATTGTAGTATTGCTATGTTTTATACGAGCCACTTTGTTAAAAGTGCGTATTTTTACTACTTTGGTGTACGTGATCAAGAAAAAAATGAACTTCGCATCTTGTGCATAAAGATATGAGCAAAAAACAAGATGAAAGGCTTCACCTGGACATTAAAAGGATGGAAGACTGATATCAGAGAAATCGGGATATACATATGATGGGAGCGCTTACAAAGATATTGTCTAATCAAAATTTATTCAAGACTGTCCCACAAAAAAGCTTCTTTTTATTTATGGTTTCATTTTATTATTTTGAAGAAAAAAGAGTCACTATGGTGTTATTGTAGTAATACTTTATTTTATACAAGCCACTTTGTTAAAAGTGCGTATTTTTGATACCTCGGCGTAGGTTATTAAGAAAAAAATGGGCTCCGCATCTTGTGCATAAAGATATGAGCAAAAAACAAGATGAAAGTCTTCACCTGGGCATTAAAAGGATGGAAGACTACTATCAGAAAAATTGGGATATACATATGATGGGAGCGCTTACAAAGAGATTGTCCGATCAAAATTTATTCAAGAATGTCCCACAAAAAAGCTTCCTTTTATTTATGGTTTCATTTTATTTTTTTGAAGAAAAAAGAGTCACTATAGTGTTATTGTAGTATTGCTATGTTTTATACAAGCCACTTTGTTAAAAGTGCGTATTTTTACTACTTTGGTGTACGTGATCAAGAAAAAAATGGGCTTCGCATCTTGTGCATAAAGATATGAGCAAAAAACAAGATGAAAGGCTTCACCTAGACATTAAAATGTTGGAAGACTGCTATCAGGGAAATTGGGATATACATATGACGGCAGATTATTGTTGGAGCTTACAAAGAGATTGTCCAAACAAAATTTATTCAAGAATGCCCCACAAAAAGCTTCTTTTCATTTATGGTTTCATTTTATTATTTTGAAGAAAAAAATTCCTATAGTGTTATAGTAATGTTGCAATATTTTATTCCTGCGATCAAAATATTCAAGAAAATAAAATTTTACTGTGTTTTTTAACGTTGCGTGTAATGTTATGTGATTCATAGGCCTAATACGAAATAGGGAAACATAAATTAGACGATGTTTATACATAAAAAAATTAGAGATAGTAGGGAAAATCAGTGCTATATTTGAAATAGACTCACCAAATGTATATAAAATCAGCTGAAAAAACTCAGCTCGAAAACACGTGTTGGACTGTCTTGTTAGTTCCTTTATTTATTTTCTAGATTATAAGACAATGGATTTAATTATATTTATTTAATTATATTTATGGAAGTATTTTAAATGACTGTTGTATGTTAGCTACACGAAATATGTAATAATAAGCCTCGCTATTTTGTTTTAGTTTATTTAAAGATTTTCAATTAGCAAGATTCTATACTGGCTGTAACATGTTATAGGGCATACCGGGGCTAGTTGGCTACAGGGATAAGTAGGCGCAGTCCTCATAAATCGCCTTTTTGTGGATAGATTACGCAACCACTCACAGAGTACCTTTCTTATTGCTTTTTACAATGTCCATTGTAGTTTTGCACTGTTACCTACGTGCAGTGGACATTTATTTCGATTTTTCTGTTTTTTGCACTCATAAGTAATTTTTTGTTGCTTCATACTTTTTTCTAATTTCTAATACTTATCTTAATAATTGCGATTTAACTTGTGCAGTTTTTCTTAGTGTATGATTAACTGTACTTATCCCATATGTGATTTCCTTGGATTATTTATGCTTAGAGGATTACGTGTCCCTTTTGTGAAGAAATTTATTATGGGTGTAGTAGGCACATTGAACACTGGGCAAGTTGGCTCGGTGTTTGGTGTATGCTGGTAGCTTGAAAAACATCAAACAACGAGAAAAGTGGTTGCAATGCAAGATTTGGGGCACACAAGGCTTGCCCAAACGGAGCCACGTGATTTTTTATTTTTGACAACTGTAATTCTGGTGATGATATAGAGTAGGATAGAAGTTTCTCAATGTTAAAGTTTTATTCATTATTTTTATGTCTGTATAATTTAGATTTTACATTGTACGGCTATAACGCCTTTGTTTAAACTCATTGTTAATAATGAAATTGATTTCGCTTAACTGCATGTCTTATTTGAGCTTCATTTAAATTTTTATAAAGCGTGTGCCAACTTACCCCATAGGTATTGGCAACTTGCCCCGTGAAGGGGTAGGTTGGCGCACAATTTTCCTTTTACTTTAGACTTCCGCTAAACATAAACTACAAAAGCTACAAACTCAAAACTCCGGGTATTTATATCCCAATGCCTGTTCTTTAAAAGTACAGTTAAAGTTTCATAAAAAACTTAAGCAAAAAATAAATAAAAATTAATAACTAAAAACTCGCCTACTAGCCCCGGTCTCCCCTATATAAGATTATATACAATGTTTAGAAAAATGACTACCCAAATTTCAAATTAATTTATGTAAAAAAAAACACGGTTAACACGGAAACTAATTCTGATTGCATATTCATAGGTATACGGCAAACATTTTAAATAATATATTTATTACTATTTGTTGCAAGTTTTTTTGGATCTAATTTGAACTTCATTTTAACGTTGTAGTATTGAATTGCTATTACCTTTAATCCTTACGAGGTGGAACCCGTCGACTTTCGACGAAAGAAAAGGTTTACAAATAAAATATTACATTAAATTTGTAATAAACCTTCAAAAATAATTACAATAAAAATTCACCTTACACAGGTTAATCCAACTCTCCAAACACATATTTTAATCTAAAGTTAACAAAATATTATTTTCATAAACTTCAACTGTTAGAATTATTGAAAAATTACACTTTATTCGTATACGGAACCAGTAACAATTGAGGGTCTTACGCTTGGTATTACGGAATGAAGAATTGGGAAAAAGGTTTGACATAACCATAGAAAATTTTCCCCTTGAAATCTAAACCTTACGTCAATTACACCGTCTCATGTGCTTTTTAACCATTTAAAAATCTTTTAAAGGGCAATAAGGTATTAGTAAATATATTTCCAAGCTTCAAGTCACGTTCTATAACAACTTTCCATGTGAAAATTCCCACTCGTAATTTCAAGCTCTAATCTCAGTACCGGTGCGTACAAATAACAAAAATTTATAACTTTTAGACATATTCAAGTTGAAATATTTCGTTTTATAAATAAAATGATCGTTTTATTTTAAATATGACGTTGTTTTTACTCGCTGAAATATTTCACCTAGCGTCTCAAAGTCAAAATCAGCGGTGTGGAAAAATAGTGAAATATAACAGATTTATGAAGGAAATTGAGTGTTGACGTCAATTTTTATTTAAATTTTTAAAAAGTTATTTTTAATTGTAATGAGAAAATGGCATCAATTAGAATATAATTATCCCTTAATTCTTGCGATCGAGACTTTCACGGGCAGCGTAACCTACTTTTTAAAATTCAGATTGTTTCATTCCCATTAGTATTTTAAAATAGTGTAATTGTATTTATTCTCGCATCATTTTATCTGCATTAAATAAGGTGAATATTTCTCCTTCAAACAAATGGTGGAAATCATGGTATTCATAAATGGTGGCTGAATTTAAAAAAGAAAAAAGTAACCGACAGTTATCGGACGTGGTGCTTAATGGGTTAATAGAGATAAATAAACATGATTATTTATCTTTTCTCTCCAACAATGCAAATAACCAATTTGCCACCATTTTGAAGAAATTTAACAAAAAACAGGTTTAAAATTAAAATTAAAATAGAAAAATGGAAATATTAAAAAAAAATAGCTAGTGCGGGCACATTTACAAATGGACAGCTTTAATTTGAAACAATAACTTGTAAAATGGTTCAGTAGAAAACCCAGGGCAGATGGCTAAAACAACAGCCTTCTATTTTAAATATATTGATTATATAGCAGAAAAAAGCGTCTGTGAGTATTATTGTTATGTATCATTCAACGTCATATTATTGATGGCAAAACCTGACCAATAAATTTCTCTTCTATTTCAGTTTTTAATAGGAACAAAAATATTATTTCAAAAGAAATTTGTTTGAAAACTGTGTATCTGAATTTACTGATTTTTATGGTATTTAAAATTATTCTCAAGCATTATTTTTTTTACAAATCTATCTTTTGTGAAAAATGCGAAACATGTAGCCCGATTACAAAAGATTAACTCATCTGCAGCTAAAACAATATAAACAATTTAGCCTTTGTTTCCGGATAATAGCACATAACGGAATTATGACTTCATAAGAAAATAAATAAATAAATAAAGTAATATTAATAAATCACAAATTTTGCAGAGATATAACAGAACTATACGCTTAAAACAGTGAAATTATCAGAATAAAAAATCTTCGGCAATTTCTTGGGATATTAATCCTGGCATGCGGCTAATACGAAAATATCGCTTTTAATGAATTTCAAAACTCCATTTAGACACCCAATTTATATTTTGTATAAATAAATGCTTTTTGGTGTTGTTAGTGTAAAAACAAAATCTATATTAAATGTAAAAAAAAAATCAATTATATGTTTAATTTTTTTTAAAGGGCTTTCACCCTCATTCTGTCAACAAGAAAAGTCCGGGTTTGATCCCCTAGTATTTTTGATTACACATTTGTCCTGCTTTATAATTGTACCGCTTGTAAACATTATTTGAATTAAAATTATATATTACATGATTTAGATGCATATATAATACTTTCTCGCTTCCAAACACATGGAAATTTCACATTTAGTTTTCAAAATGTAATTATAGCTAATTTTAGACCTATTGGAAAACTTAAAATAGAAAAATCAAAACTTTCAGCTTTGTGAAATTCTTAGAACACCACAAAAAAACCTTTCCATATTTCTTGTGTTAAAAACCTATATTTGACTTATTTTATTTCTGTATTCTATAAGAGGACGTTTTCTTAGAAGTCAGAGGTGGTACACTATAAATATATATATTTTTTAATTTATCATAATTCTTTGGAATTTTCATCACTAGTTGGATGGTTTCTCTTTCAGCTTATACTGAGAAAATTATTTTCAGACCCCAAAGGACGTGTAAAGAAAAAATAACTTTCCGGGAAAAGTTCAACTAATTATGGACTAGATATATTTAGACAAGTTATATTTAGAAAATTCTAATAAATTTTACGGTTTTTGTTACCACCACTATCTATATTATGAAGAAGAAACGTGTTTGTAGTTAAAGCTGACGTCATTTGGCGATTGGCAACAACAGACGATCAAATTTCGCAGTTTTGGCATTTTTAAAATTTTTTAAACTTCTAAACATCACTCGCACATTTTCAATTTTGTCGCAGTCAAATAGGGGAAAAAAATGTACTTTCAAATGCAATTTGTTTGAAAATATGTGTATCACAATAATTAAAAAGTGCATCGCAATTTACTTAACTTTTATTGTTTTTTATGTAATTTTCAAACATGAATTTTTTTCGTGTGTATCGCCTGCAGACGATTACGAAAGATAAACCGTTTGCACTTATATTAATATAACTAGCTCATCATTTGTTTCCAGCTCATATTCTATAACGAAATTGAAACATCCATTGATCAATAGGGAAAACATTACAATATAAATAAAACACAAATTTAAGGCATGTAATCTGATTTCGCGCTTAAGCTATTGAAATGAATAGAATAAAAAGGCTGATTGTGAATAGCGATCTTTCGCGATTTCTTTGGCTGTTAAATCCTCATACAAGATCAATATAAAAATATCGCTTTTAATACATTTTAAAACTTTACTTGACGGCATTATTGCTATTTGTCATATAAATATTTATTTTTAGTATTGTGAATGGACTTGCTAAAATATGTATTAAATGTAAAAAATCTTAGTTATTAATTAAAAGAAAACTGCAGATCCGTGCGAGGCTTTTGCACTGCAATCTTTGAGACTGTTTGTTGATACGTTTTCACAGTACAATTATTTTTTTAAAACAACGCGTTTTAACGATATACAGGGTGTATTTGAAATGCTTCACCAAACTTAGGGGGATGATAATACTTATCAAGACGAACAAAAAATGCAATAGAACATGGGGACGCAAACCACTTACTAAGTCATAAATACAGGGTGTCTCAATCTAACTGAAGTCAGTAATAATTTTCCGAAAAATTAAAATATTGCAATAAAAATGTAACGATATGTACCTTATTTTGTATGAAATGGGATAACATAAAAAAAATGTGGTAGAAGACTCCATTATAAGCGCCAATAGTATGCATCGGACGCTGCCCATTTTGGAATGTGATTATGAGTTTATGCGAAATCATCGATTGTGTAGGTACCCCGTTTTTCCAGAACTTTTTGTGATGTTATCACATTTCATACAAAATAATGTTTACGTCATTACATTTTTATTGCAATATTTTAATTTTTCGCAAAATTATTACCGACTTTAGTTATCGTGCAACACTGTGTATTTGTGACTCAATAAGTGGTTTGCGACCCCATGTTCCATTGCCTTTTTTATTCGTCTTGATGAGTACTATCATTCCTCTAAGTTTGTTGAAGCATTTCAGATACACCCTGCATAATTACACTATATCAAAAGCCGCCTGCAGATAACCTTTCGAAAAATAATTCATTCATCGCTGTGCATTTTGTATGAGCAGAGAAAAAAGAATGTTTGCATCAGAAGTAATATATACTAGTAAATCCGCAGATCAGGAGCCTCAACGTCAGATTTGCATCTTCTTCTTTTTAATACACTTTGCGTATTATTCAACTTCCTCCAAATCGCAATTTATTTTTTTTCAAATTACATAAATATTTATAAGAATAACAAATACTTCGTAAAGTTTCAGAAATTAACCCTTAAAGCTCCGGCGTCACTTACACAAATTTTATTCGAGCGGCACCACTTTTTTAAAAGAAGTTTCTTTCAAGTACACAATTTCAAAAATGCTCTGATTAAATGAGGTAACTTTTATTTTCCTTTATTACTGGTGCCAAAAACAAATTTTGCAAAGAAAGATGATGTCTCCGCAGCGGAGCCAGGGAGTGGTAAGGGTTAAAAGTGTTAAATTAAACATGTTGTTATGCAATGATATTCTGATAAGCTGCTTATTCTGGTAAATTTTTAGATAAAAAAGTGCATTTCTTCAGGGGGGGGGGGGGGGCTGCCCACCTGAACCCTCCTAGTTTATTTAAATTTACATTCGTAATTTTCTATTGATTGTGCAAACGGTTATAGTATATCTTAGATTTCTGTTTAGACAGTGATTTTTAAGGATAAGCAACAGTTTGGACAAATATTTCATGTTATCCTAATATCCAAATAGCAATATTTACTTACCTGCCAACCACAAATACCTGCATCTGATGGATAAGGAACTTATGTAAATGTAAACTGAATCATCTAATTTAGAACTAATGTTTTTACAATTTTTTTTTTCCAAAATATAGTTTCCGTTGTTGTTCTGTAATATTTATATCTAAGATCTTATTTAAATACATCTTAATCTACTCGATAGCATAAGATTACTAAAATCACGCAAAAATAGGCATGTTTGGAGAATTTTAAACCTAATGTGTAATCATTCATCATCGTGTCAGTGTTATTTGACTAAATGACAAACGTGATTTAGCGCTATGAATTATTTTTTGTGATAGCCATTTAATAGTATTCACATTCAAATTAAAACCACAATTTTACTAACATTGTTCATTTTTGACGCAAACCTACGTTTCAGACCAAATTGCGAAAGATTAATTAATCTTTTATTTCTCCAAGCAGGACTTCTGCTTCATCTTTCGTAATCGGGATTATTTGAATGTTTTTTTTTTTTTTAGACCACTAGCTGTTATTGACTTCGTTCACGTAGCTTTAAAAGAAAGATACATGCATTAATTAAGCAAAACATTTCACTCCCAATAATTAAAATCAAAATTGAACAACTCTTTGTCACGTTTTATAGGAAACAATAAGGAATTTCTTATTTGTAGGTGTTTTGACATAACACAGCCATAAAAAGTGGCAAATTTGTGCTAAATAATATAAACATTTCCCAAAATGAAATTGCAACCAATGAAAAAAGGCGGGCAAAGTAGAATCGTAGAAATTGACGAATCTTCTTCGTAAAATGAAAAACCGAGGCTGGGAGAAGTTCCGTATCCTGTTCTGGTCGGCACGGTTGGCGAAGGAATCCGAAATGGCGCCAAAAGGTCGTTTTAGCATCTTATATTTTTCAAAATGGCAGAAAAAAATGGTTTTTAAATTTTTGTAAACATCTATTTTTGTATTACAAACATTCCATATGTATTATTTATATATATATTATGTATATAATAATTTATGTAGATGAACATATATAAATACATATTATATATAAGTATAAGTACTTTATACCTATGTATATTTTAATAATTTTATATATTTCCTATTCTATATATTTATTCTATATGTGAAAATAAAACATAATATTATATTATAAACATTAATGTTATACGCATCTTAAAATATGTAAAAATGCATAAAAAATATATTTACGCAAAATTCCATCTACACAAAGATATCGTTTAAAAACACCCCAGAAAATTATAAATTAAAAAAATGAATTATAAAAAAAAGCAATTTAACAAATTACAACGACCATTTGGAAAATGATTTTTTCAAAGACATAAAAAATCGTTTAAGACATAAAAAATCGTACGGAGTTGATCATACATTACGTACGCCATGGATTAAACATTAACATTCCTGGACCCATCATGAACAAATTTTAAAATAAATTTCAGTTTTACAATTTTCGGTACTGTCAATTTTTAAACTTCTGCGAAGCTGGTCATACATTACGTACGCCATGGATTAAACATTAATATTCCTGGACCAATTTTAAATGAAATTTCATTCTTAAACTTCTAAATATCCCACAATATTACTTTTTATATCGTCGTATAGAAAAAAAATGCATTTCTAATTCCAATATGTTTCAAAGCTGTATCTCAATTTGTTTCTGAGTTATTATTTTTTTTTGCAGTTTTTATTACTTTTTTGTCATAGTGGCAACAGAAGTATCCATCTCTGTTGAAAGTAAAAGGAAAATACAGATTACTGTATAGACGAATCAGAAAACGAATAAAATGCGGGATTCAACTAATAAAACGCTTCAGATATGTTTTTGATTTCCTACCCTGACCGAGGACAATAACCATTTTCCAAGTTGTTAAAAAATATGTATCTAAAATTATTACTTTTCCATCAGTAGCATTCAAGTAATAAAAAAGCAATTTAACAAATTACAACGACCATTTGGAAAATGATTTTTTCAAAGACTAAAATTTAAGACATAAAAAATCGCACGCAGTTGATCATACATTACGTACGCCATTGATTAAACATTAACATTCCTGGACACATCATGAACAAATTTTAAAAGAAATTTTAGTTTTACAATTTTCGGTACCGTAAATTTTTAAATTTCTACGGAGCTGGTCATACATTACGTACGCCATGGATTAAACTAAATGCAATTTGTTTGAAAGCTGTATCTCAATTTGTTTCTGAGTTATTAATTTTTTTTTTGTAGTTTTTATTACTTTTTTGTCATTGTGGCAACAGAAGTATCCATCTCTGTTGAAAGTAAAGGGAAAATACAGATTACTGTATAGACCAATCAGAAAACGAATAAAATGCGGGATTCAACTAATAAAACGCTTCAGATATGTTTTTGATTTCCTACCCTGACCGAGGACAATAACCATTTTCCAAGTTGTTAAAAAATATGTATCTAAAATTATTACTTTTCCATCAGTAGCATTCAAGTAATAAAAAAGCAATTTAACAAATTACAACGACCATTTGGAAAATGATTTTTTCAAAGACTAAAATTTAAGACATAAAAAATCGCACGCAGTTGATCATACATTACGTACGCCATTGATTAAACATTAACATTCCTGGACACATCATGAACAAATTTTAAAAGAAATTTTAGTTTTACAATTTTCGGTACCGTAAATTTTTAAATTTCTACGGAGCTGGTCATACATTACGTACGCCATGGATTAAACTAAATGCAATTTGTTTGAAAGCTGTATCTCAATTTATTTCTGAGTTATTAATTTTTTTTTGTAGTTTTTATTACTTTTTTGTCATTGTGGCAACAGAAGTATCCATCTCTGTTGAAAGTAAAGGGAAAATACAGATTACTGTATAGACCAATCAGAAAACGAATAAAATGCGGGATTCAACTAATAAAATGCTTCAGATATGTTTTTGATTTCCTACCCTGACCGAGGACAATAACCATTTTCCAAGTTGTTAAAAAATATGTATCTAAAATTATTACTTTTCCATCAGTAGCATTCAAGTAATAAAAAAGCAATTTAACAAATTACAACGACCATTTGGAAAATGATTTTTTCAAAGACTAAAATTTAAGACATAAAAAATCGCACGCAGTTGATCATACATTACGTACGCCATTGATTAAACATTAACATTCCTGGACACATCATGAACAAATTTTAAAAGAAATTTTAGTTTTACAATTTTCGGTACCGTAAATTTTTAAATTTCTACGGAGCTGGTCATACATTACGTACGCCATGGATTAAACTAAATGCAATTTGTTTGAAAGCTGTATCTCAATTTGTTTCTGAGTTATTAATTTTTTTTTTGTAGTTTTTATTACTTTTTTGTCATTGTGGCAACAGAAGTATCCATCTCTGTTGAAAGTAAAGGGAAAATACAGATTACTGTATAGACCAATCAGAAAACGAATAAAATGCGGGATTCAACTAATAAAACGCTTCAGATATGTTTTTGATTTCCTACCCTGACCGAGGACAATAACCATTTTCCAAGTTGTTAAAAAATATGTATCTAAAATTATTACTTTTCCATCAGTAGCATTCAAGTAATAAAAAAGCAATTTAACAAATTACAACGACCATTTGGAAAATGATTTTTTCAAAGACTAAAATTTAAGACATAAAAAATCGCACGCAGTTGATCATACATTACGTACGCCATTGATTAAACATTAACATTCCTGGACACATCATGAACAAATTTTAAAAGAAATTTTAGTTTTACAATTTTCGGTACCGTAAATTTTTAAATTTCTACGGAGCTGGTCATACATTACGTACGCCATGGATTAAACTAAATGCAATTTGTTTGAAAGCTGTATCTCAATTTATTTCTGAGTTATTAATTTTTTTTTGTAGTTTTTATTACTTTTTTGTCATTGTGGCAACAGAAGTATCCATCTCTGTTGAAAGTAAAGGGAAAATACAGATTACTGTATAGACCAATCAGAAAACGAATAAAATGCGGGATTCAACTAATAAAATGCTTCAGATATGTTTTTGATTTCCTACCCTGACCGAGGACAATAACCATTTTCCAAGTTGTTAAAAAATATGTATCTAAAATTATTACTTTTCCATCAGTAGCATTCAAGTAATAAAAAAGCAATTTAACAAATTACAACGACCATTTGGAAAATGATTTTTTCAAAGACTAAAATTTAAGACATAAAAAATCGCACGCAGTTGATCATACATTACGTACGCCATTGATTAAACATTAACATTCCTGGACACATCATGAACAAATTTTAAAAGAAATTTTAGTTTTACAATTTTCGGTACCGTAAATTTTTAAATTTCTACGGAGCTGGTCATACATTACGTACGCCATGGATTAAACTAAATGCAATTTGTTTGAAAGCTGTATCTCAATTTGTTTCTGAATTATTAAATTTTTTTTGTAGTTTTTATTACTTTTTTGTCATTGTGGCAACAGAAGTATCCATCTCTGTTGAAAGTAAAGGGAAAATACAGATTACTGTATAGACCAATCAGAAAACGAATAAAATGCGGGATTCAACTAATAAAACGCTTCAGATATGTTTTTGATTTCCTACCCTGACCGAGGACAATAACCATTTTTCCAAATGGTTAAAAAAGCAACCCCAAATGCTGATGATCGCAACAACCAGATTGAAATATTTATCGCCCGAAAACAGAATAGGATATGGATCTCTTACCAGACTTTACAAGAATACGTTGTAAAAAAACTATTTTAAAAAGCTTTTTTTAAAAACGACAAAATAATTGTACAACTTTAAAGCTAAAAGAAATGTGGAATTATAATCCTGTTGCGAAACTATGATTAACAAACATATATTCAATATACTTCGAGTTCCCGAGCTTTCATTTCGATACTGAGAGAAGAATATGATTTTACTTTAATGCTATCATCTTAAACATTTAGGTTTTATGAACTAAATTGCAATTTTCTATTTAAAAGGAAAGTAATTTTCATTAATATTTTCTGAAGTGTAGGGGCTTTAAAAATTAACACCTGACAAAAATGTTCTTATTCATGCGGTCTAGTTATTGTTTTAGTTTTTAAGAATGGAACTAATTATTTTTTGCTAATTATAATGTCATTTTCGATATTGGTAATGTTGCGATATTGGAGACATTTGCTATCTATTTGCTTTTCAAAAGTTTAAAAAATAATAATAAATTTTAAATTAAAAATCAAATATTTACGTTAGCCGTACGCAGACGATAAATCTTGAAATATACAGTTTCTAGGTAACTAACGAAAGAAAATTAAAAAAAAATAAATACGTTTATTTCAAATAAGTAAATTTTTAAACAAGATGGTTTATATTATTGAAACACATGTATAAAATTTTTACCAAAAGATATACTACTAATTCAAAAAAAATCTTACAAATGTCTTGACAAAATTTCGAAATAATAGGAATAATTAAAGACCATTATTGGGAAATTTCCGCATCTGTAATTTTCCTTTAAATCCTTTAATCAAATGAGCCATTTTCTTTCGAGAAATGAAAATTTGAAAATCGTCTGAAATGCCATAGAACAGCATTATGATGCAAAATAAAATGTTCCATATTTACCGAACAGATGGGACAAATGTAACCAAAAACAATAGAGCTAATTCCGGGCATCTCACCAACATGCTTACTTAATTTCAAGCTCATCGGATGTTTTTTGCGACAGTTATCGCGGAACAGACAGACAGACTAACAGACAGACTAACAGACAGACTAACAGAAACCAAAACATTTCGTGTCTCCACAGTAAGCCTTCACTGACGTTTCGGCAATGATGATTTTCACCTATATTATGTAACACGGGAAACCTAGGTCCCCTTGATTTTTAAATTTTTAAATTTGATTATTAAATAAAGAAAATCTACAATTAAATAGGCCTAATTTTTCTTTCAAACATAATGGTGAAAAAAAAGTGTGGAAGTTGGCAACGATGCAAATGAATGTTTTAATTATAATATGATTTTATTAGAAACAAGTAATATAAAAATTTTGTTTTTAAAGTCAATTCCTACTTAGACCATCAAAGAAAAATTTAATATAATCAAGCTAATATTAGTTTTTGTTGCATTAAAATATCTCAATTTGTTGATTTTCTATAAGCAAGTAGGTTTACAATGGAACTCTGTGGGAATTTGGCGAAATATTACAGATATCGCCAAGTTGGCGTCACTTTTGGTGACTCATTTTGACCGCCAAATTTGGCGATGTATCGCCAAGTTGGCGACACACTTGGCGGCATTTGGCGACAGAATAGGGTCCCCCTATGGTAACCCCTTATTGAAAATACTTTCATTGAACTTCAATAACCAATGGCCGCCATTTTGTTTCCCATGCAAAACTAAAATTAATTAATTAAAATTTAATTAATTAATTAATATTTGAAAAAACTGAATTAACATCAATTGTCATCCAGTACAAGTTTAAAAAAAATTATTTCAACTTGATAGGATAAATAATGAGTATTTTATTAACGATTGAAAATTTGAACAAGATAAACATATAAATACTAGGGGGCTCTGCCCCCTACGAGCTACGCTCGTCAACCCCCGTTCAGACACCGCAGACTCTAACAGCACGCTAATTTGACCGCCTTTAAAAAGATTTCGGAAGATTGAATTATAATTTGAATCTGACAATTATAATCTGACGTAATTTTCACCAAACTTTTCTTTCTCTTTTCACGTCAAAATAATTTTGTTAGAAATGAAATATTATGATCATCTTAAAATGTCAAGTAAATGTCTCGCGCAATTTTTAAATTAAAACTGTTTTGCAATATTATTTTTTGTTCATTTTACGTAATAAGTGTAATATGACGTAAATTCTCCTATTTAGGACTTCTAACGCATGTTACTGAATTTATTATTTTACAATATTCTTTCTCATTTAAAATTCACGTGTAACTATAGTTTTTATGATGTAATTTTCAATGAGTTCCAGCTTTTTATATTTTTTGTTTATAATAGTCACGTGTAAAATAAATTCTTAATTTGAAGCAAACATTACTGTTTGCGCTGTTTATACAGTTGGCAACAGTTTAAATTAATACAATTTTCTAAAATTTGTAAAAAATCTCTCTCGAAATGCTAAAAATTTGAATTTAAAATAGAAATAAAACCTCGAAAAATTATTCAAATTAAAAAACTAACTGCAATCTGCACACCGGGAAATTCTGACGCATAAAATGATCTAAAAATGATTAAATTCCTATGTACAGTTTTTGCTCCTATAAATCTTTTTTAATGGAACGATTTTGTCCAACTTTGGCATTAAATATCTCTTAAAATAATTCTTCGATTTGAAAACTGTCTTCATCAGCGTGTTTATCAAACATTTTTCTATAATACTAGGGGGCTCGGCCCCCTACGAGCTACGCTCGCCAACCCCCGTCCAGACACCGCAGACTCTAAATGCACGCTAATTTGATCGGCTTTAAAAAGATTTCGAAAGATTGAATTATAATTTAAAAAACAGTGGCGATCTCCCTATAAACGAATTTCTATTCATTTCTCTTTGATTGGGGAATTTTAACGCCAAATCCGCTGCGGTACTACTTGATTATCCTGTCGACCAATTCCGCCAAATTATATAAATCGCCAAACCACTCGCCAAATTATACAAATTGATATAATTTTTATTTTAAATAACGAAAGAACAAATAAATTCGTACAACATTAATAAAAACACAAATAAAACGTCGAAATAAAAATAACTTGATGACGTATACACGTGTAACAACATTTAAAAATAAGCTAATAGAAAAGGAATTAAGTAAAGAGAGTCTTTGTCTCCTGGTATTTTTTAACAAAGCGAAAAGAAAGTTCTTTTAAATGAGACATTTTAAATTAATTCTCAAAATATCAAAGAAATGTCTAGCGCAATTTCTGAATTTAAACTTTTTTGCAATATTATTTTGTGTTCATTTTATGTAATAACTATAATGTGACGTAAATATGACGTAATTTCTCCTAAGACTTCTAACGCATGTTAATGAATTTATTATTTTACAATATCCTTTCTCTTTTAAAATTCACGTGTATACTTTTTATGACGTAATTTTTAAAAGTTCCTGCTTTTTATACGTAATTATTTAATTCTAATTTGAAAGTTTTTTCCTGTTTATAATAGTCACGTGTAAATGAATTTTTAATTTGAAGCAAACATTATTGCTTTCGCTTCTTATACAGTTGGCAACAGTTTAAATTAGTACAATTTTCTGAAATCTGTAAAAAATATCTCTAGAAATGCTGAAAATTTGAATTTAAAATAGAAATAAAACCTGAAAAAATGAGTCGAAATAAAAAATTTAATGCAATCTGCACTCCGGCAAATTCTAACGCATAAAATGATCTAAAAATGATTACACTGCCATGTATAGTTTTTGCTGCTATAAAACTTTTTTAGTGGAACGATTTTGTCCAACTTTAGGATTAAATAACTCTTAAAATAATTCTTCGATTTGAAAACTGTCTGCATCAGCGTGTTTATCAAACATTTCTGTATAAAACCACCGATTTTCATATTTTTGTATGCATTATTTTTGTTAATATTAACGAAGAAAGGCCTCCGGTCACAAAAAAATCAAAACCGGCGGCGGCGGCGGCGGCGGCGGCGGCGGTGACAGCGGTAGTTACTTTTTTTTAGAATAGAGAGACTACTGATTTTCATATTTTTGTATGCAACAGTTTTTTTAATATTAACGAAGAAAGACCTCCGGTCACAAAAAATTCAAAACCGGTGGCGCCGGTGACAGCGGTAGTTACTTTTTTTTAGAATAGAGAGATATAAATATATAAATAAATATAGGGAGAGTGTGAGCTAATAGGAATTGAAAAAGATAAATTTTTAAGTGAAAGTAATACATTTTAAAGATTTTAATATCTGTACTAATAAAAGAACAAATCGCTGTGTTTGGCTGTCTATGTGTGTGCGATGGCTAGCAAAAACTACGCCACGTAGAAGCCTGAAAATTTAACGGTGAATAGTCCAAGATAGGTCCTGATGCACCTGATGCTCATATTTTTAATTTTTTAAGAGCAGGTGCTTCTGGGCCTGTTTAAGGTTTCATGCACTAACTTGTTAATAGCGTGCCACTTTTCTATCCGATCTTCTTCGCTTTGGTGGCAAATTCTCCATTTAGTTTCTAACCCATTTCTATATTTCAGTTAAGACCCTGGCAGCCTTCGGGTCCGGTACGGGGCCCTTTGAAGCTTTAGTGTACTAAGTTGTTAATAAATTGCTTCCTTTTAATCCTATCTTCGTTTTGGGGATTCTTTTTCCGATTAGTTATTCTGCCGTTTCTACATTTCAGTTATTACCCTGGGCCCGTTAGGGTCCGGTCAAGGGCCCCTTGAATTTTTTGTGCGCCATGCATTTTTCATCCCCTATTTTTTTACCTTCTCAGTACGCAATTTTAAAGTTGAGGCTTAGACTCATCTCCCTAGATCAACACCCATATATTTTTATTGGGGGCCTACACTGTAAAAAAAAATCTGTGAAGTTACTAACATATTTCTCGGAAACTGGGATTCCAGGAGCTATTTATGTAACGGCAACAGCAAAAATTTATGTAACAGCATCTGTTACAGGAATTTTTCTTGTTGCCGTTACTTAAAAAGTTCCTGGAATCCCAGTTTCCTAGAAACATTTTAGTAACTTTACAAATTTTTTTTTACAGTGTAGGGCTCTTTTTTAAGCGTTTTGCGCAGTTCTTTAAAATTACATTCTAATTATTAATTCTTACCCTATGCCTAATTTTAACTAAACGATGATATAAAACGCTAAATACTAAAACGTTTTAACAAGTTTTCGTGATAGCGCCTTGCGAATAAAATGAGCCATTTTCTTTCGAGAAATGAAAATTTGAAAATCGTCTGAAATGCCATAGAACAGCATTATGATGCAAAATAAAATGTTCCATATTTACCGAACAGATGGGACAAATGTAACCAAAAACAATAGAGCTAATTCCGGGCATCTCACCAACATGCTTACTTAATTTCAAGCTCATCGGATGTTTTTTGCGACAGTTATCGCGGAACAGACAGACAGACTAACAGACAGACTAACAGAAACCAAAACATTTCGTGTCTCCACAGTAAGCCTTCACTGACGTTTCGGCAACTGTTAGTTTGCCCCTTTTGGGCCTCATATTATAGCTCCCTTATAAATAGTCCGGTTCACTAGTTTTTTTTCTAGCATCTTCTTAAGTTCTCCAGCTACTACATGAACGACAAAAAAACAGACCTCAGTTACCAGAAATTTTGAATATTAATCCCCTTCTTGGGGCCCTTGGTGCAGCTTCTATAAAAATGTTCCGAATTGCTTGCAATTTTCTTTTACATAGTTCTGGCGTCCTCTGATTAAAAACTACTAAAAAGTATATTTATACACAACTGCATGCCATTTAAGTCCCTGGCCCATTGGATCCCGGTACAGCTCCCTTTGATGTTTTTGCCCCATACATTGTAAATAAATTGCCCCCTCTTAATCCGATTTGTATTTTTGGAACCCTTTTTCCATTTAGTTATTCCCCCGTTTTTATATTCCAGTTAAAATCCTGTGGCACCCTAGGGCCCCTTCAACTTTTTGTGTGCCATGCATTTTTCACCCCCCTAAATTTCTCACTTTCTCAGTGCATAGTTTTAAAATTGAGTATTGGTCTGTTCTCTCTAGACCAACACTCTCATATTTTTATTGGGGCCCTAGGGCCCATTTTTAAGCATTGACCCAATTTTCTGCGCATTTCTTTAAAATATTATTCGAATGATTAATTCATACCCTATGCCTAAACTTGACTAATTGAAAATCCAAAACGCTAACTACTAAAACATAACATGTTTTGATGTTAGGGCCCTGCTCTCAACTATGAATTGGACTCTTTTAAGCCCCCCATTATGGCTCCCTTAAAAATGGTCCGATTTACTAGTTCTTTTTTTCTACTAACTTCTTAGGTTCTCCAGCTACTGTATGAACGACAAAAAAAAAATATATTCAGACTTCAGCTACTAGAGCTTGCAATTTACTTTAACATATTTCTAGCATCCTCTGACTACTTTAAAAAATACTAAAAAGTATCTTTATACGCAACTACATGCCACTTAAATCTTTGGACTCTTTCGGGGCCCGATACAGGATCACTTAAACTTTTTGCACCATAAATTGCTACTAAATTGCCTCCTCTTAATCCAATCTCATTTTGGGAACCCTTTTTTCATTCAGTTTTTTTCCCATTTCTTTATTTCAGTTACATTTGTCGCACCCTAGAGTTCCATCGGGCCCGATCCGGAGACCTTTGAACTTTTTGTGCGGAATGCATTTTCTCCATCTAATTTTCTCGCATTTTCAATGAAAAATTTTAAAATTGAGTCTTGCTTTCTTCTCCCCGGACAAACACCCTCTTATTTTTATTGGACACTTAGGCCCTATTTTAAGCCTTTCCCCCCATTTTTCATGCATTTCTTTAAAATTTTGTTCTAATGATTAATTTATACCCTATCCTGAATTTTGACTACTTGAAGATCTAAAGTGCTAAGAATTTAGACCCTTTACGAAGTTTTCATGTTATAGGGCTCTGCTCTTTACTATCAGTTGCCCCTTTTTGGGCCCTTTGTTATAGACACTTAAAAGCGGTCCGATTCACAAGCTTTTGTGTAACAACTTTTTAAGTCCTCCTGCTACTACATGAATGCCAAAAAACAATTCTCAGATTTCAGCTACCATCAATTTTGAATATTAATCTCCTTCTTGGGGCGTTTGTTGCAGCTTTTTTAAAAACTATCCGATTCTATTACAATTTTCTTTAATATAGTTTCAACGTCCTCTAGTTACTTTAAAACAACTAAAAGTTTTCTTATACCCAACTACATCCCAGTTAAAACCCTGGCCCCCAGTGTCAGGTCTATCTTTATACCTCAGCTACCACTTTTTTCGAGCTTTAATCTCCTGTTTTAGCATCAGCTTACGTTTACTCACTACAGCCGTAAATTAAAAATTGTGTTACTTTAAAGGTAACTTTAGATAAGGGAATTTCATCTATTTATTAAATACCGTTTAATGTTAAAAGTAATTCGTGAAATTTACAAGGTGAGTGGGTATCTTCTATCTCTTGGGGGTGCATTTCCTCGGATTCTAAGGACCCAATTTCAACGGGGTTTGGTTCATTCAACTTAGATTATAATTCAGCTACTTTCTGTATTGTGAAACTTTATCTTAGACTTTTTAACATTAACGATGCAATCTTTTTTGGATTCTATGGGCTTGATTACTACGAGGTTTGGATCACTCACCTTAGTTTTCGATTGTTTCCAGCACATGCGGAGCACTTCCGATACATCCTGCCTTAGGTAGCGGGGACCCAGGTTACAGGTTCGTTCGGAAAGAAATTTGTTGGGAACACGCTAGACGCTGTTGAAGGCAATGGGGTCCTCCGAATTTAGGTTCATTTAAAAGAATTTCAAAAGATATAAAATCATACATACTTCAGTTTAGATTAAAGTTATTATTTAGAAACCCCGGGCAACGCCGTGTGGGTCTGCTAGTGGTAAATAAAAGACGATTTATCAGACTTTCACATACTAAATTTTGCTGTCTATTCTAAAAATTGTAAATACTTTTGTTTATTCTTTTTGTCTTAAAAACTAATGCATCAAAATTTTGAATAAATATGTAAGTCTAAAGACGTTATCAATAATTCTGTTTAAAACATTTTTTTACCCTTTTTTATCTTTAAAAAGATTTAAAAAAAAAGGATTGAAAGAAAAGAGGAAGATAATTTACATTTAAATGCATATGAATAAATTAAAATGGGAAATAAGTTCAGTAATCATGTTTATCATAATTTTAAACTAGCAACTAATTTACGGCCTTAAAAATTGCAAAAAGAAAACTAAAAAATAATACCAGAAAAAAATTGAAGTGAATATTTTAATTATCTAAACAAAACAGCAATGCATCGAATTATTTCATTTTAATTAACTTTTGAAAAATTTGGCGGAAAAAATGGTTTAAATGTTCTAAAAAACAATGTTCAGTTTCATTAAATATGCATTAAAATACCCAATTTCATGCTATTTAATTAATTTTACAAAAAGACCTCATTTCTTTTTTTCACGCTACTGTATATTTTTAAAACTCGTCGTATAATGAGATTACTTTTTTTATGAATTGAAAACATTTCTATCCCTTATTCCTTTTTATGCATACTTTTACTAATGAAACCAACATAATACAGGGTGTCCAGCGAATAAGACCCTGATTTCAAAATTCAATATCTCAAAAACAAAGATCAATAGAATTATGCGGTAAACGGTTTGTTTATTAGCTAAGCTGTAAAAATGTTATACAGAAGTTTCAAAATTTAGTTGCAAAAATCGTTAACAGATGGCGCTGTAATCGCAATGCCTATAAATTTTGCGCTTCGAAGTTCAGAGCATTAGCGTCTCATTCCTAAATGGCTCCCCATGGAAGAACGAAAATTAGGAAAGTTCATTTTTTCGTTAGGGTGATCTGCATGAGTAGAGACATCTGGTCACAGAATTATTGCATCAGCTTTAATTTTAGAAAATTTTGATGAATAGAATTTTCAATAAAATGTTTAAAATCATTATATAAGAACTTATTAAAATATTTTATTAAATTCAATTTTTAATGCCATATAATTATTTAAATCAAAATGCATATATTTAGAAAAATAATTTTGTACTTTTTATTTATTTTCTATATTTTTAAATCACGGCATAATATTTTGGTATTAGTGTTTATACCTGAATTATTATAAATAAAAAAGTATTTTTGCACTTTTCATTTATTTTTAAATCCTGGCATAATACTTTGGTTTTAGCACAACAGATATATTTCTTTTCTTTGTAAACAAAGTTTTAGAGACAGAAATTATGCATTAAATTATTTCTTTTTTAAAAGGAATTGATGATAAGTCATATCATCAACGTCAAAGCAAAAGTATTTTGGATGCTGCATTCCTTTTCAACATTTCGGATCCTATCGTTAGAAGCTACACCATATTTCTGTGCTCAATGATAAAAAAAAATGAAAACGAGTTTTTAAAATTAAAATTATTTTTTTAAACTTAATTAAGTTTTAAAAAATAGAATCTTTGTATTTTTTCATTCAAACTATTCTCCACAATTAAAAAAAAAGAATGATTTGTGAATGATTATTATAAAGGCTCACTGATTTTTTTTTTAAAAAAAGGGGTTTCTTTTAACTTAATTAAATTTTAAAACCAGAAACTTTGGATTTTTTTATCCAAACTTTTTTCACAGTTTAAATAAATATTAAAAAGTAAAGATTTCCATTTTTTTTTTTCAAATCCTCCTCTACTTGGATTCGATTCCACGATCTACCAATTAGGAGAGACAAGTCGTACCACAGAGATACTGGTATCCCTACGGAACCAGCTTATAACAAACTTTGAAACAAATCTCAATTCTGTAACATATGGCTTCGCTTCTGCACATTACCCAAATAAAATATTTTAACACGTTCTTATGTAATGATTGCTAAACTTTTTACAGGAAATTCTATTAATTGAAATTCTCTAAATTTGAAGCTGATGCAATAATTCTGTGACCAGATGTCTCCACTTCTGCACATCACCCCAACGAAAAAGTGGTCTTTCCCAAGTTTCGTTCTTCCATAGGAAGCCATCTAGGAATGAAACGCTAATGCTGTGGACTTCATAACACAATTTATAGGCATTGCGATTACAGCGCTATCTATTAGCGGTTTTTGCAACTTTAGTATAACATTTTTACAGCTTAGCTAATAAACAAACCGTTTGCCGCATAATTCTATTGATCTTCGTTTTTGAGATATTTAATTTTGAAATCAGGGTCTTATTCGCTGGACACCCGTATGTGCATTGATCAAATTACGTTTCATTTATTAAAGTGTTTCGAAATTATTAAAGAAAACAAGCACAGAAAAACTATTGAGTAAAATGTCATTTAACCTCTTGCCTGTCTCTTTCGTATGCGGTTTAGGTCGGTGTATAATTAGCGATTAGCGTGCTGTCTACAAAAAGAAGAGGCCTGGCCGATGTTCGCGCGTTCGAAACAAGTGCGTTAAGGACTATGCACGGCGTACTGTGTTTTAACTTATAGGAGAACCATAGTGCGGGATATTTTTCCTCTAAAACTGCTCCCTGAATACATTACTCCTCAACCAATATGGCCGAAAATTAAGAAAAACACTTTGGGTTGACTATGCATGACTTTCCGAATTTTTCATCAAAATTTTGAACACTGTAAGTCTAATGACATTTATATTAGATGTAAATTTCCAACTGGGCGAAAAATGTCCGGACCAGGATTCGAACCCGGGATCTCCTGGCTGAAGCCGCCAGTGCTCTGCCATCTGAGCTATCCCGGACGATTCTGGTCGAACTTTTTCACCCAGCTAACCTTGATGATTACAGCATCTGGTCTGAAACCTGGTTCAGCTCAGGTAATGGAACTCCAGAAATCGCTGGATACGAAATTACACTAGATTAATATTAACACAATTATTCTAATTGGTAAACAAATCATATTAGATGTAAATTTCCAACTGGGCGAAAAATGTCCGGACCAGGCTGAACCAGGTTTCAGGCCAGATGCTGTAATCATCAAGGTTAGCTGGGTGAAAAAGTTCGACCAGAATCGTCCGGGATAGCTCAGATGGCAGAGCACTGGCGGCTTCAGCCAGGAGATCCCGGGTTCGAATCCTGGTCCGGACATTTTTCGCCCAGTTGGAAATTTACATCTAATATGATTTGTTTACCAATTAGAATAATTGTGTTAATATTAATCTAGTCTAATGACATTTGTCAGACAATTCTGTTAAAAAAAAAAAAAAAAAAAAAAAAGGTTTAAAACGGTTTAAGAAAAGGATTGAAAGAAAAGAGGAAGATATTTTACATTTAAATGCATATGAATAAATTAAAAAGGAAAATAAATTCAGTAATAAGTGTTTATCATGTTACGAGAACCATAGTGCGGGTCATTTTTTCTCCAAAAGTGACCCCTGAATGCATTACTCCTCAAGCAATATGACCAATAATTAAGAAAAACAATATGGTTGAAGTGACTACGCATGACTTTCCGAGTTTTTCTTCAAAATTTTGAATAATCTAAGTCTAAAGGCATTTGTTAGACAATTCTGTTTAAAACAAATGTTTTTTTTAAGGTTTAAAACGGTTTAAAAAATGATTGAAAGGAAAGAGGAAAATATTTTACATTTAAATGCAGATGAACAAATTAAAAAAGGAAATAAGTTCAGTAAACATGTTTATCATGTTATAAGAAACATAGTGCGGGTCATTTTTTCTCCAAAGACGCTCACTCAAGGCAACGGAACTAAAGGCTTTTAAAGCAGCGAAGCCGATTTTTAAGAAAAACACGAAGGACGATGGGATATGGATGGCTTTCCGTGTTTTTCTTGTTCGAGAACCATAGTGCGGATACTTTTTTTACAAAAGAGCACCCTGAATACATTCCACCAATACAACAATGGTGATTGTTAAGAAAAAAATGAAGGGCGCGGTGACTATGCAAGGCTTTCCGTGATTTTCTTGTACGAGAAACTTAGTGCGGAAAGTTTCTTTCCAAAAGTGCCCCCTGACGGTATTCCACCTAAAGCAACAATGGCGATTGTTAGGAAAAACATGAAGGGCGCGGTGACTATGCAAGTCTTTCCGTGTTTTTTTTTTTTTTTTTTTTTTTTTTTTTTTTTTTTTTTTTGTACGAGAATCATAGCGCATAGCATTTCGTAGCATTTCGTCTAAAGCAACACGGTTAATTATTAAGAAAAACACGAAGAACGGGGGTGACGATATAAATATTTCCGTGTCTTTCTTCTACAAGAATCATAGTGCGGGTCATTTTTCTCCAAAATTGCTCTCTGGAGATATTCCTTTTAAAGCAACATCGACGATTCCTAAGAAAAACACGACGGACGGGATGACTATGCAAGGCTTTCCGTGTTTTTCTTGTACGAGAACAATAGTGCGGGTCATTTTTTCCTCTAAAAGTGGTCTCTGAAGGCATTTTTTCTAAAGCAACATGGACAATTATTAAGAAAATCTCTCCCGCCCCCCGCTTGATTTCGGGAACATTAAATGCACTTTATGTGAAATGCCCAAACTGAATTCATGCACGAGAAAAATCAGTGGTTTTATTCCATGAGCTCGTTTTATTTATGAAATGTGTAATGTAATTTAAATTACTATTTTTACAATAGATGATAATGGCTGAATAAAATAGGATTATAATCCATTCATCTGTCTTTGATATGTGAAAAAAGAAATGTACGCTACCAATTTAGTTTAATTGTTCCCCCCTAGAAATAACATATTACTAAACATTTCATTATTATCGTACACAGACATAAACAGAAAAACAAATACATATTTAAATAATATAAATTTGACATACTTTTTCTAAAATGTAAAATATTTTAGTTGCTACTGTTAGCATTAATCATATTTTGTTTTCATTTGCTCCGTAAATTTGCTTTAAAGTAATAATTATGAATAAATTATGATTATATATATGTATATATTACATGCAAAATCATATTTAAAACTTACATCTTAATTTGTAAAAATTATCATATTTTTTATTCTAATTAAAAAAATCGAATAATTTTGACTGCTCGAAACTTTTACCAAATTCTCACTATGCTTTATGTGTAAATTCATACAGAGACATGTAATTTTACTTTTTGTATAGGAATATTTTTAATTTTTATGCTTAAATTGCAAATATGCAGTTTGAAATAATATCTTTTTAAAAAGAGGAGTTTAAATGAATTATTATGAATCTATATTTATTGTAAACCTGCATTTGTAAGATTGGTTAACCCATTTGCATCAGTCTGCATTTCAGTGCGTTTTTTTTTTTTTTTTTTTTTTTTTTTTTTTTATTCCGAATCCATACTAGAAATTTTGAAATGAGCTTTTTTACTTTATGTAATCACAAAACATCTTTCAGTAAATAAAACAAAAATTATTATTCATAATTTCTGATATCAATTCGGAAGTTCTGAGTAAAGAAAGAAATTCCTGAAATGCATGCAGTTATGCGCTAATGATGCAAATGGGTTTGAAATACATAATCTTAACCCCTTCGAGACGAGCGTCTTTTACAGAATTTTTAATCTTTTATCACCGGTTTTTCAAAACAGAAATTTTTGTCTAATTGAATCCGTAAAATGTTCGGATGAATTAAGGCAAAATTTACTAGAAAAATTTACTGGTGAGAATAATCACGGATTCTGAGCACCTTACGCGGCACGTATACTGGTTGCTCGTCCGCAAGGGGTTATTGGAGGAGTTATTCTTAATGAAAAATCTGTTTCTAAAATGCTCTCTGTTACTTGGAAAAAACTTGTTCAGTCCCTGGTAGAAAGGCACAAGAGGTAATGCTCTTGTGGGATTGGCTGATGCCTTCTGCTTTTCTATTGGCTGTTTCTTCAACTTCTCTCTATCCCTTCCATTTTCTTTCTTTATTTCTTCCGCTTTTAGAATAGCAAGTGTTATTTGCGCCTCATTAAGAAAGACATAATTCTTTTGAAAAAAAATTTGCGCATTTAATTTTTATGGTGCTTTTAAGAAGTTCTTTTGATTTTATTGTATATTTTTTATCCACATTACAACCATTTACAACCATTTGCGACCATTTTATATCAACATTCTGTATAGAAAAACGAATTTAGTTATAGAAATGGCGACATACAACAAATGCAAAGAAGACCAACCTTAACGTGTGTACTAGAATATATTGGTATCATTGCTATCTAACGCCATACTATGTTTCCGCGGTCAGCATGGTAGCCGGAATGCATATCAAACGTTTTTGTATTTTCGAGTACTTAAAATTCTATGTATACACATGAAATGCGATAGTGAAACTGACATAAAAACACTATCAAATTTGAGATTGTGCATTGTCTTCATACCGATATTTATTGTTGCATATAATCTTCCGCATGCGATGTGTCCTCGTCTGAGATCGCAAAACTTAAAAAAGTCCTTCCGGCCAGAGCCGGGAGGAAGAGGTAGCTTTCATATTCCTTATTTTAAAAAAGCCAACTTATATTATTCAAACATACGAAGCTCAATTTAGTGGAAACCGAATATAGGAGATTCAATACTAATTTTTATCAATACTAAATCATTATGAATGAAAATTTCGCGAAATTAGTCAGCTTTATCCAAGCTGCTTTTATTTAAAGTAACTTATATTTGGCTGCCAAATTCGGCGATTTCTTAAAGTGCCTGCCATTTTAAGACAACATGGTGGATGGGGCTAACCGATGAACTTGGTCGAGACCTTAGTAATTGCTGTGCACATGCTCACTCACATAGGAATCGATTGATATATACAAGTGCGTTCTTAGGCAAAAAATCAGATTTTTCAAAATGTCACCCACATTAGATATTGAAATTGCTATATCTGAGCCATTTTTTAAGATAAAGACAAACAAAAAATGCTCCTGAAT
Organism: Maratus speciosus; assembly: GCA_963932465.1. Taxonomy (NCBI): domain Eukaryota; kingdom Metazoa; phylum Arthropoda; class Arachnida; order Araneae; family Salticidae; genus Maratus; species Maratus speciosus. The sequence goes on from OZ010789.1 coordinate 446,631,997, forward strand.
CCTTATATCAAGGTCAAATACTTGAGATACAAACCTTTTTCAATTTCTAATTTTTTTGCACCTCCCTTTAAATATAATTTTTTTTAATTTAATGGCCGCCATTTTGAAACAAGATGGCTGATGAAGCTGGCCAGCGAACTTCGTCGAGATATTGATGTATACTATCCACATGCCTTCTTACATCGAAATAAGTGAATACGTGTGTTATCGCGTTACAAATACAAGATCGTTTCAAAATGTTAGCCTTGCTAGAAATTCAAAGTGCTATAATTCAACCATTTTTTAAGATCTAAACAAAAGAACAAATTTTCAGAAAAAAAAAACTACTCCGGAATCTTTGTATCAAGGCCAAACACATAAAAAAAAAATATTTTTCATTTTCCAATTTTTTAATACCTCATTTAAAATTTTAATTTTTTTAATTTCAATTTTTTTTTAAATGACAACCCTTTTGAAACAAGATGGCGAATGAAGCTGGCCAACGAACTTGGTCGAGACATTGATATGTACTATGTACAGACCAAGATACATCCAAATCGGTTCATAAATACGCCTGATATCGCGTGACAAAAATCAGGTCGTTTTAAAATGTCAGCCACAATAGAAATTCAAAATGCTATAACTCAGCCATTTTTTTAGATATAGACGAAACAAAAACTGTTCCGAAATCTTTGTATTAAGGTCAAACACATACGAAAAAAATCTTTTTCATTTTCCAATTTTTTGGTATCTCACTTTAAATTTTAAATTTTTTTAAATTTTTTAAATGGTCGCCATTTAGAAACAAGATGGCGGATGAAGCTGGACAACGAACTCGGTCTAGATATTTGTATGTACTAAGTACACACCAAGGTACATCCAAATCGGTTCATAAATACGCCCGTTATCACGTGACAAAAATCAGGACGGTTCAAAATGTCAGCCACGCTAGAAATTCAAAATGCTATAACTCAGTCATTTTTTAAGATATAGACGAAACAAAAACTGCTCCCGAATCTTTTTATCAAGGTCAAATACATAAGAAAAAAATATATTTTCAATTTTCAATTTTTTGGTACCACATTTCAAATTAAAAATATTCTTAAAAATTTAAATGGCCGCCATTTTTAAACAAGATGGCGGATGAAGCTGGCCAACGAACTCGGTCGAGACATTGGTATGTACTATGCATAAACAAAGTTACATCCAAATCGGTTCATAAATACGCCTTTTATCGCTTGACAAAATTCAGGACGTTTCAAAATGTCAGCCACGCTAGAAATTCAAAATGCTATACCTCAGCCATTTTTTAAGATATAGACGAAACAAAAACTGCTCCGGAATCTTTGTATAAAGGTCAAATACATAAGAAAAAATATTTTTCCATTTTCAATTTTTTGGTACCACATTTCAAATTTCAAATTTAAAAAAAAATTTAAATGGCCGCCATTTTGAAACAAAATGACGGATGAAGCTGGCCAACGAACTCGGTCGAGACATTGGTGTACTATGTACACACCGAATTATATCCAAATCGGTTCATAAATACGAGAGTTACAGTGTGACGAAGGTATATATATATATATATATATATATATATGTGTGTGTGTCAATTTTGAACGGAGGGTGGTTTCGGGGTCTGCGGGTCATGATCGATGAAAATATACCGAATTTTTTTTAAAATCTCTTTTCTCCGAACGGCTGCAATAGTAGCTTTTTGTAATGAAAGCTACCTAAAAATTTGCTATCCCGGTAAAATTATTTGTCTGTTTGTTTTCTCGACTGTATGGAAACATTTTTCCATACAGCTGCTTTTATTTCTCCATTTCCATTGCTAAACGTACTTCGCTAATGCAATTTAAGTTTTTATTGTGACGAAGAGCATTTTACAAAGAAAGAGTCAAGTGATGTCATTTGAAATTCGCAAAATTTTGTCAATGGTCACTGTGACTGTAACTGTAAGGGGTCGATCGTTGTTCTTTGCCTGGTTGTTGGGTCCATGTCTTAAAGCAACCACATCATAAGTGGTACCTCGTTTCCATAAACGGTAGGATCGGTATGGGATCATACATATAACAAAAATCGTTTATTACCACTCTGAGCATGCATAAAGTTAATTTGTTTTTAATACAGGCTACATATGTAGCAGGGAAAAGTTAAACAGTCTACTACGCCAGAGTGATGCAAGTTGTAATCATGAGAATCAGTACTTTCAGTTTGAAAGTGGTTGAGTATGAGTATCAGTACTTAGTTGATATCTTATACACTCATGTTCAAAATTAAGATAATTCGCATATTTGTCGAATTTCATGAAAAGTGCTGAATGAACGGTAAAACTGAATGTTCGAAACAAAGGTGCAATACGTCAGTGCTAAATGAGTAAGCGTACACATGTGCATGGGCGGAGCGGGTAGAGGAACAGGCTTTATAAGCGAGCGTAGCAATTTTCAAGTTTTATTCGTTCGCACACCCCGCCGAATATCTTGGTGTTTTTTTTAAACATTCGGCGAAATTCTAAAGAAAACAGTAAAAATCAGTAACCAAGAACGCTTGGATGATGGAATGAGGGGTCGAATCGCGGGTGACTGGGAAAGGGCAGTCTCAAGTGCAGATTTCTAGAGACTTCAATGTAACGCCCAGCGTGCGTCGTGTCCAACTTATTGAGACAGTTTAAGGACACTGGATCCACAGATAGAAAGTCTGCGCAATGTCGTGCAAGAGCCACGACGGCCAACGATGATCGCTATTTCTCCAATATATTGAATGGTAACAGGATTGTAACAGCTTCTCAGCTATCTCGTGACATTTATGCGGCCAGACGAAGGCGATTTTCAAGGGTTACTGTTTGCAGGAGGATACGTGACAGAGTGCTGTTTGCGCCCCGCTTACATCTGCACACAGGAGAACCCGTTTTGCATTCTGCAGAGATCATCGACTTTGTACCAGGGATCAATGGAAAACCATTCTATTCACTGATAAGTCTCGGTTCAACTTAAATACTTATTCTCGACGTACTTTCAGCTATAGAAAACCATGGATCCGCTATAGCTGCCTTCCAAGTCTCCAGAAAGTTGCCACTAAGGCAGCGGAGGTTTGATGGTCTGGGCGAGCATAATTTTGGATGGGCGCACCCCCTCCTGTGTTTGGCAAAGGCTCTGTGACTGGTGTGAGGTGTAGGTACTATATCTTGGTACCCTATATTCGCATTTACAGGGATGCAATTGGCCCTGATTTCATTTTAATGAACTACAACGCGCTCCGAGATCGAGTTCACCTGGTCGATGAATTTCTGGAAAGTGAGAATATTCGCTTGATGGATTGGCCAGCCATATCTACAGGTCTAAACGCCACAGTGCATATCTAGGACGCTCTGACAATTGAAAGTCGCCTTCTACCTCTCAGAACCCCCCAGAGCCTAAATACAGCGTTGCTGAAGGATTTAGACTAACTGCCACGGAGATTCATAAACTGCCTGAGTAGCAATATGAATTCCTTTTGCGGGAGCTTTATAACTGTAAGAGGGGACCATACCCCCTATTAACCCCTTTTTTGGTTCAATATTGTAAGCTCTGTTTTATACCTTCTGACGCTGATGAGTGCTACGCACGATAATGCTTGCGCATTAGAACTGTTGAATTGTTATTTTTGTTGCATTATATCAATCTATGTACATACCTAATTTCATTAAAATCTGCCCAGTAATTCTGGAGATAATCGACCAAATCTGAAAATTCTCTTAATTTCGAGCTTGAGTGTATACACATCTATATATATAAAAGAAAGTCTGGATTTTGTATTAATCAACGCGCAGCCCAAACTACTGAACCTAAAATTTTGAAAATCGGGGTAAATATACTTCTTATGACATAGAGTGCCGCTAAGAAAGGGTTTTCTAAAATTCCACCCCTAAGGGGGGTAAAAAATAGAACGAATTTTAAAAAAATTCCTTAAAAATCTGATCTTATAGTTATTTTTCAATTGATAACATATTTTACTGTAATTTTGTATGCTGAATCGAATGGTACTAACCAAATTCTTTTAAGTCTAATAGTTCATGAGATATTTCATATATTTCTAATTTGTCGCTATCTTTGGCGCCAAAACCTCAATTTTCAAGTTATAATTTCTAAAAACTCATTTTCTTTATTCTGTTACTAAAGCAAGGGAATAAATTCAAATTGAATATTTTTTAATCAATTCTTTTGGTTTAATAATTAAAACAACTATGTCAGTTATGAAAAAAAAAATACAAACGCCACAAAAACTAAAACTAAAACTAAAAAAAACAAAAAAAAACTGTTGTACTTTTTCGTTCTACGAACATGCCAAGATGTATGATATCACGCCATTTATTTCAACCCTAATTGTGCAAACGATTTTTACTGCAAACTGTGCCAATTATTAACACTTGCTATTTATTGAACGTGAATATTTTTTATGAGTATTATTCCATCGTAATCCCGTGAAACTTTTTAATTTGTTATTTTTTGAATAGAAAGCATTTATTATTAATTATAACTTATTTATTACTGATACTGACATAGATTTTACTATTTGGCAGTTATCTGATGAGGAGGAAGCTACAATAAAATTATTTTAGAAGTTAGGAATTATACATATAAAAATGTTTGTTCAAAAAACCATGAATGGCTTCATTCAACGAATGAAATGTTTACTGTAGTGTGAGAAATACGTATTACGTACGCCATGCTGCAGTAGTAAAAGAAATTTACAATTTGAAGACTGCAGTTTAAATTGACTATATTCTATTACTTGCAAAATATTTATTTATGCTTTTATTTTAAGTACTTATTTTTATTGATTTAAAAAACTGGTGTGTTAAAGCATGTAATTTTCAAAAGTTATATTTTTTAAATGCTCATTTTTTTATCAACAAAATTATTTTTTTTTCAAATGTTTCATTTCATTTTATAGACAATGACATTATTAATATTTCGCCTGCGTAAATTACAAAATACTCTTTGATGGTGAAATAAATTTTTTGGTTTAAGGTATTTTTTCTTATTATTATTTTTTCTTTTCATCATTTTAAATGAAATTAGTTAGACATATGTTTTAAATGTGTGTATTTTAAATGAAATGAGCAAAAGGCATATATGAATTAATGATGTCAATAAAACGAGGTTTTTTTTCATGGTTATAATATAGTGTGACGAAATGTACACCCGCAAGCAGTTTTTTTCCGCACGGACTGTTCAATGCTATACTAACGTATATATTTTAAGAAATTAACAATTGTAATCTTAGAAACTAGCTGCCCTTGGCGACCAGTTTGGTCTCCCTTAAAATTTATGTTTGGCAAAGCATGCTAAGCATTGTATTGTGTTACTTTTATTCATAATTTAATTTACTTGAACGTTGAACTCCCTTAAATATAATTAATATAATCCCTTAAGCTAATATTAGTTTTTGTTGCATTAAAATATCTCAATTTGTTGATTTTCTGTAAACAAGTAAACCCTATTGTTTTACAATGCAAGTCTATGGGAATTCGACGAAATATTAGAGATATCGATAAATTGGCGTCACTTTTGACGATATATCTCGAATGTAGCGACAAACTTGGCGGCATTTGGCGACAGAACAAGGGCCCCCTATGGTAACCCCCCCCCCCCTTATAGGTATGGAGATGCATTAAATGTTGTTCAATGACTAGAAAATTAAGATACAAAAAGAGATAAACATAGAAGTCAAAATAATAAGAAAACAATGGTTGTTTTAAAACTGTTTTATAACTATTCAATGTTTATATTAAAAATCACACCCAATTTTTTGACCAAAATTCATGTTTTTATTTATTTATTTATTTATTTCCGCTACGGTACATTAATCTAACGTGTGTTTAGAACACGATTATGACTAATTCACTGCTTTTTCTGATGCTTGGTAAAAAACGGAAGCAAATGAATTTATTAAATGATATATAATTTTTACTCTATTTCTTTTTAAAGTTAGGACAGCTGGAAAGAAAAAAACGAAACATTATGTTATCTTTTTTTAGGATTTCTAAATGTATTACTTAGCATTTAATCCTAAATTAATTAATTAATAATTGATAAAAATATATATTTTTAAAAATATTACATTCTTCATTTTTAATTCATTGTCAGTATTTTTTATTTTAAAATGTTTCATTGTTGCAGTTTTAATCATTTGGCATATTTTGGCGAGTGTTCATTGACGCATAATTAAATCTATTGTTGTTCCAACTAGCATAAAATTGTACGAGGTACAGAAAATATTTGGTGAGTTATCACCTGAGATAGGCTAACAGTAAAATGCCTTAAAATTAATGCATTAATTTATAATTAATTTTTTTCTAATAATAAAGAGTTGCATTGTCATTATTGACCTATAAACACACCTGTAAATATAATGTTTATAATTCTAACATACCAAGAAGTGAGTTAAAAATCAATTAGTGATTGTAAAAATCCATCTTTACATATAAAAACTAGGTTGACTTAAATAAAAAAAAAGGTTCAAAATTAGAATTACTGATTGAGAAATCGTAAAAAAGACAGGCAATCAACCAAAACAGGAAGTTATGAAAGAGGTAGAATTTACCGTAGCGAAGCGCGGGTACTCAGCTAGTGTACCTAAATGTACATTTAAAAAAACAAAGATATTATATAAAATGCCATACTAATGATTACAATTTGGCCAACTGTGGTCTAAGTTAAAATAGCGTTAGTTCTGTACATAAAAAACTTCTAGTCAGACTAAATAATCCATAATCTCTTAAGCAAAGACATGACTGTGTGAAATCAAAGGAAAATATGCGTACATTTAAGTCCTGTTTCCTTGGAAACTACCAGACCAATTTTGATGAAATTTTGCATCCCTATTCTTTGGATTGTGTTCGAAACGTATGACAAACAGTTTTTTTCTGCGCCAAAAACTTTTCATTTTAGAGCAATGACAATTTTCAGAATTTTTTTTCTGAAACTAACTAAAGTTTTTTTAAACTGTCAGCCACATATGATCTTATATTTATACTCTACCACCAAAAATTTTTTATCGGAATCTCTTTACTTTAGGAGATATTGGGATTTTAACCTGAAAAGTACGATTTTTTATGAGAGCCAAAAAACTTAGACACTTCTAATTTGTGTGAAGTTCTTTGCACAATTTTATCAAACAAATGATATTTAATAAGCGAATATATAAACACCTTGATAAATATAATATAAAAATATGATCAAGGGGTATAAAATGTTAGCGTGAAATTAATGTGGCGTCTCCTCTTAAGACAAATACAAGAGTCTTTTGAAAACCACCCTGTTAACACTAGTATTAGCGACTAAAACGGCCGGTGTAGCAAACAAAATTTAAAATGATGTCGGGAAACATGCATAAGTGTGCAATTTAACATGATTTTCAACCTGAAGATCATTTTTATATTGTAGAAGTTTTTAATTCTATTGAGAAATGAATTTAAAGAAGAGAGAAGACTAGTTCTTGAGAAGTTGGTTGAATAATATGCTCTGTCCGACTCCGTTGTTAACAGAACAATGAAGCTATTTCGTAATGATGATACTACAACCTGAAATACTCTATATGAAATATGAACGAATCTCCGCGAACTGAATCAACGGCCCCTAGATATTTGGGAGAGACTTGACACGCGTCACGAAAACGTCACACAAAGCAGGAAAAACAAAGAAAAAAAGTCATTTATTGGCTAGTGGATATCCAGGAGCCTCCACAAGCCAATGAAAGACTTTTTTTCTTCTGTGTTTTGCCTGCTTTGTGTGACGTTTTCGTGACGCGCTTTCTCAACTATCCAGGGAGAAATGACTGAATTCGGCATGCTTATGCGTTTCTAGAGGACCCTATTTCATTACAAAAATAAAATACGGTTTTTCTTCTTTCTCTTATGAGGCCGTTTATCTGTTACTACCCCACTTTCACTTAACATTAATTTAAATAAAGAGGTTACAAAAAAGCTTTGTGAAAGAAAAAAAATCCTCGATATGGACGATGAAAATAAGTAATTAGTAAGGTTAATTTATTATTTTTAATTTATTTTTGTTTTAATTAACAGCCATTGTATTACTTTACTTATTTTAATTAAATAAATTTTACATAAGATTTTTTTTTTCAATTATTAAAAAAATATTTTAAATTGACATTACATTAATCAAGTTATTTGAAATATCTTTCATTTGAGTAAATTAATTAAATATCCAGAACGGGAAAGGAAACAAGAGTTAGAATAATTTTCAAACATGTTTCCTAATTTAATATCATTAGTTGCTTTTATTTACTAAAATATAATCGAAAAATTGTTTAAAATTTCTATTTTTTTTTTCAAAAAAAAAAAGAAGAAAAATATAAATGCATTTCTTTAATGCGATTAAGATAGTTGAATTAAATTATCTGGAAAAATATAATTTACCTCGATCCTGCATTACAAAATAAATATATTTGAAGAATATTTCATTTTTTCTACTGCGAAAGATAAATATTTATATATTATTAAAAAATGCAAAATTAAATATATACTATTGTGGTGTTGAAACTACAATTTTTTACTTTTTCTTTGCGCAAGCAAAAATTTCTATAAAAAAAAAAAAAAAAAAAAAAAAAAAAAAAAAAAAAAAAAACACTACCTTGAATAAGAACCTAACTATAACGATAAGCTTATGTGATAAGTAAATAAACATTTTCAAAAAATAGATTTAATGAATAATATCTAAAAATAATAGTTTTTCAGAAATAAAATGTATTTAATGCGTGATATCACAACACGCTAACTTTAAGTTCTTCATATAACGCTGGTTTTTTTATACATCTATACTAATAAAAGAAAGTTTTGTTCTCTGTCTGTGTTTGCTTGTGTGTGTGTGTGTGCGATGGCTAGGAAAATCTACCGCACGCGCAAGGCTGAAAATTAGGATGAGGGTAGTCAAAGCCTGCAATGATGCACCAGGGACTCGGAATGTCCAGGTTTTATTAATTAGTCGAGATATTAATTAAAAACGACAGTGAACTCTCATCAAAAACTCATCTCTTTCATTCCGCGACATCAAAAGTGGTCGCGCTTACCCAGAACCCGGTTTACGCATCGAGAGGAAATACAGAACCGAACACGCAGTTTTCTTTGTGTTTTTTCACAGTTTTGTTTTGACCTAGACCGGCAAAATCGCTCATTACAGTGAAAATTGGAAGACATATTAGGAAAGATCCCGCAATTGATCAGCTTTTTAATTTATATTTTAGTGGGATAAGCAGTGACCCGGAGCCGAACAATTTTTGATGCGCCAGCTCCAGCTCCGCTCCTAGAGAAAATACTGTGGCTCCAGCTCCGGCTCCGGCTCCAACTCGGCTCCGACTTCGTGCTTTTGAGTTGCAGATTTTAATTTACACGTTTAATTTTTTGCTCACAAATACTTTCTACCTTCATTAAAGATCTGACAAAATGCTTTTTTCTTCTCATCAAACTTCAAATGCTTGTTCAGAAAGTATGACATCTTTTAGCTTTTGATTTAAAATAGAAAGTTTGGTGGAATTTTAAACACAAAATCTTAAATTTCTTCTACACTTTTCAAACAGCCAAAATTGTACAACTACACATGTAAACAACAGGCGGCCATATTTGTTTTCGAATAGTAATGGCACTTAATTCAAGTAGAAAGTAGAAGTAAAGTAGTGTTACCATGTTTTGAGAAAGTTTCCTTCTCTAATAATAATAATAAAAACCTAAAAAATTATATAATTAAAATACTGAATAATGATGTAATTGAAATTTCTAGGCTTAAAATATTTTAAAGACTGAAAAAAAAAGATTTAAAAGAATATTAAAAACTAAAGGAGCCCTGGACCTGGGGAAAATTTAGAGCTCCGGCTCCAGGGAAAACACAGCTCCGGAGCGCTCCGGCTCCGGGCTCCAGCTCCAGCTCCGGGTCCCTGGGGATAAGTAAATCAATTATTGTTTTTCTTATAAATATCATTATAATAAAAATTCTTTATGAGTGTTAATTCTGGTAACAGCCAATTTGAAAATACTTCTCGTTCATTTTCACAATAAGATTAAAAAAAATAATAATAGTAAAATTGAATGAAATTTAATTTTTTAGAAAGATCGTTAAGAAGCAAAAACATATATTGAGAATTCAGTTATCTGAAATATGCCTATATATATATATCAAGAAATCTTTATTTGAAATTCGGCTTGTCGCATGATGACATTCCGATTATGTAAACATTATATTCATTTCTTTGTGATTTAAAGGCTGGATGTTAAGAACCGTGAATAAAATTATTTCAGAAATTCACGCAAAGCAATCATATGCCTGTGCATCTACTACCCTTTTAAATATCCCGAACAAAGGTTGGTGCGCAAAGGATTCTGATGTTTGGTAATTGAAAGATAACATTTTTAATTATTTTGCACGTTTTTGTCAATGATATTTTTATTAAACATTTCGTACTATAAATATTTTCAAATTATTAGCTTTCTTCAAATACAACATTATTTTTTTAGTCATTTAGTACTTTAAATGACCATTTATTCTTCTTTTTATCTTCTTAAAAATAATGTTTTGATTCAAAATCTTAATCTGTATCCCTTATATACTGGAAAGTAGCTGCACAAGCTCATCACCTCATCGAGCTGACGGCTGAAATTCGAGGATTAAACACAACTCGGTCAGCATATTAAAATGAAACTGGTCTTCCAAGTCATATATTATTGGAAACCATGTTCAAACCCGATTTTAGTAGTTCATCGGTCGGTTTACCATTGTGTTCTCCTGCATCCAAATGTAGTAGTATATGGAGGACTGAGAGCTGGAAAACACAATGGTAAATCTGACAGTCAACCACTTAAATCGAGTTTACAGGTGTTTTCATCCAAGATATGATTTAGCAGACCTATTGCCTTTTAATATGCTAATCGAGTTCTGTCTAATCTTTGAATTTCAGCCGCCAACTAATTGAGCTGATGGTTTCTGCAGCCACCTGCCGCTGTATTAGAACGGGGGTTGAAAATCTTTTACAATATCGAGCTCATTTAAATTGTTTATGTTTTCATGTCAGTGTTTATGTTTAGGGTACAGATTGCAAAAATTAACACAATAACACAAGTGGATGAAAAGAGATTTACATTTGCTGAAACACTTATGTGAGAAAGAAAACAATGTTTTTATAACAACCGACGTTTCAAAAAATAGAGCAATATCCAAACATACATTATTTTCAGTGCAAGCGAATTTTTCAATGTTTTGCTCACAGCAGATAATATGAAAAAAAAAAAAAAAAACCGACTGCGTAAAAAGCGACCTCATTAATTATTTCTCATTAATGTGAAACTATTTTTTATATTACTTACCTTTTTTTTATTTACTTGTATTGGTGACTTTTAAGTTGTGTTTAATTGTTTGTTCCTATATATAAACACTGTTTTGATGATACCTATAGATGTCTATGAAGGTTAGAGTTGCAGTACAGCTAGAGATTCTACCTACACAACTTCCTGGTTGTGTAATATTTAAACGCAGCTTCTAATTGTAAAATAGTCAATGAAACATCGTGTTTATTTTGAAAGACCTATCCAATGATATGCCACTCAATAGGGTGCGTAATATATTTTTTTCGTTTGTACCGCCATTTTTTACAGCCGCCATTTTGAATTTATAAAAACAAAATCTAACCTATAACCATAGGACGATTAAGACGAATCAATAGAGACCCCATTCATTAAAATCCATCCAGCCGTTGGGATGTTTCGAGGGTATAAACAAATCCACATACCCAGATACGCTTGAAACACATAACCCTTCTTGGCAATCGGGTAAAAAAGTGTTAATATTCAAAACTGTTTATTTCTTTCATTCAAAATCGATACTTACTGCCCATGAGTAAAAATGATGCCTTTATTATATACAGGTTTTACAGAATTAGGAGAGGAATTAAATGTAAAAAATTCAAATCAAAGAACAAAATCAGTACGAACCGTCGCGTTACTCTAATCATTGATCGGCGCAAGCGATATCCTTGATGTAGAACGGGTGAAACTTGATGCTATGTACGCAACAACTCGCTGCAAATGTAAAAATAGCAAACTGTTATATAAATCATAATGTCGTACTAGTAGTCAATCCTGTTGTAATAGGTTATGATTGAGATTAATAGCGTTAAATTAATAATCTTAACTGGCAGAATTGAATTATATAATTTATAATTAATAACGCTACAACGCATGAAATTATACACATCCTCAAAATCTGCTAAAGATTTTTTGCTTACGAATTTTTGCCGATGGCCCCATGCTATTTCTAAAACTAGTTAGCCAAATCTAGAATCAAGTGAAAGATCGGATATTGGCCAGTCAAATTACGTTAAAATTTTCCATCTCCCGAATTAGCTGATTTTGGGCTTTGGTGGTAACATAAGTAAATTAATGTAAACCAAGATCAAAACGACAGGACTGGATCATGTTGATGTAAACATAATGTCTGGTCCTATGGTCCGTTCTTCTCAAAACGTAAAATACCAACAAGAGTATAGAAATGAGAAATGAATTTCACGATAAATTTCGTGCTATTTCACAATTTAATTTGACACAAATTTATTAAATTTATGCATAGTTGCTAAATTAATTTGATAATAAAATTATTTTCTTTTAAAATTAATTCCTTATATTTGAATAACAGTCATTCCTATTTACTTTTAAAATATAATAATAAATTACCATAGTCATCTACTATGGAGAAGGTAAAGACCAGTCACTGATTATTCTGTCGAGTATAATAATTGTTTTTAAAGTTGATTTGCCCGCCGTAAGCGAGCTATCCTTTGATTTATTAGATTAATTTGTTACACGTGATAGACGATACAAAATTTGTAACTTCAGAAAACTGAAAATGTGTCATTTCAGACATTCTTTTACTGATAGTTTAGCTGAAGCAAGTATCCATGCATCAAATCTTTATATAGATCTCTAAAAGGATTTCACGAACAAAACAAATTCTAAACTATTTCGTATGATAAAGATGAAAAAAGTTTAATATAACTTTATCTCTCAGATGGGAGATATATTATTCAATCAAGTCACTGATGTCGAACAATTCGTTCAGATATCAAACACTATTTCAAGTATATCTGAAAACTATCTTTAGAAAATTCACATAAAGAAAATCGTGACATGATATCCTAACCGTTTACAACAAATACGGTAACGATTTTTTTACTTATATTCAGCATTTAAAATGTCCAGGGGAAAACGGAAATCAAGTTAAGGACCTTTTAAAATAAAATAAAATATATTTTTTTAAGATGAATACATTGTAACTAATCCCTTTCCTAGGTGATTCTATACATTTTAATTCAAAAGTAGGAGACCCCTTCCCCCCACGATTCCCCTGCCGTTAAAAAATGTTTTTTTTTTTTGTTGTTGTTTTTTTAGAAATACATTTCAAATACGTGCTATATCTTTTCCCATGACAAATAAAAATTATTTTAATTGAAATATCTAATGGTACAAAGAATGGTTTATGATTATACATATTATATGTACGAGTATATCTGTGAGAATCTGAATTCATACCTGCATAGATTTTACCCAGAAAGCTGATTCTTTGCGGGTCAAATTATGTTTAAATTGTTTTTATAAAGAAAAACTTTTATTTTTGCTGCAGTAGAAAAGCGGAGTACACAAAATTAGCTTATTAAGTACTATATTATTTTAGAAAAAATACATGTGAAACTTTATCAAACACTGCAAATATTTCACCAAGGCAACAAGCAACAAGGGCAAGAAACATCTGTTTGATCGAAAAAAAAATTCTATCTAAGGAAAAATTCAGGAATGTTTGATCTTCTATTCACGAATGTTTCATGTTTTCAGTGGGAAAGGAGATACGTAAAAATCCAATTTGTAATGCGAAAAAGTTACAGTCAGCAAACTTTCCGCTACATTCCTGTTATTTGACGAAACTGTATATTTAGATTAGAAGATTTCAGGTTATTTTTATGTTATATTGGTGATTTTTTTTTAAGCAAAATGGTCTAATCAAAGTGGAAATTGGCGTGTTTTAACGGAACAACAACAACAACAAAAAAAAAAATAACTGGAAAAAACCTTTAATTTACTGATCCTTTTTAGAGTACATACTAAGCTAAAAAAAATTCTCAAGATCATAGCACTGAGTAAAATTCATTTTTCTTACTACCCTACTTACACAAATATATAACGGTGACTCAGAAACTCCCCCACTCCCTGAAAAAGTAAAAATTCTGTAATTATAGAAGGTTACACAAACGCATTATAGCGCGATACGATTACACAGAAATAAAAATATAGTCACGGATTTTTTTTAATAACTAATAATATATTGCCATAATAATTATATTTGACCCTCAGAAGGGCGATTTCATTACGTCAGCAGTTGGTACGAGGCTGCTGTACAATTCGCATTGCAGCCAGAAATACAAATGATCGAAGTGATAATGGGAATTATCGTAAAACTTTTCACGCTTATGCTCAAAAGGAGATTTTTGCTATATTCTTGTAACATGGTAATGTATAGAGATAGGGTAACTCCAGGATAGATGCCATAGAGGAGAGATGGCCAGTCTATATATTTCCAAAACTTGATCACAGATTGCAGTTTAAACTTAGGAAATAATTCGTACGTAGGAAATAATTCAAAGAGTTCTTTCATTTTGCTGTGTACCTGTGTTTTTCGATTATAAATTGTAAGTATAATTTTTAGGTTTATTTAATTTCGTGGCTGAATATTTTAATTGAGTTAGATATCTGAATGTTTTGCTGTATGGTCTTAATATTTGTTTTTACAATACGGACTTTTAATGCACGTATATAATCAATCTTTGCGTTTAAGCCGAAAACAAAGTCTTACAATGGCGAGTTGACGCTTTAAATTGGGTAGAGATCTCTCCTTCATAATTTTCAGGAGAGATTGCCACATTAAATCGAGGAGAAATGGCCACCTTTAATCAATGTATTCAAATTCTACTGATGGAGGATTTTTGCTAAATATAATTATATTAAAATAATTATACAATTTTTATGTTTATAATTATATAATTGATTAAATTTTAACTTATGGAAATATTTCAAAAATATAATATAATAGGGCCTAACGATGAATTTTCTTTTCAGAAAATATTGAAAAACGACTGAAGCATTCATAACAGAAACAGATACAGTTGGTAAATAAACTTTACACCGTGGAAAAGTGTAAAATAAATGCGAGAGAAAGAAATACACGACACTTCCAGCAGCGAAGAAGATGAAATACATATTGAAATTAATATGTTTGAAATATGTTGAAATTATCCGATTCTACAGATTCCGAGGGAATAGAATTGGATGAGGATCACTGTGTTGGTTCGGCAGAAGGACATAACGCCGCAATCAAAAAGGATGATTGGATGTACTGCATGAGGTGCCTGATGTGGTTCCATGAAACGTCTACAAGCTATCAAAACATTTGCCAAAAATGTGGGGAAATTTTACGAACAGTGAAGGATTGAAATTATACTTCAAATTTTGTTTATGCGAATTTTATTCACTCATTTTTCGTGATATAATTGCATCTTTACAAATTGCCACATGTTTTTGATGATTAACTATATGAAATGTGTTATGTTTTGCTATTTCAACTTCAATTTTTCTGTCTTACATTGGATGAAGGTCATCTCTCCTCGGCCTGAAAAGAAATGACTATCTACCATTTTAATTTCAATTTTGTTTCTCACTTTTTGCTCTCAATATTTAATTATTTTTTGCCTAAAATATGATGAGTATATGTATAAGAATTTTAAATATGAATAAATATTTCCAGTATTTGCATTCTAAGGATTTTTAGTTCAATCTTTAAAAACTATGGCCATCTATCCCCAGACTTACCCTATACAGTACTTGTAGGACAAATGCAGTGCTAACTGTCGTTAACAGATATAAATGAGATCCCAGAAGCCAAGTGGTATAAGTGACAAAATTGAAAAAACTTAACTAAGTGCGCAGGTTATCTGGAAATAAGGGTATTTGTTTGGGGATAAGGAGATATAAGTAATTTTTTTTATTATGTGCTGCGTTCTAGAGGTCAACTACTTAAGCTCTTTAAACCACTTAACTCTTTAATGTCTACTAAAAATAAAAAAATATATTGTACTCCCATTTTCTTTCACAGTTAGTGAATCTAGGAATTCAAAGACTGTTATGAATTAAGCAGCAGTTTCACATTTTAATTCAGTCAATTACAATTGATGTTAGACTTTGAGCTCAATTTACTCCAAATCTAAATTTTGCCACTTGTATCCCTTGATTTCTGGGATCCTCAAATATTCTGCCAATAAACCTTTTTGTATAACAAATTCCATGATTTCTTAAGCACTTTTGTTAAAATCGATTGTTCCGCTGTCTATAATTTTTAAGCTATTTATTTTTTACTTTTTCGCGGAATTTGGATCCGTCACTATGTACATAGATTGATATGCAGCTATACACTCTCAAAAAAATCTGTGATTTGATTCAATTTTTCCGTTGATTATCTTTCGTTAAAACTGGAAATAGTTTGCTTTGTTTTGCACATTTCCCCCAGAAATACAGAAATTTCCGTAATCTAACGTAAAAATTGTCAGAAATTCTCCAATCTAAAGCTGAAGTTATGACAAATCAAGTGGATGTCCCGGCAATTGTGCTGCGTAACACTTTTTCGTATTAGAAACCGAATTTTTACGTATGTCTGCTTTTCATTCGAAACGTATAAATCTCGAAAACCTAAGTTCAAAATTTTTGTGGAATTCTAATGTCACACGATGGAAATTTTTTCAAATAGCATAGAATTCTCTTCCAATTTAATTGGTGTTCTTTCATACATACCTTCGCAGATAAAGACAGAAGATTCTGCCCCATCAAACTTTTCAGATTTGTTAACAAAATGGTAGTGTACTCATCCGCCATGAATTTGAAAAGATCATAGCAACGCATTTTTTCTTTAATGTTCTGAATTACCTAAGAACTTCAGTCAAGCAATGTTTAAAAAAATGTATATTTACCTGTAATAAAATTTAAATCCAATTGCATTCAAAAGACTAATAGAAAGACGTTTTACACTTTTGAGAGGCAATCACATCTAGATAATTCTTAAAAACTATTTCTTGCATTTTCTTTATAAATCAAATTGATTGTCTGCGAATTTCCTATGTGTGCTTATAATAGCCGTATTACTGTGATTTTTTTATAATCAAGTATCCACATTTCTGGAGAAAAATAAGGACTATGTTAGCTTGACTTCTTCGTTATTCTATTGAACACTACACCTATAGTGTAACAAATAATACAACAGTGCTGTGCCTCGGTTTGTAGAAAACATTATGCCCAAGTGTACCTTAAGAACTTTATAGGCTTAACTTGAAAATGTAAAGGTATATATGAGAAACAACTAAATAAGGAGTGCTAGACATTTAAAATACAAAGGAAGAGTTTATGTTATAGACTGCTTTCAGAAAAAATTGCATCTCTCATTTGAAGCTTAACATCGTTTCCAAGCATTTCCCTAAAGATAATGGTCTCAGGTGTAAGACGTAGTTTCACATATAAAAAATTTCCGGCACAAGCATGGCAATAGTTGCAAAGGCCATCTCAGTGAAATATGTCTGTCAGAGTTTCCAGAGTAGCTCGGTTGGTAGAGTGATCGTACGGTGAGCGAAAATTCCATAATTCTACTCCTGGCTTGGGCACTTTTTCACTCAGCTTTGAATTTTTTTTTAACCCGCATGATTTCGTTATCAATAGATAACGAAATCATGCGGGAAGTTTGGTTAACACGTTCACGCCGGCGTGGTGGGTCACACTCGACTGTCTCAGAGCTGGCAAGTCTCCGGCCTTTTGTATACCAGTATTTTAATACAGAAAATATTGTTTTATTTAATTAGAGCAATTGGGTGATTTAAAGGAACAACATTTTCTCTAAAATGACAGTGGTGTGCAAAAAGCCGGAGACTTGACAACTCTGAGAGAGCCGAGTGTGACCCACCGAGCCGGCGTGAATGTGTTAATGTAAAATTAATAATGTATTAGTAAACAAATTTTAACATACACTTTTGCAACTAATGGTTTTTCTGACAGCGTAAATAAACGCCCTATTTAATACGGATTTTATTACGTGCGTAATCGTGCTGCAATATAGCGTTTACTATAGCTCAGATAAGACATTGTGGTAATGCATCAATGTTTTTATTTCTTAAAATATTAACAGAAATGTGATTAGCATTAGATGTATTATTAAATATCGTTGGAATTAGAGTCATAGAAGATTTTCCATTGATGTGTGCCATAGTTTTTTTGTATAGAAAATCTTACCCAACAATTATTATGAAACATTTTAAGTTTTGAATTGAAAACACTGATTTCATATTAATATTTCTAACTTTAATACATTTAGGCTCATGGTATACTCTACTTTATATTATCATTTAATGGAATTTAAATTTCTTCAAACGATTTTTCTAATTCTGCATAGATAAATTAAAATCTAAAATAGTTACATTTCCTAAATTGATACGTCTGATTTTTAAGTAATATTAATTTAAATAAAAACCTAATCGGAAGCCTCTTTTTGGCAAAAGGGCCTGTCTCCTTGCTATAATTGAGACAGATTTTTCCGTATTTTATTAAAATATGGATATTTTCTCTAACAAAATCAGCAATGAGAAAACAATTTTTTTTTAATGTATAAAGAATTTTTTTTAAGTATAAATCAAAACATAATATAACAAAGAAAATCTTTTTAAATGTTTGTAGCAAGTCTCCGTTACGTCGGAACAAACATTTAAAATT